>HG738139.1:4364615-6777717 GCA_000499405.2 Onchocerca volvulus | reverse complement strand
GATCAAGGTGATTATTTATTTAACATGATTTCTTTAAAATCTGTCAAACGATAAAGTTTGAGACAATTGTAGAATTTATAAATTTTTCTAGACTGCACATCCATCTCCATTAAGTGCACGCATGTTTCTCGGTTGCAAATGTTTTTCGAGAACCAATGAAGCGCTGGTGAAACTTGGACAACCGGCTATTGATTGGAGCTCATTCTGAAGTCTCTTTGACATTTGTTGTTTTTACATCTGATAGATGGATATAGTTTTGATGAAATACCTTCATTTGTTACATTATTACTCCTTTTTTTGTTGTCCATAATTTTTATGTAAATTTATTTTTCACTGCTTTCAATTTTGTACTTATTCTGTAAATTTATTTTTCATTGCTGTTTAGATTTTTTACCTACTTTTATACACAGAACTCTTCAATCTCATTATACTCATTTTAATCCTTGTAAGAAATGTTTTAATCTGATTTCTTCTTTAAAATACTTATCGCACTACTTATCAATATTTGTCATAGAAAAACATCACATTTTTTCATATTTTGCTTTTGTTATATACATATCTTAATATCCCTGCCTTCAAAATTAATCTTGTTCCATGAAGCAATCTCATTATCAAGCCTTTCTTTTGTTGCTTCTTATTTTCTAAAAAAATTTGTTGACTTTATTCGCTGTGCAGTTTTACATGTTTTTAATTTGCAGTCAGAAAAATCATTTATTATTACATTGGTATATTTCGAAGTTGGTCCTTCAGAAAATCTGCAGTGATAACTTTCCAAATAATAATAAGAAACATCTTCTGTCAGATTTTGTATATCCTTCGAGAACAATTTATCATTTTGCTTGAGAGAAATTAAAAACACCCAGTAATCAGTAGCTCAGTCGGAAAAAGATTTGTGGTGAAAGTAGCGCGGCTTAATATGAAGTGTTGCCTTCTCAACTTACTATATTTTCGGGATCATTTGCCGTAGTATACTAAAACTTGCCGAACTTTTTATAGTCATTTCCATTCATTTTGACAGTTGGTATGGTGAACTCAGCGGAATATTAGTTGCCGTCAATGGTTAGTTGGAGTATTTTGGCGGCAAACATGTTTATCTTTTGTTAATAAACATGTTTCTCCTTTTGATGGTTAACATTTTTATCGTTTGGCGATTGGTTTGGAATTATCGTCGTACTTCGTAACTTCAAACTTGGGTAATTAAATCATTTTTCGGAATCTTCCGACATGTTCTCCATCATTAGAAATCGAACAATCTTGATAATTTATATTTAAACAGCAAAGTATTAAGGAAGTTTTATTCTTTCCGCAGAATATCCATATATGTGTAAGAAATATGCGACATGAGTGAAGGACGAGCTATTTGGCGATATAATTACGGACATGCACATAGAATAAGCAGTGAATATGTTGACTAGAGAAGTATTTGAAATGAGGAAGGACAGAAACATTTTAAGATACAAATTCCTGAGTGAATAATCATGATAATTGTGATTAGAATGATAGCTGTATTCAATGCGGCACATATAAATATAAATCCTCCTGTGAACATTTGATAATTGCTCTATCGGACAGAGAAATACGCTGAAGTTGTTCCTGGTGCACCGCCTGCTCCACCACCTGATGGTGCAAAGTATGCCGACACACCAGGTGCCGGTGCTGCACCGCCAATTGGCTTAGCACCACCACTACCACCACCGCCACCACCACCAACACCGAAATAAGCGGAAGTATAGCCAGCACCGCCACCTGTAAATGGAAAGAATTTCATTGATCACTAGACTTAAATTATTTTGTAAAAAAATTTTTTAGGCTGAAAATTTTTTAAATTTGAGTTAAGTTGTTAAAATTGCGGAATCAAAAGAAACGAATAACCTCCACCACCAACACCAAAGTAAGCGGATGTAGCTCCACCTCCACCGGGCGCTGTTGGCGAATATCCTCCTCCTCCTCCTGCTGGTGCAGCTGAAATCTTTAAACGTTTAAATTTTTTCGACAGCACAAATCAATGTAAATATGTACTGGATTTCAATTTTATAGATAAAACTGTTCAAATCATTAAAAGCTTTCAAAACCATCAAATTAAAGGGCATGTATTACCTGGCGCTCCAATAGCAGTCTGCGTGAAATCAACCGCTGGCATACCAATGGCAGTCTTTGTCGGATCTACCGCACCAATGGCAGTCTTTGTCGGATCTACCGCACCAATTGCTGTTCTAGTTGGGTCAACTGCGCCAATTGCTGTTTTAGTTGGGTCAACTGCGCCAATGGCTGTTTTAGTTGGATCAACTGCACCAATGGCTGTTTTAGTGGGGTCCACAACGCCAATGGCTGTTCTGGTAGGGTCAACTGCACCAATGGCTGTTTTAGTGGGGTCCACGACGCCAATGGCTGTTCTGGTAGGGTCAACTACGCCGATGGCTGTTTTAGTGGGATCCACAACGCCGATGGCTGTTCTGGTAGGGTCAACTACGCCGATGGCTGTTTTAGTGGGATCTACAGCGCCGATCGCTGTTTTAGTGGGATCCACAACGCCGATGGCTGTTTTAGTGGGATCCACAACGCCAATAGCTGTTTTGGTGGGGTCTACGGCGCCAATAGCAGTTTTTGTAGGATCAACAGCTCCAATCGCAGTCCTTGTTGGATCAACAACTCCAATCGCAGTCCTTGTTGGATCAACAGCCCCAATTGCTGTTTTCGTAAGATCTACGGCTCCAAAATCGACTGAAACTGCTCTAAGTATTATTTGTTAATTATTTTCATAAAAATTCCTTGGAACGTTTCTATCCAATCAGCAGAAATGCAAATGTATGTTTCAGATAAAAACAGCATCAAATAGATTTGTATTTAAAAGACCCATATATGGAATTCTCCGTATATATATATATATATATATCAGATAGCATGATATCTCAATATATCTCACAGAGAAAAGATTTAAATTTCTTGATTCACTATATATTGCTGAACAGTTAGTGAGTTACATGTTTTAATTAATTAAAGAATTTGAAATCATACTAAGTTGAGATAATTATCAATTTAATATCAATTTAAATTAAAAATCATTTATTGGAATTTCTTTGAATTTTGAAGATTTAACCTGCATAAACTGAACACTTACTGTCAATAGAACCAGTCGAATGGCAGATTATAAGTTATTTCCTTTCTTTATATCATTACACCACTTATTTTTTTAAATTTATTTCTTTGAAGGAAAATCTGTCTCAGAATCAAAAATTGTGCTTTTCAACTGATTACATCATTGAAAACCAGAATTTCAATTTGAATTTCTTCTCTCTCAAAAAATATCGCCATTTCATTCTGGACTTTCAAGCTTAACAAGAAAAATTACCTGCTGGCGAGCTTGCACCTCCTCCTCCCATACCTCCGGGTGAAGTCGGTGAGAAATATGCTGAAACAGTTCCAGCCGCACCTCCCCCTGCTCCTGGTGCAGAAAAATAAGCGGATGTTGTGCCATCCAGAGCGCCTCCTCCACCGCCAAAACCTCCACCACCGCCAAAACCTCCACCACCAGTCGGTCTTGCTCCTGGTGCTGCGAAGTATGCAGATACCGTCCCCGGTGCAGCCCCACCGCCACCACCTGGTGCACTAAAATACTGCGATGTCATCTCTTAAATCTTTCGGCCACGCCGCGCGTCAGTTATGAGAATGGAAACAATAATCTAAGCAGTTAAAATTTGATTTTAAATCTTAATTTATATTGATATCAATTTATTAAATTCAAGATATATCACCGTTAAATATGTAAATTCATGTTTGTCAATTGACAATAGTAAACTTGTTGTAATTACCGTTATTATGTGGTAATTATGATATGCCGAAATACGACCAAATTAATAAAGATATCTATTTACTTCTTGTATATCTACATTTAACAACAAAGACATAGTTATGCATTGCATAATTTTCAATTTCGAAAATAACTGAAACAACAGATATCTTATTTCGACAATCTCTCTAAGCAATCATAGTATCGAATCAAGCAAGAAAAGATTACTGAGTAAATAAATGAAAAAAATTAATCAATAATTTTCAATACATTTTTAAAGTGCAAAGCAAAATAACAGAAAAATGGTGCAATAATCCATCTTGCTTCAATTTCAGCTCTTTCATTGATTTTTATTCTTACAAAAGAAATTTTCTTCGCAGACCACATAATATATGCACAAAAAATTTCGCCGTCACTGAAAATTTTCTTTGATGTTATTTTTTATAATGATTGCCATTGTATCGGACTTTCCGTACTGTGAGTCGCATAACGGCCTAGGAAACAATAAAGATGAGTGAATGGAAGAAACTAAGTTTATTACCGATATCATGGTAATCATTCAAATATTCAATAATAGAGCTGCATTTAAATGATGAAAGAAGCAATCATTTACTTTAACTACAAATAGGAGATAACGCATCCAAATGCGACAATTTCAATTGAGAATTAAAAGGCTGAGATGACTGCACTGTAATCGATGAACTACTTCCAGTCAAGTTTTTATTTATTCCCGGTGTTTCTTTCAGAAAATTTTGGATATAACGCTGAGCAGCTTCACACTGTTTCACATTTTGGCCAATTATTTCTACAGGAAATTCACCGCCATATTTCGCTTCTGTGTGCAACTACAATGATTTATTATATAGATGAATTATACATCATTTACGAATGAGTATTATATACACTTCTTTTTTACATTTCCAATACTGAGAATTCTATGGTCACACTGATAAGAAAGGGAAAAATTTTATCGAGAGATGCTCGATACTAAACAAGATTTCAAAAAATTTTTTAAAATCTCATAAGATATAGAACCGAAATGCAACAATTTGTACGCCCTTCGATTCTTTTCTTATTTGCGCCACGGATACCAATTAAACGCGAAGCTTCAGAAGCAGGCACACTAAAAGTCAAACTTTTGTCTGTCGGACCATATAATACAGCTTCGCATTCATCTACTGGAAAGTATTCATAAATTACTGACGAATTTGGCCAATGAGTTATTTTTTCAAATCCAAAATAATATTTCAAAAGGACAAGAAAATACATACATGTGCGACAAGACAATTCCGGAATTGATCTTGATACACGCGAACCACAACAAATCGTTATTGGAGTTGGCCATTTATGAATTTTCCCAACATGACTTTCAATTAGTTCCATCAGTGCTGTTTTTATAGCTAATGCATTAGCGAGCTGTAATGACACATTAGTTTCTTAAGATCGTTCAAACTTCCATCGCAATGTTCTCCATGTTATCTAAATCCATCATAAGCTGCCCTTAACAACGCTACTTCTGCATGCCTTTTACGATCTGTTTCCTATTCTGACTCATTAACCTCGATTACATAAGTATGAAGGTATGAGGATCGGAACACTAAATTTAGTGAGACAAGGCTTAAACAAAGCTTAAAGTATATAACTTCCTAGTTTCTAAAGTAATAATAATTATCTGGAACATACATCTTTGGTGATTATATCAACCTTAATGTTACCAACTGCATCAATGTCGTTAAAATGTGGTTCAACGACGCATCGACCTGAACGTTCCAATGCATTTACACTTCGCTTATCGTTTGAAAACACAAACTGTGCAATTGCACTCGGAATATTCATCAGAAGGATGCAAGGTTCTCCACTGAAGCCTTGCTTAGCGGTGTCTGAAAACATGCAACGAACTGCATTGATTTCGAAGCTAGTTTCAAGAATTTAAGAAAGAAAAAAAGTTCTCTTAAATTAGGCAGGATGAACAATGAATCATAATAAATATGGTAAATTAGCAAAGAAAATTATGAATTAGATACTGGAATATAACTTATCAGATTGAATATCATTAAATATTCCTTTTTCTTCCATTCAGTTTATATAAGAAAATAAACTAGGAAAATCTAAACGTACCGCTTTTAGAAGATGCTTTGCGAAAAATCGAAACTATCGTATCATAAGTATCACAAACTGAACCTCCATTTCCGAAAATACATACATGACCATTACTATCTGTCTGCAAAAGTGATCACAAAAAGTGGAAGAAAATATTAAAAATGACAACCACACTTTTTATTCAAAAATATACTTTCAGTTGCAATACTCCCGTTCGGTGTAAAAGAGTTTTAGCATTCAGTTGTATAAGCGCTGCTTCCGAAGGTGATACTTCAAAGAGAAATTGGTAATCCGAATTATTTGTTAATTCATAAATTTCTATAGCACTGCAAGACTTTTAAAAGTATGACAATTCAAAGAAAGCATGAAATTTAATAATCAACATAAATGTTAGCATTTGTGTTAGTAGTTATATTATTAACGCTTTCACTTTAACTTAAACATCTATCATTATCAATCAGTGATTTTTACGGAAAAATAACGGCATTTCAATTATTACCACTACATGATGAAAAAATTCAATAACCGCTGAAAATTATCCATCTTCCAAGCAGTAGAAAGTGCTTCTTTAATAGCTTTTTGGTTCGGTTCCACTGAACCTTCTACATAAACCGAATCTTCACTTATGATAAATTTTATATCGTATTTCCTTTCCAGCTCCAACAACACATCACATGCATCATTGCCTGAATTAAAAAAATCTTTAAATCTTGAAAGTTTTAAGCAAATTCTTTAAATTTCATGATTTTAAAAATTGAAAATCAAAAAATGTTGCCACCAACGAATCCTGGAAAATAATCATCTAATGCACTTTTTGGATATAAAAAAAAAAGTAAGCAACCTGTAACATAAGCAAAGAAAAGTGGTAATTCAAACGACAATTTTTTTGAACAACCTTTCGACATCCGTATTTCTTTTTCTTCACAGTTAACTGAAATCGAAAAAAATGATGCTTGATTTACAATTCAGATTAACGAGAAAATTCCAACATTGGAATAAAGTCCACTAACTTAAGATACCCAACATATAATCTGGTTTTTAGGACTAAACAATGAAGCAAGCAATGAAAGAATTGAATAATTGATATAACTTATTCGCTGGAAAGTAATATGGGAGTGGATTGCTCAAAATTCGTTGAAGCTTCTGTTATCCATTTTCCTAAAACCTATTGCTTCATGAAGTTCCTTTCGTAGCTTGAATAACAACAATAATGGAAGACTACTGTTCTGTGAAAGTAAAAATTCTTGAAATGCGGTTGACTATATAACATTCAGTGATGAATTAGGATTTCATTTACTCTTCTCGAGGAGTGACAAACTTTTCGCTTTAACTGACATGAATACTCTCATTCCTCAAGTTCAAAATATATCTCCTGATTAACGTGACGTGTTCTCCAAACTCCGCTTCATTCTCTTTCCTCTGTGATTTCGCCTGAACTTCCATCCTCTACCCTTCCCGCCAAAACAGTCATTTAAAAAACACAGATAACGGGACAGAAACCACACCGTTATTCTCACATTTTTTGCTTCGTCTCATTTTTTCCAGGCGTTCAATCGATTTGGAATTTGTGAATGAGTGCTCTTTGTCTGGTCCAACTTGCATAACGAAATTTCCACTATGTCAGTTTCTTTTATTAATGAAGTTTGCTCAAGAAGGCTTTCTTATTGAACAGTTTATCATTAATGCCAATATCACTTTTCTACATGAACAGTTCATTACTTCACATCCATATATTAGGCTTTCTTTTTCACTAGCTGTTCCAATCTTCTCATGCTCGAATCGCCAATATTTTCTAATGCTGAGATCGCCGATGACTGAATGTCTACTAAAACTGCATGAACTTTAGTCCCAAAATAATTATTTTATATCATGAACATCTGATAAATAAATGAGAAATTTAATAAATTTGAAAGACATTTATTCTGGTGATCTCTCCTGTTTGCTTTTCTATTACTTCTTGAGACATTTTTCATTACATTAATCATGAAAAGTCTGTTTATACAAAGATATGGATCGCGGAAAATTTCTAATTCTAACATGTTTTATATAACGGGTTCAAAGATATATTGAAAAAGGAAGGTAAGATTTATTAAATAAAATAAAAGAGTTGAAACCAATCTTACTGAACCAATAGCAATCATCCATTGTTTAACTAACAATTTGGAATTATTAATCCCAAAAAACTGCTAATCTGAAAAACAGACTCTAATAAGAAGAATAAAGCACTCAGAGGAATTCGAAACATCCAAGATGTTTCATCGATTTTAATAATCACTTAAGATTAGCTTCAATTCATAGCTTTATTTAATAAATTTTACTTTCTTTCTTCAATGTATCTCTGCATCCGTTTAATAAAATCTCATTTTATCTTCTGGACACTGAAATATTGAAAAAATTAGCACTAAACGAGTAATATGAGACTTTATAATTTAAGCCGTTTCAAAAAATTTGTATTAATTTTCATATTAAATATTTTCCTGACCCATATTAGTTACTTTTCGAATTCAATAATATTAAAATAAATAATAAAACCAACAGGAATCTTCAGCAGTTGGTTGTACCTCAATACGTGATTTGTACAGTTGTATAATACTTGTCTGTTCCTGACGTCTTAATGCCTTCATTTCTAGAACTTTCTGTAATTCCGAAGAATCCGAATCAGGTAACAGTCGCACATATGCCATTACAAAATCTTCAGGTGAATCTATCTCCGACATAACAATCTAAGATAGTTTGAAGCTAAACAAATTAAACATAAAAAGGAAAATTTGTTGAAATTTTTACTTAATTCATTACTTAATTTTTTTGTTTTTCTTGTCTCATATATCTTCCACTGCTTATTTCTTTGCTGATAATTCTTATTCTAGAAAGAAAAATTCTCACTGTTCTGAAACTTAATAGCATAGCCTACTTTGACGTAAATAATGTTCAATCTAAACAATATCATTCATCGAATAGTTATTCATCCCATTCGCATGAATATAAATCAAACTCAAGTTCATCGGATTACAACGATATAAAGCCAAAAACATACTTTTAGTATCATTTCTACTTTCGTCATGGTTCTTACCACAACATTTGTATACATCATTGGCGGTTTTGTGTTTATCGATGATTCAATCGTTGGCATAGATAATAAAAAGGTCTTCAATGCGTGTGCATCCAAAAGTAACTGTTCTGCACCAGCGACACCCACTGGCCGACATCTGAATATAAATACATTGAGTACAATGGACAGCAAACAATCAAAAAACATTTAGGAAATCAAGAACTAATTTAATTTTACAAATAAATTATATAACAATATAACAATCAGATAGAAGTCGTCCAGAAAATCATGTACGATGAGAAAGAAAAATTAACAGTATCTGTTGCAAGTTATCTTGATATATTAATAATAATATGAGGATATAATAAAAGAAATGGAAAGCATCCGAGTAAACCGTGCATCTGTGTGAGACATAGGACAAGAAAGTTAAACTGGAATATTGACCTTAATTAAAAATTAAGATCAAAATTCCTTGAAAATTAAAAATTAAGGTTAAGATTCCATTCTAACTTTCCTATCTTATGTTTCACACAGACGCACGATTTTCTTGGATGCTTTCCGTTTTTTTTATTATACCCTCATATTATTATTAATACATTAAGATAACTTGTAACGGATGCGACAGATACTATTAATTTTTTATCAAACATTTTAATGATGATAATGAAGATTTATTTTTGCCTTTAAAGATAATCATAATGAATCAACGTGATGATATTGTATTATCTTGACTATATGATTGATTATATGGTTATATTTTACTTATATCCTCCTAAGTTTTCTATTTCTAATGCAATTTTTTCTAAACTATTCCGTCAATTCAATCAATGATATGATCATTCAGTATCTACCTGAATAACGCACCCAGGAACTTATTAACCAATTGAGTGGCAAGCTTCAAACAAAAATGTGCGAAATATTTTCGTCTATCAATGAAAAAATCCCGTATTAATGGTACATTTGATCGTAGATGACTTCGTATTAATGAAACATATAGTGACTCATCACCAACACTTTCCACACCATTCCAGCTGAAAGCAAAATATATCACGTTTTACTAATAAAAAACTGGGTAGCTTAAGTCTTTCCACAACCAGAAAGAAAAAAAAAATAAAATGTGGAAAAAAATCACTTTTTTTTCACCATTGTTTGCAGGGCAGCATCACAAGTGGATTCCACATCTTGTACTAAAACAGAAAGTGCATTATTTGATATACTATAGAATAGCTCCATTTCCTGATTCAAATCGATGCTCTGAAAAAGTACAGACCTAGCAGAAATAATTGATTTGTCACAGGCCTGGTGCCTGAAAGGAACATGCTTTTGATACTTAACATTATTATATACATTTCTGTTCATGTCAAGTCCTGGACCTACTGGTTTTTTGCAGTTTGCTATGTTCATCACTGCAGTTATCTATATTCTTAAACAATCTGCAAATTCAGGATAATCACAGCTATGCAAGCGAAAAATATAGAATTTCTTCCTTTTCTCTGTTAAATGAGTTTAAAAAATGTGAAATTACCTGCACCCGTTGTTTTAATTTTTCTTGCAACTGTAGCGTTGTTTCAGCGCACCAGTCAGCAGTGGCAAGTATACAGCATGTAAAAAACTGCTGATCAACTGTTAAGCGAACTGCAGTTTCATCTCTGAAATTTTCAAAATAAGATAACGAAGGTTGGAAACTACTGAGACAAAATTAAATTTATCAGACCATAGTTTCAAGAATTCGAGATACAATTTGAAAGAAAAATAAGAAGGAACAAATTACAAAAAATAGTATTAAGCAATATCGATAAGAAAACCTCATCAAAGTTTGCAAAATGGAAGTAGATGAAAACTGAGTAGATGACAGAGACGGCAAGAAAGCTGTTAAACAACCATGAGCGTAACCACGCAGACAGTTGCGTAATACTTCCACAAGATTCCTTGAAAAAGAACTTTCAAATTTTACTTTTATATTTCACTAAAATTAACAAAAACGCCAATATTTCAGTAATTGTCCAACTTTTTACAGTAACGATGGGAAAAAGTACAAGCAAAACTAGAAAAAAAAAAATGCATGGTGTTCGCCCTTTTTGTCGCACTTTGTTTTCGAAAGTTGTCTTAAAAGCTTGAGCACTTCTTATCAATTTGGTTATCATTCTGCAGCTATTTTTTACAAGGCACAGGGCACGAAGAGGAAACTTTCCTACTTTCAACTTCTAGGATTGAACGGCAAAATGGGATTTACCACTTCAAACAACATGGGTAATATTGCATGAATGATAAGCGTTAACGAATATTAGTTTGGAGATTATACAAGCTAAATTTACATAATATAACTCCAAACCTCAATAAAGCATTTGGATTGGAACTGAGTTTTGTTGACTCAGCAATTATTTTTTTCAACAAAAGAAACATATCGGCGGATGATGGAAGGGGATATGCATGGGACGCTGTTTCTCGGCTTGGTCGTTCAGCACCACTTCTGATTTTTATTACGCATTCCTCCAGAAAGCTATCCAAATTTTTCTTTTGCGCTGCCACAAATACATCCATGTATTTGTCGAATGCTCGCCAAATGATCTGAATTGAATATTAGCAACTGTTTCCTTAGTTTGGATACCACAGTCGCGAAGCAAATTCTATTTCTTAGGCTTATTTACACATTTCAGCTTTCAATACTTGTAGATAACATAATCATCTATGCATAAATAAAGAAATGATTCTATTAACATAAAATAACTCAGCTAAAATGTGCAAATAAGCCTGAGAAATAAAATTTCAAAAAATACAGCAATCTCCAATGAAAGTCCACAATTCCAACGTTCGATCATTCTGTTTAATTCATTTATAAAAAAAAAAAAAAAAAAAAAAAAAAAAAACCACTTCTTAGATTATGATCAATCGAAACAGATATGAAATACTAAAGTTGTCACTAACCAATGCTTTCAACTTCATGCCAATGGAATATCTAACCAAATGTATTGTTAGTTACATAAAATATCATGATGACCATCAAGATTTTCCAGTAGGGTTCCATGAATGTAGTTGAAATATATACTTTCAAGATTGTAATTGAAATACAAAGAATATAACAACCTCCAATGAAAGTTCACAATTCCAACGTCCAATCGTTCTTTTAATCCATTTAATAATGAGGCTATCTGACGGCTAGCAAACTCCTTGATATCTCCTTGATTTGTTCAATTTTGTTGTTTGAAAAAACCTCCCAATGAGATGTTCACATTAGATTTTATATGTCAGAAAATATACCTTTTCAAAATTGTAAATTTCCTTCGCTGGAAATCTTTTGCAAAGTAGATTTTCGAACATTATTGTATGGTTGATTGCGTGTGCCAGTACTTTATAATCGAGTTCCAACCAACGCCTCGACATCATTCGTTCCAACATTTCTCTGAAAATTATTGATAAAAGAAGGTTGTGAAAGATCGAAGCCAACATTTCTGAGTAATTAAATTTTCTTTTCATATTTTTATTTGCTGGATGATTTTATATTGCCATTTGTTAAAGATATTTTTTTCATAAATATTTGAGAATGAAAAAAAAAAAAAATACCTCGTCAAATTACAATACCCCAAAGTCAAACGTCTCCCCATATTCCAATCAGTAGGAAACACTTTCATTACACCTGTTTTTTCAAATTCTGTCAATTTTTGCACAAACCATCGATATCTACAAAAAGAAAAGTGTTCCACTAAATACTGGCAGTAAATTCAAATTTGTTAAATAAAAATCAGATTTAGAAATAACCTTGAATCAATCTTATCAATCCAAGCAATACTCTCACTTTCACCGTAAAGCACAGTATATTCGGAGAGCTGATGTTCTATGAACCATTTGCAAAAATCCTCTCGTATAGCTGGATCTAATGATGAAGCAACGCGGCACATATCAGTCACCGAAGAATTCAAGACTCCTGTCTGGATATCAGTTAAATTACTGGTATTACAGGAGAAAAAATCAAAAATTTAAATCTAAGAGCAAATAACAATGAAGGTGTTTTCTAATCAATCAAAAACCTGGAATGAATGTTTTAAATCTGCAACAAGTTGAATAGCCAATCGCTGTTTGAGCCGTTCGAGTTGTTCAGCAACATTTTTGATATGCTCAACTTCCATATAAGGGCCAAAAAGTTGTAAGACATTCAAAACAGCCGGTAACTGCGAAGCAATATCACCATAACGATGCTGATCTATCCATGATCCTATTAATCCCATTAAGTTCAAACTACAAAACTTCTTCTGACAGAAAGTGAAGATCAATGGATTCACAAATACTGAACATTTTTGCAATTTTGGATGCACTTTCACCCTATTCTAAAAAGTTGGAATCATAGCTCTGTTTCAAAAATTTTGGTAATAAGGTTTTAATAGATAGAAAACTTCAAGTTTCTGATATTTTAAGATTTAGGCAACTTTTCAATCACTTTTTCTAGTGAATTTAAAATTTGAACTGATCTAACTACTTTTTGATCCTGCTTTGCTCTGTTTGTTGCAGCCTACAGGAAAAAAAAAATTTTTTCTTGAAATTCGAAGATGTGTAGCACTGTAATGTGAAATGTGAAATCAGAATTATCATTTCAAATTATGAAATTCTTTATCGATAAATCCAATTTAATATCACTGATAAGAGATTTAAATTGTTTTAGATGATAAGAAACAGCATCTAATTACACTGCTTCCCATGGCACTTTTTCGGTTATACTGGAACTGTTGTTCATTCTGGAAGTTATTATTGTATAACCTAAAGGTAAATAGTTTTTCAATAAGATAAATGCTACCGAGTGAATAGACGCCAGTTAGCAGAATCTGGAGATGATGAAGAGCTTTGAGTGATGATATTAAATTTCGCTTTGCAACATCAAGTTGCTTGATGTCACGAGTCATTTCCTGTACAACATTTTCTGAAGACTGGGTTTTTAAGCAAACCGCACGCACATGTTCTTCTAAATCTCCCATCGCTGCATGAGCCTGAACATTCAAGAAATATTAACAAATTTGGAGAAAATTAAAGTTTAGTGCATTTGACTTTATCTTTGATTACGCATATATTACAGTGCTTGAAATAAGAGAACAATAAACTTCATGCAAGGCTTGGTCTCCTTCAGCACCAGCCTTCCCGTGCATCTCAACAAGTTTCGCTAGCTCACAGTCCAAGCTAACGACTTCATCTTCTACAGAGTGCATCACTGAATCCAATTGTGATAACGACTGCTCTGTTGGAAACAAAGCATTGATTTGATCGACAACATCCATATTAGCAGAACATAATCCAGCATCACTGAGTGAGACGATGGTACGAATTACCTATAACTTGCAATACAGTAATTACTTCTTTTCACTTTGAAAGTTATACTATCGGAAAATAGCAATTCACCAATCAAGCATAGCAGAATGAGATGAATTTGACTCTTCTCTTTTTCTTTTTTTCTAATTCTTCAACCAATTGCATTATTCAGTATGCTATTCTGAACAATATTCCAATTAAAAGTAGTCTTCTTGCTTAGCTACTAATTTGAAAATACAATCACTGAAGGGTGACAAATGGTAAGGTTAAGAAGAATTAAATGAAATCTAGCGTATCATCGATTATCAGACCGTTAGTCACTTACCCTATCACTGAATGTTACATCATCTCCAACATTCTCGGGACTTTCACTTTTTTTTGTTTCGAGATTATTTTCTAATGTTTTGTTCATATTCCTCATCAAAACTATTCCATCAGCATATTGTCAGTATTCTGAAAAGCGTGATGTATTTTTCAGACCAAACAACCTGAAATTCTTTGCAAATGTAACTAATCGTTCATTTTCGAATAAAACAGTTTAACGGAAAACTATTTTCAACACTCCTTTTTTAATATATTCTTTTTTCATTCAACTAACTAAGCCATATACTTTTCTTTTTTTCAAATATTGAAAATCGTTTTTATTCGAATCCTCTAACCATGACCTCTAATCTAAATGAATAAACATAGCTTTATTTCCGAAATACGAAAAAATTGGTGTATTATGTTCTGATAAGCAAACAATAAGAGCTGAGTTTCTGATGAGAGACTGAGATAACTTTTTCAAAATTTGCTTCTACTATTGAAGAGTGTGTATAACTGCCACAGCTATACACTGGCACTTCAGTCGGCTTCTTAATCATTTATCATTGAATCTCTGAGGGACTGATAATACAATCACCCACCGATAACATAACCACAGCTAACAATAAAGACACGCTAACCCCACACAACTCGACTAATAAAATCTTCCACATCTGCAACATTACGGCCCACGTCGTTACCACAATTCGTTGCATTCTCATTCATCGTGGTTAGTGAACTTGAAAGTTGATTGTGCCATTTTGTTGTTCTCTGATAACAGTGACATCTTTTTGACCTATTATCTTGACCTTTACGCCCAGCTTGGTATTGAAATTAGTTCTGCTTGCCATTCGGAGGAGATGACTGGAAAAAATGCCCGATCTCTTCATTTTTTTCCAAAATTTATTTATATTATTTCTGCATTTTCCTTCTATTGCATACCGGATTCGAAATGTTTTAGTTTAAAATCTGCAGTGTTTAGTAAGATGATTTAGTGGATTAAATTAATTTCCCTTTAGATTTCAAATGCAATAACTGGAGAAATGAAATTCGAGAACTTGCTCGGTCAGCGTGGCACTGCAGTGGCGAAACGTCTCGGATGGAAGCAAGGTCTGTCACACTTATTCCAGTGTTCTCTGAAATTCACTGAAGATATAATTTGATGTGTTCTTTTTTGCAGAAGCTTTTCTATGAATTGCCCTTTTGGAGACATGCTAAACAAACTGATTCTTAAGAACTCTATCAATTACAGGAGATGAAGAAGAAAGCTGGTCAAAGAAAGCCATCGATAGTTTGATGAAAAAACTGCAGAAACATAACAAGGAAGCATTGGCAAGTTTAGAAATGGCATTGCAGTGTCAAGGACGTCAACGAACCGATTGTGTTACCATACCACGTTCACTTGACGGCAGATTACAAGTTCGTCTGTTACTCTCTTTTCTGAAACAAATTCGATTAAAGAGTTGAGTCCTTCATTACTATGAAATGTAATGGTTGATAGCGCTCAATGGCTAAATCTAGTATGGGAGATTATAGATTAACTCGGAAGCTTAGAAGTGATTATGCGGAGTGGCTGGAGAGCGGTAGAAATGGAAAAATTGAAAGTAATCTTTTTCCAAATATTTGTGCTCCTCTATATCTCTCACATCTCTTTTAGAGAATATGCTTACATATTCTCGGGAAGTCAATTTTCAGTGAAAGTTCTTTCTATGATCATGAAAATTTAACAGAATATTCAGTTTTTTCCAAAAGAGTCGTATAATGTTTTATCTCACTATATATGGCCAGAAGGTAGTCTCATTTTCAGATATCACATCGAAAAGCGTTACCTCATGTGATTTACTGTCGTGTTTATCGTTGGCCAGATTTGCAGTCGCATCATGAACTGAAAGCAATCGATGACTGTCGTTATTGCTACGAATCAGGTCAGAAGGATGTTTGTATCAATCCATACCATTACGAAAGGGTGGAAAGTGCTGGTATATTGCCTCCAGTTTTGGTGCCAAGGTACACCGAGCCACCACCACAAATTATACCGCGGTTATCTAGATTACATACAGGCCCATCGGCTTCATCGATGCCATGCAATATTGACTTCAGCCATTACAGTGATGCAGTTCGTTCTTCTTTCCTTTTTTCCAAATTTTCATTCGAAATTTTTTTGGGACGGACTTTGTTTTGCATATTATACTGGCTTTATCAAATTTAAATCCGTCCTGAATAACATTTTTCCTTACTTTTTATTTATCTAATAAATATTGTTTTTGAAGGTTTCGGTTAATCATTTTGTTCAGGAAGAGAATGTTGCTTCTGATGTTTATTTTTCTCATTCAAGTGCATATTC
The DNA here is from genome assembly GCA_000499405.2 of Onchocerca volvulus. Lineage (NCBI taxonomy): Eukaryota > Metazoa > Nematoda > Chromadorea > Rhabditida > Onchocercidae > Onchocerca > Onchocerca volvulus. The sequence continues at coordinate 6,760,842 of HG738139.1, read as the reverse complement.
CTATTATTTTTTGTTCAGCCATAAATATAGCACTATAATTATAAAATTTCTAACAGATTTTTTGATAATTAAAGAAAAATTAAGATGATATTTCTAGGTGATGATGTCAAAACGTGATGAGGAAATGAGTGCAAACATAATCATCCCAAATGGTGTTACGACGATAGAGGTATGCTGGTTTGTCATGATGATTAAGAAAAAACTTTTGTAAAATCTCATGCAGAAAACCTGAAGCTATTGAAATTGTATTCTTTCCGCCTCTACTGATCGCTGAATAAAGTTCATTTCAGGTACCATATGAAGAAAGGAAATTCTGGGCTACGATCAGCTATTTTGAACTGAATACTCGCGTTGGAGAGCAGTATAAAGTTTCTTCCCCAACTGTTGAAATCGATGGTTTTACTGATCCAACATCAAATTCTAGTAAAATATGTCTCGGTCTTTTATCCAACGTAAACAGAAATCAGCAAATCGAATCAACTAGGCGACGTATTGGAAGAGGTTTGGTTTCCCATAGCTTACAATCAGTAAATTTCCCAAAGATTTATAAATCATCAAGTGGCTGTCACTTTAAGAAGAGAGTCGTTGTTTCCATCGTTTTTTTTTTAATCTCTGTATTTTCAGATTTTATCGCAAGTTTTCTTTTTCTTTCCTTTTTTTTTTTTTTTTTTTTTTTTTTGTGTGTTTATAGTTTTCTTGGAAACTTAGAGATCTTTATTTTTCATACATAAATTTCAGGAGTAAAGCTAACTTATGTCCCAAATCAAGGAACGCTTTTTGCTGAGTGCCAGAGTGAAAGTGCCATATTCATTCAATCACGTAACTGCAATTATTTCCACAGTTTTCATCCGACAACAGTATGCAAAATAACAAATGGGATTTCCCTGAAAATTTTTGACATGTCAAAATTCAGAGAGGTTTTTTTTTTTTTTTTTTTTTTTCGAAAATTTAGACATGTTACTTTTTCTTCATAAAAGAAATATAATAGGATATTTATTTATAGATTTTTATTCGAGCATTTCTTGATGAAAGATTTTGAGGTACGCAAAATAGTAAGCAGATGTATTTCATCTAAAAAAAAAAGAGTGTAAAACTTCCTACTAAGACTTTTAATTTTGGCCTGAAATTTGTCCTGTTTTCTAGCTGTTAGCAGAATCGACGCGTTGCTGTTCATTTGATGCAATTTATGAGCTAACGAATATGACGATCATACGTATGTCATTTGTGAAAGGTTGGGGTGCTGAATATCAGAGACAGGATGTGACATCTACGCCATGTTGGGTCGAGATACATCTCCATGCTCCATTGCAGGTGCTTTCACTTTGTTTTATGCTGAAGCATTATTAATTTTAGAATTAATTAACAAAATCATACTCTATTTTTTTTTGACTTGTATTCAGGCAAGATAATTTATTAATTTTTACATTTTTAAGCAATGAAATGGAAATATATATATATATATTGTTTTAGTGGCTGGACAAAGTTCTTTCACAAATGGGTCCTCCGCCTAATCCAATTTCTTCAATATCTTGATTATCTGTGTTTGAAATGTTAATTTCTTTCGAAATATGGTGAACCACGAGATTTGAAATTTATTATTTTTTTATGATATGTGAATGAGTAGTGCTTGTTTTGTGTTTTAATTTTCGCGTCTCGAAATAAATCGAGAGATTTCGTTCGCGTCATTCTTTTCATGAGAAATTATCTTTATCGTTAAGTTTTAGCTTATTGATCAATTAAATTCGACATAAATAATGTTGGTTTTGAATTTGCTGCATTATATTAAAAAATCTTGAAAACTTAGACTTATTTGAAATTTTTGTCATTGAACGGAATTTTGATTACCAGTAATACTTTTTTTTCCGCTTTCATTTACACAAAGTGAGCTATTTATAGTTTTAATATTATCGTGAAATTGCATTTTTTAATAGCTGATCAGTAATTTGGCTTCTATTTTAGAACTCAAAAGTTAATGAGTTATTATTCATAATATTTAAATGAAAACGAAGGCAAATGTAGTTCGAGCAGATTATCTCCGTTCTTATTTTTCGCTGGTGAATTCACTGGATTTTTATACTAAAAAATATTGGTATTTCTGAACCTTAACCAAGATCTCGCTGTGAACGAGGAGATTTCTCTTGCCTATTCTATCTATCGATAATTTTCGAATGATGCTATTTAACAGTCTGTTTTTTGATATTGTTATGAGAACTCCTCAGTCCAGATGTAGATGTTTTGGTCTACTGAAATGTTCGATATCATTTTTTTTGAAAAATAATTGAAAGATTATAAAAACAAGAAAACAACAATAATTTGAATTTGAAAATGTGAAAGGAAAACTTGTTCTGACGATAACTTTGAAGTTTGCATGCCAAACAATTTATAGGTATTCAAGTTCTCTTCAATTTTTATATTTTTGCTGATGTAGGATTTTCTGTTAGTTTGATCATTATAACTTTTTTTTTACATCTATTGTTTATATTTATATCGATTGTTTTTTGTTTCTGTTGATGATCACTTTTGCCATGTATTGTTCAGCTTTCCATAAAGTTTATAATAAATATGGTAATTTTTTTTTAATTTGCACGATTGCGCGTTCTCTTTTTCGTGCATGCATCAAATCTTTTGCTTTGTGCATGCATTTAAATCATTTAAATCAGCAGCATTATAATCATTTGCAAGAAGTGTTGTAAATATATGTTTGGAAGTTAATTGTTGTGATGTTTTGCAGTATTGAGGACAAGATATCAGACCGAGTTGTACATTGCGTCGGACTTCAAGTTAAGGAGTCTGTGGTGTATAAGGTTTGGTTCAGCTTGGAAATTAACATAATTTTCTAGACGTGTTCGGGTCGAGTCTGGTTGCAAATCAAAAATTTTGTTTTCAACTTTAAAAATTCTAGCTCTGACAAAAATTATGGTGAAAAGAAAAGGTACTATTTACAGAGAGAACAAATTTTTTTTGCTTTCATAATATTTTTTAAATGTTTTATTGATTGACAGCAATCAGTGTGCTTGGTTTGTTATCCTAAAATATATATATCACTTCAGTATTCAATTTACTGTGTTGATTTTGAGAAATTTCTTGAATTAAGTGCATTATAATAAATTAATGCTGTTTTGGGAATGTTTTGCTTTCTGATCTGCTTAATAAATCAACGTGTGATACCATTTTGGCTCAAAATTCCATTCCGTTCTATTACCATCCAGGTTTCATGAATCGAACATTCTCGAGATGGCATTTTCCAGGGAATGATTGGACATTTCAGTTCTGAATATGTTATTTGTTAAATTCCTCTTCCTACCTTCATAGCGAGATTTTATTTCAGTGTGTTGCTTAGGTGATGATGTCTTTGTTAATAGTAGTTATGTTCGACGATGATTCATTCGCGATTATGTTTTCCCATTGCTCTGATTCTGTCAGTCTGCTAACGATAGTCATATTTTGAATTCAATTCAACAAAGTCATAACTCTGCAATAAAATGTAGTTGGATTTTGAAAAGTTCAGTTTTTGCTCAGACTTGTCAAACTTAGTTCTTGTATTGTCAAAACTTAGCATACAATTTGTCGGGAAAATATTTCTCCTTCTATATCCCAGGAAAAATCTATCTTATTTATTTTATCTGATTAGTCTGCGTTGTTTATGATTGTTGCATCAGTCTTGTTATCATTTTCTTCAATATTTTGCTTATATCAGATATATTTTGCTTCTTTGAGCCGTGTATTGCATATCAGTGGTTTGCGTGTCTAGTGAGTGCATTGCAGATTTATTACAGTCAGTTTCAGTAGATCAAATTTCTAGGCGATTCTGTTGAAATTTGCAATCTTCAGAATATATCATTTTATTACAGCCAATGTCATTTAACGGGAATTGGGTAAAATTGCCGATGGAGAAGATCGTTCCATCGACATTATCGAGGATAAATGAAAGTGAAAATCGAAGTACTCTCCGTTTCAAATGTTTCATTATTATTCAAATGATTTTTATTTGGACAAGCTATACAGTAACCGTAAGATATTCTCGTTCACACACTGCTAAACATTTGGTATGATGTTCATAATATTCTTATTTCTTTGCTGATCATTGTAAAATATTCCCAATGCTCAAACTAATATTCATTGTCGGTGTAAACATATTTTTATTTTCGATCATTAATTTTCAAATAATAGATATTTATTTTTCTATTTTTTGAACTTTATTTTTTATTTCCATATATTTGAACGTCTCTTTTTTTGTTGGTAGTATTTTGTTCTCATTCTACTGTTAATTTCATCACATTTAACCGAAAAGATTAAAAGATTAATATTGTGTATTTGTCAAATTATATGATGAATTATAGTGCAGAAATGGTTATTGAAAATATACTTTATCATTATCAATTTATGCATACTTAAATTTATCAATTCCCTTGTCTTCTTCTAAAACTTATCCCCCTCCATGCTGTTGAATGCAGTTTAGCTGGACTTTAAGAAAATTTATTCTTATTAGAATATTTAACTTTTTCTAGCAATACTCCTCAACAACAGTCGTATATCTCTCAGAAGTGATCAAAACGATTATTACTTTATTCTTTATCTTTCAATTCAATAACTACGATGTAAAAGAATTTGCAAGAGTAAGTTTACTTCATCTTCTATTTATTTGGTATCTAATGATTGTTTAGAATTATCCCCAGCTCGGATATAATTCTTCTTTTCTTTTAAGAGATATTATCATCATTTCAGGCTATTCATTATTGAAAAAATTCAGATCCACATTAAATATAGCATCAAAATTTGAATGTAAAGCAAAATTTAAAAATGAAAATGTATGAAATTCTAGTAAGTGCAGTTATTAAAAATTAATTTATTGGAGAGTGTGGCAATCAATTAAATTGTAGTGTATAAGGAAGGAATATTTCGGAAAACCAAAGGATTTGTTGAAGATGACTTTTCCATCAATAGCATATACACTTCAAAATAATCTCGATTTCGTGGCATTGTCAAACTTGAATGCGGGCATATATCATGTTACTACTCAACTTAAAATAGTTACTACGGCTATTTTTATGATGATTATTCTTGGACGACGATTCTCGGGCACACGGTGGCTTGCAATTTTCTTGCTTTTTGGCGGTGTTGCTGCTGTAGAGGTATTCCTTTCAATGTCTTTTTGTAAAAGTAGCAAATTAAATAAACACAAAATATGAAAAGAGTTTACAGAAGCTCGTTTGTTTGTCCTGCACAGTGCTCGTTTGTTTATTCTTCTGATTGTTCGCCATTATCTGCACTGAGCATCCTTAGATTGGAAGTGCATGCAGGTGAAACATGCATTTAAAAGGCCAAAATAAAGCAGCACTGTAAAAAAGTCTGTTTTCTGGATCTCTTTTAATATTTCAATATTTATGGCCTACTCTTTAGCGAATTGAAAAATTTATTGTTTGTATAAAGTGTTAAAAAAAGCCATCGTAGGGACAATATAATCTAGTTTGAAATAAAAATCAAATTCACTTGTATACAATATTGTTTTGTACTGAATTTTCTAAATTGAATTCCATTAACTTCAAAATTGATATTTTGGATTTGTAGCTTAGCATAAACGAAAGAAGAGTTCCAAAGAAAAACGATGAAAACTATACGCTTGGATTGGGTGCTGTATTATTAACATGTGTGACGGCAGGCTTTGCTGGTTGGTAACTTATATAAGGAAATATTGATTAAATCTGAATTCTGCAAATAATTATAAATTCAGAAATTATATAAATCTGGATTTTTTGGTCAGTTTGCAGGTGTGTACTTTGAACAGATGCTTAAAGACGGTAGTGAAACACCGTTCTGGATACGAAATCTTCAGATGTATAGCTGTGGTGTAGTGAGCGCAGCCTCAGGATGTATTCTTTCTGAATGGAACAGAATTCTGACTAAAGGATTTTTTTACGGCTACAATATTAATGTCATTGCTATCATTCTATTCTTGAGTTTAGGTAAGTTAGTCATTTCTTCTCATTAGTTGTAGATAAATTTTTCTTAAACTGATCAGCAGTGAACGGTCACAAATGCCATAAATGGTTGATAAATTTCCAAAGATGATACCAATCAAGTAAATTTCCAATATATTCATTCATTCAAAATTATGACATTTGAAGTGGATAAGTCATTGAATAAAAACGAAAACAGAACATGAATGAATTGCAAGAAAAAAGAAATATTATGGAAGGCAGAGTAGTAAATAGTAAACAAAATGTAAAAGATTTTTTTTTTATTTCAGGAGGGATTTTCATATCATTGGTAATGAAATATCTGGATAATTTGTATAAAAGTTTTGCCTCAGCAGTGAGTATTATTTTGGTTATTATCATTTCCTATTTGATATTCCACGATATGCAGCTAAATTTGATGTTTATTACCGGTTCTATAACTGTTTGTGGAGCAATATTATTGTACAGTTCAGTACCAGAATGATTAATTCTTCCAGAGAATATTTGTTACTTTTTCATTGTTAAGGATTTGAAAAATCCAAATTTAATGCGTTGAAAATTTGCTTGTAATGAAACTTAGGAAAACAGTCCTTTTGGCTGATTCTTACCAATATGTTTTCTTGAAAATCGAACCTTTTTTTAAATTCATAGTGCAAAGAATTAAATTTCGGAGCACGAGATCGTCTGCTGAATTTTGTGCTAATGTTATTGTGTAGCGAATATATCTTCATAATTCGCAACTTTCTCGATTTGTCTTCCAGTTAAAAAAACTTGTCAAGTATTATAACACAAAGTTATAAGAACTTTTACATGTTTCTGCTAACCCTATTTTTTTTATTTCTGTTCACAATAGTCTGATTCCGAATATTCATAGCCGACAATTTGAATTCTTTTCTATATATATTATAATAATTCTCTTTTATATTTATCCTGTAGCTTTCGTTAGTTTCCAAATAATTCATTTCTGCATACATTTTTTGATTACCAGATTTACATTGATTTAATACAGCTTTATTTGATTTATTAATTTTCTTAATTTATATTGTTATCCTTTATTTATTAAATCTACTGCTATGTATCAAATGTTAAGGAATATTATTTTAAATGATTTTTAAAATTACCGCTATCAGAACATACAGACTGCAGAATATATAGCATTTATATTTGAATTTAAATACTGATAGTGATCTGTGGCCATTTTTCAATATTTTTTTCCTGCTTCTCAACGATTTAAAAAAACGACCGGTCGATATGCATATATTACGAAGCAAAAATAAATCTAAATATCTGTAGCATATGTTTTCTGCATTACGATTACATCTCTTTTTTCTTTTTTTTCATTTTTCTAAACTAATGGATTGCACCACAAACCAAAGAAATAATAAATAACTAAGGACTACTAAAATCTAAAAACATTCTGTACATTTCGAGAAATAAATTTTACTAAGAAATTACTGATTCTGCGTATGTATAAACATCTTTAGTTAAACATAGAATCGGAGAATATTAAATAACTTTAAACGTTTGATTATTTCCTATAAAAAAGTCCGGGATTTATTGATCACTTATCGATTAGTGATAAACTGTTATACAATGCTATCCACATAGTAAGCCAAAATCAGGTTGCTTCTCATATTAATGAACCGTAAATAAAATTATTCTATTAAATCATTCTTCCAACTATTCAGATATGCGGCGGGATTAGATATCAAATCACTGAACTGATAGTTACACACTATGAGATAGCAGCTGGTTACAGTAGGCATGGGACATTGTCTCTAAAGTTGAAATTAAGCCTTATGTTTGAATCGAAAAAAGAACATGCGGGAATTAGTTGTGGTTTACTAATATTCATTTCTCAGTTATTTGCTGAATAAAAAACAACTTGCTAATGCCATTACTACTAAAATGGTAACAATCATTCAGAAATGTTTCGAAACGTTAATGTTGCATTGTGCAGCAGTCGAGAAGATCATTATGGTAAAAATAACAATCGTTTATAGTAATATTTCTTTCCCTAGCATTAGCTTCATATATAAATATGCGGTATTGATGTCACAAATCAAAAGCACTTACAAATATACAATAGAACTTTTCTTTTTTTTTTTTTTTTTTCAGTGAGAAAAGATGCATCTGAAAACATTTTCCTTCCTCAAGAGAACTATTTCAAAATTTAGCCACCATTTATTGGTGGTATTATAGCGATTTCTGAATGCGGATTGATCGTAAATGTATCATTATGATCATCGATGTATTCCTGATTTAGAGCTAGCATGCAATACTCTTCGATCGGTGACAATTCTTTCAGTATCTAGAAAACCAAAAGTTTATTGAAGCAAAATATTGGTTGCTGATCCATTTAAAATTCTACATCAACCAATCAATCTGTCACCAAATGAACTACATTAGAAAGAATAAACTACTGCCCAATGAAAAATAGTGCTTGTCCAGAGACAAACCAAATTCACTTGGCAGTTAAATAATTGTATATTCTAAACTATTTTTAATAACTATATGCTTTCTTTAAATGATGAAGAAATCGATACTTTGCATTTCTACTGGGGCAATCTCAACTGATTCAACTTGATGGGAGTGTTTACTAATAATAATTTATTTTACCTCGGAAGAAAGTGATTTGAATATGAAAATTTTCTAGCAAAATTCGATATTTTAAAAAGCTACTTAAAAAGTTCGAAATCTTTTGAAACCTCTTATAAAAAAGCAATAATAGACAAACGATCAATATAATACGTTATGAATGATAACAATAATGGAAAAAAACAAAGCCTCATGAAATATTAGTTGTCGTAGCTGTCGATAATTTAACACTCTCGGTACATTTATATTTTTTTCGGATAAATTGGCCAATTCACGTGCTCTACCGAACAAAACAAGATGAACAGGTACTGCTGCCATTGTTCTGCTAATATTCATTCCTGCGCAGAAAGGAAACAGAGGATAATAAAATCATAACAAGAAGGTAAAAAACATATAGAATATTCAAGATTTGAAGATTTGAGCTAAAGTTCCACCTTTTAATATAATTGCATTATTTTCAATTGCAATCATAAAAAAACTTTTATAGTAAAAGCAACCTTTTCCTACAAAAAAACCAGGGTTAATGGAAAGGACGGTATGAAGCGATTTGCATAACAACTATCGCTTGCATACTCTATTTCACTGAATAAAATTAATAAGTAAAAAAAAATCAATGAAGAGATTGCTCGCCTTTAAAAGCATATTTAAAAATTACAAATACTTCTTTTGTTCATTCAAGAAAAAACCATCCAGAAGTCACAATTCCCAGATAAATTGATGGAAGAGAAAAGAAAAAAATGAAATCAGGAACATAAAAAGACTAGAATGGAGATCTCCGAAATCTGACAAGATAATTACAAACCTAATATCAACAATTTGAATGCCAAAAAATGACTTCGCAATAAAGACATATGTAACGATAAAAATTAAATGCAATATAATCTGTCTAGAAAAAACCGAAATGTCATCAAATTTCAATTCAATTCAATGTTATCACAAGTGCTGAAAATGAATTTCGAGATTTTTAGAAAAAATGAATTAAAAAAAATGGATTAAATCACCAATGAAAAAAGTATAGTTGAAAAAAGAATTTATATGAGATTGAATTTTGTATATGTTCAGAATTGGAAAAATTTTCAACATAAACTATAATAACTGCCAGAAATTTAATGCAATTTGTAATGAAAAAGAACAATTTATATAGTGAATGAAACATATCAATATCACTATGATTGATGAGAAACAAGCGACTCGAGGCGTAGTGTAACATCACGAATAAATTCACTGCATCCTTCGCTATCTCTGGTTAGCTCCAATATTTCGCGCAGTAATACATCACATTTTAACCCACAGATTGAAACAGCCGCAAAATATGTTGGGAGAATTTCATTTAACTTAACAGTACAGCCTAAAATAATAATGATGAAATGCAACAATGAGTTGATAACATCTATTCATTAATTCTAAAAAAAAAAAAAAAAAAAGATATGTTTTCACAATAATTCTTTTTCTACTTCGAGTTCAAGATTGAAGAATGAATCGTAAGTTTCTGCAGTTTTTTACTTGACCATTTTTATCCATCTATTCACTAAATGCGGTGAAAATTTTAAATTGAAGCTCAAAATATTTGATGGAGAGCGTAAATATTGATTTCATAAGAATTAATTATTATCGTATTAAACAATATTAAAAAATTATTGATCAGAAGAGAAGCAAGCTAATCAGTATGAATCGTAATGGAACAAAACTGATGACAACGTTCTTTCTGAAATAAGCTTTTTATTGAAGCACCCTTGTCACATTGAAAATCCAAATACCTAGCTCCGATATTAACGAATTACTGATTACTTATTTTAAAGGATGTTTGACTTTTACAGTTTCCTCACCATGGTGAAGTAGAGATCGTACATATAAATTGAGGTAATGACGAAAATCATTGGGAAGTCTCAATGAAAGAGCGCTGCAAAGTCTTTCTTCTAAGAATGAATGTGTGGCACTGATTTGAATATCGCTGTTCACATGGATTGGGTTGCTGAAAAAAGCAGTAAGCTGAACCGATAATAAAAGAATGGAGTAGAAAAATTTACAAAAACAGAAAAATCTTCAACAAACACCAACTTTTTTATAGGACCAAGCAAGGCGCTAGCCGAAGCATGCACTAATGGAATACTTAATCTAGGCAGAATGCTTTTTTCATCGAACAGTAATTGCCTAAAATCAAACACTGAACCATTTTTTCCAAAATGCATGTTTCTTTCCAAATCAAATTAGATATCGATATAACAATAATAATAATTTTAAATAAACAAAAAAATCATGTCAATTACACTTCAGTTTCTCTTCAGCAGAAAAATATTACTAAAAAAATTATTTCTTACCAGCAATCTAATGAAAGCAAAAATGAATAAGTTTTTCCGTTTGAAAGTGTAATGACAGGTTCTCCTATATCTGATAATGTACAAGAAACTATTTTACAATCTGTAAAGTATGAGTTTAAGAGAATCGACAGATGTTAAATGAAACGAATGAAAATGTAGTAAATCGCTCATTTATTAGCAAGAAAAATTTGTGTGCAAGCAATGATTATCAATTCTGAACTGATCAGGTGATTAAAATTTCCTAATATAGATCGTTATCGAAAATTTTGATAGTGGTTATGAAAACAAATAATTTATGTTTATAACAATCAGAGAATTACCTTTTTCACAAATATCAGCAATTGATCGTCTTGACAAAATACATTTCACACTTTCTATATTCCTGAAAATAAGCATTAAATATACTAACTTTTTAGGTATAAAGTATAATAACTTTTTAGGTATAAAAAGAATTGAAAAAGAAAAGATTTAGCCGCAAATTTCGCAGATGGCTCTGATATTTTATAATTTTCTACTCTCTATATTGACAGAAAAATGGAAAGTCTAACCATGAATAAACTAATCCCTGAGATGAGCAAACACAAAGATATTTTTGATGTGCTTGAATTATAAAAGGTAATGAATCGATAGTAAAGAATGTATGTAATCGACCGGAAGGAGTTGAATAAACATGGATGCTGCCATCGTAGCAACCAGCTACAAACCAGTGACTGTAAGAGAATCACTATAAAAAAATTCAATTGTAGCTCTTAATTTAAACTAACATTTTCCTGTCAGTCAAATGCGATACGATGATATCTGCAAAAATGATTAATGCATTCATGAGAAACATACAAGTGATATTTCTGCACATAAGATTAAATGAATGGTTTTTCAAAATACAAACTGCAATAATTCAGATTTTTCTTCAAAATACGACTAGGCAGACAGAAGTGTTAAGCAGCAAAATGAGCACCTGTTAGCGGCAACAGAGCATATAACTGGATCCAAATGAGCCGTCCATAGTACTGTTGTATCCTTCATACCACATAACTTTGTCAGTTTTACAGTTGTCGCAATTTCATATTCATTCAACACATCAATTCTATTTACTGCACACATTTCGGTCTATAAATGATTAGACTATAGATATCAAACAATTTCTATAAAAGATTATTTATACAAGAAATATTAAAAACTATTTCAGCAATTCCTTAGTAAACAAAAAGAACTTCAGTAATCCTAAAAATAATAATTCTGAATTTTGTACTATAGAAGTATCTGAATGCTGAAAGGAAGTATTATTAAAATATATTTTTGTGTTATATTCCAAGCTTATCTTGCATATTACTACAGTCACAGTAAACTGCGTAACTTACCGGAGATACAGATATTGACAGTGATCGCCGTTGCTGTGGAATAGGGAATGTTACAGAACGATTATCATTTAATATGACTGTTAATGATTCCGGAAAAGGAGCAGGACGCAGTGACGGTTTCAACGCTAATTGAGGTAGAATCTATAAAAAACTGACAATTTAATGTTGGCAACTATTAGTTTCGGAATATTTCTATCATAACTGCAAAAAATCAAATACCTGTTCGGTTTTAGATGTTGGAGGGTTCGTATCTATCGGCTCCTCAATCCCTGGCATGACTTCCACCTTTTTAATACTACTTACCAAAATCCGGCCACTACTTTTGGACGGTGATGCTAAAAGATGCACAGACGAAGCTTGTGCTGGCTCATAACTGAAATAAATAGTATTTTTATCCGAAACACATTCAAAAATTTAAAAGTCAAATTGAAACAAAATATCCTGTTCCATAGGATTTTAACCTGTTTGATTCTGGTTCGCCCATAAAATCAGATGGTGTAGTTATTCCAGCTTCAGGGACTGTAACGGAAGCAATGAAAGCAGGTTGTATTCTCCTTTTGCCTGATTTGGTTCGAAGTTCGATTTGTTTCCTCGGTAATTCCGATTCTTTAGGCATCTTTTCCGAGCGATTAGTTTGAACTACAAGATATGATCGTGCAAATTAATAAGGTCACTACAAAACAATAGAAAAGGGAATATTTCATTTGTCTAAATATAGATCGCTCATGCCCTTCTAAATACTCCAAACAAAATGCCCCTCTTTGATCCCTGAGAAAAAAAAATCAACTAAATATATGATTCATCATTTTTCCTTTCCTCAAAAAAAAAAAAGATCATAAATCCAGGATACTTTATGATGGATAGAAATGATATTATCTTCCTAACAGTACTCCATAAGAATCACCTTGTGACAATTAGCATATATATTTCGAGTATATTTTCAGATAAAAAAAAAGCGAACCTGCATCATATGAAATTGGTATATCAACGGCGGTTTGATTGTTGGAAAGTTCTTTCATCTGCGACGAAATAAATGAACCACAGTCCTGAACTTTCGATTGTCTCGGTTCTTGTTTTTCACTTTGAAGCTTTTTCAGGTCATCGACAAACATTCGGCTCGAATCTTTGGAAGACAACAACTGATGTCCATTAATCAGATGACCAGAAGAATACTGCAACGGCCGACGACTATACATCCTTTCACAGAGGTCACCCTTGAAAACATCAGTTTAATAAAATATTTATTTCTATTTTATTAAATTCATTGCGATAAATGTAAATCATAGTTGATATAATCCTCTCTTTTTTTCTTAACAAAATTATTACGCAAAAAGGGGAATAAAAAAAAAAATTAGGTATCTTAAAAGAATCTTTAAAAATACCATTTCAGAAGAGGTAAGTAATCGTCCTAATTCTTTCACATCAAACACAATTGACTTTACTGTTCCATCCATTGAGCAAATAGTTAAGTGATAATCATTCCTGCAGTCATTTAAAGCAGTATTTGTTCTATCGATATTAATCGGTAATGTTAGAAAGCTAATACCGAACAATTCTTAAGCTCAGAGAATTAATGATCAATTAACTTGTATATATCTCATCGACTTTGCAATCAAAAAATGTTTACCAAGAAAAATCAAGTATGGAATGTTTAAAAAGTTTGTACAGAACAACTAAAGGTCGATCTACATTCGGCAACAACCATACGCTTAATGATTTGTCACGACTGCCCATTGCTATGCAGCTTACTTGAAGACGATTGCCCTACAATAAAGTTTCTTTAATTTGATGAACATTTACAGAATACAAGATCTAATATAAAATTAAGAACAGATAGATATGGAAAAGATAAGGCAAAGAGTTAAATCAGCTAATGTATAAAATAATGCAAGACTCAATGAAATGAAAATCTAATGCAATGATTTTGTAAGAAAAGTTTTTAGTATTTCCGAAATTGTCAAATTGTCTTAATTCAAAGAACCTTGTAATTTTGATATTCAATCATACGAGGACATGCCCGAACCACTGTTACAGCTTTTCGGTGACCAACTAAATCCAGCGTAGTATCCCAATCCTAGACATTAAATGAAATAATTTTCGAAATATTATAACTTTTAATGAATAAGTAATTTCTTCTTTTTTATTTTCAAAGTTATTGAAAATAAACTTAACAATACAAAATAAGTAACTAATAAGTGAGAGAATTAGCTATGTAAATATTCTGCAAAAAAAATTTTTTCACCTTTCGCCGTATTAAGTGAGCAGTTGGTCCAGAGTTATTACTGGCACATGGCGCTATCAAATAAGTACCATCTGGGGACCAATCTAATCGACAAAACATAGTAGACTGGCTACTCTGCGAAAAACATAACACATAATCATTCTTTGAATTTCGAATTTTGCTTTTTGAATTAAAAAATTAAAACGGATTATCATGCAAAAGTTCCCTTAAGGCTGAAGGTTGAAAAACCTTGGATGCAGAAAAATTGAAACATCGACCGATTAAATGATTTTTAAATGTTAAGGAATTCAAACTTTTCATGATTTATTAATGCATTATGGCTAACTACTGCAAATTACAGAAAATTTCTTTTTAACGAACTTCAATAAAAGGATCCATGACTGTTTTAATGCATTGCCAATTATCAATTGTCCAAATTCTCACAGACTTGTCAGCTGATTGAGTCGCGAGAAATTTTCCAATTGGATCCCAGCTTACTCCCTTCACAATACCCTGATGTCCACCTCGTTCGATTGTTAAGGACACCACTTTGTCTGAAAATTTTTGAAATTTAAGTACTCAACAAACTAACTGATGAAAGAAGACAAAAGAATAAAAATTCTGAAACTCTTTAACCATAGAGATTTCAAGTAAATAAAAAAATGAATTTCCAAAAAACATATACTCGGTAAATTATGGGCATCCCAAATAATCACAGCATGATCCATCCCACAAGATGCGAGATAACGGCCATCTTTGGACCACTCAAGATGTAACACATCTAAAGAATGCCCATACAATCGGTACTTTTCCCGATATTTTTCAACATTAACAGAATCCTGAAAAATGTTTCATTTACAAAATAAATATTTTAATATCTGAAATAACTGTTTTGATTTCAAAAAAGGATGTGAAGGTACATAATGATAAAAGCTTTGAAAATCGATCTTCAAGAGTTTTCAAATGATTATTATGAATGAATATTTTGCATGAATACGCAAAATGATTGATTTCATTCGCAAAAAATTACTTTAGAACCAATAGTTCCAGCACTGAAAACTCGGCCAGCAAATTCCCAGAGTGTCAATGACTGTTGATCACCCGCACATCCAAGATATGTTCCATCCGGAGACCAACGAACACAATTAACACAATCTAAATTAACAAACATTATGCGGAAAATTTAATAGTTGCATTCACTATATATCAAAATAAAAGCTGCAATAACATAAAGATTTAATAATATACCAGAAAAGGTATTTTAAAGATGTATCTTAGACTCACTTTACTACTACAACTTTCATAAGATGTAAGGGACAGAATAAGATCACAGATGCTTCTGTATGACAGCAATTAACCAATCTCAATTAAGTTGAATATAAGAGCTTGATATAAGACTCTCTTAAATTACTTTGATGTAGAATTCGAGAGAGCAGTCGATTGCACGACGCTTCCTGACTAGCTTTCTCATTAATCACTGGTTTTACATTCCAGATGATCACGAGACCTGAACCACCTTCTCCACCTTGTCCGCATGTTGCAATCTTCGTACCGTCTGGATGAATATCTACTGAGTAAATTGCACCACCTAAAGTTGAAAATTATGAAAAATAAAGATGTAAATTAACATCAAATATTTGCCGAGCAAATAGAAACATCTGGTGAATACAAAAGTATATCAATAAACAGAATAGCAAGTAAATTCTGAAATCACATTTTGTATGAAATCAATCATATACTTACCTGAGTGATGAATCCATACTGGATTCGTTAATTGCATCAATTGTGTATCTGGATAGAATCCTTCGGAAAGCAATACTTACCCAGTATGTCCTCTCCAATTATAAACCGAAATTATCTCTTCCGTTCTATGGTTTACAAATTTAAGATTCAATATATCAACTTTCTGAAAAGTGGATATAAAATTTCATGATAGGAATTTCTAAACTCAACTGTCCTTTATTTTTATAAGTATTCCAATCTAAGGAAACAGAGACATTATTGAAAGCTATGATGCAGAACTGGCTTCTGCAAAAAGTATGATGCTAACATGTGAACCATTTTCATCATTTGCATAATCCCAAGTTATTCCAGAAAAATTAAAGTTGATTGAGAATTTTAAATATTAAAAAAACTCGTCTTCAGAAATGGTAGCATGCAACATTTCGCTGCTGTGCGTTATATTAAATCACTTGTAAAAAATTACTTAAAGGTCATTGTCCTTCCAGTGAAAAACTTTAATAAATCAATTACGAAGCAGTGCAACATTTCCATAATGACATAATAATGAAAACTGGCACTGCGAAACTAAAATGATTATCAGAAATTAAACTATTAAACATCTGAATATAAAAAACAAGAAATATTTAGCAGATTACTCCCGCTTAGAAACATCTCAAACAAATGACAATCTACCAATCATAATCTTATAACAAAGATAAACAATTAAATAATATTCTTGAAACAGCCTCAATTTGCAAAAAAAGAAAACCAATACGAGCAATAATTAAATAGAAATTCACAACAGAATCAATTTAGCTGAAATATATGAGCCAAATTCATGCCCATCTTGAAATAGATTAATATTATTATCAAGAATTTTAATGTAAACAACACAAATTAATGAACGAAGCTAAAACAATAACCCGTAAGTCCCTTTATACAGAAAGAGTGTAGGCGAGCAACTTGCCTAAATATTTCAATAACAAGAAGCTCTAATTTACAAATATTGCGGAAACAATGAACAAAAACTGTTTTTGTCTCAGGCCTATGATACAATGCCTCCATTGATAGAGACGAAAAGATGAAAAAACATATTTTCTTGTACATTCTCATTCTGAAATAGAAATGATATCCTAACTTATCTTTACCGAAATCCCGAAATCAAGTGAAAAAAAAAGAATAATACGAATTGAAGTAAATTTCAAAAATACAAAATGAATCATTATCATTACATACGATATTTCATCCCAAAGCCATTTTATAGTTTTAAAATCTCACCACAGCAGGCTTTTCTTACGGATTAATTATTAGAAAATAAATGGTCAAGAATAATATGTTTCACTTAAAATCTGAGGCAATATAAGTCGAAGAGTGAAGTGCAAGTGACAATAACCTACAAACGATGTAGTGGCCGATATATATGAATAGCATATTGTTACACTTGAGAGAAAAGCAAAACAAGAACAACAATAATACTATAACATTCGCTTCTATATAAACTTCACATTATCTTTGATTTGGTCGCTTACTGCTGAGGTTTCCTTAAATTATTTCGGCAACAAACACTGGTGGTACCAGAAATTGCATTAGTTTAAGAGCTTTGTAGATTAGCTCTACCTACAAAAGATTATATAGAGAATCCGACAAAAAAATTTTTATCAGTACATTAAAAGATTTTTAGAAGTTCAAGTAATTCATTCCAACAAATAAATATATCTATCAAATAAATAAACAGTAAAAGAATGATTTTAGTGGTAATAAACAATAAACGAATGATCTTAGTGATAAAAAGAATTAATTCCATAAGTTATTTTTCAGCTTCAATTGACCAATGAAATAATATACTGGAATACAAAACTAATATAATACTTGAACTTCTGTGGATAAATCATTAAAAATTATAACCATTAGCGTTAAGATAAAGAAAGTAAAAATGAGACAAATAAAACAGAGCTAATTTATTGCGCAGAATCAAAATGCTTCGATGCTACACTCAGCTTGTTGTTATGTAAAACAAACAATTCCATAAATTATAAATAATCACTTTGCAAAGCTTATTATTTATAATCTATAAACAAATACGAAATGCATATTGGATAGTTATGCAAGAAAAAGTTATTCATAATGGCAAAAATTATTTGGATTTGATAAAAGCAGGTGATGAGTTCTTTAGATAATATTGATGATATCATGTATTTTGCATTGCTCACTATATTTCTTTGTTTGCTGTAGTTCTGATTTTTAAAAGAACCTCCATAAATATTCTCATTATTACCCATCCTTCTTGGTCGCTTTTGGTTGATATGAAATGTGTCGTTAATTTTAAATCTTCCCAAAATACATTTCGTATAAGAAAATCATTGGTGAAAAATTCTAGGTAACAAGTAAGGACTATTTCTTTCAGATTAAGACATTTTAGACTTTATTATTGTCGACTATACATAAGCATTCCGTACATAATATTAAATAAAGAATTACTTGTTTCGTTTCTTATCTTTCATTCCCAGAGGACAATTCACCACAAAATGTCCAATTTGTCGACATCGGTGACAACAGTTGCAATCCAATGGAGGGCCATCGCCCACACGACAGCTCGCAAGCAAAAGAGACTGAAAATTGAAGTCTTATTCTGTCACACATCATTATAACAAAAATAGGCATTAGCAGAATAAAACAAAAAAAAAAAAAAAAAAGGCCAGAAAGAGCAAGGCTTAGACTTACCGCATAAAGCACAAATGCATTGTGATTTAATTTTGAATTTGGCACGGATAAGGTACTGAATTTCTCCCGACTTTGTATAAATGATTTTTGTATATATGCCATTGCTGAAAGTTAATTTGATTAACTGGCATATGTGTTTAAAAATTAATAAAGAAACTATAAACTACTAAATTTATCACCCAAAAAGTGACGGAAAGCAGAATAAGAGAAAATTTTGAAAAATCAAATGTTTGGATCAAATGATTTTAAGCCGACTTTAAATTAAAGAATATGTAGATAATCCCCTATGTAATAATCTGTCTCACTAATCTCGCTAGAACAAGTATTGCAATGAACAGTAATTCCGACAGTTTTTCATTTTATCTATGCCAGATCATTTTGATATTTATTAATAATATAATGCATTTAAGTTTTGCTTACTTTTAGAATGAACACCCGAGGAAAGATTATGAGTGAGATCAAATGGATCTTCAATAGCAATCGGTCTCGATTGCCAGCCTTTGTCCAGCTTCATTAATGGTAGCGTTTGTCGAATTTGTACAACTTCTCGTGTAAAGTCGAATTTCGTCCCGAAATAATCCAGAAAACCTATCCACAGTTCCCCAACAGTTGATCGATTATGAACTGTCCATTCCTAACGTAAATGTACAAATAGAATTTAGAAAATGATATAAATAATAACAGAACAGCATATTTTGAGAAAAATAAGGTTTAAAGAAGAAAAATACATGTGAAGAAAAGCTAAAAAAATATATGAAAGATGGTTAATATGAATATGAAAAGAGGAAGGAATGAAAGATGGTATATGTAATGAAGAGGAAAAATATAAATTTGAGAACTAACCAAATCTTCGAGACAACAAAAATATACATCGCAATTACCAATAATTACTGGTTCTCTACATCTTTTAAGTGGTACTACCTGGAAGAAAGTCATCGTACAGTCATTAATTAATGAAGTGTTGCAAAATTTATATAATAAAACACAAAATTTATACAATAAAAGATGAGATATTTTTAAGTAAAAAATGAATAAATATTGTTGCCATTACAATATAAAAGAAAAATAGAAAAAGTTCGAAAAGAAAAATAGAAAATAAAAATTCAGTAATAATTCAAAGAACAAACTTCCTGGAGGAATGGAGCAACTGGTGGATTTGTTCGTTGAAGATAGTGAATAAGCATGATTATATATGAATAAGATGACAGACTTCCTTTCGACGCATTTCCAATTTCACAGTTTTTAGCCCATACTTTAGTCATTATTCCTAATTGATGTATCCGTCGATCAAGCTTACTGTATGTCCGCAACAATCGTGTATTCTCTAATGCTAGCACATTGTACAGAGATACACTGAAAATCAACTGAAATTCAAATTAAACTGAAATTTTTACAGTTTGAACTTGATACATATTTTTGCAGTCACGATATTTGAGAACATTTGAAAATTAAAATCAAAATTCTGCCTTTTTAATCTACTCAACAATTATTAATAACTATAATATGACTACTATACATTAATATACCTGAAAGTATATTTCAGTCAGCAGTTACTCTAAACATTACATTATAATATCTATTGCCAATTTGTAATGCATTTTCAACAATCAAACAAAATGAAGTATGCCCTTTTGGTTTATGTAAAATACTTACTCTGCCTCAAGATGATCGTGATTACGACAACGAAACTTCACAATTGGTACTTTTGCATGTGGAATTTCACAGATGAATGAAATGTCAGGCATTTTACGAATTACTTCAGCGACTTTAGATATGACTTCTGCCGAATCGATATCCTAGAAAAATGCTTATATCTACTACAAACCAGTGAAATTTTCGAAATTTATTATCATGGAATTTGCGGAATTTATCATCAATATTGAATTTCCTAAAATTTAATTGGAAAAAAAAACTTTGAAAAAAATAATTTTGAAATTTACTTCAAGTCTCACTTCTGGTCCGAACCGAAGACAAATATCAGCATCTGAACCTAAAAGTCCAAATCCATTTCCTGCTGAACCAAACAATGAAAGATGACAATCAGAACGATAAAAACGTCGAAGATAAACTTCAAGTTCACGACACAATACTGACATATGATGCACATAATAGGGCCTAATACGCATTGTGTCTGCAAAATATGCTTGTTGAATATCAGGATTTTTTCAATTTGCTAACATTTATTTTGTCAAAACATCTGATATTTTTTTCCCTACTGAAAACCTTTTTGATTTTTTAAACTGGTTTATTTAATTTTTTCCTGTTATGTTGCATTATTTTTCTAATTCTTTTATTTCAGAATCACTCCTATCTTATTCTTTTGTTCTCTAATTTTAGCACAGAATCATTGATTATTGCTTGTGAAATTTAAAACTTAAATTTTGATAGAAAAATTTGATGAATAAAGTTTCTTCCTAAACTCTTCTATTTCTTAGATTTATCTAGTATTAGAAATGATGGTCAAAGAAAGTCATAAAAATTTTAAAAGTCTGAAAAAAAAAAATGTAACCGAGTTCCCAAGTGACGATGCCTCAAACTAAACAAATGTAAAGTTTGAAAAAAGATCCTTAAATCTGAAAATATGAATTGACAGAAGCAACTTTACCAATATCATTTTTTTGCAAAAACATTCAGAAATTTCGATCGAAACTTTAAAATCTTAACAATTCATTTAAAATGAATTACTAAAAATATCGAAGATAACACGGTCAATTATTTTCCTTTGTGCAAGAGTTAACGGTGGGAAATTCTTGGGTTTTGGAATCATGAGTTCAGGACAGTTTTCTCTCAAATGACCATCTGCATTACAACATGTGCATCGTACCATTGGTTCCTGAAAAAATTTTCTATACAGCAAGAATATAGATTTCAACGAAGCAAAGCTCCATACCAATAGAAGCAGGAATGAAAAAAAAAAAAAAATTACTCGGAAAGTGCCATGGTTGAAATCTTCAATTTTTCGAGTCTTACTGAAAACTATAATTAAGACAGTTGTATCTTAAAAAAAAAAAAAAGGTTAAAGTATGGATGAAACATACCAATCCGCCAGTAAAGTACTGCAAAACCCATGGATAATTATATTCATTATTATTTAAAGCCAACCATAACTTGCGAATAGACATCTCGTTATATTCATGAAATTTGATTTTTAAAATCGAAATACTTGCAAGCTTGACCTTAGCGCTTTCATCTTTTTCCTGAAAATAGAAGTACTTGCAAGCTTGACCTTAGCGCTTTCATCTTTCAATATCGAAAATTCAAAAATTTAGCAGTTTGATAAGACAATTAAAATTCAGTTGAAAAACAAATAAAAACAAAAGTAAAATACAATGAAAACCATACATCATATTCCTCCTTGACAAACAAATTTTGAGTATCGGCTGTCGACAATTCTAATCCTTTCATTCGCTGAGAAAAAGCAATGCAAATTTTGATAAGAATTCGACTTTCAAATAATTTTAAAGCAAACTTGAGGTGACGAATAAGTACTTTATAATAAAATAATTCAATAAATACTTGATGTTATTACAAATAAAAAATATAAGTTGAAGCTTGCTTATAACCAAAAATTGGACAATTTCAAACTTATATTTTTTCATTATGAGCAGTAGACTTATAATGAAAGGACTTCAAAGTTTCAAGACTTCAAAGAAATAAAACTTACAGAAGAAAGTTCCGAAAAGTGAATACTGCGCTGCTGGAAAGTTGACATCACATTGCGATCGCAATATGTTTCATCAGTGTCATCTCTTTGTAGCAATGACAAATTATTATGAGATGTATTCAAACCGAGACATGGAGCGGCACAATCGAAAACTAACTTTTTTGAATCATTGCATTTTCCAGATACCAATAAATTTTTATCGTTCTCATCCTTAAAACATAAAATAAGAATTTCTTTGGGAATCTGTCGAATATTTTACGGGAAGATTCTACAGATAAAACGCTGTACATTTCATTTGTTAAGACTGAGTACATGTAGCAGTCAGTTTCTTCGGCCAAAAAATCACCAAAACCAGAAAAATTCATCATCCTCATGTCATGCCAAATTAAAATCGTATTTAGTGAGAGAAAATCGACCGAGGAATAAAGAGAATTTTAATGGCCTAATGTATGCTTAATCACTTCAAACTTCATTTTACTTGCATCATTCACCCAACATATATTGTATATTTTGCTTCCTATTGTTGCAATATTTTCTAAGCAGAGAATTCTATTGCTACAGCTCATCTCTGTTAATATTACTGTAAATTTATTTACCTTAAATTCCAAAAAATATCAAAATCTACCCCCATCCTTTTTCCCCTCTTTTCTGCTGTTCTCATATGTATTACTTTATTTGTTTTCTTAAATTGAAGAAGCGAAAAACACTAGTGAGAAACAGATAACTATAAGGAATTGATATTAGCCCAAAAAATTATTCTTTTTACAATTAATTCACAAAACTGACCGTTTTCTGAAGAAAAACTGTTGCATTAGGATTTAAATTGTCTTCAGGATGTGAAACTGTAATCTGGAATCAAAAAATTTTTCGATCAATGTTATAATAATCCTTATTTTTCTTTAGGAACAAAGTTTTTTCAACAACAGAAAAATGATTCATAAAAAAAGCATCGAGAGTTGGCTCATGACAATATCCAGTATTTTGATATTACTAACTGTATTGGCAGTAAAGTTAAAACAATTTGACGATTACCAGAAAGATCAAGAAAATCAAACTTTGAAAATTACCTCGTTTGACCAGATTTGCATCGAAGTTTCCAATCCAGTTTCCGTTACTGTAGCAATCCTCTGCTCACTTTCATCGACATCCGTGATTTGCGTTTTATTCGCTTCCAGACTTCTGGAATCTAAAAAATTGATATGCAAAAACTGAAGAAAAGTAACATTAAGTTGTGAAAACTATAACTTTTGCAATTACATCAATTCAAGAAAGGAACCTTCATATAAATTATCAGTGTCATCCGAATCACTCCTGTTATTTTGCCGATCATTATTTCCTGCAGGTTCAGAAAAATTGGAATCGTTCAACAGTGTGATTTTTCTCGATTTACGCTTTCGTTTCTATAATGATATCAAAATGAAAAAGAAATGATTTTACATTCAAACAAAAATAAAAAATTAAAATTCTCACACACATATAAAAAACTACCTTTTTCACTTTTACATCAACAGTTTCAGGCGTTATAATGGAATATGGTATAAGCGAATGAACCGTAGTACGCGGTAAAGCAAAATAAAAATATGTACACAAAAAACAGCTAGAGAAATAACCATGGATGCGTTGTTGCGGTTGCATTATATGGTCCGGAGCGAATGGATCTGAAAAACAAAAATAACAAAACTACTCTACATTTGTTAAAAAAAAATATATAAGATAATGGAAATTATCATTTTCATTCTATTTCTATTTAATGGTGCAAGAGAAATATGATTTCAGTGCTGTAGAAATTTGAAAAATTCAAAAGTCCAAGTTTATCTGATTAACTGAAATTGCACTCAATAATTAAGGTAAAATAACCTTCGACCGCAAACCGTTTTTTGTTCCATCGTATGCAGCCTTTCGACAAATATCCTTTTTTCCAACGTATTTGTATTAGTTCTTTAACAGAATGTTCAATAGCATAATAGCGGAATAAATCAATCCAAAGTTCGCCGAAATTCCACTCTTCATTACTAGCACCAAAATCAGCATTCTAAAACGAACAAAATAAATAACTGCATATAAAAATATATTATACTTTCAGAATTAGAAAAGAAAAAGAACATACTATTTTATCTACTTGATGCTCAAATTTGAGATTTCCACTGTCCAACAATAGTATTTCTTCTTCATTCAAGATCTGTAAAGATTCCAATTGATCACGCAGTGTAAAACAAAAATAAGTGAGGTCTTCTTTCCAGCTAAATATTATTATTTTTGAATTTCTTTTGATCAAAAAGAATCAAACCCTTAATTAAACTTCCAAAAGAAAAAAAAATAAATTTTTTGAAATAAATTATGAACATACTTCGAAGACAAAAGGGAGTAGTCTTTTACGCTGTAGATAATAAATTAGCATGATATCGAAAGCAAATTTTGGCATGCCACCCAACTGTACATTGGTTAACGAACAAAGCTGCAAAAGTTAAGCTTACTTCTTTTGAATTTTGCTAGACAAAAAATGAAAAACGATCACATCATAAGTATTTATTTTAAGATCACGAGATTTTTTACGAATAATGAAATACAAGAAGTCCAGTATTAGCAAATTCTATCACAAACAAAACATTAGTCTCAGCAGTTCACATATAAACTGTAGACTTTAGGCAAGTATCAAATTTAGCCGAATCGACAAATTAAGTTTAAATCATTCAAATGCATAATTATGTTTTGAATAAAATACATAAACAAGCGATAAAGAATTGTTTTTTAGATACGAGCTCATTTTCCGCATGGTTCTATGTATAAGAATATTCGCGAAACAAAAATGATTGCAAGACATAGGAACAAAATCTATTCATACCTCAGCCCATGAACGAAAAGTAGTAATAAGAATTTTGAACTGTGAACAAATCGTACAATACAAATTAATAAGCTGCGTAGCCCGCTGTTGTCGTAGACAATTTGCTGTAATAACAACTGCAACGGAGTTTATAGTGCAGTGAATGGAAGGATCTGGACGTTGGAAATCAGAAGTTATAGAATGGACAGTAAAATTTTTTCCTGAAAAATTAGAATTCATATTTTAATACAGAATACCTGTATATATCTCAAAAAATTAAGAACTGAAAAAAGAAAAAAATTCGAAGAGAAAACTACTCCGTGTTGTGTCATCCAGAACTTCCATGACCTGTGATAGTGCATAACCAAGGGAGTATTCCAGTGGAAAATTCAATGCTAAATTCAAATTGCTATGCAGAGTCGCTAGCTTCGTCAGATATGAACCATAAACCATCACCGAATAACCTGCATTTTTTAAAAATGATAAAACAATTTCAATGAAATACCAAAAAATTCTAAGAATATTAAAAAATCAAATGCTTCTATATCTGCACAATTCTACATCTTGCATTGTTTTTGATCATCTACTAGTTTCAATCATCTGATGGAAATAAGAAATTATAAATGCTTATATGACTTTAAGCAAAATTTTTCAGTCTATACATAAGCATAGTAATTTGTAGTTGATATATGACTAAATTAATATACGATTACAAGCAGGGAAAAAAGTACTTTTATGAGCTTCATTTTGCAAAAAATGAGACAACAAATTCGCGATTTGTAACCCGTCTTCATACTGTACATCCGTAAGTCTCGTAGAAAGATACAATTCTCGAATAATTTGTTCTATTTTGAACATTTGCTCTTTGGCTGGTCCTGGTAAAGATTCCAATTTTTTTAGCGATTCTGCTTTCTATAACTGTATTTTATTAAATCAAAAAATTATAGACCCATGATGACTATAACATGTAAAAAAAAAAATGGACTATAAAAATTTTGAGACAACATAAATATTAAGGCCTTATACTTCACTTCTTAGCGCAAAACATTTTTACACGAAAAATATATTGTTTTGAATTTTCTTCAACAGTAATTAAAAAGCTGACTTCATTGTTGTCGATGTGTTCTTGGGATAAGAAATGCACCACTGCTTGAAAAACTGAACAAATATGAAATTGACATAATCCACAATAATAAATAGCTCGTGGGAAACGTGAAGACTTCTTCTTCATTGGATAAATGGACTGTTTTTCCAGATAAGACAAAGAATACTTATTCACACAATAAGATAACTTTTCGCCTAAATTGAAAGTTCAATGAACCCGATGCATAATGCTTTATTAAAACCATTTACAAACACGGTTTTAATAAATAGCCCAAGTTCAAGCAAGTTTCATATTCACCGGGAGAAAACGAGTCACGAGATATTCGCTCCAACTGTTCAGCTAAATCAATAAGTGCCTCGCGTACTATTTCGACAGATGTATTTTCATGCAATACAGCTGATGTACATATCTTATATCCACCTCGAGCTACTCGTTTAGGATCTTCCAACGGGCCGCAACATTCAAATAAGATGAGTTGAATAAAATCTTTCCCTTCTGGCTTTTCAATTATGAGCTGAAATTTCAAGGAGTGCAAAATATATCTAACACAGTTAAAATATTATAAAATGAATCTCTTCCGATTGAAATATTATGACGATTATTATCCAAATCAAATCTTTACCTCTATTTCACCATTTTGAACAAATTCATGCACTCCAGGGATTAAATTAAGCCCATCAAAAGAGTCTTTTCGAACCACAAGTGGACCGCTTCTCAGCGGTAGCTAAAGTAAATAATTTTTTTATTTTGAAGTAAAAATACCAAATCAGGGAGGCAATGGAAAAATGCAAAGTACTAGAACTAACATATTAAATTCAATACATAAAAGTAAGAACTCACAAAATTGAATCATAAAATTAAAAGAAAACCTTGGTGCTGAGTTGTTTCTTCTCACTGCAAACGTTTATATCATTTTGAATGGATTTTATGCTTTCATTAAATTCCGGAAGTTGTTTTACTGTTTTACAGAACCGATTGCGATCATTTTTTATTTCAGGAACAATTAGTTTTTCAGTTGAATTATTACTAAATGAAGCAATTTCTTCATTTTTTACAACGTTGGCATCATCAATTTCCTCAGCACTATCTACAAACTTTCTCTCTCCTATTTCGTTAGAAGTAGTTAGACATTTCAGAACTTCTTTTTTGATGAATGGTGAAGTTCGCATCTGCTTCGTGAAATCATCACCCTGAAATGAATGAACTCAATTTCTTAGACTTTGTTAACACGCTAAAAAACCATATGTAATCATGACATGGATGGAAATATATAGGAGAATTATGATTAAAGCACACGAAATTTTTGAGATTATCTCCTTTCCTATGGAATTATAAGCTGCCTGTTTGGATATCCATTAGCTTGTTTCAGCCTTGACAGTCAACAACACGTAATTTGGGAACAAATAATGGTTTTTAACATGGAATAATTTAAGGTAATTATAAGTTGCATTGTTTTTTCAAGATTACAATTAATAGTATTAAAGCTTAATAGTAAGATTATTTCCCATCTCATTTGATGCTTATACGTTTGTTATAACTTTAAGATTTTAGCAATCAAAAGTATTTATTTCCTAAAATGATTTTGAAATAGATTATTCGCTGATAAAAAACTCTACAGAGCTTGAAGACACACACTGAGCACCATCAGCACTACTTACTTGTTCGACTAAAACACATTCCATATCAACTTCCACATTCTGACTTTCTTCTTCGTCGCTTAATGATATCACATCCGGTTCATTGCTGCTTGCAACAGTATTTGTATGCTCTTCATTTGCGGAAGTACTTGCAGCAAACGTTACAAAACGAAACTGCAAAGCATTTACTTTCAACAAAAAGTACTTATTTTATGTATCTTAGAAAATAAAATGAATAAACCAGAACAGTGAATTGTGATGAGTACTGAAATAATGAGTGCAAAATACATTAATATAATATAAAACTTATGGACCGAGGAATTTTTCAGCTTGTTCCTTTTCATCTGATGTTTTTTGCAATCAGAACCCATATCGGAACATTTCCAAAAATCACGGACTTCTGAATTCATTACAGACGATATGTCGTTCACTTCCCAGTTCAGATGACTATCCTATGCAAATGGTGAATTTTTGTATCAGAATAATAGGAAAGATTTTTTCTAACAGAATTTCCAAAAAGACTAAAAATATTCGAAAAACTAAAATACATCTATTTGATGCAGAAAACATATGATTATGAATATGTGATTAAGTTCACCTGAACTGCAGATTGTATTCTCATATGTTCGAAAATATCTTTGGATCGGATAGGCCTATTTTCAAATGCAACTAGAGATTCAACAAGTGTACTATTTGTAGCAGGAATTAGCGTTGTTAGTCTTCTTCGAGGAATTCCTTTCCGCTTATTGATATTTTTCGAAATTTTTCGATTCTCCTGAAATGATAAAATTTATGGAAAAATAAATGGAGACAATATATTTTGTTGAATTCAGTGGACTTTAATATGACCCGTCATTTTTTAGCGTAACTTCCTCCACATTCGATCGACAATATTTTTCAGTTAATCATTTTCAACTACTATTTGCACTGAAACGCGGTACTTAACACCCATAATACATTTAAAGTTGAGTTTTAGGAATTTGATGAATAAATAATACGATTATTTATAATCATTTAGTTTTAATCATACAACAAAGATAAATTACCGTTGAATTTGACTGTGAAATAACTGATGCATCGCTGTTTATCTTTTTCTTTTGCTTTCTCGTCTGAGTTGAAGGAGTGTGCTTCGAACTGCCTGCACCTCCTGCGATTACCTTTGACCTTTCCTTACTCACAGATTCCATCTCTCAGTAATCGAGCCACAGCTAATTCCCTATGTCTATAATAAATGAAGCATGATAAAATAAACTCCTTTCCCGGAGGAAAAAAAAAAACAAGCGCCAATCTTAATTGTCGCAGATCTAATATATCGAAAACGACGCGGTCACTTAATGCAAAATCTGATCCCAGACAGCTAAATTTATGAATGGGAAAGTGGAGCATTCATAATTTCCACCTAATGAATAATGTAAAAGAGGGATTTTTTCAGGAAATCGCTTGCAGTTTTATGCAAAAATTATAAAAAAAAAGTTTAAGAAGGTATAAAAGAGGGAAAACAGTTAAGAATGATTTATTATTCGGTTCAGTTAAGGTAAAGCAAGAGTTTGTGTGCGGTGACATGCTCGAATCGTTGCATGTATTCTTGTTCCCATTTCTGGCTCTTGTTATCGGTCTTGTATTAGATGCTACAAATCGTCGCATCCGATTTCTTCGTATACCCGATTCTATTCTCATTTTTCTATTCGCTCTTGGCACAAGGTTTCATCTCTCTTTTCAAATTTTCAATTGTCCCATCAAAATGTATTTTTGCGAATTGTCTTGCCATATATTTATGCATAATAATATCTATAATTTTCCGTTTTAATTATGTGCAATTTTTTGTTTTTTGACTTTTTGACTGGTTTTATTTGTGAGACAGAAATTTGAAGTCTTTTTTTCTAAATTATTTCACGCAATCAGTTGATTGAAGTGACTCAAATGCGTAATGATCACGAAACAGTGTATTTTGAATTCTTGACCTTTAATCATCAATTTTACTGAAGAACGAAAAGTCAAAATTAATGAATTGAAATTTGTCATATAATAATTTAAATCATGCATACTTAACCTTCAAAGACATATTTCAGTTTCATTCTTCACTTATTCTTCCCAGAAAATTTGATGATACATATTGATGAAAAATATACATGGAAGACTGTTGAACCAGGCATTGTTGTTGGAGTATGTTTATGATATCAATTATGACCAATAATTCGTGTTTACTGAACTTGCTAAACGAGAATTACTTTTTAGAAATAAAAGAAGGAGATGTTCATCGATCAGAGTCAACTTTCCTTTAGGTTCTTCTACCGCTACTCATTTTTGAATCTGCCGTGAAAAGCAATTCACATTTGTTCTTTCGGAAGCAATGGCTACTAGTCGCGTTGACTGCTACCGTCTATTCATTAACACTTATATTGTACACCGCTCTAATGCTGCCATTCTTGCGGATTATGGACAATTGGAATATATTCGCGGTTGGTATAATTATTATTCAAATGAAAACTTGCAATTAAGATAAAATCTTAGATTTTATGCAAATTATATCAAATAAGACAGATGTTCGGTACGGTGTTTTTAATATTATTGGAATGCACACCCAAACATAAACGCCTAGTCCCTTTACCATGTGCACACCATTCTTTCGAAGACCGGTGATTTTTGGTGAAATTCGGAAGCACGCAAAGTAAATTGGTATGACGAGACGAGTTTCATCTTCTCTCTTTTCCAAAGCACTCATTTTCTTGAGTGATTGAGATGAGCTTCCACCTAACTTGGCAATGAGTTTGATTTGTGTATTGAAGCGATACATATTTAACTTCTCTCATCATTCTATCCAAGTTTTTATTCTTATGCTTCCTTAAATACCTTTTTTTAAGATGCTTTTCCATTAGAAAGACCGATAATGGTATAACATCATACAATATACTTTCATCATGAAACTTGCTTCGACTTTAGAAGATCTTCTAAAATACATTCTCTACTTGAACAGTGATTTGTCCAGCTATATGGATTTTTAGACTTACCTATTCTCTTCTTGCACTCAATTTATTATAATCATTTTTCCCATAAGTATGCAATAATATCCATGAGGCGCATATGATTTATTTATTTGTAGCACTGCTCAAATTTATAGCAAAATATGTCGAGACAAATGTTGCAAAATTCTGAAAAATGATAAATTGAAATCATCCAGGTTATGCTGATGGGTGCAATTTTGGCTGCAACAGATCCTGTAGCAGTTGTTGCAATCCTGGAAGATATCGGTGCTCCGCAGCGTATCAAAATACTGGTAGAAGGTGAATCATTGCTCAACGATGGCATCGCCATTTTCGTTTACCAAATTCTCCACAATTTTGTTTTGGTAGTTCTTTTTTGCTCACAGTTTTCCCCAAATTAAAAAAACATTTTTGTGTCTTTCTAATTCAAAATAAGAAATGCTTCATGTCACATAGTCGCATTGAATGCACCGATCAAATAGCAATTTAGTACATTTTTATTCAATACATAGCGATGTGCATAAGCTTTATCACTTTTTCTCGTAAAGCTGCATATCGTTTCTTTCTTCTAATTCAGCAGTATTTTAGTACTTTTCTGCAGCATATTTATAAATCAGTCAAGTTATGGTATTAAACACAGAAAAGGAAATATTGTTGATCTTCTGCGGGAATCAGTGTTTGACGATAATATTGGCTGTTTTTAAGATTTTCAAACATTGACTACTTCTTGAAAGTTATTAATCAGCTCTGCATCGATTTCAGAAAGAAGTAAATTTGCCATCCTATCCGTACACTTTCATGCATTACGTAGCGATGTGCGTAAGCTGTATCGTAATATCGCCATTACTGGGCTATATAAGTGCTCATATTACTGTTATGATCATACGGCATGGCATTCGCGAAGAAAAAAGGATTCAGGCTATTCATTATTTCTTCTTTCTCGTTACTTTTCGTTTACTTTAAACCCGGAAATTGCAATGATTGCACCAAATATTTTTGAGAGGATATGTTGCTTGTCGGACTTATAAGATACCTTGGATGAGATTTTAGCAATTGTCGTGGTTCGAAGTTATTTTTTGATTCAAACTCATTTCATTGCTTAATTGGAATGAAAATTTTCCAGTTTGAATTTATGTGCAAATTGTATGTTCATATAAAATACAAAAGATCTTTTTTTTTTCTTTGGATAATTTTTACTCAAAATTTTTATACTTACAGATGTTTTTGGTGATTTCTGTATATTTCGTGTGGCAACTGGGTGAAATAATCAAAGGATCGGCCGCTCTAGCCACCGTTTTTTACGGTGTTACATTAAACTTTCTTAGGTGACTGTTTGTTATCCCGCAACGTTATAACTCAGAAAAATCAGTGATCGACTCGGTAAAATTTCATAATGTAGAAAAAGTTAGGGAAGAATTTGGTGTTGTGGTGAAAAGAAAAGTTTTGTCGATTCATCGACTTTACATCGCTTTGAGAAATCTCCTTACAGAACCTTCAGAATCTTTTTATTGTGCATTGCGTCTATTTACAGAGAAAGATTAAATCCGAGAAGTGTGGAGTTGACTTTACAAATTTGGACAGCATTCGGTTATTGGGCTAACTGTATCGTCTTCATGTTCAGCGGCTATGCCATCGGTCTGCTGCTCTTCAGTAATCCTGTTGAAGTGAATTCTTGTGTGTCTTGTCTCGACTTCATAAACAACATTTCTCAAACATGCCATCAATTAGATTTGATGTTGACCGTTGAAACTTGTGAATTTTTGAATTGATCACTGTATTTAGATGACAAACTCTAAAAGCATCAGACAACAGTTTCTGTGACAACTATCATTCTCAGAGAATGGAATATGCTAATTTAGATCGATGTAATTTATCACTTAATCTCCGGCATACTGCTATTTCCTGTATCACTGGTGGCTCGTATGTTGGCGTTGCTCGTGTTCCGTGAGATTTGGAATGCACTCGGCAGTTCCCATATTGTCTACGAAACCGATTACGTTCTCTTGGCATACGGTGGTCTGAAGGGAGCGTTGGCACTCCTGTTGGTGCATGAATTTACCGAAAGTGTTCAGCATGACTCGTATGCCAGTCGAGTTGGCGAGAAAGTGGTGCTTTATGCGAGTTCCGCCGTTTTCGCCTGTTTGGTGATTCAGGTAATCACTGTTGCTGCTAAAGTACTTTCAACTATCGCTGTTTATACTATCATTAGAATAAATCTGAAGATTTTTAGATGGTTCTTGTGTAAGCATTGTTATCCATCGATTTGTTGTTCTTCAATTTAAGCATATTTTTGAAGCAATCGAAAAACACAACAATTTTCTTGTCAATTAATTCTTGTGAAACGTTATAGGGAATGACATTTTCATATGTTACAAATCGTGAAGGTACAAATCGTCGATCACGTTACATAAAAGATTCGGAAAAGAACTTGGAACGACATATAAATCGCACAATATATACCAATATAGAAGCAATGCGTCGACAAGCTGACTTGTATCTTACAGAAACTAATTGGACCGTTGTTAATGAACAAATCGAAGCTAACGTCTTCAAAGTAATTCTTTTGGAATTTTTTTGAAAAAATCTATTTATGTATGTAATACATATACATAGCAGATGAATACTTAAAACAACTGATTTTCGTTTCTAAAATATAAATTCATTTTAAATGTCTTTACTTTTAGATTATGAGCGATGTCATTAGTATCAGACTCACAATTTTGAAAAAAATCACTGGTAATTCATGCTTTTCAGGAGTTTGCTAGTAAAATCGGACGGTATTCGCGAGTGCAGATCAGCAGCATGTATGATGAATCGCTAAAAAGCATTGACAGTCAGTCGGTAGACGAATCGCTTCTTATGGTCTCTTATTTTTCTTCTTTTTTAATTTTTGTCCTCTGTTCAGTATATGGGAGTCGATGTTAAATTCTGGCCATTTCAAGAATGTGATCTACCGAAATCTCTTGTATTTGACTGTAAACTATCATCCGGCTTCGCAACAAAATAGTTCTTTGCAAATTTGATAAACTTTTTTATAGAAATTAAATATTGAAGCAAAGGCTTAAATTTCTTTAATGTAGAAGAAAGACGATAGTGATGTTCGCATCAGTTACTACAGCATCCTTCTTGCTCGTGTATATAGCCTTTGGACTCTGGGTGCGATTTCCGGACGTGAAGCGCATTTAGTCATCAATCTTCTGGAACATGGTGTTGACGAAGGAAAATTAACGCTAGCTGATTTCCGAGAGCATCTGAATTCCGTTGATAACAAGTGGTACCATCATATCGAATTGAAGATCCTAACAGTGTTGCTGGTTATGCTTTTAAAATTTCTTTAAAAAATGGGAATTATTTTTCACTCTTCAAAAGCAACGTTTTAATGGAATAACAGTTTGAATCCAATCCCCAGTAAGTTTTGAATTTGCAGTATCAGCGTATAGAATTTCACTTCTAATAATATATCACTATATCAGATTATAATTACTTCGAAATATGTTGAATTCCAGCTTTCAAATTTTCAGTATTGGATTGATACAGACACAAAATTGAATCGCCTAAATTGGATGGGTGTTCCATTCTTGCCTTATCCAATTCCCACCAATATTTCCGTTTTAAAACCAGCTCGATCTCTAGAATGGTATGTATTCAGCAATCAAAAAAGTAATTGATTTCATATTCCGCTCTTACTTGCATCAATTAAAAGTCATTCTTAATTATTAAATACGTTGACCTTCAGGACATAATTGATCATTAAAGATGCATCCTCAAATCTCGCTTTTTTACTTTCGTTCTCTATCTTTCCTGATTCAATTTTTTAATTATAGGTGGTGCATTTTTTCCGCGTTTTTAGCTATCATACAGTCCATCCTGATTGCATTTGTCATTTTCTGGCAACCAGCAGTGAAGACTGATGTCAGCTATTCAGTCCTAATGTTCACATTCTTAATCGCTTTCATTTTTTTTATTGAAGAAGTGATACATTTTCATCGATTACGAAAACCGGTTTATCGATTGGTGAGTTAATTCATCAATTTTCTGTCCTAGCTTCGTATCTAACCATAAAAAAGATTTGATGTGAAAAAAAAAAAATGTCTTAAAGTGAGGATTACTATATATATATCGACCACTCATTATTCATACCGCATTTCCGGAAGCATGTGTGCAACCAGCAATATACAGCAATAAATAAACTATTGTGAAGTTGTTCAATGAATAATGTTTACTAAATCCGTCAAGATTCTACAATTTCCTGAAGGAGATCTTATCTTGGGTAAAAATGATGATTTCAGGAATTAGATCGTCTAGATATGCGCTGCTTTCAAAGCATAAGTCGGATTACTGTCGAATTCGTCCTATTTCTTGTTTATGTTTCATTGATTGTCGGTATTTGCATCGTCCTTTCGATTATATTAGCTAAATATCCGAGTGGTTCATGCATACGAGATGATGGACAGTGGAGAGCATTGTGTTAGTGCTGTCATTTCACTTCAATTTTCTAGCCTTTTTGAATTGCTTTTACTTCCAAGGAAAAAGAAAACATTCAGAGGACATAATTTAATGAAACGATGAAATTTTTTTTTTGAAGATTCCTGGAATGAGTCTCTCGGTTTTTTCTAGAAAATTTGATATGTCAATCAGCTCTTCAATATCTTTTCCGAATCTATGCATATTCATTTGTTCAAATTTCAATCACTGAAATTATTCTATTCTGACGTGGATTATTGTGATATTATTTTGGAATCTTTCTTTTTTTGTCATTCTCTTTTTCATAATCTTATTTTCAGCAGTATGCAACATAATGCGTTTTATACTTCTTTTATTTGTGGTATTTTTAACATTTTTAAAAATCCTGCGCACCACACCATTGTTAATTTTCACGCTGCATGAAGCATTGCATACTGCTAGCGTATGTTACTGTTTCTCGTTAATTTAAAAATTACTCCTCACATTCGCTTGTATATATAGAATGTCATCCTCTTTCATTCCAATTTAATTTCTTCAAACTTTATGCCATGGATTTCAT
The DNA here is from genome assembly GCA_000499405.2 of Onchocerca volvulus. NCBI lineage: Eukaryota > Metazoa > Nematoda > Chromadorea > Rhabditida > Onchocercidae > Onchocerca > Onchocerca volvulus. Next base: position 6,724,716 of record HG738139.1, on the reverse strand, counting down.
GAATTATTTTGTTCTATTTCAGCTCTTGCGCATACTTATAAAACTCTCAGCACTTTATTTTCTCCAGTTTCTGCTCAGTCAACCGCCAGCAAAATTTACCTTTTTTCCGGGCGATTCCTATCAGATAGCATTAGGAGAACAGAAAGCTTTGAATAAAATTGTGGATGCGCTGATTCGAAAAGCGATGAAACAAAACAAAGAAGTGCTTGACCTAATTACTGTTATCAAAACCAAACAAGCTATTCGAATGGTTGCACAAACGTTGGAACACACTATTGTTGAGTTGCAAAAGTTAGTAGAAATTACGATTTCATAAAGATCAGATTGTTCGTGCATTAACTTAAGATTTCCCTATCATAAATCATCGAAACGATTTCGTTTAAATGACTGCTTTCGACTAAACTTATTTTAAATTCCCAAAATTCAAATTATTAATGAATTTAATGCATAGCTATTCTTGTTGCAGGCAGGGATTTTTGCATCACGAATCCATACGGCAATGGGAGCGTTCTTTGAATCGTTTGCGTGATCGTGGCGAACGTCTAATTAATTCTCCGGAGCCTAGTTTCCAAGATGTTTTAGCATCTGTTCATTGGATTCAGACTATCGATAGTCGGAAAAGACAAGATTTGGTGGATAAATTGGTCAAATATTTTGAAACACAGCCAGGAATTAAACAGCAAGGTGGTCATTTGGTTCAAACATTCGGGAAAACGATGTATTTCATCAGAAAGGGCATTTGCAAGTTAGTTTTCCAAAGATTTATATTTTTGATGACAAAATTTTATTATTTCGGCGTAGTTTTCTCTCTGCAGACTACAACAACTACATTTGCTTGTTTAGTTTCAAATATGAATGCGACCGTGCAACATTATTGGTACTATTAGTGATAATATGTTGTAAATATAGGGTAACCGAAATGACATTATCAAAACAAGGCAAAGAGCACAAGCACGATTACTACGTACATCAAGGACGCTTTGTGGGGGAGCGAAATTTGTTAGACAAAAATGATTTCGTTTGTTTTCTTTTAATTGCCAGTAATTTTTCGTATTTTGAAATTTAAATGAAAACGGCGATAAATGTAATGTAAACTTCAAAAAACAGGCTGTCTAAAATTTTGTAATTTCATTCGTGTATAATCGAATAAACTTAGAAATTGGAAAAAGAAGAGAGGAAGAAGCTAATCATGGGATTGGTCTAAATTAATAATTTTATAAGTCTTTAATCAAGTTTGTCACTGAAATAGATGTTTTGTCGTAAAAGATATATCGCCGAAAAATGATTGTGTTTTTTAGAAAATCTTTCCTAGCCTTTTTAGCAACCCATATAATTTGATCTTTTTGTTCAGCGACGTGAATCAGTGAAGAAACCAAAAGTTGAATATCGCACATCGACCGATTGTATATTGATCAAGATTGATGAAGATATGATGGATATTGTACGCTCATTTGACAGTTCAATTATTAGGACAATATCGCGGAAGGAGCAGACACGGCGACTCATACATGAACTCAAGGAACAACATGAATCGTTTGTTTTACTTTCTTGAAAATATAATGTAATAATCTATCCTGTGTATCGTCAAATCTTCCTGTCCACTAAATATTGATAACAATTCCTCAATTCATCATTTTTGCTACTGATGTGCTAGAGACTAAATCAATTTACTGGAGCAGATATGAATTTATAATCTCTGGTTAAAAGGATTTGCTTTGAAACAGGCAAATTTTGATGGAATATAAGCTCATGATATCCAGATCTATTCCCAAAATAACTGAATGATCATTATCATATTCTGATAACGTAGTAGCGGTACCAGAATATAGATAATGATTATTCAGTTTTTTTTTTTTTTTTTGAATTAACAGTCATCGGTTCCAGTAGATTAGCTGCACTTCCAGCTAATCAAAGTATTGTAATGCTAAAACCTGTTATTGATGATGTAAATGATAATTTGTGTATTAAATTAACTGAAATTAAAATAATGTTAGGTAGTAATTTTGCAGTTTCGCTTTAATAACTTTGGATGACTTCGAAAAATTGTACATGAAGCGTGGACATTCGGTGGGCGGTCGAGTAGATGTTGAAGTTGGAATTGGAAGAAAGCTTATCATCGGATTCCGAGCAATGATTGTTGATGTGAAACCTTCAACGAACTTGGATGATCACTATCATATTCTGGGACCTGCTGTTGTAACGCTGAAACCTGTTGGTGAAGATGTAAGCTTTCTTTTATTCTGGAAAATATTATGAGAAATTTGAAACAGAGAAAACAGTATGAAAGTTAACTGATTTAGAAAAAAATCAGTACATTTTTTAGGAAGGAATGTCAGTCCTTATCGATAATGAACGAAGTGCCGATCAGCCAACCTTAGATATAGAAAGTAATATATCATTAGAAACTGAAACGCAAGAGCCGGACAAAATATTATCAAGGAAGAAGGTTAATCCTAAAATATGTTAATTTAATTGTTTCCTTCACATTTGATTAATAAAACGGTGAAATTTTTAGTAGATGATTGGAATTTTTTTGTCTGATTAACTTTTCTAAGAAAAATAGTTTTCAAATTTACAGGACAGTATCAAAAAGAAGCTAATATCAACAGCTTCTAGAACTACGGTAATCTTCATATTAAACTGAATGTAGCTTGGCATTGATGTCACTGGACAGTTGTATTGATAAATTATAAATTAGATTGTTGCGCTGGAAAACAGCGTCTAGAATCCGGAACTTATTCTAATAGCGAAAATACAACTATTTGCATCAGCAAGATTGTTTCTTTTTTTTAAGTGCGAGCATTTTCAAAAATCCCTTTAAAATTGAATTGCTTTATTTAGCTAACGCTTCCAGTTGTTTTGAAGAAGACTAAATCATCGCTTGGAGAGCCAGTAAAGGTAAAAATGGATTTGACTGGACCAGTTTTTCTTTAGTTATTGATTACAACAAATCTTTATGAGCATGGCAGTAGGATGACTGTATCATATTTCACAATTTTATGTTAATTTGTTGAAGTTATTCAAGATATTATCGCACGCTGTATCACATTTTTAAAATAACCGAGTGATCTAGTGATTGAGGTAATGGACTGTTGTTAACAACAGAAATAAATACAAATCTTTTCAAACAAGCTTCAAATTACAAAAAAAAAGCCGAAAAAACACTGGCCTGGCATGCATTCTATCATCAAACTTGGCTTATTTCAGGCAAAAGTAAAAGCGAAAGAATTGCAACTAGGTTCGGAACGGACTCAAATGACAAAAATAACGAAATCAAAACCTTTAACATTGTCATCATTAAACGTGACGAGGAGGACATTAGAAACACAGATGGATGAGGACGATGGAGACCGAGAACACAAAGATTCAGAAACTACTAAAAACTTGAAAAAAAAAGTAGAAAAATCTAAACAACAATATATGGAAACTCAACAGACTCAAGACGAACAACTCTCTACTTTAAGCGATAAAAGTTCCAGCAGTGAAGGTATCAGTGTCTACTTAATTTCAGCAACAAATTATCTAATTCCACAAAAACTGCTGCAAAACCATTGATTTTTGAGCAATTTAAAAATCATATCATTAGTATACACTGCATGCTTTGAACGCTAATAGATTTTTGCAACATTTTTTGTCCTGATGGTGATGATCTTCACTTATTTAACATGTCATTCGTTTGCCAAACTTTTCTGATATTTCGAACCTTTACTGATTATGCAAATTAAATGAATAGTGCCTGGAATGATATCGCTTCAGATTATATTAAAATATACACAGTTTTACTTTTCTCTGCTTTTTTTTCAGGACTAACAAAGTCAACACTTGCAAGAAAACAAAAAAGTTGAAACTAAATGCTGTAAATTAAAGAATTATGCATTTTACATATATTTTAAATTGTCAATCCTAAAAAATTTGTTATGTGCGGAAGCTCTAAATCATATAGACAAGAAGAAATTTTTGAAGACTAAATTCAGTTGTTTTTTTTCTATTCGATATCTTTATTCATAGATATAAATTATTTTCGAATAATGTGGCATCTAAAACATTTCACTTCAACTAACTCAGTCTTTTTCTGAACTCATCCCGTCATAACGTTCCGTGGAACTGTGATATTTATCATGGCTCTAAATCAGCGATTTATCGATGAATCGATGAATCTATTGCAATGGTGAGGCGAGAGCAATCTCCTACCAAATCCTTCTTTTATCATGAACTTTTCTACAGCACCATTCAATTTATTCAAGATTATATTACAATATACTCATTCTTATTAATAGTGAAAATTCGACAATTTTAAAATATATAATTGTAAGCACTATCAGTGAGCTCTTAATAACAGAAGACACTAAAGGAAAATTGGGTAAACGGCGGTCTGTCAAGTCATTGTATGAATAGACAAAATAACAAGGCAGTTTAGAGTTTGATATGCGGAACACATATTTCTATAATATAAAGTTACACATAACCATCAGCTTATTTAAAACTTCATCTGTTTGCATATTGGTATCAGCCGGTTTTTGAAGTTTGCCATTGAGTAAGATAATCTGTAAATGAAATTACCTATCCTGCGAGTACATCTGAATTCTTAAAGTTTGTTTCCAGACAGTCTTTTCCTCAACATCTAATAGAAAAACATTAAGAAGTTCGTTAAAATTGCTAACACGCAATAAGTGATCTAAATACAGTACGGAAGATTCTCTTCCCGATTGATTTCTTAAACATAATTTTACGACAAGGATGGAATTAAATATTGTGAGAAATTGAACATATGTTATGCAGAATGACTAAAGTTCGGAGGACGAAATTTTGAATTGGAAATTAATAAAGGGAAAGGCAACGGTATTCAATCTATCAAGCTAATCACATCTTTTCATTTAACTGAAAATTTACCCAAACTTCAAAACAAATTTTTTAATGATTTTTCATTATTCCGAACAAAAACTGAAACTGAAAAAAACTCCTTGTAAACTTGACTTTTATTTTGGCTCAGAGTAATCTATTGATCTTAATTTTTGAATGCTTGAGAAGAAAAAAGTACTTGGGGGAATGAGGGATAAAAACAGATTTTGATGATAATTTCAATCAATAGAAAAAAAATGTAAGCATTATTTAGGACAAACTTTATTATAAGAAATAACATGAAATTCCTAAAACAAACTCGAATCTACATTTTCTGTTCAATAAATGCCATTTATTTAGTTGGTAGATTCTAATTAATTCATTTTGCTGAAAATGAATCTTGTTATATATTCGATGGAATTACTGGATAGGACCAATGTCCACCTTGATTGTCAGGTATTAATTGATATCTTTCCCATTCAGGAACATAAAGCCGGAAGCAATCCAAACGTCTAATACCGATCGACATGTCATCTTCATACTTATGTAATCGTTGAATAGCATAGTTTGGCAAGCAAAAGTCGTAACAATTTGAGCAGCTTGAATCTAAAATATGCAAAATATTGCTTAAGATGTTAACCGACAACTGTAATAAAAAGCAGCAGTATATGTAATAAGAATTAGCAAATGTCTCAATTAGATGTCCAGAAATGAGACATTTTTTTTTCCTAGAAATAAGCAAATAGTGGTACAATTTCATTAAATAATAATACCAATACTGGCATTTGCTACAATACTTAGCACTAAAACTAGAAGTCCTGTAATTAACCTCTTGTATAAACTGTATGCTTCAGCAAGTACCATTTTGCACCACGACACTGATCAATTTTATTTGTAAATTTATGTTCTGCGATTTTCGCATCTATTGCTTCTGCATGATATTGCCAATATTCTTGCCATCCATATTCCGAATGAATCTTAATGCTCAACCGAAAGTCTTTTTTTTTTTTGCAATAAATTAAAATTAAAAAAAAAAGTTTGTTTGCAAGCATTAATAAATTTAATAGACAAGATTTTGATAAAATTTTCGAAGGGTTGCAATATTTTGTTGCAACTTTATTGCACTATTTAAAATTTGCAAAATTTCATTCATTTGTTGAAAACAGAGGCAAAAATGATTCCGAATGCGAACCTCAGAGCTTACAGATGAAAGTGCATCGTGCAAAGCTGAGATACTTGGAATAGCGGAACGATCAAGGGGCATCAGAAAGCATGCAATATGTCTACCAGAAGCATCAATCAACGCATGATCCGCTACTGCTACGTAACCCTGCAAAGTTGCGTTAAATGTTGCCAAAAAGAAGACAGAAATTTCGAGAAATGCTGCCAGTTGGAAACTTTCCCAAGAAACATCAACTGAAAAATGAAATCGCCCATTTTTTTTAAATACTAATTTCCAGAATATAGATGAGAATAAAATGTACCGTTTCGAAATCGATAACACTGAACGAGTTACTTCTCAATGGTAGATTACCGGTCAACTCGAAGTGAACCTGAGATGAACTGTAGAAGAGAATATGAAGTCGACTGGGAAGCTGATTGTAGACACTATTATGACATTTCTCGCATATTGGCGGATATAAGGATAATGTTCGTGCCTAAACATTGATTCGTCAGATTCTGATTGCGTCGAAAATAAACAGAATTTGTACTCATGAAGAGATCAGTAATAAAGCAGATAAATTATTGCAGAAGCTCATTATGATCTTCCAGAGTTATCTTCTACAATTTACTTCTTATTCAGAAGTAAATTACTGAATATATTAATTACGAAGACTTCAAACATCATTTCTGTAAATTAAAAAATTTTTGCAAGTTCAAAATTGATTGGATTTCTATTGTAATTTAGTACTTAAAGAACAAAAATAAGTCGACTTCTTTCATAGATAAAGTAATTCGATCTGTTTAAAAGTGCAATTTATAAACTTTCACTGCTGGAAATATTATTACCGAAAGTATTACTTACCGAATAAGAGCCAAATAGAGCGCGTAATATAATGCCGAGTAAAACGAAAAATAAAGTGACGAAAAGTAAAAATAATAATAAAAGACAAATCAAGCGAGGCGTCCAAGTCGTATTTCTAAAAAAAAATCTCTTTTAAAATTTAAAACATTCACAAGAAATGATTCAAATAATCTTTAATCTCTCATTATACATGAAAAGCAGTATTGATACTTTGAGAATACTAACTGTCATAATGGCAGATATCTTCCACGATGTCCAAGTAAACTATCATAAAGAGGTCTGGGCAAAATTCTGTCGCAGTTTGCATCAATCTACCAATTTCGAAAGATTAATTCAAAATGTGATGACTATTTTGACTCCTAGAGAGCATTTGTATGGGGACCAAAATGTCCACAAAGAGGTCCATGGATTGGTTTATTGTTCCCAGAGTTTGTGTCCAATCCCTCAACATCATTAAAGTACGTTTTATGGAAAGTTCCCACTTACACATACTTTCTATTTTGTGCATAATTAATTAAAAATTGACGATTATTCAGTAAAACCTGGCTCTGGAGATAACCTTCCTCATGAATTGTACCATTTTTTCCCACAGAGTGAGCATTTCCTCGGATGACTGCGAAGGCGATCTTTTGAAACCGGCGATTAATGAGGCATCTGATCGAGGCTGTAATTCGGAATTATTTCGAATATTCAAATAATTTGAAGCTGTGCTCTTTGCGCTACCAAACTTTGATTAAAGATTCATAATTCGAATAGCAAATGCTTCAGCATACCGCATAAACATCAGTTGGATCATCCAGCTGTTCCATTTGCATACGTTTGTAGCTGTCCTTTCGAGACAGTGTACTAAAACAGGTTACTTCTAGATTCGGACTAAATTGGACTGAAATAAAATCAAAACTGAATTAAAACCGAAAATAACAATCCGAAAATGCAGATCGCTCAATTTGCATAGAAAACTTCTGCAGCAATTTTTAGAAATATTTGGTGCAATAATCTGATTACATATATTGTAAAAATATCATCAATACTATATATTAATTATTATTATTATTATTATTGTAATTATTATTATTAATAATTAATTTATAATTTTCTTCAATAATAATTATTACTATTAATAATTAATCCTTTTGGTAATAATTAATAATAATAGTAATAATAATAATAATCATTATTATTATTATTAGCGCTGTGGTAGCTGTTATCAAATTAATAAGATTAAATTTATTTAACTAATACTGGATTTAATCAAACTAAGAAATCTTAGAAAACACTGTAGTGGACATGGTGATTAGAAGTGAGGAAGTCTTCCAATGTCTCCAGAGCAAAACCATCTGTACACTGCAAAAGGTTTCCGAAATGCCTTTTTTAAATATTCTCTGTTCTATACTGGAAATCAATTTTTAATTAATTAATTAATAATGAACCTTTCTGTCGGTAAAGTGCCCACACGTTGCCAACTTTCTATTCTGTCAGTGGATGGTAAAGGTAATGTATAAATAGTTTTCCGATGATGATCAATCGCAGTACTGATTTCATTAGCTGCTGTCCTGAATTTGTAGAGAACTGATTGACTGTTTGCTGGATTTGGGCAAATATCTCAGTTCTAGCACATTTTGACAAACAAAAACGTATTGGACCTGGCCGAATCGAAGAAACCGACTTCCTTGTGGCCAGATTTCAGAGATGACAACATTCTTGAATTCTTTCCTTCGCTCCGCTCCTCAATCAACACTGTCCGCTGATGTTCGACACTTCGATCGCTGTGTATCCGTTGCTGATTCAGACTTCGCTCAGTCTGCTCTATTGTTGATCTATCACCTTGGATAAGGCCTGTTCCATGCGTTTGCACTATTCGTGCACCGCCCTCTGTAATTCACGGATTTTCAGAATTTTAATCAAAAACTGAATCGAAGTTTTGATCGAATTTGAGATTCGAGCGATGTTACAATATGTTAGAAATGTCAAAAATAATGTATATTTTGAAATCGTAAACAACTTACTGTGATTTGATTTGTTGCGAAATGTTTCTATAGAATAATTATAACTCAAAGCTTTAAATTCAGATGGATAAACGAGCACAACTGACCTGATGTATGAACTTCATGAACATCATATCCATAGGAATGAATGTTTGTCGTGGATTGATCCAAATTACTTGATGATTTGGGGTACGGTATGTTTACTGATTCCGGTTGATTACCAGAAGACATTCCTAAAACTATCTTTAGATGCGAAAAACAGTCTGATATTTCTCACTCCCTCTGGTCTTATAAGTCAGGAAAAATGATTTGTATTAATTATTTTTCATACTTTTCTTGCCTAATCAAGTTGATTTTTTAAAAAACAAGAAGTGACAGATGGACAATAACTTAGTTTTTCTGTTTTTATTGATTAGTTTTGCACATTTTATGATCAAAGAAGAGGATCGATCAGCAGCAGTTTCAGCAATACTTAGATTTAAATTAAATTTTCGAAACTTTGATAGACTCACACGTGACAATACAAAGTCTCATATATTTTATTTCTGAGCAATGATTTAGGAGAACTTAAAAAGAACAATAAAAAGAAAAAAAAATAAAAGAAATATGAGAAGTACTAATATCCGAGAGCTCCTAGAGAAGATCTTCAGAGAGGAAAACAAAGTTTCGGAACCCTGGACAAACGATTTACCATATCTCTACATATACTTGTTTTGATAAGCTTTTGAAAATCATATCAATTTTAATTTTATTTTGAGCGGATTTTGAAGTTGAAATCCATATAATGGGCTATTTATTCCGGAATAACCCAATTTTCCCTTCTTGCTTGGATTACTAGTATGAGAAATAAGGGATCCTGGAAATTTATCCATAGATTATCAATCGCATGAAACAATCTATAAGTATTAATAATGTCTAATCTACTGGAATTTTAATTCATCATCTTTACAATCCAACCAAAATTAATGTTTTTCCTAATGGTACTCATCAATAAATTTTCTTTACCATTGGTAAAATAATAAACAATGAGATATCAGATAATGATGAGTATCCAGATTTTCTCATAGATTAGTATTAAGTTATGAAATGAATGACAATATAGTTAATTATCAGTTTCACAATCAGTTTTTTTAATTTTATTGATAATCTAATTTGAAGCATAAAATGTGGTTAGGAAAATCTTTTGATATGATCGTTGCATTACAGATAAGTGATTCTCATTAATGAATCTTCAGTGATCATGATATGATAACATCATCGGCATATCAATAAATATAAATGATACAATATAAGCAGCACTTCATTCTGATGGTTTGATTTATTTTAAATGGAAACTGATTAGAATATATATTAAATATAAAATTAAACTTGATTCGATCTTTTGCAAATTATTTTGCAATCTCATGATCTCACACGAAGAATTTATAATAATACGAAATGCATGATAAACTTTAAAATTTTTTCAATTAACGTATTCAGATTTGTTACGAAATGTGCGACGATTCCAACAAAAACTTCGAACTCCTGAAGGATAGAACAAGATTCATAGTAAATTGTAAGATTTATCACTGAAAAAAAGTTCTTGATATCCAAAAATAAATGACTATGAATGTTTTATGAAGTAGCTTGCTGATTTTAACAAAACTATAAATTCCACCGGTTTATTTCGGTCCATATTTCAGTGGTAATGGAAGATAACGAATGAAAGATAGAGCATTGGGAACGAAAAAAGATGAAAAGAATTCGAATATCAGCAGAAAATTAGGTTTAAATAATGAGATATAAACAAATAAGATGGAAAAGATTGAAGAACAAATTAACAAATAGTAAATGCTTGCTTTTGATGTTATGCTTTTGATGTTATGTTATGAAAATTGAAATAAAATTCTGTTTTGCTCTTTTTATTGCCAATTTGTATTTAATAACTGGAAAATACAAAAATTCTAATTGAAGCAGTGAATTCGTATTAATTTAATTTCCTCGGCGCACATAATTGTTTAGCAGTTGATAATTGCATTTAAATGAACAAATGATATGATAGAATTGGATTTTTCCTTCAACTTTGTTAATTTGCTAATTTCAAATATTTATCTCTGTATTTCGCCGGAAAAAAAAAGAAAAAATCAAAAATTATTCATTTCCTCTCAACGACGATAGCAGGAATGTAAAAATGGATGATGATGATGAAATGTCTATCTTTAGAAGGGAAGACGATTAGTTTGATATGATGTGATAAGTGGCCATAACAAGTAACTAAAAAAAGTGAAGAATCAAAAATAAAAGTAAAAACAAACAAAAAAACAAAAAACAATCAAAGAACTAAAAATAAGAATCAAAAATGATAGCAGTTACAACAAAGTATTGCACTGCTACGAATAAATTTTAAATCATAATATTCAAACGATTTTCTGATCAGCAAATCTTAAAATTAAAACTCTCAATTTCCGTAATTTGACATTTCCTTCCCATTACTTCTAATAATGTTTGATCAATAGCATGCACAAATTTTGCGCACACTTAAATAAATATTAAAATATGCGAAGGTTTTCAATTAAATAAACGTACAAATTTTAGTATAGATTGTCAGAAAAGAATTTTTCTTAAACTTGAATCAAGCTCTTCACATTGATTTATTGAATTGCCAAAAGGATTCTCGAACATAATCTATCATGTCGAATTACAGGTTTAATGATTAATTACTAATAAATTTGAAAGTTAATGTAACGAAATATTCAAAAGAAAATCTACGTCAGTTTTGTGGATAAATTGAAATGAGACCAGTGATGTCGGCTTGTTTGCATAGTTATGAGACATTTAATGATATTTATCATTGTAATAATCCCAGAAGTGTTAACAATACCTGATGTTTGCAGAAAGGACGCATCTCGACTGCAGTCTCTTTCGCCGGTTGCGTAGTATCTGAAATGATGACAGATCAAAAGAAATACTGCAATCAGTATTTATGCAAAAATTAATGGAAAACATAGTAATTTTAAGCGACAAGTGACAATTAAATACAAGTTTCATCTTGTATTATAAGCTGTATCAACAGATATTTCATCCCGAGAAAACATAGTAAATACTTGATCCCGAGGAAACACGATAGATCTTTGATCCCGAGGAAACGCGGTAGATATTTGATCCATATCGACGAAAAGCGGTAGAGCAAACCTTCGTTCCGCCTCATTGTTAAGTATCGATGAAGTTGGTTGTAAGGAGCTTTGTGATGTACGGTAAAAATCATGAATTGGTAATTCCTCGTTGTATCGTCGTTCAATTGTTTCCGTGAAAATTTCTTGTAGAGGGCCACGTGAACCAGGAATGCGAGGTAATCGACGTGATTCACTTACGTAATGCCGCATGATTTCTTCTTGCTCAATTTTTTTCGTCGGCGACTCATAGCTCATCTAGAAATTTGTAAATGAATTCTGAAAAAGAAACTGAAGTATATTTGATGATGACAGAACAAGATCAGAAATCAAGAAGGTAAAAGATGAGAAAATAGCTCAATAATTGATCTGCTATCATTCTGATCAATAATTCAGCCAGTTTACTGAATCAATGTAAAAATCATCTGTGATAAATGATAAGTAACTTTGCTTCATCAGCCTCATCATCTAGAAAGGAGCCTTATGCAGTCAAGGTAAAAGGAGCCCGATTAATTAAATCTGACAAGAGTAACAAATGTAGGCAATGTGGTGGAAATATAATTTCGATTGGAATTTCTGACTTGAAATGATCTATGATTGCCAAGGGAGGGAAAGGTTGAAAAAGAGCAAGAGAAGTGAAACGAATAGTCAAAATGGAACGAAAAAACTTCTACAGAATGCAGAATACAGAATAATGCGACTGGAAGGATTAATAAAATGTAAATTTTTAGACAATTATTATCACTGATGATTAAAATCTGAAATAAATACAGAACAAATGGTTAGTTGTCAGTGTGCTTGTTGTGAATGGCACCGATTTACAATCGAAAAAAATATTGTAATGAAGCGATCATTTTATTGACAAGAAACCAGAAAGTTCAGTGCAAGCGAAGATATTGATTTCCAATCAGTCCCAGGTTTAACAGTTATTTGTGAAGTAAAATGAACTCTAACCTTGATCCATGTCATCTGATCCTAAAACAATATTACCATGCGGTCCTCTTCAAACAAATTGGTTTAAATAATAATAAACGAATCCCACATTATCTTAATTTATAGTATTTTAGAAATGCGCTCAATTGGCTTGTTTGTGCATAATTATCTAATTGAAGTCATATCATTGTGATCAATAATAAACGTTACTAAACATTATTAAACGATTTTATTCGGGATTTACACTGATTTTTCAACTCCAGAATTTCCTAATGATCTGTTAAATTTTAGGATGACACTCTCAGCATTACGTAATCTGGATGAATTCGTTTATGACGCAACAAAAATTGGGCCACCTTTCCAGGTAGCTCACCTCTTGGCCGTATTAGATTAACTGGATCGGCCAAGCCCCGCGTGGCCAATCCAACTAGCCTCAAATAATCATTAATGGATATTTTGCATCATTATTTGATAATAGTCGCACATTTTGTAATTTTGGTGGCCACAAAAAAAGCAATGATAGACAACGTGGAAAAAAATATATCAACGAATATTAGGATAAGAACCCATCACTTAGCGGAATTATTAATTTTTCACTGTAATAATTTGGATGTTTGGACAGAGAATGCAACTGCACGAACTTCGAATTCGCAAGATTTGCAAACTTTAGAAATTTCGAATTCGCTAAGTTTGCAAGCTGAATTGTATAAGATATGAGAATATTCATTTATTAGGGCAAATTTAAAATTCCCATCTTCTTCACGAGTGAAATTTCGGAGCATCATTTCACAAGAAGAATATGAAATGAAAGGTTCTAAGTTTGAAGAATGAATTTGCAAAAAGTCTTCGTCCCACTCATTATTTATGCCCCGCCGTCTTTCTACCTCGAAATATTCACTTTTCTCCGATGAAGGATATATTCCATCATCATCACTGAAAAGATTAATCCTTAAACGATCATACCAAATGATTTCATTCTGCGATCAATCAATCGCTGTAACCAAATGAATGGTTTGTGTATGTATAATTGCTGATACAATGACATCGAGTATTAGCGATGGTTGACCTTCTGGAGGTCGAAGTGCACAAGCGGAAATCATAAAATGTTGCCTCATTATAGGAAGCTAAATGAATTTTATTAATCTTTGTAACTTTTCATAATTATTTGTATCTATGTATCTACTTGCTTTTAGCTGTGAAAATATCCATAGGAAGTTACTGAGGTACCAGTTTTTAGTAATTGATTATTATTTTGACAAGAACTACTTTCTCGAGAAAATTAATCAATGATGATACCTGTTTCAGAGAATTATCACCTCTCTCCAGAGTCAATATTTTCAGTATTACTCTCAATAAATGTTGAGATCATCGGTACGGGAGCCATCATTAATTGATAAATCGCCGCAAGTGCCCATTCGAGGGGGCATATAATTATTGTTTAAATCGTCATTGAGAGAAGAATTTTTAGGGACAATAATTTGAATTAAGAAAGGCTGTCATCGTAATGATCGAAGACAATAGCACTTTTACAATTTTTTGCTATTTGGAATAGAAGGGCAAGAACAATAACACGTAGAAACAACTTTAAGGACAATGACAGTGACACATAAAAACAACAAGGAAAAGATAGAAAGATAGTTCAGAAGGAAAAGTTCAAATTTCGAAATATTAAATATTGGTTATGAATAATTATATAATATACCAGCTGGAGCAGCCACACGAAGTGTGAATTATTAATTATTCGCAAGAAATGTGGTTGGCTCCAGCTAATCCGAAAGTTCTGTTGTATTGATCATTTGTAGCACAGATAATTGGGATTGTAATCATTGGTGGATATGATTGATGCGAAGAAAGAATGCAAAATATTCTACGCTTCAAGAAATCAGAAAAAAGAATAAAATATAATAAAATTTACTGTGATTTGAATTGAAACAAAGATAGTGAGATACTACAACGATTTTCGAATTGATCAATACAATATTCGGTCGGTAAAACCGGAAAATAAAATGAGGTCTTTCTTATAAAGCGGAGTCTTCCTTTTTGTTTTGTTTTGTTGATTGTTGGACAGAAAAAAAAGTGAAATTCCTGTGAAGGAAAAGAAAAATGCATTGAGCAAAATAGCTGTGCAGTTGACATTAAAAGTTTGACGAACTATCTGAAGATTCATCAAGAACGACTCCATGAGGATTCTGAAAATTACTCGAGTTCTTAGAGACCGGATGAGAGAATATATCAAGAAGTTCTGAATCAAGTAGAAAAATATATCAATGTATCAAAGAATGTAGTGGAAACATTTGATTGTCATTCGTTTTTAAAGAGTTTATAATCCAAAACTCAATCATGGAATTTTTTTTCCGTGCTTCCTCTCAACCACTTATAGCATGGCGAAGTTTTCAAAACAATGAAGAAGATAAAGCAGTTTTCAATTTCGCAAAAGAAAAATTAAAATTAGTAAAAGATTTTGATATATGCAATAAAATGGAGTGGTAAAATGGCGTATAGAATATTTCGATGAAATGTAGTCCTGAAGTAGTTCTGAACGAAAAATATTAAGTAGGAATGTGTTTAAAATTTTTAAAAAAACATAATTTTTACAAAAACAAAAAGGCATTTTCTTTTGTAAAAACCGAAAAATTGATAAAATCAAGGTCAAAGTATGCAATGTCACTGTACATTATTAATGGGTATGGCAATGAAACGTGATTGATGCCGATCCGGAAAAAGTTAAAACTTCTGAACATGTGATACAGCGATAATTCTCAAGCATTCCGGTTTTTAAAAAGGTTGAAAAATCAGTGTTATGGTGGGTGGATTAGTTGCTTCTATTTCAAGAAGTTATTTTATGTTTATTTTACAATCCATGGATATGAGAGAACATAACATGCCAGACATTGCAAAAAGAATAAAGAATAATTATCGTGAAATGACAGTAATTAATTTCGTCTTCCGCAATACTGAATCATTATTACAGTGCATGTGATGAGAAAACTGGAAAAAATGTTTTTGGAAGAGTTTAAATTAAATTTGTGAACGATTATATTCATTAACAATTCAATTTGCATAAGCACTAACTCGACAATAAAAAATAAGTCCTGAAAAGGTTGAAATTCCAGGCAATGAGTCTAATCAATTAAAACAACGGATTTGGAATTTCTTTTAAAAAGTGAAAATATTGGGTATAGTGGTCAAACTGGTGTGAGAACCTTAAATTGCGCTATTGGCACTTTTTAGTTTGTTATTGATAACTTCAATAATGCTAAAATTCTGCTATTGGTTAATTGTTCAGATGCCCCTTTATATCTAAGAAACGATAAAACTATTTCTGGTTGTATGAAATTGAAGAATTTTAATCTAAACTGAAATTTGTGAACGATCACTGCGCCGTTCCTCCCAATATTTTGGTTAGTCTCCGTCACGATACGGAATATCTGCTTTTAGTTTAGTGAAACAGAAATGTAAATAAATGGAATTCATCAATGTCTATTGAATGTATTCACGTCAAACTAATGAAAATTTCACGATACAATCAGCGTGAGAAGTAATGCAATAAACTTTTAAATATAAATACGATCCGACATGGCAGGATAAGCCATATTATTGATATCAGTTTATTTTAGTCTTAGAAAAAATGATCCCACTGTTCTGGATTTCTTTCCCTGACTTTTCACATTAACATCACTCGAGTTTTGTTTTAAAATTTTTTGGCTAATTTTATTTATTTGTTGAAAGATCTGTTAACAGACTTTCGATTTATAATAATGATCAAACAAATAGCATCAATCATATATATGCAAAATTTCATAGAAAATAATGCTTCGCAGATTGAAAGGAACAAAAGCATTGCGATCATTTCATGTGTGATCACAAGATTTGATCAGTAATCTTCGATTTTGAAACTTTGAGCATTTTTCGTTTCCAGAATGGAGCGCTTTTAATATGCAAAAGTTACGAATTCGAAAATTAAAGGATTGAAAAAAAAAATAAGATGAATATTCAGAAAAAGCAGGGCAGCAACTACGAGAAGACGGCAAAATAAATATTCTCAAATTTTATTTCATTTTCTAACTTCACTTATTTATTCGAAAAAAAAAAAAAGACATAAATATTGTCATGTCATTCCACTTACATGGAATACAATAATCCTTCTGTTCAACTTTTTTTCTTAAAACGAAGTGTTCTTCTAATAGGCAGAGCATGTTTCGGTCAAAACTTTCATGATTGTTTGTTTAACTAAAATTTGTAAGAAATGATATAAACTCTAACGGAATATACACTATAGGAATATGTTCTGCCTAAAGAGACGTTTCAATTTAAAAAAAATTTATTCTAATTAAGCATTGCATATCTAATAACTTTTTTTTTCTCTTTTTGACAGAAAAATGTAACTTATTTCGCAACTTTTTCGCGGTCGTAACTTTTATCATATGTGAGATTCATCATTAGATGACAATAAAGAATGAGGAATATATAAAAGATGAAAGCATTCTCGCCAAGATGACATCTAGCAATCTTCGATAAAACGGATATCTAATGAAGAATATTTGATATAAATGGCAATGATACTGTCATCGTTGACCTTTGTCACGCAAATCACTCGTACTCTCAGTGATTGGAATAAATACGAGCCGGTGATCTCATTGATCGAAATTCTACTAGCTTGAGAGAATTTAATCTAATCAAGGTCATTGATTCAACGTTACTGCAAGAACGAATGATTCCATTTCCCCGTTGGGCATAGACACTTTTTTTTTCAGATTATTTTATAATTAATTTGATTAAAAAAAACTTATGTAATAAAATGATCTTGCATTCCAACCAGAAAAAATACTTTTTTCTAAAGAATATTTCAGTTAATGAAAACTGAAAAAAAATAACTACTTCTCTTGAAGTATATCACAATGTACTTGAATGTATCTTATATTATCACATCATTTCTTAGGTTGCATCACACATCATTTTTTCCCGTTTTATTTTCAAAAAAGTTACATTCATAGAAATGACGATATGAAGGTCTTCGCACATTATCATTAGCCATAATGATCGAAGAATTTACCACTTTATTCCAATCAGTGATGCAGTTTCGAAGGATTTAAAAAACTATTTAATAAGATACATACTACTGTAAAAAAAAAAATATATTCATATTCATTGAAGCGTTCTTTAAATCTCTTTCACAAAATTAAAAAAAAAATTGTCAGAAAGCATTTTGTCTTTTCGTAAAAATCTTAAAATTGGTCGGCAAATTATGGAAAAAGATTTTGAATTTTTGACAAGAAGAGAAATATTATCAATATTATATATATTATCGGCTTGCTTAATTTCAGTTATCTAAATAATAATGTATATAGCTAAGTAATAATTGAAGTAATGCTTAAGTAACAACTGAAGCTATATTCTCATTAAAATTTCAAGTAGTTCAATTTTTTTTCAAATATTTTCAATTATAAAAAAGAAACAGTGAATGTTGGTTGTCATCATTTGTCAACACATGGCAGGAAAAACTGAACAACAGATCAAAGTTCTTATTATTATATTGTTTTTCAAGAAATATTTCAATTAAAAAAATGTAATTTTCCCATTCACTCATTTCTAGAAACTAGTTTGGAGAGTGAAATTATCTTTCTTCAGCCTCAAGTTTATCATTATCCGTAAGATTGTTCTTTCATCACAGCATGTATTAGTATTGATTTTGATCGAATGAATGTGAAATATGAAATTTAATAATATAAATGAAATAACTGCAATGATGTAAATGAGGCGATACGACAGCATCTCTTAATCTTCACATTTTCCTATCTTCTTAAAGAGAAAATCAAAAAATGGTCAAATATTATTATCGAGCAATGGAAAAGAGCACTGTTCATTGAATTTCTGTTAATTATTCCGGAATAATTATTCGTTTAATCGTGGCAATGCTTAACACCGGAAGGATATGAAGCAGATGTCACAGATAGCAGCTATCAAATTACTTCATTTTTAACCCTTATCAGATATCGCCCGAATGTTTCCATCATTTATTTCAACAAAAAAAAAGTTAAAATTCAAATGAAAAAAAAAAGAGATTTGAAAAAATGATTTGGACTGAAAATGATTTGGGTTCTACAATTGGTCAAATTACCCTTCGATTCGGATCAAGAGATCAGGAGAGAAAAAAGCATTATAGGAACAGAATCAATCAATTCTGAACCAATCATCATCAAATGCCATTAAAAAAATATGCAGTAGCAACAAGACAAGTGTGTCACCATGGGAGAGACCTTCGGATAGGACGCAACATTTTAAAATGGGCTATCGATTGGTTTCTAGATTTGAAAACACTTTCCACAGAAGGTGTTGGTGGCAGTGTAATTGACCTACAATTATAATTATTACGATTAATTCGAAATAGAAGATGTTTGAATGTCCGCTAATGATTGATGTTCTTTAGGAGCACATACGATTTATGCATGAAATTATCTTGAAAGGCGTATTTTCAATAAATGTGAAGTGAACTTGAATGGGAAGGGAAGGAAAGGGAAGGGGATGACTGACCTGACCTAGTTTTTGGTTCTTCGATGGCTATTCCAAATACGACCGTCCCCGTGGTAACCACTTCTGATCATTAGCAGTTCAAATTTTTGATTGAACGTCGAAAAAAAGAGAAATTGACCCTACACGCTTCTAATTTGCGTATATCTGCCAAATAGTTCCGGAATGAAGGCCAGATTCGATAAGGGCTTCTAATATCATCCTCATTTCTACCTATTATACGGTATGCAAACATTCGGTAAAAACAAACAAAACAATTTGAAGGTTTTTTCAAATTGAAGAAAAAAAAAAGAACTACTGTCTGTTCAGAATGGTGAATTAGGTGAGAACGGTGAGAAGTGAGTTGGAAAAGTTCAGAACAGAACAGGTTTTCGTTTCAAAAACAAGCATTCTATTTGACCTTCAAATATACATCCACCATTAAACTATTATTATCACTTGGACAGAAGCACAATTGACAAGCGATAAATTCTTATCATCAGATATAACCTTCATTTCTGCAAAAATGACTTGAAATGTAAAAAGAACTGACAGTAAAAGTGTAAAGAACCGTACTGTACTGCCTTTGAGCAATTACACGGGAATCAGACCGTCTTGTAAAGATCACTATCTTCAGAAGATGCCGATATTTGCGTATTACAATCACCTCTTCGATCCATACAAATCATAACTTTTTTTTAAAAAATTTTCAGATTGAGATGCCGTATAAATTGAAGTAGTGGAAACTCGCATCAGTATATTACAGAAGTTTGCTGACATTTTGAAAGTTGCAAATTTTCAAAATGTCTGAAAATAGTGAAACCGATCGATCTTTTTCTTTTTCAAGTACAGTGAACTTTTACATTTTCTGCAATACTACCACAATGTTTCAATCATTTTATTTTTTGCCTCTCAGGTATTTGATATAAATGCAGAAGAAACTTCTTATGGCACTACACATACATTCTACGCCACATTGGATATTTTTTGAAAGTGAAAAAAGGCAAAACGAAAAAACGAAATTTCGTTCGAATTCTTTAAATGGAGAAAAAAAGACAATTGCCTAACAACCGTGCGAAGTTATTCATAGTTGCATGGTGAAATTTTTCTTTTTTTTTTGGAAGAAAGAGAGGTATAATAATAAGACAAGACTGTTATTGGTGAGGCCGAGAGGAAAGAATGGATAAGAAATCAGTGATGTAATCACTGAAACATGATAAGCATATCCTGATTACTGAATGATTGATAAAGACTCTTTCCTCCATATCAGCTCTTATTTCTTGGCCATTTCAAAGCCATTTTTCACTTGTCTGAGCCTCCTTTCGATGATAAAAAGCAAAGTGTTAGTCAGCTGGCATGGCTGCCAACATTGCAATCTCTTCTCCCCGATGGCCATCCACAGTTGCAGCATTTCAGATTCAATTCAGTTGCCTTCCCTCTCCTCTTCCGGTTAACCTGAAATTGCTGCTCAAAGCATGCCATTCATCCCTCCCTGAATGGACCAACTGCACAGCAAAGTTTACAAACTTCCGCTCTCTCTCTCTCATAATCGATCTTTTCAGTGCCTATTTTTGATATGAATAACTGCCGGGCAACCAGTGGTTTGCATGTTTTCGCAAAACTTTCGCAAACCAGGCGCAACCTGATGGATTTTTCCGGATAGCACGGAGAGAATGGAGCGGTGAGTGACACACATCTGTTCATATCTCTGTCTCTCTCTCTGTCACTCACTCTCCTCCATCGTCATGTGACCTTCTTCCAATATCTCAGATTTCGATTGCTTTTAGATCGTCGCATTAATTAGTAATTACTAATTAATTACTGGAAAATTGTCCAAACAGTCATACATTTTCATCAGTATCTTGCACTGCTACTTCCCCTTCATTTCCTGCGAATTTCAGCATGATGTTACATGACTCATTCTAGGTGCTACTATCGCTTGCATAACGTACGTGACAGTCTTAACAGTACTATCGCTCACGTAAAACACGTGGCAATTTCATCAGTCTTGTGTAATATAAGTGTTTATAATGCTATACTTCGTGTTTATTCACTGCTTGATACACACTCTCCCTCCGTTTCAAAAAAAATTCCGCCGTTGCAAATAGCATTACTGATCGCAAATAGCATCATCAACACAGTCCTACTGATAGCAGATAGGGAAGAGTGATCTTTGAACTAAGAGTAGATTACCGTCACCTGCTTTCCATCATTCTCTCTCGTTTTTTCATACTATTTTTTCATTTTGTTCTAGTTTACTCATCTGCATTTCTGAAAAAATAATTGGCACACATTCGTCTACTAGCGTGCTTTTTTTCCAAATCGAAAAAAGTAGTAAATAATCCTCCTCAATGTCAGATGTTGATATATGCTGCTGTGGTTAACCTTTAACCCGACAGATTCACTACACTATTCTCACTCATCATAAGACTTGTGTCTCTTCCTGTGAAGGCCAAGTTTTATGGTTCTAGATTCATTTAAATTATCCAACTAATATTGATATATTTAGATTTGAGAAGTGGAAATTTTCTCGGAAACTACTTCATTCTTATTCTGTGATTAACCAATCAACGACAGTCACTGAAATTACTTTCCAACTGAGCAGGCCTAATTCTTTTTGACAGCTAACATGAGACCCAGAGGACCTATCAAAGTGACACTTGTCGGTTCAGGCAATTGGTTCGTTCATTTTTTTTTTTTTTTTTTTATTTCTTGCTAAAAATTGAATTAGCGAAACTTTTGAAAAGAAGATTTCAGTCCGATGCAGCATTTGAAATCAAAATAATACAGTTCCTCATTCAGGATTTCAAGTTTGCTTTATCGAATATTTGAAAATGATTTGAACTAACTTGAATTTTTCTTGCTTTAGGGGTTCAGCGATTTCGTTAATCGTTGGGAAAAATGTTCAGAAGTACGATAATGACTTTGATAGTGTAGTACGCATGTGGGTTTATGAAGAGATAATCGATGGGATGAAACTTACTGAAATTATCAATACACAGCATGAGAATGTCAAATATCTGCCAGGCAAAAAGCTTCCGGCAAATGTGGTTCGTTATTCAGACTTTTGCTTTTTTCTTATTTTTTATATAAATTCACCGAGTATTTTCCTCACGAATGCAAGTTTAGTGTACGGCTTATATATAAATAATACTATCAGTCATTTCTGCAAGATTTTTTTCCTTAGAAATGTAGTTTATATTTAGCATGATTGATGATTTTTCGATTTTCGGGCATTGTCCACTACCAAGTATTGAAAGACTATCAAATCATATGACTTTGCCAATGCATATTCGTTATTTAGATGTCATCAAATACTGTCATAAAATTTTGATTGTGGAATCGCTCTTTCGTCAAATTTTTCCTGCAAATCACATGGCGTAAAAAAAACAATTAATCAAACTAATTTGCAGGTGGCTGTACCGGACTTACTGACAGCTTGCAAAGGCAGTGACATACTTATATTTGTAATTCCTCATCAGTTTGTGGGCAATGTTTGTGCACAGCTAAAAGGTCATCTGAAAGAAGGCGCTCTTGTAGTTTCCCTCATAAAGGTTATAGTATTTTTATGTGGTAGTAGAAGACTGCACATCTAATGAGACAAAATTTTATTTTATCAAATTATTTGGATTTATTCGTATCATAGATAATGAGAATGACAATAGCACTCCGGTTGTGTGGGTTGAAAATTAAATATGCTTCAACAGTTTCAATTCGAAGTTGACTTGTTATGCAAAGCAGCACGATTAAAAGCAAAAACAGAAAATATATTTCAGGGTTTCATGACGCAAAAGTTGAAAGGTGGAATTCGTTTAGTTACTGAAGAAATTCGCGATTTATTGAATGTCGATACAGCTGTTCTGATGGGTGCGAATTTGGCTCCCGAAGTGGCAAATGAAGATTTTTGTGAAGCCACTATCGGTAGGTACAGCTGAACCATTTACCATTCCAAATTTTTTTCGTAAATTTTGGGTATCAAATAAGATGTAATATTATACATTTATAACATGTTCCTTTAATTATTCTGTGAAAAATATGTACATCCACTAGTTTCTGTATTATTATTTAAGTTATTTAACAACCATTTTCACTTAGTTTATCAACTTGATAATTGCAGGCTGCAAAGACCAAAAGGACAGATGGTCCATACTAAAAAAATTGTTTGATACTGATAATTTCAAGATTGCTCTAACGGAAGATGCAAATACCGTTGAATTGTGCGGTGGTCTCAAAGTTAGTAATTTTTATTTTTCTGCTTATAACAAGCAAGCAAATAAGATTTCTCAGTTTCAGGTTTTAGAACTATACTATAATACATTTTTTTGTTTGTTGCAGAACATTGTGGCATGTGCTGCAGGCTTTGCTGATGGTCTTGGTTATGGAAGTAATACAAAATCAGCTATTATTCGATTGGGACTTGTGGAAATTACCGAGGTAATTATTATATTAGCTTAATTGCTGGATTTCTTTCAAATATCCGAATTGGTAACAGATTAAGCTAAGGACCATAATGCGGGTACATTGAATATCGAAATATCATATGAAAACTTTATTTCAAAATGCAGGTGCATGAAAACTTTTGCTTGAAAAAATTCGAAAACCAAAAACTTCTGTGCATTACAGTTTGTCGAATTGTTCTATCATGGCTCGAACATTCGAACATTTTTTGAAAGTTGTGGTATAGCTGATCTCATAGCAACATGTAGTGCTGGCAGAAATCGTAAAATATGCGAAGCATTCGTTAAAACCGGAAAAGTGAGTGAATTAAAAGTATTATTTCGAAAACTTTGTACTTAATATTTGTGCACTGATTTATTTGCTTTTCTCTTATATTATGTTTGATAGTGAATAATGTATCTTTGAATGCCAAGTCTCGTTTTAGTTTAAGTGCACTTTGCACTATATTCCATATATATGTAAATTCCATATATATCAAAAGATATGTATATATTTTAACGAAGATCAGAACATTCAACAAACAGGATATTATCAAAATAAAAGATCGTTGGATGTAGTTCATTTTATCTGAAATTTTGTTACACTATTTTGAATTTATTATTTATGTTCCACTCTCCTTGATTTTTGCATCAGTTTTACTGGATCAAACATAACCATCGTCCAATAAATGGTAATTTCAGCAGAAAAGCAATGAAATTTACTTAATTCCATTCTTTTAATTGCTTTTTTAGTCAATCAGAGAATTGGAACAAGAAATGTTGAATGGACAGAGTGCTCAAGGACCTTTGACAGCTGAAGAAGTTTATCTTATGTTGAAAAAACATAATATGGTTTCAAGGTAACGTGTTTTAAATAGCTTAACGTTGGGAAATGGTCTTATTGAAAAAATCTTGCATGAATTTCATTAACTGTAAGAGCCATGACTTCCTTGTGACTAGAAAAGGTTTAGCGATGGGTGACTGTCCATAAAAAAAAAATATTTTTTAAGTAAAAATTCAAGTTCTACTATAATTTTTGAAAAAGCTCTCAGAGAATTCTGCTAGCCTCATTTTCACAAAAATTAAAAAGTTCTCAAGTGAATTAAATAATTAAACTCTTAAGGATACGGAATCTTTGGAAATCCTTACCAACGCAGCAGTTGTTCTTATAATGCTTCTATTTTTATGCTTGCTTATATCTGTATGTTTCATTTCAGATTTCCATTGTTCTCAGCCGTGCATCAAATATGCCAAGGACATATATCTCCAGATCATTTGGTAACACGTCTTCGTGAATACCATAATTCGGATTGAGAAGCCTGCAGATTTTAAAAATATTTTTTATTATTGCTGTAAAAGTTAATTTCAGCGAATCTAGCTATCATCTTCATATTAGTACTTGTTTTCAATGCTTGTAATCGCATAAAAGTTCCATAGTTCATTGGTATGGTTTCGTCACTTATATCTACATATTTGTATAGTTTCCGGAAATTATTTTAATAGTTTGATTGTCATCTTTTCAATATTTTCTGCCTTTGATATACGTATGAACCTTTCCATTTTCATTCGAGTTCCAGTAACAAAAAAAAAAAGAAAAAAAAAATGTGTTTTTATGATTTATCCCTTTTGCAGGAACCGTGCTTTTCATATAGAAAAGTGACTAAAGATTATTTTTAATCATATGTAAAACCAAATAATGACTAAAGATTATTTTTAATCACTTATTAAATAATTATTAATACTGATTTGGTCTTTTTTCCCTTGTGACACTTTTGTGCTTAAACTTCCTGAATCTTCAGGTCTCTGTTTTCTCTCTCTCTAATTTCATAGAAGCCGGTGTTAATTTTCATGCAAAAATGATAATACCTTAAAAAGATATATTAGAAGTTTTATTTTAATTTGTATCTGCATCGTTTCTTTTTTTCGCCATTTATTGCGTTCATTTTTTGACGAAACTAAGGGAATGGAATGCTTTAGCTTCATAATCAGCGATAATCACTTTAAATTGAAATATCAATATTGATTTATATGTTAGTAAAATGCTTTTATTTTTGTGATTTTCATCAGTTTATTTGTTTTTTCGAATAAAAACTAACTGAAAAAAGTTGGACGAACTTGATTGATTTGTGAGCATTCGAACAATTTTTATGTCAATAAGTCTTTATTAGAGTAGACGCTAGTTTGTCTTTTATTAAATAATGGGATGCATGGATTAGTTCTAGGCTGTATTAATCACCACTGATGAGTGCATATGGGGATATTTTCCGGTTAAAAATTTGAAAAAAAAGAATTACTTATACTGAGCTCATGTTTGGTTGAATAAAAATATTTCACCATGCTATTTTAAATTATGTGAAATTTGCCAAATCTGACAAAACCATAGACTGAAATGAATTCAAAAGATCATAAATTATTTGACAATGAATAATATAGGAGGATACTGGAAGCAAACGGTAAAACTTGGATGTGCCGTGTTAAATTATAGTGGGAAGATATCTGTTGCTTTTCAAGAACTCTCGCCAGATAGGAAAAAAGTATTTTGCATAAGTGTTATGTCATTCACATCATTGCATCATGAAAATTGCAGCACAAGTTATATGATAATGCTACTTCCATCCAAAAATCCTCTTGCTGAGAAAGGCATTGCATTAGAGCTAATTTCAAATTCTGCAATGTTCCTGCTACGCCCAAAATTTATTGGCATTCATTGTGCGAAAAGTTTTGGAGAAAAACTGAAATATAAGCTATCGAGAAAAATAATGGGAAAAGCAGAGTTCACGTTATTTGAATGTATTGAAATCAAAAAGGCAATTATCTTAATTACTTCTTATTAAAGAAGCGACAATATGTTCGACGAAATTGACTGAAAGATCGTTGCAATGCAGAAATCATCCCGCAAATTCCTATACTTCAACTGAATAATTGAGTAGTAAAGAAGATAGCTGCAATAAGTCAGAATATCTTCAGTTAAATTTGAGATTTAACGATTCTAAGCTGAAATGTATTAAACTAAATCAAATTCAATGTAGAAACACTTATAAAATGATTTATGTTGATATAAGATTCATGTTTATATGCAAAATAGTCTTTACTGATCTTTTTAAGAGGAAAATAATTAAGCCTGAGCATTGCAGGGAATATGAGTTCATGCATGAAAAGTTGCAAATTTGTTTAGAACGTAGGAGTGCTGTTTGTTAAATAAGGGAAAAAGCAAGAAGGTCTTTTAATTTGGATGACTACTAAATTTAAATTTGCATCAATTGTTGCGACCAAAAATTTTCATTCAATTGAATTTGGAAATTATGATGAATTCATGCTCCGATTTGCAATCTTTTCAGCCTATTTACAAATTAAATTCATTTTCATTTATTCATTCTTTATATAAAATTTGTCTTGACTTTTCTTTATTCCAGAATTTACTACTACTCACGGCACTACTTTGTTTTCAAAACTTCTCAAAACTATCAAGCAACATCAGAATCGTACTATCGCTACTTATTTTCTCCTGGCCATTTATTAGCAATTTTAATTTAAACAATTTCCATCTAATAATTTGAAAACTTAATTCGAATTCTCCTTCTTATTCACTTATGCTACTTCTAATAATATCAATGTTAATCGAATTTCGTATACAGATATCAAAGGTACGCTGCATGCTTTCAGAAGTCGCAAGATGATTGCAACTTAGTTTGTTTTTTTTTTCAATGATTTTGCATGATATTTTTCCTGCATTAGAAAATGATTGTTTACTGTGAAAAATTGAAAATATTCGATTTGCTATTGTTAGTGATAGTGCTTGAAGCGTTGTGTTCGTAGTTTTTTAAATTATGTTGTTTGTTTTAAAATATTGTGTTTTTTGCAGTAGCCACGGGGAAATCAGAATATAATTAGAAGGAAGAACTGATAATGATTGAACCGGTTCGTTCATTTATATGTTCGTTTGTGAAGATCATCAAACTACTTCTCTTCAACTGTCTGCTCACACAAAGTGAAGTGAAATTTTTTGGAAAACTTAAAAATGACGACGATAGGACGCAAGTCAACTTCATCTTACATGCCATATGTCCACAACTACTGATTTATGGTTTTTACTATGGTAGATAGGTACATTAATTACCGATTTTGATTCGTACTCATCTTTCATCTCTTCCTTTCTCTACTCCTCTTGCCTTCCAAATTTCTGCTACAAATACTTCGAAAACTGTTGCTGCTATCTCTGAAAAATGCCATTGCACCTTTTTAATAGTTTCAAACTTTCAAACTATTCTTTTTTAAAATTTCAAACTTTTGAATTCTTTTGGAACGTAGTTGCAGCTCAATGATTTAAATATGATCACTAATTCTATTAAATTTCGTCCTTTCATAAAATTCAAAATATTTTTTTGCCTGTATGCGAATTGCAATTTTTGAATCAGTGAGGGTGTGTTTCAGAAGCTTTATCAAAACTCTGAAAGCTTCTTTTCATCTTTTTAAGTTTACCTGAAATATATTATTTCTGAATCTTCCAAGGAAAATGTATCCGCAATAAATCACTTCTGAATCCATGAAATGAATTCAAAATAAAAATATTTGAATTAACTATATTCGAATTGTAGCGGTACTTAAATGATTTTAATAAGAA
Organism: Onchocerca volvulus; assembly: GCA_000499405.2. NCBI lineage: Eukaryota > Metazoa > Nematoda > Chromadorea > Rhabditida > Onchocercidae > Onchocerca > Onchocerca volvulus. The sequence goes on along the minus strand of HG738139.1, from coordinate 6,696,220 downwards.
ATCAATTAAATGTTTAAATTGGCAAATGCAAACTCACAGATCAATGAAAAAGACTGGAAAAAAAAATGTGTTTCATTGACGCATTTTTCTGAATTTTTTAAATCGTACTTGTTAAGAATTACAAATTTATTAGTGCTAAAACTGTTGCAATTCTTATTATTATCGTTATCACAATTCTTATAATTATCTACTATAAGTACTTTACACTACTTTACCCATTATCACTTATTTTACTATTATCAGAAGACTGATTTCATATGTATATCAATAAAATCATTAGATTAAGAGAAATATTTAATACCAAAAAATTAATTGACAAACTTTGGGTGTCCAACTATTCTTTGTATATTGTAATTACCTAATTTAGCAATATGAAAATATGTATTGCAATCTGATAATTCAAAAAAAGCATCCATTAGCATAAATGAAATACGCAAATTTAGATTGCAAACATTCTAGAAACTTGCGGAAAAATCAGTTTTGAATATCAATGAATAGATGGATTACAAATCTCATCAGAGCTCTGCACTTCGATTGAAATTCCTCGAAACCAATCCCTTGGAAAGTTTTCAAATTGTCAAACAATAACTAATCAAGAAGAAATGATAGATGAAATATATATTTCTTTCATAGCAAATTCCATTCCGGAAATTTCAGAAACTTATATGAGAATCTAAAATCTCGATTAAAGAAAGAAAAAGAACTTTGTAATTTTTTTAAAAAGCAATCTGCAAGTTATTTCAATTGAAGTCTAAAAATATGACCTGATTGTACAATATGAATAGCTTTTTACAATAGTAAATTTGTGGGATTCTATAGGTAAATTTCCATTGATTGCTTCCAAAGAGTATTATAGTTTGATTGTTTTTTAGTAATTAATAAATTTTTTTGGTAATTAACTATTGGTAATTAGTAAAATTGAAGGAAATTAACCAAAAATAGCTATTATAGAAGCCAAGTTACCGTAATACTGTTAGTACTGGTTCTAGTAATAAAAAATTGCAAGGACAATATCATTTACATGTTCTTTTCGGGACTTAATTATATTTATCACATATGATTTCGAATTACTGAAATATCCTTTGAAGTTGCGAAGATATTTTATTTCCAACGTTATTTTGTCGTTTGTCGAAATGATGAGTTCTCTGATATAAGCAATGGATTCCTGAAGATCAGGCCATATATGAAAATATATATACCAGTTATTCAGTTTATGTTTCTGCAACTTCGCAGTTCAAATCTCTTTGAAATGCGACGTAAAAGCGATGTCGAAGCGATGTATATTTTTCTTGGAGAAAAAAATTCCTAAAAGTCCTGAATAGTTTTTCAAGAAAAATAAAAGTACTGCTTAAGGTTTGCAGAATACAGAACAAAGAATTCCTAAAACTTTCATTTCTGATTCCCTGGAATAATTAATTAAATCTAAGAGCAGGAGCTGTTCTGGAAGTTATCTAAGAAAAATTTGCATGTTTTAAAAAATATAGAAATGCAACAGAAATCAGCAGAATTTTATATAATATTTTCATTGATTCACTGATTGAATTGCAGATCGAATGGCGCAGAATGTCTTCGAAAGATGAGGTGAGAGATAGATGCATGCATGTTTGCATGCATGAATGCATGCACAAGTAGAATGCTGCTGCTATCATTGCCATAATAATGATTCGTTATAACTAATAAATGCCCTTGGAAGAGGCAAAGAAAAACGATCACCGATTGGTCAATCACCAATGGCTTGCATGGATAGGTAGAGAGGTGAATGAATGGTTTGCTTAGGTACGTTCATACGGTTTGCAGCATTGCTCGTCGCTCGTCCTTCGGGTCATGAGGAGGGCGAGGTGAGCTGATTGTTGATTGTCTAGACGATAGAAGAAACTTGGACTGCTGGACGATGCATGGCAGGTAGGTTTTGGGAAGGCTCGAATGCAGGTAGGGATTGCAGTTGCAAACTTCTGCGATCGAGGGATAGAGCAGCGCTGCACAAGAGAGAGATAGTGCGCGAAGGGCATTACGGGTGAAGAGGAGTTTTGTATAATTCAATGTACAAACAAAGGTCACCGACAAGCACAACACAACATCGGTACCGGCACCAGCAGCAGCAGCACCTCTGATATCATCGATAATACCGAGCATGTTGGTAGTAGTGGTGACGGAAATATTTCAGCCTTGTTGAGCCATTGATCGGAAGCATCTTCCTGAATTCTTGACCATTCTGTTTCTTCTCATTCTTGACCATTCTGTTTATTCTTCATGCTGCCGATTATCCGTTTTCTGAATCCTGATCAGTGTCATCACTATGCATCCAGAATTCTTTTTGTGGTCAGGCAATGGAAGCACCGTTAAGAAGCATTTTCTCTCTAATCTTCACCAAAGTGTTTCTTCATTTGATCATTGATTTAATTGCTCATTTCCTCATTTATTCATTTCATTGTTTACCAATAATAGATTACCTATCCCCTGGCTCATTTACATTGAAAATGTCATCATCTATATGAATATACAATTGTAATCGATTCGAGCAGTCATTCTGATCCTTCAGCAGATGACTATATAACGAACAGTTGCTATCGAATTAAAAGTCTTCTGAAATTTTAAATTACTGAGGTGCTTTGTTTATTTCTATGCAGTTGTATCTACTGATTGCTTCATGAATTCCCGCTCCAAATGATGGATGATATTTGGGAATTCTGGATTCGCAACACTGATGCCGCGTCAAGATTTCAATGCTAAACATATATATCATCTTAAGAACAAATCAAATATCATAATTTTAAAAATTGGGCCTTTTCATTGAGTTTTATACTAGCATCGTCATCTTTTAGATTGAATTTGAGAGTATCTAATTTCTGTCAGTCGATCTACTTAACACTAATGAAATTAGCATAGTTTAATGACCACGATATTTTCTTATCTTTATTAAATTTTCTTATCACTATCTTTATTATTCTTCTCATCTTTTAAATCTTACGCTTCAATAATATTCAATATATTTTATGTGCTTTTTGTACATCATCTATAGGAAAGGAAATTTTGTTCTTTGTTCTGATGTGAGATTACATCTTATAGCACCAGCAATTTCAGTACTTCTGAGATTTCAAACTTTTTGTTTCAACAAAGTTTCAGTAGTGATGCTTAAATTTGTTTAACTGATTATTGTTATGAATGGAATCATGGCACAGTTTAGTATATCATTCCAATATTTATGCAAAACTGTTTGCAATTATTGAACTAAACAATAATTTAAGATGGAAATATCGATTGCTTTAAGGCTTCATCGTTTGGAGTATGCAGTAGCTACCGCTTCATGAACAATGACAGGTACAATACTATTTCAGTTTTGCTGTGGTTACGTACGTCAGTTACGTCAACGACGTCAACCGCAGAGAAGTAGACTATAGTTGAGATATTATCTAAATAATATCAACTCATTATTCATTTCCTTCTTTTTCACCGGATTTTCTTGGAACGACCGAAACTGTCAAAGATTTTTCTTTGATCTCCTATTTAGAACAGTTGCGACCTCAGAATGCTGCATGGAATAGTCTTCTGATTTCCGATAGAATCGGAAAAATGTGTGAATTGCCAATTTTTATCACTATTACAATATTTCTATAATTTTTTTTTTTTTTCAAGATTTTCTGTTCTTTTCATAATTTGCAATTTCAGGATTCATTTCTACTAAATAAGCTGGAAACAGAATAATGCTTTAATTATTACTGAATATAAGGATGATAAAAGAAATGATAGATTAAATACCTTTTTGAAATGATAATAATTCTTCAACCACAGTAATTCCTTTAGTTTTTCTCTCTCTCCTCTCTTTTTCTTTCTTCCTCTCTCTCTCTCTCTCCCAGTAACACAATTAGAATTAGGTTATTTGTAAATATACCGGGTAAACAGTTTTCATCGTCCGAATTTTAATATTAACATATTTGTTTATTCCTCAGTTTCATTAGTATTGTCTTCTATCTTATAATTATTAATAGTTTTTTGTTGATTAATCTGTCAAAAACAGTTCAAAACTTACCTTAATGAATCAGAGTGCTTAGGAATTAGCGGAGAAATAATTTCATATCCCTCCTACTCACGTGTTCTGCGTGAGTAAGCAGTTGTATTTTGAATCAAAATAAATTAAGCATTTACCAACAAATCTGTCATATTTATACTAAAAATACAATTAACTAAGCATTAATTGCAAAAGGTCACTGAAATTTATAGAACTGCTTATTCTTTACATAAAGTTCACCTTAATCTATGGTCATTGGTCACTCGTTAATCTACAACAAACTTGGGAAGAATGATATTGAATTAATGGAGTAATGAAAATAATACGATCATTTTTCTCGCATTCGATCGGTTTTTATGATAGAAATACAGCATAAACTTCATCTAGCAATAGAAAAAATTGCAAATATTTGAGCATATGTCATATTGATTTGTCTATTATAAATAAATATTAAAAGAAGAATTTTGTTTCCATTCCCACAACAATCTCATAATCTATCTATTATTATCATCTTTTTGTATATAAACTATTAAAAAAAAAAAAGTTTTCCTCTCCGAATTCATTTTGTGTTATCCTTAAACAAATCTTCTCAGTTTTCTTTCTCAAAATAAAATATTTAAAAAATCGAAAATAAAAAAGAAATTTTGCTGAATGATGAAGTAAATAAAAATGGAAAATTGAAATGAACGCTCTGAATAGAAGAATCTCGAGGTTAACACTGTTGTGTACCAATCTTTTCACATTGCTTTTCTGGTCGTAGTAACTTTAAATTATTCAATTTTAAACTTTTAACGTTGATTTCTTCGAAATTGTACATTTCTTCCATCATTTCCATCGATATTTATGAGTTACCACGGTCAAATTATTGCTTTTTATCGCATGTGACAAATGGTAAAGACAGAGTGATATGGCGCAGAAGCTGACCTTTACTGCTAGTTATTAATGAAAAATGATATTCAAACATCGTAGATGCTGAACTTTTCACCTAGTGATATTTGCTGGAGGATGGTTCAGCTTCTTGTATCTCGCAATAGCTTTGACCTTTTCTCGTAACCTTTCGGATTTTCAAAAAAAAACTGAAAAAGACAGACGTGAACCATTTCTCCAACAAGAAACTTACCTATTTTCCGACCTTCTCCTCTTCTTGTAGCCAGCTAGCTGCAATGCCGATATGTCTAGATGAGGTTGAAGAAAGATTGCAGAAAATGTCTGCAAGCAACATTTTGCTCAAGAACGGATCATCGATTTCTGCTGAACTTTTCTGATGAAACAACATGTAATTTAAATGCTCATGATCAGTGCAATTCATCATCGTTTCGGTGTACTGCTGGGATGCAAAAGTAAGTTGGGTTATCATTCTCCCAAGGACAATGGATTGATAGGTTTTATAACGGAAATATTGAATTTAGAGATGAAGTAAAGTTTTTTGAGTTATCTTCTTGGAATCGAAGTAATGAATTTCAACTGTTCTTTGTTACTCGGGACAGGTGCAAGTTTCGACTGATTTGTAGTTGTGATAATGACTGATATCATGATGTCCCCAACTAGATTTAGATAATTTTGGTGAATGATATAATCATTTGATAATCAGTGGCGGATGAAGGAGAAGAAGAGAGTGGTCCACTAGTTCCATTGTTTAGATCGGTGGGGCTGGTAATAGTGATAACATTGGTGATGGTGGAGCTGGTAGTGGTAGGCAATGATGGTGCGGTGCGGTGCGGTGCGGTGTGCGCGGTGCGGGCGGTGCATTCGCTTTCTTTGTTTCGTTTACCTTTGATAAATTATATTCTCTCTTCTCCACCCCCACCTCCTCCACCCTTTTCATCACCTAACTTCCAGAAGGAAATTTTTTTGATCATTTGTTTATTTTAATTCACATATGAGATCTGATCGTCAGGAAAAGTTAATGAATTGACAGATAACACATTTGTTATATGTATGGGTCAAAGGTTAAAGGGTACTCGATGATATCAATCCGCTATTACTTACTACTACTACTACTATTACTATTAGCAATCATGTTACAGTTTACTACCAATTATACTACTATTGCAAATTTGAAACAAATTTTCGAACAAATCTTCATCTTCGGAATGATGTTAAAATCATCGGTTAAAAATCATTGAAATCAGCAAATAAGCCAAGAAGTTTTGAAATGTTATGAAATAATCTTTTATCAAATTTGATTAGATAATCTTCAATCTTGCTTTTTTCGAAATTAGATCTTCTTTGCATAGCAAATGCCGCTAAATTAAAAATAAATATGATGTTAAATTAAGTAACACATTGTATTATTTAGTAATATCGCATCTGTTAAGGAAATTCCTTTCCAATACTGTATCAATTAATTATCACAGTTGAAACTATGGACGAGATTTTTCTTTTTTATTTCATTTATGCTTAATGAGTTGAATTTTGGAATTCACTACTGAATCTGTCCTTTGCTAGAATAAGATTCGGAAAAATTGAGCTAATTTGTACTGAGTAGTTCGAGCTTTGAAAGCAAGCGGAAAGTTTGCAATTTTCGCGGCCATCTCTTTCCTAGCCTTCTGATATTTCATTATCAATAAAGTCTTACTGCTTGCTTTCAGAAGGCTTGCTGTCTTTCTGTAGATGGTCTGTTTACCTTCAGATTGGTCACGTAAAAATTGTTGGTCCTTCTGATGGCAGTGTTTCTTGACTTTGAAGCATCTCATTTTTGTATGATTCACTGCAACATTGTCTCACTCAGTTTACATCCACCACAGAAAATTCCGATTTATAATATAACACAGATGGAGTAGTAACAAACGATCGTTGTTGCTACATTATAACCATTTTCCTGTGCTGTCGTCTCTCGCAACCATTCATTCCTTCACATTTATTTATCACTCATTATTCATTCATTAATTTACATTTTTCCATCTACAAATTGTGTAGAAAATTATGTTCTAATGTTTATCCATTGGTCGATCGATTCTTCTGATCGCTGACCGCTCATTTCTTCACGTGCTTTTCTACACCTTTACGTTAATGCGAATGATTCATATTTTAGAATTACTTCGCAACTGATTGCGATCTGAAACTTGATCATCTATCATCTGCATTACTTAATTTTTCCCACAATTTCCTGGTTTCATTTTCTAAATATATGTATTTAGGAGGAAATATAAGTTCTTTATCCAAAGATCACCACTATTATTACTATTATTGTTGTTCTAAATCTTAACCATCCCCTGTAAGTCTTAAATCAATCAATTTTTTTAGCTGTTTTAAACCTCTATTGATTATTAGTTCAACAAAAAAAAAAAGAGGTATTAACCTGCAAACGATAAATAACATAACGATAAATAACATTTGTAGTTCTGCTGTCATTTTAAGTTTTGTTTTTCATCTCATTTGATCATTTGATCTTTTTCGATTTGTAGAAATTGCTGCAAAACTGCTGGGGAAAGATGCTTTTCATGTAATTGTTTTTCATTCATTATCTATTTATCGATTTATCACCCATTAATTCATGGGAATTTAATGCATAATATTTCGTAGATTTGGAAACTTTTGGATTAAAAAAACAAAAGCAAAAAAACAAATGATATTCAAAACAGATTTAGGAGCTTCCGATAAACCTTAGTTTTCCCAAGTATTCCGGTTCGATTTTGCTATTTCGGTTGAGCAGGATTTTTTTTTAGATTAACCAATGCTTGGTTCTTAATATTTTTTTTATTCTAGTACTGCTACTTTTACTTTGGTGTTTTTGAAAACTTAAAAAACGCATGAAGCTTGGATGCAACTTGCAAAAAGATGAGTTTTGAGAGAGTTTGTGCTGTGGAAGTTTGTCAATAGCTACAAGTAATTTTCTTCATTTGCTTCATTCATAAGTTGTTGCAGTAGGAGCAGAAAGAAGTTCATCGAAACTGCTCCTTTATGCAAATTCAATTTTCAGAAATAGTCTAAATTAAATTTGTTAACGAATAGATAGCTATGGTAAAACTAATAATGCTCTGCTGCTCTAAATCTACATCTTACCAGAATTATTCTTGTATGTTTTCAACTTCATTTATCATTATTTCACTCTCGATAATTGCTTGATAATCATCTTGTTACTAATCCTTATCTCGGAGTGTTAATGCTCCACCAATTATTATCAGTTATATTAGTGTTATAGTTATTATCGACTGATATTCTTGACATTTGAAGAATGGAAAATCGAATAGTCCAGGTATAAAGTATCATACAAATGGATTTAGCCTTGAATATTATGCACATGGAGTACTGTTGTCCTTGTAGTGTCGTAAAACATATGAGTATCACAAATGCTTGATTGAAGGTGACAGCGGCAGCAATATGGTTTTTCAACTATTTTCCTCCTGGATTTCACACCGTTAAGATAATTATTTGATGGATGGATGGGTACTGTAGATCGTTTTCTCATTCCAATCATCGTTTCCAATGTACAGTGATTATTCGATTGATGAGGAGAGCATTAGTTTTAATCTTTCGAAGAAATCATCATAATGATCGAATATTTAAATGTATAATTTGTAATTCATTTTTTAAGAATTTCAATAAACTTTGCATTTTCTAACAACAACAAAAGCAATAATAATTAGTATTATTAATAGTGTAATAATACACGATTAATAGTACTACTAGTAATAGTAGTTGTTCTATTAGTAGTAAAATAATGTAATTATCTGTATTTCTCAATTCAGCTGAAACGAGTTTTAATTCATAATTTTCTGGTTTTACACCAGGTTGATTCAAACTGCTGGTAACTGGTAGTATTTGAACGAAAAAAAAATGGTTTATTTATTTACAAAAATTTAAATTTTGCTTTCACTAGTTATGATATTACTGGAAAATTTTTGATAGAAAGATGTCTCATAACCGGCATTTATCATTCGTAACAATAGTAATTGTGGAACAAATAAAACTTTCGGCATTTTTTCCTTTTTTTTTCCTTTTTTTTTTTTTTTTTTTGATCAAAATTTGGATAGGTATCTCTAGAAATATGAATATTATCCATTTAATTTAAATTTTTTAAATTTAATAATAAAGAAATTGCTCTCTCGAAACTGTTCTTATATTTGCATGCTTGATCTTTAGTTTACAAAACAATTTGACAGTCTTCCATTTTTTTTTTTTTTTCTAACGATAATTCCTATTCAGCATTTGCAACAGATGCAGAATTCTGGGTGGAAATTTCTTAATTTATTTGATATTTGTTTAAATCAAAACTATATCTGCCTAATCATATTTGTTAGCTGATTATTTTTAAATTTTGGTTATCCATTCCGAAGAATTTTTTTCGAATACTATAAAATAATTTCCTTTTACTAAAAAAAAAAAAAAAAAATTAAATAAATTTCGACCGGAGAGAATATCGAGTTTTCAAAACATGCATTTTAAAATTTGAAAGTTACTGCATATGAAAATATAGGGATGCATGAAAGATCATAGGTCAAAATTCTTCAATTTTAATGAGTAAACTTTCGTTAGGAATGTTATCTTGATTTGAAATGAAAAGTTTCATTTAAATTCTTGTTGTTGATTAGCAATTGATGTTACTTGCTAGGTTGCCAATAATATGCGCAGACTTGTTTATAACTATTTGAATGTTTGTTACCAATAATTTTATTCAGCATAAATCTAACTTTTATAGTCATCATTCCTTTGATCCATTTTAGTCTGATCTAATCAGGCAAGCTGTTTCGAGGTCAAACTCGAGGTCATCTTGTAGCTATCCATAGCAAGGAATACCAATTTTATGCAAAGTTTCAAATTCTACAAATTGTCCCATCTCTTTTTCTCAGAATTGGTGGATGTCCACTAGTGAAACTGTTATCTTTTCATCGTAATATAACGATCATTTACGTTATCATCATTATTCACATTCTCTTGCATCACTAATCATGATAATTATCGCTGTTTTTTCATTATCTTCGTCATCACTGTTAATATATTTACCATTACCGCTCGTAAAACCTATCCATTAATCAGTCAGATATTTCGGAACAAGGATTCTACGTCCTCATTGGAAGGATTCCTATTTCACATTCATGAATGAACGAAATATTATTTAGTCGTTGAAAGTGAACAAAAGAAGAAAAGTGGAAAGAAAATGAAATAACGAATCAGAAATTGTTATTCATGATATAAATACTTTTGATGATCCCAGACATTTTAAATTCCCGATTTTCCTTTTTTAACATAGAAATATTGTCTTAAGAATCAGTAAGAATGATTTACTGTTCGTTTTATTCATATTTTCTGATAATTGTTATAATTTTTATCATTCCCAGCTTTTGGACCATCAATGCTGTGATTGTTATCGTTGTCATTATCATCAATAGCAATTGTAAATATGCTTGAATATATTCATTTAAAATCTGAAATTTCACTTCTTTCTTCGTAATTTTACGCATTTTTTCGGTTAATAGACTTAATTTTTTAGAATTTGCTATGCGTTTTCAAATATTTCTTCAAAATTTTTGGAATTTGAAAATTTTGTCTGAAACTTTGAGAAAGTTTAGGAGTGAGATGAATGGTAAGTAATTGGTGTATTTCATTGGTAAGATTCATTAATACTAGCAGGAGCAGAGCAGCATACTATATGATTTATGCTAGCAGATGTTCAACCAAATTTTCCACTTTTTTTCATTCTATGAAGCCACTAAATTTTTTTTTTCCTCATCTTTTTCTACTAGGAGAAGTATTTCTGTGGAGAAAGAGGGCAGCAGTTAATTGTTGTAAAATAGAAAGATTTGAAATATAAATCGAATTTCGGTATTTGAAGCAATAAATACTTTTTGCAAAATTTATCCTCTATTTTTTGTTTTCTTTCAAATTTCCACTAAAATCGCATTTGCGAGATTCGAAATCCGTCAAAGTATTTCCTCTATTCTCATTCTGGTTGTCTGAAACTGATTTGAATTCCGAGAATCATCGTTGACATTTTTTTCAATGATATATTTAAAAAAGTTGTTGAAAAAGAAAGTTTGTTGAAGATCAAAGCAGATAGTCAGTTGAAGAGGATTACATATTATCTGGCAGATTAGATTTTTTATATATGTAATTTTGTTAATTAGATTCTTCCTTTTAACAACATGAAGGGATGTGATTTTTGATTGAGTTGTTATAGATATGGAAATTTTTATCAGAAATCTGGAAATTTCTGGTTAGTTATCAGAATGTTGGAAGGTTTGTTAATGCTTGCTTGTTATCAGTATATCGCCATCGATTATTAATATTAGATTACTAGTGATAACACATTTGTGTAAATTCCTCCAATTATAACCATAAAGAAACAGAGAGGAAAATTTAGGCATGAATTTTCGTTGTTACGCAGGCTGAAAATTAAAATAAAACAGTAAACAAATTGATTAAAACTGGTTAAAATGAAATATTAAAAGAAAATTGAAGTTTTCATAAATTAAAACTTTAAAAAATTCACATTTTGCGTTGAATTCTTGATTTTAGAATGCCATCTTTTCTACATCTACGACTTCATTCTGTCTCCCATTTCCCTCTTAATAAATAACCTTTGTGAAATATCGGAAAACAAGACAAAAGCCTAATGTTTATTCATTTATATTTATTTCATTCTTTCAGTCATTTGCGAGCTTTTTCAATAGACCATTAGTATATTATATTAACATATGTGGTGTGTAATACGGTGCACAACGCATTTAATATAGCGGAAATGAGATTTTTTTCCATACCAAATGTGAATTTTGTTGCTTCAGATCTATTTCTCTCTTGACTCAAGTACTTATTTTCTGTTACCTCAGGTTTTATTCCTCTCTTGAACCAGGTGCTTATTTACTATTACCTTAGTTTTATCCCTCTCTTGAACCAAGTAATACCTTATGATTTAAATATTTAGTGAAAACAATGCCCTGTTAGTTTCAATTAAAAGTTTTTGTTGATTGTATTCTTGAGTATTTATAGTGAAATAGATATGTGTGTGCTTATGATCTGCGGTTATTACGAAACGTGAATACAACGATTCCAATATTTTTTGTGGAAGAAATAAACCATCTGAAACTTTTCGCTGCATTAATTTACTGAATGGTGTCGGTGTTCTGGTGATGATCACTATTATTTTAGTGCGCGACAAAAATTTTTTAAAATTATGATGTTTGAAATCTTTTTAAAATCACATTTGGTTACTAAGGTTATGCTGATTCTTCCTAATGCACTCATTAAGAGTTAATTATGGCTATTTAATATTCTGTATTCCATAGGATTTTAAACCCATAATGGAGAATAGATCAGATTTTTGTTACAAATCCAGATAAAAATTCTAAGTTATAATCCTTTATGACTTTATGATAACGTAGAAAATGTGCGTAAAAGGAGAAATGCAATATAAAAATATATTTTTGCCATTTTGTTGATACATTTTTTGACGCAAATATTACGAATATTAATATTTTTTTCTTTTAACTAAATTGAAGAAAAAGTGGATTAGTTTGTAAGTTAAATTTAAATCTGATCCAAAATAAAACATTTGTTACTTTGTTTTAGATTCAAATTCAGAAACGAAGTTTAAACTTATCCCTTCCATATAGTTTGAAAAAAAAAAAGAAGTAAGTTGTTGCAGCAAGGTTTTCTCACACAAAATTTTAATTCTATATTTAATTGAATATTAATGCTAGCTTGTTTATCAGAATGTTTTTAGGATATTTTTGAAGCATGATAGGTAATTAATAATATTGCTGTAATCACCTACTAGTCAATTGCAGTTGCTATAGTAATAATAATGTGATAAATTTTATCAGAATTGAGAGCTAAGAATAAATTTCAAGCTACAATATATGCGTCCACATATTTTTATTATTTTACTCACCATAATATATCCCATTTTGATTAACATATAACATATGTCTTGAATTTGTTTAGTTAGGCCGAAAAGTGCATTAATTAGGTATAAAAAATTTTATGATTTCTTCACCATGCCTCATTGGTTTGATTGGATTCGAGTCGACATTCAAATTTCAAATCACTCTGAAAATTACTTATTTTTCCTGAAATGACAAAAAATTACAATGCATTAGCAGTTGATCTGCGCAAATTTTTTCCAATTATTAAACAGATGCAACAAAGAACGAAATTAGTCCATTATCACTGATCGATGATAACAGCACATCATCACCATGGTCATTGATAATATTGATCATGTGGATGATACAAATAGTGTTATCAAGACAATGATGATAGTAAACAGTGAAGTATTATTGATATAAGTGATAGTAATAATGATGTTTGTCGCGATCATGATGACGATTTCTAATCAAAGTCTTTTCCATATAATATAAATGATGTTACCGAAGTATAATAATTGCATTACTCGTTCCTCAATCTTATCCTCAAAGTTCGAGATCAGAATTTCAGTTCTCTTTCTCTCCTTTGTTCTGCCGTACTTCTATCATTTTTCAACATTTGAAGCTTTAATTTTTGCGCTTAATCTGTGCAAATGTACATAATATATGGTCAAAGTGCTATCAGAGAGTGAGGAGTAGTTGACATTTAATTTTCTTCTATACATATGTGTCGTTGTCGTTTCCTGGTCAAGTTTGAAGGACAAATCTTCGGGCACTTTCCTTCTATGCGCATATGTGTGTGTATCTGTCTGCCTGTCTGTGTGCGTGGGTGGATGGATGTCTGTGCGTGGGTGTGAGGTAGGATAGGTGTTTTCCAAGGCCATACAGTACGGCGGCCATTTTCCAGTGAAATTGTTTGAAAAAGTGTGTGAATGTTTTATGATTTGACTATTTTTGCTGTATCACACAGTTCCTTGTGCGTAGTTGTTGAATGGCCTGTAGAAGTGAAGAAGACAATTGGACAGAATAGAATCTGCTGGAATTAGTTGCGGGGTTGTATTAATCTAAGATTTCAATTAGTTTTGGCAATTTTAATTTCAATTTTACAAGTTTGCATTTAGACATCATTTTTGTAGTGTAGATGATTTCTCACTAGTTGACTGTAGAAATTCTTATGGCCAGCTAAATTCAAACTTCTGCTTTTGCAGATTAATAAAATTCTTCATTTTTAAAGTAAAACTTCATTTCGAGTTCTTATTTGTTGTTGGATAGCAAAATTAAATTAAATATAGTACCGCCACCACTTTCTGTTCCAGGGATTAATGATGTGACCTATATAACGGAGGCACTTTATCGCCCTCTCATCAATTTTACAACGCTTTATTCTAATTCAAAATACACTTCTCATGCACAGTTTTACATCTTTTTGTTCCATTCTGTGGAAACTTTCTAGGTTCCTATAGTATTCATTTATCTTCATTAGAGTGGTATCAAATAGGTAGAAAACAGAGAAATATGCGTGTCCCATATTCGTATCGAAATGAAAACTTTCAATTTGCATGATTTCTCCAACGAGAAATGCCATCCGTTGCTTATCTATCTCAATATTGCGAGATTCTTCGCTTTATTTTAACTTATGAATAGAAATTGACGTGAAATATGAAATTTGCGTTGTGTTATTTGTCATTCATTCCGGGCAATGATCATGAAGCACTTCTTCCATAACTGTATGCTTTCAGAAAGTAATTTCTTCTCAGTGCAAATTAAAACAGAACAATGATGAGACGACAATTACATAGCGAGAAGTCAACTTTTAAATGGAATTGTTCTTTCATCGGTAAGCAATCGATGTTTCTATGAACCATGATAGAGGAAGTTACCTTTGCATTTAGAATTAACCGTAAAATTTAGTATAAAATGAGTGAACGTGGTAATGAATCCAGTGTGTCATCGAATATCATCGATCAAGATCAGATTTCGAATTGTTGTCTCCATGCTTTGCAATTTATTCCTACAGTTAGTGCTGTAAAACTTCAAGTCATTAAAAGACGTTTTTCTTATAAATGTGCTTTATTTAAAGGAAAAGAAAAAAGACGCATTGCTTATTTGTCTAATCGAAGAGAAATAAATTGAAAAATCAAATATTGTGTTTTGGTTCATTCATTCATATCATTTCAATCTGTTCCGTCTTTTCTGATCGCTGAATCAGATTTCTTCTTTAAACTCTGATTATCCCTCTTTTTCTTCAAAAATTTTCAATGCCTATCATATAATTTGATTAACGAAATGTTTCCAATTTCATTTAGCATCAATTTTTTTTAAATCATAATTTTGTTGATACCAATCAATTCTTTAAATATCATCACTAAATGAATTTTAAAATTTGAAATTTGTCCAATCGAATGTTCAGAAGGGAAAAAGTTTATGTGTATTATGTAGGTCTGCATGGTCTTCGTTGTTAGTGGATAGGTGTGTGTGTGTGCTGTTAATGAAATCATACAATATATATATATATATATATAATGATTCCATTGTTCATTTCATTACTATTAAAATGAAATAGAAAAGTTTGGATGTCTCTGTGGTGCAACGTTTGCTGTCACAGAGCTACTTTTCTTTCTTCTCAATCGTCATCTTTCTCCTTTCTCTTTAATTAATCAATTTATTAATTTAATTTTCTTCAATTTGCATCAATTTATATATATATTCAAATGGACCATGTAGCTTATAATCAGTGGATTTAAGGATGAATATGACTGTATGCAATTAAAAATACGTATTAATTTGCTATTGGTTTGGTATATGATATCTGACAGCTTTTGATCAGCAAATGATCAAAACTTGCAATTTTTCCCTGATATATGCAAGAGAATGATCTCTGTCCTCTTATGTTAAATCAACATGCATGATTGTCTCAGTTACTAAAATTTTAAAAAGCGATCGTTTGGATATAGGCTATTTCTATCGATTAAATGATTGTTTCTGCCAGTGAGATTTATTGGATCTGCAAACGATCTTATCATTCAGTCATCTTGTTAATGTTAATTAAATGATTTTTTGTAATCCAGTTCTGATTAATTATTCGGAGATTCGCTAATTAGCGTAATAATCTGCTTCTTTAGAAAACTCTGCGTTACATTGATTAATAGGTAATTTGAATAATTTTAATGATTGAAAATTATCTTTAAGATGTAAAATCAACAAATATCATGTCTTCATTGAAATAAAGAACCAACTGGAAACATTTAGTCGGGTATTTTATGTTATTCAGTAATTGCTCATTGGATGTGGCGAATTAAAATCTGTTGAAGTAAGTTCGATGGGTTAGACTAACGCTAGATTATTTCTTTTTCATCTTGAGTAAATTAAAATAAATAATCAAATAGTATCGCGAATTCATTTCCCTAGACAGTGATTTAAATTTAAAATTAAAAAGAAAAGTACAGCAGAAATTCTCGGAGATTTAATGAGATGTAGGAAAAAAAAAGTGATTGTGTACTGTTTTGTGTGCTGTTTTGTACGCTTTTTTTCTGAAATCTTCAGGATTCCAGGATAATTATCATCTAAAAATAATTAGCCTCTTTTTCTCTTGTCTTTCTCGAAACGTCACTCAATCGTTTTCATCAAAATTTATTCATTTGCAAATCATTTTTTTGAGGATGATTTGTTTGATTTGCTGATGTCATTGAATCTCTGAGAAGCAAAAAAAACCCAGTTGAGAGATATGATGGAACTGCTCTTTCTATCATCATTTATTTTGATTTTTCTCAAATGTCCAAGACTTTTTTTTTTTTCGATCTTACTGCTAAAAGCAACAAATTCATATACTTTAGATTTGAATTTCCTTGAGACTACGACTTTCGATTTTTGATAAATCTCAGTGGTTCTAGAAATGATAAGTAGAGGTTCTAGAAATATTTTGTTTTAATGATTATGTAACAACATCCTTATCGACGAGTAGATTAAACAAAATGGCATTGTATCATCAGTTTCTTCGAGAAGACTCAAGTTCATTCATGATGACTGTCATCAACTTGGAATGTTTGATACTGAATATTCAGACGATCATGAAAATTTATTGATCTGATAGGGAATGAAGTCGATAAAGAAGAAAATTCAAGTTGCAGTTCTATTCAGAATCGTCCGATTTTCTTGAAGACCAAAGACTATGTAAGTGGCAAGGTGTCAGGTAGCAGTAGTGACAGGTAAAGAACATGAAGAACTCTTTATTAAATCCCAATAATTATGAAGTACTGTGGATTTGTTATCGAAATCAATTAAAATATATTTGTCTCTCTTCAATGTTATTTTTCTATTAATATCCCACACTCTTTTTTACATTTCTTCGAAGCGATATTTTCGCCATACAAATTAATTAGAAAAGATGTACAATGTAGCAAAGAACTTTTTTTTTTTACTATAATTTAATGAGATATGCAAATTCTCGGATTTGTTTTCTTTGTTGTGGCATTTTCGCTATTTCATTTGATCCTTGGAAAGTGAGGGAAGAAAAGCTATCTTTGGTATTCGTTGTGGATTGAACGATTGAAGTGCACTTAGTTGTAATGATATGAATTTTTATTGAAGTTTGTAAAGAAGAGAAATTTTTCGAAAATTCTTGATTCCTCTCAAATTATTGATCTAGTATTAATTATCAAGATTATCAATTTAGCAAAATTGGAACCGACGACATTGTCGAGTTTTCTGATTATTCAGCATAGCTCAACTCGCAGTGATAACGTGACTGCAAATCAAATACATTTGTCCACCGATTTCTCGGATAGAGGTTGACGACGATATCAATCGTGTCACATCGTTTCATTTCATTCATTGGCTGATAGATCAGAATGTCAGTGAGATCTTCTGCTATTTAGCCTAGTTTTCTTCTGGCCTCCTTGATACTTAGCGAATATGTCTTGCTATTTTTTTTTCTTGATACTATCCAAACCAAGTAATTTTGAATCTTTTCACATATTGTATGAAATATTTGAAGAAAAAGTGATAATAAAGTAAATAATAATTGTTAAAGTTTTATGTGTAAACAAATTCCGATCTTATTCAGAAAAAGACTGACATATTTTGGCAAACAAGTTTATCAATACTTCCAAGCAAGACAATTATTGTTTGTGTCTTTAGGAATGAGAGGGATTCATCTTGAAGTTACTGTTTTTATTCCTTCTATCCTCATCTTTTCAAGTACAGTTTCTCATTTGCACCATAAATCAAGAAACATCGAGACACGTGTCACTTCTTCGAAAAGATTCCTTCATCTTTCTTCCCTTTTAGCTATTTTTTTTCTAATCTCTCATTTTTCGAATTGGTGATCCTTAGTTCAGAAATAATTGATGATAATTTATTGTTGATAAGTTTTATATAAAATATTTTATTTACTGATAATTTATTGTTGGTATATTTATATAAAATATTTCGTTTACTGATAATTTACTCTTTATGAGTTCTACATAAAATATTTCATTTACAGTAAGGAATTTTGATCTTTGCATAAATCAGAGAAGGAATGAATTGTAGAAATGATTTATCCATAATTTTTGTTTAATCCAGTTCTTCATTTATTAAATCATTTACTTATTTTTTTTTTTTTTTTTATAGTCTATTTATTTGTTTGATGAGCGGAATTTTATTGACTATTTCCTCCTTCACTTGTCTCATTGTCGCAATTCGATCTCAAAGTTAACTAATACAAGTACTGGATGACTTCCCATTGTCCTTGCTGAA
The DNA here is from genome assembly GCA_000499405.2 of Onchocerca volvulus. Classification (NCBI taxonomy): domain Eukaryota; kingdom Metazoa; phylum Nematoda; class Chromadorea; order Rhabditida; family Onchocercidae; genus Onchocerca; species Onchocerca volvulus. The sequence goes on along the minus strand of HG738139.1, from coordinate 6,677,674 downwards.
TTCTCTCTGATAATCACACTTCCATCGTACAGTCTCATCTTTTTATCAGTGTGAATGATAAATGTAGAAAAGCGATGCATATGTGGATATCTGCATCTGTGTCACATATGTACGTAACACATAGATTGGACAGGATAAGATATCACTGATTTCAATCGCATTTCTCGATTATCTCAATTTATTCATTCATTTTGATTGTTTCATTGTGACAGCTATGAATTCTATGACAATTAATAAATGACGAGAAATTATATTATGATCAAAATAGCAAATCATGCAAAAAATAATGACTTGGATAGCACTATCTATGATAAGTTTATTTATTGCAGCAGATTGGCCTGTTATCAGTACTGGTTAACTTTAGCTATTAGGTTTATGAATAGAACTGTAAAAAACGCCTTAGCTGTGATAGTCTTTAACAAATAATTAAGCTTATCACTTGTTTTTTTCTAAAATAATCTAACCGTTGAAATCCAAAGTAAGCTGTTTGAACAGTGTCTCAACTCAGACCAGTCTCTATTTCGAATTAATATTTGAAAGCGATTTCAGTTCGAAATATTTGAATTTCTTCTTTTATCTAATAAATATACTTTAGTGCTGAACTTTTATATTGTCTGAATAAGCTACTAAAGATTGCACTACTGATATGGATATTTTACTGCATATAGTTCATTTAGCAACATTTTCTTGGATCTGTTTTGTGACCGTTTCATGTCAAATCTTTGATTGTCGAATAAAAATTTCTTCATATCTTATTTCATTTGATTTTATTCATTTAATAATTCTATCACTCATCTATTCTTGATAATTTCAAATAATTTCGGTATTTTAATTGTAATTTTGAGGATCAGAATTGAAACGTCAAAGAAAATCCAAAAACACATCGTATATTATAACAGTTGCCGTGTAAAGATAATATTGATTTATTTTTGGCGTCTTTGAATTTCGTTTAATTTTTCGAGATTTCATTAAGATTGTGATAAATTGTCAAGAATCGATTACTTAGATCAAGAACGGTCGCTTTAGATCTTTTAGAAATTGCTATGTTCTTAGATTGTTAAACTTTTCTTCAACTCTCTTATTCCTTATATATATTTGTCTTTTATTTCTTTTTTCTTTGCGACGGATTGAAATAATAATGAAAGATTACTTAATTGCTAAATTACTAAATTGAATGAAAAATTATTGACGATTGAAACGGTCATTCTATTTTCATCGCAAATGAAGAAATTCTTTCATTTTTGTATTGCATGCTTGACCTTGTTGTGTGCATGAGTGATAAGTGATAAACTGATAATACCAATAAATTATTTATAGAATCAGTATGAGTGTTCCGTTGTCCATGGGTCCTATGTTGCTAATGGAAAGTAGACAGACAAACGGTCCGATTTACCACGGTGCTCATTATATGCAACCTGGACCACCACTATCATCCGCAGTACCAAATGGTACTCATATTCCGCCCCATTTGATACAACCGCATCATTCCGTACATGGACAAGCTGCTCCATCCGGACAGCATATTATCACTTCTTCAATGAACAGGTCTCAAAGGTTGGTATCTATAAGAATCTACTTCGGAACATACGATAACATAACTTTGATATACTCATTATTTCAAAATTCAAAATCAAAAAAAAGTTTTGAATTAAAACATTTCAGATTCAGATTACTTCCAAGGCTTCCTTAATCAACTTCATAATAATTAAGACCACTTATCCTTACTCTTGCTACTATACGACTGGTTACTTTATAATTTACTACCATTCTGAGATAATTTAGATGTGGTGTATGTCGAGGTTGTCAATGTAAGCCATGTGGACAGTGCACTTATTGTCAAGATAGTCCACAGTTTGGTGGCCCAGGTGTTAAGAAGCAATCGTGTATCGAACGACGATGCTTACGCGTACTTGAAAATAGATTACAGGTTTTTTGGATTATATTTTGTGGCTCTCTTTTATTATTGCTAATTTCCCTGTCTTTCTTGCAAATCACGTCAAAAAAGAAAATTAATTTATAGCTTAATTTCAAATACTGAAAAAATCTTAATTAATAACTTCATATCGAAATACTAATTTTATATCGTAATAATCGAATAGACTTCAATATATGTAATAATTTCTGTTGAAATCACTGTACTTTAATTTATTATAGAGAGATGCACCAACATTTAAAGCTCGTGTTGGATGTAATCAATGTGAAGATTGTCGAATGCCTGATTGTCAAATATGTCTCGTATGCCTTGACAAAAGGTACATTAAATTATTTTTTTTTTTAAATTTATAAAAAAAAATTATTAAAATTTCTAAGAATTTTTAGATGTTCTGTTAAAAAAAAAGAAAAAATTATTTAAACAATTTTTTCCGATACAATTCAAAAGTTAGCCATGAAAAATCTTGTGAGAAAACAGGATTTAATTGGTTTATTCTTAATCGGATTATTTGAAATAACTTTTTAAGGTTTTTCGATAATCGATACATGACTGGTGCAATGTGTGCCAAGAAACGTTGTAATAATGCTACAAGCATAGAACTACCTGCTGCACAAAATGCCGAATTACGACTGGTATAGATGAAAATATTTCTCTGTGCTTAAAATATATTTTATTTAGCTGATCCTAAATGATACCATCCTGATCTCTTCAATGATAATAGGTAAATAAAGTAGGTAAATATCTTATCGTAGGATACTTTGTTGATCAAGAATGCCTGAGATGCTTTATTTTATTACTGTAATGTTGATACTAAGAATGGTGTCATCGTTTGTTTTACATGGCCTTTTCCTGGCCATTTGTGGCCAAGTAAAATAATTATCAGATAAGTAAATACTTATCAACCGTGTTATAGGCACACAAGCGAACATATGATCAGTCGGGAATGACAGATTATCAGATTATGAAACGTCGCGCCCATCAAAGTTTGGAACAGTTGTCAGTCACACAACCGCATGTACTGAATATGCAAACGCAGGCTATCCTGAATGGCCAAGGATGTCCTACCGGACCGGCCGGTGCCACCGCTCTTTATGTCAATCAACAAATGCGACTGATATCTTCGCAACCTGGAACACCACAACAGCTTGTCATTGTCCATCATCAACAGCAACAGCAACAACAGCAGCAGCAACAACAACAACATCCTGGAAATGCGGCTATTGCTCCGTGCAGCACTACACGAGGTGTCGAAACAACTGTAATTAGCACTACCCAGGGATCAGTACCAGTTGCAAATCCTGATTCATTATCTGGTGCCAGCAATGGTACCATACATGTGGCACCACAATCCCGACATCTACCACATCCCGCACCTCAGTACGTTCAACAGATACAAGCGCAACATGCTTCACATCCGTATCTGATTGTAGGAGCAGGACCTGGTATCTCATACCTTCCGAGTTACGTGGAAGAACGTGCGACACCTCAATCAGATCCATTTACACCACCGAGTTATGCACCAGAGATGAAAAATGTTGTCGTATTACAACCCTTGTGAATTGCTCTTTTTGATCCAGAATTGAAGGTTTATAATAGATGTGGTATATCTGCAGATATCGAATTCTCATATCAGTAAAATTATTTTTCTTCAAAGCAGTTGCATATTCTTGCCAAGTTTCCCAGTGTTCATTTCCAATTTATTTAGATTATTTTGAATGTTGTGATTCCATGGCTGTTATTCATTGCCTTCTCTTGCGACATATTCCGTTTCAGTTTCTCACTTTATCATTTTATTCCACGTATTCTTTTCCACCTTCATATATTACTATAGGAACACAGTCCCACAATGAATTATTTAAATGCGACAAAATCCTCAGTTATCAATTTCGAGATATGCGCTATACTAACGTGATATACAAACGTGACTGTAAAGATAGGCTCTTATTTTTAAAAGAATGTAGATTTAAATTCAAACTGATTACTTTGATCTCATCTTTTTATTTAAATCAGTAAAATTTAAGGATATAAGAATGAATTAGGATTTAAATTGCGACAGACAGAAATGCGAATGAAAATTTTTTCTATGCAAAGTTATACTAGTTTATTGCATTTCATATCTTTCGTAATGTCTTCTATTAAAAATCAAATTCGAATTAATGAATCTAAATAATCAAGGCGAGTTCGAGAGTTCCAGTAACTTCATGTTTAATGCTGTTAATTCCGATTGAGGAATGACAATAGTTCGAGTTTTTTTGAGTAACAAAGGTAATATCTTCGATAATTTGTTTTCAGTGTAAATTAGCATCTGATAAATTATAGCTATTGCCAAAAATTCCAGATGATTGCATTAATCGACTTCTCTGCACTTAAAGGATAATTATCTTCAATATTTAATAATTCAAAGTTCATAGATGATTATTAATGCAGATCGGAATTATAAGATGAATTAAAAAGATGAGAAAGGTAGAATGGATAAAATTACATGCATAAGTAATCGTATATGATTTTGTATTATAATCTTTCTTTTAATTTTCAACCCTTTTTAATCACAACAGCCACTTTAATCACTTCTGTTTTTTTCAATGTTCTCTATTTCTTGCATACATTTTATATGAGGTCAGTGCCTTATCCATTATTGGTTCCACCCTTTTTCCAAAATCTTAGTAAAGTTTGTATGTTTTTATTATATAGTTTATGTTTTTATTATATATGGATCAAAAGCATTTCTTTTTTTTGGTGCTCGCCTATAATCATTATAATGGATTTAGTCATTTAGAAATTCTCTGGCCTATTACTGGCTGACATAAATGCTAGAAATGAAGCATCAGTTTGCAAATATATCATCTATCTAACTGGCGCATCGACAAATTTTGTATCTCAAAAATCTTTATGTGTGTATTTCCTAATTCACGACATAATAGTTCTCTCGTCTGCATTCCTTCTTCACTAAATGCTCACTCAATACTTACTTTTTGAAATGATGCCTCTAATTCAACTATTTACTCTCTCTTCTAATATCTACTTTCTAGGAAACTTTGAATCCAATTTCTTCTAATGTCGAAAATAAAGGTAAAACTTCACTGGTCCTGCCTCTCTATCTTAAAGCTCCAATATTCAAAAATTCAAATGAAATAAATCGAGGATTGAAATGACATCAAGACGGGCTTTTTTTCCCAAAAAATAGCCAAATAGCTTCCCACAAGGAATAAAATTTTCCTGAGTTCCAGCCACTCAGATATTCGAATACTGTATTTTATGTATCTACTTAAAATGCCTCCACTTGAAATTTTATGTTTTCTACACTTGAAATTTTCGTCCATCGGAATTAAGCTGAATTTTTGAAACAATTATTTGTATTGTGTGTAATAAAACAGCAATAAATGTGACCAATTCATTTGTTTTCATAATTTCCCATCAAATGCAGCATAATTTCAAATCGGCTTAAAATTTAATTTTCCTTTCAAGAATATGACGCTTGAAACTTGCTTGGATATTATTGCTCAGTTAGAGTTTTTAGTGAGTCAACATCAGATCTCCATAAGTGAAGGTCAATCATAATTTTCATACTAATTCTAATTGTTGCACATTAATGATTGATTAGATGTGTCAGGAGAATCTGAATGGTGTTTATGCATATGCTGTTGAAAACTGCAACAAAAGAACACTTTAAAATCAGACTGCTCATCATCTTTTATAGGATGTTTACGCCCATTACCATTACAATTCTAAAGAATCTATAATATTAAAAAAAAGTCATGAACAATTCAAATCGTCAGGCTTCATTTGAAAATGATATTTTTCCACAAAATAGATTCTGAACTTTTACCGATTATTAATAATTCTGGAATTTCAAGTCTTCATTAACAGAACTTCTAGGAGAAAAAGTATTTCGATGTGTGAAAAATAAGTAGAAATATCGAAATAATAAAATCGAAGGCAGATCTTAACTCCAGCAAAATAATCAGAGTAAGAGTGAGAGGTAGACAAAAATTCATCGTTTTTTTAGAAAATCAAAAGTTGAAAACATGTAGCCAAAATAATGGTAAAAAGATCTACTAACTTTTTTTTAGATAAAACTTCGAAAAAGTTTGAATCCACTTCTCTTTCCACCCTTCTCTCTCGAACATTTGGTTATTTCGGTAGTGCTCGAAATAAAATGAGATACCTTCACAATCAGATATCAACACTATGTAAGAATATTAAGAGTAATTACAATTTAAAAACCAACTTTCCAATATAATCGGTCTGAAAGTCTCGCTGGCATGAATCTGTATATGCGAAGCGATATAGGACCTGAAGTTTTTGAATAAAAGACATAAAGAAATCCAGTATTGAAATCTTCAATTTTCCAAAAAAACACATGAAACATTAGCCGAAACAAAAAAAAAAGAAAAAAAAACTGAAAACATTTCTCAATTAACCAAAAAAACCAGAAGATAAACATCAGATAGAAGAATAGTGCTCGATAATGCCCACTATTCACCAGCCACTGTCCACGAATCATTAATTTGAAAATGCTTATAAATTCTACGGTGGATTAAATTTTGTCGCGGTAAATTTTAAAATATGATGAATCCAAATTTAAAATCTACAAAAAGTAAACTAATCCAAGCACTGCTTTGTCGTAAGCTTGCAACTGTCCATATTTACGTTGTCTTTCTTGAAAGCTGAACTTTCGAAATGCATCCAAATGCTTTTCGTATTTGTCTTCATAAAGCACTTCTGCCGCATCATTCTCGATTTTTACAGAAATCTTAAAAAACAAACAAATAAAAAGACTGTTTATATTAAAAATGAAATTAATGATCTCTGATGCCTCGCAAAAGTGATGCAAAAGGATATCCAAACATTATTAATTGAGTTGTTACCAACAGAAATATTCAGTAGCTTCCCATCTATTTAAATAAAAACTCGCCTTCTTCTCATGCAAAAGAAAACATTATTAAAACGCTTACGTGTATAATTTTACTTAAATAATTTTGTAGAAATTTGATTTTTCCATATAATTTGATGTTGTCCTCATGTACTTTATCGCGTTTATTTTCCGCTATTGGTTTGCTTCTGAACGACAAGATCGCGTTCCAATTCTTCAATTTGATGATGAAGTCGATCACGTTGAGCTTATATTATTGATAACATGTCTTTGCTCTTTTTTTCTGCACTCATTTCTTGCCTCATTGGTACTGCCAATTCTTTGACTAACATCTTTATCATTGAAAATTCACCACTGCTGGAATCTGTTTCTTGCCATCCATTCCCTTGAACATTTTTTTCGTATAAAATACAATGACTGATGACATTAAATTTTGCGGGAAAATACAAATTTGATAAACAGGAAGAAAACAAAATTCTAAGCAAATCTCAGCAATGTTATGAAATTATTTTTAAAAAAATAATCAACAAACAAAGCCTTCAAAGAAATGGAAAAAGAAAAATTACATCTGTTCATGATCCTGGTGAAACGGCAAGCGAACCCATAAATCAGCTTCCAAACGCACAATCAGCTCACGCTATCGGACCAATTCCTTCTCATGATTATCATGAGCATTTTCAGCTGCTATCATTGCCTACAAAATAAGAAAGAGCATTAATAATCTATTGATAATGTAAATTACAAGAATTCGAAAAGGAAATGCTTAAGAAAATTCGATATTTCACAGAAATCATACGATGAAAACTTTTCAATAGAAAACATTGAACAAACAGCAATGCTAGGATAACAGAACCATACAGAAAAGACAAAAAATATAAATTTGAATCAACCGAAATCCGCTTTTAATCAAACTTTACCACAGTTCCATATCATTTGACACTATTGCAATATTTGTCATTATTTTCAGAGTCATTGAACTGCAAGTTTTGACAGCATTTCTTGTTTGGAAAACGGAAATAAAAAACTTCAGCAGAAAAGATTTTTTTGCGAATAAAGAACGACAAAAGAATCTGAACAAAACTTGCAGAGCCTGAAGAGTTGGAAAAATGATTGAAATTGAAAGAAATCATACTAATATTTTATAAACGCTGATTAGAGCAAAAAGGCAAAATACGAATTTTTTCATTAAACACTTGACAGTGCTGACATTTGAGATGCAAAAAACAAATGGAAAGGGACAAAGCATCATAATTACAATAAGTTTCGAACCATATAAATAGTCTGATTTAAAATTTTCCTAGAAAACTCCGAACTTCGTGAAAAATCAAAAAATTGAAAAACTGTAAAGATAATTATTCATAAGCAAGAAATAAGTTTAGGAGCATATAATATAAAATAACAAGTGTGAAAGATAGTGAGATCAAATTTCTGGAACAAAAACGAAAAGGAGAGATTCTAGATGAAAACAACCAAACACATCGAGAGGCTCATCAAAATATGACGAAAAACAAAGTACAAGTAATGAAGTAGAGATCACTTTCAACTAAAACTCCTGAAATAAAATGAAAAAGGAAAAGTACGCAATAAAAAATAATTACTGACAGTTATGATTAATGAGTTGACAAATAAAAAAACAAGAAAAATCGATCTTTGAAAAAACAAACTGATAGCGATTAGAAAAGAATTGCGTTTGCTAGCTCAAATCCGAATCCAGACAAAGCTAGACTAATACAATATTAAAGTATGCTCATCAGGTTTTCAATATTCCCGTCATCAATTACATATTTTATGAAAGAGTTAAGAGGTCAGATAAGAAATAGATATCGCACGGCGGGGAAATTTCCTTCCTGCCACTAATTCATCTGACAGCAGCAAAACGTTGTGTACACTATTATGAGAGAAAATTTTTGACAAATACGGGGATATAAATTAAGAAATTGGATAACAGAAAATATCCTTTTTGAAAATTTTTTCTAACCCATTGCAAACCTCAAAACAAAAATTTTATGCTCAAAATCAAATAAATTACAACTGCTTGGCAGCATTAAGTTTCTGAATCCGTTCAATGGCTTTATCAAGAGAATTGTTCTTGGTAATAGTGCTTCTAGTCAAATTACAGTTGCTGTTTGATGATACCATTGTTGGTGACCAATGATACGGTTTCGATTCCAGTTTCATTAATTCCGCCAGATCCTAAATTGCAAATAGTTGCAAACAAAGCTTATTATCAACATAGTGAGAGAACAGATCTATAAAATGGAAAATTTTACTTCCGGATTTCTGAAATTACTAAAGCAAATGGTGTTGGAATTTTTTGATCCTCTCAAACAGAGGTTAGCATTTGCATTCAAAAAAAAAAAAAAAAAATTAATGACATAATTTTCAAATACTACATATTCTTCGGAAGTGGAATATATAACTGTTACAATGTTTTCAGCGGTTTTTTCAACGCGTTAAGTAAAAAATTTAGCCCTACTACAGGAAGACTTTTTTTGCTCTAGAAGATACATTTGCATACTATCTCATTTGCAAACCACTTATGGCTATGAAGCTATCACACTGAGCAGAGTATAATTACAGTGACTAAATTATTGAAATAATGCATAGAGGATTATATCAGCAAACTACTTAACCAATAAAATAGTAAAGGCTAAAGAAAAAAAAAAAAAAAACAGTAATATCTCCAAAAAATATAAAAATCAGATTAACCTGCTTCCATCGATCATTGTTATTTTTTCCATTTGTTGGATTTCTCTTCTGACCGTTTTCTCCATTTGGAAAATTTTCAGCTCTCAAACTTGCCTATAATTTAGATCATTCAAAATAAAGAAAATGCAACCATAGATTAACAATCTTTTAGTGATTATAAAAATCCTACATTACCTTTTGCCGAGTTCGATAGTTATGGAACCAATTGCTCACAGTTCTAGTACTCAAAGAAAGAGTCTGCGAGAGTTGTTCAATTGTTCGTTGGTTTGGATGCTGGTCACGTTCGAAAACATGCTTCAATGCTTCTTTTTGTTGATCCGTAATAACTGTTCTCTGTAATAGAACAAAAGAGATTTTATTTCGAATTTACTAGTAATTCGATAATTACAGGATCAACTGTTTTAAAAACCAATAACATTTTTGAACATAATTGGAATATATTACTGAAACTTAATCAATTTAAAATTAAGTTAATTCTTCTATAAAAATCTGAAAAATCAAAAATGAAGCCAAAAAAACCTGTGCTTTTTTTGGTATCTCGCCAGCAGTAGTTGTATTTAAAGATGCTTTTCTTTTCTGCAGCGACAAAGTTTTTGCCAAAGCACCTGTGGAAGTCATTGTATCCACCATACTTGAAAAGGTTGTTGTGAGAGATGAAGACAACAGTGCAGTGGAAGTAGATGTCTCCTGTATTCTTTTATTTCCATCCAATTCGCCGAGCCATTCACTCATCTTGCGATACAAATCACGAGCACGTGGTGATAATTGTTCCCAGGTTTTTGGTTTGGCGAGGAGCTCTGATACACCCCCTGGGCTTACTCCCAATACCACGTCACCAAATGTCTATAAACAGGATAAGTTGAAAAATATTAAATACAGAAGCAAGGAACACATTCAATTAATATAATTAAAATATACGATAAAGAGGCACTAAATTAAAGAATTTAAAGGAAAATAATGATATAACTTTTACAGCATTATATTTTTTCTGATATCTTTCAATTTTGATAGACTTATATGGCGATGGCGAATAACAGGAGAACTTTAGAAAAGCACTAACTTGAAGAATTTAAAAAACAGACATAACGATAAAATAACAAGAAACAAAGAAAAACTCTTTCAACTCAAAACGCCGACTGATTCCATGTATTATTTTCGTAAATCAGCCGAAATCAATAGATATTCTCGTAATGTTTTCATGAAGACTGTACTTTCTGAGAAATTCCATTGCTGTGCAGTCGATCCTTAACTTGCCGTGCAATCTCACTTGTATCGGCCATTAACAGTTCTTTTTTCATATTGCGCATCATTTTTTTGTCATCATCATCCATGATAGACATTTTCTTAATTTCGCGTGCTTTTTCATTGTGATATTTCATAGTCTACAAAGAAATAAAAGTCTCAAGACTCAATTCATAATTTATTCACTGTGGGTAAAATTCTATCTCACTGGAGAATTTTTTCATGCCTACAACTATAGATCAAGTATTGTGCAGAAGAGTTATTACCAAAAATGGGGTTCATATCAATCAAGATAATACATAACTATTTGAACCGAGCCAAAAATTGCGCTGTTAATCCGAAAATACATTTTAAAGTATTTACGTAACTTTAAAATATATAGATTTGTGTATAAGTCTCAATTTTTTATTAGTATGTAGTAAAAATTAACCTCATGATCAATTTCATCAACTAAAGGGAAATTCCGCATGCTTAGCAATCCATTAATCGAATTTTGCTTTGTACCACTGCTTGCTTCGTTTTTAGACATCACTTCCGGAGATTGGATTGCACCGAATTTTCCATTCAGCTCTGGGAAAAATTTCTATATTTCGAGGACTTCCCCAAAATGATTAAGATACTAAATAGTTAAAAATAAGTAAATTACATGAGCTAATATTTGTAAATCAATGCATCGATTCCAGTCTTTTAGAAATAAAAGCGATGGAAAAAATACCTGCTTCAGGTTTACAAACCAAAGACTGGGCTTCATTCAAGAAAAGCTGCATGCGCACAAACGGTTCCCTTCCTTTCTGCGTCAGCATAGTCCATGGTTTAGGCCTTGCTAAAAGATCCGAAACAGATCCTTGCGAAAGACCAAGCACATGCTCGCCAAACTGACGTTGAGATATCGAATTTAAGCAAAGAAAATCTTTGATCTATAAATGAAGACACCGATCAAATGCAATAATTCCGAAAAATGAACTTGGATAATAAATGTTCTAAACTTAGCATGAAAGTTAAAATGATCAAACAACGCTGAAAAATTACTTGTCTTACGATATCTTCAGTGTCCAATACTGGATAACGTTCAAGCTCCTCTTGTGTTATGGATGCCATTCCGCTACGACATTTCAAGGCAAACAAAGCCTGAGCAGAATTTACAGGGAAATTTGATTGTGGCGGTGAACTGGTATCTCTTATTGATCCGCAACGAGATGACGATGATGATAACGAAGATGATTTATTCGATGTTTCCATTGTTGACAGCTAGAAAAAGTATACTGGAGATATATTGATTGACAAATTAAGTGTATGAAACTTTTTCAATTGGAATTGAAAAGTTAAGATGAACTATTCACTGAAAATTCTCTAAAATAGACCATGATACTGAGGTAAATTTTTTTTATATTTTCATTTCCTTTCTTTTCAGTGCTCTATACATATTTGAATAATCAATCTTATGCAGCGAAGCTTCCTGCAACTGAAAAAACTGCGGAGATCACAAAAAAAAAACAAAAAAAAAAAACAGGAAATAACACAGTTTACCTTTTCATCCTTACTTCTCATACTTAAAGGCCGTGAACCAATTGCTTGTTCTAGATGAGACTCCTGAAATCCGGAAACCCTATTTCCAAAAATGATGTGCATTGAAAACATGGACTACAGCAGCATTTTGTCATTACGCTAAAAATAACTTATAAACCTGACTTCTGAATTATAAAACTTTGGGAACAGAATTAGAAAAACTTACTTGCTCCCTTAACAATGCCAATTCCCGTTTGTATATTTTCATAATTTTTTCTTTCGGTATGTCATCATGTCGCCAGCGACTTGTACGTTGTATAACTGAATTAGCGCTACTACCAGCAGTTGCAGTTGACAACCTGTCTCGCTGTTTCAACTAAAAATGCAAAACGATGAACCAACGATAAGTTTAACTACCTCTAACTGATTATTTTTGTCATCCAGCACGTCTCATAATTTTAAACTTCCAACCGAAGATTTATGAATCGTGAAAATGAAATTCTTATAAATTAAAAAAATTGATTGAACTTACATCTTCTGAAATGAATCTAGAGGATTGTTTCTGCACAAATAAATCTAAAGCATCATCTGCGTTATATCTGGATACAGCAGCTAACGAAACAGCTTGTTGATCCCATAAAATTTCACGTGATGGCACTTCAATCTCGACTAATCCTGGCATATGTATAATAAAAAATAATTCATTCAAATCCAAAATAGTTGAATTGACAGTGATAAAATCAAAAGTTGAATTAGAATTTTTTATCTGAGAATAAATAAGTTGGAGAAATCCTAACCCACTGGCTGAGTTCGACGAGGTGAAATATTACACAGTAACTCAATAGCTTTAGGATCTGAAACCCAGCCATACATACGTCGAAATGCTTCGCGTCCTTTATCAGTTAATTTATTCCAGTGCCTTGGTTTTGATAATAATTCACTGAGTGACCCTTGTGACTACAAAAAAATTTATGTTCATTTATAAATTCAAATATTCATCGTAATTTACAAAATTTTAATAATTTTAATTTAGAAGCAACAAATCTCCAAAAAATAAAATTGAATTAAAAAAAGAAAAAAAAAACCGTAACAAGTATGTAAAACTTCATTAATTCAATTTTACTAAATTTCATGAAATATTTAGTGGTATTACTGATAAGATTACATCTGCCATTCCTTTTTTCCTTTTTCTTGCATTGTTTTCCTTCAAATTAAGGGAAACAAGAAGATAAAGGAAAGAAGAAAGAAAGTACTTTGTGGATTGCTCTTTTTTTTTTTTCATCTCTTCCTCAATATTAACTAATTTGTGCATAATTAATACACAATGTGTTATGGCAAACGTGGTTATTCTCGAACGTTTTATAATCGTAGCAGCAAAGTTCAGCATTTAAAATTCAACCAGAAATTAATTCAAGAAGTCGAAATGAAAAATAAAAATCAGGAAATTAAATACCTTGACCACCTGGTTCATGATGTACTTCGCGAATAACCGCTGTCCAATATTATGAGTAACCATTAAATGCTTGCATTGCTTTGCAATTTCCGTCGTATTCAAAGCCTTTGAGCCTAATTCGTGAATATTTTTGGTAACAATATTCTAAAAATACTCATCCCATTAAAAAAAAATAGATTATACTCTATTATTAATCTAATATCTTGATATGTAACATGAGTTCAATTTATCTAACCACTAAAAAATTGGCGAAGTAATCATGAAACTTTTTTCTTTTCTCAGCAAATGGAAAATGAATTCACATAGCTATTTCATTTCATGTTTTTACTAGTTAATAGCTGAATAACACACAAAGTAATCAAATCATTAAGCACTGATTCCGTCATGATCCAGTATTTATATACTGTATCACAGTAATTTCTTTCACAACTGGAATCTACTTATCAATCATAATTCTGTATTAACGACATTAGCAATCAAAAATAAGGAGAAAAGAAAAACTAACCTGCAGTTCATTATAAGTCCTAAGTTCAGCAGGTGTCCTAGGTAATTCGTGTAAACTCGATGTACTTGCTGAATAATAATTTTCCAGTTTCGGAGTATCATGTGAAGAACTAGCAGAGCACTAAATAAATTTTAAAATGCAAATTATAATGATTTTTCCTTCTTTAATCTCTAACTTCAGCATAAATACTTAACGAATTGTGCAGTGTTCTCATGCACTGCAAAAAACAGTATTTCTGAGTAGTTTACAATAATCAAGAAAATGATTAATATTAAAAATTGAAAACTGTTACCATAAACAAATTAAGGAGATTTGTAGCACGATGCGGATCACCTTCTAAGTCCAAATCACCATTGGCTTCTATCGATTTTTGTCCGCCCTGAAAAGAATAATTTTCGAAAACCATTTATCATTTTAAACTGGATTAGAAATACATAAAATATTTTATTTCCAGAAGTAATTTTTGCAATCACCTTTCATGTCAATATTACAGATGAAACACCTCATCGGAATACGAATCCGAATAGACTTAGCTACGGGAAATAATGAGAAACCATACCTTATTTGAGAACAAATCGGCGAGTGTATTATTATTAAAATTGGCGTCAACTAAACCGAAAACATCTGACAATTCATTTCCATCCATCGCTTGTTCCTCTAAAACGCTGTGATTGTCACTTGCAAAGATAAGATGCTTTCCTTGCACTCCATTATTCAAAAAACAGAAAAAAGCAGCAAAATTCGGGAAAGAATTGTATATAAAATAAATATGAAGCAAATCATAGTTGACGCTGAGAGGAGAAAGAGCAGTTAAGAACGCCAGACAAACTTTACTTATAATTCCATAAAATTATATCTGGAATGAAATGTATCTTTTGAATATCGCATAAGTGTCTCAACTATCCAATATGTTCTTTTTATAAAGCCATGCAATGAAGTGCATTTTTTCTTTTTCAAGAACAGTTTCTTTACATCGTAAAATCCTCTCAACATTATTTCATGAAAACATGCAAAATGTATAACATTAATGTTTACAAGATCACAATACAGACATGCGGCAAAATTATTGTAATAAATAATAAATAATACTGCAAAGACATTGGTTTTGCAAAATAAAAAAAAAAAGAGAAACATAGTAAACATGCAATATTTAACTGCATATCAGAGCTAGAAAAACTTGAATCCAATTAAAAAATCATTTGGATTGCTCATTTTTTATTTTTTAAGGAGTAATTTTTTTTTCAAGTGTTTTCGACTACTTGTCACTATCTTTTCTATTTCTCTCAACATTGCTGTCTTTACTTCTTTTTATTTCAATCAAAGCTCATTCTTGGATCTTTAATACGTGAAGTCAAATATGGCCTATTCATCCTAATTTTAATTATTTCCTACTCGAAAACATTTAACTTATACATGCACATTCAGAACTACAAGATCAGCAAGCGAACCTTCGAGTTTTTGATTGCGCAATCGCAACTCCACATTATCATTCTGCAGTTTGCGATTTTTTCCAACAAGCAATTCATCGAGTGCTTTTGAACGACTACCCAACTGTACTTCGGCTGTTGCTGTCGCAGTAGCAGTAACACCATTGCTCACAAAATCTGTTCCTTCAGTAGTTTCTTCTCCAAACTCAATGCAACGCAGAATTCTAAACAATAAAATAATCCAACGAAAACTTTATAACAAAACTGTCTAAATCTCAAATTACCTGATAATTAAAGCACTTCCCAGTGTTTTGAATTTTGTTTTTTTACATAACTTACATATTATCTCATAAATTATTTTTATTGTTCAGTTATATAACATTTGTTTTCTGGAAAAAGCTTTTTTTTTCGTTTTGTCATTTTTGATTTCCAAGTCTAAATTTTCGAAATAATGGAAACCTCAAATTCTTTTTAGTTTCTTCATAATCAGATTGAGCCTCCAACTGGGCCCGAAGCTGAGCTACAATCTCCACATGACGTTCCAGTTCTTGGGTCAACTCATCGATACGTTTGTTCGATTCTGTTTTTAAATGGATAAGCTTGGAGTTCAATTTCTTATTTTCTTCCAACAGTTTATGAATCTGTAAAATATTCCTCCAGCAAAATAAACAGAAGAAAGCTGAATATCTCAGGATAAATAGAATTTTTAGAACAAAATAACCTGATTGTCTTTCGCATGAATCAGTGAAATGTCTCTAAGCGCTTCTTCAGTCAGACTTGAACCATCACGTTTCATATACTCCAATTCACTTTGCAAACGTTGCACTTTCTTCTCCGCTTCTATCTGAAAGCATCAATAATTAATTTTTGAAAGAAAAAAAAACAACAAAGAATTCCAGAATTTACAAAACAAAAAAATGCACTTCCTTCTCCAGTTGTAGCGATTTAATAAATGATATGATTGGTTTATGCAAATTATCAAAAAAATTGTATACGAGGAATGTACAAATTAAAATATTGATTGTGAAAGTTTATGCCATACTAACAGCTCTCTGTAAAGCGTTTTCGAGATCATTTGTAACAATTTCCAATTTTTCTTCATTTATTGCCTCTTCCTTTACCAATTGCAACTTTGTGTCTTCAAGCATTCGACTGGTTTCATTGTTCTTTATCTAGAATTAACGGAATATTTTTTTTTTATTATAAAATATTCATAAAAAGCAGCAACTATTAAAGATGGAAGAAAATTTTTGGGATCATCATGACATCGATCTCTTTTTATCATTATACAGTACGGATTTTTAAACGAGGAATTTGAAATCAATGGAATGTCTTAGAAAATATAAAGGCATTTTTCGTATCTGATGAAAATATACCGTTAAATCTGCAACAGCATCTGAAAGCACTTTATTTTCAGCAGTGACCTGCACTCGTTTTTGAGCAACTTCTCTTTCAAATGCTTCCAGTTCGATGCGCAATTCTTTTTCTCTTTCATTTATTGCAGCCTGTAGTAATATATTTCTATATTATACTTCAATTAAGCCTTATTTCCATACTAAATAAGAAACAACAATACATTGGAGCGGTACTAATGAACTTGGGATAGGTATGATTCCGAATCTCATTATATTATTGTTGTCAAAAATTCAATATCCTCAATTACACAAACCTGGATATTACTATTTGTTTTAGCTTCCATTTCTTTCATTTGCTCTTTGAGTTGTCGAATGATTAGCTCTGAAGATAGATTTAAATCCGAAATTAAAAATTAAACTCCAGTTCATGAAATATTATCAAATGTTTACAAAATCTCGATTCAATTCCCACATATATTCCATCTGTCAAAGCTCGTTAACTTAAAGGTCATGATTGCACAAGATTAGAAACTAACCAATACTTCTTCTAACAGAATCGCAAAAGATGAATTTTGTTAATGGAAATTAAAACATTTATGTACCTGTTGTTTGACTATTTCACCGAAAATGTTAAACATCAAGACTGCCCGTAATCAGCTTATTGTTATCGATATTACTGAAACGTCAACTTATGCTACGCACACTTCATCTAGAATAGCTATTTCTCACTCAGAGTCTCAATTTAGAATTACTAGTCTCCCCTCAAAGGTAGCCAATTTCACTATGTTCACCTTTTCGAGACCATACAAGTACATTTATGTTGCGTCAAATTATTTTGGAATGAAAACAAGCTAACTTTATTCCCGAATGTTTCGAAAATTTGAAAAACACAACGTGAATTTAATAAAATATACCCTGATTTCGCAAATCATTATATTCTTCTTGTAATTCATTTAGTTGTTTAGTCAGATTTCTAACTTGCTCATCAGCAGAACGTAACCGTACTACTTCTCTTTGTAATGTTGAAAGCTGTTCCAAATACGGAGAAGGATCTGTAAAAAATATATCAGAAATTACAATCATCTGATAAGCGCAAAAAAATATAGGGATTCCGAAAAAACGTAAATGTTTGATATTTTGATTAAAGACTCATTACTGAACACGATAAATTCGGAAAAAAGGTGGAATAGAATCAAAAAAAGATACACAAAAGAAAAGGAGAGTCAAACAGAGACAAGGCGACAAACCACTTATGACAATTTAGAATTAATCAATATGCAACTTTGGATCACAGCTCGAGTAGGAATGCAAGACAATTGTAAGCAAAATTAAGAGTACTGATGAGCAGGCAAGCGCAAGCTTACATATGCCTCAGGAATTCGATTGCCGATACAACGATTATTGAGGACAGAAATCCTATCGACTAAGCGCTGCTCACTGACTGACTAGATGACTGGATGCAGAAAATCGAACCCAAAAATAAACGATTTTCAAGAGATAAATGTAAGAATGGAGCGATTGACGGTCGATTCAATATGATGCGAGTGCAAGGGACGGAAGGATGGATGGAACGCTTCAAAAGCAAATAATCGATGCGATTGCGCGAGCTCTCGCAAAACTAAGCTAGACAGCCTTGTAAAAGCAACTTATTGCTTACTAGAGCAATGATCAACGCTTGACTCAAGCTCAGCCAAGCCTACCTCTACCGACTACGAGATGCTAATATATATTAAGCAATTCATGCACTTCTGGAAAGGTTCCTTCTATATCAGACCTAACTTTATTTATTCAGGTTTAAGATGATCCACTCACATCTGATGACGAAATGATTCTTTATTAGTTCATGCCTATGAATAAATAAATAAGTGTGAATAGCAACTGTGATGTAACAAAAGAGACTTTCCACAACATTTATATGATAAATGTAAATGCATCTGCGATAAAGTGATGATTAAGCTCAACATTTCAAAAATGTTTTAAATGAAAAAGACTTAGAAGACTGAATGGTGTATTGCTTGACTAATGGCAACTTGAACCTATTAAAGGTCAACAAATTCGAGCACACATAGGACAGATAGGTGGTAAAAAAAATGAGAAAAAATCAACAACTAATTCTTTCTACTAATAAAAATTTTTTTTACCGCAAACAGAAGTGAATGCCCGGCAGATAAAGATTAAACCAGTTTCTGCCGCTTTTGCTCTTTCTGTAGCCCGATCATATTCCTTCTGGAACGCTTTAATCAATGACGAAATAGCTTTGCGTGACTGCTAGAAAAAGAAAAATTTTAGATACGAAAAAAAACATTTATAATATATCCTTAGATTATTGTCATCAAAATCAATAACTTCTAAAATATGCATAGCAGTTAGGTATGGGCAATCAACTGATTTTCTGATTTTATCTTTCATATCTTACATGATTTAGATCTTGTAGTACTTTTTCAAATAATATCACGCCATTGCAAATATTCAAGCAATAACAAAATAACATTTGACCAATTTTCGTCTTTGGATCATATTATGCATTGATTCTTTTTACTGACTTATATCTTTTTGTTACTATAATGGTTGTATTTTTGACTAAGTATCGTCAATTATATACAACTACATATTTCATGCATATTGAAACGTGAAATGATTATTCACAAATTATATCAGTATTCATCAAACAATGAATAATACTAATCACTGACCATATGATTATCATTATATCAAGAATTTAATATATATCATAATGATTTCGGTTGATATGCTTGATGAGTGATAAGCAACTGCTAATAGCCAAATAAGTAAATATCGATTTTTAAAAAGCATACTTACAAATGAGGAAAATGACATCATATTTATATCAGACCATTACTAGATGGTAAAAGGATTTCGACTATTTTGTCTAGATTTAATGCTGATAATTAAATTAAAATAAAACTGCTTGAAGAATGCATTGGTCATTTAAATTACAAGATCACGCATGAAATTATGAACTGATTACTTACTTTATCAGCATATTCATAATAATTTTTACTTTCAGCAATTAACTGTTGGCGGGCTGCTCTGCACTGATTTTCTCTTATACCAACTGCCTGCACTTCTTCGTTTAAATTCTTCTGCAAAAGTCACTAAAAGAAAAACAAAGTTTATAAAATGAAGGTAATACAGTATTCTTACCGATCAACGGTGTTCTCATGAGAAGATTTTAAGATGAAATTGGATCGAGTTAGACAAAAAGATCCAATGTTAAATACGAAAACTGAATTTTTTTTCCTAATTTACTTAAAAAGAATTATATTAAAGCAAGCAAAATTACGAATTTCGACTTCATTATCAAATACAAATTTAAAATACTCGTTAGAAAATTATATAGTAATAAACGATAATATTTATGCAGTATCCTGGTAAATTTAATCCGAAACTTTTGCCTAACTATTAGATCATCTTTTTTCGCGCATATTAATAAATTCAAAATACTTTATAAAAATTCGAATTCTTTACGCAGGATGAATGATCAATAACTAAAAGCAGCATTTTAAACTGAGCTGAAATTAGCGATTCTATGACTTTAAAAGATATCGTTCAAAAGGCTAAAAGGGAAAAGAGGATGAAATGGAGAGATCAGTAACTGAGCCCACGGAGCTGGAAACGGCAGAACAAGCCAATGGTTTGAGCCGAGATGCATTTACTCAGTCAGTTAGTTAACAACCATTTCAGTAAGTATGGTTTTGGAGCCTCATCGAAAATCGATCTGCCAGATGGGCTCTCCTTTCCAGGCGGTAGCAGCATGATTTGATTCTACGACAAAATAACATTCCTTTTCACCAACATTCACATTTAGATTCACATTTCAAACTCCGTGGTGACCACCGACTGAATTGAACCCCTTCAAGCACACACACACACACACACACACACAGACATACACATACACATACACACACACATCACGGACATACAGATACACGAACATCAGTAAACAAATCAATTTACTGATATTGATTTATCTGACATGAGCTCAACAATTTACGACCCACTGATAGGCAACACTTTAGAGGCTACTTCAATACGGGAACAACTCATGCTTGCCCAATAATGCATAGCACACGCCTTTGATGAAATTTTTTTTTCAATTTTACTGAGTAGACAAGAATAGATGGAATGCTTTAAGGGATGCAATAAATGATCCTTAGGATATATACTCTTTCCGATATTATTGAGACGAAAGATGAAAAATGCAGAATTATCCGTATTCCTCACATCTGAATGATTCGAATTTCGTATTCATAAGTAGGCGAATTCATAAGTATTCGCAAAATTGGCTTCGCAACTATGCTTTCATAATAAGGACAGGAAATTTGTATGATTTTTTCAATGAAAATTTACAAGTAAGAACGAACTGATAGACAAGCAAAATTTTGGAAATGATTTCTTCTTCCCTTTTTAATTTTGAGAGTTATTTAAATTAGCTGCATTTTGTTACTGACTTTTCTTTTTTCCTATAATTCCAAATCGGTTAGTCATTTCACATTCCTCGACTGCAGTTTTCAAAACTCCGTATTTTCACATACCATTGGAATTGCAACGTATTTGATGAAGGACAAGCAATCCAAATCGAAAATAATGAACGGATAAGTAATTATATAATGTTGAAGAGCCCATTTGACACTTTGCCACTTCTTTGGCTTATCCATTGAGAGTAAGCAAATTACGTCACAAAGATTGACCAAAATGGAAGAATGGAAAGCTGAAATGTTATTTCAACTTGCTCAGCTGCAACAATAATCCGCTTAAGCAGCACTGTACCTGCAAGTTTTCGAAATCGACCTGTGACCATCTCTGCGCCACACTTTCCACTTCCTGTACGTTTTGTGGATCTATTGCCATATCACTTTCTAAAGAAACAATTAGCATTACCAATCATCTGAAATACTGCTTTCTTAAAAAAAAATGACTGGAGAAAACTTGAGGAATCGAAAGCGCAATAACGAGAAATGTCCGGGAATCCGGAAAAACGTTGGATCTTTCCACAGGTTCGATTTTTATAATTTCTATATTACTTATATATTGAATGCAGATTCAAATTCTTTAGAAACGATAGAGGCAGTGAAGATATTTCGTTAGTAATTTCTGAATGAGATATTCTTTCAAAACTTGATAAAATGCGGAATTCGCTTGGAATGCTAAGTAAATTAGAATATTGTCAGGAAAGATTATTCTTTATACAGCCTGCAATCAGAATATGCTATTATGTGCAATTTTTGGGATGGTACAATTATGTGTTTCAACAGTTTCAACTTAAATCAATCAATGATTCAAAGAGCACGGGTCCTCACAAATTAGAACTTCAAAGTATTCCTTTAGAATTATCATATTTGGAGTTGATGTATAATTCAAACCACCAACAGCACAGTTATTATAAATTATTAGAAATTCTATGTTACTTCAATTTTTTCACATTAGCATGAATATCGCTGATGTAGCTTTGGCATCTATGTCTACCCTTTACTAATATAGATACAAAATCACAATAAAATCTAAAATACTTGGAAAAAATAACTAACTGGATCTCGAACTATAGATGATCTAATTTATATTTCGACGCTAGAATAGAAAAATGGCACAACGGTACATAAAGACAGTAACAATAACAAAACATTGCTAAAAAACATATGGCATCGTCGTGTCAACTACTAATCAGACACTTTCTTGATCAACCAATCAATATATTCAGCGATTCTCCGCATGACAAACTGATCTACTTTAGTACTATATGAAATGCATTAGGTTTATTGAAACAATGCCTGTTGTGCTTCAGTGATAGCTTACATAAACAGAAACTCCCATAAGACAAAACAAAAAAACATCAGAATACTCAAAAGACAAAAAAATAAAAAATAAAGAAAAATCGAAAGAAAAAAATCAAAACAAAATCGTAAATAGGTATAAATAAAAAAGATAGCCAGGAAGAAAAACATATAACAATTGCTCCTTTTCCAATAACTTCGCCTGTAAAATACCAGAATAACTTACTATATTAGGCCCAATGTGACATGTTTTTCAAATGTTCCGTTGAGTATAATTATTTTTTTCTTTCTTTTTTTTTTGAAGGCAGTTTTGTTAGTTGGTTTTGGTTTTTTGTTTTCCGATGTGAGATTAAATTCAGTTATTTGAGAACACATTCTATGCAAATAAATTGGTAGAGAAAAAAAAAGAAAAAAACACATTTAAAATTTGAAAAAATTTTTTCTCTTTGAACAACTTAAACATCTATAGATAAGGAAATCATTCTTCACACACCCAATCTGTAATTGATTCAAAAAAGGAAAATGAATAATTTCTGTGCTGATGGTACATTTCAAGATAATTGGATACGTGAAACGCTTAAATCATATGAAAAAGGGGAAAAAATAGAACTTTATTAAAAAATACCTCCTAAAAACAAAACTGATCTCATATTCATACAAATATGAGATGGAAGAAATATATTTATATACAAATATGATTACAAAACTATGTCCACTTTATATGTCGAAGAAATTGTGGCGCTGCTGATCGTAAGCACGACTATCTTCACGTAAATGATAATCATCTGGTAGTTCTGCCAATACTTTCGCAGCTTCGGCTTTATAATCTCGTGCGTAATGTACTAAAGTATTAAAAAAAGGACAAACATGACAAGAATCACATAAAATGCAAAACCGACCATAACGATTAAAAGCTAGAAAATACACTGAATCTTATCGAATAAAGAAAAAGACAGATATAGCTCTTTGGCTCTGATAATAAAACAATTCAAATTTAATGTTATTTTTCATTTTAAAATTATTCTGGCACTCGCAAATCCGTTTCAGTAGATCTTTATAATCAAATCTGCTCTTATGTTCTCAATATATTAAGCGTTGCTGTAACACTGTATAGTTTTTTGCTCAAGAGTAGCGAATTCAAACAACAGAAAATATATAAAACTTAGATTAGCATTCCAACAATTTTCTCATTTGATCCAGAATACAAATGGACTAAAAGAAAAGCAAGTGAACTAAAATAATATCGTAATTACCATGTTTTGGAAAATGCGCATTGTGCACATGCAATTTGCTGAAATATCCCACTTTCGGTCGAGTAATGTTCAAGTTTTCTTCCACGCAAATATCCAAACGACGTTGCTGCTCACGGCAACTGCAAACCTATTATTATTATTCATATCACAAGAAGTTATAGAAAACCCTGATAATAAAATGGCATATAAATGACAAAATTATAAAATGTTCTTAAAACACCAGGAAATTAGTCGGCATAGTCACTTTTGCATATGTATAGACTTTACAACTGTAGTAGACCGATCATCACTCAAGCATAATTTTATAATTTCCAATCTAAGGAATTAATGAGAAGAAACAAACGGTGTAACGTAGAGTTTGGCAGTACTGTGATCAATACAATTAGCATAATGATCAACGCTTTCATTGCAAGTCTTTTTCAATGATTGTAAGAATTTAATACCGCATGCTGTAAGAGCTCGACCTTCTTTTAGCGAAAGACGTGGATCTTCTGTTTCTTGCCGGCGTAACATAAAATCCTACAGATTATAACACATTAACTCTTTCCAAGCACAAACAACAAAAATAAAGAATAATAAAGTCAATTATGAGCAAATATAGCCAATTCATCTTATAATTTAAAAGAAAATTTCTCTTTAATAAAAAGGACCAAATTAATATTCCGTTCAGTTGACAAAAATTAAAAAAACAAACTTTAACTTCCTTTTCACAGGCTTTGTGCATATATGGTATGACAGCTTTAAAGTAAGGTGTCGAAAGAGTGATTTCATGAGGTACTGTTAGTTCCTCGTCTGAGGGCATCGGCATACTTTTGGTTATCATTCCCTTAAAATGAGAGTATTGATATGCAAATTTTGCAAAAAAGAAAGAAAAAAAAGCAAAAATTACCTTTTCTCTCAGTAACAAGTAATAATGGTTAAATCTCAGATAAAAGATGGTGTAAAGAGAGAAGCGAATAGAATGATCAGATAAATGATCAGTGAAAAGTGCTAATAGACGGATGGTAGTTTGGGCGACAAGTTCTACAAATGATCACTGATATGACTGGCAAGAATTGGCAAGGACTTCTCAAATACATCGGTCCACTCCATATCTTCCAACTCTCTTCTTCTCCCACAAAGAAGTGAAAAAGAAATATAAATGAATTAAATAAGCTATTCTATCAAGCAAGTAATGCCCATTCAGTATAATCGGGTAATCAAGGTCACGACGGGTCATTTGCTTCTACTTATGCTTATATTTTCTGCAGAATCAACAAAACTCTCCTGCTCTCTATAAACTACCCCAATTGGCAAGTTACTTGCCCAAAAATTTTACCCACAAACACTCCGCACCTTCATCCTCTACTCACCTACTACCGTTTATTCTGCTAAAGGGAACACTTCACTCGTCCAATATTTATACAACGGCACGATGAAAACGTTCATCTCAGCATGGATTCAACGAAGAATTGCGGAAACAGAGGAACTTGCTGATGGGTAGTGTCTGAAGATATCTGTTAACTGACCAAGGCCTAAAAATTAAGTTGTAAAACATTATCGAAACAACTGACAAAACATTCGAAGTTTTCAAAAATTCAATTTCTATGCAAATTTGGTAGCTTAACTGTAGTATAAAAGCCATGCTAGAAGTACTAGAAATTAGAAATTATTTCCTGTTCAAGTTTCCTCGCAAAGTGCGCCGAATGCATAGAGTTGTGTAAGTCCATAATTGACTTCCTGGCGAATAATTTTACTGGAATCGAAAAATTGAAAATTTCTGCTTGTTTCGGCTGATGTTTACAGTTATGTTGACCGAAATACTTGAAATTGATCCGAAATCCCAAGAAACATTTTCTAAAAACAAACTTTACAAAATTTGCTATATTCGAATATTTCTGGGCAGGTTTGAAATTTTGAAATTAAATAAAGCCTTCAGAAATAAAGTTGCAATCCATGACTATCATAGATGAAAGTATTTAAAATTTTGCGAAAAATACAAACTACGTCATCACCGTCGCAAGCGCAATCACTGAAAAGTAAATCATCGAGTAGCGAAGAACAAGTGGTCGACAATAACGGTATAGAGCGAAAACAGCAATCATCTTTCAGCCGGTTCTCAGCATCGTCGTAATTCAAGACAGCTCTCAAAAGTCTAACACGTTGCGTAGCTACCGCGATTTCAAGCAAAAAGCACTCAGGTATTCAGAAGAAGAATTTCCAAACTAAAGTTTTCCGTTCTTCCGCTGAATACGAACGAAATTGCTTTAGTTTTAGTTTTGAATTTCATATTAGTGTTTGGAAACTTTGCAATTGAAAAAACTGAAACTTCAAAGGAAAATCTTTAGCGGCTTCATCGATTTCTTGATGGAAAGAAGACGTGAAGAAGGTATATCTTCGCCGAAAGCTGAAATTCCGCGAATACAAAGCAATCTTGGATTTCCATGTGAATTACCAGATGACCTCGTTACGGATGTTAATATACAAGCAAAATTCGATCAGAAGGATCAAAAAGTGACGAATTTGAATTTTACTGCTCTACTTCTATCCTTCTTTTTATGCCCAGATATTGTTTTCTATCCTTCGAAAATTTGAAAATCTATCAATAATTGCATTATTTCTAAAAAATTTTAGAACTGTTTAACAAGTTGATCTTTACATCACGATGATATCCTATCTTTTTCAAGGAATGATTCAAGCAGCCAATTTTTAAAGATTGTTACTTGATGATCTGATTTTTCAGATCGGTGTTACTATAACTAGGTCGCTGCTCATTCTTAGAGTCGAGGAATATTCAATATTTTATGAAAAGTTGAAAATATGCGATTTCTTAACACATCTTGACAATGAACCAATTATTAATAAAAAAGAATTCTACGATAAACTGAAGTTATTGCGAACTGCTGGCAAAGAGGTTGTGTACCATTTCAAACTTTATCTTTCCTATTCTTTTCCTCAATTTATTTCAAATTAGTTGGAGAAATTTATTTCGAATTTCAGTTTAATTTGCGGTTGCGAAGGCCATTGTGGAATACGCCAGCCACTAGATTACCAAAAGGTTATGATCGTGCACCAGGATACAATTATATCCGTGGCCTGATGATCCTTTATCCGGGCGGTAATCTGGGAATGAACGTCAAGTCATATAACAATAAAGTTTGTTTCCCGCTTTACTGATTATTGCTCTAAGAGCGTGTTGTCAAATCATGTCATGAATTTTTCGAATTCTTCGATGAATATTTAAAAAACCTTTCACAAAATTTTCAGGAAAGATTTGTTGCTGATAAATCTCAATTGGCCTGCTCTTGAACATTATGTAACTTTGGGAGCATAAAATACCAGTGTTTAATTTTTTTAAATTCAATATTGGGTAATTCGTTTTCTTTATACTAAATTTGCTGCCTCATTGCAGGTATACGTAACGAGTACAGATCAGATGAGTATGGCATCAGCCGCTTGTTTAATGGGTGACTGTATTGTAGACGTAGATGGTATACCGATTACCTCAACTGTATCATGTGGTGAACGAGTCATTTCAGGACTCAAACAGCGTAAATTTGTAGGTTACATGTGCTTAAAGAATCAATTCTTAGACTATCATTATCAAAACTCAAATTTCCAAACTAAAACTCACTTGATAGGTACTGATGACGATCGAAAGAGCAGTAGATGTCCAAGCTATACGAGTAGTTAAATTTGTGTTGCTTGTTGAAAAAATCCCTGAGAAGGATCCCAGGTATTAAATCTTTTATAATTACATGGATGCAGAATTTTAAGACTGATTTTTTTTTTCTTCCGTAAATTTGAATGATTTTTTCATTACTAGGATTTTTTCCTAAATTTTGGAGATTTATGAAAATAGGATGGCACAAGACACGACCAGAATTGGTCTGGATGAAGCAGACAAAATTCGGCAAAATGCTCTACCACCGACTTTGAAAAGCATTTATCGTGGAAAACGTGAACCTGGCCAGAAGTATTTTTTTTTCCCCTTTACTAGCCTTCATATTCTACGATTCCTTTGAATGACAATTTTCAGACTTTGATTGTTATGTCACCTCAGCACTATTTACCTCATAACTAGCCGTAGCCACTCACTTGTTTCCATTACAACGTGCAAGAGACGTCAAAATCTTCCTTATATTTTAATCTTCAGACGTTTGGTGATCCGTGAGATGTCGATGTTCACGCCAATCGGTGCCGATCCGTTTAATCCATTGCTGATGCAAGCGGTACCACCCAAAAGGATGGACGCTTTGCATGCCAGTAAATCAGGTCAAGTGAATATTTCGACTCCTATACAGCGATCGAAGTCGAAGTAAATAATTACAATGATTATGATTATGGTCCTACAAAGTGAGGTGATTTATGTGTGATTCTTTCTAATTTGACGTCAAATTTTGTTTTTTGACAAAACTTTTGATGCTTTTTATGAGATTTATTATAAATTATTTTCTGGAGTGGAAGTGTATAAAAAATCGACTAAAAAATTGAAAAGTCAATAATATGGCATGTACTTGCGGTTCCGTATTTGTATCATTCTAATATAAAGCCGAATTGCTATTCATATCAAAGTATTCGCGATCCCATTTTTTTTTTTTTTTTTTTTTGGTGAACATAACTTGAAATAAGTTTAAAAAAAAGGAAGTATTTTTTTCATGTACCGCTCGGATAATGTGGAACATTTTGCCTTTTTTTTTTCTGAAATTCCAGATGTGAACCTGATGTGACATTTTTAGATGATCTACTTGACTATCTAAATGCTATAAATTAAAAAACTACAAGTAGAAGCATGAATTATTTTGATGGTTAGCATAGTGATGTTAGACGAGAATTTTTACCGTAACCATCTGGCTGATTTTCATCTTTTAAATTTTCATCTTTCAAATTGTTCCCAAAGTTTATCAGTCTTCTGAAACATTTCATACAATATATGAAAGTATAAAATGAACTTATGTTTCAAACTATGCAGTTTTCTAGCAACCTCGGGATTTTTAGCATCTGTTAAAAGTGTTCAAAAAAGCTAAATTTTCACCTCTCATTTATTGACTTCCATACCTGATTCAAAATTGAATCAATTTCAAATTATACTTCCTATCAAAATTCTTTAAAATTCACTGCTATTTCTACTTTTCATTAGTCATTTATTGTGAACGTCAATTCTTCGATCTTTCCTTTAATTTTCTTTTAAAATATTTGTTCTTAGATATTCCAAAATTATCTTTTAATATGCTTCAAAATTCTACTAGTTCTATTTTAGCTACTCTGATTATTGTTATACCTTTGCTCCAAACATAAATAGATGAAATACTACAACCAAAACATGATTAGAAAATTAAAATGCCATTTTTTGATATTTAATAATAAAAAAGCTAATTTTTACCTCTCATTTAATGATTTCCATGTTCTAATAATGGCGCTAAAATACTTCTGAATGCTTTTTATATCATATATTTTTCTGATTTATGAAAATTGTCAAATTAGATTGAGATCAAAGACACTGAAAAGCTACATGCATTGCCAAGTTATTTGTCAATTCGTTGCATATTCTGGAAACTTTTTTCTTCATTTTGAATTATTCTTCGCCATACGTTCATGACTTTTATTGATAACCATAAAATAATGGATAGCAATGACTTTTGCCATTGATTAAATGAAATACCGAAATGAATCGAATTGAACTGTACGAAAATTGTATTGAATTTTCAAATGTCCGTCAAAAATTTCGAAGATAAATCTAATTAATTTCCAATTAATTTTCCGCTACAATCTGCTCTCTCGCTCGTGTAAATGAACCAATTTTTGATCAGCCATTCAGACATTCTTGAAATTCAATCCCTTCCCGAATGATTTATTGCTCATCGTACATTTTTTTAAGGAGATATTCTTTTCATGTTCGTCAATTATTATCTCAGTTTTAATTTCATTAGAATCTTTCAGAATTACTCAGAATTAATCCGTATTGCCCGATTAACACGTTTTCATTGATGCGACAAGTTTGAAATTTTCATGTTTGAATAATTCGCTTCTTCTTTTTTCATGTTTGAATAATTCGCTTTTTCATGTTTGAATAATAAAATTTTATGTTTGAATAATTCGCTTCTTCCTGTCATTTCTTTGTAACTACGAAAAATAATTCATCAAAATCAAAAAACATTCATCGAGTACAAAACATTTGGCATCAAGTTAATAAAGTCTAAATCAGTTTTTAATTTCATGTTCTTAAATACCTTCAATTTTTCGAAACTTTTTAATTTCAAATTGAAACAAGATAAGCAACTTTCGAAATGATGTGCTTGTTCTGTGCAAACCTAATTATAAAACAATTTGATACTGTTGATAATGATCAAATAATGCTTATCATATGACTTGAAATATCCATTTAAGAGCCTTCTTCGAAAACTTTTTTTCTACCTTTCGAATGATCAATGGATTTAATTGTCAGTCAATACAGCAATTATGTTATTTTTTCATTCCTGTTTGAAAAAGCATCGTGAATCTCTTGAACACTCAAAAAATCTGAAGTATTTAAAAGAGGAGTGAAAAAGTGTTGCTTCCTAGGCTTATAAAAATCTCTTCTTTTTCAAAATTAATTTTGAAGGCCTCAAAAAAGCTTCGCTGAAAGGTTTAGACTATAAAAGAAATCTATTAACTATTTTAAAAATAAAAGATCACTCTCATTTCTCCTGCAACAGACTTCTCCAGCTAGAAAATTCACTTACATTTCATTCGAAACCGTCTCTTCCCAGAATTACGATTATTTTACTTTGAAAATCTATCGAAATCAATTAAAAATACTTTTTTTTCATCAGTTGATCACTTTATCATAGTGTTTATTCGCAATCGATCTTATGCTGGGGCTAATGACATTATTCCAGATTCTAATTATGTGGACCTTTTTGAAATGCTGATAAAACTTTGGTGAAGCATCACACCTCGTCCTCTTTTGGAAAAAATTGGCTTGAATATATAAGTCTTTCTTCTTCTACTGCAGATAAGTTTGGCTTAAGCAATTTTTATTAAAGAAAAAAGAATTTCAAATTCAAATTTTAACAGGTATTTAAAATTTTTTTCTTCAGATTCGTTACAAATGCAAAAACTTTTATATTTATATGCCATATCAGAAAGTATTTTAATTCGTTTTATAATTTTTCTTTCTTTCCTGGATAAATCTATGTAGCATAATAAGCATAGGCAAATAATCACATATCCGTATCTGGGCACACAGGCCTTAATTCTCTCGTTTTCCGATTTGTTACGAGAGCTTATGAGTGTCCTGTGAAATGTTGAAAGGTTAATTGTCAAGAACGTTACAAGACTGAGGCTTGTGGCAATTCTCGATCTTACTCTTAAATCTTATATCCAGTCTTTGATATGATTAATGTGTGAATCCTTGCCCGCTATCAAATCCAGAGATGATTCGCATATGAAAGGAGAACTTTTAGGGGAGCATGGTCATTGTCAGTAGCCAATGCGAATGGTTTTTCTACGTTGGTGTTTACAATACAACAGTTTTGCAGGTTGGTCCATACTACATCGGCGTCTTCAATGGAATCAGTCTTTTTAACATCAGTATCAGTGGCAAATCAGTTTCAATCCAATATCAAAGCGATTCCAAAGACAGGAAAAGCAACAATTAAACACAGGACCACTGTCAGCATTTTTTATATTTACCCTGTATTGTTCATTTATTGTTTACTATTGTATAGTGCGATATTGTGCATAATATCATATTATCCAAGAAAGCCTATTGCTAACCTAGCAGAGTCAAAATAGCAAAAAGCCATTCCAATCTAACCAATCTATAATCCAAGTTACAAATCGATCAGAATTTTTTTCCAACAGCTGGATGGTTTTTAAATTTCACAAGTATGCCATACATATTTGTGAAATTTAAGTTTTGTATATAGTGAAGTTTCATATATATTATTCAATCATCCAGATCCATGAATTTCATTCTGCTAACTAGTAAATAGCAAGACCTTTTCTGCAAAAGAATAAATCTGTATGTGGTACTTTTTTATTGTAAAATTTAAAATCGTTTGAAAAAAAAAAGTAACAAAGTTCTAGGAAGAAAGTATCCAAAAACAAGAAATGGATTGTTCCCAATAATGAGTAACTTATCAATTAAAGAGTATCTCAGCAAAAAAGCAGCTTAGGTGAAATGAACCGAGAGATCGACAGAAATGATATAATTCATCATTATATCTTAATTCCGAAAAAATAAAAAAATAAATGTTCAGAAGAGAGGGAATGATATATAATTTACTGATACCACTGAAGCTAATCCAATATCTAAATTATGCTCCAGATTTCGACAACTAGCAGCTCGAATTTTCCAGCGGATATCTACCGTTAACTACAACTCACATGTGTCGAGCGAAACAGAAAATTCCTACAATTATGGAAGCTATTTAGCGAAAACACCATCCTCTGAATTTTATAGAAAACGATGTATATTTATCGTTTTTTTCACACTTACTATTCCGATTTAAGAACTTGGCTTCAAACTTTTCGAAAGATACTTAACTGAAGAATTTATAATTGATCTCGCTGATTGAACGAACTTCCCTTTCCTTGATTACCGACTTTAACTTTTTTGGAAAAAAAAAAAAAGATTTTAACCCATCAGAGAAAAAGTAAAAGGATGCACAAAAGCAAAAGTGTCAAAAATAACTAATTCCCATGTATTTATTTCCCATCTTAAATTTCCAACACAGTTTAATAATTTCTCGAATATTCTAAAATGTAAAATAATCGTAAAAGAATAACAGTTAGGTATAATAATCATTGTTGCAATGCTTTATTCAATATCATGATAAATACAGTTTTGATACCAATAAATAACTTAGAATTTAAGAACACTTTTCCTGGCATTATGATTCAGATCTTGACAAGTCCGAAGAATTTCAAAAAAAGGAAAGATTTGGGTAGATCTAATACAGTGATTGAAAATCAATGAACGAACTCGAAACTTTCGAAAAGAAAAAAAAAAGGGTCAAAAATCGGTGCAATAAACTCAACGAATAATAAAATCATGCTATTTTTGGTCTCCAAAACTGAAAAATAATATTTGCAATCCAAATAGGAAAATTAATATGTTCATTCATTATAATCAAAATAATAACAGACACAAAAACTATTTCTAATGAAAAAGTAATTTGCTTTAAAATTCATAATGAAAACAAAAAAGATGTCTTCTCCGGTATTGTTTATTTCACCACTGATGAGAAATCTGACCACACACTTTGATCAAGTTCAGAACCACTAACTTCGCAGTCTGTCATAATATCTGGCGAATCATTTGTTGACAACGGACTTCCGAAGGCTGATGGTGGTAGCGGATAATAATTCCCTAACTAAAACAGTCTCGACAACAATCATTCGTGTAGCCTTCCAAATACATCTAGCTCTAGATTTAATTTTCCTCAATATAAGTAACATTAAAATCCACCTACGTTTGCATCCGCTTTAACGTCAACAGTATTTGGATCAGTCTGATCCACTTGACTGATATGAATATCACTTGGAACTTTCCCTGCCTCCGAATCCACAGCACGTTCATCTTCAAATTTCCTGAGAGTGAGCTAAAATATAAAATACAAAGAACAAAATCCAAATTCTGATCAGAAAACATCAAAGCCTTAAATCTATTGTGCAAAATTTTGAAACAGTTTTTTAGAAAGTTCAAAAGATACGGTACCTCATTTTCAAAATTTGTTGTATCGAACAATGTTTTTGTCATAGTATCAGCTGCAGTAATCCACTGAGATCCTAAATTTTGTTTGAAATCATCTGATAATGGCTCGCCGAAATCAGAAGCATCAGGATTACACGTCACATTGTCCGAAAGAGAACGAACATCCATTTCTCCTCGATTTAGTTTTTCTGAAAAATTTTCAGAAAAATCCTAAATTTAGTTTCCAAATTTCTTTGAAGAATAGAAATCAAAAAGTTTTTGTCGCAAGAAAAGTTATGACATTTAAAATTAGGAAGATTAATCACCTTTTAAATGTGTATGTTTTGCAGAGCGAATAATTAATGCTGCATGACTGCGAATTATTTCATAATGCTGCATTCCCTTAAAATATGTAGCAAATATAAAATCAAATTAAATTTAAGTTATATTCAATCAGTAAAGTACGTTTCACAGTTTAAAATAAACTAGACGCAAAAAAGAGAGGATAAAAAATTCCTCCCTTTACTGTTTTTTATGCAGCAATGATATTTTCTAATGTTAATAAAGTATAAATTTTCTCAATCATCGGAGAGAAATGAAATTGCAAGACTGTCTAATATTGAATGGAAAATATTGATTCAATCGAACTGTGCAAATTTACTGTAAAAAAGTACTGTTCAAATCAGCAAAAAATCATGACCTCTTTCTCCTCGTCATTTAGCTTGTCGAGATACTTCTGAAGATCGCTAATTTCAATTTCATGCTGCATCATTTCTGCATTGTTGTTTTCACGAAGAGCTTTAGTTTCCATTTCTAATCGGCTGCACTGAAATTAATTAGGTTTGTTGAAATTAATCTACGCGAATTAATTTTACTTTCAAATTAGAATTTTAGGAAGACTGGCGAAAGCTAAGAGAAAAATCTATTCCAAAACATTTAATTATACAAAAACAAAAAATAAAGGGCCAAGAGAAATATGCACATTTTATACAGAGCAAAATGTTATCCTAAACAAACATCAAAAAATTTGGACATATAGTAAGAACAGACTAAACTCTACCAGACTACTCTACATCAGTAAATTGAAGTGCCATAAGAAGTAATACCCAAGTTCATGGGAAGAATAATAGCTGAGAATAGACTTATCAAAACTTCAATACTTTTGTTTTGTTACAAAATATGCAAATTTTTTAATTTTAAAACTAGGATCTGGATGCTACATTCTCTTACTGCACGTATATAAGAATAATTCAATTCACATCCATTTTTAATAGAGAAGCAGTTGAGAATTACTGCTTATAATTATTAGTACAAAAAAAAAAAAAAAACATTACTTCGATATCAATTTCCACTCCCTTGCTACGGAGAGTAGCAGACGCCGTTCTTTCTGCAGTCATCATTTCTTCCAACTGTTTTCCTGTGGCAATGGCATTTTGAATCTTCTTTGACCAGTCTTGCTTTTCCTCACCGAGAATTATTGTTAAAGAAGCATGCTCACTGTCCTTACAGTTTAGTTCTGTTTGTAATCGTTTGACTTCGTCTTGCAATGCCTTCATCTTTTCATTCATTTCTGCCTATAACATAGTTCATTGTGTGAGCATAATTGAGAACAGAATTCTTTTTTTTTTCTTAGCAAATAGCATAGTATATTGTTTGCTTAACTTCGAATCTAATTTTTGTAAAATGAAAATGAAAATAGGAATTAATGAATAGGAACTAATGGAACTAATGAATAAGGAACTAATGAACAGGAACTAATAAATATGAGTAAATGCAAATTGCAAAATACAAAACTTCTTGGCCAACCTGTAGATTCTCATGAATACTTTTATGCTGCAACGAGATAATTTCAAGATCATCTCTCTTAAATGCTGTCAGATTCTCCAACTCTGTTTTCAAGATTGTAATCTAAAAACGACTTGAAAACAATTTATAAAAATTATAAGGTTATTTCAAACTTTATGCGCAGTTAAATGTTAACATTAGGAATACAGTGGCAGCACTAAAATTTAGAGAGATATTAGCTAATTAATGTATTTACTTTTTCATCAAGCACCCGTTCTTTATCCACAACTTTCCCATTCTGCTCATCCAATCTCGATAATTCAGTCACAGCTTCATTACATTCTTGAGAACACGCATGCAGTTGTTGTTGCAGCTCTTTTTCTTCCATGAGAACTTCTTCCAAATTCTCCTTCAAAATGATCGAATGGAAAAATTAAAGTGTCACTCATAATTTGTTGAAGTACTTTATTATTAAATTTTGTTTTTTCAGTTTTTCATTTAAGTTGAATATTAACGATGTCAGTCGATAACATATTCTCCAACTCCGTTTCCGCCTCATGAGATTGTTGTTGAAGTTCCTGATTTTCTGCATCCAATATATCTGAAAATGCATCATTATTTGAAATTAGACTACACTTACACTAATATTACTTAATTGATACAAATGCGTTTGCTTTTTAGAAATAGCCTTTGCTGAATTTTTCTTCATTGTCGTGAGCATAAAAAAACTTTCGAGCTAAAACTGGCCTCACAATAAAATATGAAGGTTTAACATTCAAACTATATCAATTTTCTCCATGAGTTTACTTAACATCATAAAAAAATCAATGTCGCCAATTAGCTACAATTTTAAGCTTTCTTAAAATCTTATTCACTAATTTCATTACCAAGATTCGATTTCAACATTGTAACACGACTCAGCAGCTCCTCATGCTCGATTTTCAAGAGCCGTTCTCTGTCATCTTGCATTTTCTGCAAATGTTCAGCTCGCTCTTCCAGACTTCTCTGGCGTAATAAATGATTTAGGCCATTTTTCAATGCAGTTAAAGCATTATCAATCTCCGCGTTTTGCTCCACTAGAAAAACCATTTCTAATCCAAAAAGCTCGGATCGACATCAAATAAAACGTCATTTCATAGAAACATTACTGCTCTTCATAGAAGCATTACTGTTTATGCTTTCTTTAGCTAAGTCACTGATTTCGTTTTATACTTCGTTTATAGCACTGGCTTCTTTACCAATTATTGCTTACTGTAAATAAAGAAAAATGAGTTTTCTCATACAGTATACAGCAAAACGCGAAATATGGAATATTTCAATTCTTATCAGACAAGAAATGAGACCGAAAGTTTAGTTATTGTCAGCAAAAATTTATAAATTATTAAAAATACTTTGAACATACATTTTTCCTGCATAGCTTCCCAATCATTTTGAGCACGAATTTTGAGGGTCTCAAAGCGAGCTATGAAAGTGTCAACATTGAGGTTAGTGTCCTTGCCGGTTACCTTTACCGTATCCATAGCTAAAAAAATTTTCTATACATATTTTAGTTTACACTGCAAAATGAATCAATGAAAGACGACTGTATTTGATTTCATTTTATAAATCGAATAATAGATGCCAGTAACAATAGCAGATATAAGTAAAATATCAAACTTGTCTTAATAAGTTCTGAAGCTGCTTCGAGATGCATATCAATCAGCTGCAAACCTTTGGCATTACGATGAAGTCTGAAATAGATTTCCCGACTCTGAATATATGGAAAAATACCATGAATTGTGATTTGGTCTAGAAATTTATCAAAAAGCTCTGATGTCAAATAATAGACGATATAAATTTTTTTAATAAAAGCAGATATAATAATTACATAGTTTTCAGTTCTTAAACGAATTTGGTTAATTTGAAATTAAAAACCGCACAGTTTAGAAATTTCTTCGAATGCTCGACGTGACTGCTTCAAATTCTCTTCATCATCGATATTTTGCGCAAGGATTGCCTTCGAATGTTCCCACATATTCCCTTCTTCTTCCGCGAAGGCCGCTTTCTGAAATATCTCAGTTAATTTCCTCTATGTAAGACTCGACAAATGGACAAAGAAATCCCAAACAATTTTGTCAATCACAAGAGATATGCAAACCTCTTTGAGCAGCTCCTTGCGTTTCTTGAATAGTTCTGCTGTAAGATGCATGGCTCTGTCATCCTGTTTCGATTGAGCAGTTCCGCGAGCAGTCGCATCCATGGCTAATTTTGATATTAATTCAGTCAATAATTACAATCACAATTATCTATGAGTGATATTTTCACTTTGAGCAAGTAGTGTCAGTTTAAATTAAGATTATTTTATGATCTACTAGAAAAAATAGACAAGCTTCATGTGCTATCGCATTTAGTAGCAAAATTTGAAGTTGTCTAGCAAAATAAATCATAAATTCAAATTATAAAAATATTCTTGAAATTTCAGTATGACTATTCAATCTAATAATTTATTACAGACAGAACTCCCTATAGGCTGTCCTGATATGATAATGATGAAAGATATTTTGAGGAAAAGCAAAACACGACGTATACACAAACAAATCGAAGATTAAACAAATGAACGAAAAGATGAACATAAATTTAAATTTCACATCAACACATAAAGTACCAGAATTAAGAGAAGAGCCAATCCTTACTAATCAAACAAAAATTTCCCACCAATTTTTTCGCTTAATTCTAAAGATCACTTAATTTCTTCATTCACACGTCAACTCTGTTCAAAGATTCGTATTCTACACGTAGGCATCCATTTCTATGATTTTATCAGTTTAGAAGCTTTCTCCTTTCGTAGCATTTTCGCATTTTCGTGCGACTGCAAGTGGACATCGCGCAAGTGTCACTTTCGCATGCCGATCATGTGCAGGACATGCATGACTTGTTCGTTTAGACATCATCCAGACTGTATTCATCTTTATTTAATATCATGAGCAGATATATGCATAATTTGCACTTCGAACGATGTGATCTAAAATGCTGATCTGCTCAATGAATGTGCAAGGAAGATAAAAAAGTCTTCTCTTAGAAGGTAAGCGGTTTGTGTAGTCTATTCTAGATCGAGGAGTCAAAGGTTAAACAGATAACTTCTTGATCGGCTCATGCATAAATGTTCTTGTGACCATTTGCGCTTTTTCAGCACTTCTCCAGAGCTCCCTTATTCCGCTCTTCCTTTTACTTTATTCTTTTCTTTGACTTTCCACTGGTATCAATGCGATTTCTAGTAGTTAATTATTATATTAACTGAATCTGGGAATAATATCAAGAAATCGCGATGAGATATTCGCAATTTTCTCGTTATTCAAATCCTTTTAGAACTACTGAGAGTTATCGTTTACTTTCTACTTCAAAACCAACAAGGCAGAACTTTGGTGTGATTGTGAAGAGATGCAGCAAAGGACGATGGTTTCATCAGTTCAGTACAATTTCCAGCCTTCATCAGATATTTATTCACAACATGGTATGAGCATATTGTCTGTAATATTCCTTATTTTTACATCCTCATCCTTCTGAATCTTTCAAGTCTAAACTCATTTCGTTTTACCTGAACGTTGAAGAAAAAAAAACTCTCAGAATATATATTCAGCTTACTTAACTTTTATGGCTTTTTTTTTGCCTTTTATTAAAATTCACAGTAATATTTCCTGATATGATCTATGAGCCTATTATAATATAATTTATTGAATATAATTAATGTGGATAAAACAAAGTTTTTTATTCAAATTTTTCTTGATTGTTTTAGAGCGGATGGATACAGATACTGCTACAAACCAACTATGTCAGAGCGTGTCATCTATATCGGTTATTTATTATTTTGTGTATTTATTCGTAATCGGAATACCTTGAAGATATTTTTCTTATGAGACACGTGCTGTTCGTATTTTTTGACATTACATAATTTCAGGTCAGTGATAAAGAAAACAGGATGAATGAGACACATTGGTGTTCTCCATGTAGCCAGTACACTGTCAATTCGGGTTATGCTTACACTAATACAGCAGAAAACCAACTGGTTGGTAAAGGATATCTGATAAACAATCATCGACAAATAATATCCATAATTTTTAAATATAAATAATTATGATTGTTATTACAAAGGCATCGACATATGCAGTATGTTTTTTGGCAAAAAGTGTGACTATAGTCGGATAAAAGTCGAATTATCGAAAAAAGTTTGTGATGCTAACAGTTTAATTATACTACCGTGGTTAAGTCATTAATCAGGTCTACTTATTATGAAGATGCCTAATAAGCAGTTATTTTGGAATGATAAATATTTTTAAGACATATTTCTCGCCTTTTCAGCATTCCTTTTTTATCACTCTATGTTACGATGCTTCAGCCGAAATTTTTGAAAGAATAGAAATTATATACTAAAATTAAAGGATCAAGTGTAGTGAAGAATAATTTATACAAAAGACGATTCTTCCTTTGAAGTTAAATTATCTCCCTGTATCCACTCATATCTAGCATGAAGTCCTAATATAATATGTTTATCGTTCAGTAGTTTTAATAAATAGTTTGGGCATCAGAAATCTTAATTGCTGGAGTTGCAGCAATTAAACAAAATAAGCATAAATTTCAAGTCAGTTATAGAATATGGAAACAAAGCAGTGTCGATTTTTTATTTTAAGTTATGGAAAAAAAATTTCGGATTTTCTGAGAACAGAGAAATGTGCTGGGATCATAAAAGTGATTATCCCGTTCTTTTTTTAGATGGCTTGTGATAGCTGCGTGCAACAATGCGAAGTGTCACATATGTACAATTTGAGAAATAATGAATGTTGGGAAAGCCACAAATGGTTTGTTTCATACTTTCTGTCATTGATGTCTCTACTTATTATATGGCTGAAAATTTATGACTTAATATAATTGTTGATATCTTCAGCTACGGCTTAAACAATAATATCGAAGTGATGCAACCGACATTATTCTATCTGTTGACATCGGGTTGCATTGCAAATTTCGGCAAGGACGAAAAAGGCAGCCGGTGAGATTTGAACAAAGTTTTGAGGAAAGAATAGATTTGGTGGCAACTGATAATTTGATATTTTATTAATATCTGCTTAGATTCGTGCAAGAAGAATTTGCAAAAAGCTCGCCGGCGGTTCGTCAACTGTTGTTTGATTACCTTTTCGAAAGAGGTGGATTTGACTGGTTTTGCAGTGATCAGCATGGAAATTTCATTATTCAGGTATGTTGTGTAATGATTTTAAATGAAAGTAAGTGGAGTCGAAGAGCTAAGAACATTCTTTTTAATTGTAGAAAATCGTGTTAGAAGCATTCCCCGGTATAGAACAAGCCAGAATCGCCGAGCATGTGGCAGGGAAAGTGGTCAAAATGTGTTCAAACCGCTATGGAAGCCGAATTATGCAGCGTATTTTCGAAAGGTTTGATTTCGGATACAGAGTGGAACTTCTGAATAAGCTCAGTGGATCGGAATGTTTCTTAGCGGTTGATAGTTGTGCTACCCACGTCATGCAGGTTTATTTGGAATTTCAACTTTTCAATGTATATCGCCTTTTTTAGCTCATTAATTTTGAATTGTTTTGAAATACAATAAAGTAGAATTTATAGAAATTGTTTGCTCTTTTTCCGCCGACAAAATATAGTTTTATTGTGACAGCACTTACACTTTCGAAAGAAAATTTCAAGCAAGTTGTTCAGAACAAATATGGATGCCGCGTTATTCAATCTGCTCTAGAGGTAAGATCTTAACCTAATATTATTGATAGAACTAACTGAATAATGTTTCAGTAAGAATAAGGATTTCAAAACAATTGATTTAAATTTAATTCAAATGATTTTACTTAACTTTTCAGGAACTTGAAATAGCAACATGTACCACACGCTATGTCAATATTCCAAATGAATTTAAGGCAGCAAGACGACTTCTGAATAAACTGTTGCGACGGCTAACAGAGAATTGCATGGAATTCATAGATCATCAATTTGCGAATTATATTATGCAGTATATCATCACCTCGGAATTCCATCCTGAAGCTCGGGACTATATTATTAAACATGCCATTCTGTATGTTTTTAAGCCAGTTTAATTATCATGGATAAGTTTTGTAGATACTAGTATATGAAAGGGAGATAATGAAAAATGGATATAGAAGTTTTCTAGAAATTTAAAATGAAAACGAAAATAAGGAAATTTATTTGATAAATGGAATTTTTGATTTTTATGTTAAAAAGTAAGCTTTAATAAAGAACATTGTAATTTGCTTATGTAGAGAATTATAAATATTTAGCTAGAGCAGTCAGCTCTTATTCTTATCCACTTTTTTTTCTCATTGTTTTCTTTACAGAAGTAATGTGCTAACTTTATCACAAGAAAAGTTTGCTTCTCATGTCGTCGAAAAGTCGTTGAAACATGCATCGTCAAAAATATTGCATTGTTTGATGAGTGAAATCTTTGATGGTTATGTCAAAGATGAGTGAGTTTAGTTCTCTCATTCAGTGTTCGAAGAGATTTTTTGCTGAGTGTAAAATTGAACCACGAGCCTAGGATGTACAGTAACCATAATAAAGTATGTGCCATCAACATCGGGTGAACTTATATTTGCCTAGGCTCCCTTGAAAAGTTCCTACATAAAAGAATGAAATTTTTGACTACTTATTAATTTTTTTGTCGATTTAAATACTGAATAAATTTTACAAGCATGTAATAGATATCATTAGCATGATTTCTTATTGCAACATACTATTCACTTCTTCGTCGGAGCGACATATTTCTTAGAACAATTTTGTATAATTTTTAATCTTTCAATTAAACTATTGGTGGTCCGACTTATCTGATGGAGTCAAATCTATAGAGATCTTATAATGTCAAACATTTCAAGCAAAGGGCGTGATGCGCTCGATATAATGCTATTTGATCAGTATGGTAATTATGTTGTGCAAACGATGATTAATGTATCAATTGATGTACACGATGACAGACGCGAAGGTGACTTAACATGGCTGACTCGTCTTTCTGAACGGATCTCTCGACATGAATCTCGGCTTTTAAAATATTCATCTGGTAAAAAAATAATCGAAAAAATGAAACAGGTATCTTATTTAATATTATGGTTTTATGATTATCAGTACATTCATTAATGATTTTATTTTAACAGTCTCAATAACTTATACTTTAAACTAATTATTGGAACTTACAGTCTTAAAATATCGTGAAAAAACTGGAGTTCTATTTCTGGATTGATTTAAATTTACGATATTCAAAGATTGGATTACCAAACTATTTTTTATATCAATTTCTGATTTAGGTAGAAATATTAGGGACTACTGAAGTTTCGATTACTTTTAAAAAGGGAATTATTGTTCCCTGCACTTGATCCTTATTTATATTCTTTGATTCGATTGATTGGACTCGAAAGAGAAGTAAGTGTAGTGAAAGAAGAGGGAGTCATTGGTCTATTTCAGCAGATCAAATTGACTTGAATCAGTATTTGATTAATGAGAACCCCTATTTTGATGGTTTTTTTTTTTTTTTTTTTCATTTTAAATGAACAAACAGTTATCGACCATTAATAATGTGATTTGCAGTGTATCATTTGATCAGAATTATCAACTTAATTTATCAGAAGCGTGCAGAGCTGCAGTTTGGCGAATAATTGTGGGACGTTTTAATCAACGTCACTTTGTCAAGTGCCTAATGTTCATTTTTTGTGAATCTTGTATTTTCGGTTTCCAGTTCTTACTTTTTCATATGTTTCTGGAAATTGCATATTCTCATGTTTTAATCTTATGCGAGCATTGTTTTACAATTTATATAAGTATTAGCTTTCAATTTCCAAAC
This sequence comes from Onchocerca volvulus, assembly GCA_000499405.2. Lineage (NCBI taxonomy): Eukaryota > Metazoa > Nematoda > Chromadorea > Rhabditida > Onchocercidae > Onchocerca > Onchocerca volvulus. The sequence continues at coordinate 6,634,343 of HG738139.1, read as the reverse complement.
ACTTTGCTGTCAGAGTTGCCAAATATTGTCTTTGGTTCTCAACTACTTTCGCAGCTAATTTTTTAGAGAATTAATGGTGATGGAAATGATCATCCTTTTTTAATCCCACAGTTGTATACCTACAGCGTATTTCTTATATCTGTATTGCGGTGAAGTTATTGTATGAATTAAGGCATTCATTCAATGCTTTCCAAACGTGAAAGTTGTCATTTTCAGTTTCTGTATAATTTATAGTCTTAATAAAGTTTTTTGATGTGATGATGTTACATTCAGATTACTTTATGTTCACCAACTGAACATTTGTCGCTGGGCATTTTTCCGATTATTCTCACTTCTACAGTTTCTTCCGAGCTCTTCTGGATTCCTTCAAAAAGAATTTCGGAATTTTTCCCTTATCAACGGCTCGATGGGTTTTCTCGATGTTTTTCTAATAAACATAGGAAGGTAAGTATTGCATCATAAATCCAATTAATTTGGGAAATACACAAGTGCTTACTCCCGAAATCCTTCCATTTTCAGATACAATATGACAAACGATGCACAAAGTAATTATTCATCCTGGAAAGAATTGAGAAAATATATTTTCAGATTAAAGCGCTTTTCGACGAAAGCTTTCTTGTTTGTCTTTACTTCATAAATTGATTATTTTCTAAGTTATAATCCAAAAACTATTATTTCAATCCATTGTTGTTCCGTTTCATTGCACAAACTTCTCAGTACTGCACCTCTTATTAGATCCTCATACTTATTTATCTTGTCCATACTGATCACTGAAATATATTGTTTTATCATTCTACATCAAAGCGATAGAACTATTCAACTATCTCTTTTTTTGAGGTTCTATTCAAAAGTTTCTTCGTCCAAACCGATGGAGAAATTCTTCCTAACTTTTTAAATAATTATTATTAAAGAATGTATTGTTCTATCTGCCATATGTTTGTTTGCCAGTGAATAGTTTTTTTATCTGTCATGAAAATGTTATTCGAAGTGATTCAAAACTTAACATTTTCCGATTCCTTTTTCTTCCTTCGTTTATTCTGTTTTTCCGTCAGATGTCATTCATGTTCTTTTCGAAAAAAAGGAGACAGTACATTCACACATAAATCTAAATATCCATATTCTAGTAGCATAAACAGAATTTCAAGAGATAAGCTCTTCGTGTTCTTTCCATTGGAAGCAAATTTACCATTTCAGATAGAAAATTTTCTCAAGCACTACAACTGAAATTTAGATTTCAACTTGAACTTGGTTTGTACACTTCTCATTTTGCTTTATTTTTATTATTTCTTAGACATTATCAATATATAGCACAAACAAAAAACATGGAGAAATTTTCTTTTTTTCTAGAAAGTTAGCAAATCTGAAAAAGTTTGCTGTAAATTACTTAATATATCTTAATTTATATGAATGAAAAATGCACCATGCTTTGATTTTCTTGAAACTGCTTTGTCACATCGAGAGGACATAGCTACTTTAGAAGATTTTCTACTTGTAACAAATTATTTATCAGTTGCACTGGAATTTCAACAACGACGAATCTGTCTCTTTTAACAAATAATAATGCTCTTTGGCTCATTTCTCGGCAAATGAATCACTTATCCATATTTCAGTACAATGATCTTAGTTCTCTCCCGATCTGCCAATAAATCTCATGCAAATTGAAACACAGTAGTGTCGAGAAAATTTTTTACATTGTGGTAGAGACGACTCTTGATGTAGGTTTTCTTGATTAACGGAGAACTGATTCTTCGTCTACAATGTAAGACAGAATAAAGTTAGATAATAACATGATTGCAGTTGATCGCTTGGTTGTAATAGAGATGGATCGAGAGTTGAACTTAAAATTGGAGAGTAGTAGTTGTTGAATAGATTGAGTAAGTTGAGTAACTTGAGTGAAGATCTGATTGAGTTGAAATTGCTTAAAAACCCGAACAATTGTCAAAATTTCTTTTTTATATTAATAGTCCTTGGTCTTTGTGGTCTTAAAGAGTACAAAGGATTTGATTACAAAGACAAAAGATAAGAGATGGAGAATGCTTACAGTAAGCTTTAGTCCTTACAACATTCCAGACAACATGGATTTCAACATTTCAATGTACATGAGATTTATTAGCAGATTGGAAGAGAACAAAGATCATTGTATCGAGACATGGATAAATGATCCATTTGCTGAGAAATGTTGCAGATTTCTACAAAATACTCCAAATACTTCATCATGTTTTATGAAAAAATATTTCAGTTTTCTCTACACTTAATTTGTTTTTCTTGATAGTTCAAGATCATTTCTTATTGCCCCATTTTTAAATTTACATTTTGTGAACAATGCGGAAGCAACCTTGGAGATCAAAAAATAGTAAATCTAAAAATTACAGAACAGTGCAGTTCAGGACGATGGAATCCATAAACACCTCGATAATCTAGATTAGCAAGAAATCTTTAGCGCTTGAAAATCCAATCGAATGCTCAACATTGAGGCATACAGATAGCTGAATTGGAATATATCGATTAAATTGATCAGACATTTTCAGAATGATGGAAAATTAAATGCTATTTCTGGCATAAAATGTTAATTTTACGCTGATTTTAATTGTGATTTATTATTAAATCGATTCGACTTGTTTTGAATATAGTTCTCCGTTTGATGGCATTTTCGTAACGGTATTCCTATCCATATCTTGTTCTAGACTTATATTTCGACATGTTTTTCGCAACATTTCCAAATAATTTTGATTGACATTTTGGAGTGCAAATGTTACTTAGAAATTTGTTCTGTAGCCTTTTTTGAAATTTTTTTTGAAATTTAATTTTTTTCCTAGGCATCATCAACCACAATTAACTTACTGACAAGAGGTCATTTCTATTTTAATAGATCCTTTAGCTATCATCGTAATGCATTCATACTGAATGATTAGACTGATTAATTACTAGATTCACTTATGAACTTTACCTATTATACGTTTTTAATTGATGCTCTTAATTATAAATGATAATTCATTCTTTTCTGTCTTTCGATGCCTTTCGCTTTGATTATTTCGATTGTTACTCTTGTCAGTGGCAATATCTCTTGATAAAATCATTAAAATAAATCGAAACAAACTTCTTTTTTTTTTGTTGAATTTGTAATATGGTTGTCGTTACTTTATCATCCAAGAATATTCTTTCTTTTTTTTTGCTTGCTTAATTCTTTTTCTTGTCAAATAAACTAATGTTTGTTACACTTGTTATCTGTGCTTATTACAGTTTAATTTCCTATCTTATTTCCGATCATTTTAGCGATAAATTGAGATCTATTGGAGAAATGCTCGATGCGATTATCGATTCACTTTATTTCTGTTAGTGCAACAAGCTTTTCTAAGCTATTTTACATGGAAAAGTAACCTGGTTTGGATTTTGAGTCCATATCCAAGAAGAAATCATGATATTCCCAGGAGGTTATTTATTTAAACTGATTTAATTTTGAGTTGAACCAATTTCTGTATGGAAGTGGAATAATCTAAGATATTCAGAAGTTGATGTGTATAGTTTAATAGCGGAACTAAGTTAAAATAAACAAAATTGAAGATTTTTTAATTGAAAATATTTAATATTAAAATAAAAGATTTGCAATTAGATCATTTATCTATGCTTTAACAAAACCAAATCCCGATGATCCAATAGAATATTCAAATTTAATCATATTCAGTTTCTCCAAAAGCGATAAATGTGCAAATTTATCCGTGCGTGCCGCCTGCCGGAATTTATTCCATTCCTGCCGATGCTTAATGATAAAAATTAAATGCAACAATAATAGCTTTCATGAAGTGTAGCCTGATGTTTCTCGAGACTTGAACTACATCTTACTTTGTTTCAAGTATGAAATGACATATATCGAACTCTTTCTTATGAACTTCAGTTTTCATTATCTGAATTTTACAGATTTCAAGAGATAGTTATTCGATTCGTAGTAACTTTTTGCTGATTTTTATGAGATGGCCGCGATCATATGATTTCAATGAGAAAGGAGCGTTCAAAACGGAAACGGTGACTAGCCACCTGAAACTTTTATTGTTTGTTCGTGATGTGAATGATATTCCTTTATGAATTGATTAAATTGATTTTTGGTCAAACTTTCATACAGTAGAATACTAATTATTACCATTAAAGTCATCCCCTGCTCTTCATACCCTGGCAAATAATGTTGATTTTCGTAAAACCTTAATGTTTTATTCATTTTAGACTAGCTAAAAAAGGTTCGTCCTTCTTTATTTAATAATGAATATTTTTCCTAATTGTCAACTTATAAGGCCTTTGTAGACCGATCGATACTTTTGCCATCATTAGCTTATCTAGAAAATACGAGATGTAAAAAGTTGAGTCTGAATTGGTGTGACAAAAACGAATTTTTTCTTGAAAAAGTTTTATTGATAGATGGAAGAGTGTCTCCTCCTGTATAATACAAACAATCGTTGAAGAATATTCAGGATAATTGATTACAAGATTATTCTTCCTTTGCTGATAGTAGAGAAGAATATTCGTCCTAGATTGTCGATTTGGTTGATTCGTTGTAGAAATCGTCCCCCTGGATTGCTATAGAAACTGATGTAAATAATTGTTCTAGAAACCTTCTAGAAAAGATCTTTTTCGAAAAGCGACCTGCTCCAAAAACCGAACTTTATAAATCCTTTCGAAGGCTCCTCCTCTTCTCCTGATCTTCAAGTGTCGCCTCATGGTTAGTCAACCTCAGTCTTTTGATCGGAGCTTTTGACAGTAAACATGTTTATCGTTTTGGTGGCTTGTTTGAAATTACCTTCTTGACCTCAAACTTGGGTAATTGAACCATCTTCCGGGATTTTCCGACAGATGCCGCAAAACTTTGTTCTATGAACTGCTAAACTCTTAAATACATCATTTGATCCGGCATCGCTTGAAATTCCGATTTATGGCTACTTTTTCAGTAATTTCAATCGAAGAAAATCTTTAGCTAATGTATATTGTTTATAACATTGATCTTCTGCCGTTTTGTTGTAGAAACATTAGTATGACTTGAAGAAATATCGTTTTAGGTTGAAATTCTCCTGATCATAAGTTTCTTGATAGCAAAAATAAAGCATAATCAAAATGCAAATTGTAAAAGTTGAAATTTGATGAGAAGTTATCATTACTGATCTTAATCTTTTAAAAGCAGTTTATATAGTTTATGTTTCATTAATTTTATTAAATTTTATTACTATTTATATCGATTTTAGTTTCTCAATTGCTTTGCGAAGTTTCTAAACATTGTTACAAATACAAAAATACTTTCTATCGAACATAAATCATATTTAAAAATGCAAAAACTTTTGAATAGTTTTTCCTTATAAAATTAACAAATCGCTGATTGCTTCTTCACTAATCATGTATTTATATATCAAAGTTTGCAATAAAGAATTGTTTTATTACAGGGACTTCGTGCAATTTGAGGAAATATACAGCATTTAAAAATACGGAATAACCTCATTTTTAAAGTTAGTCATTATAGCTAGTCGAAGAGTCCAAAATCTTACCTATCCAAAGTGAGGGCCAATATTTATCATTAAGCTGAATCAGCAGTATATCTGGACCATCATCTCTCAGTATGCAGGAAATACCTATTACTATATTACTAATGAGTAAAACTTGGACTGTTATCTGATCATCTACATTTCTCTTTGCAGGGCTTCACTTCAACAAATATGTTTTTATGTCTGGCAACAATTATTTTGATACTTTTGTTTGATGTAAGTGAAGCTTTTCCAAAAAGTATCTTCAGGATGGTTAGCAACGGTAAATCAATTGCACCCGAATCATTCCCATATATAGCCGAGCTGGACATTGTTTGGCCAAGTAAGTCTCGGCAACAAATAAAGATGAAAAAAGTTCTGAAAAAAAAAAAATCATGTTTTCTTGTCATGGAACTTGATCTAAGCTCAGAAAATTGATTGCTTATGTGTATGTGGATTAGCCAAATTGATTAAATCAATTTGGATTACGATTAATTTTTTGCAGATCAGAAGGTGTTATGCACAGCTAATCTTTTATCTCGTTCGGTAATGATTACTGCTGCACACTGCATGATGTAAATACATTCATAAGTTACAGAAATATTTGGTACAAACAACTTGGCTCATAAGTTTAAATTACCTTTTATTTTTTAAATAAGATTATAAGAATGTAGAAAATTTATCTCACGTTAGTTCCGGGTTATCCCGTAAATTTTTAATTTCAGCGATGAAAGAACGAAGCGACAGCTTGGTAAAGTGACGAAAGTATCGTTTCGACAAAGTCGTAGGCGATCTTATGTAGTTCAGACTACCGGTAAATTTCACGGTATGCTGAAGATATCCGAACTCGAAGTAAGCCGATTTTCTTGTTCTTTTCTGTTTATTAATTTGACTCTAAAATTTAAATGTAGCTATTTCTAGTTTTTTTTCTTTTTCTGTAATCTGAGTTTATGATATGTTTTTTAGGCTGGTGACAAAAATAAATCAGTGGCATAGAAACTATTCGTGTTGCATCTCTGAGATATTTTCTTAAAAGCATTGGGGGAATTATCTGAGAGATTTTCTTAAAAGTATTGGGGAATTGTCTGAGAGATTTTCTTAAAAGTATTGGGGAATTATCTGAGAGATTTTCTTAAAAGTATTGGGGAATCATCTGAGAGATTTTCTTAAAAGTATTGGGGAATCATCTGAGAGATTTTCTTAAAAGTATTGTGGAATTGTCTGAGAGATTTTCTTAAAAGTATTGGAGAATCATCTGAGAGATTTTCTTAAAAGTATTAGGGAATCATTATCTTGTATTAAAAGTTCAGTTAACCTAAAAAAGTGCTCTTTTCATTTTATTATTTTTCTTATGTGCCTTATTTTGAATCTCGAAAGGTTACATCTGTTATAACAGTAATAGAAATAATTTGTTCAGGATAAGGAAGGAATTCTGGATTATGCCTTGTTTGAATTGGAGAGACCGTTGCCAGTGTGTCAAGCCAGAAATGGCAGAATATTTTCAATTATCAAATTACCAGTGAAAGATGTGCGAGCTCATAAATGGGAAGTTTTGCAACCGTCAAAAGAATTGCTCGATCAATGTTCATTATTCGGTTATGGAGCTTCAGAAAAAGGTGCGATCGTTTTAAATTGCGAAAAACAAATCTTTTTTTTTTTAATTGATGCGCAAATTGTCAAAAAAGAAAATGAATCGTTCCAATTCTTTTCCAAAAATATTGCTGAAAAATATTGCGTACACTAAATTTCACTAAAAAAAACACTAAATTTCATTAAAAAGAACATTAAATTTCAATATCCGATTCACAAAAGCAATTCCAAACTCTATCTCCAGTTTTAAAATTTGTTTTCGTTTCAACGAAATACTGAATGTCTAATCTTTTTTAGATGGACCGGATGGTGAACTACGAAAATTAACAAATATTTCAATTTCGGAAGTTAACGGACGACTTTTGATACCAATGAGACGTAATGGACAAGATGCAAGTCAAGGTCGTATATGTGGTGTAAGTTGATTTTACCGGAATTCGAAATGGTAGAGATAGATCTCTTAGACGAGTGAAATATCACCAAGCATCCAACAATCAAAGAAATCAATGCTGATTTAACGAAACATTTCAATCATATCTGCTGATTCGATTATAAATGGAATCACTTATATTGATTATGTTTAGAATATCATAAGAGTTGGAATTTGAATTTTATAAATACTAAGGTTTGAATTAATAATTTTCAATGAAATAGATAGATGACAAATATTCACTTTCCTTTTCCACGATTCATTCGTTCGAGTCATGAATCCGTTTTAGGGCGATTCCGGTGGACCCTTCATTTGTGGTACGGATTTCGGCGAAAGAATTTATGGCATTCTCTCGCATTCTGAGTCGTCATTGGAATTCCATCCTTCTTCTTGCTATGGCGAAGTATGCTTAGATGTCTTTTTCAGACACATTTCTAATAGTTTTGCTAATTCAGTTCAAGAAGTATTTTTTGATAGATTAAAGAGTAGATCTCAAATTGAAAGTGCCTTTTTTCATTAACGAAATTTCCCGATGTTTTGAGTATTTTTATTCATTGCAATTTCATATTGTACCGCATGTCAATTTTCATCCCAGCAATTTTGCAGGATAATGCATTTTTATATGATGTGATGGCCGATGTTCGCAAAATGTTACCCTATATTCAGACTTCATTTGCCAAGTTAAACAAAACTAATGAGTTGATTGAGGATTACGAAAGATGTAACACCTAAATTTGCTATAGCCTTTTATCAACATTTTTTTCCCAGAATTATTACTTGCATATTTATCCAGCAGTGCTTACATATTCATTTTGCTTATTCATCCTGATTGGCCTTAAATTTTCTCTTGTATTTCAATGTAAAGAATTTGTGAATATTTTCTAATGTGTAGAAATAATATTTTCAGTTGAAATTATGTTTCTGGAAATAAATTCAAATAAACTTATAATATCGGTTGATGACGTTTTGTCCGGTAAAAATACAGTAAATTCTTTTAATGGAAAATAAAATTTAATAATAGAATTAAGCTACTTTCAAATAATCAAATATAATAATGAACCATGAGAATGTATCGATGTTTCTTTATAATTGAGCATTTTTACCAAATATAACATATTTCAACATTGCTATCATCCATTTTCTAGAATTTCTTCACAATTTATAAAAACTTTTAAGGCTTTGTCAATCTTCAGAGCGGTTGACTTTTTTTTCACTTCTCTCAAGAGAAAAGAAAGGGATAGTAGGAATTTGGACATATTGGCAGGTTTATTATTCGCTTTCAAGCATTGATGTTAATAATAGCTGTTAGCAACAGATCTATTGAATGCTTCAGGATATAGTAACTTGTTCCCGATACTATTTATACTGATATTAATGAATGTTTGGCCATCATCACAGTAGAAATGCAAAATTGATAAACTTACTGATTAATTTATAAGTTAAAAAAAAAAAAACAAAGAAAAACAAACTTTCGCTCAGTTCTGCTTTTTCTTGTTCGATTTCTATTTCACGTTGACGATTGGCTTCATAATTTTCTTGTAAGACGGTACGCCATTGATCTAAGCCGAAACAACCAGCTGCCATCGAAATCAGGTAAAGGACATCACAAGCCTGAAAAATTATTTAACAAAATATATTCATTCGTTCTTTTGCTGGACAAATATGGAAGTAGCCGAAAGAATTCAAAACTTGATAACCAAAGTTTTTAATTCTGCAAACATATAATCACTTGAGTTAACCAATTAATTAATCAATCACTTAATCACAATTAATAATTAATAAACAATTATTCATATAAAGGAGAAGTTCTTCTGCAGTATTTTTTGAAATAATTGAGTGTATTTTTTAATTTCATTCAACTTTCATTACTTTTGAAAATGCAGGAATACATTTGATAATTGCTATCGCGAAGTATGCAGTTGACAATGGTATGAAAAATAGCAAGGAGCCAACAGCGAAAGGAACTGATGCCAACATTATGATCGGATACAGCAATATTGTCTCAAATAAAATGCAGGTAACTTGCAAGTTGAATGCTTGCGTATATTATGTGATGCAGTGTACAGAATGCACATAACTGCAGTTCGGCGTAATTCCGACAGCAAAGTGAAGTGCATGATCTGACAAATGTAAATCAGATGGATTTTGCCAAATTAGATAAAGAGATATGATTACCGTGATAGTAACTGCCAATGGTGATTTACCCATTCGACGCATACAATCCCGAATCAACAAAAGTATTTGATAAGGGAGTGTGATCAATACAAATAACGGTCCAAAATACTGTAAAATTTGCTACACATCAGCAAAAGAATGTATGGCAAAGTTTCTGAGCACATTCGAAAAATGTTAAATATTTGAGTACGATTAATTCATGATAACCAAAATATTCTATTCTTATGGTCCGCAGTACTTCTGAATCCAGTTTTTTGAAGAATACATGCAGATGCATTCAATGAATCAACTTATTATGGTGCAACAGAAAAGTACAAGAAGGAGAAATAAACCATTAAAGTGTACAGCGAGGATTCTGTGCAGAAAATGATAATATTCTGAAAAAAAATTTCATTAACTAACGAATAAAGTTGTGCTAACGGCTGGTACAAAAATGAGAAGCAAACATCCTTCGGTAAATGCCAAAAACTTGAGTATAAAACAGATCTTGAATAAATCATCCCATCCAAGCTTGCATTCTCGACCTGCAGATATTCAAAGCCTGAATTATTTCCTGGCAACAAATTTTTTTTTTACTTTTTAATCTTAAAATATAGCAATCATCTATTGAGATGTTAGTATTTCAAGGCAAATCTAAGAATATTCCATTTTACAATCACTGTACAATGACAGGATGAATTTAATTTTTTAAATTTAAAGCTTAATATTAAAAAATTGTTACGAAAATTGAAGCAATTGCATTTTTATTTTAGATTATAATAACTGATTAGATAATCCTGTATTTAGCAAATGAAAATGAAAATATTGTAATTTCTGTTACTCAAATTTTCACCAATTAATCTGACTTTTATACTTTTTGTTCTTTTTGTTACAAAAAATACCTGCAAAATGTTGCAGTGATTCTGCAGGCTCATTGCATGTCCAGCAGAATCGTTGCATGCATCTTACATTAACACATTGCACAAAGTTGCACCCAGCATATTCCGTATAAAGCGCCTGCAACATGCATTCTGTTTATTAAAATTACTGAACAACTTCTAGCACTAAATCACCTGACAATGCCTTCCTGCATCTGATCTTTGAATCTCAATGTAAGTGTAGGAGTTGAATTGAATCTCAATTGAATCTCAATTCATGGAATCATTCCGTACACTTCATCTGCTACTCAAGTACTCTTTTTTTTTTAATTAAATTCATCAAAAAGGAATTTATGCAATTTTTTTTTCCTTCTTAAATCAAAATTCAAACATTTTCAAAAACTTCCTGTATTATTTTACATAATTTAAGCGCTAAAAATTTCATTGCATGTTGTAAAACACACTTTTTTGTCGAATTTTGACCTAAAAAGCACGACGGAATTTGGTTAATTTCGTCTAAGTATATAAATCATTGATTGCTTGTTCCGTATTTTAGAAATTTGGACAAGAATATATTCTCTGTCCATTTCCATCCTCAAGAAGTGATTCCAACCTTACAAAGTGGACATCTTTGTATTTCTCCTCCAAACGCATAATAGATGCTATGTTTCCGATGCTCATGTAAGAAATATTCGCGTTGTGATCTTTTCAGAAAATTCTCCAAATCGTCATTATCAGGATCAAGCACCGCATCAATATCATTTTCATGGATACGCTTAGGACATGTCCTTTTTGGACATTTAATTCGTGCTTTCTCTTTGTCTCTAATCCAATACTACAAATTTACACGAAGATTAAATTAATGCGGAATTAAAGTATTTGCAATTAAATTCTGCAATTAAAATTTTTGCAGTTAAACAACTAATTTGGATTTGTCTTCTTTTACCGATCGTTATCACTTGCATCCATTTTTGCTCATATTTATTTTTAATAGAATGATACTATGATTCAATTTTATCTTTTAAGGGTCATCAAAAGGTGTTCAGTTTTATTTCGTCCTGATGTAATTTAGTTTAGCTTAATTTCATAGAAATTTGATTTATTTTAATTTAATTCAAACGCAACACACGTTATCCTCATTTTTTCCCAGTTGATAAATATTCATTTACTCTTATTGTTCAATTTAATTTAGTTTTCAAAACTTGCTTTACTTTCAAGTTAATCAAATATTTGCAAGTTTCCTCTTAACCATATAATTTGAAGGAAATATCCTAAAAAATACTAAACGGTTACCTTGAGATGTGCGAGAATGCATTCAATGCAAACAAAATGTCCACAATCTCTCAACTTCAGGCGCCATACGTCATACTCCTTGCATTTGCAGCATGGCAATTCTACGGGATCATTCATGATATTTTAATTTAACAGCTAATAAGTAAAAAAGACAAATTCCACTATTTAGTACAAAAAAGTCAAGTTATAAAGGAAGAAATTCAAATGCAAGACAAAATATTTTTGAAAATTGGAAAAGCTCGAAGAACAAGAAGATGAAAGGATAAAATAGTTTGAATAAGAATTTAGTTAGAAATGAGAACATATCAGACTACAATTTTGTTGGAATGTTTTTCCAACATTACTGACATTAATGTGAAAAGTTTTTTTGATATATGTTTATATTAATTTATATTGTTTGTCTGAATTCAACATTTATATTCTGTCTCTAATTTATCATTGAATATATAATTTAATTTGGACAAAATTACTGATCGAATATATCAAATTTATAAAATTTATGAAATTTTTTTTTCATAAATTTAAATATAAATAACATTTAAATAAAATTTTGTATTACGAACACCAATCTCATCTTATCCTTTTTTGGCCAATTTACAAAAAATACCGTCACTAGAGTTACTGTTAAAATTCTAATTTAGATTCAGAAACAAATGAAAATCTATATTTACTGATTAGTTTTTTGCTCATTATTTTTTATCATCTTGAATTCTTGAATTGATATAATGGCAAATTCTATACATCTATTCTGTGAATTATTTCAAACATTACCTTTCTTCATTTTTCTCTCAGTACTTTTCATCTATTCTTACTCCTTGACCATGCGACTAACTGGAAATTTAAAAAATTTTTGTGACTTTTCTTGCAAAAGATTGAAACATCGAGAAATGACGTAGATGAAACCAATTAACCAGTGATGATACGGTAAATTTGGCATCCAATCAATAATTTCTAACATTTTATCGATTTAAAATTCAAAATCTTCGAGAAGCTTTGCAAATACTTGCAAAACTGGCAAGTTAATTAACAAAGAAATTCTCTCTCAGATAATACTTATTCATTGCTCACGAATTACTAAATAGCAGAGCAGATTTTAAACGACCTATTTGTAATTCGAGCGATTTTTGAATGAACTAACTCTCTCAAACATGCCATTATATGTGGTAGAAGACTGAAACAAACTTTCGGCAAAGTTGAATTTATTTTTTTACTTCGAATTTATTCTTATTCTTTGTCGTATAGTACTTAAATATGGTGTAATTAACATAGTTCAAGGTCAAGTTGTTCCTAAACATATCATTGTTTACTAAGTGCTGACCTGTTCTTGGCACCTATGTCACCATTGAACCATCGTAATTCCAGTTTGCTCATCTTTTCCCTCGAAATTCATAGTTTTTTCCTTTTTTCTTAAAAAATTTGTAATTAATTTTTTCATAATTTTTCTTTAAAATACAAAAACGAATTTTAACTAAAAAATTAGTTAAAATTCGTTATTATCGATGTATATTGCTGCTGTTGGAACAACGACTTGCCAAAAAATGACAAAATGACAGAGCGGATGATTGTCATTTTTTTCAATCCATCTCTCAAAGAGAGTAAAGAACAAGATTTTTCGGAAAATCCTCAAGTAATTCCAAAACTGAAGTTGCTTCCAGGCCAAACTTTCTTGATCTCTTCCTTTAAATTTTCTTGCCTGTGTTTGTCTCGGAACAGTGGAATTTAGGCCCAGTAATGTTGTTCTAAGGATGCCTTCATAGTGTGCTTTCTCGAAAAAAGTTTTCGTTAAATTTCAAATTGCTTTTTGAAAAATATTGTTTGCCAGTTAAGACAGAATTCCTGCACTTACCTGTCACAAAAGTATATCTACAATCATCACTTCATCAATGTATTGTCATCATGAACTCACTGTTATCTCTGCATAATTGTTCTCCATCACTATTCCATCATTTTCGCTGTCTTCTACAAATGAATCCAACAAATAGTTCTATCTTTTTTCATCATTGTCCATCACTGTCTCTTTACCGTCAACAATCTTCTCTTACCATTAATGGTCTAATTCCTGTCACTACATGAATCTTATCAATCTCTATTATCTCTCCATTTGCTGCATCCTCTATGTCATCTTGCTTACAGGTGTTTCTTAAGTATGACTATGACTAATGCGACACTGTAACGGGATAGTCTTTTTTAGTTTCTGACTTTTGGTTGCTTCGCTTCGGGAATGTTTTATTGAGATAAGGTTAATGGTCAGACCAGCTGAAGAGGTCATTGCGGAGATTCTGTTGCAATTATTCAGTAGTTTTTTAGTTTGTAATTTTTTTTTTTTGAGAATTTCTATCAAAATTACAAAACTCATCACTTTCTATAAGCATTCACATTTACGACATACATTTCATCGCGCCCAAGATAATCCTTCACACTTTGACAAAAAATCGCCTCTCGAAGCTCAACTTTTATTTTTTTTTTGTCAATTATGAGTAAATGTTCAACATCATTTTGTTATTTTCGATGATAACATGTTGAATACATCACAGTATGGAACAATCTATGTTAATAACGATGGTGTGAGTTGCAGAACTTCTGACAAAAACTGATAAGAAGTATAGAAAGAAAGATAATTTAAAAATAATAATTATGAAATAGTCAATAAAGGTAGGAATGAATTGGTTCTTGCGCTTCATCGTTATTTGATTGCCTCCAATCGCTCAAGATAGTCTGTTTGTTATTACAGGTGATGCTGTTAAGGGTAATATTAATCCTTCTATATCTATTTCAATGTGTATCTGTGGAAGAAAGTGAATTTGAACAAGATGATGGCATTTTTATACTGAATGAAGGAAATTTCATGTCCTTTCTTCAACAGAATCCAACAACATTAGTCAAATTTTACGCTCCCTGGTAAAATATTGATTTTCTATTGCTTTCTTAGAGATTTCCAATTGCTTTATAATGATTTTATATTGTAGGTAATGCTTGTTCTGCAGATTGAATCGTTTTTTGCTGATATATGAAATATCATAATATTTTGCATTTATATTCTTCAACTTTCACTTCTGGAAAGAACTTGCAAAGTTTTATTTTATTGCAGGTGTGGCCATTGTAAAGCGCTAGCGCCAGAATATGCAAAAGCTGCAAAGAAATTGAAAGTACCATTGGCTAAAGTGGATGCTACCATTGAAACAAATCTTGCAAAGACGTAGGATTAAATTCTATTATTTTCATGTTTAAAAACTACCTGTAAAACACAGTCAGTATTCATTATTGGTTTATGGTGGTTTTTCAAGGTATCATGGGCTTCATATTCTAGATATATATTCTAAGACAATGTAAAGCTTTTGTTCTGTGAACAGTAAAAAAATAATACTCGTAACAGATAATTAAATAAATATAAAAGAATATGAAAATAAAAAGTTTTTGTTCAACTTTCAAGAATTTTAAAAAGAGCATCAAAATAAGTCCCAGAATATATTTAGTTGTTTCAGTTACAATATCGAAGGATTTCCAACATTAAAATTTTGGCAAAATGGCAAAGATCCGGTCGATTATGATGGTGGACGAGAATCTGACGGTTACAAACATTTTGAAATCTATGTCGTAGTGTTTTTCCTAACATTTAAATCAATTTCATCATGGCTTGCCAAGGACTTAAAATTTTTCCAAATTGATTTTAATGTAACTTCAATTAATTTCAGAAATTGTAAAATGGATTTCGGAGAAAACAGATCCCACTTATAAGCCACCTCCGTCAGCTGTTACAAAGTTAACGAATGAAGAATTTACTGAATTTATCACCTTACATCGACTCGTATTGGTTAAATTTTATGCTCCATGGTGTGGTCATTGCAAAAAACTTGCACCTGAATATGAAAAGGCTGCAAAAAAACTTAAAGTATGTTTGGATTAGTTATTTGGTCATCTCTTCAGCAAGCTTCAAAAGAATATAATGAGATTTTTTAGATTTGAATCACGAAATGAACTGAGTAGAGAATGTAGAAAATAAAAGAGTATTTTTCAGGATAAAGGTATAATGCTTGCAGAAGTGGATTCTACAGTTGAACAGAGTTTATCTGCGGAATTTAATGTTACTGGATACCCACAATTGTACATTTTCCGAAATAGCAAAAAGTTTGATTACAAAGGACCTCGCGATGCGGAAGGTATATTTTTTGCTAAAAAATTGGCGTAGAAATATGTCCTGTTTTTTTCCTCTTAATAATTGCTTCATTATGCTTGCATGCATGAATTATGTAGTTTTCTTCAAATTCGTACCTTTATTTTAGGCATTGTGAGGTACATGCTTGAACAAAGCGAACCTGCCTTAAGGAAAATTACTAGTGTGAAAGAGGCTCAACATTTTATGCGCAAAGATGATGTAACAATCATTGGTTTTTTCAGTAATGAAAAGGCAGAACTATTAGATTCTTTAAATGATACAGGTTATTTTTTATAAGTGATGGAGGACTTTATTTTGCTTTTGTCATTCTTGATTATCCATATTACTAAAATACATACATTGTAGGAAGGAGATAGCAGTGAGTTTTCTCTATAATTATAGATTTTTCTCCTATAGTTTCTGCAGAAATTTTTATGGAAAGTGGTTTTTGAAAGCTTCAGAGTAGTAAAAGATGTTGAACATATAAAAAATTGTTTCACTACTAATTTCTTCATATTCTAAGATGGCAATTCAATTTCACACTTGTTTCAAATCGAGATTCGATTCAACTAACATTTCTCCTTCTTCTCAGCTGAAATGATGCGGAATGACTTCAGTATTGCTGTTTGTTCGGAAATAGATCTTAAAAAACATTTTGAAATTGATTCCGATCGAATCGTTATTTTTTTCCCTGGAATATATTGGAGCAAATACGAACCGAATCGAATTGTTTACGAAAAGGCATATGTTTTTAGTTACTATTCTCCAGCGGTAGAAGTGTTTGCTTACTGGGAATCAGTTTGTCCGATCCTAATAATTTAAAACTTTTATCGATGACATTTGGTTTTCTATGACTGATTGCTGGGTTAAAATGCTCAGAATATAATCACAATTTAGATATTTTGCAGGAAGTCGGTACTGTTGAAGATTTAGCAACATTCTTTCGAGAAAACTCGACACCTCTTGTTGGCCATAGAACCAAAAAAAATGTTGCCACCAGATATATTCAATTTCCTCTCGTTGTAGTTTATTACAATGTTGATTTTTCATCAGAATATCGCGAAGGAACACAATATTGGCGGAAAAAGGTTAAATCATTTGCTCAATCAATTTTAACATTCTTTGAACATTGATTAAACATTTTGATTTTCAAGAATAGTTGTTAAATTAATAAAGTCATGTAGAAATAAGCTAATTTTCTCATTATTAATGGACTTTGGAAAGCTCAAATCTGATATATGTTTGATTTTTTTTTTAATGTATAATCCATCAACATTGATAATAGCCTTCGATGATGAACAGATTTGAGATGCTAAGCCAGCTTCTAAATTTAATATGCTATGGTATAAGTTTGAGAAACTGTTTTCTTTTCTTCATTAATAAAAACGAATAGTGCAGTACGCAGCAAAATTCAATAAAAAATATGAAACTTATGAAAGTTGTAAATAAAACTTTCCATAATATCTTTTCCCATCAACACTTTATTGCAACAAACGAAAAAGGAATTATTTTAAAAAGAAATTGTCTTTCCGATGTTTATTTAATTTTCAGGTTAATTCAAACGATAGTCTGTTTTTTAAAAAAGTATTTCATACTCTAGGAATCATCGAGAAGTTTAATCAATGTAGCTTTTTGAATTGCGTGATTCTTTAAAATGAAAATCGATGATTAATTGTTCCATTCACTGAACGTCTTAGGATGGGGAATTTTTTTTTTTTTTTTTTTTTGCTTGATTTCCTATCCAAATGCTGTATATTACTTTTTTACTTACATTTTTTAGGTATTAGAGATCGCGAATCAGTACAGGAAGGATAAGTATCACTTTGCAATTTCAGATGAAAATGAGTTTGCAGATGAGCTTGCAGCGGTTCGTTTATTATTATTTTTATATATTTCAGTTCATGTTACCTGGTTTTGAAATCATGAAGAAAATGACCTTTTTAATGTTCTTAAAATATTTTTTAATGTAATTATATATGCGATATTTACATCGCTTTGCTTAAATTCAAAATATTGTCCATTTTATGGAGAGGAACTCATGTTGAATTTGGCATCTATTTCAGGTGGGCTTAGGTGACAGCGGACTTGAACATAATGTTTTAGTCTTTGGCAGTGATGGTAAAAAATATCCGATGCGCCCAAATGAGTTTGATGGTGAATTAACTGAGAATCTATCAGCCTTTATGAAAAAACTATCTTCAGGTATAAAAATTCTAAAAGTTCAGTGTTTCACAATACATTTACAACTACTTTACTGACCCATTGTGTTGTTTTTTGATAATGAATAACATAATTTGAATGCTGTACCTCGTACCAGATTCATCTTTCAAATTTTATGACTGATTTTTTTTTTTTTTTTTTGTTTGAAGGTCAAATAAAATCGTTTGTGAAATCTGCACCGTTGCCAAAGAATAACAAAGATCCGGTGAAAACTGTGGTTGCGTTAAATTTCGCTCAGGTTGTGTTTGATGAAACGAAGGATGTGCTAGTAGAATTTTATGCACCGTGGTGCGGGCATTGCAAGGTTCACAACTTTATAATCTTTAATCTCCATATTAAAAAAACAAATTGTAGAGTGAATGCTATACTGCGCACTAGATTCATTTCCGAATTTTACCAATTTTTTTTTTTTTTTTTTTTTTTTTTTTTGAAGATAAAAATAAAATCAGATTTATGAAGTCTGCTTCTTTGCCAATGAATAACAAGGGTTAGAGACAGTTGTTTCCTTAGTAAGAATCTGAAATTGTCGAAAATTTGGGAAACATTAAATTTTATTGGCTTTGGAGATGATATAATAACATAAATCAAAACTGATCTTGCTGTAATGTTTTCAAATTCTAGGCATTCGAATCAAAATACAAGGAGTTGGCAATGAAATTGAAAAGCGAATCAAATGTGTTGCTTGTAAAAATCGATGCAACAGCCAACGATATTCCAACGAATTATGCTGTGAATGGCTTTCCAACAATTTATTTTGCACCAGCTGGTAGGAAAAAGGAACCGATCAAATATGAAGGGAATCGGGATTTAGATGACCTCACCGATTTCATGAAAAAACATGCCTCTGTTTCTTTCCGAAGCAAAGTCGAACTATAGAATTATTGTGAAACTATTTTTAGGTTTCAATTATTCTGGCAACTTTTCTCTTCATACTAAATGTTTATCTGTATCTCTTCATGTTTCTCTTTACATTATTTGTTCAGAAGATTGTTTTTTCCGAAATTCTGAATTTCCGAGAAGTTTTGATATGTGCATAAATAAATTCTGAAAGAAGATAAGATATTTGAATAAATTAAAAAGAGCAGAGAACAAAAAGATTTAGGCGATTGAAATAAGATTCCCATATTACATTCATGTTACATATGAGTATGGAATTTTTCCGGAGATCACAGCATTTTGTTGACTTCCTCTGATTTCTTTTAGTATATTTATGTATTGTAAAAAAAAATCCTTTTTTGTTTTTTCATATTTATTAATTTTTGTTTGTATATTTATTAATGAATTCACTTCATTCTTAATTTTTTCCAATTCCTAACCAATTCTTTATGACAGAACCCAGAAAGATTTTCGAGATGTGATTATCTTCAGAACATATCATAAATTGTTCGCTTCTCTTTGATTGATTTCATTTTCGAATAGCGGGAGGGTTATATTTCTATTTTTTAGTTTTTTTTTTTTTTTTTTAAGTAAAATTATCCATTGAAAGAAACTGATTTTTTGCCCTTTATTATTAATTGTGCCTTATTATTTTTGTTAAATTTGTTTTCTGATTTCCAAGACTGTGTTTTTTCTGTACTTGGAAATTGACTTTGATATGAGCATTACTTTGAATTTAACTGCCAAAGGATATAATAAGCTTAATTTGATGATGAGCAGTAGCTGATTGCTGACAGCATTCCTTCCATTTTAAACGATCCTGTCTGTCAGTTTTGGAATTATGGAGTGATGATTAAAAGCGTTAACGCTCTTCGTTAGAAATGATACATTTACATGTTTATGCATAATGTTGGAGCATTTGTTAGTTTTGATTTCTGGTTACACGTTATTTTTTTTTTTTTTTAAATAAGTAATGTATTGCATCAGTGATGCATTAAAATATTTTATATCAATAAATTGTCACAAACTAATGAAGCGTTTTTCAAAATTATTGGAGTACAATATATAAAAAGAATACTGGTTACGTAAATCTTTTTCACGCTGAAAAACGAATTGAAATAATTGAAAACTGGAAACAAACTGAAAAAATAACTTCTGAATCAACTTTCCATTGGCTTCAACTCTCTGAAGTGTTCTCTCTGGTGACATGTTTTTATATGAAAGGAGTAAGTTTTGAGGTGAGTGGAATTAAACTTGTATGTAAGATTGGTAGGATACGTTATTTTGGCGAATTTTAGTGTAAACTGAAGTTAGCTTGAGCAGTTAATTATTTCACGAATTATGGATGGATAGAGAGATCACTAACAGTGGATAATATTTGGTAACCTTTTCTTCACTTCCCAGCCAAATGAATCATAAGGGAGGGAGACCTCCGTTACTAGCGAATTTCACTCGAAAAACTCGAGCCACCACGTAAAATTAGCAGAATTTGAGAAAACATGCTTGATGATAAAGTTGGTAGTAGTCGAAACGATGAATTGCATCATGGATATGAGAAGTATTAACGAAAATTTCAGAAATAGTTTTTCTCAGACGAACTTTAAGATGATCGGAACAACGGTGATGAAAACAAAGCATCCTTGCTGATAATTCATCATAATAGAGAGAAGGAAAGGATGGTAGAAGGATGGAAAAGATGAAAAGAAAATAAAGGTAAAACTGCTAAAGCTATGAAAAGTTGTGCTAAGAGAAGGATGAAAAAAATTAGATTTAAATGCAATTGCAAGAATGCTACCTTCTACCACTCTTCTCCTATCTTAGCCCCCCCCATATCGTCTTCCTTATACCCTATTTTTTGGAAATACCGAACTGAGGAGGAGAGGTAAAATTATTAAAGAAAAGCTTAAATTCGAACATCAAACTATCAGTCTGAGCATTTCATCGTTTCTGTGTCTTTCCCACCTGTTGTTGTCTTCATTGCAGCTTTCATCGATCCAATTATATTTCCAAACTAAACGACTTTTGCTTTCAAAGAAATATTATCTTATTTACAAGAAATATTTGGCCTCTTTTTCATTTCATTTTGCAGCTCGTTTACTAATTTATTTTACTGTTGTTAAAGAGCATTCTAACAAGGAATATACTTTCCCTTATATTCGATTTCCATATCTGACAAGTGTCTGTTCCTGATCAGTTATCGATTCTTTTTTTCATGAAAAATTTTAATTAGCAATAATGGATGTATCAAAGAATGATTCTGTCCTTCCACTGAAAGAACTATGGGAATTGCTGAAGTTTGTAGTGAGGGATCAGAGTAAATATTTGCTAAATCCACTTTATTTCAAAAATTTTTTTGACTTCTCTTCTCTCCACTTATCTATCTTTATCCATGTTGGTAGTGTAAATGATGTTCTTATCAATTCTATCAGCATTATTCATTATCAGTAACCGATGACTTCTTTGACTAATTTTAAGTTTTATTATTGTTTGATCAGCCATTTTTCACATTCAGATTTTCAATTCCTAAACCTCGTTGAATATTTGAATACTTTTCCTTGAACTGTTACATGAGATTTAGTATGAGGTCTTAAAAAGATACAAAATTATTGATAATATCATCAAATAAAAGAAGTTATACGAACTGTTCTCTATCGCCAAACTTCTACAGTATCGTGTTACCTGTATGTGCTAAGGATATTGGTGACATAAAGTCGATTAGAATGATTCTATGCAAGTATTTTGATGGTTAAATCGACTTAAATTGCGCGTAAAGTAATTTAAAAGATCTCAAGATTGCCATTGTAAAAGCATTTTTAATGTTGGATAAATATTAGAATTTTTGATGTTCATCTAAACTGACAAATACATTTTCAGATACGTGAAATTCTTCATCAATTCCTTGGAAATTATTTTAAGTTTAATTCAATTTCCTAACGTAAAATCAATAAACAATGGATGAAAAGGTAGTGGAATTAACGCATAACTGGAGTGCCGATCAGTGGGATTGGCCTTTACAACATAACGATGATGTGGTCAAAGTGACCAATACGAATGATAAGTTTGAAGTCGGCTTGGACGCATCATTCTTTACGCCGAAAGAAATTGAGGTTTAGTTGAATAATCTGTTGATCATTTTTATTTCGTATCGATCCAGATGCTTCTTCATGAGGAATAATTTGATGATTAATTGATGTCTTATATGATTCATAGGAATGTTCCATATGTTTTTCTATACGTTTTTTATGATTCCTACAGCTTTTCAACTATCTTATGTAAACATTTATTTTCACCGCTCCAATTTCAAATTTATTTATAGACACAGTGCATATTACTTATTCTCTTACTTATCTATTTACTTATTTGAATAGTAGATAATTAAAACTCATTGCTATGAAAAACTTCCAACATAGAGGAAGTAAGAAATGAAGTTTCTTCTAATATAAAATTTAAATTCTAGGTGAAAGTTGCTGGCGATAATTTGGTTATTCACTGTAGACATGAAACACGTGCCGATCAATATGGTGAAATTAAACGTGAAGTTAGTCGCACCTATAAACTTCCATCGGATGTAGACACGAAAACATTGACATCAAATTTGACCAAGCGAGGACATTTGGTCATCGCTGCCAAAAAGAAGACATAATTTTTTTGTAAAGCTTTTTACGCTCTCATAATATAAGTTTGCCTGATAAATCTCTTGAATATGCGAATTTTCTATGAAATTAATAATTATAAGAAATTCTAATAGAAAAATCTATTATTTACTTTTCTCGCACTTCCATGCTTTATTTATCAATTCTTTAACCAATTTCGTGCTTAATCAATTACTTGGTTATTAATACCTTCAATTAAATTAAAGGATTTTCCCTCGAGTATATCTTATAGAACGGTTGGATTAGTTTGGTGAATTGAGAATTTCGAGATGGTAGTGCCTGCCATTTAATCTATAAGGCTAATATTGTCAACAATTGGTACTATATAGTTTTGAGGCACTTATATCTTAAGATCATTTTTAATTTTTAGAAAAAAGACTTTAATGAGATGTTAGTATCAATAGACCTTTGTTAGGAATAGAGTTGACATCATTTCAGGCTAATGTTTCATTTTATCAAAATAACCTAATCTCAACTTTTTACCTTCCGAAGTCTAACCAAGCTTTGAATTTTAAATTATTTTATCCATTATAATATTTTTGAGAGAAGCATAGTTTTTTATACTCATCATGAATTTTGATGGTTTTCACCATTGATATGAAAAATGTTAAACAACAATATCATCTCTTGGATGTTAAAGATTCATAATCCACATAACTAAAATGATTTAACTGATTGAAGAACTGATAAGTGTAATCTAATGAATAAATATTTTACTCGCAATTAAAGCAAGGAAATCACTTATCATATTGAAGTTTTATTATTACGAAAGTTGTCAGTCGTATGATGTAATGTATTGTAACCTCCTTAGAAATGCAATTTGAAAGTTTTGAGAATACAATGAGAGGTAAATGTGTGAAAGCAATGATCAGTTCAACTGATCACATTACTTTATGGGACATAATAAAAGTTGACAGGTAAGAACAGAAATGAACAGCTATCCTTTAACTCACAAAATTTTGGTGCCGAAAAACAAAGAGTGCAGAATTGAGCAGTTGTCCTTTGACTTGCAAAACAAGGATGATGAAAAATTGAGGAATTTTCTCTTTTTGATTGCAGTTTTGATAATTTTAACTGAAGTACAGCATTTATTTCAGTATATAAAATGAAAAAAGCACAAACAATTTAGCGATAAGAGAAAGATAAATTATTAGTTAACATAAGTGATTTGATGATAAAGAGAGGGAGAGAGAATAAATAATTAGTTAACATTACTACTAGATATTGTTTTTACTAAGTTTCTAATTAGAAATTTGCTGTTTTCTGGGATATGCAACTGTTATCATCAACAAACTTGAACAATGATAGACGGAGTATTATAAAAGAACAGTTGAGCCACAGTATGTATCAAATGCAGAAAGCGATGATCAGTAAACAAATGATGTTTTTCATTTTTATTTCATTGTTTCCTGAATGCAAGTAAATTCTGAAACGACTCCGGAAATATTAAGAATCAAGCAGTTATATTATACAGGCAAGACTTTTCAATATTTCTGAAAAATTTTGAAAATACAATTCAGAGTCTTAGAGTGAATTCTTTACAAAATATCAGGAAAAAGATAAAGGAATAAGTGAAGTAATAAAAGTAAATTGCAGCTATTCTGATAAGGTTGTCCGGTTTTGGCAATACAATCAAACAAACTAGTGAAAGACAATGTGAGATCGAAAAACCGTACAAGTTTGTTCATTCGTTTATACATATCACGAACGATGAGACTTATGGCAGAGAAGATACTTTGACTCAGAAAAATCTTCTGGAAAAATATGCAAGGAAAAATATGCCAAGAAGTGCGGAATATGTGAGAGTTAATCCTTGAAATAATTTACAATTAGGAATGGATGAAATACGTGCGTAAATGCCCTCATTAAGATAAGCCAATTAAGAATAATCACCGATGGATTCTGATTAAAGCAAAATGGCATTTTCAAACTGGATTTCATGAATAAGTAAATTATTACTATTTCCATCAATCGACTTCTTTATTCTGAACGGATCATCAGAATGTCTCAAATCGATGACAAAATGATGCTGCACTTCGAATTTTATTTGCTTCTCTACATGCCCTTCCAATTTCTTTATTGATTGAATTCGGACCACAGCTAAATATTCCAATTTCTCGAATCTAAAGAAAATTATATAGTTAGAGTTTAATCTTGAAAAGTGTAAATTAAAAATAAATGATTCAAAAAAGTCAAAAATTATTAATTATTCCATCAATCCTATCTAACTTGCTGCATTATTATGACAGTTCAATTTCAATGGAACACATATTACAACATGGGAGCTTACGTTTCTGTGCTTGTTTTGTATGAATTTGAAAAGTGCCTCGAAATTTGGACGACCGAAATGATTTACAGCATGAAGTCCCGTAAACATACTTCGACCATTGCTGTCACTTTGGAAATGTTTCTCACAAATGTACTGAAATTGAACATCTGTGACATTGTGTTATTCATCACTAGTGTAGGAGTAGCAATGCGAAGAAACACTTTAAATTTAGAAAATTCACGAAGCTGAACTGAATATCAACTAAGATCAGATTGGCGTACAAGCATGGTGGTTCGAAGATCAAATTTATGAAAGAACTGTGTAACAAAAATATGCATCTCCAGCAAATCTTCCTTGTCCAATGCTTCGACATTTTGTAAAACTTCGATGAACCATTCGTAATTCTTATGTGTTGAGCATACCCAAATGAAATAAACCTGAAATATTACGCCTCTGAACTGCCAGCAAGTTATCTTTATCTGTAATAAGTCATAAATGTACTATGGTAAAAAAAAAAAATAACCAAAGCTTTAATTACTACATTAACTTGGAATAAATGAAGAAATGGATTTTATGGCATAACAACGATCATTCTGCTTTCTAATTTTTATTATGAATAAATTTTCTTTAAAAACCTGAGAGATTTAGAATTATATAAGTTTTGTTACGTTTTACAAAAGATATTTTATGTCCATTTCAATAGCTCTTTTGCACTCAAAGAATTTGCGGAATATACATATATAAGATTCAAGGAGAAACGAACTTTTTCACATTTAATATTTGTATGTCGACCAGATGTTTTTTCGATTACGAGATCAGTCAGTATAGAGGCATATGGAGTTACACCAATACCTCCACCTATTAACACGGCAACTTCGAAATTACGCCAATCCTAAAATAAGACAGTGCCATGGCATTTATTGCTTTACTTGAAAATGCAATATACTGCTTCACGTTACTTTATTAAATGCAGCGTTTACACGTGCTTGAATGACGTAATCCATCTTATTTCAAAACAAACCCAAAATTACCATCTGATAAACGTTATGCATGCATAATACATACCTGGTTTCCGTCGCCGTATGGTCCATGTAAATGAAGCACTGGGTACGGTGTCCTGTTGGAATGTGCGCAAGCAATCTGATTCCGCAGATTCCACGTCCACGGACCGACCGCTTTGATGTACAATTCGAGCGTTGATGCTTGCGGTGCAGAGGCCAAGGAGAATGCATGAAGCTCATTAAATGTACATGAAAATGCTGGACATGAGATTCGTACCCATTGGCCAGAGCGAAAGTGGAATGAATTTGGTCTTTTGAACTGAATGTAGATAATATCTGTAAAATAAACCTACTTCTTGAGAGAATTCAAAACTTCATGATTATAGAGTTATATAAAAAATAATATCCGATACATGAGTTAGACAACCTATCGCAAATGAGATTTGATCAATTTTCGAACGCTTCACCTCAATTTCGAATTTCCAAATTTCCTCTTGTCACAGTCAACTTTTTCCCTTACCCCAGAATCATATGTTTATTCCTAATAGAACTTACTAAAATTTTGAAACTTTAATTCGAATTTTGAAACTTCACTTCAACACTCAAAATTTTGCTGAAAGCGGAATCACTCCTTATTTTGTTTTAAAATTTACTGATTGCAATAAGTACTATGATTATTATTGATGTTCATTTCAGTATTCTTTTGTTTACATCTGTTTCTTCAACTTTTATCATTTAAGCAATCTCTTCCAATCTTACCCTTGTTATTAACACATATTTTCTTAGACTATGAAAACTTTGCATGCATTAATTTTTAATAGTTCTTAATACTATGTTATTTCTTATCTGCTTATACATAATAGAATAAGGATCAACTTTGTCTTGCAAATCATTTTACCGAGTACTATTAATTTCAGTCCGTTGAAACTTATTGATTTGAAAGTTTTGTAATTTAAATTTAAACGATGCATTAGTTTAAATTCAATTATTCATACGATCGTCTTGCTAGCATTACTTTCCGGAAATTACATCGGCATAAGGAATACTTGTTCACCACTCCTAATTCACTCTCCTTATGCGTATAATGCCAGTTAAATCTGCAAACTTTCTGAATAATGTACCTGAAGGCAGTATTGTACCGCTCAGAATTTGTAATCTTTTGTATTGTTGTCGCATACCGATAATACGGTCAATTACAAAGAGAGCAATTGGACCGGTTACATAATACAGAAATTTGGGGCTCTGAAATCAAAATTCTTCAGACATTCAGAAATTTTTTATAGATAAATCGAAGGATTTAATGTGAAGTACTTCCAACATTTGTAAGTAATGAAATAACGATTTGTGGAAAATAACATAAGCATTTAATCGATAATTGAACAGTTACGATATCAACCATTTAACTCTCAATTCAGTCACTTATTGAATAAATTCATCCTTAAGTACAGATAATTTAAGAGAAATGAGTAACTTCTTTACAGTATGAAAGAACAGTTTTCCTGAAGATCTGCAAAATTCAAAAATTTTACACTCGAAAAATATATAAATTCCGGGAAGCAAACTGACATCCAAAAGTTTTGGAAGCCCATGAAGCACAGTTAAGGCATAAAGTAAGACAGCCAGAAGATGAGTGATTTTAAAAGCATGATATGCTTCCTTCATAACAGCTGGTGTCGAAAATACATAGATGATGCTCATAATAGCTACCAATAGAATTCCTGTTATTCCAGTTATAGTACCGTATAGCCAATAACTAATTGAAGGCAAGAAATTTGAGCTGAAATTAAAGCAGAACCTGCCGAATTTTCCATTATTTCAAAAATTTTTCATTTCAGTAGAACCATGTGCCAGAAAACTTTCGAAGTAGTTCTAAAACTGAGCAAATTCTTTGAAGTTACAACTTGGAGAAGGAGAACTACCTGCATCTTTCATATCCCATAACTATAAAGAAACTAAAGAGTTTACCCAAAAACAGCTTCCTGGAAGAGACATTGCAAGCCATCCTGACTTTGTGTTGCCACATGATAGAAATTGACACAATGTCCAACGGTATGTATCGCAGCCCAAAAACCAGCAACTATTCCCACAATTTTGTGAAATGTTATCGCTGAATCGAATGGGAGGTATTCACGGAGTGGCGTTTCACGTAATAATGTAATAATATTCTGGCAAACTGTAGGCAAAACTAGTCCCAAACAAAAGGATAAAGAAGCGGCGGCACCACGTGTGATTGCTATCCCCACACCCATAACACGTCGCAGGTCACGGTGTTCCGTTTCATATCGATAGTCTGCAATTATGCATATTCATTAGCGCTTTCTGCAAAATTGAAAGAAGCAAAATGATAATTTATCAATTAAATAACGAATAAACTTACGCCAAAATCGTTCGAAAAACAGTAAAAGATTGATGGCAGTGAATAAGAAGATGATAACTATATGCTGGCGATAAGTTTCCAAATATGATATGATCCAAAGATACCAGTTGATATGAGTACATTCAATCTCTTCATTTCGTATTGCAAAACTATTCATACTTTCTGTCCTTTAAAAAAAATGTATTCAATTAAATCAAAGTATAAAATTTCACCTGAAGAAGAAATTATTTCTATTCACTTCCTCAAATTCTTTTTCTTGAAATCTCTTTTTCATCTTTTTCTTTCATTCTACATGAATGTAATAACACGAACTCATCCAGGTTGATTTTTAACTTGGCACCACGCATGTGCACTCCGAGTGGATGTCGTACGTCGTCCACATTACTAAAAATGGCTTCGAAATCTTTGTAAGACAAAAATTCGGAATCCACACTGATTCCAGATCGCTGTAGTACTCTATTAATTATTCCATCCTGCACAGCTTCTTCAATTTTCACTCCAGCTGTTACATTTAATGATTTAACAAAATCACAGAATTCTTTCTTATGCACTTTTCCTTGTCCTTCTCGATCACACATGTCAAACAGTAATCCAAGCTTATCACGCAGAGATCCTAAAATTGCCTCTCTGGAACTTTTTAAAAATAAGAAATGTAATCTTTTTCTAAAGTTATCGGCTAAACATTACTTTCAAGATTGAATAAAAATACTGTCTCGGAAAAAGAAATCCATGCTGCATGAAGCAACCTTATTTTTCTAGATAGTCGGTTAAAAATTCATGTGATGATTTTCTTTACAAGACCTTAAAAAAGTACAATTTTTGCTACCTTTAACAAATCGA
This sequence comes from Onchocerca volvulus, assembly GCA_000499405.2. Classification (NCBI taxonomy): domain Eukaryota; kingdom Metazoa; phylum Nematoda; class Chromadorea; order Rhabditida; family Onchocercidae; genus Onchocerca; species Onchocerca volvulus. Next base: position 6,605,111 of record HG738139.1, on the reverse strand, counting down.
ACAACAACATCCAAAAATTTGAGAAATGTAACGTGATTTGGATCTTGCTTTGCCATACAAGCAAACATCCGTTCAACGAATAAATCATTTTCACGCATTCCTAAGGCTTCAGCCATCTCAGCTTTGGTAACTGTCATGCCAAGGACTTCTTCTGAGACTGATCCGTATGTTACTACGCTACTGTCTCCTGATAGTTGAGGTATGTTGAATGACTGAAAATATGAACAGATGCCGAAAGCTTCATAGAAAAAGACTGTTGATTCAAATGCCAATAAATACGTAGACAAAATTCGCCTAATTTTTGTTCTAACTAATTTTTTCTTTACCTACTTTTTTTCCCTTTCTTTTAGTGTAATTTCTCCCTCATTTTAAATTCTCTGACTTCATTTTCTAATCGATGGAGGAAAGGTCCAGAAAAGATTTTATTCGATCGGACGGCTGATAAAAAATTTTGTTACGCATCACGTGTTCATCATATGTGACCAGAAGTGATGTCATTTACACAAATGATAGGTCTTACTTTCGCATATGCTTCCCGGAAGAAATGATCCAGCTTTTCCTGTCGTCTTTCACTTGTTTCGGCCGTTTCGACAATGTAGTTATTCGGACAACGACGAATAATTAACTGTTTGCCAGTCTGATTCAAAATATTGCTCAAAACATGGAGGAATTGTGCACATTGGTATTCGCTGTTCAAACGAATAACCTGAAATACTTAGTTAATTTTCGAAACATTAGAAAATTCTTTGAACCGATTCCAAATTTTATGCAGCTGTTGCTCCCATTTCTTTGATCGCGTAACTATATTACGAGACCTCATAGCGATAAACAACTCGTTTCTAAATATTGTGAATAAAATTTAAAAAAAGTTTTTGCAATAATTTCTATGTAATATTTTACAGCAATATCACATAAAGACATAAAAGGGAACAAACCAAATCATAGTGTTTTGGAAGAGATATCATAACGAATGGACTGGTGCAACTATTTGGATAAGAAACGGCGACATTTATGAAATTAACATCGCTAAGATCGAGACATCGTAGCAAATCACCGCTTGGTTTTTCCAATCGAATCAGTGGCGTAACGTCAACAATTAAGATTACAGATCGACAGTAATTTTTATTGATCCATTCGATGGCTGCAATTTTTTTAGTTATCTAATAAAAGTTGACTATATGAAGGTTCTATGAAGTACTGCAATTTAATTAGTTAAATGAAAGACACAATTCACAATTAATTATCAAGATAAGCATGCATTCTGAATGCATACATCCAAAATTCTAAAAATTTAATACAGCTTTGTGAATAATCATATGAAAAGAACAAACCAGACAAATGCAATTTTTCCTTTTCATTATTCTTTTTGGCAATTTCAGTTCTGGCATGGCCCAAATCGGTACTTTCCAGAAAAACTTTTTTAAAGCATAGCTCCATATCACCTCCCATTTTTTTTCTTTTCTGTACCAACATATATCCAATCCCAATGCAAACTAAATTCCACATTTGCCATTAATCAAAAAGTTTCGAAGAAATTTCAGCAGTTTCCAAGTGTATGAAGATGGAAATTTATTCTTATTACATTAGTGAAAGAATATTCATGAGGATATTCAATATAAAGGCTTATTTTCACTTATCCTGTAAGAAGTTATGGAAATTTCCTATTACTATTCCGTTCATTTATTTATATATTCGTAAAATATTATCTTAAATATTGTATCAAGCAACCACTGCAATTTTTAAATGAATCAAAAGATCCGATTTCGCATTTAGTTTTAAAATTTCTGTATTTCATTTAAATTTCACAATTAACAATTGCAAATTGTAAACGTACTGAGTGGAATGATGCCAAGCGCAATACATGAAAAAATAAATGTTACTTCATTGCCGGTGAAATGATCGAAACGCATGAAAGGTATGCATGACTCCAAGCCACTACTGTTTACTTGAAACGGCTGACCGCATGGATCATCGGCGTGCCAAACAAATACCTTTATCATTAAAATATTGAAATTTTGAAAAATAAAAAGTAATATGTGAACAATTTCTGATTTCTTATACAATACACCCAATTTGAATAATACTTTAATCAAACCAACATTTCCGGATATCTTTTTAAACGATGATGCTACGAGCATTACAAACCAGAAGAATCGAACAAAAATGCTAAGATAAACCGAATACTAACATTCTCCTGCAATTCGTGCTCATCGATAAACGTTGTTTGTCGGATAATATCTCGTAGCGTTATCGAATGTATTTTCTCAATTTCCTCTTTAGTGAACATCCTGAGATATTCAGTGCTACTGCTATTACCTCTATTGAACTTGTGAGAGAAGTTCCAGTCACGGAATTTCTCCATTTCAGCTACTTTTTAAAATGAAATTTCTGTTTCTTTCTTTTTTTAATAACTAATAATCTAATATAAGAAACAAGAGCAATTCTAGCATCATTCAATTTCTTGTTTCTTTAATTTTTGAATTGAGTTTTGAAATTTTTGAAGTCAGCACTCTTCAATTCTAAATCTTATTGATTCCTTAGCATTTTTTCTGCTTTTTAGAGTGAATTTAAAAAACAAAAAGTCAAAGTGTTAGTTATTCAATTTATATAATGTAACCGTAAGTGAAAAATAGTCGAAATGAATAGCGGACCCGTTCCAAATGTTTTCGAACCAAAATCGATCACCGTCACGCAGTCTTAAAAACTGATCAAGAATGATTGTTTTAAAAAGTTCGCCTGGTCCTTCAGTATTTGTTTCTAACATTCCACCAACATAAGCATCAAGCTTCGAAATGTCATTATCATATAATTTTTCCAGTTCATCAAACATCTGAGAAGAAAAATTAAATTTTCAAAACCAAACATTAAAGATTCATAATATACCTATAAGATAAAAAAGATTAAAAACAGCACTCCTATCACAGTCTTTTAGATATTTATACATTTCTTAAACTCTGAAACTTTTTCAGAGAAGAATATTGCCTGAAACTTAGCTGAAGAATACTTTTGGCAGGAATCTTTGCATCTGCCTGCTTTCTTCTGCTTTCCTCATCAAAGAAATTGGGAAGGCTTATACCTCTGGTCTTTCCTTGTACATCACAGGATTAATTGTTGTCCAATTTCTAACGGGAAGATTATAACTTTGCCGCAGTTCATTATATGGTGGCAGACCATTATCACGGCCACGCATAATAGAACTCGAAACGACATCCAGACGGGTAAAATGCATTGGACCGAAGACAAAATCTACAGTTGTTTAAAACAATTAAACCAGAACAATTCAACTGAATTCAGAATCCTACGCTCGTTTTCAAAACTTCTTTAAAACCATCGATGCAAATAATATCTCAAAATAAGTTTCATATGGTTCAAAGATCTTTACAGATGAACAGTCCATGAACGCTGCATGAAATTCGTTTATGGCGTATTTTTTAAGAAATAAACAACTTATTTTAGCAATCACATACCTCTCAAATCTTCAACAATAATGACATCTTCGTTTTCGGCGATTTGCGATGCCATTCCAAGGACAATCTCATCCACCGAATATTCCTGCACGATATCCTGAGCATTCCACCAATTCTGACATAGTCTCAGGGCTGGATAACCACCTATTTCATCTCGAAATTCACATTTCCCATTTGCTCGTTTTCGAAACAACAAAGCGGGTGGTATCTGTATTCATCAAAAGATCAATCATATGGTTCATATGAGATGGAAATATAGAGATTTTTCTAAAATTTCTGCAAAAGTATCTCATTTACTTACAATTGTATGAGGAAATCGAAAAGCAGCGGTAGCAAAGGCATGCGAGATACCAGGTGGTACGTGAGGCTGGTATTTCTCGTAAGGTGGAACTGCCTTTTCGTCTGCTAACATGACCGGTAGAAAGTCATATAAAGTTATTTTTTGCAGCGTTGCGATGACCCATCGACGGGCACCCTATAATTTTTCTCATTAAGCATACAATATATTGAAAATTAAAAAAGAAAAAAAAATCTAACCTGAAATACTTCTTCATCGGTCCATTCTGGATTTTCTGCTTGAATTCGCTTTGCTTGTATATTATGCCATCGATATAATATCAAACCAAGACTTAACAAACCAGGATTTTCGTTGACACGAGGATCACCCAGCACTAAAATTCTGATAAAAACACCCAGCTTAATTTTTGATGATCCTTTGCTTTGTACTCATTCGATAATCCATATGAATAAAAATGTAAATGCACCTTATAGCTCTTCACATAACATTGCAAGTTTTTCACCGATTGTTATGAAATTTTGATACAAGTTTGCATTCGAATAGCGGTGTGTTTTTACACGGATAAAGCACATGTTTAAGAAATTTCGAAATTTTAAAATTTTGAACAAACGAACATTTACATTTTTATTTATAACACAGCATTCGAATAGGCGCATATTTTCTATACGGATGTTCCTAATTTTTTTTTCCTGTCCATAAGGATAAACATATTCACCGCCAAAACGCTCCGATTCATGGATAAACAAAGTAAGGTTAACCGATCATAAGGCGACATATTGGAGGAGGAGAAGTTCCGAAGGATTAAAAAGGTCAGAATTTCGGAGATTTAACTCAGTTTTAGTCACACAGTTCGATGGCAACAGAAATTTAAGCTCAATTCAAGGTTTTACACCGACACAGCGACAGTATTACAATTACATACATCAACGCAACAATAGCAGCAAATCGACAGTCAAGGAATACTATTCTTCTATAGCAAGTAATAAAGAAAAGAATGGTCCAGTTATCAAATTGCTTGAATAAATTTCGAGGACACTTCGAGTCAATCGACTCGCTTTCAATTTCGAAGACAGTTCACTTTGTTTTTTTTTTGAGGACAGTTCAGGTGCAATTGATCTGCTTTAGTTCGTCAAATAATGTTTCGCAGAAGATCAGACATGAGTCGTTATACTCGCAAAGCGGAAGGAGTGCGACGATTAATTGGAAATGAAAATGAGAAAGAACGGACATCAGCGAATGAGCAAAAAAGACAAAAAATGCGAGCACAGCGACATGCAGCCAGAGCTGAGAATGCACGATTACGAGCAAGTTAATTGTGTTTTGTAGCTTCAGATCTGCTTTGTTCTGAACAGAATGAACGCGACAGATTAAGAGTGGCTGAAAGACGTCAACGAGAAACGGAGATCAGTGTCAAACACGACTTCGTACTCAGCAATCATGTGATTACAATCGCTTTTCGGTACAACCCAGCTGATGATTATAATTCGAGCCGGCATGTTATAATCAGCACTATGACTAAAGTGTATCCTTATTGCATGGCTCAAAAATTTAACGGAGAAACGAAAGCAATGTTTTGCGCCGCCGGAAAAATCAAACTGCTTTAACTTGAAGAAGCGCCAGAGCCATTAAAAACTTTGCTTGCTGGAATCAAAGCGTTTCCTGTTTAAAATCAGGAAACACAATTCGTGTTTTCAATTGACGTCGTTCGGCGCAGAAATCGTAACAACTCAATTCATGCCAGCTTTCAAAGTTAAAGGACAAATTTATTATAAAGCCGGCTCCCTCCTTCCGTTGGCAGATAATCAACATAAATTCCTACAAATGTATTTCATCGGTAATAATAATGAACTGAATGCAAGCTGTGGAATTTATATCGACAGAAAAAGGTTTATTTTTCCAGCTGCAATAGCTTCTTTACGAAAAAGCAATTTAGTGCGTTTGTTCAAAACAGCAATTGACATGATGCCATCTGATACAGACAAGATTATTATTCATGTTGACAAAACGCCTGTTGGAAAACATGTGCGAAATCTCGACTTACCATAATCGATATTGACATATCAAGATTCCCTAATTTGGAGATGTTTTTTCTCATCGGGGAGTACCTACGCATTACATATGGAATGCAAATAGAAAATCATTTGAACGACGCAAACGAGGAAAGCGAATCGACGAACGACCAAGATACTTTGATAAGAAAATAGTACACCGTGCATCCTAATCAAAATGAATGCTTCTTTCTTCGCATGTTGTTAATAAATGTGACCGGTCCAACTTCCTTCCAGCAATTGAAACTTCTCAATGGCGTTATACATGCCATTTTTCACAGTGCATGCCAAGCTTTGAAATTATTGGAGAATGACCGACATACGGGATGTATGCATTAATGATGCATGCAAGAGTCAAATCCAAATCAAATTCATACATTGTCTGCAATAAATTGATGCATTGTTTGCAATAATATTCTGAACTCTTGTCATCTCCAACAGAGTTATGGGAGAAATATAAATCGCATATGGCTGAAGATATTCTCCATCGAATACGCAAGGAAAATTCAAATATGAACATGGATTTCATAGCAGAAATTTACAACGAAGCGTTGATTAGAAACTTTTACTCACAATTCGCGAACAAAGTTACCAATCAATTGAGGGATGCCATCACCGAATCGATCTGCTGCTGCTTCGTTCAATGCAGAATTGCGTTGCCAACAAAATTACAACACGACTGATCTTTTGTCATATATACAAACATTACTAAGCTAATGTTTGAGCAATAAGGTGAAGATGTGCCAGGAGGAACTGGAAAAATGTTCCTAATTAGATTGATTCTGGTATTTCGATCTCAAAATGACAAAGCATTAGCTCTTGCATCGTCAAAAAAGCTGCAACATTGCTATCAGGTGAAAGATCTGCTCATTCCGCCTTGAAATTGCCATTGAGCATTCTTATTGGAACTCCCACATGCAACAAAAGCATCCGGTATGGGGAAAGTATTGCAGAATTGCAAACTTATTGTTTGGAATGAATTTACAATGGTGCACAGAAAATCGCTCGAGGCTCTTGATCGATCATTGCAAGATTTATGTTAAAACATCAGACCGTTTTGGAACGCATTAGTATTGTTTGCAGAAGATTTTTCAGGCAAACATCATCTGTAATTTCTCGATCGTTACTAGCGGACGAAATAAATGCTTGCTTGAAATACTCTACTTTGCGGCGATACGTAAAGATGTTAAAATTAACTACAAATATGCATGTCCAGCTGCAAAACGATTGATTAACTGAGATATTCCCACAACGATTACTGGAAATTGGAAACGAAAAGATATCGACTGACCTGACTTCAGGACGAATTTCATTGCCTCATAACTTCTGCAATTTAGTGACATCAAAAGAAGAATTGATAGAAAAAGTGTTTCCCAATATTCAAACCAATTGTAAGAATCACGATTAGCTTAGTGAACAAGCTATTCTTGCGATCAAAAAAAGAATGTCTACGAATTTAACAATATTATTCAGTCTAACATTCAAAGCGATGTAGTCAATTACAAGCCTGTCGACACTGTCATGTAGCAGATAAAGCGGGCAATTATCCAACACAATTTTTTTTTTTTTTTGAATTAGATAAATTTGCAGGTATGCCACCGCATGTATTGCAATTGAAAATCGGCATGCCAATCATCATGTTGCGAAATATCAATCAGCAAAATTTTGCAATGGCACGCGGCTTGTAGTAAAAAAATTTATGAACAACGTCGTAGAAGCAACAATCTTATAGGACCTTTCAAAAGTGAAGATGTCCTCATTCCTCATGCATCCTATGATTCCAACGGTCCTCGCATATCTATGATTCCAGCGGATTGGCATTTCAATTTAAGAGATTGCAATTCCCAATTAGATTGACATTTGCAATCACCGTCAGCAAAACTCAGGGTCAGTTTTTAAAATTGTGTTAGATCTCGGCACGTGATTGCTCATATGACAATTATATGTTGTGTGTTCTAGAATCGGTAAACCAGACAATCTCTATATCTAAGATTGCAAACGATGATGGAACAACAAAAAATATTGTATATCCACAAGTATTTTGAAATTAAACATATTATATGTGAGCGAAAGCTGAAAGATATCGAATAGTGCTACGACAATTATTGTAAACAAGGAATATAAAAGTCAAGTGGTGCGACATGGTTTCAAAGGAATGATAAACACGTTCAATGCCAAAAAGATAAGCATATTTACCACAAAAACGTCCAATTCACAGATAAAAGACAAAGATAGACGCAACAATAGCAACTGCTCGAAGCTCCAAAAGTTCCAGTTCCACAGTTCACAACGACATAACAGTAGCAAATAATTCGAAATTCAGCCGAATATTATTCATCTCTGTCAGCGAAAAGGAAAGAATAACCTAATTATCAATTTGCTTGGATATTCTCTGATAACTGTTTGTTACGAAGAATTACTCTTTCGTCAATCAACAAAACTTTTCTCAACAGGATTCGTCTCTGTCACACAAGACACAAAAAACCTCTCCACATCTAAAAAAAAAAGATGTGGAGAGGTTTTCGTGTCTTTTTTATGTCTTGCTGACCTAATCGAATCACTGTAGCAAGAATCAATCTTCAATCCAACCAAACTACAAACCAAATTACAAACTATCAGTTTTTTTCCCAACATTAGAAACGTGTGCTTTCTCTTTATCTTTTTTTCACTTAATCAGACTAAGCTACAACAACGTGTGTATATACAAAGTATATAAAAACACGCGCAAATGCAACGCTGTATCAAAATTTCAAAATAATAGATAAGAAATTTCGAAGATTTAAGAATTTGAATAAACGAACATTTACATTTATATTTAAATAGACTAGCTGTACCCGACCCCGTTCCACATAGCCGCGTATTATTTAGTGGAATTTATAAAATATCAATTATGTTTCTTTCCTAAAATCATTTATATATTGCTATAAATTCAAACTTCTCCTTCTTTTTCCTTCTATACCATCTCCACTTAAATGTCTGTTCAGCTATTCATTAGTTTGCAAATCGAAATGATATTCTACTGGAAATGCAAACCTCGAATATTAATTGTAATTGCGTGGAATCTAGTCTAATTTCAATTGAGAATCATTTGGTAATGATAAAGAGACATTTTGGAAGAGATTATTAAAAAGAAAAAGAAAGAACAATCGTTCTAAAATCAGCAGTTTATTTAATGAACAGAGATTTTTGCAGCTTTCTTAATATTCAATAAGTTCCCTTAGAAAATGTTACTTTCATTTTTGCAAATTTAAAAGTTTCAAATTTGTTCAAATTTGGAATTTGCCTCACTTTTTATGATGCCTATACAGTGCCGCAACTGTACAACTGAATATTAACAAAACATAAATTCTGACAAAAACAGTGTCGGAACAATATATATCTACAAGTGAAAAAGTGAAAAACCATTGATATGTGATCATCAACTGAACTGAAGTACTTGCTATGATAAACCATCCAGAACACTCTAATAATCGAATACTGTTATTCATTTTAAAAGATTTAGAAAAACTCACTAAAAAGGCGCTCCGGATTCATCAATCGATGTATCTGCGGTGGTGCAGGATTGATCAACGGAATATGAGGGTCGTTTAAAGGTGGATAACCCTTCATGGGTCCCTCCAGCAAAGAACCGTTATGCCAGGCACGAAGTGCAGCAACCCATGGTTCCTGAGTACTATACAGAAAAGATGCATCAATCCAGCTGGTACGTTCATTCACCTGCAATTTCATTTTTCAAGTTTTTAATAGCTAAGAAATTTGAATTAAAAGAATTGACCATTCGTAAAAATAAGAAATTTATCTCATGCAATTTAATTTTTAGATGGTTAATACATTACTATTAAATTTATTTTACATGTTAAGCAAATGTAGCTTATTTTTTTTTTTTTTTTTTTTTTTTTTTTTTTTTTTTTTTGGGGTTTTTTTTTTTTTTTTTTTTTTTTTTTTTTTTTTTTTTTATCTTTTTTGCGCGTATTCATTCTACAAATGTGATTACATCCTAACAATAAAAATTTAACGATATATTCAAAATTTAGAACTTGCCATTTACTATTTATAAAATCAAGCTATTCAAGCTACAAAACACTATATAACAGTTTTACTCAAAGTAAATCACTTGCTCTTTCTTGAATCCTCTTTAAAGTTGAATACTGAAAATTAACTGGAGAATTGTGAATCACTTTGTATATGTCATAACAAGCCATAGTTTACTATTGTTTGATATCGCTTTAGGAAAAACAAAAGTGATGCGGAATAAAGAGGATGCAAGCGATTACAGGTATTTCCCTGAACCTGATTTATTACCTATTGAAGTAAGTCAGGATAAAATCGATTCTATTAAGTCATCTTTGCCTGAATTACCGGATCAAAAAAAAACTACGACACATCAAGGCATTGAGTATCAGCGAATATGACGCGGATGATAACACTACTAAATAGAGTATATTGTAAATTTCAGTTTATTTTTCCATTTTTTCCGCAAAAACAAAGAAGGCTTTATTTGTACTTATGCTTCAATTTTTGAATTTTTAAATTAGAGTTTAAAAAACTCTATGTTTTTAATTACTGTAAAACAAATTTTGTATTGTTTCATTATCTAACAAATATTGACGTAGGTTTATCACTATTAAATGCTAAAGTAGACTAATCTCTATTTGTTTTATTTCTGCGCAATATAATTTTCCATGTGAGAAGCAACTTGTCTCTAGATCTAAATTGCACAATTTCAAAGATTGACCGACGTCATTTGGAAGTACGAGATGTATTTCTTGATTTTATATAAGAAACGCTTTAATCCGGCGATATATCCGGCAAGCAAAGTTTTTAATGGCTCTGGTAGTTTTTCAAGTTGAGGCAGTTTAATTTTTTTTTTTCGATTGCGCAACACGTTCCTTTCATTTCTCCGTTAAATTTCAGAGCCGTGCAGTAAAAATATACTTCAGTCTAGTGCCGATGAGAACATGCGGGCTCAAACTATAATCATCAAACTATAATCAGTTGGGTTGTACCGGAATGCAAAACAATTGTAATTGAGTGACTGCTGAACATGGAGTCATGTTTGACGCTGATCAAGAAACATTAAAGATGAAGTGGCACAATATAAATTCAAAAGTGACGACAAAGATGTTCATCACCAAAAAGCTCCAATTCACAGATAAACGACAAAGATCCACGCAGCAACAGTTTTGAGTTCCAAGAGTTCCAGTTCGACAGTTCAAGGCGTTGCAACAATCCGACATTTCACTTGAACAGTATTCTTCTCTATCAGCGAAAAAGGAAAGAATAATCCAGCGATCAATTTGCCTGGATGTTCTCTGATAATTGTTTGTTACGACAAATCATTCTTCATCAATCAATAAAACCTTTCTCACCTGTCACACAAGAGACAAAATACCTCTTCAACCTACTGCTGATCTAGCCGAATCATAATAGCAAGAATCAATCTCCAATCCAACCAAACTACAAATCAAATTACAAAGTATCAGCTTTACTCCCAAACACTAGAAACATGCTCTTTCTCTTTTCTTTTTTTCCACTCAACCAGACTGAGCTACAGCAATGCGTGTATAAAAACATAGCGTATTCGAATGCAATGTTGTGTCAAAATTTCAAAGCAATAGGTAAGGACTTTCCGATATCTAAGATTTCGAATTAATATAGATAAGGCGAGTGTTTAAGAACTTTCGGAGGTTTAAGATATTTGAACATTGATATTTCCATTTATATAGATTAGTTAAACACTGACATGCCTATTTATATAGATTACACGTGAAGCGTGGCTGGCTCCCACAGATTAGCTGGATCGGTCACGCGGAGCGTGGCTGGGTCCAGCTAATTGAAAATAAATATAAAAATTTTATTGGAGAGAAGACTAAACTATCAGACAAATTATATTGATAAGGACCTTAATTTAGTTTCATTCTTAGTGCTCATTTAACCACTTTTAAACTTATATGTTGCTACCAACTAAAATTTACCTATTACATAGAAATGTTTCAGATAAAAATGTAATATTCGATTTCGTTTGTCCTTAGACAGGAAACAGAAGATTCTGTAAGAAACGAAATTTCGAAGTGCACTATCAGTTGAAATTGGTCAAATTATTAACTTGTTTATTAATTTATATTGTTATGGATTTGACCAGCAGGTAAGTTAAACTGAGTGAACGGATAATTAATTGGCATTTAACATGTTAATTTTTTCAAGACTCGATGATCAACGACCCTGAGTGATCATGAAAATTAGTTGATTTAATAAGGTAAAGTGTAGCACAATAATTAAAACAATAATTTTTATTAAGAAGACCAATTAAGTGGGATGGAAATCAAATCTCATACTGTGTAATATACAAAAGGAAGCATGCAAGCTGTTCTGACTTTTAGATTTTGATTCCACAATATTCTCTCATTTCATAGGGATTAATTGACATGATAACTTCTATTTCAGCATTCTTTTATACATTTTTCTCTATTATAACTAAGAATACTATTCAAATATTCATGAACTGTTTTTCGGTAATTCATAAATTTGCGTAACAATTTAAAAATTAGAAGGATCGCTGAAACAACTATAATTTATCAGAGCATGGATCCAGCTAAAAATAAAGATGCGATCCGAAGTAATCGTGTCGGAAAATTCGAAAGAAGTAATTATTGCGAACAAGGATGTTAAAAGTCAAGAAGTGCGAAAATAGTTGCAAAAAGACCAACAGATTGATAACTATCTTTACCGCCAAAAGGATAAAAAATATGTTTACCGCCAAAGCGACAACAAAAGAATAAACATGTTTACCGCCAAAACGCTCAGATTAACGAGTAAACAAAGTGAACTCAACCAATCATAAAGCGACAAGTTGGAGATCAAGAAAAGAGAAGGAGCTCCAAAGGATTTAAAAGGTTCAGATTCTGCAGCAAAATCATTTCAAGTTCGGAATTCTTATACCGACACAGTGACAGTTTTAAAACGATATAGATCGACACAGAAATAGTAACAAATCAACAGTCAAGGATTCTATTCTTCTGCTAAGGTAAGAATAATCCAGGGATTAATTTGCTTGGATGTTCTCCAGTAATTATTTGCACCGTCAGAAAGAATCGCTCTCGTCAATCAACAAAACTGCTTACAGACTTTCCCGAAAACGATCACTAAAAAAAGAATGTCGATAAAACTCGCCGATATACTTCCACCTCCATCTACCACATCTGATGGATGGTTTTCTATTCGTGATCCGTGGTTTCAAAAAAGAGATGTTTTAAAATGCGACAATGCTAGAGCTGCGAAAAAGCCACCTCCATATAGTGAAAGAAATTGTTGGATACCGAGGGAAGAGGAAGATTTTGGTGATGGTGGAGCGTTTCCCGAAATACTTGTGGCGCAGTTTCCTTTGGGCATGGGATTAGATTTATACAAAAAATCTAGAAGCGATAAAACAATTGCGCTCCAATGTGATGCAGAGGGAAAGTTGAGACATGATGCGATTGCTCGAATCGGGCATTCAAAGGATAAAATAATTTATACGAGATTGGTTGATATGAAGCCAAAAGTGTTAGATGAAGAAGACGAGTCATTCCAAAAACCGAATGAGGAAACAATTATACAACAAACTGAAGCTACTCGTTTGGCACTGGAGAAGATCACTTCAATGAAAGTTGCAAGTGCTTTACCTGTTCGTCACGCACAGAAACAAGATCCAGTGCAATACATACGCTATACACCAAGTCAACAAGGTGATGGATATAATAGTGGAGCTAAGCAACGAATTATTCGTATGGTTGAAGTGCAGCAAGATCCAATGGAACCTCCAAAATTTAAGTATGTTAGTTTTTCAGATTTTCATTTCTTAAAATTTTTGTTTTTTACCCAGAGAATATTTATGTTTTTGTTATCGCACACTATTAGGATATACAAATGAATGATATCACAAAACTTTATTTGAATTTGAAAGAATTATGCAAAATAATGGATGATGATTAATATTGCAACTTTTCATTGATAGTATTATGCGTACTCCTATTTCAGGATCAATCGCAAGATACCACGAGCTCCGCCATCTCCTCCACCCCCGGTCATGCATTCTCCACCTCGCAAGACAACCGTGGAACTACAAGTTGACTGGAAAATTCCACCGTGCATATCGAATTGGAAGAATCCAAAAGGATTCACTATTGCATTGGATAAACGATTGGTTGTTGATGGAAGAGGTTTACAGCAAGTACATATCAATGAAAATTTTGCCAAGTTGGCGGAATCCTTATATTTTGCTGAACACATAGTCCGTGAAGCTGTCAAAACTCGTGCACAGATGGAACGTCATGTCGCTCAGTACAAGAAGGCTAAGCAGGAAGAGAAGATGAAGGATATGGCTGCTAAAGCTAGACAACAACTTGCTGTACTCAAAGAAATACATGAAGATAATTCAGTAAGCCAAAAAGCTCGTGAACGTGATCAAATTAGGCGTGATCGTCTAGATGAATATCGCCGCAAAAGGAATATTGCCCGGAACAATCCAGATAAATTGGATGGATTTAAGAAGGATCGTGAAAGGGATATTAGTGAGAAAATTGTACTCGGTTTGCCAGATGCTCGAACAAGGCATCACGAAACACAGTTTGATCAACGACTCTTTGATCAATCTAACGGATTGGATAGTGGTGGTATTAATGATGAAACATATAGCGCATACGATAAACCGTGGCGTGCTCAGGACAATATTTCGCAACACATTTATCGACCGAGCAAAAATCTTGATAAAGATCTTTACGATGATGATTTGGGTCGTATAATTAGTACTTATCGATTCGTTCCTGATAAGGGATTCAGTGATACCGAACCTGGAGTAACACGCAATGTTGGACCCATTGAGTTCGAAAAGGAGGAGGAGGATATCTTCGGTATCGGCCAATTGCTGCAGTCAGCTAAAGAATCAAAAAGGTTAAGAAAGAGAACAACTGATGGTGATAATGAAGGTTCGTCATCATCTAAGAAGCGTCGGTGAAAGCATATTTCAATTGGCATGCGCAAATATATCTTGTTTTTATGATTTTGTACATATTTTTAAATGTTTTTATGATTATATCAAAAAATCCGAAATAATTTTCTAAAATAATTTTTTTGTCTTAAGGTACTTACACTATAGAAATTTGTTTTATTTGTATAGTTCAAGTAATTTGCAAATTCTTCTTTCCTAAATTTAATGGTAAAATTATTTTTTATAAAGCACCTCCGGTATGCTAATTATGTAACAAAGAAGGTTACGCACATTATTATACCAATTTATAACAAAAAATATGACTTTTGCACCAATTTGTGCTAATCTATATCAATCTCAAAGCTGAGAAAGCTCAGCATGATCAAGCTGTGTAATTTCCATTTCTATATGCTGTAAGCTATAGCCGCTTATCTTGGATGTAAGGGTAATTTTTTAAGCTTGCGTAACTTTCTTTTTATATTAATTACTATTGTAATTCTGACTGTTGGAATTTGTAATTCTCGGCTGTTATAATTTAGAATTTGCAGTCTTCGAATTTGTTTACTTACCTACGTCTTCATGTATTGCATTGTTTTATCACCAACTATATCATAGTTTTCACTTTTTGCTTTAACAAACTTACTAATTCTTCCATTCCATATCAAATCTATCTGTGCTTAATTATCAGCAGTATTAACAATAAACTTACTAAACAAATGGCCACGTCGTCATCAATTCGACTCAAAGCGTAAATACTTTCTTTCCACTATAACTAACTCCTTGATTCAAAGAATAAAAATTACGACATTCCTAGCCTGTGGCGCCTTGAAATCATATTGATTTAAAAGATTCGAGTTTTGGAGTGCAGTCAGTTTAATTCGGAGTTTCTGTACCGAAGCAGTTCGAGTTCGAGTTTTTACACCCAATATAGCGACAATTCTACAATGACGCACATTGACGCATCAATAATAACAATTCGACATTTCACATCGACACGAACGACAGAGATAAGAATATCTCAGTGATCCATTTGCCTTGATATTCTTTTTACGAAAAGTTATTCTTTCATCAATAAACCTTCTTAACAAGATTCGTCTTTGTCACACAAAATATGGAAGATCTATCTGACCTAGCTGAGTCACAACAGCAACAAGAAGCAATCCCCAATCCAATCAGACAAACCAAATTACAAAATCAATCAGATTTTTTTCTCAACAAATCGAACACAGACATATAGTAAAGTAAAATTATGTCACGAACATTTCTCTCCAATGAATGATCAAAAACCTGTTCTTAGGAATATTTAATTTTCTTCGCAAGCATGTCGTCCGTCATAAAGACTTATCGGTACAGTAATATCAATTGCGCGAAAATAAAATAGTACCTTTGTACTGTTATGACAGTTGTAAACTAAAGAAGAATTTTTTATTGATTCTTAAATTTCCAAAAATTAAAAAAAAGAGACAGCTTACTTGTTCACGCGGGACATTAAAACCATGTCCGGTATTCTTGTCATATTTTGCACGAATAAAAGGAATTTCGGTTTTACCCATGCACTGGGCATCGAAAACAGCATCGCAGCACGGTACCGGAATTTTGTGCATCTCTAACGGACAGCCAACTAAAGTAGACTGCATAATTTCGTATGCAATTACTTGACCTGCAATCAATTTGTTAATAGCAACATAATATTCGAATTTGAATTTTACTGCAAGTTTCATCATACACTTCCCGATTTCTTCTCTTTCTAGTGTTTGCTTCCTCCTTTTAATGTAATCTTCAAGTAATTCAGCATTTGTTTCACAAATATTTCATCGTTAACTATTTCAAGAAAAAGAATCATTTTTCTGATCTTTCTGAAAGATATTTGCTATTGACATCCAATGATAGTTCATAAAGACCGCTCAATTCAAAATAAATTAATCCAGTTTAATAAGATATCATGTTGTATTGCAACAATGTATTTTCCTACAATCACATTTTTCGAAAAATATTTGATCTTATTTTTCAGAAAAAATTCAAAGTTTCATCATCTAAATTCTTAGCATTCCTTGCGCAAACGAATGAATAAACACTCAATCCTTTCACTGTTAGTTTCTGTCACTTCATTCATTTCGTGAAAAAAAAAAAAAAAAAAGTAAAAAAAAAGGCCGATGAAGGAGTATTTCTCGACAAGATTTCTTTTTGTGGTTGGTTAAAATAGTTTAAACGACACTCCTAAAAGTTTACATCGAAAATATCCGAGAATCGACAAATTATTTACCAGAAAGCTCTTTGTGTGCATTTTTCACAAAAAAGTGCAAAATTTAAAAAAAAAAAAGAAAAAACAACCATCCTGGTAATATTATTTAGAAATCGGATAAGAGTTCTTCTTGAACAAAAAAGATTTCTATGAGCAATAATTCTTATTTTTTCTTAAAATTAATTCAATCAAAATTTTGTTGAACTTACTAAAGAAAGCAAGCATTGTGGTGACATTTCGCTTATTCGGTATTCCAGATGGACCTTTGAAGATTAACTCTGAAATGGCTCGTGCGGATGGTAAATCTGTATTAAGCATGTAGACACCATCCTTATATCGGCTTGGTGCATCGCGGTGCAAATGTGACCCTGAAATTCGGAGTAAAATTCTGGAGTTTTGCAACAAATAAATTGCAAATGACATCTCAAAGAGTGGAATCTTCATGTAATTCAGGCCTCTGAAGATTGACCGTAGTTGAGTACGAATTAATCAATTATTTAAGCGCAGGCAAAACGAGAAATTATCAATGATAATCAAACTTTTTTTTCTTTTTTTTTGCGAAAAAAGAAATGAATGCTTATCTTAATGCGAAAAAGGAAATCAATGCTTACCGACAGTACCCCAATGTGGATTGGCAAGGTTATTGTACCATCCATCATAACGTTGGTATTCATAGATTTTTTCAAGACCTGCATTTTAGGAAAGTTATGAAGATATTTCGGCTCGTTATTTTTTATTCAAGCATTATACTAAGATAACTGTTTTACTGTACAATTCTGAACAGTCTGATTTTTATCAACAGCTGGAAAAACTGATGCACAAATTTGCTTTGCATACAACGCATATAAATTTTTCCTATCTTATGAAATTCGAAATTTCATTTCCGACACTTCACAATTTCTAATAATTTTTTTTAAATTCAAAATGTCAATTCTCAAGCAGACCATTTTAACCAAATAAATTATTAATTCAAAAAAAAAAAAACATTTAATTTCATCATGATTCTGACATGGTAATGATTTTATCAATTTATAGAATAAAAAGCAGCATTCAAAAGAGATCTTCATCTATGTCAATGATAAATGAAGTGTTTCCAGAAATCGACAATTTGAGAGAGAATCCTTTATATCTTAAAATGTAGTAGTTAAAAAAAAGTTAAAATTCCGAAGTTTAAACTATCCAACTTTGACTTAAAATGAAAAAATTAAAATAGAAAAACGAAACTAATGAGACATTGCTGTTAAAAATATTCCTTATTTTAAAAATATTTTAATTAAGCTACTGAATTAAATTGCTTCTTTTATATAATCTACAAATGCATATGCCTTTCCGTAAATTATAACAAAAAATTAAAAATGCTCAGAAAAATATTTAAGCTTCACTTTTTGTGCGCGCTAATTTTACGTAAGCTCAATTTAAATTTCAAATATGTGAAAATTTGCAAATGCTTTAAAAGCTTTTAGAAATTTCATCGTCCAATAAAATTCATCTAATCAATAATCCATTTTTAGACAATATTACTGAAAAAGATTATAAATTCTGCAGAATTCATGCAATTTATAGCTAGTTGCAATATAGGCAAAATTGAAATATCACTTTAGTAGACAGTAATCTTTGAAAACCCACCGTTTACTGTAAGTGATAAGAAGGACAGTAATACAGCTTGCAGCAGTGGCTGCTTCTTTATATCTAACATTGTCTGATGATGGCTTGATATATTTGGCTTTGATTCGAGCGATAATTGCTGAAATTCACAAGTTAAAAGCTACGTCAAGACAGAACACACTCAGATAGAACACATTTACAACAAAACTTTAATCGATCCAAGTTTAGTCCTATGCTTAAGCCTTGAGCGTGATGGGCAAATAGACACGTATGAATGTGAGATGAAAAAGGATAAAAATACGTGACGGGCAAACAATGGATAGGTAGGAATAAAAGATGTGGAAAGGGAAAAATACGTGACGGGAAATGGACACGTATGAATAAAAGATTAAAAATACGTAAACGGTATGAATGGAAGACGTGAAAGGGAAGGGTTGAAAATGGATTTGGCGCAGCTTTAAGGGGAATATTTGGAAGATGATTGAGGGAAATTAATAATTAATGCTGCATGCAAATATAAATCATCTTTGCAGGCAGCAACTACCATTATCACAGCACATTCCCTGTTGAGGACTGGCTGAGTGTAATCTTTCTTTTTGACAATTATGCGACAATCACAATGATGGTAAATGTCAATCCATTGTCCTTTATATTAGTAGTCATAACATTAATTATATTAGTGGCAAAGGAAGTTACTGATTTGGACCAACAATTAGCAGCCAAGGAAATTCTCATCATCTCAGTAGCAACACTTCAAGTTCCGAATTGGAGACAGTAGCAGTAATGGGAACGGGAATAGACGAATTAATAGTATTGTTAGATTACGACATCATGATTGATCATTCAAATAAGCGCAGCCACACCTAATAGAAACGTCTTAAAAATTTCTAAAAGACCCGATTTTTTAAGAAGATCTTTAAAAAATGACAAATATCAATGATACGTAGAAGTGATTTGTATTAATCATCAAATCTGACAAATAATTCGAACATTTGCGACGTAAAAAGTGTGTGATAATAATCTATCGAAGTGAGAATGATGGAAAAATTGATTGCAAAGATGATAATAGCATGAGAGGTGCTTGAGGACAAGTAGAAAATGATGACCAGAATTTCTAGGTAATTTCATACTTCTTCCAACGAAAAGTTAAGAGAAAAAATGAATTACTACAGTGATTTTTTAAAAAATGGAATGTTTGAAAAATAACATACAGACACAGACAGTTACAGATACGGATACACACAGACTCATTCTCTCCCACACACATGCACACACATACGCGTACACACGCATACACGCGTACACACGCGCATACACGTACACACGGACATACGCGTGCAAAGCACACACACACACACACGCACACACACATACACACACACATACATGTGCGTAGAAATATCTACTAATCTTAAAAACGATGCAGGAAGGAGGAACTTATTATCTTGCGGCAGATGTTCAACGATAGCATTTGCGATGGTGTGTCAAATGGCACATTCTAAGAATGTGCCATTTGAAAGATTGTCGCAAATGGAACAGGACAATACTTCACTCTTGAACTTTGAATGACACGACGGGGCAGATAGATAAGGCCTGATTACTGATTGGATAGCTGAAAAATTGATGGGTCACATTGACCTGAACTTAGATTTTTTTTTTTCCTCCTCCTGATAGGGCGAGTTGTGAAATTGTTGCGAATTAAATATGAATGAAGTTTTAATTATAAAATTCACCTCAACTAAAAAAATTTAAGTATTTCACACTTCTAAAATTCCTAGAATTAAACCAAGAAGTATGAATCAAGAAAGCTAAGTAGATATCTCGATGATTTAAGGCTGCTTGGCCAAGTAATTTACACAGAATGTTACATTTTAAGTGGTCAGTACTAAACAGACATTAATACTTTTCCTTATCAAGTAAATAAGTTAAAATAACTTTTGCAGTGAAACGAAATAGTTTTATATTTTGTAATTATTTTTTTAATCACTTCCATAATTCATACTTTTTCCAAAACTAACGATGGACCAGATGTCTGAAATGAGTTTTGAGAATGATTCATGCGGAAACAACAGCCAGTAATGACAAAACTTATTAAAAATTTGAAAACAAAAATTGCTGCGACTGAACTTTGAACTGGGAAATTTCCTCTCCCTTGATCTGCCTTATAATATACTATTCAACAACTTTATCATTATCATCCAATTCTATCTTAATTGTCTCAACTTATCATTAAACTCTCATTATTTAACTTTAGCTATTCTTCTTCTCGAAAATCTGAGAGAAAAGTGAAATTTTCAGAAGATTTGCTACCATTCATTTCTCCCGCAAAATTACCAATTATCAGACGAAATGAGCGATTATCGTCGCAAAAATTTCGTCACTGAATCATGAATTTCATCGTATGACATCTTAATGACTGTTAATGAATATAAGCATCTACTTCGTCTCGATCATCCACCTCACGGAAGCAACTTCTGCCTAGAAGTACGCAACGAAATATTGGTGTTGCAATCGCAACAAAAAAAAAAAGTTTGCCATATTGGTATCTTTATTCATTGAATTTCTATTTAAACTATTTCAAAATGAGATTTCATACTAAAATCACAAAATTAATTCATTTTCGAGTCAAGTAATTTCACTTGGAGCATTTATTCTATTCAGTGTAAAAATTCTAAACATAACAGGAGGTGTTGTGAAGATAAAACAGAGCAGAAAATCACAAAACTTCTTCTTTAGTTCCTAAAGAATGCAACAAGTTTTTTTGCTATGAAATTTCATTCAACTTTTTGAAATTGTGTGGAAGAAAAGACGGAGGAAGAGAGAAAATCTCGTCGATAAATTACCCTTCACCGTTGCTTATTGTAGTAGCAGTGGGTAACAGAGATTATTCTCCAAATAATGCCCGCTAGCAAAACTCTTCTCTCTCCTTAACAAGTTCCTCTTGCAATCTTCGAAATTCTATATCATTTCTCTCTTTTTCCGAAATCCCATAATAAAGAGATGAGAAAAGAGGACAGGAATTAATTTTGTGAAATTTCACGTATCAATTTGTTAGAATTCGCGAAAAAAAAAAAAAAAAAAAAAAACGCATCATCGGGTTTTTGTTGATGATGAGTACTTCTATCAGCAAAATAGTTTTTGCTTCTCAGAATTACAACTTTTTTATAACTTTAAATAGATTTTGAAATTTAGGAAAAATTATTTTTAATTTTTCTTTTTTGAAATTTCTACAACCTTCTCTCTTCCCGTTCCACTCATATGCTTCCCATCTGAAGAGAAATTCCAGTCGATTAAGTTACTGGTTTGAATCACTGAATGTACTATACAGCCTCTCATCACATGAAACAATACTTATCGATATGATCACTTTACTGTCAAAGTTAATAAAGTAACAACGATGAAAAAAATTGCTGACTTCGGCTTCTACAATTTAAAGAAATAAAATAACAGGTAAAATATAGATATGCAATGAAATAAGAGCAAGAAAGACTAGGAAGTCAAAGGAGAAATTCACTTTTTTCAGGAGTTATGTCAAAGTTCCAAACTCATTTTTTGTTGATATATGAATCAAAAGTCAATTTCTTTGGAGAATGGTTTTTTTTTTTGGATCACCTTGATTTGATAAATTTTGTTCAGCAAGAAAAACTTAAGCTCAAAAACATAAATGATGATGATGATGATAATGATGTCATAGAAATGGATCTAAATTCCTGATTAAGATGACCAAGAAATTTTTGCGACAGTAAAATAATCCACTGTGAACAGTATTTCGAATTTTCAAAAGCATCATGAATGCTTGCTGAATGCTTCCTTTTTATTTTTTTCCTAAAATGCTTCTTACCTCTTTGCAAAAATGAATGTATTCTTTATCAATAAAAGTGACTTTTCGAAAGGCTTTGACAACTTAATAATCGAAAAGATCAAAAATACCAATAAATATAATTACTATTTCACATTTCATTCATATCCAATCTATTCGAAGCGATTTTTATTATACAATACTTCATTACTACTTTTTTTGAATCAATCAACTTCAAAAAATATAGGTTCAGGCAACATTCCAACAAATTTACAATGAAACGGAAGTATTTTGTAATAAATAAATTGCAAAAGAAATTGTTAAAAATAATGTCATACATTTCAGTCGATAGTTATAAAATGGAAGAAAATAAACATTAATTGTTGAATATTTTCACTCTGCACTATTACAGCTTATAAATGATTCAAAGCAATTCAACGGGTGAAAATAATTACAACCTTTCAACTTTTCTTGTCTTAACCCGACAGAAGAAAAAATCATAAACAGTCGTGTGCAACGTAGAGAAGGAGTAATATTCGAAGTTAGCTGATTATTGAAAAAAAATGTATCGATTCATACGAATTGCCAGGAAATGAACGATGAATTAATCAATCCATGATCAATTTGTTTTAAAATCTTTACATGCAATTCTTTTCACCTGCAATTCCAGAAATTTTGATATGTTTTTTTTCCAAAAAAAAGAAAAAAAAAACCAATAAACGAGTAGCTGTTGTTATTGAAAAAATGAAAATTTCAATGTTGTTCATTAATTTAATCTGCTTACAAGAGTTTGGAATTTCTCGGAATATAACTGATAGAATCTGATGGAACAAATTTCCATCGTTTTTAATTCATGAAATCCATATATGTATATATGGGTCCGTGCAAAGCATGAGATAGGTAAGTAGAGCATTCTTACTGACATAATAAAGATTAGGATGAGAAATAATTCAGATAATACATTCATTATTTAATTAACTGCCTATTTTCAACTGACCTGCTATCCGATTAGTATTTCATCTTGTTTATTTTCGATTCCATCAATATCTTCTTCAATGCATTTAAATCATCGAATTCTCTTAATGTTGACAAAATTTTCCATTAGTTGTTTATTCATTCTGTTAAATGTACTCAATAAAACAACTAAAACCTAAATAATAACAAATATTATTCTTCACTAATATTCATAATTCGATCATTTAGTGCATATTTATTACTCGAAGAATTTGTAATACAACCACTCGTTCCAATTTCTCCTCCATATGTTTCATTATGTTTCTACTAGCTGGCATTCTGATGAATTACAAATTCAGAATTTGGATGAAACTTCAATTGATTCCATCTAAAGATAACACTGGAAGCATCGAATTCATCGAATTTAATCATCGAATTCTTTTAATATTGATAAAGTTTCTATTCCGATCTATTAATCAGATCAGAACTCGACCCAATGGACTATTCTTCCCATAGTTGACTGTATTGAATGATATTGTTATTTATTAGATGGACCATTTTATTTCTTTGAACTTTGACTCTTCCAAAAACTTTTTTCTACAAATGTGTAATAAAACTAATTCATTCCTTAAACTCATTAAATAATCTTTTAATTGCATGTGATGCATCACTGATAATTCGGTTTTAGGAAAACTTCAGATAGGATCTGTAAATTTTATATATTGATTTTGCTCAGTCTTTAAACGACTACTATATTTAATATATTAACTTAATTAAAAATTTGCTTCAAAAGCTTTTAAAGAGGCTTTTGAACACATCTCAGAATTAGTAGACTATAAAGGAAAGCTTTTCACTACAAATTTTACTAAAATTTTTGAAAAAATTATATTAAGTCACGCTATCAGAAAAAATCTCTTGATGAAATAATAGCTATCCTATGATTTTCAGAAAGACGAATCTCAACGATACGAAACATTCATTTATCAAAATTTTAATAAGTATTATTCAGTCTTTCCGTCTTTTTCATAAAAAAATTTGCAAATTGGGTTTTAGAGCCCTTGAATGGACATGTTTGTTGTGTTCCGAGCTTATTATCACACAGCTTGTAGCCTAGCCCAAGAAGCATACGGAAACTAACATATTATTCATTAAGGAAGGAAGGCTAAGGCCAATTCAGTAATAAAATGATTTCTCGAATGTGTCACTTTGTCGCCTAATCCCCTCTTTTCACACAAACAGCGCATAATTTCGGTTGTAAACAAATTTACTACCTAGAAATTTGATTTTGGAAACAATTTCACTTCATTTCAATACATCGTACTAAAAACGATTTTATTCCTTTTTTCCATTCAAAATTTTACTTACACATTGGAGCTTAGATTTGTACGAAATGAAATTATGTGGATAGAGACAACAAGGAGCTAATTTTGGAAAAGATGATATCGATCAATCAATTTGCTTATTCATTTCAGATATGCTCAAATCATTTGTTATCAGTATGAATTAACGACAACAAGGCATCAGTAGCAGACAAACTATACCAAATTCATGTATTATCCCGTAAAAAGTGACCGCCCCTGCATAGGAAGTTGACCTCATCTTTGAGATTAACATACGTTTTATAACATTTTTATGAGCATTTCTGTCTGTTTAATCGTTTTTCTCCTATTGTAAACCAATCGTTGGCAATTGTTATCCAATGAAGAAGCCTTCGTTGAACAATTCTTCTTTCTTCTTCACCAGTAAGTGTGGTTTTCGAGGTCATCTACTGTTGAACCTTGTAATTACAAGCCAGTACTAAATTACATATTTTAATTCACACTTTCAAAGTAAATTCTATTTTCCTACATTTTCTTATTCTATTGTTCCCATTCATCATAGCTGAAATTTTTTCTTATACTATTTGCTGTAACGATGCGACCAACTTGAACAACGGTGTTTTCGAAACTTTTGAATTCTCAAATTAACATCAGATTCCCAAGTCTTAATGAATGAAACTGGAAATATCGAAGTGTAGCACCATTTGCTACAATTTATGATATATATTTTTGAATCTATTCATAACTGGATTATGCGAGAGAAGTAAATTACTTCGATATTTTAAAATGCTTTTACTACTTTCTCCAAATTGAATTCAATATTATTTCTGACAGAAATTAGAAAAT
Source organism: Onchocerca volvulus (assembly GCA_000499405.2). Classification (NCBI taxonomy): domain Eukaryota; kingdom Metazoa; phylum Nematoda; class Chromadorea; order Rhabditida; family Onchocercidae; genus Onchocerca; species Onchocerca volvulus. Next base: position 6,579,568 of record HG738139.1, on the reverse strand, counting down.
TCTTTTAGATCGATAAATGATGGAAATTTCTTTCTTTTGCATTTCATTTTTTCTGCTTCGTTAGCAATTATTCAAAAGCACGGAAAAGAGGAACAATTTTATTGCTTAAAAAATGTATGCAAGAAGGGAAAGAAATTCCCATTTTATTTCATTTGATTTTTCATTAAAAATGGGAAAGAACTTTAATAATATTTCTTTTTTCAAAGTTATGTTTGATAAAATACCGAAATTTCGAAAAATTTTAGACTTTAATTAAGAAAAAAACAAAACAGTAGTTCTGAAATTAGCTTATTTTCAGAAAATCTGTTCAATATCTCTATTTTCATTATGAAAATTGATATTAAAGGCAACGAAAACAAAATTCTCAGGATATTGTTTTTATGTTTTTATTTTTATGCTTGTTTACCAGAAAAAATTTGTTTACTATTGCTACCAAAAAAAAAAAAAAAAGAATTGTTTACTGCTGCTCCAATTATCAAAGCTTTGATATGAAATCATGCGCCGACCATTTATTTGCTTCTAATTTATTTGATGTCACCATTATGCACTTTATTTCTTTTAAAATTTTGCTAAAAAATTGACACAAATTTTAAACTATTTCTCCTACAAAAGTTTTGTTGTCAATTTTTTAGCAAAACCATTATATCATCATTTTTATGAAGACTGTATTCTGCCATACGGATACAAAATAATGGTCGGTATTTAGTAATTCGTAACTTTAAATTGCTTTCATATCAAGTTTTAAATTTAAACTTCAAAATATTAATCGCACATAAATTTATATCAATAATAATTTAATCAAAAGGTTAGTTTTAATATCTAAACTTTTAAGTTGAATCAAGTACATCTACAGATGAATTATCAAAATATTATAATGCATTTAGTAATCCAACCAAAACAAATATTGCAATTTATAATAGAATGTTTGTGGAAATGCTAAATAATTGATTAATTGGCTGATGAAGAAGAATTCACATGTCTATCATTAACAGAGGAGGAGGAAAACTATTTCGCATATATAAATATATGCGGGTGTTATGCTTGTTGATTTTAAATTGCTAGTTTAAAATTTTTTAAATTCATATTAATTCTTCTTTACTGTACCTATGCATTTATCTGATCTACCTTCGAAACTTAAAAACTAGAATTAATAAATTATACTTTAAAGTTTTATGAATCCTTATATAAAACAGCAAAAATTCTGGAATTCTTTCTGACGGTGAAAAAGAGCGAACGAATATGTTAATGTATCTTGCTTTTTATAAAACAAATCCACTTTATCAATTATCAAAAATGCTAAATAATAATCAAATTAGTATTGTAGTATTGTCAATAAGTCGATCTGTTGCCACAACAATTGTTTCTCGACTAAAATGAAGCCACAAATGGACGACAGGTGTTAATCTCCCATTTACTGCAAAACAGGTGATAATGATATTATCTCCCTCACTAATCCATCCTGAATTTCAATCATTCTTTCTATTCACTTTTCATTTTTGTTTATATCCATGCTAATACTCCATTCGAACATTCCACTATTTTCAAACTATTCACTTTTCAAACACTTTCATTTCTATGATCAATTTTCTTTTAATCCCCTGATTAAAACTTTCTCATTTTTCAAATTCCAAACTTTGTCAAACATTTTATGGATGTAAAAATTTGAATTGACAAACTCTGATATCTTTCCGACTCTTTTTTAAATAAATCATTTCGTTTCCTCATATCTTCCCTTCCTGTCCACATTTGTTTACATTTCAGGGTTGACATAGCTCACTTGCACTCTTTATTTATTTTCTGAATTATCATGTTACCGGCACTTTTAACAGCATTATTATCAGGAAAACCAACCTAACAACGTGAAAAGTCTTTAGGAAAAAGTCGAAGATCAAAGATAAGTAAATAAAATCTCTTTCTTTTACATTTTTCATCCCGCCATTTATTTTTCGTATTTTTTAGTTAATCATGTGATTTATATGAGCCAAGCAAAAAGAAAAATCTCTCCAAAAACTGTAAACTATAGTCATCACACATATATCAATATACTTTTTACGAAAATCACTTTTTCCAATTGGAAATGCTATCAGTTAAAGCTTATTTCTTAGGAAAATTACCAACTGACGGTGTAAAATAGACATATTTTCTCGACAGCACCAACTACAGCCTTTTTTTTTTTTTTTTTTTTTTTTTTGGAAATTTAAAGCTTTCAATAAATTTGAAAAAATCCAATTGACAGTGAGGGAAGTTTTTAGTTTTAATCTATAGTTGTATGCTTTTGAACAATCAAAAAGATTTCAAATAAGTCTTAATTCCTACAATAATTTTTGAATCTTTCAGAACAAATCATTTCACTTTTTATTTCATAAAATAGGCAAATCAAAGATATTTCATCGATTTTCTTTATAAACAATTAGTCAGCTGTTTTTCTGCAACTTATTAATAAACTTTATTTATTTTAATCTTTTAATATTGCCTTCTTTAACTCTGAATGAGTGATAAAGTGGATTATAATATTCAGTTTCAATTAATATCTTGACATCAACCAGTCAGCGAAATATTTTGGAAATACTGAGGTTTCAAATAATATGAAATTCTAAAACATCATTCAATTGAATGAACAACAAAAGGAAATGATTTTCTGATTTCAATGGAACTGTGTGAACTCGATTTATGCAAATTAATTTTGCATAAATCCGAATTGTCAAATATTTTACGCCCCTCGCAGTACTTCCTGCCACATGACGACGATGACGATATTGTTTGCTATGAAAATTGTATGTATTTGGATGAACTCGATGACCACGTCCATCCAACCCATATTTGTCCATCTATTTGTTTGTTCAGAATAATAAGTGCATTGTTTCTGGACATTCTATTCATTGACTTCAGTAAACAAACTTTATATTTTTTGCGATATCGTTAATTAAGCTATCAATTACTTCGTTGTTAATTGAGTCTAAACAAAATAAATCTCATTCATCAAATTGATGTATTAATTGAATGTAACAAATTACTGTGTATTATATATTGAAATTTATTTATTTCACCTGGTAAATTACTCTTTCTCAGTAATATCTATTCATTGAACATTCTATGAACATAAGAAAAATAAGTTTGCTGGGAATATAAACATAACTTATATGTACGACGTATTTTAATTGGCATAATTTTTCAATTAAAATATCAGTAATGAATAATTTATATTTAATTAAAACTTGATACAAATTTGATGCCATAGTGATAGTAATATAGAGGTTAAAGGTTACTACTTCTTATCATAAATAAAAGCCATTATTTGTAAGATTCAGTTGCAGTAAACAATGTAGATTGTATTCATCTACTGTATTCTCTGTGGTATTCCTGAATGATTTCTCTGTTCCGAGGGTACAATTGAGGATAATATCTGTGTTTTGTAAAAAATTTGAAGGATGCAAGAACTGCGCGACATGCAGTTTGCAGTTTGTCTTCTTGTTGCAGGCAAACAAGAATGCACTTACCGTTCCCAGCCCTATTTCTTTATACATAATTCTTATCACGCCTCATTGGAATTTAGGTCATCGTATAGTAGATGTGCTGTTATGTTCACTCATCTATCTCTTTTTCCTCATAACATTCATCTCCGGAGAGTCTCTGATGCAAGCAGATTGTAATTCAGGATGAGATGTACTAACTGGAACACAAAAGAAAAAATGATTTTTCATTTTATTAGAATTTCAAAAACTTAGTGAAGATGGGTTACGAAAAGTTTTCAGACATGATTTAGAAACTCTCGAGTTAGGTCCTAATGAAATTTCAGCAAACAAAATCGAAGATTTTTGGATTTGAAACTTTTTTCTGACACTAAACTTGTCAAATTTAATCCATAATCAAAATTTGAATTAAATATTTTAGTAGCAATAGTAAGTGTCTACGAATATCGCTACAGCGATCAAAAATTGTTTAATAATTTAAGCAACTGTCTTGAGAAGATTCTGGTATAAATTAGCAGTACGATGCTGTTATTTCACTCCATCACTCTTCTCTCATGTATTTCAAAAAACAAATTATTCTACTTTAATCATCTCTTCCCTCAATTCTTTTCTGATTTATGGTATATATATATTTAAATTGTTGTTCTGTATTTTGTTCAATTATTAACAAGCACAATTATTAATACATCTACCGTAATCCGTTGAATATGAAGGTCAGAGAAGATATAACAGATTTTGTAACATTCTTAATTGCTATGATGGATTTATAATCAGATTGTGAAACTAAATCCATCAAATAATTATGCATCTGAAGCCTTATTGCCTTTGAAAGGCTTGATGTAGAAGTAGGCGACGATAGCTTATGTTTTTGGAAAAGCCAAACAAATGCTTCCATCGAACTATTTTATGATTTATGAGGCTTTTTCTGTCGCTAATCAATTCTTTTCACTTTTCATTTTCCATCTAATCGTTCGTCCATGTAAAGTTTTGCATTGTTCAACATGATTGTTCAATTTAGATTCACCCAAAAGATATCCCATTTTGACATTAGCCATTCCAAAGTTTTTGTTAGTTTCAAGAGGATCAACATCACATGCCAAATTTAGTTTCCTTCAGCCTTCGAATCAATGATTGTATTGTGTAAGCTATAAGTCTACAAAGTTTCGAAAAATCTTCAAACTTCATTTGCAGTTTTATGTCTTTCTTTTTTCTTTTTTTTTTTATTTTATATATAGAATGGAAGGCATGAGATGTGCTACGGTTAAATTCTGATGAGATAAACTCGAAGCACTTCACATATGAGAAAGAATTTTTCAAATTTAATTAGCTTTTTCGCAAAAAATATTCCAAATGTTTTATATATCCTGTGATGAAGTTATGTAAAACGATAGAAAGATGGTCATTGTTCCGAATAATTATTAAATTGATCAGAAAGTACCATTCTCGCCAGGATTTCCATATCATCGAACAGATCAAAAGTTTATATATCTACTGTATCTTTCCTTTGCTTCTCTTAACGATAAAATCTATTTGTGATATAAATAGTGATTCTATTTCTCCATATCAGTTGCAAAAGTAGACATTTTTCAGCAATAGTTAGTCATTCCCTTTAATAATAATACCATCCATGAATAGATATTTTAAAATTTATAGTCAAATTTTAGATCGTCAATATTAGTACTACTGTAATCATCATCAAATTATTATTATTATCATTATTTTCAACATATACATCCCAATAAATATGCCACTGACTGATACTTTCTGCTGAATTTCTTCTCCAGTTTACAAATTATTTTTTAAAGAAGCGAGAGCAGCATATAGACAAATGAGAAGCGGAGAAAAAAGATATGGATCTGGAACATTTACTCGGGCAGCCATCACAAAACAACGATCGGGATCAAAACTAAAGTTTTTCCATCCATTGAGAAACAATTATCCGATCAATAACAGCCAAAAATCGGGCCATCATTTGGTCTCCAAAAGTCCGCAGCTTTCTATCGGTAAGCTTGTCAAATGAATCTTTCAAATCTTAATATAAATTGTATGCATTCCATCACAGACAGGTTATTCGGAATTAAGGAATTTGAATTTTATTTATCTTCCTTCCGCAGTTACACCAGCACCGTTGATTATAGATTAGCTACGAATGAACATCAGTCAAAAGTAACACTTATATGAAATGAAAGACTAATAATTTTTTTATTACATGCTGAGAAGTTAATGAAAAATAGAAATGAATCATTCTGTTTTCTTTATATTCTTACTGAGAAATTAAGTGTTCTTGTCCCGACTAATTGATATATTTTCGGATATTTGTATCAGGTGTACCGATTATAAATTACGTTACAAGTTCTTTTTAGTCGTTTCTCAGCCAGTAGAAGAACATTGAAGTTCAGCTGATAAATAATCAAAGTTCAAAATCTTTCAAATTAATATCAATTTTGTAAGATATTTCAACGATAATACTTTATTTTATTCGATTAGATGAAGATCAAACTGAAATCCCTCCAGCTCATGAAGTTAATTTCACTGCAGGCCTTCAGAAAAATTGTAATTTAATTATTTCAATTTTACTGTTAACTGATTACATTAGAGTTCATGAAAAAGGAATATTGGAGACATTTAATGAAATGAGGATAAATAACCGAAAAAATAAATAAATAATGGAGAAATATGAGGGAAATATTTCATGCGATTCGGAAATTTTAATTCATCCAATTTTTTGTGACAATTTGAAATCTATCACGTTGCTCTATTCTTTCCTGCTCGCATTTATAACTGAAAAGTGATATTTTTTTACAAAGTTAATCTCCTTAAAGACAGAGAGAGTGAGATAAATGCGCAATAATCCATATAAATAAAAATGTAAATATTCATCATTTTCACACAACGTTTCAATTTTTTTTTTTTTTAATTTGAAGTTTCGATACAACGTTAAATTCGAACAGGAGCACGTTTTATATAAATAAGGTGCGTCTTTAAGAACTTTCGGAGATTTAAGATTTTAAACAAACGAACATTTACATTTTTATTAATATAGATTAGCTGGACCGACCACGTTTTGCATGGCCGGTCCAGCTATAAGGAATGATTTATATTATGCAAAATGTCCGATATTCGTCTTGATAATATATTCATCGGTCTTTTGTACTAGCAAATTTTCTCACAAAAAACAGCGGAAAACGATCAGGAAGAAAGAAGGATTGCCTCCGATAGCTTTCTCGTTGTTATTGCAGCAAATTGAATTCTTTTTCATTCTTGCACCTGTGAATCCGATTTTCCACTTTCATTAATATCTTTTAATGTTTCCATTAAAAATGACATAAAAGCCTTTGATTTCGAATTGATCATTGCGCATTTATTGTATATTGCCGTGCATTTATCTTTCCATCTGAGCTAGAAGTACACGTTGTCCGTTACGTCTGTTACGTGAACTGGTGAGAATAGTCTGATGATGAGAGATCCATCCAATCAATGATATCGACAAGGGAAGCAAATTATTAGAACATTTATTCTGCTCTATAATATCTTTGAGAAAAATTTAATTAATTTTCACTTATTTTATTATTTAATTGACAAGTTATTTTTACTTATTCAATTAATCGAATATATGTTAATTAGTAAGTGAAGGAATAAATAAACAGTTAAAAAGAAGTAGAGAGTACTGGAAATTATGGTTTTATCAACAAACAAGTCTTTTGTTTCGATCTTTGACCACCCCTCTAACTGTAAACCAACTGGTGGACATTTTTAATTCATAGATGAAATTTTTACCGTTGAAAATCAAATTCAAATTCACATATTTAATTTATAAAAAGATTTTGGACGGAAAATGAATTTAACCTTCCGGTGGAAATGCTTCTTTTTTTTTTTTTAATTTAATGCTTTCCCAGCCTTTCGTTTCATTTCTCTCGTGTGACCTTTCTTCTGCTGTGTGCATGAATGGAGTGAATCATCTCGAAGTTTTCATCTCAAAGCAAAGCAATATTATAATGAAAGAAAGAGTCACCAAGGAAGGCCATTTTAGGTTCGCTGAGCAATTCAATATGTAATAAAACTTTCGCGTCATGTTTTTTGCATCTCAATTTGTTTAGGAATGGTTAAATTACCACATTAAACTCCTCACATTTAATCAAATTTTTTGAAAAAATGGCCCAAAACCTGCGATTCATTAAAGATAGTATAGTTTCGAGCTATTCATTACCACCCATCCATTCACATCTTTTCAAACATATTCTACTTCTATTTGCTCTTTTTACCATGATTCGCCTGAAGCAAAACTGCGAAAAGCAAACGAAAAATCCTCGCATCATCCACCTTGCTTCATACATTGAATTTGTTTGATTAAGGAATAAATTTCGAAAAGCAATTTCTTTCAAATACTGTGGAAATTTGATTCGTCACGATAACCAGCGGCTTATAACGTTATTTTTGCACACTTCACCTTTGAGAAATTTGCAACCCGACGCTGTACTGCTACGAATTTTGAAATTCGTGTGAAGACAATGAATCATCATTTTAAGAAGCTACAGATTCAAAAATATGATTTTAAAATGAGTGCATAATTCATAAAGTACTCTCTCACGATCATCATTTCTATGACGAGAAAAAAAATACAATTCTACTACTTTCTTGTAATTTTTTCTGGAGATTTAGGCACATTATGACCTTTGATCCAGACAGATTTGCTTTATAAAATGTTCTTATCCCAATTTTTTGCATATCCGAAATTACACAGACATTTGATCAAAAAATTTTCAAATTTTCTTATTTCTATAAAAATTTAGTTTTTAGCATGAAAGAAATCCGTCTGTTGGGAGGGAATAGTGCTGACCAAGGAGACATCGATTGACCTTTTTCAGAAAAATGGCTAACAAATATTGATGCTTCAATCATCTCCTGAAGTGGTCTCTTCTGCATCATATCCGTCTTCTTGTGTTTCATCTTTCTTCGGAAGAGCTAAACAAATAAACTCAAAATTTACCATAGTTCCAATCATATCTTTATATGTTTATTCTAATATTTACTTTCTGAATTCGAAGTATATAGCAGTTTTGCCGGATATTTTACAAATTTATGGAGAACTTTGAAAAATTTTTCAAGTTCAATTTTGAAAAAGTGTAAATTAAATAATCGATCATTGTAGCTCTCGAACTCGATGAAGATTTATTAAGCAGTGAGCAAGAACTGATGCCGTTGAATAATGATCTACAGTGCAGTGACGAAGAAGCAAGCAGTTCATCGGCATTTTCCTCCATAACAACCACTAATTCAGGCCCATCAACGAGGGTATCAACTGAGTAAGTTATACTCTCGAGAATATTTCGAGACTGGTGATGAACCCAGTAATTTGAATATAATAATTAATTTGAATATAAGAATTGACATTGAACAGAATTAAAAGGAGATTCATTTTGTTTTTAGATTATTTTGAGTTAATTCAGATCATTTGATCTTTTGTCAGACAAGAGATGCAATATGTGTGGATGAAGATGTCAAATAAAGACAGGCTATAAAATGAGAAAAAAAACTCTTCGCTACTATTTCTCGTCATTCGCTATTAATTAATTAATATTATGTCAGAAGAAATATAACAATGCCTTCGGGAAAACTAGCTCTTTCGCAGATGATAGCATTTTTAGTTTAACCGAAATGTCTAATTATTGCTTTTATCAAATATATGTATTCATTTAAGTATGTTTACTTATAAGCAATAATATTCAGACGATTAACATGGATTCAGAAACTTTTTTTTTTTTGCTTTCCGACAAGTTTTAAAATACAGAACAAGGAGGCAATGAAAACATTTTTTTTTGTTGGAAAGAAACTATTTTGAAATCAAAATTGATCAAAGAAGCATTCAACTAACAATTGTCTTGCAGGCGAATGAGCAGCGGTGAGCCAATTCCTTGCTTATCAGTTGGTCCTTATCACCAACGTCCAGCACCGATTCTTACAGAAAATGCTTTCGTCGGCAGTAAGTTTATTATCACTTCTTTTTCTGTCTTCACAGATGGATTTGCCATTCGAAAATAAAAAGAACTATAAAAGTCCCCCACCAAACAGCTAATATATGGAAAAATGAATCAAATAGGAGTGAATTATTTAAAGATGATTTGATTAGTGAAGCTGGAATTAGTGAACATTTGTGGGTAATCACCATTCTTCAAAATATCTGAGCATTTTTTTGTTCTTTTCATTATTCTAAATTTAATTAAAGCTAAAATTCAACATTAACTTTGAATATGATTCCATTATTTGGAATGATTTCAATGAGATTTGTACTAAAGAATCAATAAAAAAGGTTCAAGAAAAAATTTGAAGATCATCTAATCACAGATTGTTGTTTAAAGCTAAGGGATCAATTTAAGCTCCTATTATCCAATATTATCGGTTCACTGAAGCTTACTAAAATAAACGAACTATTTCTAATTCAGAACTTTAATAATGACACTATTAAATTTCTAAATTATCATTTCATGAAAAACCATTTCATTTTTTCCTGACAAAATGAAAACAAAGATGAAAGTAAAAGCACCGTTTGATGGCTTAATTATTATAAGCCAATAATTAATTTAAGATCATATAGTCTAATTGCTATAAGGTGTTGTCAATTGCGAGAGGATCTCAAATTTATTATAACTCAGTGATTTGGAATCAATCAACTTCCGCTTCGTTGCATTCTCACTAATTTGGACAGTGACCAACACACCTCACCTATTCTCGACCCTCAATTTTACCTTTGACTCCCCCCTTCATCAACCCCTTTCCCTGATCAGTGCATACTCAATGACACATGTTTCATTTCTACTATTTCATCATAGTATTGGATCAGATTACTGTAGCAATTGCCTTCATAATTATTTACAACAATCGATTGCTCAGAATTTGACGCCTCTATTTTTATTGAAGCTTTAAATTTAGATAAGTAATTGATAACTGATAATAATTTCTCATTCTTAGTAAATAGCTAATCGAAATGAGGAGATGATTAGATAAGGTATGTTAATTGAAATTACTGACTAATATTAAATGATTTAATATGACTGATTGTAAGATAATGTCATTATTTTTCGATGCATTTTCTATGCATCCTTTTTTTTTCTTTTCGTTTGAAGTATGTACATTTTGAAAAGATGAATTTATCAAACTAATTCTCTTTTTCTTGGTGAGAAAACATTTTTTTTTTCAAATTTGTGATGAAAAAAAAAAACTTTTTTTTTTCGGAAAATTTATTATCGAATTCAAAGTATATGCGATTTGACTTTGTTTTTTGTTAGAATCAAATACACAACTAATTTTTGTTTTCTCTTGTGATGAATAGAAATTTTCTGAACTTTCTTGGGTGATTTATTGAAATAAAGATCTCCTGCCTATTTATCCTAAATGTTGTGCTTATAAGTTTCAATTTCAAGCAGTGAAATGTGATGGCCATTTCAAAAGGATAGAGAGGGACACAACAACTAGTGGCATTAATCTTTAGTTGCTAACTAAGAATAATGCCAATTTAGCTTAATTCGTAACTTCAAATCGACTTTTAGCAAATCAACTCTAAACTGCTCTTTTCTTCCATTATAATTCTATCTACTTGTCTGGCTAAATCTTCTTCGATTGTCTAATTCTTATGATAATTCGATTATAATGTCTCTTTCCCAGCTCAGAATGCCATTTCAAGCTAAAACTAAAATGAACTGGCAATAATTCAATTTATCCATTCATGCTTGCTGAATTTTTCAAATTGTTTATAAGTCATCGACCGAAAACGCACAACAAGTTAATTACCGTCTGATCTTCATTAATAAATTTCTCAAAAAGAAGCTTATAAATATATATTTTACTGTTGAAAATCTAATCGTAAAAAGTTTTGTCCAAATTTAAAATCTTCTGAGGAATCTTCAATTCGCTCAAATAATTGAATTAGGAAGAATGAATTATCGATTATAGAGTTTTGATCTTTGATTTATCTTTGACGAAAAATGCATTTACAATTTCTAGACCAGAACATTATTCTAACTTTTTTTGACTCTGTTTATATTTATGTTAGGCGATTCATCATCATTGTTATTATTATTTTTCATACTTTCCAACCTTTTGGTTAACACAAACTTTTTTTTTTAATTCGAAAAACCTGAGGCATTCTTCAAACAAATTAAGTTAATTTGAAATTACAAATTTAGGTAGTCGATAAATGAAGTCATTTTTGATAAAGTAATAGTAAAATCTGATATCTAATACCGTCGACTATTGTTCTATCTAACTTAGCTCATATGACATGTCACTAAAACTACGCTTGGAAGATTTAATCGTTTCCAAAAGGGAGCATTTTAAAAAGGAATATATGTAGACGACGAAAAAAACGTAAGCGCAATTTGATTCTTTAACACCGCGATGAAAACACTGATAATGCTGATAAATTCTGATATTCAGGCCATATTCAGGCTCAATATTCAGGCCGATATTGCTTTAGCTGTCTTAGCAAGCTGTTTTCGAAAAAGCAAGCAAGCAAGCGAACAAGCTGCAGAAGAAAGATCGCAGTCCTTAGCGGAGGTCGAAGTCATCTCCGCCCACACTGGTCAAACTCGGAAGGATGACAACAAATGGCAGTAGTTGGCTCTTCGTTGTTCGCAATTGCTTAATGCAGTTGGGATACTGCAACTGATCGGGTCATTGTTACGATTCGATTCCGAAAGTCAGGACCTCTGTGACCGCCGCGATATTTCTCCCTAATTAATTAATTAATTTCTCTTCATTGATGCTTCCTTCTGTCCATTTTGCTTCCAGAAATGCAGAAGAAGGAACAATCGCTCAATAGTGTCACCATCCTAGGTTGGTGAGTAATTGCTTGATGTAATAATTATCTTTTCATTTATTGACTGCTACTGCTTCGAGTTTGAGTTACTTTTGCATTACTTGATTAATTAAGTGAATAATTTTTATGTGTGAAAAAAGGACAAAAAAGCTTCCATTAATTATGAATTTCTGATTTTACAACATCAATTACTTATTATGTAATCATTAGCGGCTATTCTTTTGTGAAGATTAAATCAGAGTTTTGCACGTTTGATGTCGTTTGGGTCATTTGCCCATTCTGCTTAATTATCATTTTGATTGCATATCAAATGATCTGACTTAAATGGATGATATTTGATCAAATAGTACTTTAGGCAAACTTGATGAAGACTAGGAAGAGCAAATTTATTGCAGACTAATATCAAATAGCGAATTTCAACAGAAATTGCGATTACTTTTGTACCATTCATTAGCTTCTGATCGATTCTCAGTTCAACTCAAATGATTGTTTTCCAGAATTCAATGCATAAGTCTCCATTAATATATGTAACATATTAGATATGTTTCGTTTTGGGAAAAAACTCTTGAGATTTCATACGTGAGCAAATTTTAATATTTATGTGAAGATATCGAGATCATTGAAATTGCATATATTTGATCTTGTCAGAGATTAAATTTGTGCAATTCATTGATATTATTATCACTTCTTCAAGTTTGATATACGATTTTTTGAGACATTCTGATTTTCAATTGTTTGCTTTATATTTCAGAATTCTTTCTATTTCATATTTGTTTATTTCCTTTTTCGACATATATTTCTTATCTTTTTAAGTATTTAATTAAACATCCATTCTATTTTAATTCCATTTTTACCAAATGCTTTAAATTATATGAAATATTAATACAAAATAAGAGGGTTTTGAGTGTTAGTGAAAAAAGACGAAAGTTTAGCGAAAATGAGGAAATGTTCTAACAATTTGCTTTCATGAGATTTTTATAGCTTTCGCATGCAATCATTCCAGAGTGTGCACAAATATATGTTTAAAATTATATTTTTTTCAAATATTTTCATCTTTTTATATTCGAAATGTTACAGAAGAAAGTGTGCGCACTTCACTTTTTATTACAATTTCAACGCTGACTCAATGTTATCAGTAAAAGTGACAATGTCTTGAAGTATACATCGCCATTTATTGAAATATAAAATAAGTTCTATTATTTGGAGGAACTGTACTTTTTTCTTCTGACAGCTGGCTTGAGCAACATTTCTTTTTTGGACGTTTTTTTGTGTAATATTCATATATTTGAGGGAAAATAAAATATTCAAAAGTATAATATTTTAAAAATTAATTGATTTATTCAATTTATCGGGTGTATAATGGATATATAAACATTTTCAGGACAATATTAATTTCAAACCTTAGAAAATAATTTATCGATTATATATTCGAGTAATAGCTCTTTTCCTTTATTCGATATAGGAATTTTAAATAAATTGAATCGCAAGTATTCGGTTTCTGGATATTAAGAGTGTAAAATATTCTGCTTAGGTGTAAAAAAAACTATATGTAACACTCAAATCTGTTATTTGAGGATGAGAATCCATTTCAATGATGTTTCAGATTTGCACTGTTTGTAGTAAAGATTTGAAATTTAAAGTTCAATTTTCTAATCCGATTTGTCAACGGTTTTCTTCTAAACAATTATAGATATTAGTTTTAGAGTTGCTTAATAATCGCCAATAGCATGATTTGTATAGTGCAGATAGTTTTGTTTATTTTTTGAAAATTGATCAAATTTTATTCAAGGATATATTAATTTTTGATTTTAGATTGTCACATTTTTATTTATATTAGTTCTTTGAACTTCCCTGACTTAACTCATTTTTACTGTAAACATTCAACGTGTGGGAAATATGATTAGTATGTTTTGTCAGTATTAAAAGTGATGCATGTAAAAATCATTCAGATGATTTGAGTATGGAACATTAATGAAGGTGTTGTAAGCATTTCTTCATACCATTGATTATCTGATTCTTATATTTCGTTTTCGTCACGCATAACTATCAAATTTCAAAGTGAATAAAAGATTCATCACTTCGATTAGCATTCTCTTCATTTTCATTTTTAATTTTATTAATTTTAAGCAGTGATGTTAAATTTGTTTATTTAAAGCAGTGGCAGCATAAGAAGTTGAACCAAATATTGCTTTATCTGTAATAATTGTCATAGTGGAAATGATATTGTTATAACGATTTGCATATTTTTCATAAAACTTATACTATTCTGAAGCAGGAAAGTTAGAAATTCTCAAGTAGTTAATTTGAATCACGATTATATGAAATCTATAATGAAATTTGATATCTTCACTGATGTCCAGTCCAGTTGCAGATCCATCCAAGTTTAGCTATAGCCTTAGGCAACGTTTAAGGAGATCTATTAAGCGAGAATGTATTATAATTTATTGTACCGTCCCATTCCAGATCAGCCATATAGTTCGAACTCTGTTCTATGAACATGTTTGATTGCAGTTTATTGAATAAAATATCAATTCAAGTTTTTATTCCATAAAGTTAAAATTAAATTAATTTAATTCACGCTACTAACTTCAGATATATCATAGGTTTCCTTAATATTCCACCGCCAAATCGTTCGCCACACTCAACATCGACCGAAATGAGAGGTCCACCGCCACAACGTGATCCACCGATTCCACCGTTAATAGAGGATGGTGAAGCTAGCACAGCATATGTTGTCGATGATTCACAGTACGACGAACCCGGAATCCCACCGGAAACGAAAGAATATCATAAAAGTTGGCTTCTTGACTTTTACAATAGGAGTGGCTAAAACTCTTCTCGTTTTGATTTAGCCTGGAATTTCTTTATTTTTGTGATTTCTCTTTCAAAGTTTAATTCCTATTCAATTGCTGATAAAAGTTCAATGATCTCTTCTTGTTGAAGTTTTTTTAGTAGTACTTTCTTATTTTATTTATGCTTCCAACTCATTTGCATTACATTTCTATTATTCTAAATGAAAATTATTTAGTTTCAGTTTTTACTTTTAAATGAAAATTGAAGAAAAACAAAATTTCAAAAGTTTTACTGTCGATAATATCTTACATTTTTCAGGATCAATTCCATCAAGGCGGCGTTCTAAATTGCTAAATAACAATTATGAAATATCGACATCAGAACAAGTACATTATACTACTTAGAATTATTTCTTTGATCATTTAATGGTTGAATGAATTACAAACTTTTCTGAATGGAAATTTCAAACTAAACTTTTTAAATGAAAAAACAAAAAATGAGGCAAAAAATTGTTATGTACAACAAAATTCATGTGAAATGATTAGAGAACGATTTCGAAATTTGAACGAAATTTGTCATTTCGAATTTTTCATCTTTTCAAACAAAAATAGAATGTTTTATTCAGTTTATAACCACGTATTGCAGATACGTACAACGTTTATCCCCAATACTCGTAATGCATGTTCAGGACAACAAGCGGTAGAGCCTGTTTCACCATGGGATGATGAAACGAGACAGATGTTGCTTCAGAATCCAGAAACTGGTAGCTTCTATGTCCCAACTACTTCAAGTAGACTCTTTTTCACAATTATTTTGATAATGAGAACAATAATTATAATATCGTGAATGAAGAGTTAAACGTTGGTAGACTTGCTTCCCTTTTTCTAAGAAGAAGTATAACACTTGAAATGAAGTAATTCCCAATATCGAAAACAGAATAGTGTTAAGTTTAATACTTAAAAAATAAGGAAAGTGAAATGGAAGTGTTAAAAGATTTTTAAACTTGAAGTTTTAATTATTTTATAAAATTTAGTGAAATTTAAATCAGTCACTTTGATCGTTCTATTATATGTTCTGACTAAAGTCATCTCAGAATAGAAGAGACCAAAACTAAAAGCACTTGCACCGATCATTCGACAGAGGTTAAATTTGTTTTTTAGCTTAACTCCTCCAGGGGTCACACATACTCTTGCCTGTCATATAATTGATTCGTATGAAGTGGGAGAAAGGGAGAAAAAAGAGTGATTTTTTAAGCAAGCTAATGAGGAGAAGATGTTATTTGGCCTTAAGGGGTAGTGCGATCCGAGGGGTCGGCGATCGGCGATCGGCGTATTTCCCAACAAGGTGTAGTGGGGGTCTTCTCAAATTGGTGAATAATTTGGAGTAAATCGTAAAGATCGTTGGCTTAAACAAGCGGAATATTCTATGTTTCCATATGCTCGCTTAATCACTTATGTAAGCATTTTTCTTAGCCATCTTCTCAGACAACTCTTAGGCGACATATCATATTTCCAACAATCCTAATATTTCTCTCTTTTCAAACATCCTTCATGCCAAAGATCTACGTAAAATTTAAGCGAAATTTCAACTATCTAACAAATCATTGATTTAAATCTGAACGAAATTTCGAAATCAACAAGAAATTAGAATTAAGATGAAAAATTGAAAGATAGAATATCATATTATATTATATTATGCCGAGAGAAGTATACGGGTGATAATAAGATGTTATTAAAAAATATTCTCGAATGACCAAATGAAGCTTTTTTTCCCGAATAATCATTGAAATAATTCTTGAAGTAATTTGCATTATCATTAGGAGAAAGATTGTTTTGTTTAGAGATAAAAAAGAGCATTAATAATAGGAAGTAAATGCGCCTGCAATAAAAGAATTAAATGAGCGGTATGGTAAAAAGAAATGCTAACCTTTGGAATGTGGAAATTATTATTATCATCTTCTTAGATTTTATTGTTGATTTCTGGTGATGGATTAATTTGGAGACAAAGTTTAGAAGAGGTCAGGGGTCAAATAGTATTTCTTCTCATTTATTCATCCACTAATTGCTTCCCATTGATACATTTCACCACTAACAACAACAACAACAATATTATATCTTATTAGATTATGCATTATGAGGGCTTTTCAGCAATGCAAAACAAATGCGCGTTGCATTAGTTATCCTTTTGTTATTATTGTTGAAAAACATCAGTAGTTGATGAAAATTTTGCATAAAATCTGTAAATGCAAAAAAAAAAAATACTTCAACAGCGTTTTTAAATCCTCGAGAATTTCAACACATCGTTTTCTGGCCAATAATTAATTGAATTTTGGGAAAAAAAAAATGAACTGAATAATAATTTAGAAATTTTTATAGAACTGCGGAAACTATTACTGATGCTTGATAAAATGAAATAAATTAGAATAGAATATTATTTTTCAGATCACATAACAGTATCATCGTTATCACCGCACAGCCGCATTTATGAAAAGTAAGTAATAACATAATATTTTAATGATAATATGATATGATGATTTGCATCAATACAGAAAGTTTCGCAAAACTTCTGAAAATTTTGAACGATTTATCGAACGATTTTTTCTTTTTTTTTTTTTTTTGTTCGATAAATCGTTATTTTCAAAATCATTTTGAAGATTCAACATCTGCATTCGGCTTTTTTTTTCTTTCAGTTATAAGATCTGAAAAAAATAATTTATTTCAATTTCCTTCAAAAATGCAGTAATAGGACGATAAGTGTGCACTGACCATGCCAAATGTGGATTCTGCTTTTACCTTTGTAGTGGGAATTGCCGTTTTATAAAATTTAATGTTGGGGAAGAGCTTTCTTTACCTTCGCGAAATTTTTGAAATATTCATTGTATAACGAAGGTCTCTCATTTTTGTTCGCAATTTCAGCGTTTCATTTCTAATTGAAAATTCAGTCATTCAAATTGTAAATATTATACATTTAAACGCGATGATTTGATAATTAATTCAATACGTGGATTTCAAAACATCAGGTGTGTTTGACTCACTATCATCGTTTACCTGAAATTAGGAAAATCAAATTAGCAGGATAAAGTTCTTATTTCTGTTAGATTATAATACTTTTAAATGACTAGAAGAAAATATCGTGGGAAAATATCAGTAATTGCGCAATAATTGTAAGAAAATCATAACTACTAGAATGAGTCTTATATTTAAAGCTTTGCTATAAACTATGCTAGTTAATTTATGCTATTCTCCTCATTTCTGCAGAATCGTGAAAAGACACACAATCTTTAAATCTTTTATTTAGAAATACTAATTTCCTGGATTAGGCGATCGCTGGCGTGAAAGTACTCAAGGATGTTTACTGCATAGCAAATATCAATAGATGAAGAGTCGAGAGTTTCAGATTGATTTCCATAAATGTAAAAAATATGAAAGTTTATAATGCTTTGATTTCTGAGTGCAAGAATAAGTTTAATTTGCACTAAGAGTCTTTGCTATATAGTTTCAGAAATATGAAGCTCATTATTTCTAGTATCTAATTTTTTTTTTAAGTATATTTCTATTTTTTTTAGTTTCTAATATATTCTCTTCTAATACATTTTCCTAATAATATTATTTCTAATATCGGTAAAATTGCTGAAGCATCAGTATTACAATGCCAACTAAGAATACTCGAATTATTCGAATCCAATTAATATTTGAGTACTGAATAGATCATGAATTGCTTGATATTTCTACATCAAATCCCTCTGCTTGATGCTATTCGGGAGAATATTTATTAAGTTTTTAGGTATTCGATATCAGCATGAGTTAATTAATCACACATGTCAAGAGTACTTATAACTGTATTTAATTACATGTTTGTTATTGCTTTCGTTATTGTTGTTTGGTCCAACGGCATCACACAATGGGTCTAATGGTTTTAATACTGACCGCCCCTTCAATTAAATCAAATCTAATTAGTGTCACAAACACCAGACTGGCTTTCCCATTCATCAGTCCATTTTCATTTTCAACAGCTTCATTGCTTTATAGCTTGCAGTTTGGCTAAATTTAAATTCAAGTTCAAGTCTTTGCGGAAGTATTTGTAATAGTATTTGTAATACTGTACTTAATATTCGTATTTATATTCATTTATAAAACTTTCAAACAATATGCTTGAGTGGCTCATGTTTTTTCTCAATATAATCTCATCGTAACAGGCAGTTTCTTGTTTGATTCATTGTAATCAGCAGTGCAAAAATAAATCAAAACTGAAATATTCAGTTTATTATTCGAAATTACGAGTTACCTAATCCAGTAGATGCACTGTTATGACCTTTTTCTAATATTTCAAGTGGCCTGTACGTAAATTTTCTTCTGTTTATTCTGACTGTGATTTCTTAATTGATGGTTTATCACTATAGAATCTAATTTTTTGTCACTTTTTCTTGAAGGACAGGGAAGCAAAATGCCTGCACTTGCTTTTAAATCAATATTTCCTACTGTAAAAGCTTCAGTTTTGACATTTATGATGACTTTTAGACGAAGGGATAATGACAAAAAAAGGAATTGAGTAATATTATTATGCCATCAAGAGTGATCATGTTTCCTTTTAATTCCTACAAAGTTAGATTTTTTCGAAATTCTCTTCTTTTCATGGAAACATACTTAGTGCCAAATCTTTCCATCAACTAAATTTCCAAAAATTTGTTTGGAAAACTTATTCACTCTTTGTGTAATTATATTTATTTAGACTTAATTGCAGAGCTAACTTTTCGACATTTCAAAATGTTCTTTTGGCATCAAATCCACGAGGATCTCACTGTGGATCTATCCTTCCGAATCATCGACATATTGGTGGTGACTTTGATCTAAAAAAAATGTCTCAGGATAAATGCCAACCAATGATGAACAAGAAAAGATTGAAATCGTTCTGTAACTGGAGGACTCTTGCCATATTACTTCTCCTTTTTCTTGCCTTTACCTGTTTTACTATATTTTTATGTAAGTGCTGATT
This sequence comes from Onchocerca volvulus, assembly GCA_000499405.2. Classification (NCBI taxonomy): domain Eukaryota; kingdom Metazoa; phylum Nematoda; class Chromadorea; order Rhabditida; family Onchocercidae; genus Onchocerca; species Onchocerca volvulus. Next base: position 6,559,501 of record HG738139.1, on the reverse strand, counting down.
CTTTTCTTGACCTCAGTTTGTTGTTTGAATTTTAGCATTACATCTATTTTGAGAGAGATTCAAAAGTCATTTCAGTTTTGAAAAGTTTTAAGATGCTTTTACGATTATAGCCACACCTGAATCTTTGCCACCCAAGGATTAAAAAAAGTTCAATTCAATCAATTTCGAATTATTTTGTTCAAAAATTTTAACATTTTCTCAAATCATTTATTTCATCGATTTTCAAATTTCGGGAGTCAAACACTGAAGTAGTTTTTGCATGGAGTTTTCGATATGCTGTAGCTTGAATCTTGTAGGATTTACAAACGAACTTTCTAGGGAATTCAACTTCTGTTTGTGCATTCAACTGATAACAGTGATAGTTTAATCAACTTTAATTATCTTTTTTCTGACTTTTTATATGTTTCATTTTCTTCCCTTTTAGAAAATGAATTATATCCATTTGAATGGTCTTTTCTGATTTTCCTTCTTACAGTATTGTTAGGAAATGATAATTTTCGATATGTATGTGACCAGTCGACTAGATCAGTGTATTCATCAGCTTCAACAGGCCTGTTCCATTCGGATGCATGGCATGATGTACATATGAAAACAACTGTCTTGAAACCATTACCTGAAAATTTCGAGTTAGGACAGCAAATTGAGGCCGATCTACCTCCAGGAGTTATTGTTTATTCGTATGTTTTTCTTTACTGATTACATTTTTGCAAGTAACGTCGAATTACTTATAAAGATAGGATGGAACAGATTCTATATTGTATTGAACCATTTTAAACAAATTCATATTTTTGTTTTGAAGCAATAAAAGGTAATTAGCGATTGGTTACCGATACAGTCAATATTTGGATAATTATTCTTACTCTGAGTAAATGAATGATTTTTTACACTGACTATTCTACCACTAATAATTCCTTTTATCGTAGTTAATGCCAATTTTGCAGATGTTTCTCGGTGCAAAAAAATAGTCGAATAATTTTCAATATATCGGTAGATCCACAAGCACAGATGGTCATTTACGGTAGACGAACAGCGCTACCGTCACCGACTACTTACGATTTCGTGGATATTATTCACGCTGATCGGTTAACTGTATCTGGAAATTCATCAGACATCCGACTAAAGCGTTTTACACCAGTTTGTTTTTATGCTTACATTGTTCATTATTAACAATGAACTTCTAAGATAGAGTTTGGAACTCGAAGCAGTAGTTAATAGAATTGATTCCCTTCAATCCCAAGTTAGCGCATTCTTGAAATCAACTTGAAGAGGATGCTTGCCATTCTTAAAGAAAGCGAGAAGATCAGTTTTGCAATTTTGTTTGCATTAAAATGAAAAATCATATAAGCATCGACTTGCTATCAAAGAATTTCAAAGCAGTTGTTAGCCAAAAGCTTTCAATGATTTAATTCTTTTTCACTTATCACCTATTATCACCTCTGCTCTGGTGTCTATGGTGCTGCTGTAAATGATGTCTGGAAGGTTGTTGATTAATTAATATGGCTGTTTGAACTGTCTTCGAAAAGTTTCAATGTTCAAGGAACAAACAAAAGCCTAAAAAATGGCAAATAATTACTTCTTGCAGCTGCTTCGGACAGCCATTCTGACACACTACTTGCTAAGTGGACGATGGCACATCGGATTACTTAATGATGTCTTACAGGTATTTCTGATAATTTAATTTCAAACTAAAATGGATTTCTTTGCTACCTTGGATATAAGGCATTTGAAAGGCTGCATCTTATATTTTGATCTTTGAATGGCAATTTTGTCCCTAAAATAAGTTTTTCAAAAATCGTTTAGATTTTTTTCGTTCTACTATTCAATGTCACACTTTTCTAACAAATTTTTCTTCAATATATAAAACTAAGCGAACTCAAGCATGAAAAAAAAGGGTTTGACAAAAAAAAAAAAAAAAAAAAACTTGGTTACGAAATTTAATATTTCGTTTCTTTTAGTTAGATATTAGAAGTTCACTTTTAATATCTCATAAAAGATCAGTGCTTTTTAATATTTGATAAAAATAATCGAATCATTGTTAGCTCAGTATTGGTAATTATTTTACCGATAAATATGAACTAATTTGCGTAGTTTAAATTAAATAACGAAATATGATGCGAATTCTTATTTCAAAAATGTTTTGAACTAAATTGAAAAAAAAAAAAAACATTTTCGTCTTCATATTGGGAAGTAAGATAGAGAATTGATTTTCGCTTATCTATCATTTATTTCAACGTTACGTGAACTATTTCACGTTTGTTATGATCATATATTTACATTTGTTTTCCTAATAATTAAAAGTATTCTGTCAGCCATTCTCAATACGCCTTGTTGCTGCGGTGGATGCTGACCAGGTAGTGGACGAGAGGAGCGATGATTGTCGCTATGATTGTACAGGACATGGGCAGTGCAAGGACGGTAGATGTTATTGTTTTCCGGGTTATAGCGGGATTTACTGCGAAGAAAGTTGGTTATTTATCTGGGATTTTAATGAGTTGCACGTTATGTCGATATTCAGATCTTACTAAGACAAAAATTCCATCAAGTAATTGATCTGTGTGATTAGCACTAGTCTATGTTGTCATCATTTCAAAATAAGATGATACGCTACCACTTTAGGCTATTTTGCTGGGCTTAAATATAGACTTCGTCCCTATTTTAGTAAATAAATCGTAGCCAGAAGAAAAGCGATTAGTAAAGCGGTTGCTGTTTTGGTTGTAAATAATCAGTAGACTAGGATTAAATTTGAATTGAATATGTAAAAATGGACAAGTAAATAGGGGATGGAGATAAGGTGGAGAGAAGTGAAAAAGGTTCGGGATGAGTTTATGATAATGGAACATCTGTGAGAAGAAGCGATTGAGAATTTAAAGCTTTTGACGAACAGATAATTCACTTCTTTAGTATTTCTTTTCTCTGGCAAGGTACAAAGACCGCTTTATTGAATTCCGTATAAAAAGCAATTGACTCTTTTTTACATTACAAAGCATAAGGATGACTCATTACTTCAACTATGGGAATCTATAATCAAAATACATTTATCGCAAAAAAAAAGTGAAATAAAAGTGAATTATTAAATAGATAAAATGAATGATTCATTTCCCATTCGATTCATTTTGCGATTCAGCAGGCGACGTGCATCATTCGTAACTCATTCAAAAATTCAGCAATTGGCGGAAAAGATCCTTTTATGTTACTGTGACAGAGACGAATCCTGCTGAAAAAAATTTTATTGATTGACGGAGGAGTGATTCTTCGTTTACGTTACAAACAGATGTCATATGACGCTAAATTCTGTGTGATTATATGCATGAATTTCTAGAGAAATCTTGCAGGTGTTGCTACTTACAAGTCGATAAAATTTGACAACTATTTTGTAAATTAAAGTACATCACATAGATTTATGTGAGCTTTGTCTCATTTAAGATGCATGTCCAGTACTATGCAGTGGGAATGGAATATTTTCTGGAGGTCAATGTACATGCCATGAAGGTTATAAAGGTCCGGATTGTGACTTACTGGTGCATTGGTGTGAGGTACCTAACTGTAATGGACATGGTCAGTGTAATCAGTTCGGTGATTGTGAATGTGACATTGGCTGGAAAGGTACTTTCTGTGACAAGGTATTTATTGGCATTTGTTATTTTTAGGTACAAATATTAAACACTTTTGGTGAAAGCAAATAATTGATATTTGTACAATGTAATTTAAGCTGTCAATTATACCGAAGAGTGCATCTTCAAATTTTATGGGAAGGTTGGATCTCAGAATGTAGTGTATCATTTGATTTTGAGTTTTCAAGTGATAAGTTTCACGTAATTATTATATCTCATGCATGATGAAATGTCTACATAAGTATTTTGGAAATTGATTTCAGTGAAGTACTCTTTTTTTACCTTTCTTCAATTGTTTGGTTTAAGCCGATTACAAGGAAAATAATTGCATTTTAACTTTGAATGCATTAAAATTCTAGAAAGACTGCAAGGATCCTTACTGTAGTGGCCATGGTGTGTGTCACAACGAAAAATGTTACTGCGAAGATGGATATCGTGGGGAGAAATGTGATGAAATATATCCATCCGAAAATTGCATCGGTAAAGAACTTCGGTTACCTGATCAAACTGAACCAGATTCAGATGCGGATCCAGCTTGTGCCAATCGTGGAAGGATTGATCCAGAATCAGGATTATGCATTTGCATTCCTGGATATCATGGGAAGAAATGTGAATTAGGTAGGTTAATTAATAAAATTCATTGAGAGATTTAGTGGTGAATCTACTTTTGCTTTTCTCAAATATTTCAAACTCTGTTTGACAACTTGATTGTCATTTTTGTTTATTCAATCGAAATTAAAAGAATATGTAAAATTTGTAGAACGGTGCGAAGTGGAGTGCTTGAATGGTTTATGTGGTAATGGTATCTGCGTTTGTGATGAAGGATGGACAGGTATGGACTGCACGGAGAAGAAATGTCTACCTGGATGTGAGCTACACGGACATTGTAACAATGGTACTTGCATCTGCAACAAAGGTTGGAATGGCGAAAATTGTTATATTGGTTTGTTTTCCTATTGTAATATTTCAAAATACTAAAATGAATTTTCAATTTATTTACTGGCTAGAATTGAGGATATCGAAAGACATCTGTTGAATTGAATCCAATTTCATGATATTTTGATGACGTGTGAAAGATAATATCCATGTTAATTTGGATTCAGCTGGCTGTGTCAATGATTGCAACGGAAATGGCGTTTGTCGGTTATTTTCTGGAGAGTGGAAATGTTCATGCCATACAACATATTTCGGCGAGAACTGTTCTCTGCCAATCGAATCGAGTTGTGATGATGGTGTTGACAATGATAACGGTATTAATATCAAGTTTTGTTACAGAAAGTTGGTCCAGAAAAAAAAGCTAGAAGGCGAATTAATCATGAATTATGAATTAAATTCCTTTTAGAAAGGTATAGATTCATTTTGCATTATTTTAGATGGTTTAATAGATTGTGAAGACTCGGAATGCTGTATGGACAATAGCTGTTCATTAAGTCAGATGTGCGTTACGGTAATACAACCACGAGATGTACTTCTAAAAGTGATACCAACTGTAAATGGTAATTTCTATCAGGTAAGCTTGTCATCTTATTGAATATTCAATAAACTAGATAATTTGAGAAGATTTTGATTCCAATTCTTTTTTTTTTTTATTTTTCAGCAAATTAAGTTTTTGGTTCAACGTGACTCGGTACAACGTTATGCAGATGAACGTTATTTCAATGAAAGGTTCTTATCCAATAATATTTTTGTATATATCAGATACAAGGTTTAAAGATAAAAATATTAACATTTAACGGTCACATCGAAGTACCACAATGTCAGTTTCTTGAATTGCTTTTTTAATGTTAAATTTAAAATTCGGAAATTGAATGGCATGATTTTTTTTTTCTTCTTAATGGCAAGGTTAGCTTAACTTGAGACATGTCATTATCCATTTCCAGTCAGATATAAAAAATTTGATTTTTCGCCAGCAAAGCAGTAATGCTACTTCTAATTACGGTATTACAGTTTTGTATCAGTCATTCGTGGACGAGTTTTGGCTGAAAATGGTTCGCCGATTACAGGCGTGCGTATTGCGGAGGCACGTCATCCAACGTTGACAGGTTTCACGTTGAGTCGTAGTGAGGATGACGGAGGTGCCTTTGATCTAGTAGTTAATGGTGGCAAAACGGTGACTTTGCAGTTTATGAGAAAGCCGTTCGAAAAACTCGAAAAGAGTTTTTACATACCGTGGAATGAGATTGTTTACGTGGGCGATATAAAGATGCTATTGGGACCGCAGGTAGGAAGCTTTCTAAAAAGTTCTGATTGAAATAGAGGATTTCAAAACTTGAATTGACTGTGAAAATATTGCATTCGAGATTCGTGCAGACTTCTTTATTTCGAATCGTTCTTTAGATTTTTCTAATCAGATATCGATGAATCATAGTCCCTGATACTTATAATGTCGTAGAAAGTGGGCCAAGCCAGACATTGCAGAAAGTGATATATGAGTCTCTGTTTTCACGATTTTTCTAGACCATCCATCATTTATCAAAATGCATTTAAAACTTTAAATTATGTTTTTTTCCACTTTTAAAATTTTAAATTAACATTATATGAAAAATGATCGTAATCAGTTTACGATTAAATAATTACTAGTATTTTTAGAAGAAAGTTTTGGATTTTATATAGTTTACTGTATCCAATAGGAAATAACCGATTACTGTGCTAAGTAAAGTGTAAAGTAATCAAAAGTTTTTCATCCCGCACTAATTGTCTTATGATTATCTTTTCTTCTTTCTATATTTCATTTCTGCCCTTTTTTGCGGCAAACTTTACATGCGAATGGTATTGTCTCTTTTCACTACTTTAGTGTCATTATATCTTTCATCACAGATGGCACTTTATCTTAAAAATTGCCAAAACAACACCATTATGATCCAGAACCCATTCATTATTTCATCAGTCGGAGCTCAGGGTTAGAGGTCATGCACGAATAATCAAGATCTTTTGCTGGGCTCATTTGCTCGTTGCTTAGAAATCATAAAAGTAGCAGAAATGATTACAGAATGAATAAAAATTTTTGAAGGCACATATTACTATTAATAAAATAATCGCAGACCACAACAGAAATTAGAAGCATGTTATGCTCAAAAAATAATTTATGCTCACAGCCTGATACCTAAAAATATGCAAAACAAACTTCTAATTTGTCTTATGGAATCATTGTATGAAAAATAATTATAGTCAAATTACTATTAAATAATTAATAAATCTATCATCCTATTATTACTCATAAAATTTCGAATGATAAGGGAATTTCGTCATCTTATCAATGATCGGTATTTATACTCACCTATACCATGTTTCATGCACTGATAAATGTAAGTAATAGTCATTGGTAAGATACGAAGGTATCACTTATCCGAAATTTTATTATGGAATTTTAAGAAGTTAGATGCATTGAATCTTAGACTGTTCTTTAACTTTCATGATAGTGTGATAAGGATCTCGTGGACGAATTGCAGGCTGTAAGTGAACGATTGGAAATGAATGAAAAATGTCGACAGTATTATGCTATCAATCGCCTAGCTCCTACCATATTTGCATCATGGCGTATAAGTCAGTATTCCGGAAAACTTACTTCTTCAACACATAGTATTCAACTACTAGCCGATTCCGGAAAATCTTTTGATTCCATTCAGGTAGGATTTTTATTTCTTGAAATGTGTGTAAATATTTATTTCTATAATTGAGTTAAAAGGAAATCGTACGATTGGTGTAATCTTGCTTTTAATTTTTTTTTTTTTTTTTTTTTTTTTTCATAAACCTGGTCTTTTGAGGAGACTGATTACATTATGGGCGAAATTTTTGAAAGATGGAATTTAAATTTGAAATATGAGAGCAAACATTTAAGATTAAAAAAAAAAAAACAAGGGGTAAATGATTACAAATCTAATATTCGCTACTTTTTTATTATTCTAATAAAAGTTCTGAAATGTACGGTTTCTTTTGTTTTTCTCTTCTGTTCTTGCTAAATTATGATTTTTTTTAAGATACCTGCAACGAATGAAGTATACCTTGTATATGACAGTTCATTTGCTGATGGCTATCGTAGTACGTTGTTCATTGAATTACTTCCGAATCGTATTCCGGAAGAAATTCGTTTAGTCCATCTGTCCATCAATATTGCTGGCAATCATTTCCATAAAGTTTTTTCGGCTATGCCAAATTTAACGTACACATATTCGTGGGAGCAGACGAATGTTTACATTCAGACGATGAGCGGATTGGTTAATGCTAAAGGTAAATTTACGGAATTTTAAGTTAAACCCAAAGATTTCCGAAAATTTTTCGTATTCCGAAAAATATTGCCTTCTTAAAATGACTTTCTATAGTATCAGTTGGATACGAATATGAAGACTGCGGTAAAGGCATTGTTTGGATTCACCGCCTTGTGAAACTTGAAGGTCATCGCGCTAATCGTTTCATGTTGGGCGCTTGGTCACTCAATGTCCACCACCATTATGATATCATACACAGTATGTATTTTAATCATTTCTCTGTTTTGTGTCCACCTGTTGGTTTTTTTTTTTCAATTTCGTAATTTTCTTTTTCAAAACTGTTTTACTTTATTACCCTTTCTAAAGTTTGTTATTTTACCTAGCCTTCTGAGTATAATTTACGATATGAACCAATCATAAATTGTAAATAATCAGAGATATTGTTGACAGATGTGCTGGAAAAAGGTGATGGTACAAAAATATTTTTGGATGAAGCTGACCCATTATTAACAACAGTAATTGGTAGTGATCAGCAACGTCCTGTTAATTGTCCTTTTTGTGATACATCTGCAGGGTACTTCTACCTTTTACTTTCCCAAAATTCACAGAAAGAATTGCTTTTATGGTTGTATCTCTCTAGAAATTATTTTCCATTCATGATATATTAATTAGTATCTCAATCATATATATCATAAATATTAGCATTTATAAAAAATATGTTGTTTGATGTTTTTAGAAGTTTTGTTAGATTACTGGTGAAAGTATGTGTTGAAAAGTTGCATTTGTAGTGATGCTCGTCTTTTTCGGCCTGATGCATTATGTGTGGGAAGTGATGGTTCATTGTACATTGGTGATTACAACTTGATACGTCGTTTGACGCCTAACAAAATGCTTGTTTCTTTGCTGGAACTCAGGTTTTTTTTTTTGTATCAAATTAATTTGATATTTAATCCAAAGTGGATTACAAAAGGACAAAAAAATTTTGTTTTTGTTATAAATATTCTTGATATGTATTCTCGAGTTTCTCAGATCATCCTGAATAATTTGAATCGTTTTTCTGTTTATGGTTTGATTGAAAAAGATGCGTTTAGCCATGTTCACCTAATATTACAGCATATCGGATACAGCTCATCCCTACTATTTGGCCATCGATCCGGTAACTGATTCTCTTTTTATTTCGTTACCGATACGTGCACAAATCTGGCAAATAAATAAAGAAATAGATGGTACCACAGATCTAACAACAAATTACAATGTTGTCGTTGGTGATGGAAACGTATGTCCTAGTTCTGGTACACGTTGTGGTGATGGTGGAGCCGCTGATATGTCTCAGCTAACTTTCCCCAAAGGCATTGCTTTTGATGAATATGGAAATTTGTATATTGCAGATAGTAGACGTATCAGGTAAGTTCATATTACATTTCTAAATTGAATGTTTCTGTAATAACATTCATATCTTTCTATAGATTATTGTTGGATTTATTGTTGAAGTTAAAAATTTTAATTACTGAAATTATAATGAAGTTTGCAGGGTTGTGGATCGAGAACGACATATCAATACGTTGATTGAAGAACGTGGAAATGGACCTCGTCCATGTACAATTGATTATACTGATCTGGCAGATATCACTACTGTAAGTTGCAATCTTGTTTTTATTCCTTCAAATATTAATCTTTGATGTTATCTGGCTTTCCTATTTCTTTATCACTTTCTTCTAATTGTGCGAATTTTTCTTTAGAATTGGATTCGAAATTAAAACAACTTTAATTTATTTCAATTTTCAAAGTTTACTTATTGATGAGTTTAAGGTATGGCCAACATCACTTGCTGTGGATATGCTAAATGATAGATTGTACATACTTGATACAAATGTGGTATACGGTATATCATTGAATACTCGTACGGCTGTAATAGTGACTGGGACATTTGCTGAATGCGATCAGATGAAAACATTATCAGGTGATTTGTTAACACAACGACCACTAACAGAAGCACGATCCATTGCCGTTGGGCCAGATTCTACTGTATTCATTGTTGAAACAAACAACAAAAAAGTGAATCAGGTATGATCTTTGATCTTAATTGAAATAGTAATCAGTTAGTGCATTGTCAACGTTTTTAATCAGAAAATTATAAACGATTGAAGTGGAATTTGTAGGAAAAGAAAACGTGAGTGCATGGTTAGTTCCTATTCTACAATGACAGTAAGTGAAACGAAATTTAAATGATAATCCATTTTTTCTTAATATTTTGATGAATTTAATAAATAAAGTGTACAAACCATCCGTCAGGGGTAAGTTGTAATATGATGGAGTTAAGGAGAACTTGTCTTAATTTTTTGGAATAGGGAATTCTTAGGATTTAGCTTTGGTTATTTTTTATTGAAAATTTGTCAGTGACATGATTGATACTGCAATAGTTGCTTTGGAATTATACGATTCCAAAGTTTCTGATGTTTAACATTTGATTCAGATTCGAGCCATCTATCCAGATAATCGTTCAAAAGTAATTGTTGGAAAAGTGAGCAAATGTGATTGTGATCGTACGAATTGTCCATGTGAAGATCTTCATCCAACTGTTTCAACTTCTGCTTTTCTTCATTCTCCATCGGCTGTGGCCGTTGACTCAAAAGGAATGATATATATAGCTGATAAGGTAAACATTTTTAGAAAAATGAAACTTCTATGAGCATAAATGTTTGATGAATATTTATGTTATAGTGTTATTGCAAATGACAGCTACTGTAATAATAGTGGTAATGCAGATAATCTGCAATTTTCATTATCACATTATAGCTCTAATAGCACAAGTAACGATTCAAATCTTCAATATTAAACCATTTAGATACTTTCATATCAATTCAATATACTTGAATCCAATTAATATTTGAATTTGAAATATTTTGTAGGGTAATTTCAAAATTAAAAAACTTCAAAGACCCAATGCAATGTACGATGAAACAACTCGACAATACCGTATCCATAGCCCTCACACTAACGAAATTTACCTATTTAATAAGATCGGTTTCCACGTGAGCACTGCTAATCTTCTTTCTGGCGACACGATATTCAATTTCACCTACAATGTTGACACGCAGTAAGCCTCTCTTTTTGCATTTTTTTTTTTTTTGAGTTTTTTTTTTTCATTTTTTAAAAATTTATAAATTGCAAAAATATAATTTTTTCTAGATATTCCAAATATTTAATGTTTTGTAAGATTTAACGATTTTTCTTGTTTCTTTATAGTCTTGGTCGATTGACGCAAATAACTAGTACTGGTGGACATATTCTTCGACTTCATCGAATAGATGACAAAAAAACTCTACTGGAGACAGCTACAGGCCTTCAGACAATATTAAATTTCGATCATTTTGATTCGACATTATCAAAGATTACGTTTCCTAATGGTGGTGGGTTGTAATTTCTTCATTTATTTATTAATATTTCGAATTTTTTCAAGTTTTATAGTTGCTTTATAACTGCTTTTTACCTTGTTTTTAATTATCAGCCAAATTAACCGATCATTCTTTTCCAGAAAGTACCAAATTTTCGTACTTCCCTGGACATCTCCTTCGTTGCCGCGAAATAGTTAATCGAAATTGGTGCTTTGAATATGATGAATTTGGGCGTGCAAAAGCATTGCTGAATCCAGCTGGAATCACTTATTCCATGACGAAACGTGATTTAATACATGGTAGTTTATTAACGAGAGTGACTAGAAATAATGAGCCATACACGGTTTACGAATTTTCCGACAAGAAATTCACAGAAGAAGGTGAATTTAAATATTTTTAAAATTTAAGGAAGAAAATGGATGAAAAGCTGGGAAATTTAGATATATATGAAAGATTTTTAAGAAGAATAGATGTATGTTGATAGGTATCAAGAATAAAATTTTATTCTGCATGTTGGAATTTAATGGCTGAAATTAGATGCAATTTCCAGAGGGAATTTCTTGTTGTTAACGAGAGAATAATGAAAATAAAGAAAAGAATATTTTCTGAAATTTTTAGAAAAATTAATTTCTCAAAAAGTTGAAAGGAAAACTTTTGCATATTTCGGTCTGAATATTGTCGTAATTCTTGATCATTAGTGCTAGCAAAAAAATCATTAAGGGGCGCAGAATCAACAGGTGACGATACTCGATGAAGGTTTGTTGATTGTCGCGTTTGGTGCACGAACTCATTTCGATGGTGTAACGCATCCTCTTCTAGAACCACATGAAACAGCAATTTTAAAACGGAAAATAACTCTTCCGGAAGCAGTAGATCCGCCAAGACGTGAGCTAAATTTACGCTTTGAATGGCGTGGCTACATACGTCGCAAGGAATCCGGTCGTCGTGATTCGCAGAAATGGCATCGCATTCAGCAGGTCGGAAGGAGACCGAGGGTATGAGTTAGGGTGTGCGGTGCTGGCTTCATGCTCTACTCATACATCGAATCTCTTCATTTTATTAACTTCTCTGTTTAACTGACTTAATTTTAACAAATTGCGATTTTCATCGATTGATGCAATTATAATGCTTTTTTTGCAAATAGAGATTGATTTTCTTTTATTGCATGTCTGAGTTGAAGAAAAGCTTGTTGAATTAATTATTTAGTAGCATATTTAATTCTCATGAATTTCATTTTTGAAATTTTGATGACTCAGAATTTTGCTTGTTATTCTTGTAGTAGAACAATGTCTGACGACTTCTATACAATGATTTTCACAAAATTTCTATGAATTTGTCATCATTTTAGCCATGTCAACAAGAATAGAATAGCTCTCAAGTTTGATTCAATTAACAGCTATCTCGAGGTTTGGCATAGTCATCCTCACTTTGGCCATATTTCTGCTACTGCATGTGAATTTCTGTATGTTCAACAAATTCACTATTTGTTTAAAATTTCAGATCAATGGACGTAATGTGTTCACAATTGAATATGATTGTGATAGCAGACAAGATACTGTTCGGAATAGTCTTGATGAGGAAGTTCTGGCTATCCAGTATAATGATGCTAGTCAAATAACTGCTCTGATTCCACTTATTCCACATGAACAACCTCATATAGAAGCCATAAAAATTATGCATGATTCATCAGGAAGACCAAGTCAAATAACTTGGGGAGCCTCATCCATTAATTTCGAATATGATCGATTAAATCGAATTATTTTGATATCGGCAATAGCGCAAGGTGTCAGCTATCTTGAACGGTAAATTTTTTTGAACAGCTTTATTTATTAGCAAACTTTGAGTTGTTACTGCAATTTCGAAAATTTGTGATTGTAAAATGATGAAAATTTTCAGGAAATTTTTTTACCAGAAGGAGAATCAATTAATTCCTTCACTTGTCCAAATGCCATCAGGCGAGAAATATCGTTGGCGTACTGATCGTATTGGTGGTATCACGTTTCTGAAAACTCCAACTGGTGTCGTACATAACTTCATGCAATACGCTATCTTTGATCGAGTTTGTCGACGGCGTAGTGTTTCATTTTCTGATGCATCTTACGTTGCTTGTATGGATGATGATGAACATTTATTGGATTATCAAACACCGGATCGATTGCATTCTTTGACTATGAAACGTGACCTGTATGGAAAAGTGGTTCAAATAACTTCAGATGCCGAAAATATCTTCTTGAGATACGAAGGACAAAGTGAAAACTCGCAGGTCTATTTTTATGTTTTAACTTAATATAGTTCATAATTAAGTCCAATTTTCGACAACCAATATTTTCTTTGCAAAATCAAGAGAAAGAAGATATAAATTTGCAATTTGTATTTTGCAAGTTTGGAAAAGTCATTTCACATTCTATGATGATTTTTACTTTCTTGAACATTTGGGAAAGGTACTAGATATAGTTCTGTTCCGGAGGTACGTGGAAAAGATCAATAAGCGGTGATTTTCGATTGATACCTTTAGTATTAGATGATTATTACCAAGTTATTTAACTCCGAAAATATATAGGCTTTTTTACAAAAATTTTTTCCTTTCAAATATTTAAATTCTGATATGACGTTTATTTCAGGTGCAAGAAGTTAGCAGCAGTTTTCTGAAGAGGACATATCAGTGGCAGGGTATAATACATTCTATTATTCGGGAAACTCATATGGCTGTCACCCATTTAAATCGGTAATTTTTACTTGTTTTTTACTAACTCATATACTAAAGTTGCAGGAATATCAATTTCTCATAAAGCAAATTTTCTTAGAAATTCCTTACCTTTCACACATTGTCGTGGATCGTATTTACAATAATATTTTTGATTTTTTTATGATTTGCATTAATAAATTTTTTTGCAGTCGTTTTGCTGAAAGTTTAGTGGAATTCTTATACGAGTATGATGATTTTTTCCGATTAAGAACAGTGACAATCACTTACAATGATGTGCGTTTGCAACCACAAAAATATCAATATGATTCTCGACAAGGACGGTTGACAAAACTGAATAATTTTGTCTTCTTATATGATTTATACACACGTAGAATAATGGGTGAAAAGGTAATTTTGTTCAGATTTCCGTTTTCAAGAGATTATTCATTCAACAAAGAGTCATTTATATTCCTTGCGAAGAGAAATAGTTGTCTGCTTTTTACAGCGGCGAGTAGAGAATATATTCAAGAAATATTCTAAATAAAACCATTGCCAATCAAACAAATACTTCTTTTATTTCAGTTGGTAATGGAGATTTTCTATAATAATGCTAATGAGGAAATCATGCGAAAGCTAATGATCAATGAACTGAAAGTTGTGGAAATGAGCGTTACGCGACACGCGCTTGGTTGGGTTGAAGCTGTTGATTGGACTGTCATCGGAGAGAAAAAGCCAACTGAAAAACGAACATTTAACATGGATGGACAGGTACAAGTTACATCATTTCAGATTAATTTCCATTTGTTTTTCTATTCCCAGAAGTTTTGACTTTTTATGATTTTTCTTTTTTTTTCAACTGTTGTAGAATTTGATTGTACCTGTGTTTTAGTTGGTACAATATACAATTGGTGAATCAGATGATTATCGATGGACACTTCATTATGATTTAGATGGACGATTAAAGGCTATCAATGATGCAAAAATATCATTTTCTAGTGGGAAACTGAAAAGCATAGATCAGGTTTGCAAATGTGTGAGAATATTCAAATTGATTGAATTTGCAGTTTTGTAAAAATATTAAGAAACTCAAAAAATGATTATCATTGAAGATAGAGTATATGGTGAATACAAACGGTTGGACGCGAAAACGTGGTGATAAATATTTCGAATATGACGTCTATGGTCGAGTACGTCGCGCCTATCAGTCTGGCATTATGGATATTGAATACGGTTATGACGATCGATCACGAATAATTTGGAGAAGAGTGGATGATAAGCAGTTTTATCGTTTCTTTTACGCAATACCTGATCGACCATATCTCTTAACACATTTCACCTCGTAAGTTCTGTTATTTTTGATTACTTACGAAACCGGAGATAGCCACGTAAAAGTTGTGGTCATCTGACTCAAATAATATAGCATACGGAAACTTTAATTGCTACAAATCGGTCAACTTCATTCGTAGAACTGAATAAAATTGGCCATTAATTACAGGACAAACGAAACAGTATCAACTATTTTATACGACGATCGAGATGTTCCATTCGCCTTCTACAGCGGTGATAAATATCATGTCTTATTTGTGGATATCGATGGTTCTATTCGGTTCATTTTTACATCCGATGGTACCATGGTGAAAGAAACAGTTCGTAATCCACTTGGTGCAACCATCATAGACAGTAACGATGGTTTCTACTTCCCACTTGGATATCGACATCAATTCGATGACCCAGTTACCGGCATTGTAATTATGGGACCGGAAGCACGGCCATATGATACATTTGCCGGACGTTTCATGTCCATTTCGATTTCTTATGTTACTTCACAATTGGATATTTTTGCTCCTGAATATGAAAGTGATCCCTTCCGTGCAATACCAACGGAATCGAATTTACTGCGACATTTCCCACTTGGTAACGATCAGTTTTATTTTGCTCTTAGTTACCGGACTTCATTTCTGATTTCTTATTTTTTTAAGCAAACGGTCTATTTTTAAATTTTCTTGAGTACTGTGAAAGGATTCTAACTTCCTCTATTTAAATCACCTAAAATGACTTCTGCTTCAATTATTCGGTCCAACAATGCCTAGTTTTTGTTTTTTAAGGGATAAAAATAGTATATTATATTATATATGATAGATCTGAATAATAAAGGGACAAGAAGAACTAATATGAGTGCTGAATCAGTGGTAGCTAAATGATGAGAGACGCTAGGATTTTTAAAATTGAATCGCCTTCGATTAATTGAAAATTTCCAGATATCGAAAGATGGATGGAGATGAATGGATTCTCACTTGCACAAGTACTCCCTTCTGTTCCGAATCCCACTCAGAATCGTGGTCTTCAGAAACTGCTGCAACTACCTGATAGCCTTTGTACAGTTAGCGTCACTCATATCCTTTCTTCATCATTTTGCTCATTGATTCATAAAGTGAAGCATTTCAAGCAATTTCTTACTGTCACACCACCAATACTTCTACCATTTTCTCGTCTTCCATTTCTCGTCCTATTTGATAAGACATCGTATAGCTCCAGCGATTCGCTTGGTTTTCGCGGATTAACTTTTATAAAACGTCCATCTGATAAGGTACATATTTTGGAATATTTGATAAAATCATCGTTAAAACACATTGCCGTCTTCAAAAGATAATATATATATTGTCAGATCATATGATGTTACTTAGTTAATAGTTTATTTGGTGCACTTGCCGGTGATTTGGACCTCTTGGCTTCAGTCAACCATATGTTAGTTAGTACAGTATGATCTTTAAAATCTCTAGAATATATGTCCCTTTGAATATCGGTATTATCAATCCTTTACAACTATTGTATATCGCTTCTACTTACATTATTACAAAAATTGTGAGAGGAATCACGGTACTAATATCTTTTAATTAAACTTTTAAGTTGGCTTCTGCCAGCATCAAGGAATTAGACATTTGTATTTTGAGCTTCCTCAATATTTTTACAATAATTTGTTTTGTGTACTTATTTTACTGCTTCTTGCTTTCTGTAAAATCGAGAAAAATTGCTGTGGTTGTAACTCAAAGATTTTTGGAAATCTGCATATTTTTATTTCTTGTTAAACTTATCATAGTGCCATTTAATGGAAACGAGTATGGTTTGAAGTACCAGTACGTTGAAGTTTACGCTGTAATATGTCAGAAAGTTTTTCTTTTTTCATTCTTTTTTATACGAAGGATTGTATTTAGCATCATTTGAACAAATGGTGTCAAAATCAAATAATCAAATATCAAATAATTTCGTGTAATATATTTAATAGATTTCAAGTTTCAGTTTGAAGTGAGTGGACATTCTTTGAAGGATGACGAGAAGCTGAATGCCCTGAAGATATTGCTAAATGATAGCTTCTTCTTGAACATTATAAATATGCATTTATCAAAAGAGCTTGTGCAAGTAATAATGTTTAAATACTGTTTTCGACTTTTTTTTTTCAATTTTAATTAACAAATTAGTCTAGCAGTCCATAATTTTCAAAATATTTGTCAGTTTTAGATCTATTTCGCCACAAATCTGACTTCTGATAAAATACCATTGAATGAACTAGCAGAATTATTCAATATTTCGAACTTCAATCAACACTTGACGCTCCAAGCTGGAAATACTGAACTTATATTTTATTATGGCAATAGTTCGGTATGTTTGATGTTTGAAAATTTTCATTTCATTAACACAATTAAAAAATTTTATAACTCAGACTATATTTTATACTTGAATGCAGATTTAGAAAATTGGAAAAATTGATTCCATCTTTTCAAATACCATTTGAATTTTCTAAAATATGCCACCTTTGCATATCTCTTTCGAAATATTAGCAGAGTTGAATAAATTTCGATTTATAACTGTACATCATTTTAGGAAACTGTCAAGTCTGAAATAGTTCGTCAACAGGCACTCGAAATTAGTAAAATAATTTGGGAAGATGAAGCAGAACGTGCTCGTTGCGGTGCGATCACTCGACATTCATGGACCGAATCCGAATTGTCGAAACTAGTCTCAGAAAGAGTCGTGAATGGTTATGAGCTTGAGTTTCGCCCAGATAAATCGATGCCTGTTCTTGCGAACACTTATTTATGGACATTTCAAAGGGTAGCTGCCTGAATTTGATATGTTTTTTACCGGTTTTTGAAGGATTTTCCTCATTTGGAACTTTCTTTGTTATCTGATGATTGAACAAGCCTTTTCGTAACAGATTTAGCTGAGTTTAGTAGAATTTTCCTAATGCCTAATTTGAATAAAGAATACGAAATTAAAAAAAAATTAGCTGCTCTATTCATATAATGACACTATTATGCTTGAATAATTGCTCTTAATTTCAATTCATTTTTCATCATTTGGGGAAATTTTTTATATCTGTATAATAAAGATTTATATATCTTTATATGCCATTTCGATATAATTTTAACTCCTAGAATGGTGGAAAAGCTTTTTCATGAATTTCGAAATAATTACAATTCCTGAAACTCCTAGGACTATAGCTTTTTTCTTTTCTTTCTAGAAACATATAGGGTTTCAAAGTTTGTTATTCTCATGATTTTTTGCTCATCATTTCTGTTTATAACCATCATACGTTATATATTGTCTTCCTCTGAATTCCTATAACTGAAAGTCTATTTTCAGATAGATTCTCTCAAGAGATGCCTCTCTTGTCTTCCAGCAGTCATTGTTTTGCTATTATCAAAATGTGTACATTGTTTCATTGTTTAACTATTCCATTGAAAAAGTTGCCTTCACATTGTTTGCAAAGGAATTTATTATTGTTTGCCAATTGCATTGTTCATTGTACAATGAATCAACATGTGCTTTCAACAATGTATTGGCGTTGCCGGAAAATAAGTAGCTTCGGCCTGAAAATAAAAATTTTACAAACCTTTGTCGTATTCAATAAAAATAGATTGTCATAAAAGAGGATTTAATTTTGACACCTGTAAGTATTAATGGCGAGAAAAGCAGGTAGTACCACAATACTGTGATATAAGCCAATGCAGCAAACAAACAGTACCCCATAGGTAAATGTTTTAACGATGTAGCCCTGAAAAGAAATGGCAGTAAAATTATTGTTAAATTATATCAATCCTCCTGATTCCCTTGAGTCATAGAATGAAAGTAATGCCGAGGAGTAAATCTATCTAGTTCACTCTTTCCTACTACTTGCTTATTTCGCTCATATTTCGTCTTCTACAAAAAAAAAAAAGAATTGTATCCGAAAATATAGGAATGAACAAACTTTAACAGGCGATATACATATCACACCAATTATCGTCGAAAGCGATGCCTGAACAACCGGCCAACATACAATGCTTAGGGTACCTCCTAAAATTTATTTTGAAAAACTCACAATATGATCTAAATTTGTTTTGAAAAACTCACAATATGATCTAAATTTATTTTGAAAAACTCACAATATGATCTACTGATCTATTTATAATTCAAGATGACAAATTAGTTGCACGAAACCTGAAAAAATCGATTGAGTCTTTTGAATGGACATTCAAAATGATAGAAATAAATTAATTACCAATTGGATCTTTTGAACATTGTTGGAAATGATAAAAATGTGCCAACATATGGGAAGAATAATCAACCGAATAGCCGATGCTTAGAAGTATAACAGTAGCTGATATGATATCCAAATGAGTTCCACAAATATTTAGCAATGCAAGCACTCCGAAATTGATGCTAAATGTAGCCCATATTATGAGAATACAGTTCATCAACGATGGGGTCAATATTAAGATAGCGCAAGTTGAAGCCATCCCTGCAACTTTTCATATATCATCCAATAATTGCTGATAAGCTGATAATTCAAAGATCTTAGCTTCCTCATTGATTGGCATTATCAATCGATACTTAAGGCCAAAACTTATTTCTGTGAGCAAATTATGAATAGTTGTCAAAATGACTTTCTAATATGAAGACAATGATAGGAACTTTTTATAAAATTTTTAAACTAAGAGATATTGAATTGACAACCTGCTAAAAGAGCATTGGTGAAGACTAAGTGTGGCATTAAATTATCCTGTTCAATCAAGTCGTACATTACATGATAAGTAAGAAATCGTATTGAATAACGCTTCTCAGCCGTTTTCACTTTTCTTCTTATCAGTTGCATTGCACTTCTCCTAAAATGCTTAATCTTTGCTCTGTCCAAATTTATCAAATTTTCTTCAAAATATAAACCATTCATGTTTTGTTGTAAATGAGATTATTTTCTACCTGCTTAAACGAGTGACATTGAAGAGTGGCATATGAAGTCTACTAGATTTAATCAATAAGCGAGTATTATTTCTCTTTTTTTCAAAAATTATATCCTGGCCAAAATGCCTGAAAATTGATGATATTGAATGTAACTATAAAAAATATAATTTTTGATGAAAAATTATGTTTTATGCAACAAATATCATGCAATAAATTCTCTCATTAAAATGCCATAACATACCATATTCAAGCGGTAAAAAAAAAGCATTTAAATTCGATTTTTGAATTTGATTGCGAAGACTTTTAATAAAGCTGTAAGTTATTCTTTCTAATTAGTCAATAATTTTGATTTCAGAACTAATTATCAGTCATAACTGATATGAGGCAAAAGATTTTCGCTATCTGTTAGAGTTTGGACACAAACCTGTAGGCTGGATGTTGCAGAAACTGTGCCAACTTTTCGTAAAGCAAAGTTGAATTGGCGATGAATCGTTCAGTATTGCTTTCAATTCTAGAATTTTAGAATTAATGGCATAATTTATTTGCCTTTCATTATTGTCTCTAAACGGAAGGACGAAAAGATCTCAAAGGATAGAAATACAAAATGATGAAAACTGCCTTAAAAAATCCAGAAATGATGAAAACCAGAAAGTTGCTTTCATCGTGTAATCAGTATTTTCGAGAATCGCAATAGCATGAAATAGACGCCATTGGAAATGGCGATCAAAATAATCTGATTCATCAGGCAAAACTACTTCCAGTGGTGTACTGTATGCGGAAAAATACTCTTCATACATTCTCAAATATTTGTAAGTACTGAAATCTTTTAGTTCATTATTTTGTACTATATCATTGATAAGATTATAACTATACTTATATGCTTTCAGATATCATGTTATCTTCTTTTTTTCCTCAAGAATGTCGGAAAAAGCACTCTAATATTGCGTATAATTCAGCCTATCATGAAAAAGTTTCACCCTGTATCAATCGGTAAAAGTGAAGAAAGTTGCAAGCCTATATCGATTTTCCTGTTCAGAATAATGCTCGAACCAATTAAATAGACGGCATAGCTTAAGCAAACAAGTGCGATGGAATACTTATTTTTGAAAATTTTTGCGTAAAGTGATGGCAATGACGATCGGGAACATTCAGTTTGTACTGAAAAGAAGGATTAACTGCACCAAGGTGTGGTTTAAAATTAGATTTTTTATTAAATAGGTAACTGAAAAAGTAATAGTTCAGAAATCGATTTTCTATTCACCCGAAAAATTTGTTATAATATATATTTTGAAGTTAAAGCAAACTCGATGATCGAATTTTCCCGTTCGATTTTGAACAGTTTTGTTGTGTTGGAAAACTAATTAAATTATGGTCAAGAGAATTTGGAGCTGTCGTAGCTAGTAGAGAGCCGAATAATGTGAGTTGAAATAAGAAAACGACGAAAAGTGAAACGGCGCTGTAAATGCAAAATATTCGGATGATTGGAAAGGGCGCAAATGAACCAAGCGTGAAAACAAGTATATTGCCAGTTGTAGTCAACAGTATCGACACAATACTTTCTCTGAAAAGCTTTCAAATTAAATTCACTACTGTGCTGCACTTAACATATCATCGATATATTGATAAAATTAAGGAAAGTTGGTTACTTGCAAATTGCATGAATTCACTTTTTTTTTTTTGACGAAAATGTTGTGTAGAAAATAATTAGAACTTTTGAAATACAATTCCATTTTTCAATAGGACGATTGAAACATCAAAAAAATTATTGATTTAATTGCTTATGAAATTAAGCAACTGACTAGGCCTAGTCTAGTTTATTCCAAGACTTAGACTGAAAAAAACAAGCATAAACAAACCGGAAAGTCGTTCGCATCAAATCACAACGATCAGTGGCATTATTGGATGATATAGAAATCGTTTGTTCCCAAATGGAAAGCATTATGAACATGTCATCAATGCCGATTGCTACATTAAAGAACGTATTGAAGAGTAGTAGAAAATAAATATGCTTGAAATTTAATCAAATTTCTCAGCGATTTAATCATTCCAGAATCTTTCATTGATCTTTCTCAGTGGAACAATGCTTTTGAAAAAATTTATTTTCTCAGTCATTTTAAAAATACTTACAAAGAACCAGAAATGGTGTGACAAGTGCAACTTGTACCAAATGTATACCAATGATATGCAGAAATCCAAAAGCTGCTACAAGTCCGCATGCTAAAATTTGATTTTATTATCCTAAAACAAAAAGTACTGCTAGAAATACTACAAGAAATTAAACTTTTCTAATACATGGTTTTGAAGTAGTTCTGAAAAACGTGGTGTAACGATTTTTTATTTAACAAATTAGCTAGCTAATCGGAAAGTTCTTAAACACGTGTTTTGTTCATATAAATACATGATCCTATTCGGATGCAACGTTGTTTTGGAAATTCAAATCAGTCGGTGAAGAATTTGAAATGTTGTATAAAAATGAACAATTGCGAAAGTAAATAGTCAATAAATTCAGTATAAAGTAGTTCTTTTACTTGAGTACTGAAATCTTTGACAAATCTACATTATATTCTGGATCTTGATTTGAGTAATGTCTAATTGCAAACTTAGCTTTAACTAACTTCCATCTGTCACAGATATGACAGGTAAAAAAAGGTAGGTATATCTTTGTAAAAATACGCGCCTATTCGAACATAACGCTATTTTAAAATTTCAAAGCAGTCGGGAAGAACGTTGCAACATTGTATGAAAATCACAACGAACATTTACTCTTTTATTTATATAGAATATAGATTGAATAGATTTCACTTTTTCAAAGAAGGCTTTTTTGCAAGACTTTTCTGACTCATTAAAAAATTTAACCAGGTAGATCTCTGGTACAAATTATATTTTAGTATGATACGCTACTGATGTATATACAAAAAGTTTAGTATGTAAATTAAATCATTTGCTTTTCATTAAAAAATTAAATATAATCACATGCAAAAATATTCGTCGTACGTTTAATTCATTTTATTTATTTGTTTATATGTTCAACAACACTTGGAAGTTTTTAATTGATAAAATTTCTGAGAAAAAACATCTTCTTTACTTTTGGTGATATTGATCTGAAGTTGGTGGTCAAGTTGAAATAATTATAAAACAAACCAGCAGATAAGACGCCATAAAAAGAAAGCAGCATAAAACGCAAATTACAGTTACATTTCATTGAACTTAAACAGCAGAAACAAATCAAACAAAATGCTAATAATGGGAGCAACCTGAAAGTAATTTCTGAGTCATTATCAATATAGTGATAATTTAAAAGAAATATACAAATTTCATCTAAAATACCTTCGAGTTCGTCTTGCTATCAGTTTCATATCTCGCTCATATTGACTACGACTCCATTTTGTTATTTTTATGTTTGAAGGATATTTCAAGTTACGCTCGACATATCTATCCCACATATCGTCGAATTTCATGATATGATAAGGTGGTGGAAAATCAAAAATCATACGAACACATCGAGCCGAAATAATTCTGCTTGAATTCCCTTCAGTATGTACACTTCCAAATGTGGTACCCGTGAAAATGGTCTGAGAAGTGCTAAAATTAACTGAGATCTTATGAAATATATTTTCATCACTTTAATAAAGACATTCAAAAGTTGTCTTTATTAATTGATTGGAGCTAATTAGTTCGAGAAGATTTTGAAACATAATGTACGTAACAAACATACTTGTATATGAAAAGATGCCAAATAGGATATTGGACAGGCTGCGATAGTGCCAAATAAGTGTTGGATAAAAGGAACAAGTCAGGAAAACAGTGTCTTCCATCTTCTGATGCTTTTGAGCAAAGATTGGAATAACTTATTATATCATCGTTATATATTACCTTCAACTTTTTTCATTAGAACATAATTGTATGGCTAAAAAATTTGCCGGGAACAAAGTAAAATTTCCTCACATTTAATAGTTCCAGCTTGTTTCGAAGGTTTTGATAAAATTCAACGAATTGAGGCTCGTAAATGGAACCAGATAGTAGTTCGAAGTTAAGAATACGTAAATTTGGCGATAAAAATGTTCGATCATAATAATGTACTCCATGCGGAAATATTTTCGCGATTCTGAAAAGAAAGTATATCTTTCAATTTGCAAACATTCTTTTCTTCTTTAATTAGCTAAAAAATCAAAAAATCTGCTGCAAAAGAATTGATTTCATCGATGTATAATCGAATTTATTCCTCATATTTTTAGAGAATTTGAACGTTAAACTCCAAAATTCTGAATTCTAAATTTCTCGGTTTTTATATAATTTTCTTTTTAATTTTGAATATATACTTTTGCTTGTCTCGTTCACTTGCTGAATTTCGAGGTACAAAGAGTTTGCTTGAACCAATTGCGCTCGGTTCTCGAAAAAGCTGACTGAATGAATCAAGAAAAGGGATGAAAAAAAGACAAAAGGAACAGACAGGTAATATTGCGAAACGGTATGGATGTCGTGCAATCAAGGTACCCAGAAGTGCTCCAGCTTCTCGAATGTAACTCTCCATCGATCAATAAGAGTATGTCAGAATTTAAAGTTAACAAGTCATTTTCATAAATTTTGAAGACTAAATATATATTTAAACTGTGCGCCTTCCATGCAATACTGAGAGTACACAGACTACCCACCATTTCCTATTGTAATGTAAGTATCCTATAAATTTTAATGCCTTCTAATTTCCATTACTTTGAAGGGAACGAAAAAAGATTTGCAGTATGTATATGTGTGGCTGTTTTAATTGCTTAATAACAAAATTGAACACCTGTGCCAGGTAATAACTTTTTAAAGATTGTCAAAGGGTTAGTTATGATTTTAGCGTCGTCATCATCCAATGCACCATACTTATAAGTAATTATAAACCTCTTCTACACCTCTCTCGCCCTCAATTTATTCCGCATCAGTCATTCATTTCTCGGTAATTATAACAATTCATTGGACTATTTCTGAACTGTCATAAATCATCAATATATTTCAATTCCCAGAAAATTACCGATCATAAAATTGAGTAAGCATGAACTTAATTCAGGCAAAATCGTCTTCTTATAGCAGATTTAAAAAATTAAAAATATACAAAATAAACAGATAATTCGAGGGATTCATATGTATAAAAATCTGAATTTGAAAACGTGTTAAACCACTTATTTAATATTGAATGGAAGCCAAATCGCCTCGTAATCACTTATTGCAGTGAACTGAAAATTATCAAAAAAAAAAAATTATGTAAACGGAAAGAAGAAAGAAAAGCTCATTCAATTGACAGTTAGATGAAATTTGGAAAAGACTGAAAATTTTTATTGATAAATTACAACTGAATTAAGGAAAATTTTTGTATTAAGAAGATACTATTTTTGCTTGCTGTCTGAAAAGACATCGCAATTTCTTAAATATTTGAATTACTTTTCACAGCAAATTTTTAGGAAATTCGATTTAATTATCCAACAACCGCTTTTACTAGTCATTAAACTGAAGGGTTTCCCCGTGGATATTGAAATGAGTATCGAAATTATTGGTGTTGATCCGAAGTATCCGCTTCAACACAGTTATGATAAAACTTTCGAAACGAAGGCTTTCGAGTATGAAGTACAACTACTTGACATTTCTCTTTTCTTTTTATGATGTCAGCTAATTGGATATCAATGTCAAATGTTTCAACCTTAATTTCTATTTTGACTTCAGAAAGCTTATTCTAGAAGTTTGAGTCGAGGAAATGATGTTCTAGGTCAGATGCTAGTTGAACGCGAGGTTTGATGTTTTGATGTTGCTTTAACAGTTTAAAAGCGCATCGAGTGTTCTTTTTGGCGCATCAAAATTGAAACAGTTACGATTGTCGGAAAAATCCGAAAGACATAAGGTTGTATATAAGGATATCAAGAGGTCAAATAGCGCGAAGATGTTAACGAAGCCAAAAGGTGCAATCATGATAAACAAGAGATGTTAAAGGTCAAACAGCGCCACGACGATACGAAGCGCGACACAGTTTCAAAGGAATCAATAAACTCAAAAGAATGAGTAAGTTTACCGCCAAAATGCTCTGATTTACAGATAAACAAAAAGAGTCAACCAATCATGAGGCGAGACGTTGGAATTCAGGTAAGAGGGATGAGCCGCGAAGGATTTAAAAGCTGAGGATTTTAAAGTTGAAGTCAGTGTTTAGACCGATATTATTCAGTATAGCAACATTCGGAATTCAGATCGACACAGCAGTAGTCTAGTGCTATGGAGGTATTGATTGTACAAATTAATTTCACTTCAGAGAAATTTCCTAATTTTCAGTTTATGCTGCTGTGTTTCTATTTGAAGTGCTTTTCAGTTTACTGAAAATGGATTTTCTCTGAAGAAAGGATACAATTCGATCGTGTATTATTACAGTTTGATCATATGTTGTATCTGTATTGTCACATTCTGTCCGGTTGCCATGTATACTTTGCAATGGATTTTAATCGATACGAAAAATCAAAGAAATCGACAATGCGAAAAGCAACAAGATTACCTACCGTCCGGTTAATAAGCGTAAGAATGATGGAAATTGAGTATGTTTTCATTTTTATCTTTCCATTGCTACTGTAATATTTTTAACCGCTTATTCGATCTGTAAGAAAGCCAGAGAGCATTAAATTTAAAATCCCCGTGAAACGTGAATAATCAGCGATACTGCCATCTCGAACTGTCAAATGTCATTTCATATTTTAGTATGCTACTGTTGCATACATTTCAATGTTGTCACATAATTACAATGGTAGTTTACTCAGCAGATCAACTTCAAGAAATCTATGAATATTCTAAACGATGTACTTTTTCAGTAAAAACAATCATTTAACCACTGATGCCATGAGCAGAAGCAAAAGTAGCAATGATAGAATCGTTTCGGAAAATGAATTGTTAATTAAAACTAACACCAGTGGTCAGATTTTTAAAAATTTAAATACAACAATCGAAAGTAACCTATCATCGACTATTAATGGTCACATTTATGACCGTCTCGCTCATTCTCTTGACGATCAGTTTTTAAGAAATTTATAACTGAATAACATTAAAATTGTTTTGTATTAGGGTATGAAAATTTGTTACCAGTGATAACAAATTTGTTTCACAATAGGAAATTATTTTTATGCTTTTCTTGTTCATTAAGAAGATGTGAGTAATTTATCAGATTTTTCACTACTTCTTGATTTTTATAATTATGCCATGTTCATACTTTCCTTTTTATTTTTACGCAAATTTAAATTGTTACGAGAATGGAACTTTCTTCACTATCCATTTACAAACAGCAGAACTTTTCTATCGCAAAATTTTTAAAAATCGAGGTAAATTTTGCTATACAAACATGGACAGTAAGAAAGATATCAGCATTAATGATAAAAGTTTCCTGTTGTTGCAACTGCAGTTTATGTCATTTTTATTCTTTTTCTTTTCGAACTTTATTGTCTGTATATCTTAATTCATTTTTCGTTACATCATTGCAGCTGTGTTTGATTTTATTTATTGCCTCTCCCCTCGTATTCTTTTTTTCTAAGTAAATCTTATTATTGAGAAAAATCAGCAGATTGTTGGAAAATTGTTTTGAATTTATATGACAGAAACGAATGCTTTAGTAAGAAGGGTTTTATTAATAAATGGAAGACTGCATCTTCCTGTATAACACAAATAATTTTTGGAGAATATCCATGATAATTAATTTGTCACAGAATAATTCTTCCTTTGCTGAATATTCGTCCTTAATTGTCGATTCGTTGTAGAAACTGTCGCTTTACCGTCCCGGGTAGCTGTAGGAATTGATGTTGAAAATTGTTCTAGAAAAAACGCTGTTGGGAAACCCACCTGCTCCAAAATCCGGATCTTATAAATCCTTTCGGAGGCTCCTCCTCCTTTTCTAATCTCCAGCATATAACTTATGATGGTTGATCTCACTTTGTTTATCTGTTAATCGAGGCTTTCCGGCGGTAAACATGTCTATTTCTCGCAAAGCAATAAACATGTTTATCCTTTGTTATCAAACATGTTTCTCCTTTTGGTAATAGTGGGAAACATGTTTATCCTTTTGTTTATTGTTTTGGCGGTAAAATGTTTATCAGTTTGTTGATCCATTTGAAACTACGCGCTTCTTGACCTTTGCCACTTCTTGTTTACATTAACTATATCTTTCAGATTTTTCCGACAGCTATTTAATTTACTTTCAGTTTCTATAAACCATTTATTGTCGAGTATCCAATTATAAATATCGACAATACAATATGGAAAAGGAAAAAAATTGTGCGACAAACAACTGAAAAAACCAAAATAGTCTGGAAGTAAAACTCAAAATATTTTATTTAGAGACGACTAAATTAAAAATAAATTTCATTTATCGACAATGCTCAAATTCCTTGGTCATTTTTAGGAAAATATGCCATTTGAACAGAATAAGATTCTATCTGTTTTCCATCTCTTCTAACAAATAAGATATTCCCTCATTTATTTAAATTCTTAAATCTGTATATACACAAGAGCATATCCAAATATCTCAGATTTTTACAGAAATAAATGATGTGTGGGAAGAGGGATAGTTTTCTTTCCTTCCTTGTTATCTCATCGCTGACATATCTGTCATAACAGGGAGGTAAATGTGCTGTATAGCTGATAAACGGTCTTTTAAAGAAACTAATGTTTGCTCCGCAAGCGATATATTCTGCTGACTTGAAAAAGTTGAACCCTGATGGGCAGTACCAACACAAACATGACTTAAATACTGCATTTGAGCATTAAGATCACTTTCGATTGAATTAAGGCACTTCTTAAATGCTGACGATGCTTCCTCCATCTTAGATTTGCTGATCTGAAATGAAATTGAAATACATGCTCACAGAAATTATAGAAATATCTATTCACAATAAAGAAATGATGTCATGCATAAATTTTGTGAAAAATGCCGTATTGATTTTTCCACACTTGTTTTTCTGATTCCTTCATCTCTCAGAATATATTAAGTCATAAACTATAGCGTGCTGAACTATGATATGAAGCCAAACACGTCAAAGTACATGCTATCTCAAAGGATAATATACAGGCTATTTCCAAACAAATAAAAAAGATTATAATTACAAATTACAAAGACCAATTACAAAGATTGTCTTTTCCTCTAGTTTGTATGATAATACTGGCATTAGTTCATTTCTTTCAATGACAAAAAATATGTAGAAACAACAGTATTATATCGTGCAAAGACAACTGATTCGCAAGAATATTCGTCACATCATCCAAAATATACTACATTATATATGTCAAATTCATTAAGAATAAGCACCAAATAATGAAATATTCGAAAAACACGTGGCTATCTGTCGAAATAATAAAATGATAAAATCTTATTCATATCCTTTCAAAGGTTCCATTGAAATATAATAAGGAACTACGAGAAGGCTCATTATTTTTTCAGTAAGGTAGGGTACAAAATTTTCTTAAAAATAGATTATACATACACGACACTTGCCTGTTTCTCCTTGCTCAGTTCGTTGACACATGTTTGTGCATGTTTGATCAATTCAGCTATTTTTTGTTCAACATCACCGATAGCTTTCAATCGCCAAGCCAGCTCTGAACTGGATGAATTGCTCAGATTCGACATATCATATAATACTAAAAATCAACATGTTGGATAATTTTAAAAGTATCGCTTAGCAATAAATCATAGGCATACAGCAGATGAAGGCATCAATAGGTTATAGTTAACAAACAATATTCGTGCATCATACTTTTTTGTAAGAATCAAACAGTATACTCAAAAAAGAGAAAAAAACGTTACTCAATATGTTATTCTCATACAGTTGTGTGAAGTTACATTCATCCCTTAGAAGACAGCTGTTAGCAATGTTTTATCTACCAACATGAAGTACCACATCTGATGTTATTTATGGCTTTTAAACACCTAATTCTACAGATATAATCCCTATCAAAAAATTTAAGGAAACATATCCCGAAAAATACTACCAAATTCATTCTAATAACAGCAAATTTTAATCACGCTATGCAGATCAAAGGTCAAACCCTCGTCCTACTCTGACCACCTAGCCAGTTTTTGGACAAAAAAATCAGTTGGTCTTCATTGGGTTCAGAAACGATTTGCGAAACAGGTGGGATATCGGGATTCTTTGTAGTTGGTCATTCGTTTCGTTTTGTTTGGTCTGTGATTCAGAGGCATTAAATGTTTTGTGGTTTGGGTATCAGAAGACAATTTGAATGAAGAAATGCCTCAGATGGTAATTTGTGTAGTGTACTGTGTCCTGTCAAGTCTTTATATTCATGCTTGGATGACTCATCCTCGCTGTATTGCTTCAAATATTCACTCACTGCAACTAACCAAGAAGTCTTATGTAACTTCTGTCTAATCATTAGAAATTCAAGTGAAAGACTGAGAGATTTATTCGAGCATATGCTGGGAGTTAAAAGTTTTGTTTCAGAAGAGAAAATGCATTGAATTGGCATCTTTACGTTGGGTATTAGGTTGGATGTCGTTGTGATTAATCTTTGATAATTTAATGGAACGTCTGATGTTACTCCCATCTATACATTGTACCTCTGCGAGGTAAATTTTAATTTTCATTTCTTTTCGATTTATTTAATTTAAATCATTTCATCATTTTGCATATTATAGATAGTCTTTCCCATGCATTTAATGATACTTTTAGTAATATTTTATCAATTTCGAAATTATGCAGAGTTTTTAGTATTTCTAAACAAATGATTTTGCTGAAATCCACGCTGTTGAAAGGTGCAAATTTACGAAGCAGTCGATCAATAAGTAGGAAGATTCCGCCACCTGGGAAACCACCAATTTGCCCTCCTGCCAAAAGAGTATTATATTTTGTTATTATTTTTTCTATTATTTTTTCTACATAAAGTAAAATTCAAGTTTCTCGTGCTTTATAAATGTCTAGCTTCTACTTAATTCGTTACCGTCATTGGTTATTTTAGACTTGAAAATTGCCAAAGCATTAGTCTCTCTTCTATATCTCTATGATATGTTCAATTAATAATGATTCAAAAATGATTCATGGAAATTAAGCGGATATATATTTGAAGATATTATATCATGTTGTGCATCATCGTTGGATGAAACCTGATGTTGTCAAAGAATTATTATGGCGTCGACATGTTTACAATAATGCTATGGTATCATTACGTAAATTGTTCAAAGAAGAATCTGCTAGAAATAAATATGAAGGTGCAAGTTTTTTAGATATTTCAACGAATTTTTTTTCCGGTTTTATTTAATTTAAAAAGTATTTTCTGAAGTTTAACCATCTCTAATTAGAAATTTGTAACGAAAGTATTTTAAGATATGATAGCTAAGGAAACAAGGGAAGAGAATGAAGAATTCGAGCATTTGTTAACAATAAATGAAGAGAGAAATCGAAAAGCAGCAGAGTTTGTTTTTTTATTCTATGTTTTGTTATATCCTGTAATTTTTTTTTGAAATCATTTACAACCATAATTAAATTTACTCCCAAATTTTGTTAGATTCTTTCAACTGGTAAAAGTTCCTTGAATGAATTCAGAAAAAGAAACGAGCGTGAGAAAGAAGAATTGAAAAAAATGGAATCCGAGTATTTGAAAAGTATTGAAAACGAATTGGAAAGAAGAGAAACAAATGTAAAACAGAGGATGAAAGAAGTACTTCAAATGGTAATTTTTTTCTTGTGGTTTGACAGTTCATTTTTTTTTCTCTTTTTTCTGCAATTTAATTCTTTTTTTTTCATCCATAAATACTTTCCATTTTTCAATTCATTTTTATTGTATATTTGAAATGTATTAGGTTGAACGAAGCAAGCATTTCGTTACTGACGAAACTCTGGATGAGAAAATAGAAGAAGCTTTGGATAACCCGGTCGTTTATGATTACGCGATAGATTTGCAAGGAAATAGATATTATGTTCCTATACCAGAAAAATATATCAAAGGTACACCTCCTCGTCAAAAAGGACGCATGTACGACATTACTTTGGGTGTCGAACATTATAGTAAGCTGGTGCCGTTCTCTGCTGATTCGAATTTGAATACTCAAAAAGAGGATTTTAAACAGAAGCAACAGTAACATAGGTATATGTATTTAATTATGTGCTTAATGTGAAAATCTTTAATTTGCATACACGACTTTTTCACTGTTTGATAATCGAAGACTAACTTTAATGGATAGGATTTTTAGATGTTCTAGATAATAACATAGTTTGGAAATTGAAATCAAAAGGTGTAAATGAGAAAGATTGGACAATTGCTCGCATAGCATATAAGATGCACTACTGTAAAATACAGAGGTGTTTTTGAAAGCAAATACACTCTATCCAGTCTATAAAGTACATTCCTTATTACAATTATTTAAGACCTATTAACTTTCTGTAAAAACCCTTTCACTGTAATTTTTTTATTCTTTGCGCTGCACATTTGTTGTTCATTTCTAAATAATGTACTGGCTTTATTCCTTCTTATTTATTATGCATTTTCGGTTATAACACATTTTTGATGATAGTTTTTGATAATTTGATTATGTGAATGTTTAAAACTTGCATATTTCTTGTGTTGTATTACTCATTATATGCTTCCTTGCGATTGTTATCACGAAATAAATGACTAAAAGATCTGAATTCAATTTCAAACTTTCGTTATTACTCCACTTATCTTCTCATGAAATGAAAATTTGTGTAGTGAAATTGATGTTAAAGAATAAATTTTTGGATTTTACTCTTTTGAAATATACTTAAATTGTGGAACAATTTCACTTATTGCACCACTTATGTTTTTATAAAATGAAAATTCTTATTTAAGACCTGTTAACTCTCTGTAATGTCAGATATTCATTCGAAGTTTTTTCATGATAAAAGAATTAGTTATAGTGAGTTAAACGCTGTTGTGAAATCTATGGTTTCTGAATTACAGATTATGTTTGCATTTAGTTGACTTCCTTGAATTTTAAAGTCATATCTTTTCATGGACGAGTTGCTGTATGAATTCAGTTAACTTTATTGTTGCATCATAAAAATATGAAAAGATTTCATTTACTGTTAGAATATTTGTCAATTTCCAGCAACTAAAGTAATGGAAGGATTTATGAATTATTTGTGACTGAGTTCTGAATTTCAGTTTTAAAAAGTTTTAAATCATGTTGCACCTCTTAAATGCTACTTTTCAGGGAGAGAGATGCCGGTACCTCCACCACCTCCACCACCACCACCACCACCACCTTTAACACTGTCTTCGTCAAGTGTCAGGGCAGGCGCTACCACATTGCAATCTAAAACTAATGATCGATCCAAACTACTCAATGAAATTCAAGCTGGTATGAAGTTGCGCAAAACTATAACCAATGATAGATCTGCACCAGTGGTCGGTGGGAAGATTTCAGGTAAGCAAATGTATGGTTATAAGTTGAGAAAAAAATAGCCTTATGGCTGCGTAAGAAAATAACTTGAGAAAAATCTGGGCATAGTGCAAAATACACCAAAATTTCGAAATCTGCGGATAAATTCTTTATTTACAAATTCTGTTTTCTCTACATTTTGAATCCTTCCTGCAGAATTGTCGGAAAATAATGGCGGGACTACCACTACTGGTGGGTCAAAAATCCCAGCTGTTGGTGGAGTTAGTGGTCTTTTTGTGAATGGCATCCCGAAAAAGCCGTCAGACAACAAAAAAGCGAGTTTCTTCAAAGGTTTTGTTCTTTATTTTTGCTAAAGGAGAAAATAAGCTTTAAAATTACTCATAGAAATTAATCATAAACTATTTCACTGTTTTTTTTTTTTTTTTTTTTTTTTTTTTAACAGTAAAATTACATTTTTTTTTTTGAGCTAGCCCACCGCTCTTATCAAAACCATCCGAAATCCACTCAACAAAACCAGCAACTCATTTGGAGTTCCAAGAACAGGTAATTTTAGAATCATTCATGAAACAGATTTTATTTCATCGGTTAGCTTAACTGTGATAAATATTGTATGGCAGTGATGTGTATTAATATAATTGCATTCTCTGCCCTGTATCTCTGCTTTTAGTGAATCAACTTATTATTTTTGTGACATAAACGGACCTTATGGATGAATCGAATGTGATTTTTATTTTTATTCATGCCATCTTTCAAAATAAGAAATTTCATCTTCTTTTTCAGCAGTTTTCGACATTATTGACAGAATGTTCTAAAGCTTCTAGTATAAATCGTCAAACTTCTGCTGGAATAGCAGATCGTCTAAAACAGTTTAATCAGGTATTAATTTCAAGTAAATTAGGTAAGAAATAAATTATATGAAAATTATATAATTTAATTTTCAATTAAATTTCGACTCTTATATTAAATGATATTATAAAATCAAACAAAAATTTTCATTGCTAGATTTTGTGAAATATATTTCCTGGTAGGAAAAGTGGATTATGTGTCGTTATGCAGATACTTGGTACATACTTTAGTGATCGCTTTTCGTTGCTAGGATAATTTCGTACATTATTTTTTGCTTTCCAAGGTTTTCAGATCAGTCGACCGGGATTAGCACCACCAACACCACCATCACTCAAAGCTAAGCCGATTGTTAAAGATATCAGGTCTCCGCCGATGAACAAAATTTCCATTCCAGAACAGTTCAAAACTCTGAGACCAAATAGGACTGCTAACGATGTCTCTTCTTTGCGTCGATCTGGCAGTTCTGATGTATATAAATTTCATTTAGTTTGTCTTTAAATAATAAGGAGTATAACAACCTGGGTTATTTATAACATTTCGTAAGTTAACATCTAAAGCAGAAATTTTCCTCTTAAGAGAAAAGTGATTGTGTTCGTGAATTCGCAATTGTTATGATTACTTTTTCGATGCCATTGTTGACGATTGTTTTTCAGGATGTTAGGAATTCGCAGTTATCACTATCGAATAGCCATAGCACACCTCCACCAAGTACTCCTCTATCAAATCCATCCAGTTCGATTAGAATCCCGAAACCAGCTTGTCCTCCGCCTCCACCACCTAATCAGGCATCTCGGATTGGACGATCAATGACTCATTCATCCAACCATCTTACGCCGATTTTATCTCTCGGTATACCCCCCACTGTATCCATCGACGAAGATTCACCTCCTCCACCACCACCTCCACGAATAGCTTCCTGTACCGATCAAATGGACCGTTTCACCTTTATTCCGATCAGTGAGCTACCACCTCCAGGATTTTTTTCCGGAACGAAAAAAGTCTATGAATATCATCCAGCACGTAAAATTCAAAATGCTCCCTCTCTTTACCGTTAATTTTGTCACCTATTTATCTGATTTTATTACTGATCGATTTATGACTAGTTGTAATCACTCTATTATGCATCTTCTATTTCACCGTGTTTTTTGTGAATGTTTTGCTTTATTCGCATGATTGGTGTTATTATGCTTAATTTAAATTATAGTTTTGAAGGAATAGCTGAAATATGTTAAATCATTTTCTCTCCGATTGGCATTTTCCATAATCTTCAAATCATAAAAACAATTTCAATAGTACGATAGATAACAGATAGCCATTTTTGGAAATCCTTCATTTTTAGTGAACTAATTTTTCTATTTTTCGGTTATTTAAAGATTTGTTTTTTATCATCGTGATTCTGTAAGTAAATTGATCTTGATTTCTGTAAGTAAATTGCTTTGTCACTTTGATTCTTGAAAACTTTTTGTAAAACACTTGTATTTGTTGAATGAATACGGAATATTGAACTTTTTTGTATTACAAATAATGATGAGAATTAGCCATTTATGGGAATAAATTAATATGGAGAATGACCTGTTTTGATCTGTTTTGTTGGTTTCAGAAGGATAATGATAGAAGCATTCAAAGTGATATTTTAATTAAAGTACGTTTCTAGGAAATATGAGCGAGAAATATCACTAGAAATTCTTTTATTGTTATTATTTATCGAGTATTATTGAGCAATAGTTTCAACAATGTAGAGATGAACATTGTAAATTCTCGAGTCATTGTCATCCTATAATTTTTTGATTTCATTGTTTTTCAGGTTTTTTAATCCGGATATGCTTAAATTGCATTGGTAAAATCGAATAAACTTACAATTCAAGCAACTATGAAGCAAGTTTTATTTTTTTTCTATTTCTTGCAAATCGTTTTGAGTCCAAATAATATGAGAAACAGGAGTTAAAAAAGGGTAGAAAATTCTCATATTGACATGCGTCCTTTGAAATGAAGATGTCGCAGCATAATAAGAAAGAAATTATTGAAAAGATCTGTTTTTTTGGAGGATTTAAAATTTTTCGAAGAAGCAGTTTTATTATTTATATGAAATTTTGTTCTTTTATAGGATCGATATTGATGGTTTGGAAGTTTACTTCCCTTATGATTACATCTATCCAGAACAAATTCTCTATATGGGTGAACTGAAAAAAACTTTGGATGCTAAAGTAAGTTTTTCATACAGCTGTTCCTCGATGAAGCCCTTTGCTTTGTAAACTTGAAGCATACTTGACACTTTCATCGTTTTTATTTCTAGAAGACAAATACTCAGAAAAAAAAGAGTATTATATCATTATTAATATCGTGTCAAGTATAATTATTTTTCACTTGACAATATTAGTGTGCTGCGCTTTAAAAAAAAAAAAACAAAACAAAACCGATATGATTTCACTGATCCTTAATCCAAAATGAATTCCACTGTACCCTTAATTCAAAATGAATTTTTTATTGAATATTAGTTATTTAAAAAGAATATAAATTACAGGGACACTGTTTACTGGAAATGCCGTCGGGTACGGGTAAGACTGTTTCATTACTCTCACTTGTAGTGGCCTATATGTTGCGATTTCCGGACCATCTGGACAAGCTTGTTTATTGTT
Source organism: Onchocerca volvulus (assembly GCA_000499405.2). Taxonomy (NCBI): domain Eukaryota; kingdom Metazoa; phylum Nematoda; class Chromadorea; order Rhabditida; family Onchocercidae; genus Onchocerca; species Onchocerca volvulus. Next base: position 6,522,531 of record HG738139.1, on the reverse strand, counting down.
CGCGAACGATTCCAGAAATTGAAAAATGTGTTGAAGAACTTCGCAATCTTTTCAAATATTACGAACAGTGTGATGGTGTTAGTTTTTTCTGTTTGTCGGAAGCATGAACATATAAGAAAAAGGAAATTGGTTCTGTATGAACCTTAGCCGTAAATCTGAGCAACTATCAAATTAATTTGTCATCAAAAAAATAAAATCGACAAAAAATTTGTGTAGAAAGAACTCATGTTGAATTTCTTTTTTTAAAGAAACAGCCATCATTATTTGCGGTAGCTCTTTCTGCTCGTAAAAATTTGTGCATTAACGAATCAGTATCATCGTTGCGACAAGGTTCTCTGGTTGATGGAGCATGTCAAAAGTAAGTTTCAAGGTATACCTGTTGCAAATTTTCCAGAAGAAAAAAGTTTTTTCTTGTAATCAGTTTTTTAACTTTCGTATGATTTACTAAATTAACTTAAGGCTGACAGCAAGTTTTATGCGCGCTAAACGTAGGCTTCATCCGGATTTACCATGCTGTACATTTTTTGAGAAATTAGATGAACAAAAGGATATGAATTATCCCGATGGTGTATACAATTTGGTATGTTTATTAAATTAACATATTCTTACTCTTAGAAATTTTTTGTGTTCAGTTTTTATGTTGAAGACATTAACTCATTTTACTGAAACATAATAATTTGGATTTATGGATTATGACGACTCGAAAATGTTTGTTGTCAAAATTTTTATTTTTACAATGTTGCAGCAAAATTTGAGGAAACTGGGTCAGCAGAAGGGAATCTGTCCGTATTTCATGTCGCGCAATGTTGTCGATCGTGCACATATTGTTGTCTATTCTTATCATTATATTTTGGATCCAAAAATTGCCGAATTGGTTTCAAAAAATTTTAGTCGTCATTCGTGTGTTGTTTTTGATGAAGCTCATAATATTGGTTTGTGAATTTTTCGGAAAATCATAAATACTCGGGAAGTTTAGCATTTAATCTGAAAAAATTGTAACGTGGGAAGCAAAAAAAATAATTTTTATTACTGTCTTTATTGTTTGGAAGACGGTTAGGGAATCTCGGACTATTTTTTTAAATGAGATTTGTCATTAGAATTGGCTTTTTCAGATAATGTTTGCATAGAGTCAATGAGTGTATCCTTAACAAAAACAACAATTGAAAAAGCGACACAAAAATTAGGTGTACTTGAACAGCATGTGCAAAGGTAATCGAATTGTAAAACACGTATTTCTGATTGATTGGTTTAAAACCTTTATTTAAAATTTATTTGCAGAATGTTAAGTAATTTCTCGATACTTATGCTGCCATCAGAAATTCATGTTTTCAAATTTAAGAACGTTGTATTGGACATGTCGTCCCAAAGAAAAACTCTGTTATAAAAACTTGTTCATTGGAAATACGCGACTCAAAATTCATTTAATCAAGTAAATTAAAAGAACGTTTCAAATAGGACAGTAAATAATTTCCAGGTTGAGAGAGGAAAATAGTGAGCAGCTACGGCTAGAGTATGATCGTTTAGTTGAAGGATTGAAGCGTGTCGAAAAAGAACGCATGAACGATCAAGTTTTAGCAAATCCTGGTTAATTTTCTTATTCTGTTGTTTCTTAAAAACTTTTTGGGATTTCCTTTGGCATAAACCCATAAAGTTTTGCTAATTAATCTTTTTGTCAACTTTATTTTTTGGAACAAAAATAATTTTTATTAATTTAATTTTCAGTATTGCCTGATATGATTTTGAAGGAAGCAGTACCCGGAACAATACGAAATGCGTTACATTTCATTTCATTTTTGCGTCGTTTCAATGAATATCTGAAACATCGGATGCGAACGAAAACTGTTTTGATTGAAAGTCCAGTAGCATTCCTTCGGGATATTAATGATTTGATGAATATTGATCGAAAACCGCTCAGGTTTTTAATGACTACTTTCATTCTTTTAACTGGAATTAAAAATCCAAATCGATCTATTTATTTTTTTTTTCCATTTTATTCGGGTTTAGACTTTTATTTAATGCTCGCTTTGATTATTTGTTCTACATTGTGATTATAAAGGAAATGTAGCAGCAACAAAATGAGGAATATTTTTGTATCGTAGAAGTCATACGAAACCACACTATAGTCATACTAGTTATACTATAACTAGAAGTCATACTATGAATTTCATTTGTGATTCAAATATGTAATCGCTTTAATTTAAAATTTTCGATCATGACTGTTACCGAGCTAATTAAAAGGAATTCTCGCTAGTGCAATGTTTTGAGATAAAATAAGTTAATACTATTGGGGAAAAAGTGTGTTTGCCAAAGAACTAATTCCTTTAATTTTCATTAACTTAGTGCGAAAACAATTGACTTTTATATATTATTGAATTTTTTTTTTTTTGAAAATGATTTATTTTTTTCCTTTCATGTATATATTTTTAATTTTTCTTATATTTAAACCGAAGAAATTATATTAGACAAAAGGCAAAATTCAATCATATTTTTATTTGAATTCAAAATGACCACAAGGCAATGGGAGCGATTCGGAATATTAACATCTTATTTGATCCAGACACCGCTGATGAATAGGTAACGGTTCTCCAAGTTTTGTGAAAAAAAGAATCATGAAAAATGAAATGAAGAAGCACTCAGAAAAATAATCCCTATAGCCACACGAAAAGTTATCAAAGAACTGAATATCTTCAATCTATGATCTTTTGGCATTGGAGCAAATCGGGAAAATGAAAAATCTCAACGAGTGCCTTATTACCTATCTTTGATTAAAAAAGTTATTGTATCGAGAATATTGTCGATAACGACAAACAATTTTTTGACTTGATTATATACGCGACGGAAATTGGATTATATAAGACAGCGTTACCGGGCATTTGAATGGCTGGACGAAGAAAAGCTCTAAAGCATTTCTAAAAGTCAAACTTGCACCAAAGAATGGTCATGGCATTATTTGATGCTCTATTGTCTAAAGCCATTATAGTTAGAAATATATTTAGCAAATCAATGAAATATGCCGAAAAAGTAGTTCTTTACCCGGCATTAGCCAACAGAAACTTTACAATGACGTTTTATAACGTGTCGAACAATAAATATTTCAATATTTCAACGATTTGAGCTGTGAATCTTTTACCTGATCGACCTATTCATCTAACCAATTTACTAACACTTGATAATCTTTTATTATCTAGATTAACTATTAAGCGAATTGCATCCAGAACCCACGAATGCAGAAATGTTTTTGGAAAGTTCGTTAAGTCTATTTTGATTAACAGTGATGATTTAAGTTAAGTTTGATTATAATGATTTAGATTCACGAATAAAAAACGCTTTATTTTTGCACCAAGTTAATTATGTATATTCAGATTTTATGGACATAATATAATTTATATATAAGTTACGATTGTACTGGACAAACATCCCACCATTTACTGATTTTTAATTCCTATGAAATGTCTTTTTGAGTTTGATTCAATAGAAGCGTTTTAAATTTTATTTGATTGATTTCTGAAACTTGTTTAGGTTCTGTGCGGAGCGGTTTGCATCATTAACACGAACTCTGGAGTTAGCTGACATATCAGATTTCAGTTCTTTAGTGCTAATTACAAATTTTGCAACTCTTGTGAGCACGTATGCAAGAGGTATTGTTAAACTTTTCTTCAATTTCAATTATTAGTAAGTTTACTTTGGTATATATTTTCTTGTATTTCTTACTTCTTTTTTTAAGGTTTTACAATTGTAATTGAACCATTGGATGAGAAAAGTGGTACAGGACATAGCTGCACGTTACATCTAAGTTGCATGGATGCTTCAGTTGCTATTCGTCCTATTTTCCAACGTTATCATACAGTTGTCATCACTTCAGGAGTCGGTTTTCAAAGTTGCTTTTTAACAAAGAAATGCACTAACAACAGCGATCTCATTTCCTTCTTATATAAGATCAAATAAAGTGAAGTCGAAAATGGCTATTCCTATTCCTATATAAATAAACTATATCCTAAATTAATTATATTAATAGTGAGAAATTGTTTATTTTATTTTGCTACGAATTAACTAGTATGTGTTTAGCTCTTTTGTTAGAATTTGTTTTTATTTTCACAAGAAAGGTTTGAAGATTCGTAAAATAAATGCAGACTTTATCACCGCTGGATATGTACCCGAAAATTCTGGACTTTGATCCAGCGGTTATGGCAAGTTTATCAATGACACTAGCAAGACCATGTATTGCGCCACTTATTGTTTCAAAAGGTTTAATATTTGTAGCTTTTACACATAGTTTATGCTGTTTTAATAGTTTATCTTCAATACTACTTTAACATTTTTATTTGCTTTTAGTACTGTATTTCTTATATTTCATTACTTATCATAATAATTTTGTTAGAAATTTCATTGCAGGCAATGATCAAGTTGCAATGACATCCCGTTTTGAGTCTCGAGAAGACACTGCCGTAATTCGAAATTACGGTAGTCTTGTTTTGGAACTTGTTTCTTTGGTACCAGATGGTGTTGTCGTTTTTTTTACCAGTTATGTTTATATGGAAAATGTTATTTCAACATGGTATGATCAGGTAACTATGCTTTTCTCTAAAACGGATTTTCATCAGATTTTAAAATTAGATTTCAATCTGTTTTATAATTTGAGTCAAACAAGATTTCAAATATTTTAATGTCTAAATTATAATTCTGTTTCGATTTCTGCAGGGCATTATTGATGAATTATTAAAATACAAACTTATGTTCATCGAAACAACTGATGCACTCGAAACAAGTATTGCTTTAGAGAAGTATGTGGAAGCATGTGATTGTGGCAGGGGAGCCGTATTTTTTTCTGTTGCAAGAGGAAAGGTATTTTAGGAATTATGATTTTACTTTGTGAAAAAAATTTTCACAGTCATCTTTTTTTGATTGAAATATTTAAATTTAATTGAATTAAATTTCTATGCAATCATTTAATTCATCTTTACATAACCGAAACCGTAGGTGTCAGAAGGGATTGATTTTTCGCATCATCTTGGCCGAGCTGTAATAATGCTTGGTGTACCATATGTATATACGGAAAGTCGAATATTGCGAGCGCGACTGGAATACTTGCGAGAACAATTAGGAATAAGGTGTGGTATCGATTTAAAATTACGAAAATAGCAATAATTCAGGAAAACCATCGTTAAAATTAAAAATTCAGGAAAAAAAGACGTAAAAACTAAAATTCTCGTGATGAAATGATTATTTGGCATAAGAAAGTAAATCTATCGGTCTTTATCATAGGCATTTTAGGGAAAATGATTTTCTAACATTTGATGCGATGCGTCAGGCAGCACAATGCATGGGTCGTGCACTGAGAGGAAAAAGTGATTATGGTTTAATGGTGTTCGCTGATAAGGTTAGTTCTTCTGTTTTAAAGATATAGAAGTTTTCAAAATTGAAACAATTTGGAAGTCAAGTTAAAAGCCATACATATCAGTTCTATCTCATTTTTATAATGATTTGTTCAGTGAGCTTCACTAAAATTATATTTTAGCGATTTTCACGGAAAGATAAAATGGGTAAACTTCCTCGTTGGATCCAGGAATATATAACACCTGGTAATATTAACCTTAGCATTGAAGAAGCTGCTATAATAGCAAGAAAGTATGGTTTTTGGAAATTTCATATTATCATGAATGAACTATAGTGTTGAAAAAGTAATTGAAGAAATGATTTTTCAGAAATTTCTATGAATTATTATTTTGGAATTATTTTTAAACATTTTTGGAAAAATAATGTTTCTAATGCTTTTTGTTTATCAAAAAATAATAACATTTTTTCTTAGATGGTTCCCGTTAATGGCGCAGTCATTCACTAAAGAACATCAACTGGGTATTTCACTGCTTACTGAAGAAATGCTTCGTGAAAAAGAATTATTGGGAAAAAAATTTGGTCATGTTTTAGAAGAAGTTGATTAAACAAAGTTTATTTGCATTTCTAAAACTAAGCATTATGTTTCAAAATGGAATATAAAGACTGGAAATGGCATTTCTTTTAAGAAAAGAGTCCATTTTCTTTCGAGAATTTTCTAAAACATAATACTGAAATATGAATCATTAACTTATGTCGGTACCGAAATAGGAATCTTTTTACTTATGTAGGTTAGCTTTTGATGGGAATTGATGCAGTGCAAGAATGCTATAGCTCACTTTATGGTTCAACATATTGTGATGTACCTAAAAAAGGAAACGGACACTTTTGTTTTGAGGGACAGATAAAAAATAGGTGAGATTATCATTAAGAAGTGAAACTGAAGAATTCAAAAAAAATAACTGGTAGAAGTAAAATTCAGTTCGAGAATTAGAAAAACAGTTAAGGACGTACAATTTTTTTTCTTTTTCTTTTACGGCAGTTTTTATTTTACAAATTTTTTTTTTTTTTTTTTTTTTATTTTATTGCATTCCTACTATTTGAACCGTTGTGATCACCAAGGATTGATTTATTTGTTTGTTTGTTTTTTTAGTTAATCTGAAATAAGTGAATTGTTTTATTTCGCTATAAAGTCTTCATAATATTATTAATTGTATTTTAGATGAAGATCTCTATATATTTTTATGGCCTTGCTTTATCTTGTTAACTTAGCAATACATGGCAAATACTGTAATTTTACTGTTCTTTATAAGGTTAAACGGGTCTTATTTATTGATTGGTACATAGAAAGGACTTCTTTTTATTGTTTACCTTTCCCAAATAAACAGATTCGATTAAACCTATTTATTTAAGTTAAACTTTTTTCTCTTTCTAATACTATGTTACATGCCTCGTATTTTGAATATTTGTGGTTAATTTGTATTATCCATTGTTAAATTTTTCACAAATTTAGCTCATCAGTTACTACTGGTTTTTGTTTTATACAATTACTTCTTGATTTTTAATGACAACAAAAAATAAATATTTTTGTGTTCTCTCCTCGATAGTAACTTATTTTATTGCGGTTAGCAGCCATTTAATTATTTTTCTAGATTTTTCCCATATATTTCGAAATGAATGTCTAAAGCAGTGGTCTTTATTTTCCAATTCTTTTTAACTCAATTTTTGGGTTTCAAAGTTCAGAAGTTTAATTTTTGTGTAAGTATTGACTACATTAGTTTCGACTCATTAATTACTTTTAGACATATCAAATTTTCCATGTTTCGAAATATCAAAAAAATATGTGATTTTTCAGTCTGAAAGATTTAAATGAAAAGTGTCTGCATGTGTTCTGCAGATATGTTTCCATCTTAAAGACAACGCTTGGTGCAAAGTTTGGAAAATAAGCTGAGAATAATTGCACATATCGAAGATTTTTCAAATCTTTTGTTTTTTTGGATGTCTCGTTTTCTGTCTTTTAGTCTTTCCAGTTTTCCATACTGCTTAAATTTTCCTAGCAACTGTTGGATGTACTTAGGTTTGTCTTTTTTAGAATTACCAATCGAGGTTATATTCATTTTGCAGCTTCCACTGAGGAGAAATACAAGTATTTGTTGAAATGAAATGTAATTTCTTTTCCGCTTCGGAAATAAATCATAGTTCTCGATCGTCAATGTCCATTTGTCAACGTTGTGAAATTTCGCAGTGATTTTTGTCCGTAATAATCTTATTTTTTTGTCGTGAATAGTATATCGTTTCTTCAGGAATTGATGATTTGGTGAACATTTTTCTTCTAACTACGCAGAATCTCTGCTATGATAGGAATATGGTATCTACACAGAATCGGCCGATTCCTGCGCCTCGGATTAGTTTAACTAACCGAAAGCCAGCAATACCAAATCGTATTTTAAAATCCGAAGTTGTTCCAAATCCTCTCATTTCCTTACCTAATTCAACTAAGCTAATATCGAATTCTTGTTTGCATCAGACTGTTCTGCCGTTGCAAAATTTATCATCCAAAAAGAGTCTTCGTCGTGTTAGATCGTTGTCCGATATCCAAAAGACAATTATACCGAATATTAGTCGATCTGCTTCATCAAGCAGTCAGAGCAATGACAGTCCCAGAAATCCGCCAGACATATTAAATTTAGAAGGACTGGAACGAGGCCGCGTTGCAAGAATTACAAAGATACTGAATTCAGTAATTTCTGGAAATGCGACTTCTACAGTAAGATCGATGGATGAGCAGAATGATTCTCCAATAAGTAATAATTTAGTAACAGGACACGATTTTTCTTCTGTAACTAAAAAATCAAAACATTTGCTGGAAAGTGATGCTATTCCGGATACTGTGAACAGAGACCACAGTAATATTTCGGTAATCTTTGATCCAGAAAATATTCCACGGAACGGTTTATGGAACTCAGGATATATCGGTCTTGAAACATATTCGGAAATGGCGAAATTACTCCATGATGATGCTTCGGCTAATAATGGGTAATTTTTTAATGATTTAGTACTCATAGTTTTGGTACTAATATATATATATATATATATATATATATATTTTGCTGCTTAGAAGTAATCTTGTGTAAAATTAGTTGATTTCGAAACATGATGAAATTCATGCTTAAATAATTTTTATTTATAATATCTTTATTATCAATAGAATACAATTGAGTTTACAGGTATATTTATATTGCAGTTTAAATTTTAATAGCTCATAGACATTAAGGTATCAATTAAATAATTATTCATGTAATATTTTAACGGTAATAGTTACTGAATGATTTTCTAAATTGTCTTTCTTTTCGAGGCATTTCATAATATTACTTTTATTGAAAATTTTCAATTTGTTTCAGATGTGAAAGAAGTTTTGATTCTTTCGAAAAATGTTCTAGTGTTGATGATCCTGAAAATTCTGCAATTGGGAACATAGATTCTTGGATAGGTAACAAGAAGACTGACGATAAAGATATTTTGGGGGATAAATTGTTGCTGTCGGCATGGGCTGAAGTCGTCGTCTGTAAGAAAGATTATGGTAAACTATGGATTGTTGTCGAAGAAAGTGCTTTGGCTGGTTGGGCTACTAATGACAAGGTATAATCATAATAAATCTCCTTTTCAATTTATTGGCTAATGGAATTAGCCAATAAATTCACCTTGAAAGGATAATCAGAGTAAGACTTGGCACTTATTAGTCAAAGAAGACACATACACAAACCATATGACAGATAAATATGCAGTATTATCCAAATTATAAAAATAAAAAAATAAATAATCAAAATCAATATAAAATAAAAAAGAATATCTAAATTCCTTTTCAGTTAAAGCCTATTAAAAAGTTAAACTTTATATTAAATATTTAAAAAATTATGTCGAAATTTGTAGATATCAGTAACATTATTAGCTTCTAAAATTCCATATATAATTTAAAGAAAAAAACTAGCAGGAAAAACTTAGAAAAAATCTTTTGTCTAGAAATACGAATGTTAATTAATTGTATCCAAAATTACCAGTAAAATTAGACAGTAAAATTTGTTTGATATTTGTAATTCTCGTGTAAATTCACATCTGTCTAAATCTTAATTAATTAGATTCAACAGCAAGATCAAAATAACAATAATTCAAAAGCATAATGAGCAAAAGTTAAGTTCCAGATGAAATAAAAGCAGTCAAACTTTTTTTTTTATTTGATGAAGTTGATTTATTTTATCTTGCTTGTATTTTTATAATTCATGACAAATTGTGAAATTTTAGGCCTGATATCATTCGAAAAAAAATCATCTATGCTTATGATAACCATGTACGATAAAGTTTACTTTTCTTTCAGGTTGGTGATCCAGTAGTTGGTCCCTATTATCTGAAAAACATTCTCTATGTTGGGAAAAATCCAGTTGATGCTGCTGTTGAGTTACATGTTCGAGAGAATGTTCTGTGCAGTCACTGGACAAATTTAAAGCTCAAAATGACTACGGAAGTGGAAAAGTGGATTTTAGACATTGTAAAAGTAGGCGGATTTTTTCTTGCTTTTTAAATCATAATGAGATTTCGAATTCTTATAATAGGGATATTCATTCGAAGTTTTTAGTGTATCATGCCGAAGAATGAATTGTTGTTGTACAGTGTAAAAAGTTTGAATGCCGGAGGTAGCGTATGGATACGTCAAGGAACAGCTTGCGTCTGGTCAAGCGGTTGGATGTTTCTCGATGAAGTTAGTGCTTCATATCTGTGACTAAAGTACTCTCTTGACTTTAGATACCCACTAATTTTCAGATTTTTGTGATAAATTAAAAAAATTGCAGCATAAATTGTATTACGCATTAGATAGCTGTGGTATATTATTTGAACTTGATGTGCGTAAATTTGTTGGAATGAAAAATACATTAAGCAAAGTTGATTGGTGTGCATCGATTGTTGGTTCGATGAAAGGACCATTTCTTTTGCTACAAGAAGGAGGGTTTGTCTTTTATTCAAAATAAGAAAAATATAAGGAAAACTCTGCAGTTTTCATTGTTAATTTTTAAATTGTTTGATTTGAAATAGATTTTTAAAATATGAGAGAAACAAACACTATGGGCAGAAAGCAAAAAATCGGAATTTATAATTTCAACTTTTATTTATAGTTCTTTATTCGTACAAGCAGAGTATGATTCGGCCACTTTAACATGGATTGATTTACTGAATCATCAAATGGAATGTAGTGGTTATCGGTTAGAGGATTCGAAACTAACATCAGATGATGTTCCTGTTATTGTTGACAAGTAAGCTTGCGCTCAGAGGTATTGATGGTGAGGTTTGATAAGGGCCAACTCCCCAATTTCAAGAGAAAAAAACATAGATAAATCTTTTCAATAAACTGTTTAATTTTGTCAAAATTGGTTGTCTATTATTGATTTTTGCAACATTTTATAACAACAAATTATATTTTTATTTCCAGGTGTATAAAGTTCATTTCCACATACGGTCTTCTTCAGCCTGGCTTATATCGTCGAAATGGTCCTAAGGTTGAAGTTCGTTCGCTCTTAGCTGAATTCAGAAAAGGTAAATTATTATCAAGCAGGTTTCTTTATATTTTATGCTTTAAAAAAAATCTTCAAATATATGAATTTTCATTTGCCGTAGCATTAGTTTTGAATCTTTATTCAATCCAGAAATGATATAATTTTAACTGATTTTTAACATACAGTACAATTTCAGATCCTGTAAATGTGCACTTATTGCCTGGATCAGATGATATGATTAATGTAGTAGCCGATGTACTCCGATCATTTTTCAGACAACTTGATTCTCCGCTTATTCCTTACCACATTCAGGATCGACTTTTCGCTGTTGCCAGCTTGAAAGGTATCAGATTCAATTTTTTTTTTCTGAATCATAATTTCAATGAATCTTATTTTTCAGATCCAACTAGATTAGATGAATATCATGAAATTTTGATGGGTTTACCCCGAATACGCATTCAAACATTGAGACGTATCCTTGATCATTTAAAAGATGTTACGGAACTTGCGAATGCAAATTTAGCAACTATCGAAAATGTTGCGAAAGTTTTTGGACCAACGTTATTTTCGGTTGAACAGGTTTTGTTTTATTTTTTATTTTATATCTCTTCTTTCATATCTACAGACTGCAATTTCTAGTGTATTGACCTCATCATTCATTTGGCTGATCACTCTGAAAACACAAAATAGTTTGTCCAGTAACCTATTTAATTAAATTTTATTTTATTCACTGCTGCTCTACTTGTAAATAATTCTACCTGCTTGATTATTTGTAGCGTATTCTCCTTGCTTCTGCTGCGCATCCTTTGCCATTTTCTTTCTTGATATGTGTAAACCAGATTTTCCTGTAATTTTCCGTAACTGAATTTAAATTTTAGGACAATGGAGTAGATAACAGCTTTGCTGTCACAATACAACAAGTGAATCTTGTTAAGGACTTTCTCACGTATTATGCTTCTATATTCCGCATTTCAGCACGTGAAATGATTATAAAATCGAAAATAAATATGCTTCAGGAAAAATCAAACCAAACGAAGGTTTCGAGATGTATTTCTTCAATTTCATTTTTCAAAATTTCAATTTTAAAAACCAAATTTTGTACGTTGGATTTCAGGCTCGTGCAGATGGTTTTCTTGTTCCTGTACATATCCTTGAGAAAGATAATCATACATTCAATGTGCAGTCATCTTCAAATGCGGAACAAGTGAGTATTTTGAGTACTATTTTTGACCGATACAGCTAAAACTCTTGAAACCATGTTTTTAATACTTTTATCATGATTTAAATTTTTTTTGGTTGACCATGGTTGCAGGTTTGCGATGCAGCTCGAAATAGGCCAGCTGTTCGTAGTAAAATTGATGTAGACAATTTTGCTTTGTTTGAAGTAAGCTAATTACTTATTATTAATCATCAAAGAAAAGTCATTTGTTTCAATTGGCTTAGGATTTGAGAAGCTTCAAATAAAGCTAATTTGAAATATTCTTTTAGGAAATAAAATGTGGTCAACTAGAAAGGCGTGTGAATCCGCTTGAAAAAATGAGCTCAATGATTACTGGCAGATGGCTTGATTGGGAACCTGCTGAATGCTTTCTCCTATTTAAAAGAGATCCTATTCCTTACTCATTTCGGGTTATTTTTTTTAAATAGCTTAATTAAGCTGCTCTTTTATAATATTTGTGGCTTAAGTTCAGTTATTTAAAAAGTCATACAAATATATTTCTGCAAAATATTTTATAAAGGAATATTTAGTTAGGAATGCGTGTATATTCGTACGCATGCAGCTTAGATTTTTAAAGTTTTAAGATTATGATACTCAAAGATTTGATATATTAGAGAACTGCTTTAGATTTATAGAAGTTTTTCTTTTTTTTTAACAAATAAATTATGTAAATGAATTTCGTTTCATTGGCATGATTTATTTGTTAAAAAAGATTGGGTCTATATAATTACATTGTAACTGATAATGACTTGATGTATGAGGGCAAGGTCAGAATTAATATGAAATATTTAGAGTTTTATGAGCAAGCTACTTTGTTTCAAAAAATAGAAATAAACAAAAATTAAATGTAATATGTTTCGCTACTCGAGAAACAATTATGACTATAAAAAATGATAGACTTGTGATTAGTGGCTTGAGAAAAACAAAAATTCAAATAATAGTTCCATCTTTTTAAGCTTTTGTTTGTTTTAATTTCGTAATAAGTACTTATATTTTATAGTATCCAACTAAATGATAATCTCTTCTCTCTAGCTTTCATATCCATTTGCTGATGATGTGCGAATTGCGGAGCAAGGAGCGAAATCATTCAACGTTGGCCATCTGAAATTAGAGGGTGGATTAGTTGCTTATTATAATAAGGTACAGTAAACATTTAATCATTATGAAATCATGTTGAATTTGATAACTCATAAATTTAACGAGAAAATTAATACCGTTCCATTCAGTTAGTTTAAATCTTTGGAATTAGCTCAATCTTCATTATTTTTCTATAATAATACTAATTTTGACTGTGATGAAAATTAGTTCGCTGTTTTTCAAGTAGTAATTTTGATGCGTAACCAAGTTTATGAGATATAGATGTTTGAGTCATGTAAAAAATTCGCCGTAATATTAATGTAATCTTATTTCAGTTTTTTTATTTATTTCTTTCTTTATCTTTTTCCGTTGCTACTTTTCTACTTTTTTTTTTCAATCGAGCAGGTATTTAAATTTTGAGCCGAAAGCCAAATAGTAAGATATATCCTGCCTTGGAACATTTTATAGGTTTTATAAGCTCTTTAGCAAGTAATAGTTTCAATCTTAGTTTCAATTTTTTCAGGGTTTGAAAAAAGTAAATGAATGGCATACGGACGATATATTATGGTACATTGGACATGAAAGTAATCGTAAGCCACCTTATCCGCACACTCTCACATTTATATTACCGAAAGATAATAATTTCAAATATAAGTCGAAATATATGGGTTATTGTGTTGCATTTCGTGAGGTTACTATGAGGACACAATGGCTGAATGCAGTAGTCAGTTCACAACAAGATTTTCATGAAAATTCTGCAATGCCTTTAGTGCAAATATGATTCGAGTTTTTCTGGTCTTTAAATTGTAAAGTGGAAAAATACATTTTTAATATCTGTATTTCCTACAATATATTCTTTTTAGTTATGCGTTGCTTTATTTAAATTAATATACTTCATCCTAAAGGTTACCATTGTTTGTGCCAGTTTAGTCAACAATTTTATTTTTTTTTTTTTTTTAATAAATAATATTATATGATTAACTTAGTTTAAATGTAATGTAAATAGTTTTACATTTGAAGAACATTCTGGTTTTTCGCTTTAGTTAAAACTTCATAACTCTGTATCCATATCACTCTTTCTCACCATATGCAAAAAACATGCATATGCGATATGATGAAAAAGATCTAAGGCCCAGAAGTCATCGATAGGAAATTAGAAATTTTTCGTGTCACTTTTATCTTGATAAAATTTTTATAAGTTTGAAATATTATTCTATGTTTTGACGGACCGCATTTCTAGTGTTGACATAAGACTAAATTGAAGATTTCTGCTCTCAGCTGGATAAAGTTAAACTGACCGTAAAACCGTGAAATTTGATTTTTGGTTTTACAATTTCGAAATTTATGATATCTATTGCTCGAGCAGCCTTTTCTTCTGACAGCATGCGAAATTTATCAAATTTCATTCTGCTAGTAGAATCTACAAATGAATATTGTCTGCCTATATGTCAAAGCAACTTTGAAAGCATATGGGAGCCAATATCTTCTCTTTACTTTTACTTGCTTTTAATAATGATAGAAGTTTCAAGTTCCAATAATAGGAGGGGTTTCAAGTAGAAATATTTTAAGGCAGTTGTTTATTATTAATTTATATTTAAATGGAATGAAAAGTCAGATGCCAAAAAAAAAAATATATGAGTGATGTTATCAATGGATAAAGTGAGGTTTTGGTCTTGCAATGGAAGCCTTGCAGTTTTTCTGTGTATTTTTTTATTGCATGTATTGCAAGTAATTAATAATAAGGTTTTACTGTAATATGATTATTGCTATTTGTGCGTAAACTAAATTGTACATTTACTGTATTATTAGTTTCACATTCTTACGGATCGATTTTATGCAACCTAATCGTCGAAAAAAAAAAAAAATCTTTAGTTTTTAAATAGCATTAAGATATCATATCAGAAAGGTCAGATGTACGAAATTGCGTTTATACTTATATATAAAACTGGCTGGATGATTTTCGAAAACGAATTCAGGAAAACAAGAAATATTGTACGCTTTGCTTATTTGAATTATAATCTAAATATAATAGTTCCGAAAATCGGTTCTTCGCAATTCGATTTATTGGTGGTGTTGGATATTATTTAGTTAAGAAAACATAGCTGGGATATTGAACTCTATTCTTTTCCATATTTGTTCGTTTTTTATGAATAAACCAGACAAATCACTCTACCAACTAAAAACGATCATGCACCCCCAACCACCGAATCATGAAAGAGCTCTCAATCTGTTAATTCTCACAGTGTCCGGGCCAGGTGAGTTTTGCCATGTTCATTAAATTGAGTCGCCGGTTCTATTTCTGGTGCTGCCCTTCCATCAATTCTTAAGTCTCAGCTTTACAACCATACTTCCCACGGAACTAGAAAACTTTTGTTTTCGGGAAGCTGGCCGTTAAGGCGCATTTGTCGCCGACGGGACACTAGTTGGTATCGTTTAAAGTCAGAACTAGGGCGGTATTTGATCGTCTTCGAATCTCTAACTTATAGGATTAATGAAGAAATTTTTGTCTTCATTAACGGATTTCTGCTTGCTTGTCCGTTTTTCAATTTTTAAGCTATGAGAATAAAACAGAAAGTTCAGTGGGCGGCTTAAGACTAGAAATTAAATAAGATTCGAGTAAGTTGTTTTGAACACTTGTAGACACTGCGAATTCTTTTTGTCCATTACTATTTGATAATCCTATGAATCCTGTTTTTGTAATAATATAAGCTTAGAATTTACTGAAATTAAGTGAAGCAATTAAAATTATTCTTTATTTTAACAAATAAAAACTTTGGGAAATTTTTGAAATCATTTCTTAATGAACTCATTTTTTAAGAATGCTTTTGAAATTTGGTTGAAAAAAAAAGTCGAAAAAACTTTAAACTTCCATTCTCTGATGCACAAAAAATTAGAAAATATAGATTTTATTCCCGAAAAATCTTTGACATGAAGTTAACTTTCTTTTAATTCCAAATCTTTAAGCTTTTGATGGAAGAATTTTTTAATTTGTTCATTTATCGTTGAAAACTAATCAAATTGACAGCAAAAAAGATGCAGTAGAAGTTTTTATGTTCGATCCATTTGCATATATGTTGTTCGCATATTGATTACTTTAATAAGGAACTAAAAAGCATACTGCTTCTTATTTGGGTTTCTGCTGCAAATATAAAATAAAATGTGAAGAGTTTAGATGTAGACATGAACTGATAATAGAAATCATTACAGAGTACTCGTGTCAAGAATTTTCGGAATGCGAACCTCCTCTGGAAATGAATTCAGCAAATTGTTGCAAAAAGACTCATTTTGTGTGTCAATAATTCCTAAAGTATTAAATCTCATTTTTCCTTATTTTAGGTGCAACATGGTCTACATTTTATAAGTAGTTTTTTTTTTTCCTTTTTTTTTCTTTTTTAAAATACGGATAGAATATTCGCAAGAATCACTGACCGAAATAAAAGTATATAAGATAAGTTGGACTGTAATAATTTATGATCTATACAAAAGATTTCATAGAATACTTCGAAATAAAAAATACGCATAAAATGATATATTTAATGGTCTTCATTGTTCATACATATGCATCATAAAATGATAATATATATGAACTGTAATACCATTAAAATTAATTCATATTACCATTTGTGTGTTTAAAAATATCATTTGTGTTAAAAAAAAAAATCGTTCTCGATCGACATTTTGGTGTTCATTATATCGTATTTTGCATTGATTTATCGGTCGAGATCGAAACTTTAGAATTCGTGGAATTTGAAGATGTGGTACTATTCGTCATAAAAGAATTTTGTAATTCATATAGCGAACGGGCAATCAAGATTCGATCCTGTAATGATAACATCTGTAATCGTATTGGTTTCTCAATACTGTTTCCCGACGATGGCACGGTGCGTGGTTTTGAGTATAACGATGGTAAATGATGTGAACGTGGCCTGCAAATAAGGATTAGTTTTAACATATCCACGCTTTTGGGAGCAAAATAAATTATCGTAATATATTTCATTAGTTTACAGGCACACAAGTTCCATCGATCAACTCGCAAGCGCACTGATACTACTACATTTCGTTGCATAATGGATTTTAATATCGCGGAAGTACTAAAAATTTGTAATCTGGAGAAAAGTTGTCGCTCAGATATTCATTTTGAAAAATTGAAGAGAGGAACATACTTACATTGAAGACGTATAGCTGTACCTTTGTGCAACAACATTTGGTCGTCCGCCTGGATAAGTTATCGAAGCGTTACGAATTAAATCCGTGTATGGCAAATTATTGTCTTTTTTACCAAAAAATGGTGCTGGAGCAGGATTCCAATGAACGTTTGGTTGTGAATGGGAATGAATTCTAGCAGTTCCAGTTGTATCAGCTATCGTTCCAGATGGAAGCTTGAAAAGCGACTTTTAAGATATTTTTAACCTCAAAAAAAAAAAAAAATGAAAATTGTCTTAGAGAGTTTGAAACGCAGTCTATTTCCATAGATAACATCATTGTCAGGTATCAAAAATCATAGCTAAAAAATATTCAAAAGAAGATTATGTGGAGACAAGATCGAAACTTTTTTAAAGTTATAAAAATTCTGTTTAGACTTTGATTCTGCCCCAAAGATCATAATATAAATTTAAAAACTCAACAATCGATTTCCATGATCAGTTCCACTTTGCATAACCTACTGTACCAATTGCTGTTAGCGAAATCGAAGAAAAAATGAAGTATCATTACCTGAGCCATCAGTTTATTTATTTGTGCCGTCCTTTCACGGAGTTCGTCGCTTAATTGACGAATTCTATTACCCTGATATAGATTTCATTTATATTTTTCTCTTGCGTGTTTTTTTGCAACCAAAATGCATGCAAATGTCAAATATATTGTTCTTTTTTTAAATTACTCGGAATGAAAAGTTATATTTTAACTAAAAATCTAATTATCAAAATTAAATTTGCCATAATTTTTCAAGCAATTATGTATCGAAGAAAAATCAAAAAAACATTCTTAACGGATCTATGATTATGTCTAAGAGATGAATAAAACAGTTTAGATTAACGAAATAGTTTCAAGTCAGAGATTTTTTATAAAATTATTTTTAGTAGCATCAATTTTCAGTTTATTTTTGCAAATTTCTACATGACACTATGAATAATGGAAATATAATAAAGGGAAAAATATTTTGATATAATCACAACAAAATACTGATTTCCGTAATAATACCAATCTTATTGTGCTTATCATATGGTTATCTAATCTAATATTGATGAATATTAAATTCATACTAATTAA
The DNA here is from genome assembly GCA_000499405.2 of Onchocerca volvulus. NCBI lineage: Eukaryota > Metazoa > Nematoda > Chromadorea > Rhabditida > Onchocercidae > Onchocerca > Onchocerca volvulus. Next base: position 6,504,093 of record HG738139.1, on the reverse strand, counting down.
ATGAGCAGTTAAGCATTAAAATTAATACTTTACCTGATAAGAGAGTTGATTTTTTAGCATTTTGATGGTTTCATTAGTCTGTTGCTCCAAATCTCTAGATTTTTTCTCACACTCTTCCAACTTTTGATTCAACTTATCCGTATTCTGTTGTGCTATCTCTAGCCTGGAATTTTTAGCTGGTCGAAAATGACTAAATGAATCTTAAATTTCAAGACTACATTTGCCATTACGGACAGCAAAGAAAGCGAAAAGAAGATATGTTTTAAATGTTTGAGCAAAACTTGGTCTTATTTGTTTAAATTTTATAATTTAAGAAGGAAAGGAAATAAAAGAATAATAACAAATTAAATTATTGAAACATACCAAAAGTTCTGTTAGCTCAACAAATGAAGTGCTTTATTACTTTCATTATTCTTTATTTTCCTTTTTATTGCTTTCTTTTAATTGCTTACCAATAAAGAGTGAAAAAAGCGGAAGCCAAATAGTTTTTCAATTCTTTTTTCATTAAAAACAATTTTCAAAAATCTAAATATACAATCAAACGAATGCTTGTCAGTTAATTTTTAATACAACTTAAATGGTATCAGGTTGACATCAAATCATTTAGTTACAATAGTGATGCTGCCAAAAATTTTAATTAAGAATTTTGATCATTAGTGATGTTGTTAAATTTAGCTTTGAATGGCATTCAATTTCCTTCTGACGATGATAATCCGATTCAAGCACTTCATAAATGATCCTTTTATTCATTCTTTCATTCCCACTTTTCAAAATAATTTCATTATCCGTTCCTTTATTTCTATGCCCTTATTTACGTGTACTTATAAATGTGCAACAAATCACGTGTCTGAAATGCGTTTATGCATTATGAAGAAAAATGCTTATTTTATTGTGATTCTGAAATTTATGGTTCAGACTAGAAAAAAAGATGTGAGGTTATTTCGGAGTACCGAATAAGATCATAAGCTACAGACAGAAGTGGTACTCTGATAATTTTATCATTCAGACACTGTGAACTTAAATAAGTTATTTATTTTCCAAGACTAATCCTATTTCATAGAAAACTTTCATCAGTGCATGAAAAGTTGAGAATAGTTTGAAAAATGAAATAAGTAAGTATTGAGGGAAATTGATTATCATGCGAATTGTTATATAAAGCGATTTAAATTCAATAGATTTAAATTTAATAAAGAGAGAATTCAGTAGATGAATTTTAGAAGTAAGATTTTTTTGTCAGCGAATGAGAAGCAATCACGCAACATTTTCATCAATGAGTTCGAAGTTTTAAAAAAACTTTTCAAACAGCTTAGTTTTTAATATGAAAAAGAAAAAGAAAAAAATTACTTTTCTCGGAGTTGCTCATTTTCATTTTCAAGCATTGTGTTGCTATCGAATGAATTCTTCACATAAAGTCTACGATAGAGATCTGCAATAGATGAAAAATTATTTATTGAATGCTTTATGGAATCAAAAATGATTGGATAAAATTGGTTGGATGAAGACTAAAACGTTATCCTTCGATAGTTGACATCGAATAAAACGACGATGGCCTTTTCAGACAGTGTAGTCTTCAATACTAAAATTCGATTATGTAAGCTAGTATTTTATTCGTCATCACCGAACTGATTAAAATAGTTGTGTAAAAATAAAAAAAAAAGTGAAATTATCAATTAAAAAAAGAAAATTACGAATTTATGAGAACGAATATTACGAATTTCTGCAATAAGATTTTTAAAATATCATTCTGAAATTTTCTGTTAGAGGGCAAGTTTCCATTACCTCTTAAATGATGATGAAGTCTTTCAATTTCGGCATGTAATCCAGTCAACATTTGGGAATTCTCGTTTTGCAGAAAGGATATTTGAGCACTTTCATGCCGACGCCACATATCATCTCGTTCCTGAATCGCTACGGTTATACGTTCCGCACAGATTTCATTGATCAGACTTCCAATTTCGCCAAGTTCAATTTTCTAAAATTAGTGAAATATGACCAAGAAATCACTATAAGTTAATCATGTCATCTATGAAAGGACTACAATATCAATCATCAAAACTTTTTACTTCATATAATTTCTTTATTAGGCACGGCTGTTTTGAAATCAGTAGATGACGATACTTTTTTCAGCTTATCAAACTTCAAGAATAACTTCTCTGTCAAGTTATTCCAATTGCTATATTTTTTAAGTCGAGTTTGACCTCTGAATGGAATAATATAAACTTAAATTTATGACTGAAGGCGAAAAATTGTAGGAGTAAAATAAATTTATGATTGAAATTTTGCAAAAACAAGTTGATGGGAGCAAGAATCGATACAACACAAAGAATAAACAAATTAAAATTATTGATAAAGACACTAGATATGTCAATTAAGCAGACAGTATGCATGCTTAATTATATATGTTTACATTGCATGTCTTAAACTTATATACTCATTAATTGCTGATTCCAGTCTTTTTTTGATTAATTGCTTACTAAAAACTTCATACAATGTAGTCGTTTCACTTCGCTGACATTTTTTTTCCTTTAATTTGAAAGGCTTATTATTTTGTTTATCATAAAATTCAGAATAAATAAAGCCACTAATTTAGCAGATATCATTTAAAAAGATTGCTGGAGCACAATGATCTTATCAGTTCATTATTTAATGACAACTATATTATGACTTGACACATAAGTACTTTATCAGTTGTGGCCATTTAATTAAATCTGAGAAACTGGTAGAAGTTAACAGATTAATGATTGACTGAAAATTTTCGAAAAATAGTGGAAACAGAAATAAAACATGCCTAATTCACTTGTTTTACTTAATTTTCTATATATTCCTAGAAGTATCTTAAATTTCTTTGAGTCGGATCGGAAACCTTAAATGAAACAATATAAACTTAATATGAGGCAAGAATTTGATTTTCACCACCTTTTTCAATGCAGAAATTTATCATCATACATTTACCTACCGAATTAAACTTTACTACTGTTTGTGCACTTGCTTCCGCACCTTGATTGAAACGCTGTATTTCATTTATACCTTTCGAGAAATCAGTAATTGTACTGCTTGTTTTTTCTTCCGGCAACAAGTCTAATTTCGGCACTGCAAATTTCGAATTACCATAATTTCAGCATCTAAGTCTAGATCAGCAATAAATTCATTGGTTTCAGAAACTCACTTAATTCAAATAAAATAGTACTACGATAAAATCTTTGCTTATGGTTAATGTGTATGAAAATTTTAGGTTAATGATCTTTGCAAAAAGAATGCAATTATCACTAACATCAGAACGACAATTACTTTTATTCAAGAATTGTAAAAGATTGAACTTGAAATTAGTTAAAAAGATCTTGGTTGAAGGTCGTTAAGAAGCCGAAAGTTGATTTAATTTCCAAGTAATTTACCTAAAACGTTCCAAGTACATATACCTAAGAAGGATGGTGCACACCATCATTACCATTATTATATTTGCAGACTAATGCAATTCAATCGATTTCTCATTCCTTTCAAAATAAATAAAAAATTTAGTAAAGTAATTTAAAAAAAAAAAAAATGGATGGTTCAGTCAGAACGAAACCTTTAGGTGGTTGTGCAAAAAGTGTGGACATATTCGTTGCAGACAAATCCGCCAGTTTTACACCGCAGATCGTTAATGATTTGTCGGAGAATTTTTAAAAGATTTGTAGTGCCATCTGAAATGTTATTTAAATCTTAGAAAAGTTTTGGCAGCACATTAATTTTCTATCATTGCGGAAGCAATTTAACAATAAAAATGAAGTTCAAATACTGGCAGAAATGTTCAAATTCAAGTAAAAAAATTCCAAATTTATGACTAGTTTTAGGAGTTCTGTCTGTGAAGTCGCAGGATCTTTTGAGAATAATTGCTATAAAATAGTCATGTTTAAAAAAAAAAAACTAATTTATAAGAATAGATGCTGCTTCAACGAGTGATTAATAGAACAATTGTCCCTAAAAATATTATTATTTGTGAAGCAAACAATCTATTCATTAAAGCACACTTCGGTAAAATTTAATCATGGATGATAATATTAAAATATATTTCAACTTTCCGACCGACGCAATGTAATATAATGTGTGTATAATTAAGGTAATAAAGGAAGCATACACTGATTTGATGAGAAAAAGATATGATAAGAAAAAGCTATAATTATTCTGAATTACACCACAAAGTGTTATCCAGACACTGACAGAACAATGTCTTCGGTTTTCTTGAAAAGGCAGATTAAATTTTAACAAATGCTGATCAAATAATTACAAACACTACCGGTTCTCTTAGCCTTTGTCATAATCACCAAATATATTAGAAATATGATTTCATATCGAGAAATTTTTCTTTTTCTTTTCTTTTATAGAAATAATTCTTCGTTGCATTTTGTGTTGTCGAAAATTTCTAAATCTGGATAATAAAAAATTTTAAAGACAAAGAAGAAATTGGGATTCCCGAGTAACAAAGTTCGAATCATAAAGCTTCCTCTCTGAAGTACTGAATGGTTATTAATTCGATCATTTGGAGAAAATCCCGAAGAAATTGAAGTTGAATACAATATATTCTTTTCTGCCCCTAGCGAAGCCAAATGAAAATGAAGAATTGTATTTCGTTGTTTATTCAGTGGCACCGATATGTTCACATTTCATAATTTACCTGAATTGTTTTTCTTTTATTTCGAAAAATTCGAAAATTTTCTGGAAAAGATTACATCATCATATTGAAATAATGAAGCAGTGGTGACGCATAGGAATGGAGTAAGGAATCAATGAAACGAATTGTACTTTATTCAGCAGCAATTATTTTTATTGAAGAAGTTTAACGGATGGCATTATTGAAAGTGAATAATTTTGACTTCGTTGAGTATGTGTCTTTAATTAAAATAAGGTATGTTTGGGAGCCATCATGTTTTTCACCTTCATGGAAGCGCAAAACATGGGATGCTGCATAGGCCTCAAGCATGAAGTGAGAAGCTGTGGCAAGTTGCGATAAAGTACAAATTAAAAAGAATGGATGAAATGATCACAAAAACTGATAACTGATAGCAAGGGACACTGAAGAATTGATGATGCTGAATGAATGAATGGATGAAATAATGAGAAAAAACAGCATGCATGCATGCAAGTGCTGCAGTCCTCAGCAAAGCTCATAAAAAGTTGGATGACTTCGATTTCTGCCAGCTTCCTGTCGCTGCTACTGCTGGGAAAGGACTAGCAATAATCAATAGGAAACGAATTACTTTTTTTCATATTTCAAAACCATTGCCCCAAGCCTATTAACATTTTTTTTTTAATTATAAAATATTGTCTATTGGCCATTTCCTTCACAAAATTTAAAATAATTAACTTTAGCGTTCTTCACGATCAAATATTACTAGCAAATAATGAGATGCAAATTTCAGAAACAATTAAGTTAAAGTAAAAATCCATTTCCGTGGAAACATTCATCACAAAACCAATATTACTATAAATTGGAATGAAATATGCTTAAAACTGGCCTAATTAATGTAAACTTTGCAAAATGATCGATAAAATAGAATAATGATGTAAATTGCTACCAATTAAAATGATCGATTCAACCTAATTCTTTCCAGTTTTTTGTTAGAATTATCTAAAATCTCAAAAGTAAATTTCTAGCATATTGCAGGCTTGAAATGAGATTTATTATGTATTAATGTACAGAAAGAATCGAAGCCTATAGGCATGGCTGACTCAAGGCTCAAGGCCTAACAGTAGGATAGGATGGGAAAGGCCTGGTGAAGATTGAACAGACGTATTTAGTCTAGCAATTGAATGCATATGATCAATGTATAATGTGCTCTTCGACTTCAATAAAATAATTCCATCCTTCGTCTCATTCACTTCTTTTGATTCATACTATCAACACTAAGCAGCTATAGGCAGGACAGAATACAAGGAAGAGCGAAATTTTTCAAAATTTGAAACTGAGTTTGATATCATTTTCAAATGGGAATGGCACGGGACTTCATGTGTCTCCAGTCTTTAGCTGTTTGAAAAGAAAAGCAAATCCTTATGATTTGAAAGAATGAAACTTGACGCTTCACACTGAGTTGACATTTCAGCATCTGAGAAGCATAACAACATTAGTTTTTTCTCAAGAACAGTTCAAAAGCAGAAGCGATCCTTTACCTCTCCATCTATCCATCCTTTCAACGTCACTGGTTCAAAAGAAACAATTTTGCAATTGTTGATCTATGATCTGTTGTAATAATATGATCGATTAACTTTAGTTATGCCATGCAATGGTAATTAGCTTAGTATTTGTTCACAAAAAACTGTTGTTTATCCCAAAGAATGAATGATTAACTAGGCAGACTGAACGAGATGAATGATATTTCTAGCTCTTGAAATTGGCTAGGATCACGAAGATAAAATGCTGCTTCGCTGTTGTAAATCATTCGATGAAACCATGGGAACGAAAGCAGAAGGCCGAATCGGTGATCTTTACAATACGTTAGGATTCTTCTGGTCATGTTGAACAAATTCAGATGGCAAAGACTATTTTCATAACTACTTTCACTTTCACTGATGAGCAGAATGGTACGATAAAACTGCGGCCAATAATATTGCAAAGAGCGGTTTGGCCAAGAACTTGGCTGTCAGTTATTGAGGCTAACAAAAAATGGCCTCACAAATGAAATCAAACCCAGTCGAGTAGCGTAACAATTCTTAGCAATAACCTTGATACACCAATCTGCAATTCCATTCCTTTTGCCAACTGTTTTTATTCATTTACTTTTGCAACACAGAGATCGATGTCACATAAATCAGTATGTCAACATGCGCAGAAACAGGGACATTGATGAGATGAAGAAAGCAGTTGTAATGACATTTTTTGGAGAACGAAGAGAGTGGAAGGACGCTATGATTCATAGTGTTGTGGCATTCTTAACTTCTGTTTATTTGTTTACCAATCGATGTTTATTTACCTTAAATATACATCCATCCTCTCCTTTTATTGTTTTCCATATAGCTTTTTTGTACATTTTACGAGAGGCGATAACTTTCAATAAAATCTTCCTATTTCCCAGTTTTAATATCTGTTTTTACTTACAGTTTTAATATATGTTTTACTTACATATCTGTTTTCTTTTAATACCTCTTTTTATCAACAAGAATTTTGGAAGCTCTCTTTGGTATCTTCAATATCGGTTTACAAAAAATCGAGTGTGAGAAAATGTAGGACGAAAGATTGAAGATCAAAAATGCGACTTTATTAATGGAATAGATCATTTCGTTCTGTTTTTAGATCGAAAAAAAAGAACTGATGGCAAGTTTGGATACTGTACATCGACGACTACTGGACGAATGGCGACAAGAATCGAAACGAGATCTTTCGCAGTTGGAAATGGTGCTGAAGAGTGCTCAAGTATGATGCTTAGCATATCTGTATCGGGACCGTTTGAGTGTCGTAGTGAAAGGAAGTAGAATTTTAAAATGAGAGAGATTCCACGAAATTTACGAAAAAGTTATCCAAAAATGATAAATGATAATATACCTACAGATGGAAGTTGAATACAGGAAGCTGATGGCAGAATGGAATAAGGAACCGAAAAACCTGGGAGCGATTGGGAGCAGACTAAAGCGGATAAAGGTATGTACATGTATTATTTACTTCCTACAAATCAACTGTCCGGAAATTGACTCAGCAATCCGTACACGACCGCGGAAGGTATCATCTTGAAATTATCCAGTAGTCGAAAATTCGGAATGAGTCAGAATGTGTTACTTTGCTTTGTGACACTGTCGAAACTTGTATATTGATTGTTCACTTACTTTTTTTGTACCGACAATTAGACTAGACAAATCCTTATTCAAAGGTATATATCTTTTATTTATCGGAAAATTGGATGTTTTTAAAATATCGTTAATTATTTTTCAGGAATTAGTGAACAACAGAAACGCTTTACGTGGTCTTAGTCATCAAACATTACTTATGATTCATCGTAAGTCTTATTTTAGCACACTAAAATTGTTGAAATGCAAATTTGTTAGTTGTTCGTTTTTCAAATTTGAGCCTAAATTTCACTTTTCTTCAAACTGAATTTGAGCAATCTTTCGCTTTTTTTCAAACTGAATTACAGGAGATGTGTTCGAGATAGATGCTTTATGTGCGATACTCAGATCTGATCTCGATTCATTCCGTGAAGCCATCACTGTTCTCATCAACTTCTACAATTCTTATGGGTCTGTTAAAAGATGATAAAGTAAATTTTGTTTTATTATTTTAATATCAATTTAATGTTTAAATTTCAGTTTAAGTGATGAATGGCCAAATAAATGGTTGATGATCGGTTTAGACCTTATGTTCCTTCTGGCTACCAACCAACACATTCAATTTCACATGGTATTTTAACATCTTGATTATGCTAGTGATTTATAAATAAGAGAAATGCCATTAAAATCGATTGATAAGATTATTTTCCAAAAATTATATACCTTTCGAGAATTACAAAAATCTCACGAAGAATTTTTTTGGAATTTGAACCGAAAGATGTAACGAATTGATGTATTTCTATTGAATAAAATGCTATAGTTATTGGAACAGATCGATCAAGACATTCAGCAGAACAATCCGTACATTAAAATACCCGTGAAATTGGAGCAGTCGCTTATTGAAGGTGCTTATCATAAGGTATTCCTTTTTTATGGTATCTGTAAGTAGCTTAGAGTAGACAAGCTTAACATAGTAATAGGAATCCTGAGAAGTTTATTAAATGTAACTTTCTTAATCTATGATCTCTGATCTGTTGTTTCAATATCGCAATTAATTTCTTAAAATTTCGCTATAAATTATTACAGATAGTGCTAACGGAAAAGAATATTCCCAGCCCTTACTACGCATTATTTATGCATATTTCAATGGATACAGTACGGTGAGTTTTCCATTTATTCAGAAGGATTCAGAAGCTTGACGACAGAATAAATTACAGGGATGAAATAGCTTCATGTATGGAGCGCGCATTCCTAAAAGTATCACAACGAGATGCTGCTCGATTACTTCTGTTTAATGATGTCACTAAAACGATATCTTTTGCAGAAAAGGTTACTTTTTATTCCAACAATGGTACTCAAACTTCATTACTGGAAAAACTTAAGAATTATTGAAAAAATGTAGATTTTTATTTAATAATTAGATAATTTACGCTTATGAATATTAATTTGAAAAGATTTTTCAAAATTGTAGAAGACATTCTCGTAATGTTCTGTGAAATCAGTATTCATAAGAAACTTACAAGAACCAATAAATTACCAAATTAGAGAACCTTATGATTTTTCGAATTTAACAATTTTAAGCTCACTGCAATCGTTAAAAAAGTTCGCTTCCGCACAAAAAAGGAAAAATATTTGTCGTTATTTTAATGAGCAGAGGATGCAATCCGAATATTACTTAAATTCTACCTGATTATTCATTAAAAAAATATGTCTATTTGTTTTTTTCTAACATATTTGATTATCTTTTACCTGTAATTTGAACAATCATCATGTTTCCATTACAGCGTGGTTGGAGAAGCAGTATGTGTGGTCGTGATGTCACGTACGTCTTTGATCACGCACACCAGACCGTAAGTTATATTTAATTTTTATTGTGCTCTGCAAACCTGACCCAGTCTTATAACGCATGTGATTTCAGTGTGCGGAGCCACGAATCGATACTGAAAGAATCACCAAACAAGCCATTTTTTACGCAAAACAACTTGAAATGATCGTATGACGAAGTTAGTTTACACCACTTCTTCATCCGAGTACTTCCATAATCAACGAATTCGGCTCTTCAACTGTTCCCACATATCGCTTATTTTGTATACATTTTAATAAATTGTTAAATAATTTCTGAAAATTTCAAATAATTTATCTAATTATCTCCATTCAATAAAACAGAAAATCCCACTACTCAAGGATAATGATGCAAAGTCCATCGTTAAAATTCATATAAAGTGTCTGAAATAACTAGATAAGAAAATTTTAAGCAAAAGTTAATATATTAATACAACAATTAAAAACATACTAAAAATTACCATACAATCATGATAGTTTATATAAAACGACTAGAAGATTTCATACGAAATATGGAAACAATATAAATTACATAAGCATTTATAAGATTATTATAAGCATTAAATCTTAAAATACTGAAAAACTTGACCACATCTGCATCTAATTCAAATTTTATCAAAAAAAAAAAAATAAGTATCAAGTTATACAATATTAGACATAATACAGAAATATATCAAAAAAAAAAATAAAAATTTTCACAAACGTGGAAATCATCCAATAGAAAGCTACATAAAAATTCGGTAAAAAACAACGAGAAATAAATAAAATAATAGAACACAATTATAAATTTTGCACAAACTTGCTCTAAAAAATTTTTTATATCAATCTTATATTATAATCACAGAACACGAAATGAAGACAGCAAAATATTCTCCTAAATTCGATTAAGAAATTTCGAGTTCAAAATCTCAGTTTTGGTTTTTTTGAAGGCGATTCATGTAATGTTTGAATTTCTTTAAATTCTTTTTCTTGAACTGTATCACTCATTATCTCATTAGCGGAAGTGGGAGGTGGTGTAGCAGGAAGGGAATCAGTACTGCTTTTGTCAATATGATTACTGCTGTCAGTGCCAGTGTTTATGTTATCTTCACTTCCATCATCACTATAAGTGCTGCCAATGTTTTCCACCACCACAGATTCCGCAGTAACCGCTTCATAGAGTTTCTGCACAGTTGGTTTGCCAAAAAGATCACTAAAGCTGCTACTGGATCCAGAAGCTAAAAAAATCCTTACTTTTATAAAAATCTGTCTTTGAAAGTGAAATGAAAGAAATGTTGGTGAGAATAAATTGGAACCTGTAACTGAACTTAGATCACATTCATCAACAACCACGGATAGAATATTTAATAACGGCCGAGTTATGTGCGAAAAGATCTGAAATTTAATATGTGATCATGATAAGCGGATCTTAACATAAAAATGGACTGAAATGTCAAGGAATTTTTTTTCCATTACTCATGTGATAAGAACTTTTAGGGATTCAAAACCATATGTGCTTAATTGGCTTCAAAGACATCTGTTCGATTTGAAAGAAATCTTATAGCTTATTTTTCTGAGGAAAGACATTAATATTTCCGATCTCTTCATAAATTTGAGATTAATACTGTTAGGAAAATCATAAAATACTTTTAAAAAATCTAGTATCACAAAGCAGAAAAAATTACATAATTCATAGAATCCAAATGTTGTCCGGAAAAATGCCATTTGATAATTCGCTTTCCAGCAACAAATTCAAGATCAAATTCCAGCGTATTATCATTCTTATTTTCATTTGATACCTTCGTTGTCGATGATATGAACATACTGCGAACTTTTTCCAATAAGGTTTTTTCTGAACCACTGAGTTTGACATTTAGCGACGTAAATTTCTTGATGAAATCAGCAATTTCACAGTATATGCGCTCATAATCAGTCAGTATTGTATGCAACTGCCCAGCCTTAAATAGTGGTTTTGACATGGAACAAGCAATGGGAAAAATACTTATTTCAGACTAATTTTTTGCTTTGGGGACCAGCTAAAAACTAGAAATTCATATATCTTCATTTGACATTCCATCAAATTTTTCTTAAACCAAGTCTCATAAACAATTAGCTATCCCCCCATTGTTCATCGGCGAAATGCTACTTTTATACATCATTTCGTGGTACTGACCTTACTAATGATGTAATTAATGTAGCAAGTGATTTGTTAAATCCGTCTTTTCTTTTGTATTTAAAATCTAATGAATAAAAAGCATATATTCTCTTCGTCTGCCTGAATGACGCAAGTCTAATATGCTGCCAATAAGATCAAAATCAAAAGTACCTTGATATGAAATTTGACTGCATAACATCTATTGGCCAATCTAAAACCCAAAGGTGTCCAGCAAGTTTTAAGCAATTCGGCATCCACATCTGCTTCCATCAAAATTCCGACTGACTTTTTGCGAATATGCTGCTCATATCTCGCAATAAAAATGAACCGACAAATTTAAATCTCGCGAATTCGCGATTATTTTGCTGCCATTCTTTACAATTTCTGAATTTCATAATGAAAATGTGACATAACCAATCTCGCTTAGCTATTCCCGCAACACAAAATTATCAAATAAATACAACAGCAAATCTAAAACTAAATTTTCCCACAACAATTCATGGCAATTTTAATTTTACAATATTCGATCCAAAAAATTTTTTAATTGTAAAAATTCTCATAAAACAACAACAAACGCTGTAAACAGCAAATGTTCCTCATTTTCGCTTTATTTTATTCGAAAACAATAATTTATTGAAAAAAGATTCATTTAACTTAACAGAGAAAGAACATAAAAAGATATAAACATCACAAATATTCAGATAAATTTTGTATATTCCCCTTCTTTATATTTTTTTTTTTTCAAGTATGATAACAAATGCCTCATTAATATGACATTCGATTTGTCGCTGCGGAAAAAACAGACAATATTTATGCTCCTTGTAAGTTATGTATAATACTAATTTTTATACGCAAGATTCATCATTGCTGAACAAGCATACAAAAAAATATGCGGAAGAACTAACAAATAAGACCAGTATAATAAAAGATTCCCGCTGTCTCGAAATTATTCCCAAACTTCATTTTATCTTTCTTTTCTTTAATATAATGTTATTAAATTTAAATCCAGTCAGTGAAGAAGTTCAAACAAATTTTACAATTAAGGCTAAAAGAAAGTTACACATTGCATCATAAGCACACAATCTTCTAATATATCTGCACAACTATTGATTACTAATGAATTGTATCATAAAACAACTGTATCACAAATTAACTGTATCATAAAACATGAAATGTAAGAAATAAAAATGAAAGATAAATTGTAAATTGTTTAAACACGCATTATCAAAAAATCTTAATAAAAAAATATCTTGGAAAATAAGAACATGAACCATTTCAGGAATAAAAAAAAAAAAAAAAAAAAAAACAAAAATAGATGAATCGTCTAAAGGCTCTGGTATTTAATCGATGAAATGTTTCGATAATTTAATCAACAACTATCTAGTCATTCACTTTAACAAAAATGATCTCAATAATACGATGGGACAACTATTTTCGAAATATTAAGATTTTTTTAAACTCACAACAACGAAAAAATATTCACTAATCCTATTAAACATGAGATCTGTGCATCAAAAATTTTTTGATTTCTTATTCACTTAAATTCTTCCATCACTATCTTCACGCTATGATCTACTATGATGAATAACGAAAAAGAATAGAAATAAAAAAAAATTCTCCTATTATGTCTAGTATCTGGAAGAAAAAAAAAAAAAATTTGCCCGCAAAACGGCGAAAATTTTTAAATCTGCAATAATTAAACAATAATTTAGAGAACAATCCACCAATAAGACCAGAATTAACAGAGCATAAAATAATGTACAAAACCGTTTAATTCATATCCTCAAACAGTAGTACCTTTCTGATAAGCCTAAGCTAAATTATCATTTAAGTTGAATACTGCTAAAGTAAGATTTTTCTTACGATTACAATGTCCATAGTCTTAAACATTTCTGTCAAAGTTTCAAATTCTTCGAAACCTTATTCAGAGAGAGAGGAAAGTAAATATAATATCCAGATAGTACAGATCAAAAAGTTACCTCTCTGTGAGTCAGACAGCTCCCAAAAAAGAAATTGCCAGGTACTCTGTTGATCACATTTCTGCTCTTTTCAAATATGCAGCTAAATAGTGCTAAAAATGACGAACACGGCTATGAGATCACAGATACCACTTTACAAATCAGTTCAGAGTATAAACAATTTTTTTTTGTGATAACATGCTGTGTCTTCTAGAAAGTTGCATTTAAATTTAAAAATGAACAGAAAAACACAATGCCGTTGAAGTACGAAAAATAAAACATGACAACATGAAGTGATATTGTAAGAAATAAACCTAACAACAAAGTAATTCTCTTTCAACGATTCAAAAACATAACTTCTTAAGTTTAAACATTATTATCAAATTGGTAAGTTTAATTCGTTCTAAAGTTGATCCTGTATCATGTTAACATAGCAGATATAATCTGCTGCTCACAAACTCGCATTGCACATTTTTAAATTAAAAACTAAAATAAATACTAACGATTTCACTGTGTATAAATGAATAAGTAAAAGTTATTTGCTAGAGAAAATATCGACTCGCTAACATCATTCTGAATTTCTATGGCATCATACCACGTACAGGTCCGTTTATTCTAGCCTGAAAATAACAAAGATTCTTTCAAAAAACTTGTATGTTTAGCATGGGATTGTTTTAAAAAAAAAAGTTTAATATCATTACCATTTCGTTACGATAATATCTCCTTCACTGGTTATTCATATACTGTATGAAGCCTCGTTGTGTACGAGCAAAAATTCTTTAATGAAATACTATTTGTAGATATTTATGCACTATCAGCATATAAAAAAGAATGTGTGGTGGAGAGAAATGATTAGAACTTAAGAACGAAAGTAGGGAACTATGATTAATACAGTAAAGAATTGAATTAACTGTAAACAAACCAGTTCATTGTTCTCAGTAAAAAAGAAAACAAGAAAAAAAAAACATCTAATGAATATAATTTAATTACCTCTTCTAATTCCTTTTGTGCTTTATCCTCGATTTCGCGAATATCGGCCATTGTTAAACCGTACCAATTATCCATCCAACAAAACACTTCACGATGAAACTTTGTAAATAGACGTGGATATTGCTTAAAATATGTTTAAAGTGTTTCATAACTAAAAATTCAGCAATGGCAAGGTACGACACTTCCATCACATCTTTATAAAATAAATGCGAGAATTCTATTTACTATTGAATTTTACGGCAAAATTCAAAATATTTTAAAAGAATCTAAAAAGAAGCACGAAAACTTACACGATGCGCATAATTTTCGACTATTTTGGTCAAACCAAACCATTTAAAATGCACTTTTACCAGTTTATAAGCGCACATTATCGGTTCCATTGTTTCTTTCCAGTTTCCTATCAGAGGCCCACGTCCCGTTTTCACACTTTTGAATTTGGATGGTGTTGTTTTCAGACTGATATCCTAAAAGACCTTTGGATACATTCAATTTCAAGTTTATTTATTATATACATAGCTTTACGGAATGCTATTAGTGAGCACAAAATTAGCGGCATCTAGCGAACCCAGAAAGGACCAGTGATATGCTATAAAAAATCAAGAAAAAATCGATTTTTAGTTTTTTTTTTTTTTAAACAACAGTGATATAGAGTAAAAGTCGAAGATTATAAATGTTATAATGGATGCAGCAAGGCTGAAAGATACTATTCAAATTTTTCATATCAGAATAAAGGATAAAAAGTATGTTAAAGTTATTGTTATGCAAGAAACCAAGTATAAATTAAAACCATACTTACATTAGCAGTTAAATATGAAGTGTCATTAGCAATATCAAGATCAATAATTTCACGTTTAGCAAGATCTTCTGGACTTAAATTATGCGCATTCTGTGTAGTTCCTCGATCTGGTAAATGAATTGTTTCGATATGAATGAAGAAATCATCTCTCATATAATCAGGGTTCTGCAATATCATCATATTTCATGATTTCTGAAAATGCAAATCATTAAATCAACCATTAGGAGGTTTAAACGAATCACTTCTCAAATCGAATCCTAAATTACCTAAGAGAACTTATCAGTTCGCATGAGAAATTTATTTACTCTTACTGTCTCAAAATTTGAACATAGTCAAAAGGTTGCAATTAGTTGTAAAAAAAAAAAAAAAAAAAGAAAAAAAACTCAGATATACGAGAAAAAAAAAACCAATAAATCGAGTATCAGCACTTCATTGCTACAAGGTAAAGTTCTATTCCTTGAAGGAGAGTTCATTGTAAGGTAAGGAAATATTCATAATAGATCAGAGCTGAAATGTCTAATTGTCTAGAAATGCGCTTAAATTGTTTTAACCAACCGTGAGAACTGTTTTACAATAAGGATAAGCATTCCACGCTTCTTCATGTATTGCTAAAGAACCCTTAGGAGCACATGTTCTGACTATCGTCGGCACTTTTCTAAAAAAAAAAGAAGGAAAAATATAAAATTTTATGAAGTTAATACAATAATCTAAATAATTAAATGATACAAGACATTCTTTAAATCCTTCTATATCATAAAAGAGAATACAGAAACTGAAATTCATTCTGCCGAAGATTCCAAACCAGAAAAACGCATAGGCATTTTCTATAAGCAGTAGTGTGAACTACATTTTGCAAAAAAAATAATAATAAGATGTCAAGCTTCATTTCACAGGTGGAATTTTCCTTAATGCAAGAAAGATATGCTAAATGCTTTTCAGAAGAAGATCTCGTTCAGTCCGAGTGGCATTTATTTCGCAGCAACTCAATTTCATCTGAAAAAAGAGAAATTTACGTTTGCAAATGATATATTTTGTGCGTGTATTGTCCACATGAATAACGTCCGTCAAGTAATGGATAATTTCTAAATGGTTCATTCTTCAAAACTTCGACGCCTTCACCACCACCTGTTTCAGCTTTTGATGCTTCGGCAACGGACCAAAGTTGACCAACTTGGTATTCTTCGACTGTCATCGGTAGAACTAATCGACTAAAAAATTGAAAAAAAATTTTCTCTTCATAATTTTGTTGAGTCCCTCACAATAATTTTTCATTTTGCTCATAATTAGCTTATTCACGCACAAAATTTTCCTCCACAGTCTTATAAGCCGAATTGAAATCGATTCTCTTTCATCATTCTGCACATGGCTTTTCCACATTTTTTTTTGATTACGACTTACTTTGTAGATGAAATAGAAATAAAAGCAATAAAAATTGAATAACTAAAATCAAGCTTACTATTCTTTCACGATCATATCGTTACTGTACCACCACAACACTGTTCTTCACCAAACAAGTGCTGAAATGCTTAATAACGTAGAAAATATTATCGAGTAATGAATCATAACTCAACATGCGGCTTCTGATATTAAAGTAGTTAAACTGCAGAGATGGAGGCAATGTCAATTTTTTCAGCACAAAATAGGGAAAATTTTCCCGAACAAATTTTGGTACAACGTTGAATATAACTATAAAAACAGCCGAATAAATATGATGACATGTATGTTAACGATGTCTTCCATCTAACTCCAAAGTTTTCCATCTGACCAATGGCAAAAATTTTCAAACTCTCAGTCCAAAATGGCCATCATATCGATCTCAGTCTTCACACAAACCAGTAACTCCAACTTCGATTTCTACGGGAAGAAAAGTGATAATTCATATTTGTATTGTATTCCCAGCATTTTCATCATTACCTTCCGAAAGAGAATTTCTATTCAAGTATGAGAGAAAATGTGACACTAAAAGATTCCACTCTTACAATGACAATGATAAAACATAATAGCACCCTTTTGATTGATTTCTGAATAAGTCCGGAAAAATTTACACAGCAAACATATGAATCGATGGAATTGACAAAGAATGGGAAAATTAATCACAGGTGGCACAATACATCAGCCCTCTCTGCAGAAGCAAACAAATTTCCGAATGAATACTCCTGCCAATACTATGTAGGAAGTTAGCCATAAACTAGAGATGAAAGCGTGATAGTAGGGAAGTCACGTTATGGCGTTACGTGACTTAAGTAAACCAAGTTGCGAATAAACGGAGAATATTAAATAAATCCAACTTTACGACACGTCAACCCCATTCGCATGTGGAGGAGAGGAAAAATACATTGATGTTGCTCATTTGAAGTTTGCGAGAAGCGGCAATTTAAACTGAATGGATGTTTTCTGCAAGGTTGACCATTCCTTCCTTCCCTTGAAAGACCTCTTTGGTTGTGAGATGGAGTATGTCGTGTGTATTCATATCGATCATCACCTGGCCATTTATTTGCTTGCATACTTCCTGGATATCGCCCAAAAAGCTTGCTGTCCGGGAATTTGTGGGCAAAGATTGGTAGGAATAAATTGAGATAATTAGTTTCGCCCTTAATTATCGTGGAATGAGCAAAAAGTTGCTACTTTAGTTCGAACTAATGTGTAATGAGAAGCATTCAGTTCAACTGACCTCACATTTTTCTTATCTGCACGCTTTAAATTTGTAATTCACACATTTAAAAAAATATTTTAAATGTTTAATGAAAACCATTTCGGCTTGCTTTACCACAGAATGTGACGAATTACAGTGAAGGATGATTTTCGACAAGACTGAAAAGTTGTTTTATTTCAAGTATTCCATTCCGGTAATTTTCAAAATATAAAAATAGTTTAAAATAAAATTTGGAATTTCAAGTGAATGTATAAAATCTTTAAAAATCGCAAATGATTAACAAGTAAATGAAAAGTAATACTTTTGCCAAAAATTGTCTCAGAAAAATTCTCATTTCGATTAAATAAAAGTAGTATTTACCGAAACAAAAATGGATTATATTAAACAATATTGCTACATTTCATCAGGATAAATTAATTCGAAAAAGAATTTGAAAATTTGCATATCGTACAAATTTTGCTCGTTTAACAATAAATTAAAGATTTTCGAATGATTCGAATTTGCATAATAAATAGAAAATTATACTTCTAATTTACATTAATTTGGTGTTAGAAAGCCTTTAAAAAGAGTGCCTTAAGTAATCGCATTCATTTTATACTTGAGTTCTTTTTCCTTACTGTCCATATGAAATACTGACTGAAAGAAAAGGGAATTATTAGCATTGGATTTACTGAAGCAATCGATATATTCGAGGAATAAAGGATTATTAATAATAAAAGATGCCATATCGACGTTCGCGGTCACGTACACGAAGAACCAGAAGTCGTTCTCGTACACCACGTAGGAGTGTAATGTCTCTTTCAGTAGTACCTGTGAGGCGTCGTAGACGTCTACGCTCACGCACACGTTCACGATCACTTGCGGATTTTGATTTGCTGGGATTGGTGCCGAGCAGAAGGCGCAGACGATATCGATCAAGATCACGCCGCAGCTTATATAGACCAAGATTACGCCGTAGTTTGCGACGTCGCCGCAGTCCAAGTCTTCGTCGTCGTCGTCGTCGTTCAAGCTCCCGCCGTCGCCGCCGATCTAGGTCTCCCCGCCGTTTACGATCTCGTCGCACTCTTTCTCGTCGTCGTCCTTCTCGTTCACGTCCTCGTTCTCGCTCGCGTTCGCGGATATATCGTTATGGGTAGGAACAATACTTACTTATCAATTGTATAGACTAATTTTAAAAATAAGCTCATTTTTGAAGTTGTCACACATATGGCCAGGAAGAAGAAGATCAATTTCATGGTCGGAATTCTCAATCAAAACTTTAATCATCTAGTCGTATTGCTGATGACGCATCTTTAAAGAAGTCTGCTATTAATTATAAATGATTTGTCTTACAGAGTTCGTCGATAAAATTGGTGACATGATTGATGTCATTGGAGAGGTTATCATGAAAATGAAACTGGAAAGCCTGGCAGATGAAAACAACTTAATCAAAATTAAAAGAAATGGAAAAGAAGTGATGTGAAAATTATTTAGAAGTGAACATGTATAACTAACTATGTGCATTATATTATCAATAACCAAATAACTGACAAAAGCTTAAAATCAAAGCGAATAAAAGCTGATGAACGAATCTCACATGATATGAAAGAATTTTTTCTCGATTTCAAGAGAATCTTCATTGAAATTTAATGAAAAAAAATGATGCCTATATCTAATACGTTGTTGATTACTGAGCATTTTCAATACGGATCATCATTAGCTATCGATGTTTTTATTCTCCAGTACATTTCGAAAATCCAGAAAAAGACTCTTGGAAATCATTATAGCTGGTTGGTATTGTGAGTTGGTAATATTATCGCGATAGAAGAAGTCTTGCTGAAGAAGTTTTTAGTAATCTATCATAAAGCAAAATTCAAAACTGATGTCTAACTAGATAAATCCATCTGTTCTTAATACTTGTGATTCTCTGATAATTTTAAAACTAGAGCAAAGCGATTTCTTGCAATCGCCATCAGTTGTCCGAAAAATCACTGTTCAGCATGGAAAAAAGAATTCAAATAGCTATAAAGACATTGTAATATCAATGTTGTGATCCAAATCTTTCCAGTCAGATCTTCATTGATCAAATTACAAATTACTTCACACTCAGATTAGAAACTGTTATTCCTACCAATCATTAGGACATAAAAAATTTGTTAACAAAGAATAACAATCGATGAAGTATAATAATTAATTAATGAAATACATAAATTGAAATATACAAATTGGAGTTCATTATCACTTTATCTTATGTATTCTTCAGAAATTAGCACTAATCCCAGTGAAAATCCGAATTCGAATCTTTCAACAGCCTTAAAAAAAAAGAAATAAATGTTACTACATCAATACAAATTAAAAATAATCTTTAAAATGTTGCGTATAATGGAAATGACTTGAAAAAAAAAAAAAAAAAAAAAAGAAAAAAAAAGCAAATTATGTTCGATAAATTTTGTTTAAAAAGCCCTTTTCTTTTTTACAACTTTCATCACTTCTTTCTCTCTTAGTTCTCCCGATAAAAATGATCAACAAAATTCTGTAGCACGGAAAATTCTTCCATCTCTTTCTTCTGAGCGATCCATCACTATGTTTAATTTTCCATATTTGTGATTCTAACAGACTTGAATATCATCACCTGAGCAGGTATGTCATGGAATTATCTGTCCTTAAATTCAAAGATTTTCTAAGTAAAAATCATATTTCATTTATGTTATATAAGACCATCAATCTAGTTGAAAAAACATGATAGTTTACTGATATTAATGAGTGAGAACATTAGTTTTATGATTACAAGCTTTTATTTATTTGTGATTCATTTTTTTCAGAAAAAGCTCATCACAAAGCTTTCCAATGTGAACTTATGATTTATGATCGCCTTCCCGTCTCTTTTAACATCAGTGGATTCATAACATCGATCGACAATGTTCTATAGGATAGGCAACGGTAATTTCTGAAAACTTTGGAAACTTCAATTTATATTTCATGGAAATTTGTAACTTTTCACTCCGGATACTATCAGATATTTCTCTTTTCCTCTTCTCTAAAGCACTCCGTTTACAACCTTTTTGTCACTAAATAAAAGCCAATACAAATATAATTTATTCTTTCAATCCATCCGCAATAAAGCTATCTAACCGCGACATAAAATCTTTTCAGCAAAGCTATAACAATAATCTATCCAGATGTTGTATAAAAATTCATTATACGCTTACTATTAAGTTTCTCTCGAGATAAGGGAATTTTTTATTCATAGAACAGATATGTTATCAAATTTAATTTAAAACAAACAGAAAATAGAAATTAACAATTATGGAATGGAATATTCACATGTAAGCAAAAAAAAAAAATTCACAACCATAGATAAAAATACGCTCAACAATGGAGTTGAAAAATGTTTGTATTATATGAAGGAATTACCTATTATTTGATCCCAATATATTTCAATCTAACACTACCATAAACAGCATATGTCTCAAAATGATAAGTAACAATTGATAATTTCAATCACGAATGCAATGAAATTCCTAAATCATAATAGATAAAAAGGAAAACAGAACTGTGCTCAAATTGAATGGACTCCATTACTACTATTTACTTAACTTAATTATCTAACGACTCCATTACTGCTTACTTAACTTAATTATTTACATTTTTTTAACTTTCTTAATATCCAGTGAAATCTTCAAAAACTTAAAAGCATACAAAATATGTCTCAAGAAATATGAGAAATCACAGATTATTAAAAGTTATAAAAGTGTAAAAAACATGTGAAGTGTTGAAGCACAAAGATTTAAATTATGTCAAGTGAACATGTCGTAATGCCAGGGCTATAAGAAATAATACAAACGATAAGCAACTCCAATACATCAAATATAGAAATAATGCAATATCATATCAAAGTTTACTTCAGTCCTCTTTTTCTCTTCCGATATTCGAATTATGAACATAAAATCATGACTTCTGGTAATTCCACGCCCGATTTTAGGGAAAAGGAAAAAAAAATTAATATAATTTAGGAAAAAAACCTATCGAATTCACAATCCGATTCAGAATTTTATTCTTAAGCACAAATAAAAGAAGACATTATAATGAAATTACAGTAAATTTATTCTATACCAAAGCATTCATATAAATAAAATTTGCGATTAATACGATTAATACTAGTATTTCTCAAGATATTAGTTAGAAAACTCGAAAGGATGAATCTCATATAAAAGTGGATAGTTTATGAAATATAAATGCTCGTTACAACCTCCAAATCTGCAAATCGGGTTCTATATCACTATGACCGGCAATATCACTTTCGCAAGAACCAAATTCATCTTGTACCCGTGGAGCTGTCATATTAACAATTGATTCATTTTCATCACTAGATTCGGAACGTCTTACTGAATTGATTACCCGCTTCAAGATCGGTGTCCGATCATCTTCAATATCTACTACTTTTTCACTGATTTTTGTTCCTAGATTCAACGATGCGGCTCGGTTGATTTGCTTTTCTTCTCTAACTTCTGGTGAACTTGTTGATGGCAAAATTCGAGCAGGATGAACAGTATGATATGGTTGTTGTTTTTGATACTGGAAAAAATTTTTCACTAAAATTAAAAATTTTATGCACTAAAACTTTTGAATCCATCATTCTGAAAAATAAAAAGGAATTGGAAAAAAAGTGAAAAGATGGGTTGGTCTAGGACATCCAACAAATCACAACTCAACTTGACCATTCGCTGGAAACTGAAAGAACTTTTGAAGAAAAGAAAAAATTTAGAAAAAAAAAAAGAAAAAAATTTGAGATCTAACAAAAACAATTCATCTACTTCAAAAAGCAATTTTATATAGATAACATCAAAAAAAAAAAAAACAGAGTTCTAATTGGCCTACTAAATATCTACATATACTGAATAATCTCATGAAGAACAGTTGAAATTACATTCAAAAGAATCGAATAAAGATATTTTTTAAATTTATTTAGTTTTTAAATAAATAGGTGTAATAAACTGACTAATCACAGAAATCATTTTTATTAGAAGATTTGAAATAATTATTCCAGTGCATGAATTACAATTAAAAGCATTGGAATTGAAAATAATGTGAGATCATTTAAGTAAAAAAGAAATTTCTATTATTATTGCTATGATGTAACACCGACCTTCGTTCTTGGAAATGTTTTTGGTGAGCCAAAAGGTACAATCGACAAATTTTTTCCTGCAACCCTATCATCTTTAAGTCTTAAAATTGTCGCTTGATGATTACCGGCATGAACATAGCGAATGGTTGTGCGCTTAGAATGATCCGAACTTAAAGTCTGGAAATTTCCTTATTTCTGACAATTAATGATTACCCTAAGAAAATGAAGAACATTTGCACTGAACAATTAGAGTGAAAAAGGAAAAAAAAAAATACGCTGTTTGGCTTCTTTCACACTAATATAAAAACTATTTATAAATACTTAATCCCAGCTATGGAATTAAGTATTCGCTTGAGCGAAAACAACAAATATAACCAAAAAACTGGCAGAAAGCTAGCATACTATTCCATACTAGGAAATTTTTTTCGAAATAATTTCTAAATATAAAACTATTACCAACTAACAATAAGATAATCCAGAAAATACGATGGAAACACTAACCAAACAACTTTGATTATACTCCTCAGGTAATGCGCAATCTTGCCAAATAACATGTTTTGAAATGTCTTTGTACCGGAATTTAATCATTGCACTAGTTTCAGGATCCAGTTTAAATAATTCCTTTGTTTTTCCAATCTGCAAATATAAATTCTTTCGTAAAAACGATAAAACTAGACATAAAATGAAGAAAACTGAGGACGAAAATATAACATCTCTTTAACTACGTCAAACACAATTTCTGATAGTTTCATCTAATTATATCATTTCTTATTTAGTATCCATTTTCTATTAGAATTAATTTCCAACAGTACCATTTCAAAAACATAATAAAAAGCGAAATAGAAAAAACAATTTTACAAACGAATGATGAAGTGATGTTATGATCGTTGGTAGCTGCAATACAATTCAATAAAATAAACATTTTAGCAGCATGTACTGGGCAGCTAAAGGAATAAGAGACTAGGAAGATACACACTTTTCTTCGTGAACTGAATTAGCAGCTGACAGAATTACACCTTTCAAGTTTTAAAAAGAGAAATTACTATTATGAAAATTTTCTTTCTTATATTCTTTTTAAAATTGTTTTTAATGTTTGCTTTATTTCTAAACCAGTTATGTCTTTCATCAGCACTACCAAAACTTTTCTCAGATAATCACAAGTTCAAATCGCTGCAACACAATCTTGCATTAGTCCTTTCTTCCCGAAATTAACAATGTTGATAATATAGTCGTTGATTAAGATATTGAAGAACAACATAACATGCTTATAAATCTGTAATGAGAGGCAAAAATGAAAAACATTTTAAGATGATTAAGTTGTTGATGGAACTGTCAATCCATAGGTGACTTTCAGGATGTTATATTTTGATAAAGCTGAATGTTTATGTTGGCAATGTTCTTTCTGACAATAACTGATAAGAATATTAATTTTAAAAAAGTGAAATTTAATTGTGGTTTCTAAAAAAAAATAAAAATATCAGGAAATAGTGGTACTCATTGCTTGCGATTCAATAGTTCGCAATAAATCAATGAATTGTGCACTATAGAAACATACCTTTTGGAAAAACAATTATGCATAAAATCAATCCATTACTTCCGAATAAAAACTTCTGTTTACTCAACTGAATGAAAATATGCAAATCGTTCAATTTCTTTTTTTTTTCTCTAGCTTCCCTTCATTTTCTTCCTTTCCTAGCTCAGTGCTTTAGAATATGAAAATAGATTACCAAAAATTTTCAAATAACCATTAAACTTAAGAATTCATAAAAACTTCAAAAATGCTACTATTGAAAATTGAATTTATTTTTTTTGGGAATAACTCCATCAAATTTCAAAAAAACAAATTTAGTAATATTAAATAAAAAGACAGATGGTTTTTTTGCTTTAAGAATTGTCGTTACTAGTGGGAATCATTGAGGAAAAATATTTTTAAATGATTTAAAGAAAGGGCACAAAAATTAAGAATACAACAAAAAGAAAAAAGAAAAGTTCAATTAAAATTTTTAACAAAGAGCCAAAAAACTTTTCTTCTTTTTATGTTTGAGGTTAATTTTTTTTTTTTTTTTGTGTGTCCCTCTTCTCTACCAGGAAAAATATTTTTAAATGATTTAAAGAAACAAGGCTAATCATCTTCATTTATCCCCATTCATCTGTGAAATACGCCAATATCTCTAACGAATAAAATCAAAAAAAAAAAATTAGATCAAATAATCTATAGTAAATATAAATGGAAAATTAGCTAAATTCAATCAAATTGCAAAAATGAAGTACTGAAAATAAGAAAACAAAACCTGAAAGCTAAATTTTCTTCGTAGAAATCCCGCCGGTTCTCTTTGGAGTGATGTAAAGTGCTGACTTTTCATTTCATCATCCTCATTGTAGCTTGAACACTTCTCCATCAGATGATTTCAACCGTTGCAGTACTAATATTTCAAGTATGGATATTTCGGCCATTTTCACTCATCTGTAAACCACTTTGTTCTATGGCAAAATTATTCTTCCTATTAACACCACTCATGATCCGAGACAAATAGGGAATAAACTTGTAATTGTGACGAATAACATTCAAAGTTAGAGTCTAAACAAAGCATTTTCAGACAATACGAAAAGACAGATGAATAGTTCATTCAACCATCACACAAATCGTACTGTGATTGTTTTGTTATGCTGCAGAGGGATCGGAAAAAGGAAGACAAAACAAAAGAGATGGTAACAGGAACAGAATAACTACAGAAGATCATGGTAAAATTGATATGAAGAAAATTCTGAATCAGATAGAGAGTCAGTCGGAAATCAAACATTACCCAGCGGTATAATGAAAAAATGAAAAATCAACAATGAAATAGAAAAGATGATAATCATTCCCTCGGTAGATTTTATTTAGCTCCCTTCTTTCCCCTTTGCAAATATTTATCCACTCAAAATTCGGTAGCAAGAAGTCTAAAATAAGAATATTTCTCCATTCCTATCCCTCTCTATCCGTATACCATCGTGTTTCAGTGAAATGCGCCATTGCTCTCGAAATGCTTCAGAATACAATGCGGAACAAACTTTCAATTTCACCCGGTAGTTGGTTACTAACTCCTGCTCACCATTAATAATCCTATCGATTTCATCAAGTTTCAGTTAGTAATTACAACCTTTCCTCCGATAATTTTCTCATTTTTCCATAATCTCAAACACTTGTTGCCAAAATCAAGAGCCTGGTATATCAGTATCTAGTCAACAATCTGGAAGAGAAAAATTCCAAAGAATATTCCTTTCGCTCAACGTCAATCTAAGTTCTTAAATCCTTGATCATAAATAAGTATGCAATCTACTGGGAAACAAAACGCAGTTTAATAAAATTTTCATCTTGAAAGCGGCAAATTTGAAATTCTACACATGTTTTATGATTATCTATTATTAACTAAGATATACCTAAGACATGGTTTATTCTACAATTTATCGTAGTATGACTTGTAGTGATATAAATTCAATAAAAATTAATTAGCGATACCAATTTTAGTTGCAAAGGACAAAATAAATGTTAAAAATTGCGATTACAGATGAAATCGTTGTATAGCAAAGCTCTTTTTCAACCGGTTTAGTCATTACATCGTAATAAGAGTTAATGCCACAGTTCAGATTCTCACATATAATCATAACATTGATGAAAATTTAAAGAAAAACAACATAAACGGATTTTCTTTGGAAAATTGTCTTAGCTTTAGTTTATTTAGACAATTTTCATTTCCACAGAAAGTTTAATATGGTCTGATGTTAATTCGAATTCGCTACTAGCATGGAAATACCATTTTTTTAACGAATCATCAAGCCGATCAAATTAAAATTTAAATATTACTATTCTGAGAAATAACTAGCTGATTTTATACAATGGACATCGAGCAAAATAAGTATTTAATTCTCCAAACTTTTTTCGGAATTGATTAGCAAAGTTATAAGTTGAAGGAAGAAGATGCAGATAAAAATGATAAAAGTCTTTTCGATCAATAAAGAAATAAAAAATCTCCGACAAAACATTCTTTAAAAATATAAATGAAAATTGGAAAGACGGAATTTGGAGAGCTCCGATTTTTTTCAAACCTGACATTTCTGAAATATATATACATTATAACAGAGAACAATGATACTTCACTTCCGGTATTTTATTCAATGTGTTCCGTGACATTCAATGTGAATGCTAAACACATTGAATCATTTTTAATGAAAATATGCGAAAAATTCTGAAATGTGAAGAAAAAGCTTATATTCAAGAATGACTAAAATCTACAACAATAAATGCTAAAAAGTTCCTGTAGTGGATTTAACTGAAGTTTTATTTTTCCATTTTGATATCTTCATTCTCATTCACCACATCTTTTTTTCCTCCGATTTTTCCCCGAGAATCGGGAGAAAAAAACTTATGTGGTGATGGTAATGAAGCTATGGATGCAAGGGATGAGAAATTAGAAAGACTGCTGCAATTCTTCCAGCTAAGAATTCAATATTCTGACAACAGGATTAAAGATTATCCAGAAACTACGACAATGAAGTCTGTTTAACCGGAAAAAATATCAAATGCAAACTTTGAAGGAGTAGAAAAAGATATGGAAATATAAGTTGACTAGTAAGTTAACATTTTCAATCAAAAAATAAAAATTAACGAAAAAAATTGTTGAATTAGACTAGAAAATGATCAAAGAGGAAGAGGAGACATACACGGAGAATTGCTATTTATAATTTTGTGCGGTTATTGGAGTACGAAGGACGAATAGAATCTCTTCATACTCCTATAACTTACACTTTAGATTAAAAGATAGGGTAATATCAAGACCAACATCTTCATTTGTTTGAGATACCTTTGACCCCGCCACGAGAACTCACAAAAAAAGAAAAAAAAAGGAAAAAAAAACTCAATGGTGACGGCGACTCGAGTATTAACCAGTTGTCATTCATCATCTCATTGCCTTTAGTATATTCCATGTAATTTGGTTCCCGAGCTCCGGGAGGGTATTTTTTTCGCGGTAGTGCGGTCGGTTTTTATGACTCTTTGTCGTCTCTTAGAACAGTATGCTCATATCTGCTCTCATTAGGTGATCAAGTATTCGACATCACGACTTCTTTCTTCAAAACTTTCTTTTTCTCTTTAATTTGTTAATTTATAAACTCTTTCTAGTTATTGCCAAAGCATCTTAAATCCAATGACTCTTGAACTTTTAATCTTCCTGCATTTTTGATATTATCCCTGAAGAGGTTGTGTTGTAATGCATTTAGATTGACTCGTGAAATCTTTTTATACTATTCACGAAAAAGGCACATTTCTCTGTCAATTTTCTATATTTAACTTATTCTTCTTTCTTTCATATAATTTCTTCTTTCTGAGCTAATGTCTTTTGGAAGGAAGCAATTGATTTTATAAGTTTATCTTTGGGAAAGTTAGTGCAAATATAACATTGTTGCAGAGAAACCAGAACCGATTCTTCGGTTCCAAGACACATGGATCAGTCGATTGAAAAAGTGCTCAGTGAACAGTTGCTTAAAGCAGTAACATTAGCGGAGGAAGAGGTTGATCGTCAGATAGAAAAATATGACAATTTGGATGAAAATGATCTGGAAGCTATACGACAGAAGCGTCGTCAAGAACTGAAAAAAAAGCAATTGCAAAAGCAGGCAAATTTTTGAGTATATCATTTAAGTAACGAATATATCATTTTTCGTAATTACGGCATTTCTTTCAGACAAGGCCGCACTTGAAAAGAAAACACTGCTTATTATTTTTTATCTCTCAATTTGCAATTCCCATTTCTCATAAAAATTACTTTTCTTAATTCTCTGCTTTTGGGAATTTTTTTATCCTTTAGTACTCGGCTTTTATATTTTTACTTTTGTTCTTCGTCTCTATTAACTGATTTCTTTTCTATACTCGCAGCTCTTTTTTCAGGAATGGCTTCAGAATGGTCACGGCGTGTATGAGGAAATTCCGGATGAGCGAAGTTTTTTCGATGCCACAAAAAAGTCTGCTAAAGTTGTGTGTCATTTTTATCTACCTACCACTGAACGGTGTAAAATTGTTGATAAACATCTGAGAAAAATTGCTCAGAAATATATGGAAATTCGATTTATTTATGCTAATGCTGAAAAAGTTAGAAATTTTAATGCCTTTATCAGAGTATTATAAAGTAATTTATAGAGTTTAGCTCTTGAAGAACTGAACTTGTTCGAATCCTTCTGCTTAGTTATTGAATTTAAGCATTATTTATCTTCATCTTACAATAAATATTTTAATGATATCTATTTTTATTTATATAGATTAGTACATCTGTTGCCGTTTTAAAAGAGTCTGTTTGGAAATTTTAGACCATTCTCTAGAAACCATTAAACATGTTTTAAGTATGATGTGGTTGAAATTAAAATTATGAATGAATGAAGTTTAAGAAAATTCCAGTTCCCATTTCTCACTACACGACTCAAAATCCGTGTTATTCCGACAATCGTTGTAATAATTAATGCGAAGACAGTTGATTACATACGAGGATTTGATGATTTGGGTGGAATAGATGATTTCAGAACCGAAACGCTCGAATGGAGACTTTCATGGTATTTTGATCAACTTTTAACTTTGCGTAAACTTTCATATTAATTCCCCGTCTGAATTTTTTTAGCCATTTTTCTGTTTTTTATTTTTTCCATTATTTCTTGATTCGAATTTCGAAAAGAGTCGAAACGATCAAATAGAGATTTTCATAGTAGTTTTGTCAATTTTTTACTTTACGTAAACCGTTAATAGTAAATTATGTGTATTTGCAGGACCAAAGTACTAGAGTATGATGGACCGTCCTACTTACGAGATTCTGGTATGACTGTTTCAAAGTTGACCAAAGAAGCCAAGAAAAAAGTGCGGAGAAATGAGGACGATAATGATGACGATTGGTAGTGGAGTTTTTCATATTCTGAGGCGAAATTTTCTTTTCGAAGTCAAAAAAATTATACTAGGATTTGATACGGTCCCTGTGAAATAGGCATCAGGCTGCTTTTTTTGTCATCAATCAAATCAAGAAATTTTATTTTTAAAATAAATATAATGATGGTAGGGAAAGTGAAAGAAATAATGAAATGCTGCACGAAAATAGAGACGAACTAAAAATGCATTTTATTGAAAAAACACAATTGAAAAGTGGAGTCGCAGGTAATTTTTCTAGAGAAAAAAAAATTTCCAATTAAAGCAATAGTATTTTCTCAACAAGTAATTAGATTATTCAAAAAAATTATCTTCACTCTGTTGTTCTCTGTTATTTATGTCATCACCTGAAATTCTGAACTAATAAAGCATAGAATTTTTGAAAAATATAGATATGATTTTCTTTTGATGAATCTCACATGAAATCTCATGTTTTTTTTTTTTCTATTATAATCAATTGTTTTTTGTTGCTAGGATGGCAGAGTTTATTTTAGTGTGATCTGAATTGCATATATCTATTATATTCCAGATTTCTCTCTAGAAACAATTATAATCTCATTCTATAATAAGAATTAAGATAATAATTAGACATATGGTGACTTTATTGCAATTTGTTGTAGATCTTTTGTTTTCGCATACTTTATATATGCATAAATATTTGAGCTTATCATTTACTTTCTGTAACCCTTTCATAATTCTTTTCCAAGCGATATATTAAAATCATTTTCTTGCTGCCGCACATAGGTTTCCTGAAATTTAAGATGTCTTAAATGTCGTTTTGGATTCCAGATATTTTCAGTTTAAATTTTCGTCCTGCTTTTTTTTTTCTTTTCAAAAATAAGAAATATTTTCAACAGATATCTTTTTTTCTTTTCAAAAATAAATATTTTCAACAGACATCTTTTATATTATCGTATTCTTGTTCTAATTTCTCGGACCAAACCGTCAGGCACGCTAATGCGTTCAGGAAAATCAGTAATTGAAGATACGCATACAGTGACGGTGTCGTGTATGGATGATATCCATTGCCAGCATCCACACCCTGAAAATTTTCATTTTCTTGAATAAAATGCTATAAATAAGAATAAAATTATGGATGTAAATGTTAGGTATTCTGTAATTTTGGAAATTTCGCTAAGAATCCTAAATGCTTGAGGGCAAATGTATTTGTCAAGGAAATATTAAAGTAGCCGAAATATATGTCATATATATATATTATTTGAGTATCAATTTTTTTTTTTTTATTGCATATTAGGTTTTCATACATATTTTTTTCCTCAATCATAGCAAATTGTAAAGATAGAACCTGATGACTTTTAAGCTTGGTGGATCCAAAACGTGTTGCAGCAAAAGCCTGGGCTGTATAAACTGCATCATCCCGTTGAAGTTCGAAATATGGCCGTCCGCACTGAACGACTGTCAGTGAAAGTGGGAAACACGATAAGAATTTTTAAAACTTTCTCGATCAGAACGTAAATTTAATCTTTAAAATCTCGAAGCTCACTGCTTTATTTCCTCCACTTGGATAGCGATATTCATATTCGATGCGCAGCAAAGGACGTCTTTTTGTCTCCTGTCCATGGTGACTTTCCGAATTGGGCGATGAAGTGTTACTCATGCAACGATTGCGGATACGAGATCCTCCCTTTGAATTATTGAATTCCATTAAAATAGAAATAAATTTAAATTTTCAAGCCTGATTTTAGAGCATGTAAATTTTATGCTGATCTATGTAGGATTTAAAAATTTGTTTTTGTCTCACTTATCTTGGGTTTTAAGAAACAGAGTTTTTGGTTCCGGGTAGATTGCTTTGGTTTGACCAGTATCTGCATTAACCGCATTAACGGAACCTTGCCGTATCTCAACAATCAAATTGTTAGGAAGAAGGGATTGCATTTCTGTCAAATCCATGTAAGCTTCTTCAGCCGCCTGAAAATAATTTCAAAATTTTTTGCGAGTCTTTTTTGAATAGAGTGGATAAGATGAATCAGGTTTTCTCAGTTCCTTGTATTCATTTGAGTTTCATAAATCTGTGAATGTAAGTTGAACTCGAATGAAATGAACTGATGTTCAGTTTTTCTTAACTTACATCTTGAATAAGAGGATCACTTTTTCCAGCAACATTAACGACTAAATGGCAAACTTTTGGTGGACGAGATTGATCCATCAAGCGTTCCAGTAACCGATTAGCCAGGATTTCAGCAAATGTATCAATGCGGCTAAGAAATTATTAGTTAAAGCATACCATTTTGCTACATATTTTGAATTTATCCTCAAATCTAATTCCTTTTGTTATTTGATTTGATTCTATTTCAATATTTGAAGAAAATTTCTTATGAAAGCTTTATAAATTATTTGCCGGTAGAGTTGGAAATCTTTTTGTTCTCCACAAAGGTTAAAAGCTCAATGTAGCACTGTGTCTTGCAATCGAATAGAAATAGTTGAAATTTAATTTGAGAATTTTCGAAGCAATATACCGACGAGGAATTGTTCCATACAAGAATGAAGCTAGGAAAGCCACTGTCTGTTCAATTTCGACTAGCATCTCTACAAATAAATCGATAAGTTATCCAGAAATGAATGCTCAAAGTAACTGAAGATATCTGTCAGATTAAATCAGGAAGAAGCAACTTATATCGTTTTATCAATCTATACATCTATTATGTTGGAAGATTATTATGACACTGACCGCTCACTGCAAAAGTTTGTATGAAAACTGCTTTGAACTCTGCAAAACATGTATTCAAATCCTGCAAAATATGCAAATTTTTTTATTAAATGGGCAAATTTTGAGCACATACTAAGAAATTCTGCCTTTTTAGATGCAATTGCGCACATTACCTATTAACGTTAGAACATCTAATTATCAGACTGCTTCTTCTTCGGTAATTATTCGATAAACTTTAAAATTGTGAAACTTATTCAGGAAATTCCAGAGAAATATCCTAGAATTCTGAAAATACTCTCCGCTAACAATGGATCCAGTGGATGGTTCGATATTAGCAATTAAATTAAGGTATTTAGTAGTTTTTATGAATTCATTCGAAGCCTTGAACTTCGAAATTTACTTTGCGTGAACTCATAAATTTGTTGGAAATTATCATTCATGAATTGATTTCAGCGAAGGCAGTTCATATGCCTTCTAACTTATCTATCAAATGTCATGTACCATACTGTCCAAGTTATAATTTCGGCATCCAGATTTTTTCCTCATTTTTCACAATGCCTTTTCAGAACTTTCTTTCATTTGCAAACTGAAAGATTTCGCATGTTGCCTTATTTCTATCGCAATTTCAACTGACATCACAACTAATGTAGCAAGGCACTTTAATTGGTTAATTAGTCACCGCTGTTATGCAGCAAAGACTCAAATTTGTGCTGATTCAGACTTCTAGTTATCTAGCTTCTAACACCTGAAAATGAAACATACCCTAAACTTTAGTTTAGTTCGGCAAAATTCATTCAGAAAATATTACTGCAAACTTTCTTTTCCATGAAATGATATGGATTCTTTTTTTTGAATTAAAGTTTTAGCATAAAAGATTGTTGTAACAATTGAAATATGAGAAGTTGAAACTCGACCTAAGAGAATCGAATTCTAAATCAATAAAATCTTATAGAGCGTTTGGCGGATTTATAGCATAACAAATAAACACATTAAATGAAAACTTTACTCGATATTTCTGTAAAACATCGCATTAACACTTTCATCAAGAAAAAGATGACATATAAAGGAATCTCTCCGCTACTTTCAAGAAGTTCACAATAATTTTTAGAACACAAATCAATAAATCTTATTTGCAGTTTTCCTCAACGAAATGTGTGTATGCGTTTGAGTGTCGACGACAGCTAATTAGTACGAAGCTACTATATAACTTATCGATCTTTAAACAAAAAAAGACTAAAAACACTACATGTTAACAATAAAATTATTAAGAACATAAAAGGAACACCTTGTCTACCTGTTTCTGTAATACCACGACCTTTTCTACCGGTTATCTTCGATACCCTTATCTTTCGTTATTTTATCTCCATTACTCTTTCCTGCCTCCCGATGTTAATCTACATACCATTTTTCTCTTCAAAATTAAAAAGTTTTTTATTTTGTATATCAATCAAACTACATTAAGGCACTGTAATTTGTGCTTACTGATGCAAAATTCAATCTAACTCTTCCAGAAATCCTTCGCCCGGAAACTTCCGTTGATTTATTGCAAAAAAAAAATTGAAATTCCCCAATTTTGAGAAATTCTAAAACTAATTTAATTGCAGAACTTCCATTGGCAAATAATATTTAAAAATTGCTAGAACTGTACAGGAACAAAAAAAAAGAAAAAAAGATAAAAAAGAATATAGAATTATTTGAGCGCTATAAAATTAGAAAATTATGCTCAAAATTACTCTAAAGGTACATACTCGAGTCTGTTACATTCAGGAAGTTTATTTAAACTAGTCTTCTTGTCCTTCAAATTAGTTAAGAAGCGAAATAAGTCATCGGAACTATTGCTAACGAAAAATCTAAAAAAGAATCTCTTCCATAATTAGGAAAGGAGGAATGCCGGTGAAATGAACTTACTGTACATATGAAGTTGCTAAAAGCATACCCGAAAAAAAAAAGAGGGTATTTTTGGGGATCTGAATACTAATTAATGATTTACATTAATTTACTCTTTACGGACAAGCAAATACAATAAATACGCCCATACTAGATGCGTTATTGTGTTCTGATGGCAGTAAATAAATCGCGAATGTGATATTCAGCAACTGTTGCAAAATGATGGAAATAACATCGCAAAAAATCAAGTACATGAGCGCATCACAAAGTCAAATATAAATGCCCGATGTCATATTCGGAGGAAATGGAAATTTTGACAAAGCGATATAGATAAAATGATCATCGTAATATTTATTGATTTGAGTAACGAATAAGCCTAAATCTCCAAAGTTTCTAAATCCTTCTTCAAAATACCCGTAGATAATTAACAGGAAAAAAGATCTGCTAAACTGATTTCTGAGTTACGATACGGTTCAGAAAATAAATTTCTCCAAAATCAAAAAAAAAAAAAAAAAAAAAAAAAAAAAAAAAAAAAAAAAGAAAGAAAAAAAGAAAAATTAATGAAACTAAAGAAAGAAATCTAAAGATAACCGTAAAAAAGGAGCATTAAAGGACCTCTCATTTTTTTGGCAATTTGTTTGGAGAATTGCGTCTCGAATTCTCCCAAAAATTGGTAAAAGAACGAAAAGGAAAGAGGCAGTAAGGGATTTATCAAATCAGTCCAAATAGGACAAATAAAATTTTATTGTTTTATTGGAGTGAGAGCACAAACAAGATTCAAACCAAGAGACCAAAGCAAGATTACCAAATTCATCCCACTTTGCAAAACTTCTAGGAATTATCTTCCAAATAGAATTTAAGATAAACCTTAAATCTGTAATGCAAGTCTATTAATCGCTGTATTTCTTATATGTAACCTATTATCAGCTAAACCTCACTAAAACTTTTACGAAATGTAAAATGATTCCCTAGTCATTTAGTGACCAAAGAGATTAACTAATTTTCATATATTTACAGTACTTAGGTTGCCAGTGCACTATTTTCAATGCAATATAGCCTTTTCTGTTTTTTCCGACCTTTTCCTTCGAAAATTTTCGAACAAAATCAGTAAATAAATGAGCAAATAAAAAGAAAATTTAAATTAACTTAGGCAAACTATCAGTTTATTCAATATTTTTTTCTTTTTTAGCATAGAATACGAACTGAAACAAGCAATGCATTACCGTTTAAAAGAAAAAATCATATCTTGCAGCGCCTCTATAAATATCTGTCTCTAACCAATTATGAATCAATTTATAATTTTTTTGTTACGGAGATATAATGAAGGAGTTGAATGAGATGATGAATCGGTGGTTGTACTCGTTATGCTGCTCGGTGTTCCAGTCACTGTGCTAGGCACAACAAAGAGATCAGGTTTACTGTTATGGCACACAACTCCGGGACCACCAAGCGGGGGTTGCCATAATTCGTAGTCAAGCTTTGTCAGTTCATCTTTGATCATTGTTAGTACAGTCGTTGACGTATCTGCAAATAATGATAACTAAAATACCAAACAGATGCATACAAGCTTGAAGAGGCAAAGAAAATTAATGAGTAATCTCGAGCTAATAGGATAACCAGATTTCGGCTCATAAATCTGATTACTGTAAATTATAAGATGGAATGAAATACTATTGAGATAAGGCAGAGCATAACTGAAAACATGATTGTTAAATACAAGAGAGAAGAGCATTAATTTTGATACATTTTTTCAAAACATGCTGTCGTACATTATTTTTGTTTGTAATATCCAAGCATTAAAACAGTGACCCAATTAGCTATTTCTTCTCTAACTTGAAAAGTCGATAACATATATTCTTTTTTAAATACATTACGCTATACTTGGATGATAAATTTGCGAAAAATCTATTTCTTATAAATTAAAGGAAGATAACAGTAGATTGGGTTTTGTAGTACCTGGTTTTAAGAAGGCGAAAACGCTTCCACCACCACCAGCACCAGTCATTTTTGGATGTATTCCATACCGTGCAAGTAATGTACAAATCTGATCAATTTTTGGATGACCAACACCCAGTGCAATCAATAACTGATTGTTTATTCGACATAAATCCTGAAATAACCATGTGAAATCTACAAGAGGTGTTGAGAAATTCACATAATTTGCTTTAAAAAATCAGTAATTTAAATAAATTATGGAGAATTGATAACATATACATGGATAAAGAAAAGAAAAAGTAAAAGTTTCTTCTTTCTTGGGAAAAAAAAAAATCAACTACGTATTAAAATGAGAAAATTAATTTCTCTCTCATAATCCTACCTCGGTAACAATATATAAAATTTAAATAAAAAATGGGCGTGATCCAAGAGGAAAGAACAAAAAATTTTGAAAGAATTAAGGGATGTGTTCCCAATATGATTTCTTCATGCACTTCTTTGAAACATGCAGGGACGCAATCAAATGTTAAAGTTAGAGAAGCATCAAACAAACAAGAAATGGAATTAAATTTCACAAAAATTTGAGAAATAATTGAAACGGTCAAATATATGATCATTGAGAAAGAGTAAGTCTTTTCAAATATGTGGTCTAAATTAAGACAAAAGAGAGAAAAAGCGCTTCTACGAAGAGTAGAAAAAGGGAACTAAAGCTAGCAATAAACATCGAAATTAAAATTTTGAAAGATGATGAGCCCTTATTTCGTACAGCTTACATTGAGCTTAGAAAAGGGATCAGCAAGTTGTCCTCGTTCATGTTTCTCCGAATTGGTTCCCGAAGTACCACAAGCTGCGGAAACATTACTATTACGTTTACCACCAGTGGCATAAGACTGCATTCCACTACCCAGCTGTTGCTGTTGCTCCTGTTGTCCACTGGACTGCAAAATTCATAGAAACACTAATTTGGTTCTTTCAAGAAAAATTGAGAAAAATTATAAAAGCAGCAATGAAGTTATCAAAGGAGCATATCACCCATCATCATGATCATAACAATAATCAATGAGTTAAAACGAACTTAAAACTCATAAAATTGAAATATCCAACAATGAAATAATGAAATTAGTCAAAAACATTTTTTCCTTCCAATTTCTTTTTTAGAATTATTTAAGTTTCAGATCTATAAAATTAAAGAAAATTATTAAAAAAAAATTCTGAAATTTAAGAAAAAAAGCTTAGCAGCTATTGATCCTACAACATATGAAACAGTACCAAGATATATTGAAACTATGTCTACCATCCAAACTCCTATATTGTCATGCTTTCTCACCCAAAGAATCGAATAAATCATCCTTATAAATCTATCAAATGCTCAACAACGATTAATGAAACAATACCAAATTACGATTCCCTGACTTAATTGGTTTTACAAAAGTCCAAAAGTAAAAATATTTCTGAATTCTGAAATTCAAATTGCAAGTGTAGATGCATGGTTACAAAGTATCAACTTTTAGTTACATTCAATGACTAAATTTTTTTATTTCAATAAAAAATTAAATTTCATAA
This sequence comes from Onchocerca volvulus, assembly GCA_000499405.2. Lineage (NCBI taxonomy): Eukaryota > Metazoa > Nematoda > Chromadorea > Rhabditida > Onchocercidae > Onchocerca > Onchocerca volvulus. Next base: position 6,465,892 of record HG738139.1, on the reverse strand, counting down.
CGAAGATGACGAAAAAACATCAAAAATCCTAGCTAAAACTCACAAAAATAATGTAAGCGTAAAACATGCATATTTTTATTCCTTAAATAAAAAAAAAATGAACCATGCTGACAGCAAACACTAAATTCTTTTTTTAAAACTGAAATTCAAAACTTTCGGTTATTCATTTTGATTATTTTTCTGTTCAGTATCAACCATTCAATCCATTTTGAAGAGCGCATGAATTACCAATATTTTATATTTTATTAGAACTTACTATAAGTAATGTTTTCACTTACACTAAGAGCCGTATTCATAGTTTTGAACTAAACAGTCTGAAATCTAAGACCATATCCCAACAAGAATTACCTCGAACGTATCCAGAAAGAGATAGAGAAATGTGAAATCCCACATAATATAAAAATATTAACTCTTATCATCGCCGAATCGCCTTTTGATTAATTTCTTTCATCTATAAAAAAAACCAAAAAACATACTGATCTAAATTTAAAGTAAGACCAGTTCAATAAAAATTTCATTCAGCTCTTAAACTTCATATGGAATTATTTTAGTGAAGTTTTTTTCTGCGTCTAATTTCCTTAAAGAAAAATGCATGCCTTCTCTGAAAAATATCACATATAATAATTTATGCTTTCTGGATGCAGAAATGATTTATTTTGGATTTATATGAAAAACTAAAATTTGAAATTAAATTTTAACTTTGCAACCTGAAAGGAAAATACCTAACAGAAATGTATTTTTTTTTTCTTAGATAAAAATTGAAAGATTTATCATAACGCATAAGACCAGTTGGAAATAGACTAACAATGATTTTAAGACTGCTATTAATCCTTGTCCTAGAAAAGTACTAAAATGTTATAATGTATACCAAAAATTGATTTACAAATCAAAATTCTAGTTTACGTGAATGTGCTTGCAAACAAACTATGATGAACAGTTATAAACTCTGTTTCTAAAAAAAAAAAAACTATATTTCATTCTACTTTTTTCTCTACTAAATCATGCAATGCAGTTTTAACTGTAAAAACATTTATTAAAAGAAAATTTGAAATAAATTTGAATGCAAGGTTCTGTTGAGGTAATTCGTTATATCTAGCACTTTGTTAGTTTAAGATGTGAACTCTAATGAATAACTATTTAACAAATTCAAGATTGCAAGTATCAACACTCGAATCCATTTTAACAGTTATCAGTGTAAAAACATCAATGTTATACATAGCCAGAGTTTGACATCAGTACAAAATAAACAAAATAAGATTAATCTCGTGAACAGATTATTATTAGAAAAAAAAAAAAAAAGAACAGAAAAAAAAGAAAACACTTTTCAACCTTACCCAATTTCATTATTTGTCACAATTCAATTCAAAAAAAAAAACCACCAAAGCGTTACACTTATTCTTAGTGAAAGACAAAAAAAATAAGAAAATTACCTGCAAAGATTGATGATCACTATCGGCACAAGCCATACTGGCTGAATTATTACTATTACCATTACCACTATTCGACATCCTTTCATCGTCACCATTTTCCTCCGGTGGCCGATGTAAAATTCTTGCTGCATCACGTGAAACCGCATCAATAGCATTGAAAATTGAATCAACAACATCCGGAAACTGAAACCAGCACTTCTTGGTTCAAATCAGTTCCTCCAACAATAGAACAAATTTCAACAAAAAAAGTGGAAACGATTAAAAAATAATATATTCCGAATTCATAACGTTTGTCAGTAAAAACGATCTATTATATTTTCGAGCGTATCCAATTGTTACAATCAAAAAAATATATTTAAAACACATACTACAGCTGTTCAGTAATATTTTCGAATTAACTTCCTTAACCCCTCATCAAATTAATCAATGTGAAAATCTCAAAATCGTTACCTTCTTCAAGCGCTCTTTTACTGTTTGTACCATTCGTGAAGTATTTCTTTCAACTCTCGAATTTACCAGTATTACTCTGAGGTCGGGAAGACTGAAAATATTGACTTATTTCTATCACGGGAATTAAAAATGTACTATGATATATTTTTATCATAAAGAATGGAAGTAATGGATTGAAAGATAGGCAAATAAATATGGTACATTTTTTTGAGGGAGATATATGTCAGAAACGGTCATAATCATAAATAAAATAGAAAAAAATTTAAAAAAAAAAAAAACGAAGACTTACTTCCTTAAATGCTGAATGCATGTTCCAGGTTTGAAACATGCAACACCACCTGGAAAGAATGAAGGCTCATTAAAAAATTTGAAAAAAAAAAAGATTATTCCTAGAATTAGTGTCAGTACACGATAATAATAACTCAGTACCGAAATTCTGAAAGGACAAAAGTTTTGCAAAAGTATAAATGATAAGTTTAAATCGAGATGCAATCATGATTTTGTCGTCGAATTTCGATCTTAACCTAAATTCGTGAAACAAATAAATAAAATAAATGCATAAAATTTGTGGAAAATTAAAAAAAAAAACAAACCATAGGTACATACAGCTGCATCAAGTCCAGAGGCTCGTCCGTGTATCAATGATTCAGCCGCAGCTGACCATTTCCTGATCATGTCTAGATCATGATCTTCCCATGTAAGTGATCCTTCGTCATTTACCTATATAGTTCGAAGAGCAATAAATATAAATTTTATAAACAGCTAAACTTAAATGAATCATTACTCTTACAAAGTAAATTCCAAATTTGCAGCTTCTATACCAACTTTATAAATGGCACGAAAATAAATCTAAGAGAACAAACAAAAATTTCCACTGTAAAATTACGGACAAATATCAATGTTTTTTAGCCAAAAGCCTAAAGATTCATTTATGATTCCAATTTCAAGCTAATACATGGAAAAATGTGCTATTTGAGAAATAAACCTTGGTTTTTTAAAATTTGGCAATAGTTTTCCTTATATTCTGATACAAGGCAGATGAATCAAAAAAGATCTAAATAATTTCTTTGATTGAGAGAAATAATTTCTAACTATTATAATGATCAATAAAATTTCATTCAATTGATTGGTCATCTATTTTCCAACATGCTATTCTATTTTAATGTATTCTAAAATATTCCAGTAAAAACTCATAAAATGAAAATAAATAATGATCTTATACCACGAAGCAGCTTAAAACTGGAATAGTTTTCAACTATTTGCGATATGATGCAGACAATTGGTAGCAAGGTTCAAAGATTTATTCTCAGAGATAAAAAGTAAACTTACAGGAATTGATGGGGCGGGAATCAAGCCAGCTGTCTGCAGCAATGCAGCTGTAACGCAAACACAATATGCTCCTAAATATGGATTTAATCAAATTTCCCATAGAAAAGAAAATATACTGAATTGAAATCGGCAAAAAAAAAAAAAATTTGAATCCATTTAGTTCTATTTATGTAACAGAATGGTGAAATTTTAATTTATTTTGACGAATTTTTAATATTACCTGATGAGCCGAGACCAACACAAGAGGGAAGTTTGAAGCGAATAGTAACTTTTACAGCAAGTATATCCCTGAAATAAGCCACCGAAAGTCTGCAGTTATTCGAATATTTTTGCAATATAAACAAGATTCATAATTAGCTTTCTTCGTAAGTGACCAGACAACAGTAAAAAAGTAGTCCATTAATGTGTAAAACTGTTCCTGAATGTGCCACTAGACAAAAGAAATTTTTTATAAATATTTCTGCATTATTTTAAGTACTTAAGTAATAATATATCAAATTCTTTAATTTAAGACAAACTTTTTTCGTTGCACTACACCGAGGAGAAGATACCAAAAAGCTAGAATTGCTAGATGCTGTACACCACATTGATCCTCACAAGATCCACTCAGTTTTCGGGCTATAGGCACAAGTAATTCGAGGGATGGTGGTGATCCGTCATCAACAGTGTATTCTAAAAATAACAAAAAACGAGAAAGCAAAGAAAAAATCTACTCAAGTTGAAACCAAAAGACAGTTTTTTCCTCAGGATGATCAAAAGCGTATAGAAAGATAAATAATACCAAAAAAAAAAAGATGGATAATACTATTTAAAAAAATTCCAAATCAAAAAACGCATCAGTTTCCTCTTTCCTTTCCCAAAAAAAAAAAAAAAAGAAAAAGAAAAAAAAAAACAATTATCACTGATTTGAAAAATTTTTATAAATATCCAAATTTTTTTTAATCGAATGTGAAATTTATCATATTGAGATGCAAGGCTGAAATATTCATCTTCAATTATTTTCTAAATAACTATTACTATTTTAAGCTCATTTTTCTGACCGCAGAAGAGGAAAATGAAAAAACAAACCAGAAAGACGTTCTCCGGCTCTCAAAAGATCCTTCAGTAACCAGGTTTTTTCAACACCGAGAGCAGGTAACGACAAATATATCCTGCCATCTGCCGAAGTAAATAAGCTGACATAAGTGCGCAAATCTATAGAACCAGCAACTGCTGTCTGCAATGAGAAATAAATTGCATTACATCTTCCCAATTATTGATATTTACTTCACAAGCAAATAAGTTATTTTCACTAAGAATTTTCAATCTATTATAGAAACCGGTACAGATAACATAATGAACGCAACAAAAATCGTGAAAAATCAAAAAGTTCAGCATTAAAAAAACTGGATAAATATTGATCTCAGTATTATATGCCATATCCATATTATTTTGACCTATTAAGCAATTAATTGCCGATATATTACAGTAGATATTAACAGGACACTAAAAAAAAGTCAAGCTTTTATATCTCCTTCTCAAAGACACAGATGTTTAATAGATGGAATTTTTCTATCACAATTAACCTTAATATTTCGGACATTTTACTAAAATTTAAAATTGAAGTATATGATTTTCAAAGTTCTGATGAAGTTTTCACAAAATGCTTATTCTTGAAATATAAATTGGAACAGAGGAAAAAAAAAAAAAGTGAAACAAACTCGTCCATAGACAACAGCATGTTCACCAAATAAAATAATCTTCCCCGGGGCACTTATATATAATCCACCAGAAGCACTTGATAAAGATCGCATTGGTGATGTGCGTGTGCTACTGTTGGCCGTCAACGGACGGGATGATGATGCTGGCGAATCGTGAACTGAAAATGATATAAAATATTTAAAATTCGGAGTAAAATTTGGATTTTCGAATTTATTTTTTCTATAATGTGAAAAATAATCCGAAGTATTTCCAAGCAAACTATTGTTGATGTTCGAAAATAGATAAAAAATTAGAAACAAAATTACTGTAAATTAAAAATATTTCTACCAATCATTGAGAAGAATATATTCATGATTTTGGATAAGGAAAAGACTAACAGTTTAGATCAGTTATTCAATCTAATATATTTATGTTATGATCTTTCAATCTATAATAATATAAAACAAATCCAAATTTGTTTACAAAAAAAGAAAATACCTTCCATAGAGACGTACAGATGGAAACGGTATTATTAGCAGTTTAAAGTTTAGAATGAATTCAAATGCGATGACGATGAGTTAAACACTGAAAAAATGGGCAAACATCAAGACGGCGAACTTTGATCTTGTTATTATCAACAGCCATCAGTAGGATGCTCAAGTTGCAACAACAGTGCCTTTTACGACTTCATATTTCAGGAGCCGAGGGAGGAACAACGATTGCAAGAGAGCAGTTCTACTGCATAGAACTAACTCAAGCAAGCAAGCAATCAACTACTCTGTCAGCTCATAACTTATCCTCCTCGAAATGACAAAAGATGTTTACTTTAAAAGATCACTTCAGCACTACGGCACCTTCTCTTTCATAAAACCATTAGTTAACCGCACATGAACTTCTTTTCATATCAAAAATATATAACATTACGCACAGGAGGAAATCAGGAATTATTATGCTCTGGGAAAGTGATATAAAGTTCAATTCCTGTGCCTGAATGTGTTAAGAGAATGATATGAAAAGCCTTTTACTACATCAATTGAAATATTCGAGAAATAGAAAAAGAGAACCGAAACAACTTGGTTGAAAAACTCATTTGCCAGTCTCTCAAACCCCTCGTGATGGCAATTTCAGTCCAAATAAATGATACTACTTTTCTCCTCAATTTTCCTTGGAACATAACAAGTTTGATGAATCCACTCATATGCAAAGATATCTACCTACGATAATCAACAATTTATCAATACCAAGTAACATAAATTTCACTTAATTTTGCTTTTCATATGGATATTTCGGATATGGATTTGGATATATATCAAAGATATGGATAGTTTGGCATTTGAAAAATATTGTTTTCCCAAGAATCCCAAGTCCTCTGATCTTCCTTTTTTGATGTTTAAAAAAAAAAAAAAAAAAAAAAAAAAAACTGAACATCGGAGTGAATTTAGCGAATTCCTACTGAATAAATCCAGCTATCCGTAAGTCCATTAGCATCAATTATTGAAGATAAATGGATCCAATCACAATAGTAAGTGATCAATGCGAGATTTTCGCAATTCCGTAAAACAAAAAATAGAATTTAAAGGATAAAATGAGAAAGGTTTCTGTCTCAACCAAAAGCTAAATACATACGCAATAAAATAAGGCAAAACTTCGCGTTTTTCCTCATTTAAAATGAAAAAATTAAATTTAAAAAAAAAAAAGAATTTACGAAATTGTTAACGCAGTGAAATGCAATGGAAGTGATAAATTTGTATATCATTAAATGTAGCATTAGAATAAAAGTGTCGCGAAGGAGGAGATGAGGGACAGAGTAATGGAAGAAGCCAAATAGATACTTTCAGATGTTGATAGTATTAGGGAGGAGGATGAGATCTGTTCATTAAACAGCAATCTTTTCATCAAATTTTATGATTTATTTTATAGTCACTGAATTTCAGAACATTGCAAAGATGATGGAAATTCAGAAGACATTCAACAACGAATATGAAAGATCGGAACAAGCGAAATTTGGAATTGCAAGGGTAAGAATGCGGCATTAATCAAATAAACGAAGCCAGCGAGGGACGGAAGAGAAGAGGACATTTCTATAGCAAACACGAATTCGGGAATTTTTACAACGAACTGAAAAAGTTTGGTTAGCTCCAACTAACTGTTATGCGACGAAAGAATGTAAAATGAAAGTATTCGTGAAAATGAAAATCCATTCCGACTGAAGTTTGAGAGTTTGAAGTTACGTACAAAATTCAAGATATGAGGAAGAGTTGTCTTCCACGTATGACGTTGTAACCACGGACGTTGTCGAACTAAGCGGTTGTTCATGCTTCTCTCCTTCCATAATACCCGACGATTGTTGTTGATATCTGCTACTATTGTATTGTATTATGTTGTTTTTCTGAATTATCACCACACTGCAAGCGCAATTATTTTACGAATGTCAAAGGTGAACAGACCAATTTGTCAATTAGCCAAAATTTAGCCAGAAGGAGTCTTTCACATCGCAGCTGCTGATCGATTGATCTTTCTGATCCTCACTTCAGGTTCGTAACAGATCATTGATGCTTCGGGCGCAACTTGTCTGACAAGTAAATCTTCGACAACACCGCATAATCAGTGTTGAAACAATCTGGCACGGTCGAACTTCTGCTGAACTACGTCGCCGACAAACGCGTTCGCTGCATTCATCCACTGCTTCTGTTCAAATGTGTAACAATCATACATACACACATACACACACACACACACACACAAATACTCACACATACACACACTCAACACAGACAGACATACACTTGCAAATAAACAAATAACATCACTTTGGTATGTCAGAAATGGTGCTCTTTCTTGGCAATTTTCTCTTTCTCCAGAATCGCTGGTTGAACGTACCATTGAGGTGAGTTGCAGCTATTCTACGTGCAATATTTCACAATCTTCTGAATCTATCCATTAATTATATTCAGAATCAGAAAATCACAGCTTCTAACCATAGTGTTTGCTTCTAATGTGTGACATTAACCATTAATTCAGTGGACATATGCTACGTTTAATATCTGATACATACTAGGTGATAGTATGGCATGCAACAGAATCATTACGTCATTTCTTCTAGAAAATACTAAATTAATATAGTATTCATATTTCTTCTATTGGTAATTATTGTTCGGGAAAAAATCAAGTAAAAAGTTTTGATCTTAGTAAAGTTCATAGAGAAGTGTATACAGTTAGAGATTACGTTGGAATGCTTGCTGTCGTTTGACAAATTGATTTTAACATGAAAAAAGCTTTTATAGAATAGGGAGAACGAATAAGAGGCAATTTATTTTGCTTTCAGATGTGACGTCGTGTCATCTCGAATGCCATCGAGTTTTTCGGACTGAGATTTCCTTTTTTTCGGAGAAAAAAAAATGAAATAACTTTAATAATGTCATATTTCGGCACCATGGTGACATGACATTTAATTTTGCGCCGTCTACATCGAAAAATAACATTCAAATCAAGGTTAATTCTCAGCTTGATCGAAAATTATCAACTTCTGACAATTATAATTGTAGCGGCATAAATGTTTTATGGAAATTTATTTTGCAAAATTCACTTCTTTCCTGTAAGATTGACAATTGCTTGCAATTCATCGGATGCTTTATTAGTAGCTATCAATTACTAGGAATATTACTTATAGTCAGGTTTGGATAGATAAATTTTAAGTTTTCAGATGGTTATTGGAAATGTTCACCGATCACCACGATTGATTAGTTGATTTGAGGTGCTTTGGTTGTGTCAAGTGATTTTCACGAAATGTTAACGAAGGGAAGAGAGAAAATATCTAAGGAAAGTGGCATTCAAGCAATTCATCATCCCGTTAGCATCTTCTGATGAGTATATTCAATGCTTTCTGGAAATATTCGGAAGGTAAGTAACTATATGATGGATCAAATGGGAAAAAAGGGAAGGAAGAAAAAGGATTTAAGACAAACTTTGAAGGCCATTAGGCCTATTAGCAGAAGATGGCCAAAAAAGGACAATTCCGCACTAAGGAAATGAATTATAATGTTGCCGCTTCCATTTTAATTTTGGAAAAAAGAACTTCCATTTGATGCCTTCAATCTCCAGTTTTACTCTCTTTTTCATAATAATTCAAATCCCAAATCCACATTAAGGATTCATTTTCTATGTACTTTAGTGAACATCTCGAAAAAAAAAAAATAAGCATGGACGCGAAGAACAAACGAAATTGAGAATGAAAATAAATGAATTGAAAGTAAAATAAAATGAATCTTTTGAAGTGAAAGAAAAACTGGTCTGAGATTTGTGGCATAAGGACAAGAATACTTATGAAATGAGTATACCTATTTCAACAAAATAATTGAATTAAATTCAAAACACTGGACAAACTTCATTTCATTTGATGCAATTCTTATTAAATTTTTTCCGATTCAAATGACAGTAGCTTTCTGACTCTTATACCTTGAAATCTTTGGAGTCTTCGAATTTTTGGAAGTTCCTTAAGCTCATTTTCAACAAGCTCACTCATTATTAGGATCGCTAATATTAATTCATTGTACTAGATAAAAATAGCAACCTTATCGAAGGCATAAGAGACTTTTGATCTTACTCTTCATTCGGGAATGAATGAAATCGCTAAAATTCTTACATAAATTCTGAAAAAAATGATTTCAATGAATCATTGACAGATTCGTCAGAAATCCGTCATCGAAATTCTCAATCAAAATTCCGAATCATTTTCTTTTTTTGCTTGTTTTCCGATATGACTGAAAACCAAGATAAAATGAAATCCGCAATGTTTCATGTTACTGACATATTATTTTTGATAGACTGCGATGAATTTTTTCTTTTTCAGTCACTCTCTAGTAATTTGATTTACTTCGCATGAAATTAAATATTGCAGCTAAGGAAAAGAAAATTATAAGGTAGCGGAGAAAGAAAAAAAAAGAACTTTGAGAAATTTTGCAATATATACAATATGAAATTTAAAAAATCCAAAATTTTCGCAACAAAAAATTTTTGAACAGTATTTCAAAACTTTTTAGTCAGCTTGCTAACTGATAACTTCGGTGGATGGAAAAGAAGATGACAGTACCTCGTAGGAGAGGAACAGAATAGTGGTATCATTCCGCTGCAAGTTGAAAATGCAGCAAGGCTCGTATTTTATCTTCTATTTGTGTCACTTTTAAAATCAAATTTCAGTCTCTTAATAAAGCACCAAATTTATTGCTTGAAAAAAGCATGCAATAGACTTTAAAAAAAATTGGGCTCAAAATGAGCACCATGCAGTTTTTCTTTCCATATTTTATGATTTCTTCACGACGGGCTTTTTTCATAGTATGGAGACTATTGCTGGATCATGATAAATCCTTGAATCTATAAACTGCTCAAAATATGGAAATTTTAAATTTGAAATCGAAATCTGATAAAATCATATGAAAATCTTACTGAAATGCAGTCCATTGTTTTTAATTTCCATTTTTTTAAACCAGTTATTTTTAATTTCCAAACCAGTTCGCTAAATCTTACCCAGCATAATCTGCAAAATTGAAAATGAAAATGAAAAGATTGGGCTTTCGAGCCAATGAATGGATCGGATAGAATGTTCAAATGAATGGAATGGATAAATTGAAGTGGGAAACTTATGATCATGAAATGTGTTTTAGCATATATTAAGTGGTGAATAAGTTTCTTCAAATTTTTGAAATTTTTAAAATGAATAAAATTTTAGATTGATGAGAGGATAGGGGAAGGGAAGTAGTAAATATTAAAAAGATAGTGTGAAAATTTCTGAAAACAAAGAGCACAAAAAAATAAGAGAGAAGAGTTAAAGGAACAAATGGGATGAGCTTTTTAAAACTAAGTTCATCATTAATTGAATTTTTGCAATCAGCATAATCTTCAATCATGATAAAAAGACAACTGGTGACAATGAAAACACCACAAAATCATAGATCTTTCTCTATGTGGCGAAGTTATTCATGTCTAATTTCACTTTCTCATTACTACCTTTGAAAAAAAAAAAAAAAAAAAAATTATAATTGATGATACTATTTGGCAAATTCTTCATTGTGATTGATGGCACTAGTCGGGAAATTCTCCATAAATGATTAGTAGCATTGTTGATTCTAATTTGTTTGTGAAGTTCAGATTTTATTGCACAAATGAAGTGAAAATTAATTAAGCAGCACAAAAATTGGAAGATAAAGAAAAAAAGCGAAGCAGTTCAATAGTTGTTATTCCCAAAAAGAAATTTAAGCAAGGTTCAAACATATTAAAAAAGGTTTCTTTGGCTAAAGGGAAATCCCAAATATGCGGGTCTATTTTGCGTCATAAGTTTAGGATTTTAATGAGAAGTTGAAAAGCGGCTCGATTACAAGCAAAAAGATAAAAATATCATAAAAGACGCAGCTGTTGGAATTTATCAATGAGTGAAATTGAACAAAGTTAGTGAAAAGTGATGGATTCTGAGAATAGTCCATCACCGCTCATTTCATTTATGATGAAATGTACATTTATCTAAGTGAATGATACAAATCAATGATTTCAACATAAAAGAAGTTCATCTGAAAGACTATCAGAAGTAGATATAAGCCAAAGAGAGGAGAGGAGCCAAAGACGGAGAAATTCACTTCATAGAATAATTTAAAACTAACTATTGTTGTGGAAGGTTGAGGTTTGATTGAGTTGTGGAAGGAATAGATTTATAATAATTCCTTTATTCAGAATAGTAATAATCAGTTAATACGTAGTTAACAGTACAATAGATATCAGATGAATGGAAAGGATTTTGTAGATAAGTGAAGTAAATTGTGTGACGTTGATTGGATTTGGAGAAGAATATCGGGAACTCGGACAATAGCAAGAAAACTTTAGATCGCCTGGTCAGTACCAAAACTATTTGAAACAATGAAAGATGAGAAAATGATTTTTGGTTTTGTACTCCACTGGGGTATATTGAATGTTAAGGATTGGGAGTATTGGAATAAAGGACAATTGATGTTGAGATAATTTTGAGAAAAAAAATTGTTCATAGAGGAAAGGATATTACAACAGTTTAATTGGATTTAAAGATAATAACAGTTTACAAGCACATCTATGACCTTATAACTATAAGCAGTATTTTGATGTGGTTGTAAATGAGTATGGAAAGGGCAAATTTGTGTTTTGACCCCTGTTTGCACCCCTTTTAAAGAAGGAACTGTAAACAGAAATGTTTTGAGCGTGGACAAGAACAAAGAGAGAACTTATCTTTCTTCTTATCTTACAGAGGAAGAATCAATAAAAAGATAATTTCACAATTCTTTAACCATTTGATTATGTATTTTCCATATTAAATAATTTCGGTTTTCCCGACAACTATATCGAAGGAAGAATCAGCTTATCTGTTCAAAGATTTCTTATCATATTCTGCTCAGATATCTACTTTGAATGTTTCTTCACTTATCTTTGGGATCATAACTTTCATCTAGCCAAGATAATTTAAGACAGCATATTATTGTAAAAAGTTTGCTCAAGGAGCTTAAATAAAAATGAGAGGCTAGAGGCAAGTTTTTCACTTCAACAACCTGGTCTCATTTTATTTTATAATGACCTTCTAATTAGCAGACCTTAAAGTTCTATTTTTAATTTAACACGATCAAGAATATTGTTTTAGTTTTACGTTATTTTCAAAAATATCAAAATAAAAATAACATTAAAATGTACCAACATGCCGCCGCCATATGTTAACACTGCAGTATGATGATGCAATAATATATTAATTCGAAATTTCCGACGGAAAGGGTGAAAATTTAAGTAGAAAGTTACTAACAGAAGTTGATCATTAAATGAAATTAAAACTCAAAATGCTTCTTACATTTCTAGAAAATATTATACAATCAGAATCTCTCGAAAAGCAATCAACCTCCAGAAGATCGGCGAAATACCATATTCAGTGTGCTTCTATTGGATTCTTAATGTAGATAAGCTTGAAATGTCGATGAAAATGATGACGAAATGATTGCAAAATCGAAATGGAACGAATTTCGATGAAAATTCATTGCTTTCGAGCTTTTGATATTATCAATGCGGTAAAAGCAGAGTGTTATTGATTGATTAAAAACGCTGCGCCTTTTCAAAAGCTTTGAAGAAGAAAAAGCAATTATGATAATGATTCTTTGATGACTGTGCGATTTCAATAAGCCGATTGCTTGCTTTATAGTTTCAATTCATCTGATCTGAAATTCATTTAATTTATTACTCCAGTTAGATAAAAATAATAGCGCCGAAGAGCCATATCAATAATCATATCACCAAACTGATCGCATAATCATTCGAAATTATGTCATACTTTTCGAAACAATAATATAATGAAGATACAGTGTGCCATATTTCCCCATAAGAACAAAATCATACTATTCATAGCATTCTCGACATTTCGTGACATTTCAGGTACGATAACATGAATAAAATTATAATAAATATTAGTACTATTTCCAATATTATTATCGTAGCTACAACAAACCGGGCTATTCAACAATTGCAACCATTTTCCATACTTTCTTGCCAATTGAAGTTGAATTATCGGATTTCGAGAAGTTTTTATGCGAAATTCTCTTCCTAGCACACTTAATGCACATACAGCACATGCTGTTGAAAGTAGCGATAATACAATTTTTAAAGCAAATTGAAAATTAAAAATAAGAAGATATATGTATATGTGTGTCAGTATGAATAAGAGTTTGGATAATAAAAAACAGATGTAGTCATTTCGAAAGCTTCATCTTTTTTTAATTTATAAAGAATTAAAATTGAAGAGCATCAAAATGAGAAAAATAAAGAATACTTGAGTAATTGAGTGAAAGATTTAGGATTAATATTATAGTATTGGATATTTGGCATTGAAAAATGCCTAGATTTAAATTTAGGCCTATAGCCTTTCACTTGGCACTCTTTTGAATGATTAAAGAAATGAAAAAGGCTGGTAAAACGCCTGCCTTATACTTTCAATGGACAAATAAGATGAATGTGAAGAATGTGTGTACATATTATTTTTTGTCCTTTATGCTTATTTCTGGCTATCATTATGAATGCCACAGCAAGTGGAATTGCTATATGATATGGAAATCGTTGAAAAAATTCGTTGAAATTATGAAAAAATTAGTTGAAATTTAATTCATTACATATTTACCTATTTTAAATGATATAACGATATACTTATGGTTTATATTTGATGAATAAGTAAATAATCAACTTCTAAACATCTTTCAGTTCATTAATTACTAGGCTTTTAAAAATCGATCGCTTTTCCTTTTCGCCGCAATTTGTGAGGCTCTGGATTGCTTGTCACTATTATAGTAATAGTTGCTATGGAAGAAATTACAAACATAATAATTAGTATTCGTATTATTGTTAATTTAAGACATAATTAAGTAAATGATTTAATTATCAAAATGGAGTGAAGGTAATAAGTGAACGAAAGAAGGGAGAATTTCCCAATAAATTGTTTGAATATATTGAATTAATGCATTTATATGTCTAATTTAATTATTAATGTTATTATCACGCAAAGGGATTATTATATTAATGCCTTATCATGTTATTATTGAGAAAATTAAAGGAAAAAATCAGCGTTAATAATATAAAAAATAAAAATAAAAATGTAAATGTTTGCTGTAACCAATCCTAAATTTCCGAAAGTTCTTCATCGATTGCTTTGAAATTTTGACATGATAAATTAAGGGAATTGAATATTCTAATTTCTAGTCAAATATTTTTCATACTTTAATTAGCCTAGCTGATAACATTAGTAATCGATTAAAAATTGCTCAACTTTGAAAGCTATTAATTTGAGATTCATCGCTAAGACTTACCAAACTTTTATGACTGATTATAGTCGAAAAAAGCAATCGCTCCAATCTCATGACTGTGGTGGCTGAATCAATTTTCTTCATTTTTTATAAATAATCTCTCAGTGATCTTATAGTAACTATCGTATCATTTATTAGACAGAATACATGCCTAAACTTATCAGCAAAGTTTCTATTGCTGCCAATATTTTTGGCACAGATTCAAAAAAAGTAATGAAAAAATTTTTATGCAAAAATTGATTGATTATTTGGTAGTTGTCAGATAATCTTTAAATTACTGACCGAAATCAAAATGTCATAAAAAATTATTGAAAATGATTTAGCTAAATATTTTTAGATAGAAACATTTTTGAGAGTAGCTGATTAGAACGAGATTCAAGCGAGATTCGAAATGAATATTTGATGAGGAGACAAGTCAGAGGTGAAATGTGCTATCAGTTTACCTTAACGGTGATGGGTACGGGTAAAATGTAAGATCGAGAGAGAGAGAGAGAGAGACAAGAGGGAGATGGGATGTTGAAGGGAGTAAAAAGGAGGAAGGATCAGGAAAATTATGAATTTAAACTGTTTAAGTTTGCTACTCAATAATCATCTGCTTCCGAGAATGTGAGGATGGAAGGCAAGAAGGAGGAATGAAGAAAGAATGGGAAACAAAGTGCCTCAAAGCAAAGTTTCACTGACTTCCTTCAATTCCCTTGGAGATGGATGGGAAGGTGAGGAATATGTGACGCCCCAACATCCATCCAGCATTCTTCCAACTTGCAATATATCTTTGATGAGCTTTTCATCAAAGAAAAGAAAAAGAAAAGGAAAATTTGAAATATTCGAACAAAGCAAAACAAGAAAAACAAATTTCCTGATGGAAAAATTCGGAAACATTTGTAAGGTGGTAAATGTTCCGGAATACTGGAATTACCTGTCTTAAATTATTGAAATTTTTCCAAACTTTATAAAGGCAACATTTTTTATGCATAATTCTAAAATGTCTTTGATCAAGCATTATTAAAAATGTTCCAAAAACTATTATAACTTACCTTCTGCCAGTTGAAGACAATCGATAGATCAAATTTAAAAACACTTGAAAAGTATTCCTTCAGCAGTCTAAAAGTATCGTACACCAATTGACTTCGCAAACCATGACGTTGTCAATTAGGCATTTAATCATTTGCAATAATTGCTGTGGCAATGATAACTGCAAAATGATTGTAATGATAATGTTAACAATGAAATAGCAAGCGAAATTATTCATGTATCAAGAAACAAACACATAATATAACAACAATTCCAATCACTTAATAACCCAAGTATCAGTGAAATAAGTTGGTATTCATGGCACAAGTAATGTTTTGTTTCTGAAAGAATAGTACGAAATTTTTGCGAAGAAATATTGCTTTTTTGAGGATAGCATAAAGGGAGAAAACTTTAAATTCATCAGTTGTTTTGCCTATGAAATTGGCAAACTTTTTTCATTTTCCATTTTTCTCTTCTCGTTTCTTAAAATTCTGTCAGGCAAATTAAAACATGGAATGTTGGCTAAGTAAAACATTCTGCCATTATTATATTTAAAAAAATATGCTAATAAGCACGCGAGAATGTACTATCAGTGTATAATTAGAATTCGAAAATTAACATATCATTCGATGTGTTTTTTTTATGAAATGAAATATAGGAAAAAAATAAAAATTAGCAAGTTCATATATATGCGAAACTTTTTAAGTAATTAATGTTACTAGATTTAAGCTGATGATTTTATTAACTATCAAATTTTGCAGAACTATAATTCTAAAATTTAAAATTTTACTGGCTTCGTAATCGATTCTCATAGATTAGAAAGTAAACAGAAAATGTTTGATAATGACAATGACTTTTTCAAGCCTTTTGAGCACTATGAAAGTTGTCCGTTTTTGATTTTGATTATAAAGTTAAAATGATGCTTGCGTTACTTTTTAAATTTCTGATTATCGTAAAAGGAAAGTTAATGTTTTCCACATTAAAAGTAATCTAAGCATTTCTAGGCCATTTTTTTAGATTCGAAACTTTAGGACTACAAAAATCCCTTTCTAACTATTCAGAACATACTAAAATCGAAGTATCATTGTATTCAGAGAAACTTAATTAAGTTCGGAAGAATTATGAACAACCTCATCAAGAGTAAGATTACAATGCGCTAATTGGTGGATTAACGTTAATTATTCCACTCATATTATGAGAAAATTTTCTTTAACTTTTGGCTTTTGAGAAGTATTTTAGTTAATCTTATAAACTAGAGAAGAAAGCGAAACCGACATTCTGCCATTGAATCTCCTTCATGAATCTCAAGAATTGTTTCAACCAAGATCCTGCAACAAAAGTCAAGCCATGAACGAAACAATATCAATTGGTTAAGAAATACAAAATCTAATATGAAATTGAGATTTTCCTCAAATACAGTGATCGCATTTTAATTTTGATTTTAAATACTATTCAGAAAAGATTAACTAGGAATCATGCAATTAATTATGACTTCGTTACTTAATTAAATTAAAACAGGAACAAAAGCAAAGATAGACATGAAGCAAATGTAAATAGTCCGCATTTCTCAAATAATTTTATGAAGCCAAAAAATAAAATAAAAAATTCTTTCAAAGCTTAGCTAAAAACATGAGGGAATTTCTCGCATTTCATCTATAAGTTGGCTTATTTTTGCCATCTTTTAGCTTCAAAAAGAGATGACATTTGATTTTAGGAACACTGCTTTTTGATAAGATGACATTTGATCTTTGATCTTCACCTTTTAATTTCATCGTAAGCATGCTCTCTTTTAGTTTAAAACTGAACTAATTTGTCATTTCTGAGTGAATAATAGAATGATTAAGTTTGTCTTTTTTCACTTTTTTTTTTATTCCAATCCAGAAAATTGTTTTGAATTCGAAGTTTGAATAAATTCATACTCGATTGATTCCAATAAAACTGAATGTTCATTGGATGGTGTACCATTCTTCACGAATTATAACTCATATTTTCCTCTTCCACGCGACATCACCAATTATCGTTCCACTGATTACATGCTATTATCATGCAGATATCGTAAAGCTTTGCAACAATTCTAACATACATATTTGCTCGTGCAGAGAGCATCATTAAAAGCGTATAATTTGATGTTTATTTTGTCAAAAAGGAAAAGTAAAGATCGTTGATGAATTTGAAATGACTATTCCAAATCAGCTTAGTTGATAGACAATCAAAGCATTGATTTTATTTCGGATAAATTTGAATCTGAAATAGAATACTTTTTGACAAATATCAGTTTGCAGCAAATGAAACTTCCATCTATTAAACAAACAAACAGGAAGGTAATGTTTTTCGACTTACCCCTCACACTACTTAACAACTAATTTCACATCAATATTAAATTTCATGTCTCTTCCCTTTCTTTCGAAATTATTGCTTATCTTCTTGGATATTTAGTATTTCGCATATTTTTGTTTCTCTAAAATGTTGCATAATAAAATATTCCAATCTCTTTTCTATATATATATATATAAAGAAAAAAATAAACAAGAAATATTATAAAGTTTATTCTTTCTCTCTTTTTCAATCAATAGTAAAATATTCAATTGTCGATAATTTTTCATCAATATCTATTTTTCACTAACACAAGCAAATCTCATCGCTTTCAAGTAATCTTAGATCTGCTTTGTTATTTACACCGCTATCTCCTCCATAAATTGCAGGCTTATTTTCACATCTGTCTCAGGATAATGAATTTTTCCTAGAGATCAAATGTCACCTCTTTCTGAAGCTAAAAGATGGCAAAAATAAGCCAACTTAGAGATGAAAAGCAAGAAATTCACTCATGTTTTTAGCTAAGCTTTGATAAAGATTTTTTTTATTTTTTGGCTTCATAAAGTTATTTCACTTTAATGTCTAGATATGCGGAACATTATCTACATTGCTTTATGTCTATCTTTGCTTGAATAATAATAATAATAATAATAATAATAATAATAATAATAATAATAATAATAATAATAATAATAATAATAATAATAATAATAATAATAATAATAATTGATAGTAATAATAAATAATTAATAATAATAAAAACTAACGATAATAAATAATAATAATAATGGATTTTAATTTGCAAATAAATGAAATAGAAGACGGAAATAATGAAACGATAAAAGAAGTAATGATTGATACTGCGAACACTGAATCTGATAAAACGCTGTCGCTGCCAACTACTGCTTCCTTTTATGCTGCTAAATAGAAGGACAAATTTTATAAAGAAAAAAGAGAAATAACAACTTTTTCTGCACTTTTGTTAGGAATTATGAGAAAATGAATTGTGCTCAGAACTTGCAAGAAAAAATAGAAATTTCCGGAAATTTCTGAAAGTAAAATTTTTGAGAATCGATTTTAAATGACAAATTATTTAAATGACAGATTAATATCTTTAAAAAAGACAAACAAACTTGTAGTTAAACTAAAATGCTTCGAGAATTTGCAAAGATAAAAGAGGTCAACAAAGCTAGTGAATGAGATTGCCATTTGTGAGAAGAAATCAGTGAGGATGAATCATATGAAAGATGAATGATAATGAAATAATGATAAATGATAATATTGATAAGAAAGAGTTTGCAGGGAAAGAAATTGGTTTTAAAATTGAATTATTTACAAAAAAAGAGAAAGGAAGGAGAAGAATAGTGCATATTACCAGAGAGAAGATTTCAATTCGTGATTTTAGCTTTGCTTTCATTTTAGCGATGCAGCTGTGCAAGCAGGCGCAATAATACCAGGTAACGCTCGGCATCATCGCTGCTGTAGAAAGCAAGCATTTCGAGAGAGAGAGAAAAAAAATTATTAAATGGATGTCGAGAGGTAAACGGAAACTCTTTGAAAGCGATCCGAAAGTTGTCAATCAAATGCGGAAAATAAGATAGCGAAAAGTGGATTTTCCCTCTTCCTGGATGGATATAACTTACAGCCTAAAATCGCCAGCCAAGCCTTAACCAGGCTTAACTCAAGCAAGGCTCCAAAGGAATGCCTCGATAGTAGGACTCTCTCTTTTATGGCATTCCGAATAATATAATATTATTATGCTTTTATATTTAACATTCATATATCATATATATTGATTCATTCTATTCATCATAGATTTGGCCAGAACTTCTAACAATCTGATAGTTCAGTGATCGCTCTCATCGAACTTTTCAGACTTTTGTAATTATTTCTCTCAATAGACTAACTAATAAATCTTTCAACGAGAATGAAAAACTGACTATTTATTGAAAGATGCTTTTTTGACGTCAGCAAACAATACTTCAGCTTTCGTTCTAGAAACATTTCAGTTCAGACTAAATGATTGATAATTTAGACGGCCAAGATGAAAGAGATAGTGGAATGAATCTACTTCTTCTCGAGCAAAATTAAAAGCAAAAACATCAATAACAGAATAGGTTATTTGAGACGATTATGCGATCACCTTCGCAATTACCGTTTCCCAACATCGTCTACTCAGCTTTCATCACAAACTTCATGCTATGCTGTTTACAATTTTAAGCTTAAGTAGAAGCTTATAGTCAAGACGGTGACAATCATCAGGGTAAGTGGGGGTATATGTGTGTGTGTGTGTGTGTGTTAAAACATCTATTCGAAATGAAAATCAATTATAATTCCATTCCGTGCAGCACATGAATAGATGGATTACTTGGAAGAAATTTTAGGAAATCTGGAAAATAACGGAATACTAAAAGCGAGAACAATGCAAACATTCGTATATTCTAGGTAGTATGAAATGAATGATAAATGAAAAAATGATAGAAATTGTAGCTATCCAAACAATTAAGATCACTTGAAGACTTCGAGGCTTCTGTTACTCAATTCAGACAAAATGGATTTCTTAATATTGAAAATTACTAATTGTGTTGTTAAAAGTTAAATGAGTTTTGAAAAATATAACAGTAAACTAGAAGATTACAGGTATAGTGAAAAAATAAGTAGTTATTTCGAACTTGGCAAGTTGTTGCTGAGCCAACCAAGCAAACGAAGAGTGATTAAGCAAGCGAAAGGGAGGAGAAGGATGTGTTGCTCGCTTTATGCAAAATCTTTGCATTTCCACTGATTCTCATATTGAGAAGCTTATTACTCTTCGATTGAACTCCCCAAAGGCATTTCAAAGAATTCAACTTGGGAAATAGTCATGTTAAGTGCAAGATTTTCAAATTTCAAAAATATTTAAACCAATGCAACAACTTTCAAATAATCTACAAATTAATGAAGACTGGAATTAGACTAAATTTCTGAATGTAGAAACTGATTTGAAATAAATTCGACAATTTAAATACAAAATGAAAATTTTAGATTTAAAAACTATTCGTGATTGCTGAGCTGGAGAATTTCATTCAATGAGCAACATTAGTTTCATTTTGAAATTCAGCCTATTCTAAATTCTTTAAATATGACGATCGAATGCATAAATATTTGTCTTCAAACTTGAATAATATTGCACTCGAAAGTTAGATATAGAATTCTTCATTCTGTCCTTACAAATCGATACACTAATAGGCATATAAAAAGTGGAACATATGAAAATTTGGAATTTACCTGAACCAACCATGAAATATTAAAATACTATTCATATATTTCTATAAAGTAATTTAGACTGCTATCTGAGTATGAATTTGATCAGTGTTATTACTAATTAATTAACCAAATCGCCATAAAAGGAAATGTTAAATGAATAGAAAATAATTCTATGCAGGAAAAGATATTAAAATTAAATAAAATTTGTTATAGGAGGAGAAGAATGAAGAAGTTTTATGATGGAAAAACTTTTCTATAAGATTTTGTTAGTAAGCATCTTCCATGAGAAATATTTGATGTATTATTCAGAAATGCAAAGAAAGGCATAGAAAATATTTTCAGCGGAAAATTTAATAAACTTGTAGTTTATTAACTTTCATCTCCTATCGATTAGCATTGTATATGATGGAAAATACGAATCACTTATTTGCAAAAACGACAGCTCGTATTCAAAGGCATCATTTTCGAAAATTCAATGCTAAGAAAATTTAGTCGACATTTTTAATGATTTTTATATCCGCAAATTAGAAATTTATTATATTTACGAGAATAGTGAGTTGTATTCACTAAAAAGTATTTTTCAACTTTTCCTTTGTCTATTGAACGATTCTTGCATTGAGATGAGTTAGATTGTTAAAGGAGGCCTATTTTTGCCATTAAAGAGGTTCAATAAAATTTGAATAAAGCCATTTTGTCAGTTATTCGGTTTCAAAAACTTGCTTTTATTCTCAAAGTACTTTATCACATTACAGCAGCCTAATCCCAAGTGATTAGGCTTCACATTTTCAATTTTTAGTGCCATTACTTTTTGCCTAAGGAATAGCACATCATCTGTAGTCATCCTCATTTGAGACTAAAAATTTAGAAAACTCAAAACTTCATAGAATTCAAATATGCGCAATAATTTATTCTTCAAATAATTAATTTTAAAATTTATTTTAAATTATAACAAGGGTAAAGCTTAGTACAAGAGTTTTATAAACGATATCAAAAGTAATCTTATTTTCTTGTTTATTCATATAAATCCTTAATTTCCTCCTTTAATTAATTACTAATTTAGTATTTTTCTTAATTAAGTAATTTTTTATTTCTTCTCCAGTCGGTCTTTTTATTAGATTTGCTCCCATTTCCTTACTGTAGCCAGTTTGTACAAGGTAAAATTTTACTTCTTCCTTCACTGGGAATAAGAAATTTGCATATTTTGAACATTTCATATTCAGCACACTTCTTACAAAACGATACGATCGGCTTCTAAATTGTCATTTCATCATTTTATTTATCCCTCGACCGGGCATTGTCACATTTTGCAGTTCATGCACATTTGAAACATTGTCTCAAATTTCCCGGGATTTGATTGAATTGGTGATTTGAACTAATAATTGCTGGAATTTAATAATTTTTATTTCTGTTTCTATTTTCTGAATTTGATCACTTTCAATTTCTGCAATATTCTCTAGAAGTTGCTGAGATATACAGGTGAAACAATGCAGAAAAATGAAGAGGCAATAGCACCCGATGGTACTACAAGGCTGTTGTTTTCATCTGGCTTACAAATCAATAAACATTTTAATTTGAAACAACTGATAAGCATTGGTGGCTTTGGACAGGTTCAGAATCTCTCAGTAACCTTTTGTAGTAAGCGAGATTAAAAAGTTTCTTTTTTTCAATTTCAAGTGCAATGAAGATATTTACTCCTAAATGTGAACAACAAAAACTGGAAATTTTCAAAGTTTACTCAACAACTTGGTAATGAAATGATGAGAAAAAATATTTACAATCTGAAATGAATCAAAAAGTTAGAACTTAGTTTTCAAGTTCCTTCATTTCGAACGCTAGATTCACCAAGTTCACCAAGCCACTCCATTTCCGGTATTAACCGACTATTATGCTTGGTATAACTTGCAGCTGCTATCAGGCATTACTGTAGAGAATAACTGGTGTTTAAGGTATACTCTGGTACCAATATTAATACCGGTGATTTGGTCGCCATAAAAGCTGAATCGATCGATGCAAAGGTATATGGGAATTCCAACCTTTTCAATTTGCTGTTTTTATACTGGTTGCTTAAAATGAAATTAAAAAAAAAAAGAAAAAGAAATAAATGAATAAAAAATAGAAAAAATAAAATGATGGACAGCTAAATTTCGATTATTTGAAAAGCGATTGAACAGATTTTGTTGCGCGTGATACATTTATCTGTAAAAGCTGTTATCATCACATTTTAAAGGTTTTTAAAAGCAAGTCCGAAAATTCACCTGCAAGAAAATTATACTTTTACGTACATCGTTTTCATGATCGATAGCCTTTAACAGATACCATTGTTGCGCATAGAAGCAACCTGTTTGGAGGCACTCAATCATGCTATCAGGCAAAATTACCGGAAACTTCCAAAGGAACCAATACCGAATTATTATGGATATGGTGAAACAAATAACGTCCGATATATGGTCCGTTCATAAGCTTCTTTAGAATCCTTTGAACTTCAAACTTTCTTGATCACAATTCTATCTCATCAAAAGTGAAGAAATTTTGGCATATCTCATACTGTCCATAACGAATTCAACTCAATAATGCACGCAAAAACATTCGAACTTGCAAATACTCATACTTCATTGAATTTTAAGAGTTAAATTTCACCAATCTATTATGATGCAATTATCAGCGCAGGAACTTTAAATTATCAGTGTTCAATACATAATGATGGGTTTATGCGAGAAAAGAAATGCATTCAGGTAATGGATTTATGTGGGAAAAATATTCGTGAATTAAAGAAAAGCACAAAAGAAGATTGCTTTACGATAGTTACATCGCTTTGGCTTATGAAGAAGATGATTTTGGCATTGAAATTTTTGCATCGCCTCGGATGGATTCATCGGTGATAATAATTGCAGTTCAATTAAAAATGGATCAATAAATACTAAGCAAATGAATCTGTAGGCGTACACTGATATTGGTTTTAATCATTTACTTGTAATGATCGAAACTGATAAGGATGAACTCCAATTGATGCCATGATGAACTCTTTTTGAAGCGATGTGAAACCTGCAAATTTTTGCGTTGGATTGCAAATGCAAGGTAGGCAAGAGCTGTATCTCGTTGATTTTGGCATGGCGCGTCATTTTGTTGCACGCAATGGTGTCATCAAAACAAGACGAGAATCGAGTGCATTTCATGGTACCGTCCGTTATGCATCCCTCACCACACATCGACATCAGGTAAACAACGCAAACTTTTCTCAGAAATTCTCGAATTTCTTATTATAGCTTCTGAAGCATGATTTTATCCTTTTAAACATGCGCACCAACTTTAGCTATTTTTATCAGGATATGTCACGTTATGATGACCTTTGGTCGATTTATTATATTAGTGTGGAAAATATGGTTGGACAGTTGCCGTGGCGTTATGTAAACGAAAAAAGTGAAGTGGAAAAAATGAAAGAAAGTATAGATTTACTGAAACAAAAATACGGTACGGAAGCAAATCCACCAGCATCATTAGTAGTGCTTTATCGTCATCTGTGTCACGCCAGTTTCTATCATGAACCAGAATATCGTCATATTGTCAACGAAATCGTAAGCCCTATTTATTTTTCTGATTTTAATTTACAAACAATTCCATATATTTTCAAGAAAAGTATTTGCATCATAACTTTTGACCGCAACAACTTCCAGGATCTCGACTTAGCTCAGCGAAATTTCAATGCAGACAGTCGTTTGGATTGGCAACCAATTCAAAAGGTCATAACATTTCCGGTTATACTACCAGTAATGTCAGTATATGTCCAACCTTCTTTTTTGTCGCTATTCAGCATGAATTTCCCGCAACAGAATAACCGAAGTCATCGCTAACGTCAAACTATTCCAATTTTAATGCCATACACAAACATTGCATTTCAGCCCTGTCAATGCCTCCCTTCCAATAATTTCGAAGCGAAAAATCATCGTGAGTTATTAGCATCATGTGATCGCAACAATGCCAATCAAAATCACAATTGTCCCAATTTTAATCATGTCAGTACTGGCCTAGCAGAAAATGATGACCGGTCTTACTATTTTATGCAGTCATTCGATAA
This sequence comes from Onchocerca volvulus, assembly GCA_000499405.2. NCBI lineage: Eukaryota > Metazoa > Nematoda > Chromadorea > Rhabditida > Onchocercidae > Onchocerca > Onchocerca volvulus. The sequence continues at coordinate 6,440,519 of HG738139.1, read as the reverse complement.
TTTCTGATGACATTGTAAAAAATGAGTAATAGATGACAACAAAAACTATCAACATTTCATATTTCCTCCCTATGATATATGTCAGATATATCTTTGATTCATTCGCCAATTAATTGTAATTTCACGAATTCATTATAAAAAAGTGTGCAAATCGCTTGCTCGCTTAAGATTGCTGTGAGATACACGATTTAAAACATTGATTCATTGCTAGTTTATTCTTATTTTTACAATAATATATTTAAATACAAATTCCATTTCTTGAAGTACTGTAGCAATTCTTCTTGAATACATATGAATGTCCAATAAAAACATTTCCATCGCCATGAAGCTCATTTAATGATGATCTTGATGGTGGTCGACACCACCATCAGAGAAAATTGGTTAAATCATTCTTTTTATAATATAAATTTAAACTTTTGCATAAGCATTGCTCTTCTCAAGTTGAAAGTACCACAGAAAATGAAGACAAGGACGGGTGCAATAGCGCTAATACGGTATTTATTGCTTGTTTCGTTGCAGGGCGTTCGATAATACTCGTAAAATGATCCTAAATAAAGAGACGGTCATGATTTTCAGTTTAATTGATTTATTATGATTCAATAAAAAATTGTTTGGTGGATTTCATTAGTGAAAGACTGCTTCTTAAATCATATATTCTGCGTTTATGCAAGGCATTCTGACTTTGTTATGATGCGACCACAAAATCCGATCTCTTAAGTCAACAGCTCTAATAAACGTAATCCCGTCAATATCGATTATTCGATCGCCAATGGTGAAATATTTTCCCGATAATGGACCATGATCATAGACGTAGATACTGGAATTGCTTTGTTTGAATGCCAGATGAAGATGCTGCTGCGCCATTCCTCGATTATTTTTCTTCCAGTCCACAATCACGAACTGAGGAACGAATCAATGATTCAGGAAACAAAAACTTAATTTAAAAAAATTCAGAAATCTTGGGATTTCAAAAGACTTCTGTGATTTTCAAGATTGAGGGAGCTCTATGGAATCATTAAACTGCCGAATTTTTTTTTTTTTCTGGGCGAAATCGAAATAAATATAATTTAAACGAACGAAATAATTGAAACCGTCTTTCCTTTCGAATGTAGTAGCTCGTTCTTCTTCAACACGAACAGGTAAATCATAAACATCTAATGGTGTACAGCTCTGAATAAAACGAAATATGATATGACTTGTATAAGTGAAAGTAAAAATTTCGTCAAAATTAGGATTAGATACAAAACATAGTTGTCTTGCAGTGCAATTTGAATCATTTTCAGGAAGAAGTTTAAAAGTCAATATCAGAATAAAGATGGCAAATCTTTTAGGTTTCACCTTAAGCTGATTTTCCAATTTCTTGATTATCTGTTGTTGTCTAGCAATCGTTCCTTTCAATGTCTCATCACCTTCCTGAATTTTGAACGAGGCTATAGTTATGTCATAATGGACAATAATAGCTGATTAAATTTAGAGTGAAAATCTAGGATCGTGCCATCACTCAATGCAGCTCATCGCTGATAACGTCTCAATTGTTTAACTGACTGAAGAGACTTATTTTGTCCAATATCGACTAACTAATATTCAGAAAGATCGTCTCAGCTTGCTTCATACTTTTGCAAGCGTATTCCGTGATACTTTGATGCAAAAATTACTGTAGGAATTACTAGTATCGCTGGACACTTAAGACGTAACTGCAACAAGAAAGTAATTATCCCGACTGTTATTAAGAACATCATCTTCCACAAAAAGCATGGATAACCACTTTTTTTTTCGATTTCATTCTCTTCCTGAAATTTGAATTCAAAGCTACTTAAATGTTTGAAAGATGGCTGATAAGAACTAATCACAGAATAAAGCAAAAGTATTTTGAAATGAAAATCATTGAAAGAAATAACATTATTGTCTTAAAGGCAAAAATCTTAGATTCCTATCTTTTAAACTACCGTAATTTAAAACAACAAAAGTGTAATTCTACTGATATAATAAGAAATCCCCCAATATAAAAAGTAAAATGATCCTCATGATAAATTATTACCTCTGTTCTACTGATCTTTGGAGTACATGTTAACGTCTCTGATTCCGTTGCTCGTTTTTGTTGCAAATCATGGAATAATACTGTAACAGTTCAGTTTCAAAATTCCGAGTTTTAAAACCATTATTAACATTCCATTACTTTTTATAAGAGGATTAATCCACTAAAAAAAGACACTATTTCACCGTTAAAAGATATATAAAATTCTTAATCAGCCAGATAATTTCTTTTTAGATAATAGAAATTCCCTACAGAATTTGCTAATGCATATTCAATGATAAAAATAATAAGTTATCGCACTTGGCATATGTCGTTTCACGACGGCTTTTTTAAATAAATCAATAAATTGATCATTCGATTTCTCATCACCATTAGCAGTATGTCCGGATATTTGCGCTTGATCGCCGATAATCTAAATTTTTAATCAAATCATTTTCTGAACTAATTAATAAATCATACTTTTACTTTTCTCCCATCGGTCAGTTAACTACCAGTTGTATTAATGTATGATCCTTCAGGAATTAGTGCTCAGCCGTATCTAACTCGCAACTGCGTTCAAAGAATACGTACTTTCTTGAACATCTGAACAGCTTGACTATATTCATTGAATATCCTAGCAGTTTTGAAATTTTCTATTGTATCTCTATTTCCATATCTTCATTTTCCTTAATTAGTTAAACGTTTTCATCATACCATTTATATACTCAAATTACATAAACTCATAGCACTACAAGCTAGCACAAAATAAATGGAAGCAATATTTGAAATGATTAAATTCAAACAACAGTGCGGAGATGTGAATTGTTCATTTGAACAAATGCTAGAATGAGAAGTTAGGAACGACAGATGGGATGGATCTTGAGAATAAGAAAAATCTTACTAATATTATAAAGGCAAGAGTTAGAAATCTTCAATAAATAATTTCGAATATGATTATTCTTGACGATTTATGAACTTATATTAGAAGAATCCAAGACTGTTTTACCAAGTTTTGAAAGGGAAAAAAAATTGACTTTAAAAAGTTAATTGCTGACATACTTCGAAATCTTCGTTACTTGAAACACTCGTTCCACTGTCGTCTTCCTTCTCAAATTCAGTCTTCATGCTGCTATCTTCAGTTCCTGTAGTTGCCAATTTCAAATACAAGAAAAGATAATAACTTCATTATATACAGAAATTTGATAAAGTTTTAAAAATGCTAAGGATTGCAACAAAATTTAGTAAATAATTATAATACATTGACAGTTTGGTAGTTTTTTACACTGTCTCAAACTTTTGGAATTGAATGTTCCAGCGATAATTTCAATTACTTCTAAAGGGAGCATGAAAACGAAAGGAAAGACAAGAATTCTGTTTAAATAATACCTGATGTATTAAAGTGACAAATATGTCCAAAAGAAAATAAACTGTCATTTCACAAATAAGAAAATGAAAAAACAAAAATTTACTTTCACTTTCAACGTCCAACAAATTGCCAATTTTCACGTCAGCCATTTTATGAGGAAATAAAGTTTAATCGTCACGTACTCACAGCCAATAGGAACAACAAAATTGATGATATGTTTATACGTTGGTGATGTGCTCAATCGATTCTTCCCTTCTTGTGATGAGGGGGTGCATCCATCTAGCAAGTCGACATTATTGATTCCTTCGTAACAATAACATTGAAACAAATTGGAAGGGATGATGTTCATGTATTGAATAAGGGTTACTAGGATATGTGAGCCATCACGGATAAACGAGAATGAATAAGCGAAAGTTTATAATTGTCGATGTTTCTTTCTGAACGAGACGAAATTGTAAGGTTAAATTCTGCTTTTCAGTTCTCACAAGTTTCTTCAATTTTCTTCCTTCACTCACATGGAAAACGAATCTCAAACTTGGATAATTAAATATTATTATGATAAATTTGTTAATACATCAATGAAAGCAGCAATTACATTAACAATACAATTTCGATAATATCAAAGGGACAATTTTTACAAGGATAATATAATATGGAGAAAAGGGGATATTATAACGCTATCAAACCGAGCTCGTTGATCCTTTGAAATGATTTTTGTGATCAAAATCTCTTCTTCGTGAATGGATGATCTTTGTACAGTTTTGGGCTACAAGGAAGCTCTTTTGTTTACGCATGTTAGCGTATGATGAAAGAGAGCTCTTTTTTAAAGCTCATTGATTTGATGGACAAAAAATGATTTCACAATTAACTGCAGCAAATACGCAATGTCAAATTTAAAACAAAGGAATCACTGGTTCTCTTCTTTTATCCTTGCTATTTCAGCGACAATAATGAAGAATATAGTATATATCAATGTTCTTATTTTATTTGAAAAAGAATTTCTTCGCTCAAAAACCTTCAAAATTTCACAAATGCAGGCATTCTCTTTCTGTGAGTACTTTTACTACTTTTAGTAGCTTCATTATTGGGGAAGCGAATGATCGCTCATAGGCACACTCATTTTCAAATGAAGAAGTAAAAAATTAAGAAATTTCACAAAAACTTCCGAAAACAATGGAAACCAATGAAAGCACCAAATTTAAAAATTTTGAATTACACATGTTATTCTTACAGGATGAACAGCATGAGATGTTGTCCATAACTGTTGCTGCCATAGAAAATAATAGAATTTTACGTTGCTTATTTTGAAATGAGAAATTTAGTAAACTTATCGTGTTATCACAATAAGTTATTGAAACCACTGTTCGTTGTCTTCACTTTTATTTGTTTAAGCACGTATGTGAAAGAGAAGATTTTCAGTATTTTACTTATTATTTTGAGGCCATTTCTGACAAATTAGAGGCATTGATAAGTTAATTAGTGATAAGAATAATCGAAAACAAGCATAATGGAAAGAAAACCAATTTAATTGCTTCGATTTGTAAGTTATTAGTAAGGTACTTATATTTAGTTAAATTACGACCAGAAATCATTTTTTTCGCTGCTCTTCCAAATATAACAAATTTATTTATTTTCAATCATTTCAAGATTTGGGAAGCTCATAAGCTAAGCAAATCCTAAGAGATTACTTGTTTACACACGATTAAAACCAAAATTTGGCGCCAGTTAAACCAATTTACTAAATTGCAACTTCTCTTGGAATTTATGATAATCAAATTTAGTATCTACTGAAATGTCGCTATTTTATCTTAAAATTTTTATTCGAAGGACTCAAGATTATGTTCTTGTGCCCATATTCTTCAGATTTATTTTATTTTTTTTGGGGAAGCTCTCCCTTGCATTATAATATTAAATGAATTTTTAGTATATTAATGAATTTTAGTATATTTAGTATGTCAGAGTAGTATATCAAAAGATTAAACATTAATAGATTATCAAGCATGCAAGCAGATTGTTATTTGTTGTTTATGAGGTTGCGTCGTAATGTGAAATATAACAAAATGACCTCTCTTTTTTAAAATGTCTGGAATGTAGAATTTTCTACGTAAAATAAAGCAAATCAAATCATAACGGTTAGTAATAAATTATGAATTATTAAGCAACGTGAAAGAAATTAGTTTATTTAATTTTGCACCTTACAATTTCATTGAATGTTATGATATCTTCTCAGTTATCTTTTTTTTTTTTTTTTTTAAATTTTTCTTTCAAAAACTTCTAACACATTGTCATGCGACAAATTATGATTGAAGAATTTCATTTTTATTAATCTAAAATCACGCGGATAAAATAATGAAAAACGAAAAATAACGTCAGAAGAAATAGCAATAAATAAGACCAAAAAGTACAATTGCAATGATTGAATGAAAGATACATTAAAATATAAAGGCATCATAGGCAATATGGAAAGAAAAATAAAAGTGACATAAATTACAACTAGACGAAAATTACTATCAGTTATCAGTGCTGATTTTTTTTCAATAATAAAATTTACCTTGGTGTCGTGAAAGATGTATTTTACTTGGTTAGCTATTATTGATAATAATTATTCAAAGAATGCTGAGTTTATCGATGTTGAATTGATTAGAAATAGATGATAAGAATATTGCTGGATAGTTGGAATACAAACTTTTCTTCTTGATTGTTGATAGCAGGAATATTTGTCGAGAGAATAGTAGGGATATTTTCTGGAAGATTGATTGATGATAAGGATATTTTGGATAAGAACTGAAGGAGTACTGCTTGCCGACGTAACTCAAATCAGTTGAGTCAGTATTCCTTTTCCTCCGTTACTCAGATCAGTTGAGTCAAGAATTCTTTTCCCAAGTAATAATAATAAGTAAATAAATAAATAATAATAGTAAAACAATGATAACAGAATAATAGTAAAGTAATAAATAATACAATAATAAATAATCTTTTCATTATTCTAGTAAGTAACTTGACTGAAGTCTTTGAATTATAATTATTATTATTATTACTTTTCCTTCAAAATGCTCTCTTCCTGTAGTAAGCGTTTTTCTAGCATATCCCATCATTGTACATAAATTAGAGTATAAGATCAGAACCATTTGCAATGAATTAGTTCCGGTATTTACTATCGAAGATAAAGCTTAATAATCGCAAAGATGAGAATTACAATTATATATAAATGACCATTAATAGATAATGAATGTGACCATTCATAAATGCGACTATTAATAGACAATGACAGGTCACTTTCGATTGTCGTATTCGAATTTTTAAAAATCTGACCATTGGTATTAGTATTAACTAATGATTCGTTTTCAAAATGATTCTATCATTGCTACTTTTGCTTCGGGTCATGGCATCAGTGGTTAAATGATTGTTTTTACTGAAAAAGTACATCGTTTAGAATATTCATAGATTTCTTGAAGTTGATCTGCTAAGTAAACTACCATTGTAATTATGTGACAACATTGAAATGTATGCAACAATAGCATACTAAAATATGAAATGACATTTGACATTCCGAGATAGGCGATATCGCTGGTTACTCAGGTTTCACGAGAAATAACGCTCTCTGACATTCGTGTCCATCTATCGATTAAGGCTATCTGACTTTCTTTAAATATGTCAAATGATTATCTTGAAATATTATGTTAGCAATGGAAAGACAAATGTGAAAACATACTTAATTTTCATGATTTTCCAGCTTGTTGACGGCATGACAGGTGATATTGTTGCTTTTCGCATTATTGATTTCTTTGATTTCTCATATCGATTAAAAATCCATTGCAAAATACACATAGTTGTCAGACAGGATGTGACAATACAGACACACACGAGTGAACGGTATTGTTTCGTCAGAGAAAAACCATTTTCGGAAGGCTAAAAAGTATTTTAAATTAGAATAAAGCAGTTTGCTTAAATTGAAAATCAGGAAATTTCTCTAGAATGAATTAATTCGTATAATCAATACCTCAATAGCACTAGTAGCCACAGTTGTTTCAATTTTGATGCACCATGGACAACGCCCGATGTGCTTTCGAATTGTTAAAGTAACATCAAAGCATCGACCTTGTAGTTCAACTATCATCTGACCGAGATTACTATTATTTCCTGAATTCAGACTTCCAGAATGATCCTGAAATCGAAATCATAATTAAAACTGAAATATTTGGCATTGTTATCCAATTAGCTGACATCATAAAAAGAAAAGAGAAATGTCAAGTACTTGTACTTCATACTCGAAAGCCTTCGTTGCGAGAGTTTGATCACAACTGCGTTGAAATCGATATTTCGGATCAACACCAATAATTTCGATTCTCAATTCAATATCCATAGGAGATCCTTCAGTCCAATGGCTAATAAAAGCGCTGTTAGATAACTAAATCAAATTTTTTAAAAACATCGCTGCGAAAAGTACTTCAGCTATTTAAGAACTTGTGATGCTTTTTCAGACAACAAAAATGGCAGAAATAGTATCGTTCTAATGACAAAAGTTTTCCTTAATTCAATTGTTATCTTTCAATGAAAACTTTTCCAACCTGTTTCAAATTTTCATCCAACTGCCAACTGAATGAGCTTTTTTCTCCGTTTATATGATTTGTCTTGATCATTTTCAATTCTGGTTTATTGCAGTAAGTAATTATGAGGCAATTTGGTTTCCACTCAATATTTAATAAGTTAGCGGAAATCCAAAATTCTTTCAGACCCGGTTGTTGCACGGTAGATGCATTTGTTATCACTTGGGCAGTTTTAATTGCTGGGGACCAAATAACAAAAAGCAGTGATACTATTGTTGGAAGCATTTCTGAACAACAAATTCTGCTTTTATTAAATTTTAGCTAAAATGGATAGTTTGAATAATTTTTTCGCTGGTAGCAGCTTAGCTTACTCAAATATTGCAGTAGAAATAAGAATTACATACCTGAGTGAAATTTTCGCTCTTCAGAAAATTGTTCCAAAATTCAGTAACTCTCCGAATAAGAAGTGGCGAATGACAAATGAATCAAAAAAACTCAAAGAAACTCTTCATTGAATCCGAAGGATTTATATAAAAGGCTTTCATCCGAGAATCTCAGATTATCCGAAAAGTGGATATTCTTGAATATTATGCCAAGTGTGAGAATGACCATTTATTTCAAAGATCAATGGACAATTTCAAAGGTGAGACTCGTTGGCGACACCAATTAACTTATGCACTTGACCATCAAAATTATTACTGTCTGTGAGAGTGACATTCATTTAGTCATGAACTTCTTGAGAATTCCCAAACATTTGAATGTTAACAATTGAACATCTATTTTTTACTTTGCAAAAGTTCTCACAAGATATTGTGAGAAATTATAATAACACGGGATTTTAGGATGAATTGTGCGATCATTCTCACAATAGTTTATTTATTTGAAATACTTTGTGAATCAATTTTTCAAATTCCAAGATGCTAGCAATTCCAAATCTCTATGAGTGGTATTGTAGAGATATAATTATAATCTCTCCCTTGATCCGACAACTGATATTATTTGAATAATTTTGTTTAAGTGATTCCTACAATATCTCTTAATTTTGTCATTATCATGCTGCAATTAATCCAAAATAATGCATAATCAATGACAGCATACTAATCATGAATTATTCGATTTTGGAAATATTAAAATCATTCTGATTTTTTCAAGTACAAGAATATTGGGAAATAAATATCGAATGCGTAAATTTTGATGATATTATAACTGATAATTTAGTTAGAAGAATTAATACATTATGACTAAGTAATAGTAAGCACTGTGTCATCAAATCTTCAAATGAAATTAAAGAGAAGTGTGTGCCATCAAATCTTCAAATCAAGTTAATGTGTCATCAAATCTTCAAATGAAATTAATGTGTCATCAAATCTTCAAATGAAATTAAAGAGAAGTGTAACCAATTAAAAATAAACTTTGTAAAAGATAAAAAAAAAGAAATGAATATAAAAATATAAAACACACTGATTCAAAACAAAGTGATGTAGTGATAAAACTAATATATCTTAACGCAATTCTTTTGCACCGTTTGGATCAAATATTTTGTTTGCCGAATTGAGGGAAAAAAACTTGAAAAACGTAAAGCGGAGAATTTGGAAAATTTCCGGGAATTTTTAGTTTTTGAAACATAAAGTAGCTAAAACAGAATTCGATAGTGCTATCATTATGCTGCTTCGATGCAATGTATGGAGGATGAGATTATCTCATATGGCTTATATTTAAAATTCTCGAAAAACACTGACTGTTCGAGCGTTCAATATTAGAATTTCATTAGATTGGTATCGTTGAATCTATTCCAACATTCACTCTAAGGCATTATAACAATGGCTTATATCTTATTCATCAATAAAATTCCGACAAAATATCCATAAAATACAAGGAAATAAAAAAAAAAAATCGCATTATGATCCATCATCGCTTCTGAAAATTGAAGCATCGGTTGAAATGAGGTGCCAGTACAATTTTTGTGATATGGATATACATACATATATGCACTACATCGATCATAAATACAATTTGATAAAACATATCAAGGACAGTAGTTTATGTCCTTAAGAAAGTTCCTCTATAAAGAAAAAAACTTTTTGGGAATTTTCCTAAATTCTTCATATTTCTTTTCGTCATGGATTTTTCCATTCTTGATAAAGATAACTGATAATAATCGCAATTTATTATTTAAGTACCTCCACTTTTGAAGTTAATCAAACTAATTTCATCACTCTATCACAAATTGCTAGTTGATTTGAGTCGTTTCCTTCCAGTTAATAAAGATCAAAAAGCTTTATAATCGATCCATTTCTAGCGCTTGTCAAATTCATTTGGCATATCTACTCAAAATCATTTGGTTAATTTTTATTCGCTTCACAAAACTACTCGAATACTGATTTAAATAATATAAGTACTTAAGTACTTTTAGGTATTCTTTCATTTCGTTTTTTGCGCAAAATGAACAGTTGTTTTGTTCCGTCACGTTGTCTTCCTTTTCGCTTTACAAGAAGATTAACCGTGACAGATGAGAAACGTGTTACACCACATTCGGACTTCAAGACATGTCCTTCTTTCGGACTAAGCGGCAAAAATACTTTGATTGCGCAATTATTACGCATTTCTTCTCCTTTTCTCCGTTATTTGTTCTATTTCTATTCATGGCTTCATTAACGGATATTCATTTACATGCATGTATGTTTTGGATAGGATCGCTTGCGTAACTTTAGAAGTAAATGTTATAATACTTAATTCTGAAGACAATTGTTTAATTTCCAATTTCCTCGCAACAAACATTTTCTTCGAAAATGCAGTAATCTTTGATGCTATTATATTTCGAATTAGACTGACAACAAAAGGCAGCGGATCGACCTGTTCAGCTTGAATCTCTGATATTATTCTGCTGTAAATATCTAGAACAACTGGTGAGAAGCGATTTATGCTATGCTTGATATCTTCCGGAATTTTCCTTTATTCACAAAAAAAGACAATTTCTCAAGAAAGCGCTACTATTCCAGAAATATGTACAGCAAATGAGATCATCACAGGTATCGAAGAGATCACATGACATAAAGTACTGAAACAATGTTTGATAATGTACCAGAATTATTATCTTCATTTTCTGGATTTTTCTTTCAGAAGTACATTTATCAAATATTAAATTTCACAAGCTAAATTTAATATAAGCAGTAAATATTGGCACATCATCGACCGGTTCAACAAATTTATTGTTTCAGGTCACACACATCTAAGATCGTTACCGTCAGCCCTTTCGTAAATCGACGAATTTGGCGAATCTATTTGATGCAAAATACTTCCGACGATGACTTTTGTTGGTTTGGAATGTTGCGACGATGTAGTAAATGTAGAAGACGTATCTGGTGGTGATGCACCACTGGAGTTGCTTCTGGAACTTGTCCATCTCGGCAACGGGCGATATTTGCGATCCCATGGAATATCATATCTGCAAAAGCTCATGAATTTCCTTTTTGAATTTTCTTTTTTTGAAACATGAGTATTAAAAAAAATTACAGCTATATCTTTACGTCATTTTTCAACTAAATATATCAAAATTTGTTTAAAAATAAAATCTTAAATATATGTCTGAAGGAGAGTAGTGATATGAGAACTTTAAATCTCGATTTAATGAAATATTAAAGCAACTCGCCTGGTACTTTCGGCGGAACTACTGGGTGATTCGGTATGCATTATATGAGCTGCACCTATTGCACTGCATGGTTGACATTTTCTGGATAACAAATCTCGATTTTTCTTCTGCCGAACATAAAGGTAGAGTATGAATACACAAAGTGCACTGCTCAATGCTGTTGTCAGAGCAAATACTGTCATCAGAATATTCAGATGGCTCTCATTTTCAATGAAATGCACAAAACCAGATTTCAAATCTTCTGGATACTGAAAAATCTGCTCTTCATCATCATTACATCTCAAAGTATAACGAGCAAAAAAGGCATCTGAACAATTAAAAAAATTACACGCTCATTCTCTATCTGTTGTTTTCTTGATGTTGTGAATTAACTGCTTTAACAAAAGATTCGTAATGTTAGGCCTTATATTATAATTGTATAAATTTCAAATTTTCAAATTATAATTATGATACAGAGATAATAAATGAAGAACTGAAATCAGCATGAAATTCAAGTTGAGCCTGCTTTCATTATGCTAATTTTTAGCACATTAGGCATTTCAAATGAAACGAAACATTGACTCTAAATCAACAGCATGATTATATAAATAATATGGCGCAAATGTCTTCATTAAAAGGAAGCAAAAATGCTTACCTGTTGATTAATTACAGTATCATCATTGTATTCTATGCACCACGGACAACGTTCTTCATGTTTCTCCACAATTATCGTGCTGTTGAAACATCGAGCTGTCAGTCTAATGAAAACTTTGCCATCAATGTCGGATGATATTGTGCCAGATCTTTTCTGAAGACTTTTCGTCTCCTGAAACTGATGGAAATATAAAATGACCACTTACGATAATCTTAAGACGGCCCATAATGACCATTGCAATTTTATGATTTCATAAATTTCAATCGTGCATTGATTTTTTCCTGATGCAAATAAAAGAAAAACGATTCTACTTAGCAAAAATGCAACTTTCGATTATAATCATGAATAAAAAGAATATAACTATTTTAAGATGAATTATCCATTTGTTGATTAGTTTTCTGATTAAAATCAAAAACGTCTTAAAGATAATTCTGCCATAAGTAGATTCCCAAAAAATTTAACACTTTAATTAGTGACAGAAATTTCATTGCATTCAATTCTTTCTAGAAAATTAATTTTAATTTTTTTTTTTTTCAAGAAATTTTGATGCTACAATGTTTTTAATATAAAAACATAAGAGAAAGATATTATTTCCAATTTCCTTAAATTTTTACTCATTTTTCTGGAAACACATTTCTTTAATTTCAATAGTGCATTAATTCTGCTTAATTAAATGGCATTATCAATAGTTATTATAGACGTTTCATTATTTTTTTTGTAATTTTCTGATAAATCAAAATTTCTAAACTTTCAATAAGCAAAATTTAGAATCAGTTTGAAATTTTTTATTAAACTCAAATTCTTATTTCTAATCACAGCTTTCTAATCCAACAATTCCTTTTATTTTTCTTTCAGATTTCTCAGAACATTGATTACACATAAAATTGCAAAATATTTAGTACAAATATTTCATTGATTTCAAAGTTCCTTCAAAATTTGTGCATTTAAAATTCCATGATTTAAATTTAAGTTTATACAAGCACAAGCACTGGAAATTTTGACTTTTGAAATGTTTCTCAGTTGAAATCGTAATTCTGTTTATTAAATTTACTTCATTTTGATAAATATTGACTGAAGTGGAAGAATCGCAGATTCTTGGAAATCCGTACGTTGGATCTACACCTACGACTTCGCATGAAATCTGAATATCAGTTGGATTACCGTCACTCCAGTGAGTCACGTATACACGCTGTCTTTCCTGCAAATTTCAAACTTGATTGCTGTAAATTGGCCTGAAACATAAGAAAAAATCGCCAAAAATGGAATAGCTTCATTTAAGACAATGATTATGGCGTAAAGTTTAAAAAGTTTCGATTTAGCTAGACAATTCAAAAAATCTATTTTGTAAGATTATTAATATCTAATATGAGAATTTTCCTGTTTTAAAGAACATTCGCTAAAAAGCATGGGGTCAATTGTCAAAGGTCAACAAATAATCATCAAAGATACGACCCGATGGCGTCAGAGATAATCACTTCCCCTTTAATGTGTAATTGCACGTGTCGTACGTGTCGTAGACGCCACATATTGATATTTGATTCCTTTTAAAAATTATTTCAATGTGCATTAGGCTTTGGTTCAGAACAAAGATTTTTTGAAACATAAAAATACTAACTTCGAACTATATTTACTGCTATTTTTGTAAATAATAATTTAAACAAATCTGAATTTTGGAAGTCTTTAATTTTAACTTTAAATTTGAAGAAGCTTTTCAAAGTCTACTATTTCAAGAATAATTTTGGTATTTGAAATTTTCATAGTCTCCATATTTAAAATTATCCTATATAAATACGGCACATTTTTTCTCATTTTTCCCATATCACCTCCTTCAGATAATTTCATTTCAGATCCTCCCAATTTTTTGATTGATCAATAACTGATAGCTATTTAAATCCGCATATTGGCGTAATTATCTTAAATTTTTTCTGAATCATTTATTAAATTGCTAAAAAATCATTTAATAGTTCTAACCTGCATAAGTTTCGGTGTAATAAGCCAATTTTTCGACAATTTTTCATTGGTGATAGTATTTAAGAATGCTAGCTGAAATCGAGGTTGTGCACAGCCAGCTGTTGTCAAACAACCTTTTCGCCATTCGATATTTTCCAATTTACTGGTCAACCAAAATATGGCTCGTGAAGAGTCCATTATCGTACAAAAGATTGACCATGATAACGATAACGTAATTATTGGAAAAATTTTCATCATTCAACTGCAAAACATTCAAATGATTTTGATCACTTTCCATATATCATTGAAAAGATGCTGAAATCGACAACGATATTCAAATATTTTCCATTCATCTTTTGCTAAAATTATCGACGATATTCTCGTCAGCAAAGAAAAGTATTCCCATTTACTTATTCAAAATGGATTCAAAACGAATTAGTGAAGAAAGGTAATTTGCATGAGATGAAACTGACTCTTAGATATCTCATTCCAGTGGAATAATTGAAATTACTCTAATAAGCGAAAAAAAAAAAAGTCAAGAAAGCATGAATGTATTACTCACTGAGTACAGCTAATTAATTGCTATGACTGTTAAGTAAAACACTGAATTCTAAGATTAGAATTTAACCTGAACTATAGACGCGTCTTGATTGTTGAAAGCTATGTATTTTAGATGTGATAGAGCAATAAGGAATTTTAAATTTGCTTGCAAAATGTAATATTTCTGAAAAGCGATAGCAATATGTAATATCTCTGGAAATTTTGGACAAAAGAAAGCGATAAATTTTTGTTTTTTTTCGTTTCCATTTAATTTTCCTTTCGAATAATTTACTCTTGAGTGGTCGAATCATGAAATTTATTCTTTGATATCTCAAAACTATTAAAAGCTTTTAGCATTTCAGTCCCATATTGCATAAGATTCAATAAAATTAATTAATCATTTATAATCATTAAAACGAAATTATCGTACGGCGTTGTTTTTTGGGAAGAACGTTCAGTTCATAATTCAATGCTATCGATCAATCTGATTATTCTCGTAAGATATATCGATTGGAGAGAATACCATATCGAAAGTGAAAAGGATGAATATCTGATTCTTAATTGCAAATGAAAGAATGAATAGTAACAACCACTGATATGATATCAACATTAACTTTTTCTGATCATTAATTAGCAATTTATCAATCAGAAAGACTTACAGATAATGTAAAAAAAGAAATATAGAAAAGAATGAACTTGATGAATGGGTGACTGACGAGGATTGTTCCAAGAAATGAGCATCAATCCGGAGTCATTCAAAATCTTGTCTTTTATTTTGTCATTCAATTTATTTAAGGATGAATTTATATGCTTAATTATATTCGAGAAGTAGGAACAAATAATCTATTGTTCTGGAAGCATTCTAAAACACTAAATTTGCTTCACATCAAATATAAGATGACAACGGAAAAGTTTTCAAAAAAAAAAACTTTGTTTTTTTTTTTTTTTTTTTTTTTTTTTTGCTTTCTCGACGAAGTTCCCTGTAAAAACATGTCATGTAAAATTTAGATATAAAAGATATGAATTTCAACAATTTTACTATCTACAGATTGTTGTTAATGCAAATTTTGAAAGTGCGGGTGGAATTTTCAAACATTTTATAATTTATTTATTTGTTTCAAATGGAGTATGAATAGAAAGAAAAAAATTGCAAAAATATATAAAAAAGATTCTTGTTTGCTATTTCCAAGAAGCGAATTTTACAAAGTGGTACTTGAAAAGAAATAGTAGCCAATGCTGATTTTCAGAACAAATGGCTAAGGTCAACTGGAAGAAGGATTGTTAGTAAGAAAACGAAGCAAAGGTTAGTAGTATCTTGAAGGATGCGATTAAGCAAACATAATGGACCTTTGTGTGGAAGTGTTACCGCTATCAAAATACGCAGCATACCGTAGGGAAGGCGGAATTTCGAGTGAAACCCAAGCTGACAAGCAACTGGTCATTTAAGTAGCCGCCCTTCAGTCCGCCCATCTAACTTTCAACTCCCAACTTTTCTTTATTGCTTTTTTGGAAAACACCGAAGATTGAGGCTTGAATTGCAAACTTGCATTAATGCTTGCAAAAAAAGTTGCGAGAACAAAATGATTTAAAAACCTTAACTTCTAACTTAATAATGGTCATTTTTTATTGAATCCGAAAATGATCAGAATCCATTAATCCTAGCAACAGGCGCTAAATTATGGTTGCATATTTGAGCGAGCATATGTAACTAAACTACCTTATTGATTTATAATATACAATTCTTATTATCAGAAACTACAAAGCGCACAACTGTTCGATATTTTACGACTTCAGTTTAGCGATTTACAAATTTATGACTATTATTTGTAACTTATGCCGCTGATATTTAATGCTATGGAAAATGTCCTTGAAAAGAACGATTATGATAACAATTTAAACTTTAACCAAAGTCGAAGTTGAACAATTCAGTCTTTTTCGATCATTTCCAATTTTACTTTTTCTTAACAGAACGTTGGCAATAAATAAAATTTTCCGAAGCATCAAAAGCGGAAAGAGAAAGTTTCAGTCTTTCATTGCGATTGAAAAAAAACTGTTGCTAAATTATAAAGAAAGGCCAATTGAACTGAAATTCAAATGAATTGCTCAGAATTGTGGCGGCACTTATTTTGTACAAAAAATCAACGCTATTATAATGATGGGAAGGAGAAGGAAGTGATGATTTTTAGGTTAGAACGCAGCAGGTAGCTGATGGATATGGCCATGCATAACTTTTTCGCAATATGTTTAGAAGGCCCAATTCTAGTGTGTGGATTTGAAACCAGAAATTATTTGTTTTGAGCATGAAATCAGTTAAAATTGTAAATATTTCAAAATTCCGGAGTTGTTTGAACTTACAATCACGAAAAATTTATTTTTATTTCCAAATTCTAATTAAAATTCTCAAATTTTAGTAGAACTGAAATTTTAATTTCAATAAAAAGATAGTTTCCGCATTTTATAGCAAGAGGGATCAGTTTTCTCATTACTTCATTCTCATCTCTTCTAAAGATCACATCAATTGTTCAGCTCTCCAACAAAAAAAAATTCTCATTAATATAATGGATAGCTGATATCTTACCATCGAAATAATTAATTAAAAGAGACTTTGGAAATTTAAAATTTACATGCGATTGAAACTTCTTGTCACAAATGTCGCCAAAATGTCTTATAAAGTTGCGAAAAGACTACATTAACTGCCCTTCAGTATCTTCGATTCTGCTCATACCATCTGATCTCAGGAATGAGAGAATACCGAATTGAATGAATTGCTTAGTGCTGGATAATAACCGTGGATCTGATGAAAGACATCTGTGCAGGTGTTGAATAAATCCTTTACGATACCGCGAACTTGGAATCAGTTCTCGGCCATCATAGGGAACAAAGTTAATTATTCAGTGTATGATTCATACGATTTTCGCAATTTTCTGAGCGATTACTTATGCACTTCAAAAACATTCAAATTGATTGATTTCATTGTTTTTGCGTCATTCTGCAATTGTTGGGTTCCTTTTTTTAGACTGAAATAATTGAAGCAATGAACGAACTATTTTGTAGAAAAAACTCAAATAGAAAATAAATAGAGAAGATATAAAAAAATTTTATTTCAACGTTATGTCTTTTTAAACGATTTTTCTACAATACAACAAAATGAGCAAAGAAACTGAGAAACAGACTTTTCTTTGCAAATATTCACTTACTGTTAGGTGAGGAGAAGAAATATCAAAATGAAAATTGAAAGATTTTTTTTTTTCTTATGATAAGATCATTGCATATTCTAAGATGACAACAAAAAGTTCAATAATATGTAAGTTAATCATAACAAAATGCAACAACTTTCAATGAAGTGGTCAATTGATATGTGGTGTAATCACTATACAATATCGTAATTATAATAGGATAGAATAGTGATAATAATTATAATATCACCTTTATCGTCAGTTCTTCAGATTAGTACGACTCATTAAGGATGTGTTAAATTAATGTCACTTTTTATCAGTTCATTAATCGATCCTTATCAATTCTGGCAGTAGTTAAAATCATATCTTTATTTCTAGGCCATTTAAACATTCGTTAGGAATCTTTGAGTTGAAACTAATTGACTGTAATTGCAGTTGAAAGAACTGCGAAAAGATTGAGACAATATTGAAATGATGATGGAACATATCGAAGACATACGATATTTCAGTTATCAGTAAATTAAGATTAATTTTTCAACATAAATTTAATTTTTCTTACTTCATTAAGAATTAACTGGAAACACTTATATTTACTATTTATTTATTATTAAATTTGCTATTAAACAATAACTATCATATTATTGTAATATGTAATCATATCTTTGAATGATAAGCACCATTATTACCGTCATCATTTATCATTATTCTTAATTATCATGTAGCTTATATTATTAATATCTTTATCATTAATTCTAGTTACAGCATCAGTCTTCGAATTTCTAAGAGTGTAATATGAAAATGATGAATGTATAAGTTCCTTAAATTTCAAAGAATGCTCCTCCAAAGTCTGAGTTTTTGACACAGCCAAATTAAATTAAATATTTATTGATTGCCGGCAATTCGTCTGTTCTTTATTTTTCTTAATACTTGAAACTATTAATTTCCAAAAGTGATTGAATAGAAATTCACAAAATGTATTATTAAATTCAAATATGCAGTAGTGGACGATGTTTGAAATAGCGGACAGTGACTGGTTGGTGACTGATTAAATCTAAGTGACATATACCTGTCATAGAGCGTCGCAACTCGAATTGGTAATAAACAATGAGGGCGAAGGGAGGATGACTTGTCCAAGGGAGGACAAGGCCCTGTCCCCATCGATGTCATTCGACTGACTACTCACTAAAAGTTGCAAATGAGATCGAAAGCGTAGAGACGGATAAAAGATGCATACGAAATTTATTAATTTTCCCTCGAAGAAGGCTGAGACTATTGACCTAAATTGCTCTAAAGAAATGGCCCAACCTGAAGCCGATGTCAATATGAACATTTGTTTCAGTTAAAAAAAACAAGAATTATTGCATAAATAGATTAGAAATCGATTTTACGTTAATTTGGAAAGTTTTGCCACAATAAAAATTTAAAATTTTTGGAAATTTTGCAAATTTTGAAGAAATTAAATTTTTTTGATTTCGGATCTTGTGGTAGTAATTATTTTTGTAAAAATAATAACATGTTTATAGTATTTCTGAATCTCTTAAAAACTTGTTTTCAAATTAAAAAAAGCTCATATATAAGATTACTTGTGATGAATTCATTGGTGCAGGTAATCAAATTAATAATTGTGAAACAAATATTCTGACTCAATGTGCATCGTAGATCAACGATCATTTCATATTACCATGTAATTACTAGTATATAAAAGGATTGGACTGTAAAGATCGTGGAGCAAATAGACTTAATAATTCTTTGAAGGATTCGAATTATTCGTTCTTTGTCCAGGTGTCACTTTAATTTGTTTTAAACTAGTTTTATAAGAGGTAAGACATGTAATTTGTTGTAATACTTGAAAAAATTCTGTAACTTAACTTGTATTTCAAATTTTTGAAAAGAATGATTTTTTCACTCATATTTTCTTTCCTTCTTCAAGGAACAATTAATTTTTGAGTAAAATTTCATTATTCTAATCAAATATGGCTACAGAAATATGACTAGCAATTTTTATAATTCCAGAATGAATGAATTTAATTTAATTATGATCAAAAATGAGAACTGTAATAAACTTTTATTGCAATAAACTTGAGAACTTTTATTCGATGATCACTTCTTTCATGATTTTTTTCACTTCTTCATGGAATGAAATATGAAGTAAACAAGCAAAAAATAAAGAACTGAAGTAAATCAAGAGTAAAATAAAACAATTTCAAAAAAAAAAAAAAAATCAATCATTCCGATTCGTTGTCATTTTCTGATGCAGATAAATCATGTTTCTGAATGAAAGATTAATCTCTTGGTCGGAATATTCCTCCATAGCTATTATCAGTGTACTGAGGAAGTTAGTCAGTCAGCTAAAATCAATCTCATTTTTCTACTTTCCATTTCATCCGACCTTTCTCAATTTTCAAAGGTTAATAGTCCATGAAACGAAATGAAATGAAATTTCTCAATTTCAGAAGATAAATAAAGGCAAGGAAGAGCAATACTGTTGTAACGATATCCTTAACAGATGATAAATGAAGCAATAATGATGGCATCTATTGCTAGAGTACCATGAATAAGACGAAGTAAGGTATCAATTAGATATCACTAAGGTGCTAATTATTATCTGAAATTGAACAGACATAGTGGACAGACGGGATGATAGATGTGGACACACTTCAATCTGAAATGTGTTAATTCAAGACAAGCTGATGAAAAATGGTAATGGTGATTGATTTGACTATATGTCCATTCTCCCAGTAATAGACCCCTTTCAAAATTTCATCAATCAAATAAAATTTACCAGTCTATGTTTTTTGATTGCCATGAAAAGCTTTCATTTTCATAGATTTTCTCTTAAGAAAATTTAAATTTTAAGATCCTGCCCAACAATTTCGTGAAATTTCAGTGAAGTTAAAATAATTTTCATTGAAAGAAGTATAACTCTGTTGAGAAAGCCATAATTACTGAGGATCATTAAATTTGATTTTGAAATTTGCTGAATTTGAGTACTGTTTTATTTTGACAAAAATGGCAATCAGCAAAGTTTAGCGTCTGATGTACTATTTGGTTAACTATTTCTCCTTTATGATTGTACAAAATGTTGAATTTTTATGACACTTTTTTATTTAAAATATTAAATAAAAAAAGTAATTGCTTAATCTTTCTGAAAATCCTTCTTTGTTATTACTTTACGAATTTGACTATGCCAAAAATAAACTTCACTCTCCAAAAATTGGCAACAATACTTCCCGGTACCAATCAATCACTTCGAAGACTTCGGTTTTAGTTCCGTAGCAAGGAAATGAATTCCTTTCTTCCACTTCAACAAATAAATATCTTATATGTCAATGTCTGAGCTGAATTAGTAATTTAAGATGATGTGTTTTTATCACTAAAAGCTGGAGGGATATAAATTCAAATTTGAAATAAATAAATTTAGAAATTTAAACTGTAACTCTCTCAAAACTGATTTTTGTCTTTCTTTCCTTTGTATCTTTTCCTTTTTGTTATCCTCTCTCTCCCTCTCTTTTGCAGTATAAAGAGAAATGAAAGAGTAATGATTAGAGTTGCTACTCTTTTTAGATTGTACATCAGTCATAAAAACCGTAGCAAAGAGATTGTTTGAAAGATTAGACACAGATTTTTACAACTTAATCACTGACCCCTCGGAGAAGTCTTTTCTTGAAATAAAAATGAACATTTTTAAAAGCAAATTTAGATATGGTAGAAAAGACTAGGACAAATGCGGGGAATGAAAGGGAAATATCTGATGTCAACGTGGGACGAGTGATTTTCGGTTTTGTAGAAATCAGTGAACCGATCAGAAAGTTCCAATAGTGATTGAGTATTTTTAGCAGCATTATCAGTAAACAATATATGCTCTTGCACCGATTAAATATGATTCTTATTCTCCATAATTGAAGGATACAGGATTTGCAGCTAATTGGATCAGAAGCATGAAGTTATTTGAATTGAAGAACAATATTTTGAAGGCTGGAGACTGGGCGAGAGAGGACAAAGTTTGCGATGGGAAAGGTTTGTTTGATATGTGACATTGAAAACAAAGTATACAGTAAACAAAAACTATAAAAACAATATACATTGTTGAATATAAGCAATAGAAACGATCGAGTGACCTTCGGATTGAATGAAAAAGAAAAACACGATAGAAGTTCTGATGGAAGTTATCGATTCGAGTACAACAATCTTTGAATGAGGCAATGCAAACATTTCTAAAATAAGAGTATAGAGAAGATCTTCAGGTATTAATTTATGCTAATTTAATGGAAATATTGAAATTTTGGTCCATAAGTAAGTATTGAACTTCATCATTCCAACAACATGTAATCTTGGGAAAAGTGCATTGTTTCTTTCATGTACTTTCCCACACTTGTCAATTTTCCTAATGAATTTTATAAATTTCAGATCTTCTCTCTTCAGATAAATCCTGTCAAAAAATTATTTTACACAGAAAAAAAAAAGAAATGAAAAAGCACTTTATGGTTTAGTGAAAACATTTGAATTATTCTGGAAAATTAGATCAAATCATTCTTCATTAAATAGTAACAACGATGTGTTTTGTTTCTTAAATGGCTCGTAAAAAAAATGTTTTATTTCCTATATGGCTCGTAAAGCTATTTTTTTGTGCTCCAAACTTTCGATGTATTCGCATTTCTTCACAGGGAAATGAGAATAGAATAGCAGGATTTAAAAAATTAAGAAATAACAGATGGAGTTTTGAGAAAGGGAAAAAGCTTTTGCATTTGAAATTGAAGTTTTTTGCAGCATGATGTGACTTATTTGAAGTAAAACACATTTTCAGACAATCGGTAATTTATTTGTGAAAGCTTCAATGTTGTGTGATAAAAAATGTGATTTTTATTGGAATTAAAAGAATTGGCTACCACACATACACACAAAACAATTTAATTCAAAATTTCGTACTTCAACTTTTAAATTTTTATGAGCCAAAGAACAACAACAACAACGATTCATTCTTCAGACACAATCAACTGGTTTTTTTTTCCTACTTTTATCATCATATGTTGGAAACAAAAATATAAGGTGAAAAGGAAAATGATGGAAATGATTGGAAGAGGATCAATGAGCAGACACAATGAACTGAGAAAGTTTAAGGGATTTTATTTGCCTTGAAAATAACTTTCAGAATGAAAATTTTGGAAAAAATCATAAAATAGAAATATCATTTCACAATAAACTTCGAATATTCCAAAAAAATATATACAAAAAAAAAAAAAATGATTGCTAATATGACGAATAATTGCACGAATATTTAAAATATTTATAATCTTGCAAAGAGAGAAGAAACTTTTGCAAAAAATTAATGATTATTTTCTGCAATTAACAATTATTAACAATTACTTTTTTTTTTTTTTTTTAGAATGTCATCCTATCTTCTCTTACTAATTTTTTGAATGACTCAGCACTAAATTGAAACTTTTCCAGGAAAATGAGAATTGTGAGAGTGAAAATATAACTTTATAATCGGCTAACACCAGAAACTCTGACCTACAAAATAGGAGAATTTAGTTCAGATAACTTTTTAGATCATAGAGTTGTGTAATAATAAGTATGTAATGCAGTTAGAGTCTAGACTGCACATCGGATTATACCAAAAAAATCAGCATAATAAAGCAACTTTATCGTCATCTGCGCAAAAGTTCAAAGGAAAGATTAAAGGAACTGGAATTTATTGCCTTCGCATCATCATAAGTTATATTCTTGACACATCCACGGATAGGGCACGGAATCGTCGAAGAAAACAATTTTCTCGGCAATTTAATAATTCTACTAAAAATTTCCATTCGAAATTTAAATTATTTCATACCAAATAAGATGGAAACAGTAGATTCGAATTTGTAAAGCTTCAAGTTCAAATATTCATCTAGAAATGCAGAAATCATTGATATTCAAGCTATTAATAGTAGGTGATAAGAATTTGCAGATATCAATCGCAGAACGATGCAAACTGACAATTTCCCTAATCAAATAATGGAACAGCAAATTGTTAGCGATTTATGAAACTCAATAATTTTAAAATGGTGAATTCCTGAATTGATAAATGATTCAACTTTAGTTTAATGGCTCATTTGGCAATTGATAATGTAATTTTAGAGATTACTCTCTTCAAAACTATTGCAGTTACTTAGAACCAAAACTTTATCTTTTGCTTTTTAATTGATTTTTTTTTTTTTTTTTGGGAAAGCTGATATATTCAATGATTAAGTTTTTCACCAATCTTTTCTATTAATTCTTACCAACAACTTGCTCATTCTCATTTTTAAAATTTTAATATACTGGAAATTATTCGGAAAACAAATTAAAGACAATTGTGACTTATTAATCAGAGCAAAAATTAACTCATTTGTAAAATATTTCATACGTTTCACAATTTGAAAATTTTAAAACCGATTCATATAATGTACTTGAAAAAGCTAAAGCTAATTCAGCAACGTTAAAATTCTTTTCGAAATTTGAAATAAACTTATGCTGGAAACTATTCTATAACGTAAAACATTCCAAACAAGTGCTGAAAAAAAAAAAATCCAAGAAATGAGGCAACAGCAGGTAGACCTTTAATTTAGTAATGTTTTTGTTGTTCAGCTGTTCACAGATGGTATCAATGATAATTCGAAATGGTGAAATTAAGTGGCGAATGAAAGAGTTCGAAGCTGATAGTACAATTTTTGAATTCAGTGAAGCAAAAATGACATTATTGTAATGATATAATGGAGAACAATTCAATGTTTCCGAGTCAATGAAGTTTGCAAGCGATTAGTGAAATTTGATTGTTTCTAAAAAAAGAACCAACCGTTATTGGCGCAGATTTATGAATTATTCATTTATTTTTATCATTGTTTTAGCCCTATGACAAGTCGAGAAGATATGCCTGAGATAAGAAATGAAACGAATTTGATGTTGAATTGATTTAAATATCGAAGAAAGGAACCATTTTTAAAACTTATCATAACTAAGTAGCGACAAAATAGGTTCTTTTATCCATAACAAATACAAAGTTTGCAAGATTTTTAAAATTATTGATTGATATCATAATGATAAGATCAACAATGATTACAAGTAGCAATAAATTTTTCATTTCATTCCTTTAAAATGATAACTGAAATTTATGATCCTAAAGTCAAGAGACTGAATTGCTCTCGTTATCATTATCTTATTCTCGATTAAAATATTACGGGTTGAAAAATGTGAACAAAATTATGCGATGATTCGTAAAAATAAACTGTAAAATGAATATTGTATGAATTGGAGGGCAGACAGAAGTTTTTGTTTACAATGTAAAGATAAACAATGTAATAGATATGACCCAATCAAATCAGACTTTTCTCCATTTACGCTGCCAATTATTATGCAAAAAAATGAGCTCATGTATCGGGAAAGTTTTTATCAGATGAGAATGCGATATGAATAGCATCACATCTATTTTCATCATCATTGTTGTTGTTGTTGTTGTTTGACATTTATTTAATTAGTTAATTTTATCATTCATCAAGGTTGCTACATCCGTTCTTTATAATAGACTGGAATTTGACCATAAGGGGTCATTTTTTTCAGCATTAGTTCCGAAAGCCATTGAGTGAAATAAATCCATTAAGTTCTCCTCACCCATCAAAATCCTTATCTGAATCTGATCAGTGACATTGGAAGAACGGCTGTTCATGAAGGATGATTAATTAAGGGCATTAGTCTTGCCTGGATGAACTAATCTGTTGTCCATTCGTCCATATGTGTGTAGGCATTCCTTTCTTTCATAGATTTCAGTATTCAAATATATTTTCATCCGTTCAGTTTTCTGTCTCTCTTCTCTTTTAATTAATTATAATATTTAACCTTTACCATCACATGGCTTAAATATGCCCCGCTTAAAATCATTAGACTGCCTATGACGACAAAGCTTAATGATTCTCGAAAGGGCAGGCCGCTAAAATTCATTCTTCATTTTGCGGTTAAAGATCGTACCCATTAGAATTCGATCTCAATTACACGGATCGCTTAATAGCAAGCAATTTGAGGGAGACGAAGTTTATATTTTCTTAATGATCCAATTTATTGGATCCACAAGTATTCATTCAGTTTGAAGGACACAGCTGAGAGAAGAGCTATTAAGGATTCGAAATGAAAGGAATAAAAAGGTTGATGATCACATCACTTTTAAATGTTTGAAGAAATGGATTTCAAACATATTGACTAATGAATCCATGCTATGCTCGAACTTACAAATGAGAGTTCAATTCCATTGATGTCATTATCATCCAAGATTGAAGAGTCATCAAATCGTTATTTATTAAATTGATGCAAACTGCTAGCTGATGTATAAACAGTCTCAAAAATAAACTTTTCTCTTTTTTAAATAACTTATTTGCAGAGTATATCACTTTTCTTGCAGTGCAGCTTTATTGATACAATGGTCTTTGAATCTGATAAAAATGATCAAAATGGAATTTATTTCTTTTCTTCAAATTCCTCAGATTTAAAATTTCTTATGCCAAATTAAATTTCAAGAAGAAGAGCCAGCAGTTTGGTTACATCCAAAAAATGCTGAAATGATTCTGACAAAGTTTTGAAGTGATAGACAACAATTTTATGATGTCGATTTCTTATTATAATGACAGATGTTCAATACAGGAACAACATATTTGTGTATCCAATTTATGCGTCAATTAGATAATACTATCAAAGGTCATTTCATTTGTTCTTGGAAGAAAAAGAAGAAAGGTTGTCTTCTCTTCAAAAAAAATAAAATCATAATATGTCATTTTTTAGAAATATCGGTTTGAGAGAAATTTACAGATCAAAATATGATGTCTGAAGAAGAGAAAAAAAAGAAAAACAAATTAATTATCTTGTTTATCACAATTTATCACAACTTTTTGTCCTTCATTTCCATTCGTAACTTCTTTATAATTCAATAGTTAATTAATATTGGTAATCATTGTCAAGATCAAGCTGAAGTAAATTGACCTCTTTAGGAAAATCGAATATTAAATTATGGGCAAGATATTAAATGGCAATCGATATTTAATGCTGCTTTCTAATTCACTTATTTAAATCACCACGAATGCTTAGGTTGTTATGGCTAATGCGCAATATGATTGAGACAATTTGTGCAAGCTTAAGAATATTATTCCAAGGCTTCTTCTTTTCGACTATCCAATAAAATAATCAATAAATTTAAATCAGTTTTTAGAAAAATTACAGAAAGGCGACAAATTGAATCAGTTCGAAGATATTCTACCCTTCCAAAGGATGCTAATTAACAAATTTGATATAAAAATAGTCCAAAAGCGAACAGACTAGAAAATCAAATGCGATAAGCAAAACATGCGAAATTCTGCTTCAATTAAATTTCGTCTATTCAATTTTAAGTGAAACTAAACATTAACTTTGAAAATCAAAACCGATTTTCATTATCTTTTTTTTTTTTTTTGAATTTCCAAGTGTGACAGTGTCCTGAATAATTAAACTCGAATGATCAAATGTTTTCATATCTCAGCTTTTTAAAAGAAATCGATCAACAATTTGATTAGATAATTATAAAATTTCATCGTTGTTCATTTTGATATACCAATTGTTATCTGCAAGTAATAATGCAGCAAAAATGTGTCGATTAAATGTGCAATATTTGATGTTCCAAATTTTGAAGTTAACAAAATTTAAAATTTTGAAGTTCACAATAATTTAAAATTTTGAAGTGTTCAATATTCCAAAATTCTGCAATATCAGCATGAAAAGAATTATATTTGCCTAGATTCAGGCAATTAATAAATTTGAAAAAAGAATGAACTATCGAAGTATGACAGCAAAAAAAGTTTATTTAACCATTAATTTTCATCGGTACGACACTGAAGTCAAGTCTGATACTTCTCGCATAGTCTACAAGAAAATTATCTTTTCAATAAACTGTGGTGTACAATGTTTTGTTCGATAGTGAGTGATAATATGCTTACAAATTTCAGAATATTATTCAGTTTTTTTTTGATTAATAGTAATTGACTTTCTATTGAGTTCTAGACAAATTAGTTTTTTTTCACTTCGATGATTTTAGCTACTTTCATTAGAACGCTTAAATGAAACTTTTATACGTAAATGGAGTTAATTTGGTATGCGAATTTACTGAAGAATTTCATCCACAAGAAAAATTTCGGATGACATTCTATAATTAGGCATACCACAAAATGCGAAATTTCCAGAGAAGAATTTAATTTAAAATCCCATAAACTTTAACATGTGTAATAAAAAATTCCAAGTTACTTTTTGATTATTAGTTGCCATATACTGTATTGACAATATTTTTATTCTTAACTCGTCTTTGCAAATTGCACCACCTCAAGGTAATCTCAGTGATGTCAATCAGAACTCTCATCGCTGGACAACTTTCAATTCAACTAAAATTTTCGTCAATTGAAATAATGAGATCAAAGATCACTACAGACATTTTTTTTGAACAGAATAAAAATTTGGCATGAAATGCTCTTCGTAATATATCCATATTACTAATAACTGTAAATGTGACCAACGAAAAATTGCTTCTTTTCTGGGGAAGTTTGTCGCCTAAAAGAAAACGTAATCAGCAGAATTCTTTTGAAATATAATTTAAATTTTTTAAAAGCTAGAAAAATTTCGTAAATGTTTCTTATTTTATAGAGATAAAAGATATGTTCATTGATTTGTTTTTTCTGATAGCCTTTGCAATTCTTCAACTTTTAACATTCTTTTTTTTTTTTTCCAACATTCGCAATTTTAATATTTTTCTGCGAAGTAAAGTAATATTGAAAAACCTAAAATTGCAGGATTTTATGCTTGTCATCTCAGTGATCAGTTGCATAAGATAACAAGCATCAATTATTAAGCAAATAATTGATACAGATCTGACACGTAAGTTTTCGATTCAACTATTTTTATCATTTAATCTTCTTTTTGAAAAAAAAAATTGAAAATTCTTCTAATCATCAAGAACACGTTTAAAAAAAAATGAAGTTTTATGCAGAATTTTTATAAAATATATGTTTCTTTCCCAGAAAAGAATAATTTGCATCTCAAAAGTTTTTTTCAGTTATTCGATTTAACATGTAATTTAATAAAATTGCTTACTTATAAATGGAAGATATATTATCATTTATACAAGCTTTTGATAGATATCCTTTTTAATTCAATAATTTTCAAATTTAAACTATTGATTGTTTTTCCTATTCAGGAAAGCAATGAACCTTTAAGAACTTTTTTCTACTCACAATTATTCCAGAATAAACCGTTTTATAGACGGGAAATAAATACATCACAAAAAGAATTCTGTTTTCAGCATGAAAATTTCCTATTCGTCAAATCTGTTTTAAGAGTATGTGGTTAAAATACTGCTTCGAAATGCGGAATTGGTAATATGATGGTAGAACAATTGAAATAAATGATATTTGAAAGTACTCTTTTGAAACGATTTATGAAATCATTTATTGTTCGTCAATTTTATGCGTATTTGTAAAAGAATTATTATTGCATCACTTTTTTTCTTATTGTAGTAAATTTCTATTTATCAAAAGGTCACATTGAGCATGTGACATTATTTTGAAGTGTCTGCAGTCTTCTCCATCTTCCTCTTCAACGGAATAATACAATCGGACATTGAAAATTAAGAGTGGTCTTGCGTTCACAAACATACAAACATTTTATATTGACTTCTACAACAACATCATCATCATATTTGTGGTAAATTTAACGATTACTTAATTCAAATAATTGAAATTTTGTCGATACAATGAATAGGCTGTCGTATTTTGGAAGTGAAGGAGTAAAATAAAAATGGAAGATTTCAAGAAAAAATTTTTTAAATCACGAATATTTTTAAATATTGATTATCTGAAAATCAATTACGACCACGACAAAAACAAAGAAGAAAGTTGCAGAGAAGACGTCAAGCAGGATGTAATCGTTCAGGAATGGTAGCAAATCCGGACTTAATGAAAACAGAAAAATCCCAATCATTATATTAAGTTATTCATGAAAAATTGCTTCGTCCTATGTTTTCAGGCAACAAATAGCAAATGCAATTACTCAAAGAATTCTTTCTTCAATTCTAAGTGTTTTGCAGGCAATCCCATATGGATAGATATGCATTAGTTTTGTTTTTTTTTTTGCATAAAAACGTATGGAATTTAAATTCAAAAAAAAATTTCGATTTTAAATTTCAGTTTTTAGAACATTGGGATAATTATACATATTCATAATTAAGCATAAATTCGCTATATATTTGCTCTTAATATTATTAAATAGTATTATTACATCGAGAAATACTTGTTAATTTGCACATCTGTTTGTATGCTGTTGTAGGTATCGGCTTTCGCTTTATTAAATAAATTTAATAAACAATTTATTCTTATGTGCGGGATAACGCTCATCTCAAGAGAACGGCTGCCAATGGGGTGGAATTATGCCAGTTTTTAAAATCTTCCCACAAAATGCTCGCACAACTTATGAAATAAATCTCTTTCTGCATATTTTCCTGGCGAAGTGCTTAAAATCAATCGACCTTTATGCAAGTTATTTGCACTGACGAAGTTTGATTAAAATTTGAATACTTCTTAAAGAAGTGACTCTTTTTGTATGATTTTCATATTTCCAAGCAATTTCGAAGTATCCATTTGAATATGTTTTTGACATTTACTATCACAGATTAAATTTTTATGATAACTGTTATTGTTAAAACAACTGTTGTGTATTTTATTCACTTAATAATTTTTGGTCCAATTCTAGCCCGTTCTGATAATCACTTTCAACTGCTTATATACAATTGATTATATCGGATTAATTCACCAAACAAGTACTCTGATTTGCTTGATACTCTTTATTCGATGTTTTCGAATTCTCCCATATTATTTAAAACTATGCCATCCTTTTTTTAGTTTCTAAGATTATCCAAAATTATTTATCATCGTAAAAGAAGTATTTTTAAAAGTCAAAAACAGCAACAATATCCCATTGACCTAGCAAGTCCATCTCTCAAGAACGAATAATTCCGCCATTGATTTATAGCTCTTGGATAATTTTGGGTTTATTAAATGCTAGTGACAAATTATTGTATTCATTGTTGAATTCAAAGGTGAAGTTTTATCATTGAGAATTTCATTCTACTCTAAGCAGATGAACTCGTTTCGTCTCCCACCGTCATCCTTCTTCATTGCAGCAATTATTTATAATTATAAACAAAGTTGCCATTTTTCAAAATTTTTAATAATAGTGGTATATGTAACTAATAAGAACTTCATTCTTCTGAAATATAAATTTGCATTTTCGATCATTTCTTTCACTTGCATGATAGCAATGTATGAA
This sequence comes from Onchocerca volvulus, assembly GCA_000499405.2. NCBI lineage: Eukaryota > Metazoa > Nematoda > Chromadorea > Rhabditida > Onchocercidae > Onchocerca > Onchocerca volvulus. Next base: position 6,409,302 of record HG738139.1, on the reverse strand, counting down.
ATGCTAAATTCAGATTAATCATTGAGCAAAATTTATTGCTTATCTGATTTTTCGTATTTGAAGTCATTTATACATAACAGAAAGCAGCACACAGAGAATTCTATTCATTCAGATATTTACAGCAAAATTTTATATTTTATTGAAACAAGAAATACATTTCGAAGCAAAAATCTCTGAATGGCAAATGCTAAAATCCCGCGAAAGCTCTTTAAATCACTTCATTTTTCATTCACGTATCTCAATCACCTAACTTCAAAATTGAACTTATATCCTTTGAACCATATATGAGCCCGCAATTGATAGTTGCTGTAGGTCATTTATTTTCAAGTCTGAATTGACCTTTGGTCTCCGAGTTTTTGGCCACCGCTTTTCATTTAAATATTTATCAATTTGGTTACAGTAATGTAATAAGATGATGATAATAAACTCAGGAATATAACCAACACATCTCTTTTAGTTGTTATATGCCAATGAAGCCAGAGAGTTTTGGAAATAAAATGAATTGCTTTTTGCCCATTTTTGCTAGACTCTTTTCAGTTAAATATTTTGAGAACATCAAAATTTTGTTATTATAGTTGAAAATAAATTTTCAAATTATTTCGGAAGTCTAAAACTTGCTTAGATACTGATTAAAGTTCGTTACTTTTATTTCTTTTTTTCAATGTTGCTGTATATTTCGAGAAACTCAGGAAACAGTATTTCGAGAAACTTCTCAGAAATAATTAATTTTACTTTTAACGCTTTGAATCGTTTTTTTAATAAATTAGAAATAACACTTTGAATTTAAATAATATTAGTCTCTTACATCGTATTCAAGTGATAATCCCCTAGAAATGTTAAAATTTATCGATGGAAATGATGCAGAAAGATTGCTTCTGAAATATTATATTACCTTAGTGCTATCTGGCAATGATTGCAATTTATTCCTTCCTATCGTTCAGATTTCTGCTGTAATATCGACATTTTGAGAGAATTGACGAATGTTCATGAAGTGAAAACGTCAATATTCGTGCAATTTTCAATTTATAAATACTCTGTAATATTTAAATATCCAAAAATTAAGTGACGTAGTGCATCAACATGGACATTAATAGTTTGAAGTCATTTTTTTCCACATAAATATTTTATGACTATAGTAGTAGTAGTAGTAGTAGTAAAGTGGATGAGCTACAATGAAAGCAGCTATATTTTCCGGATGATTAGCCTCATCAGTGGATGATTTCTAGTTGATCTTGAAATTATCACTGACAGGAGAGAAAGATGCAAAATAGAATGATCATCGATAAGCTAAACAAAACAAAAAGGAGTCTTTTTATCTTTTCTGAAATTTTCTTGAATAATTTCAAAATAACAATATGCCTTTTTCAAAAATGTTTCGGAAACTGCAAATTAAAAATATGGAATACTTGGAGAAATGCTTGGTTATTAATTTAAATCCAAAATATGTTGCTTAATTTTTCTATGCTTTATAAACTAACTTTGCTTTCCAATTTCAATTTAATTTTTTTTCGTTTTTCTTTTTTATTGAAACATATAAGTTTATAACAGCATTGAAATGAAATCTATTCCCTTAATAGAAATATGAAATATCCTGAATAGTCAGTTCAACGAATTCAAAAAGACATTGCTGCCATCTATTTCACTTATATTATAAAGGATTGAACCGCGATCCCACGGGAATAGTTGAAAGCAAGGACATCTCTATTATTTCTTAGACCGATCTGTTCTTTCACATACGATTAACGAAGCGCCATGCTTTAACGGATATGTTATCAAAACGTCCACAGTATGTCAACTTGCTTAACTGTCCGATATCTCATCAACAATATAGGCTTGCTTATTTTAGCCTGAAATCCTACTGTCACATTCGTCACACTTTGTCCTCAGCACATGGTGTTCTCACATTTGATAGAATTTATAAAATTGCTGACAAGTGAGATTCCTGCTGTGCAGTAAGATTTCCTTTGCGACATGATGTTTTTCTTCTGTTTCAGTAAATAAAGGAAATAATTTTGTATCGATCGGCAAATTACTTCAATTTTGCAGTTTGTGAAATGAGGATTCTGAAAACTATGAAATGTTTTCACTCAGGATTTCAGAAACCGAAAGCTAAATAGGAGACATTGGTGCATTTTTAAAACAGAAAGAAGTCAGGTAACAAAATACGACAAAAGAAAGAAAAAAAACAACGGTAAAGATTTTTACTATCAAAACTTCATGGTGCCATGTTTTTAGTATCGATTCTTAGCTCCTGGCCTGTATTAGCATCAAAAGTTAGCTTGATCTAGCTATTAATTACTGTCATCATAATCATATTCATTATTCGTCATTGCTGCCAAAATATTCTGCTACTATTGCTACTATCATTTATGATTACTAGAATTTTTACTGAGAAATCAATCTTTATTTATTCTCAGAGTAAAGATTATTAAATCTCACTATTTTACGAGGAATTAAACTTTTCGAAAATTTGTAACAATTTATCTTCTCCTACGCCTCAGATTCAATGACCAAATCAAATCCCACAAGAAACATTATTCACTACAGATGTATATTTGTTTAATTTTAAGAAAAAAAAAATTCAAAAGAGTTAAAATGAAACTTGACAGCTTAAGAATACTATCGATATCAATGTTCTCTGATTGATTAGCACAAGAATAGTTCTATACTCCAGAATTCTACACTTTTGGAGAACTTCAAAAATTTTGAAGATAGTTGTGTACTTGTGTTCTTTTCTTTTTTCTTTTTTTTTTTTTGTGTGTGTAGCTAATTTAGCAATATAACTAACAATCTATTCACTTATAACATTTTTGAGTAAAATAAAACAAGCGAAATGAAATTAAAATTTAAGCTCATTTTAAGTCACCAAGAAAGTTAAGCAGCTATCAGACTGAAAAAAAAAAAAAAAAAATTCAAAAGTTTCCTTTGATTTTGAAAAATTGAACCTTATCTCTTAATAAGCAAAAAATAAATAAATAATTCAAGAAAAAAACCATTCAAACAATGTTTTATTCATGCCCTAATAATTTGAAAAGTTAATTTCAGTGGATAAGTTAGAGGGTAATTAAACAAGATCATTCTATGAATTCATTCAGCAGAAATTTTACTTTAACTTTTCATTATTTATTTTTTTTCTAAATACATAACTTTTAATAATGGTACCAAAAATGTTCATTGAACGATAGGAAAGTGCAAGAAACATTTAGTCTCCTTTCCATGAAAGTATTCATAAACTCTTTCTTAACCGTTTAAGCAAATGAAGTTTCGCTTGATGCCGACGAATTATTAGTCTCATTAGCTGTCACTAAATTGTTTTTCTTCTTTTCCTAACAAACAATCCTTTATATTTCCCAAAGTTTACCCATTTCCACCCATAAAAGGCCAACTAATTGTCATTCTATAGAATTATTCGCACTTTTCCTCAAGACAAACTAAACACTTTTTCCTGTTTTTTTCTTGAAAATCATATTCTTAGCTTATCTATCTGCTAGTGTTCAAAGTAAAATTTGAATAAAACGAAGTCGGTAACTAGAACAGGTTGAAGATGAAATATAATAATTTTCAACTTTTGCTATTTGAAGATGTTTCAAATCATTTAGAAATGATGAAAAGAAATATAACAAATCAGTTTAGGAAATGTTTTGATAGTCGAATTGCAGATTTTAAATTTCCATTATGTTTTTGTAAGAAAGATCCTCTCATTCTTCATTGATCGTTGAGAAAGATTACTTTGTCATGGAAATATATTAAAATTAGTTGAAAAAATCACTCAATCCATGTATTTAATTAAAAAAACTTTCATTTATTTTTCTTGATTATGAAAACTTTCTGATTTTCCTCTAATTTCAAATGATTCAATATATGTTGCTGAAATCATATCCTCATAAGTTTATTCGAATTTGAATGAATGAGATAGAAAAAAATTTTGCTAGTCGAATTGAATCCTTTTTTTTTCATTTTTGTGAAATAATTGAAGCTAAAATATTATAAACATCATAATAATATCAAGAAATGAGAAATTTTATTGTACAATCGCTCAAGCGGTTCATTGCAAAATTTTCGAAATTTGCAAAACATGCACTTAAAATTAAATATTATTATTTTAATCCGCCAACAATTGGATATTCTTCTATTGTCCATGTCCTGTTCATTTATGTCCATTTATATTCTTTCGCTTATATCAATATATCTTCTATTATTTTCGATAAATTTAAAAAAGATGAGATAATTTTAAAGGGAATGAAATTTGGAAGAACTAAAACAACTTTTGAAAAAAGTTGTTAAGGAAGATAACTGCAAAACGGTGATTGAAAATGTATGTCGCATTTGCATCAAATTATTATTCCAAGAAGTAAAGACTCAACTTCAGTTTCTATTCTGCAAAAAAACTTCGAAAAGATTTATATTACTTATCGAACTTGATAAATTCAGCTTTAGGAGGTAAAATGAGCCTTTTATGCTTTTCTATTATCACACAACTGAAATCTGAGACATATTTTATTCCTGTTTTGATTTTAGGGCAAGAGAGTACAGCGTCCAACTTTTTTTTTTCATATTCAAATATGAAATGCTAATGCTACTATGATAATGATCTATTTATTTTATAGGAAAAGTGTCACAATTTTTATTAAAATTGTGACATTTTTTGGTTCTTTTTTTTTTTTTTTTGTTAAATAGAATTTTTTCAAAAAATTTTTGATTTATTAATTTTAAACCATTTATGTAAATGAAACTAAAAAATTTGGTTAAAGCTTTGAGTTGTTTCACATGTCACGCCATGATGATAAACTATGTAATAGTGGATTTTCCACAGTAGAGCAGAAATTACTCTTTGGTCTGACTTATTCATTTGGTTTAGTAAATTAAACGAAACGATCATCTTCAACAAATGTTTCAATTGCATGATTCGGCAACATTTCAAGAAAGGAATAAAAATTATAATTCATTGAAACTTATTTTTTCTTAAATTTTTATAATTTTTAGGTCAATTTTAGTTTTAAAAAACCAGATAGTAAGTTGATGGCAATGTGTAAACACACAAGAACTTCATCTTTATTCAAGCACTCTCATGAAAATTCGCTGTCTACGAAACGAATTCTTTTTTATCCAAAAAATTCCTCTAATTTATGTTTACTTCAGCTGGTAGTATTCTACTACTGGCTTAAAATTGGATAATGAAATCACTTTTGAATGTAAAGAAAAAAAAAATTGTGAATAAAATTGTGTTGCAAAAAGTTTGAATATTTTCCTTTACACAAAGAAAGAGAGAGAGTTTTTCTCTTCTTGCTATTATTCATACTTCCCAATACCTTGTGAGAACAATTTCCATATTTCTAATTACTGAAATTCTTTCATTTGAGAGTTAAATTAGAAGCGAATTTTCGATTGCTAATGCTAATCAAAAATTTATAATTTCTTCTAATTTTCCTTTAACAATGGACGTTTGTCCATTCATTCATACTGAAATTCTTCCAAAATTAATACTTTATTCTCTTAGAGAAAGTCAGTCGCCTATTTCTCTAAATGTTTTTTTTATTTTTATTTATTTTTCTTACATTTATTTTTATTCTACTTTTTTTACTTTTTATTTTTTCTTCCTAAAAATTCAAGTTTTTTCCGTCTTAATACCATTTCACTCTCGGCACTCTTTAGTATCGACGAGAATATTCATTCGAAGGATTTCAGAGGCTATCAGTTCCCTAAAACTTGGTAATATCCTTAGATTAGTCCAGAGTAAAATGCCTGAACAAATAAGGGCATGCATTATTCTAGGCTAATAAGCTAGGCTCTCTATTAGTCTCATATCACTCCAATCTACTGATAAGTAATGAAAAAATGTCTAGTGATAAGGATGAAAAAAGTTGCTGTGATCTTCAGATTTTGCAATTATTTGATTGAAAAAATTAATTTTGCCACTTGTAGAATGTATAATTGCTCGATGTAACTTATCATCAGTATAGATGGAGCTGATAGAAAGCATTAGTCATCGATGGGAATGGGTGGCAGTTGATTCAGTTGGGCCAATGAAAATGTTCTCATTATCCCAAGTTGCAACGAAAGCTTTAAGCTTTGTTTAGTCTCGTTCTTGCTAGTTATCACTTCCCAGAACTCTTATGAACTAATTTTTGTCATCTGTTTTGAATTCGTTTCCTGAAAAAAACTGTGAATTTTTTTTGAAATAATCAAAATTTTGAATAAATATTAGATTATTTGAAGAAAACTTCGAAAAAGCATAAATTATGTTATTGCCGACAAGAATTGAGAAATCATTCGTATTATTATATTATCACAAACAAAAGAATTCTAAATAAATTATAATGAAATTTATTAAATAATTGGTTGATTGATCGAAGTTCTTTCTTATTTAATTTCCTGAAATTAACTAACCAAAGGTATAATTTTCCCCATGTTTCAATTCATTTTGCGGACAACATTCTGCAGACATAGTTCAGAGACTCAACTATCAAAAAAACTTAAATACTGAACACGTTTTCATGAATTTAGAAAAAGCGCAAAAAATTTTTAAGATGAGGATAAGCATTTATTTTAGTGAAGAGAATTTTTTACAAAATCAGAATTACTCGATTAATTCATAAACATGATTTAGTTTATTAAAAATTAGGAAACATGATGCTGATGTGGAACCGGATTTCATTTTCCGAGAGTAAATAATCCTAGTTGAACTTTAATAACTTTAACCCATCTGAAAGCGATTATTTATTATCGAATAATGATCTCAAATATTATGTACATCTAATTTGGTTACATACAAAATTACTCAATTGCACTTAAATTTAACAAAAATTTGATAATTACTTTGACAGAAATCAATGATGTGATGATTCGTTCTTTGCAGCAACTGAAATGAAATCTCACTGTAAATGTTGTAGGAAATTACTGAACGGATCATCAGATCAATTTACGTAATCTTTGTTTTTCAGGCTTTGAATTATTTGACCTTTGACATTATTTCAGAACACCTTGTTATGATCAAACTTTCTGTTCTGGTTGTATTAGTAGCTCTGATATCCCGGAAATTTTTGATACACTGTTCATCGTCTATGTTGAAAAGTCCTGTGCAATCATCAGTAACCTCGTTCTGGGTTACCGTTGAACCGATATCTGTTAAATGGACTAAAGGATGTCTGGCTGCTGCTGGATGTGCCGATTCCAGGTTAACCTTATCTGAGTGGAATTTAGTTAGCGATGAAAGGATTTCATCCAGCTGGTCTATACAAGAACTTTTCGTAAGCTTTTATTCGATTTTCAAATAAAATGAATGTCAATTGATAAAATTATGCTTTTAAATTTAAATATTTTGTTATAATTTTTATAATAATTTTCACGAAAATTTTCCTAAACTTCCAATAAATTTGCACTTCGAAATAAAGTGGAGGTTATTTATTTAGGATTCTTCACATATGTTTGCAAGTTATTGGAGTAAAGGAAGACCTGCAGATCTAACTTTCAATTATGAGGTAGTTGGAGCCGATCCAATTTATGGATTCTCAAGAACCTGTGATTCTACGCGAGCGATTCGCGTTTTTGATGATAAGGTTCCATTTCAGTTATCTTTATTCTGCTTATTCACTTGATCTACTAATTATCAATTTATTTGTTCTTTTATTCCTCGTTATTTCCGATGAATTTTTCAGCATAAACTAGTACCTAAAACAGCAGATCAAGTAATCACATCAACAGTAGCTTCCTCGCAACAATCCGATAAAATAACTTTAAATCTGACCGGTAAATGTTTCAATGCTGCGATAATCGTACAAAAATATGAATCTAATTGTCCCTGGTGCTCTTGTGGTGAAGGATATGCTATTGTTGGCCAGGTAACCGTCGTTGTTTTTTCACCCTTAATTTCATTTATTACTTATCTATCAATATCGCCTAATTATTTATTTTGCAACCACTATTTTTTATTTTAGTCTTCTGACATTTTGTAATTCTTATAATTTACAACACAACTTAACACATTGTTCTTTAAAATTCAAAAATTTTAGTTATCGGAATCTGAATCACGTGACCTTCTGTATCACGTTAACAATTCATCAGAAACGCTAATTGATGTAGGCCTAATGGCGTTGTCAGCAATTGCGGTCGCAACATCCGCTGCATTTTCATGCGTTCTAATTGCATATCTTCGCGAACGACGATACAATTGTGAGAGAAGTGTTGCAAGCTGCAGCATGAAATTCTGCGACAATAATTCAACGATATATCAAGTTCATCAAACTAACTCACACAAGAAGCGATTAATCAATTCTGAAATTACTAGGTAGATTGGATGATTTGACATCTGTATATATTAGAAATATATATATTAATAATTATGGTTGTTTCATTTTCTGTACTGAAAGCGGTAAAGATATATTTTTAATCAAAAATTGTTGCCTGTCTGAAGTATTCAAAGATTTTTCCTGACCATTATTCTTTTCTGGCTTTGCAAAATTTAATTACTTCCGCCATCAGACCATAAAAACGGGAAAACTTTTTCTTTTATTTAATTTTCGTTTTTCAAAAGGAAAATTGCTTTTTGCTTTTTCTGGTACTTACATGTTTTAATAATTGTTGCTTTTGAGCACAAATGTTTTGCTTCCGTAAAGCTTTATTAACTGACTCGCAAGTGATTCCTTCAAATAATCGTTTTTCCACCTTTTGCATACTTCAGTTCGATTATAATTTGATAAGTTCCAGATATTCAAATGTTTAGTTTGCAAGCATTCCGAACTCTGACTAAAATTATTAATTAATTAAGAAACCAGACAGATTTGAAATAAGTTAAAAAACATGGAACTTTGATTACGGGTAGCGTTTTTGTGTCGGCATGGATGCTTCGTATACAAATTTGTTCATTTATATATTATGATCAAGAATTCTCAGGACTCTCGGGAATTCAAAAGAAAATGAAATTTGAAATTGACTGAACTTTAAGATAAAACTTTTGACTAATGTATCTTATTTCATCTATTGTTTTGATATTTAGTTCTCTGCATAGCTCATAATCTGTCATTATCAAACATGTCAAAGTCGATATAAATATGAGAAAGTGGATCAGTGTCATCCTGTATATCTTACTTTTTTGACATTTCATTGTTGCGGAAGGATACTGATAGATTTCCACTGTTTTTCTCATAAATTAAATCTTATCAAACAGACAAATAATTACAAGGATTCATGGCCATGTAACTCTTATATAGAAGCAATTATGGATAAATAATTTTCGAGAAGGAAAGCACATTTTTGAAAGGCAGCGCTTATTCTTTTAACTTTTATAAGTAAGAGATTTTTTTAGGTATCAGCCAACGTGTGATTGTCCCACACTAATGTCATGTCAAGTGGAAAGCAGTCATTGTGGAAGCACTTTGGAGAATGATGTTTCAGGTTGCCGTATCGCGACAGATGATTGGAAAATAGAATCAGCACTGCTTGATGGAATACATAGGTATTACAAATCTTCTGATATACCATCTGCTTATAACGGTAATTTGAAAATATAATTGGCCATTTTTGATTGTTTTTTGAGGTCCAGTCTTCTATCAAAATTGATTTTTGAAACAATCTACCTTGTTCGTATGTAATACATAAAATATTTGACTTGAAAGAGAAAAGATTTGAAAGCTAATGATTTTTCAATGTATGGTTTCTGAAACTGAAACGAAGATAACCGAAGTTCATCTGATTCTTCTGACTTTAATGATATTTAAATCTGATGTATTCATCAATTGTGACAATTATTACTATTATTTCTCAAACTTTTTTTTTGCGGTTTTGTATAAGCAATCTTATTTCTAGAATGGTCTTATGCCAATAGAGAGATGAAAAAGCTTCAGAACTGAATCTTGAGCGCTTCAGAGATTTGAATTATTTTAAATTCAATTTAAGGTTTCTTCATCATTCCACTGTCGTGCTTTCTTTTTTTTTTCGATGTTAGAGATTTTTTAGTTTTATCTTCTCACATTTCATTATTGATTTATGAAAACTATGCTCCTCGTAATGCAATATTTTTTGAATACCTATTAATTCTTAATAAAAAGCAAAAATCCATCCATTAAAAAGAATTTAAGAACGAATTCCTTGCTCGACTTACTTGTGATGTTGTATTGTCATATTACTGTTTATTTCTTTACTATCATCATATTTCAACCAGAATTAGCAATGAGCCATATGTCTTCCATTCTTCAAGTTTTAACATTCTTATTTTCATGGAATAATGTATATTGAACGAACATAAAGATAAATTGTGCTATGAGTAACATCTGAATAATTGCTAATCTGATTCAGGGTAAATTTCAAAAAACATTTTCTTTGAATCAAAATACAAAGACATTGGCACTGGTACAGCATTAAGATTTACATCACTCTTCTACTGACGACTAAAGTTAAAATTTGTTTTAATTTTTCGGAAAAATATGAATGCTGGCTCCAGATAGTCTATATAAATAAAATTTAAATATTCATTTGTTCAAAATCTTAAAACTCTCCAGAAACTATCAAACACGCGCTTTATTTATATAGAAACACGCGCCTGTTCGAATGCAACGTTGTGTGAAAATTTCAAATCAATCGGTGAAGAACTTGTGGAAATAAACAACGAACATTTATATTTTTATTTATATAGAAAGATATGGAAATTCAAGATTTTTCATTCGATTAATTAGCTCTTAGCATTTTATTTTATCAACCCTCTAATGACGATAAATCATGTCTCAAGATGAGGTGAGAATGAGAGAATTAGAAGTTTTGAGAGTGCAACATACGAGCCGCTTCGATGACCTTGTCTTCATGTATTGTTCAAAGAATGAAAGATGGATCATTTGTATACATCAGCGCCACTTCTTCTATTTGCTTTATTTGTAAACGATTCACCTTTCCCTTTCTTTTTTCACTTGCTATGTAAACTTCTGAAAAGGACAGGAAGATTAGTAAATTTGATCTTACCTTCAAAAGTCCACTAGTTGGTAGTCTTTGAACATTTGTTTATGTTTTAATTAAAAACAGTTTAAATTTTCTTTTTCAGAGAAACAGAAGATTTGAACTGTTTTTAATTAAAACAAGCATGAAAACTGAAATTCCAAAAAATGTAAAAATCATTCGTCAATTAAAAAATTGGATGAAAAGCTCTAAAAACGATAACTGACATAAAAGAGCGAAAATGTAATTATAGCACACAAATTGCATAAAAATGGCCATGAATTAAGTAATCTGTTTAAGGTAGACATTACTTCAAATTGTGAGATAAGGAGTAAGGAGAATGTCCTTGAAAGGGGGATGTCAACAACCGACAAACTTATTCTGCTTCTTTCCAGTTCTTTCTTTTGAGTAATATCGAGCAGTAATTGTTGGAGAACAGATGACGCAATGCACTTATCGTATTACATATTCAATTTAGCCATGCAAAATTGCACTCATCAAGATATTGCAAGATAAATTAACCTGTAAATTACCATCTGTGATCCGATTTTCATTAGGATCCATAGAAAAAATTTGCTTAAATTCTAATATTTCCTAGTTTTAAACTATCTCTCTCTCAACTGAAATAAGAGAATTCATTTTTAAAAAGAAAGCTTCTTTTCAATATGTAATTGACACACTAATTATAAAAGCATTCCGAACATCGGATCATTTTTTCCTTATTTTCTAAGCAATTTTGAAATCTTTTTCGAATTAATCCATCACTTCTCGGATATAAAAATTCAGAAAAATATCACATTTTCATCAATAAACACAAATGATTAGATAACAGTTCCAATTTAATAATCTCAGTGACAATTAATCAATTTATTGTAACACGAAAAATTCATAATAATAATTATAGTTGTGATTACATAAAATAATGCAATGCTGAGAACTGAATTGAAATAAATTACAAGTTAGAACGACAGAACGATTTTGAAATGCAACGCCTTTCGTTAGTTAAAATATTTGGCAAAAGTTAACTTGAAAAGTTGAAATATCCAGCAGCAGAAAATGTTGCTTGTGCTGCTTAGCGAAATAAGCTCATCGAAGTTCGATTGAAGATTCTCTCCAATTTTCTTTAGCTACCTACCCATAAATAAAATGAACCAGTCAAGTAGCTTCCTAAGTTTCTCATTTTAGAACAGAATTATACAAAATGATTGCCGAAAAGCTAACAAAACGAAGTACACTATTAGCGAAATGAATAACGGGTTTGTAAGTATACAAATTACTTTGAGATACTTTACTTTCGAAATGAAGTAGTAATCATTATTTCGTTATTATTACGATTCTCGACTTTATCGCTATATTCTTATTTAATTCTACGCAATTTTCCCAGCCACAAAAGTGAACTTTTCGACTTCTGAACCATTGGCCAGCCGAACTTCCCAAACTTTTACTAATTGTTCAAAATTTTCCATCACTCGTTTCGATAAACTAAAGGAATTGATAAAAAAGAAACAAAATCTTATCTTGAAACCTTCTCATTTATTTTCAATTGTACAGCAAATCACAAGCATATGATTTAGATGAATGTGCAAATAAGGCAATTAATATCGTTGATTTCAGATTTGAATGAGAAAAGCTAATTATTGCTATAAATGGTTTATAGTATTTTACTTAGTAACGCTCATTCGTTATTTAATTATTCAAGTGGAAAGGTTCATAATAAAGATTTTTAATGCCGATATTTATCTCAAACAAATATGAAAATCGAAATGTCGCATTCTTTTTATTTTGTTGATTTAGGAAGTAATTTCACTAAAGATTGAATTTATTCGTGAGGAACATTATTATATTTCATTTGAAATTTCGATCGCGAGCACTTAATGTTAAAAGGTATAGAAGGTCATTAATTTACTATAACTTACGAAAAGACTAGCCTTTTGTTACTCCATAATGGAAATTTAGGTCTTTAAATTTCTTTTCAAGAATAGCGATAAATAAAGTTCTATTAGTGGATTTATTGAACTTACTGTTGAAATTCGACTGTAGTTCAAAAAAGTCTCTGTAATTTCAACTGTGAAAAGCTGGTTCCAAGCACAGATATCTCTGCAGAATCAATCAGTGAATTCTGTCACTAATTAACTTATTATTATTTTCCCATTCGCAGATGAAAAATCTGCGACAGAGATAATGATCAGGAGGTGGGATAGAAAAAAGCTGGCGATGGGTGAGGGAAGTTGACTGGAATTATTTACAGATCGCAAGAATCGATGGTTTAAGTAGTTCATCTCCTGCGTTGCAATATCCGATAACTAATCCCACTTATCGTTCCCAGTAAGAATAGATGCTGACTTCGCTGGCCTTCGAACATCTGAAGGTCTCTTTCCATTTACGAATCTTACCTATGAAGCTGCACAATCATGGAGAAATTGCAGAAGCATATTATGTATCTTAAAAGGTTCAGGTAATATGGAACCTTATGCTCCAGAGATGGCTCTTCTAATGCTTTCGATGCATTCTTCTTATTTCCTGTCTTTTCATTATGATGATGACTTTTTTAATTAACTTTTCGATAATTTTGAATTTACTTTTCAAGTTTCGAATATTTGAAGGCTTTGAAATTCTTCTTTCAAATTGTTTGTTTCTTATTGTTTCGCAGTTTGAATGAAAATGATTTTTCGATAGAAGTTTTGAATTAGTGATGTGAACTTATCTTGGTGATATGAGAATATATTCTAAAATCTAACAGTACTTCGTGACGAAATGGCATGCAATACTTTATTATCCTTTATATTTATTAATTATAAATTCTAGGAGTACTCATTGTTAAAGCATAAAGTTTTGTACTGACACATCAGAGTTGAGAGATACACAAGTTGCTTAAGGTTTCAAATATAATTTTCTACAACTTATTTCAATTATAAGATAATTATATTTTGAAATTATCAAATTAATCGCACAACTTACAAATCTTTTCTCGCGCGGGTTTATTATATGTATTTTTTGAATTAACTCAGAAGAATTATCATCGCCTCCATTCCGATAATCAATTATAGAATACTTCTTTTTTTACATGTCTATCAAATGGTATGATAAACAGTTTCACTCTTCTGATTCAAGAAATATTTAATTTTTGCAGGATTGCATAGCTTGTAATATTTTAAAATTTTTATAATTTTAAGAAATATTTTTGTTTACTCCTTGTTTATCTCTGTTTATTTCAAGATGTACTCTAAGAAATTGGGATAAGTGTGTTAATGATTTCATTTCTAGCTTGAAAGTCTTGAAAATTACTAATATGAAGCATATTTAAAAATGAAAAATATCAAATTTCATATCTTGCCATTTGTTAACAGTATTGCAAATGTCGACGTGTGGTTTATCTGTCTTTTATTTCAAACTTTTTCAAATATTCATCTATCCTGTGAGGAGAGAGAAATGATAAATGCAGCTGGTTATCTCAGCTAAGTTTATTTTCTATCTCTTATTTTATCTAGGCTCATTGAAATGCAAGCCATTGCAAGTTAATTCGGATGAAGAATTTTATGATAATCTAACAGAATGGTTTTCCTAATTAATAAGCAAATAGATGATGTCTATTTTGCATGAATATTAAAAGGTTAATTAAAAAAAAAAACTAATTATCAGAAAGTTCACCACTACATATTTACTCTTATTTATTGGAATGAATTCCGTTCAAGCAGTGGAACTTATCTTATTCCAACCTTCTTTGTTCGATTAATCCTCTATTACTTTACCAAAAATTTTCTTTAGGAAAGCTTGAAATTTTCACATTACTACTGAAAAGTTCAGCAATATCTTTCCGTTATTTTCATTCTCATTTTTCTTCTGATTGTGAATGTGAAGCCAGGAAAAAGCATTGGACTTCTGTATTATTTTATAGAAAAACTAAAATCAAACAGAATCACACGTTCCATGACTTTTTTCACGTAAATTGAGATGACAATTATGATATCACAAAGAAGATAAAAACAGATAGTTATTGACCAGATAACTGGTGTAATTGGGAATTTCAAGACTCAATCTTTTTGATCCAGCATTGTCAGACTATGCATTCACATTCTTCAGAAGAAGTATTGTCTGGAATGATAAAAAATAGATAACTATACTATATCGATTAATATCAATCGAAATGTAAATGATAGGAATGGAAAGAATGACTGGGGAATTTTCACGGCCATATCGACAGAATCTTCTAACTCCCATCAATCTTTCTTTAATAGTTCATCCTCAAGAATAACAACCTACTTCAGCATTAATGGGAATTCATTTGATGGCTTTAGAATATTCATTGAATGCGCGAAAAAAATTTTTTAATGGTTGCTGTAAAAGAGTTTTTGAAAAATTTACTGCAGAATTTGATCAATAAACATATATAGTCGGAGCAGTAATGATCTCCCAGAAGTAAAGTAGCTGCAACAATTTGTTGAAAATTATTCGATATCAGCGTTTGATTGTAGAAAACTCAAAATTTGCATATCTGGAACTGCTTAAAAATCACCCAGACTAAATGTTATTAGTTTAACATTATCCTATCCAAAAATTACTTCTTTCTATTCCTGCTACTTGAGCTGTATGCTAACAAAAATTTTGCAACTTAGGTTCGTAGACTGTCTTAGAAGGAAAATGTCATTTAAACACCATCAACCTATTTCAGCTTTCTTTGCTGCTATCAAATATTCTCAACTGAAAATGCTCATTTTTCCTTTCCTTATTTCTATAATTTGAAGATAAATTTCTATTTTAATTTCAGAAATAAAATCATCTGATGAACAAAAATTTTGAAATTTTCACTATTCTAATAAATTCCAGCGTTCATTTATGTTATGCATTTTAACAGTTATCAGCCTCTGATAACAATCTATCTATACTATTCATAAACAGTTTGTGATTTTGAGGGTTATAAAGAAAGTATTACGTATATATCCATCTATAGTCGCAGAAAATAAAGATAGAAACTTTGTGGACAACTTGAATCTTAAGATAAGAATTATTGCTTATGCATGAAAAGCACGCTGTTGAAGTCTTTGGAATAATACATAGTACTCTTCATAGACAAATTCAAGCTCTCAGAATTCTCGAAATTTTTAAAAATTTAAATTCCGAGTTGAGCAAAAATTTGAATAATTGAAATTCGCATAAATTTTCTTCAAGAGTTACATAATTGATCAATAAATTTGATAACGAATGTAAAATATTTTATATTAGCAGAAATGATAGCGCACACTCATAGTTTGGATAAAAATTGTATTATACTTCCTTAAAATACAATCAATCATTGAGATATCTAATTGCTACCTTGCGATTAAGTATATTATCAAAATATTATTATTCATGTAAATTTTTGATTTTTCATTTCAATTTTCAAATTTTTGCTCACTTCCCGAAATTTTTGAAATTTTTCTCCAATAAAACAAATAAATTTGGCATCCTGACATCTCTACTCTAAAAAAAACATTGTTCAAGAAAACTATTACACTCTTTTATATACACTAAAAACTAACTAAAATCTCTTATCCTTCTGTTGCTATCACAACCTGCAGACATTCCTTTGTCCTTTACTCTCGTCAAAATTGATCAGATATATATTTGGCTTTTGCTAGAAGAAATGATTTCGAATAAGATTTTGCTGTATGGCAAATCTAATTTTTAAAATTTTAGTAAGTCCAAAAGAATGCTCTTATCCCCATCATCGCTATGTGTCACAGCCTTAACTTGATAAAAATTTCCATAAACATAAGATGAATGGATGAAGTATGAATGCTTGTGTAATTTTCCATGTAAATGACGGCTGAAATATTTAGAGGGACAGAATTGGGTCATACTAATACTGAGGCGGGATTTGGGAATCTTGCTGGACTCGAGAGGGCAATTTATTTATGTGGCCAAGACTACTTAGCAACTCATCTTTTCATTCGATTTCTGAGCAGTTTTCAAGAAAAATAGGCTTATTTTGAAGTTCATTTCATGAATAAGCTTAATTTATAATATGCTCGTAAATTTTTGCTAGCAGATGATTTTCGATGTTTGCTTAAACTTAATTGGTGCTGTCATCGAAGGCGAGCAACTAAAAGAATAAATTAATTTACTAGTCCTCATGAGTGGAGAGCTTCCAGAATTTCGATTAGATTAGCGATTATCGAGAAAGCTTTGTTGTTTGCTCTTTCTGTATAAATTAACTTGTCAATTATAAGCTTACTTACTACGAATAAATTACTCCATTATTGATATTTATAAAAATTAGTAGCAAACAAAGACAATAAACGGGGAATATTATATCCATAAGATTTAGGCCTTAGGCTTTCAGAAAAATTCAAAATATCAGATTGACAATGCAAACAATATAGAATATTTGTGATTTCGTTTTTTCTTGCTTTTTTTTCCGTAAATTCGTTTCTAGTTTTATTTGCCTGAAACAGAGCTTCTAAATCACATTTAAACTCTCTCAGGAATGTAATTTCGAAATTTTTACTGCGAAGTCAATTGTTACTGTAATAATAAATAAATTAATAACAATTAGTAATGCTAGTTGTAGTACTTACATAATAATGATGAAAATCAACGGTTTTATTCGTATGATTCGTCATGAAATTAAAAATCAAATGACATTGGTCATTGGTCACCTGTACACTTAGCTGTTCGACAAAATGAGTAATTTCGCCAGGCGCAAGCGAAATTAACAGAATAAATGTAATTTGGCGTTTTGACTGACAGAACAACTAATCGATGTTCATCATCTGTGAGTTAACATGTCTTTTAGAGATCTTTTGGTGTGTTCAAACATAAAAGTCAAACAATCCTGTTAGAGTGATGACAATCTGCATTTAAAAGAAGAGATTTCCAAACGTCATTTTATCAAGAAAATTAAATTTGGCTTGATCAGTTCGAAGATCACAGTTAAATTACTTACAATTAGCAATGTTTCATTCAAAAGTAGTTCGTTGATGATTGTATAAGTGTACGGTAAAAAAATTGCAAAATGTTATTCTTACATTATTTTTGCTCGTTATCTATTTATCATTCATTTGTTTAGAGAATATCCCACAACAATTGATAAATAATGAAAATTAAAAATAAGTCAAAAATTTTCAATCTTCTTTGTCACATTTCAGATCCGTGAGAAGCGACATTTGTTGCACGCATGATGACTAGTTACTTCATGCAGAAAAACTTATCAGATATATTAGATTATTATGCATTACAGTTTTTTGTGAGATAGATTGGTGATTGACAGAACTGCGCAAAGTGTAAAAGTAATCAATCAGAGTGATGAATATCAGCGCTTATCAGAATCATAAATCTCGAGATACAATAACGCATAGATAACATTTCATGTTGCTCTTATCAGCTGTGTTGTTGTTGAAGTGCTTGGCTCCTTTTTAAGCCTTAAACAGAAATAAATCGATTATGTTAATGCATATCATTTTTAAGAAATAGTAAAGTTCGATTCTGAATTCACACTAAAATTTAAGAGTTAATTGGACAGATTTTTGTTTTTGCTTGGTGCTATTAGATTTATCATTATCATCACTGATATGGTAAAATGTATCATCATATAAAATGAAAGCAGTTAATGAAAGGCATCGTCACTTTTGGCTCATCTCCTCAGATAGATGGAATATGACCACTCGATCGGTTAATCCATGACCATTTGACTTGGGAAAGTGTAGTAGTTGCTAGTTTTCGATTATGATAAAACATACCTTTTGAACATGTTTTCATCGCAATTCAGATCGATATTTTTTTCCGATTTAGGTATTTTAATAATATCTAATAGTTGCTGGTATCAGTACATTATTATCAACAATATTATCCATTTTCATGCCGCTAATTTTTGCTATTTATGGATTCTGATCTTTAATTTAGCTTTGACTAATTCTTTTGAAATTGCAAATAGAATTCATTATATTTAATTCATTTTAAAACTGGAGGAGAACTAAAAAATTTAAAAAAAAATAATTAAAAGAATTTGAGGAAAAGTAGTTTAAAAAAGTACTGAAAGAAGTGATTAGCAATATTGACAATTAATACTGTTAAAAGATCTGGTCATACTTATTAGTCCAAAGTACCAATTTGCCAAAACATGTCAGTGTTGCTTGCCGTACTATCTACATTACCGTACTAAACTCCAAATGATATTACTTCATCATAATGTTCCAATAGTCGTATTTTAAAGTATTCCTTAAAATGAGCAACATCCACAAGTATCAACTGATCAGAGAGATTCGCAACAAGAATTCATTGTGAAAACTATCTTTAATCTTTGGTCTTCATGTAACACATAAAAAAAAGAATTTATTCAAATTTCGACATTTTTTATGCTTCATTACACTTTCGCTGATGGTAATGGAATTACATAGTATTTGCATTTGCTACTTGTTGGTTGGCCGACATATTTGTTAGTTGACATGAGAGGTCATTCCAAGGAGCAAACTTGGTCTTTGAAGTGAAAGAGGAAATATGAGGTAGCTCTCGTGAAGAGTGCAGGTGGAGAATATATAAGTTATATAATCAATATTCGAAATTTCGAATAGATTTAGCTAAAAAGAAATATATATAAAGTATTTTAGTAACAATAAATAACAAACATTTATCTATAAGTATATATGCCATTCCACGTATAACTAAAGGAAATTTTGTGGATTAGGCAACTTTCTGAGTCAGAATTCCTAAATTGAAATAAATTTGCAAGTCTGTAACACTGCAATATTCGAAAAGATTCAGGGAAAGTTCCAGTAATATCAAGAGATGCGAAGTGAATTATTGAATTGATATTGAAAAGCGGAATTGATATTTAGCGTCTGATAACGGTTTTGAATTTTTTTTTTTTTTTTTTTTTAAATGAAATAACGAAATCCAAAGATGCTCTTTGAAACACCGTAATCGTAGAATTTTTTGAATATCATGCGACTGTTGGCCATCTTTCTCATTCACAATTAGTGGTTGTCCAGTCAAACTATCACAACTTCTTAGTTTAGGAAATATTCTGAATGGACATTTGACGACGCGATGTTTGCTTGCTTTTTTTTTTTTTTTGTATTTATAAGCTAAACAATATTTGTGATCCATCGTTCATCACTGATATTATCAGCATATGACTTGGCTCTTTTTTCTAAATTTAAGCCCAAATCTTTTTAACCTTGCATTTCTTACCTTATCGTCTAACTTTTTTTGATGTCACTTAACTTCTTCCTCACTGTCAATGACAAATTTTATCGATCATTTTACAAAATCATCAAATACAAATGTTTCATTTCTGATTTTCCGACGTTTTTTGAACCAAAATTGTTGGGAAGAATTTAATGGCAATTTTCTCCTGTACAAAATAAAATGTTCCAGGAATCAGTCCTAATTAATTTTCCGAATTTCAATAATGTAAGCGGAAAACACTGAAAAGATTTGTAAATAGGAGCATAATTGATTAATGCTTAAGAAAAAGCAAGGAAAAGAATTCGAAAATACGATATTCTGTCGGGCCATCTACTATATGACACTTGAAACGTACATTACTTAAAACTTTTCTGAATTCTAAGTTTCAGAAAGCAGGATTTAAATTTTTTTTATTTTGAATTACTTCTATAAGAGGTATGAAAATATTCTCCAAATACTTTCAACATATGTTTAGTACAATATGAATTTTTAAATAAATCGGCAATTCTAAAAATTCTTTTCATTTACAAATATGATCACCTTTTCATTAACTTTATTTCTTTTTCATCTTGAATGGATAATTTTTATGTAATTGAAATTAACGATAAAAATTAGATGTTTCACTGCACAGTTGCTTTTTTTTTCTTTTTTTTTTTCTATATCGTATTTTTATGCATTTGTGATTTAATTAATAGTAACTCATCTTTAAAAGAAAAATACGAACATGCGCAAGATTCGTCTTTGATAATCTTTTATCACTTAGAATGTTTGGAATCTGAAACTACTGAATTTTGTTTTCCTGTATCTTTTGAAAGCAATTCTTAGTCCTACAAAAAGTTTTTGTCCACATAGCGGTAAAGCATGTTCTCAGTATAAACAAGATGGCAATATATCGTTCATTAATACAAAAGACTCAACTTGAAACGGGAATATATTCAGAGAATGATGTCGAATCGATAGATTTCAGTTCAATTTTCTTTTTTTTAGATTCCGAGCTTTGTTATCACAAAATATCTATTATTAATAATAATTGGTTTCGATTTCTGGATATGACTAAAATTCCTAGTGACATTGAGTTCGCAATATATTGATTAAAAAGCTTTTAGAATTTTTGACATGAAATTGAATTTGATTTATTGACGACAATTTTTTGCCAAATTAGCCTATAAGCTGTTGAAAATTTGAGAACATATCAGATGCTTTAGCTTGGAAGCAACTCAACTCCATCAATTTGGAATGAGAAAATCGTTCCCTGGGGAACGATTTTTGAGTCAATTTCAACTATTCATATGCAGCTTTCACTAAAATATTTCAAAAATTCTCATGTCTTAACAAATTTGTCTTTTTTGTATTGAAGTTCACGTCTTTAACCGGAAGATTTTTTGAAATAAGTAAGGTTTATTTTTTAGATGACAGAAAGTTATCAGATTTTCAAAATTCGTTTTGATCATTTAAAATGTTCATAGATTTTTCAAACTGAAATCAAAACGAAGGGATCAATAAAAATTAATTTGAAATATCATCTTTTTTGAAAGTTCATTTATGATTCAGACTTTTTTATAGCATTCATTCGTGATTTCCTCAATCTATCTCATTTTGAACCCTAGCTAAATTTTAAATTATTTCAAAGTGTTCGAAACTCTCAGTCAACCATACAACAAAATGAGCGACAATTGAATTTGGATTTCTAATTAACTATTCATAATTTCTATAAAAATTCTAATATTTAGGACTTATCCAGTTTTAGAATGCTAAGTGATCCTCAGAGTTCATTTTTCGCTAATTTGCTAGTTTTGAGAAATATTTTTAGATTTTTACTAGTGTAAGACAATGTATGAATTAATAAACGAGCTTAAGTCTTAAAATTTGTTCGTACTGATCTTACTATCATCAATAAAATATTTCAAAGCTTAGTTTTATCATACATTTCGTTTGATTCAACATTTGGACTTTATTTAAATTTTGGATATTTTGTTTTTCAGCCAATTTTTCTAAAAATTCTTACATTTACGTAACAAAATTGTTAACTTGTAGAACTCACTGCTAGCAGTAAAAAACCTAGCCCAAATAATCGGTCAATCTTCAGATATTTTCAACACTGAACTATCTGTAATTGAAATTAATTACTTTGATTTCATTTATTATCTGCTGATTCTACTAAATCTTCTTTGGAATATATTTAATACTATTAACTTTTCTTCAGGAATTCCTACAAGCAGAATGAAAATAAGATAAATTAAATCATTTGGAATGAATGAAGGCAAAAATCAGCACAAATGAAATACATTGCATTCCTGGCTATCTTTTCAATCGCTGGAATGATCTATCCGACAGTGATCGAAAGTTTCTTGGATGATCATCCAGATTCTTACTGGTTAGTAGCGGATGTACTAAATATCGAATGGCGAAAAGGATGCTTAACAACTGCTGGTTGTGCGGAACCAAGATTTCAAGTAACCAAAATGAATGTTGCCAATAATGAAGCTAATTTGATTAGCTGGCCTATCACACTCAAATTAGCTGAGGTAAACAATCGATCAAAGCTATTAATTTGTAAATTAATGGTAAATTGGTACTGCAGTATTTTCAAATCATCTTTTTATCTTTTCAATAGTTCGGATTTAATGCGCAATAAGTGCTATTATGTCACAGCATAAATGAACTTGGCTCAAACAGAGAGGCTATTTGAAATTGCTGTAAAATAATTAACTGACTCATTACGACTAACAAAGCATTCTCTATTTTACCAATAAAGGTTAGAAATTTTCCAACTTGCAGTTAATAGTCCTGAAAGTCGTCCTTATTTACGAACATAATAATTTCCCGATTCATAATTTTCCACAAAACTTGTCTCATTTTGATTTTTTTGTTACTCTCATTTCAGCAAAGCATGAATTCGGTCTTTTCATCTTTACCCAAAAACATTATTTAAAGAGTAATATTTGGAAATTCAAAAATCTAAAATTTTCAATCAGATGGTTCGTAATCAATTATGCAAGTAGCGATATGAACACAATTTTGAAGCATAATTTTAAAAGGCTGTTTAATCATATCCTCGATGAATGTGCTGTATTTTCATGTGCTTCAAAAGATGTTTGTTTCTTGGACCAAGAATGTGTCATGAGAAGTTGACATATTTCTTTGTTCCATTGATGGCCTACAGATAAAGCAGTAGTTTTATTCATTTCCATCATCAATAAATAAGATTAATCATCTTATCTCCAATAGGTAGAACCATAATTCCGTAACTAATCGTAATAACGATAAGGTAATCGTAATTCCCAGTCAATCTTAACTTTTCCATTGTTCAAATATTAGGTTAGATAAGACTAGACTGGACAAAAGAACCTTTCTATCATCAAGCGATTAGCCATCTAAGATAAACGTGTAGTTAGAATAATATAATAATAATGCGAATTGTATTCTAATCGAGAAAAGTTTCACTGACGTCATCCGAACATCAGGCTTCCAGATGTCGTATAATTCTTAAATTATATGCAGTCAGTTTTTTCTACTTTAATCTGAAAAGTTTTAATTTAAATTTCGCTCAATTGATGGCAAAATTTCAAAAATGATTATGTTATTTGTATAAATTTATTGATTTTCAAAAATACAATTCTTTAAACGCATAAAGAACCATCAAATTTCAAGCACTATAAAGCACTTCAGTCCTTTGCGAATGTCTTTGAAATATGATTATAATTCACAAAACATCGAAATTCAATTTGTGAAGTGAATCGAATACGAATTGCTCCCTTGTGCTTTAGCATCTTTACAGCTTTGTCAGCATCTGTTTCAGAAATTTTGGCTTTGATGCTAAAAATTACGATTTTTTTCACTTACAATAATGACTTTTGATTTCTACACAAAATCAAATATGATGTGCAATATATTTTCTTCTGAACTTTTCGACTCTCATAAAAACAGATCCGAATTTCAGACAACTAATTTCAATTAATTTAAAGTAGAAATGGTATCAGATAAATGATAATTATTTTCACTAGAAAAAATTTTTCTAATTTCATTGCAAAATGTTACATTTTGCGGGAGAAATTCTGAATTTCACTTCCATGATTTCTAAAATTCTTGCAGAAAACTTCCCATTCATTCATATCACATTGGATATCAAGAAGTGTTAGCGACATTGTCTTGAAATGTGAAGTGACTGGCTTAGATCCAACGTACGGATTTCCGAGAATATGCGATACTACTCCTTCCAAGCGCATTTTTGACGATGAGGTTCTCATAAATAACTCCAAGCAACATCAATGTCAACCAGAGTTTCAAATCTTAAATAAGAAATCTCACTTTCAATATTTTCATCATAATTGATACAGTTTCCTGAATTTTTAAGAAATTCCAATTCCAAATTTTCGCAAATATATCACTCGAAAATCTATTTATAGAACGATCATCTAGAACGCCTCAGGAAGCAGCAATATTCGAGCGATGGGAAACTTCTTGTAGAGGTCAAAGGGAAGTGTTTTAATGCATCACTTGCTGTGCAGAAATACGATCGCTGTCCAACTTGTGTTGAACACCGCAGTATTGCTGTCGTTGAACAGGTAGCTCTCTTCTATCCGTGATTTATTGATAGCATTCGGTAGAATCAAAATCTGTGCTTCTTAAAGATGAATTCGAATTATCGATTTTTTTGCAAAAAAAAAAAAGATCATAGAAAAACATTGGAAATTACGAAATAATTTTTTTGATCCCAGATAATACATAATATAATTTTCAATAATTTTAGTATACTGAACCAGAAGTGAACAATGGCTTCTTCCATCATCTCAACGGCGACAGCCAATTTCTATATGCAGTGGTGATCTTATCAGGTTTTGCGATTATTTTGACGACAGGATTTGCTTGCCTATTGATTGCTTATCTACATCAGAAGCATCAATTGAATTTATCCATGTCCAAGCAACTTTTACATTCGGAGCCATTAAATAGCACACAATCGTTACGTTTGTGTGAGGATGACTCGAGGTGATTACTTTTCCGGATGACAGCAATCATTGTTTTGATCATTCATAATTCGAAATTATCAATCCCTCCTGATAATTTCAGATACGATATACCATGGGAGCAGATTCCAGCAACATTTCGGCGATCACCGTATCGAAGTTTAAAAACTAAAAATGGTTTTACACCGATATCATCATCAGTAATGGGTCCGATAGCAGATGTCATGGCGTTAGCTCGATCGGATTGTCAGAAAACTTCACCAAGTTCTTCGTTTGGTACTGAACTTCATGATAGCGGTTTAGGATCTGTTTAATATATCTATCTGTATCCGTCCTTATGATTCTTATACTTCTAGTGATAATATCACTAGATGTAATTGGAAATTATTGTCTGGAACTCTTTTTAAAGTAAAATGTTTCTATTGAAGTATGACACAAAAAAAATTATCACTAGAAGTTTCAATTCATAAATTTAAATCCAAAAATGAAAATGTATGAATTGTTAATACTTCATTCGATTTTTAAAGCATTGTTATATGGAAAATTATTGTTTTTCAAAATATTTGTGACATTTTTATAAAATATGTTTATTAAGAAATCATTGCTTTCATATATTTGTTCACTATTTAAATGTTCATCTCTTGTATTATTCAGTAGGTTGTCATTTAACTATTAATTTCAGGTATCGATTTTCTAAAAAAATTTTATTATTCTCTCCCAGACTAATTTCTTGAATTCTGTTTCATTAATGAGGTTAGGATTTCATATTTTTTTCTATTTTGGTCTTATAAAAATAAAAATTCAAGATTTTTACTTTAATAGATCGCGACGCAAAAGTAATTAATCACTCGAAAGATGGTGGACCTCGGAAACAAGTTAAGCATTTCAATGAAAGAGTTATATGACAGCATCAACATGAATTACAATAGAAAGATTCATAAGAAATTTCAAAATTTTAGAGGTGGAAATTAAATTCTTATCAAATTGCAGGCAAAACAAAACTTCTTGTCTTAATGTTTGTTTTTTCTGGAATGCAAACCACTTCTTAAAATCACTGTAAAACTTTATTCATTCAAGCAACACCTAAGTGAAAATTAGTTGCTGTTGACTTTGTATTCAGTTACAATTCGATTTTATTCGAGAAGATCAACAGAAGAGAACAATTTCTTTACAGTTGTTAAAAAAATCCCAATCGTGAATTTATGTGTTGCTATGAATAACTCTCTTCATTTAAGTGTCATTACCAGAAAAAAACTTCGGGCTTACTTTATTTCTTGTTCAAGTTTCATCACACAAGCCTTATGAAAGTACTGAAATAATTCTTCATTTAAATGTGACACGATGACATATCTGAAAATGTCTACGATTCGTCATCATATGACACTTTGATGTCCACTAATTGCATAATTAGCAATTTTTATTTTTAAGTACAGTTTTTCCAATTTTTTTTTTTTTTCTTTTCAATCTGATATATATGAGTACTGAGAGAGGAAAAAAGCAATACTTTTGTGTTCTTCATAGAAGCAAAATATTTTTGTTCGTTCTTTGAACAAAAATTTCCTGAAATCTGCGTCAACACATTTGATTGATTGAATGATTCGTTTAAATATGTTCTACCAATCTGTAGTTGTTTTACATAATTTCTTTTGTGATAAGCGTAGTAAAGATAGATAAGAATGCATTGATATTGTTTGAAGTATTGGAAATTAATTGCTTCCAATGACCTCACTTCGAATATGTCATTTATTTCATGAAATCCATTATGCGCTGTTCAAATTTCTGTTGCTCGATTTCGATTTTCGAACTTTACATTGTCCCTTAATTTGAACTTCATCTTGTCCGTTACGAATATACATTATATATTCGAAACGGACAAGATATATATATATATATATATGCTGAAGGCTTTTCAATTAAAATGAACTGATTAATTAGAAAAATCGAAGAAACAAAATTAATTCAAAAAAAAAAGAAAATAAGTTCTGACATTGAAAAGGTTAATTAATTTCATTTATCATTACCTGAGATCAGAATGCTTTCATCCATCAATTAATTTGATTTTTCAAAATTCAAGCAACTTATAATGACAAAAGAAAATATTAGGTGTCGATATCATTAGTTGCTGAGTTGATCTCGAAAACTGAATTTTAAATAAATCTTTCTGTAAGAGAATAAATCATTGATGATACTAATCACATTATCATTCATCTAAACATTGTTCTTCTTTGACAGTTATTTCTATTCCTGACATTTTTATTCCTAATCCCTTCTTAACATTTTACAATTTATTGTATAAATCTTTATATTTCAAATTCAATTTTGTGTAAAACAATAGATTTCAATCATTGATTTTATTCACTTAATTTAATTAAAGAATCCTGAGGTAATTAGGAAGATGATAATTCACAAAAAAAAAAAAAAAAAAAAAGAAAAAAAAATCCAACTTATGACTTATGTTCTTATGGTATACGGTGCTGCTCATAAATTATTTATTAATCAATGTTTCTGCTTTAAAAAAATTTGAATCCTTCAGATCATCACAATTTTTTCAGTTTTTGGTATTTTCATGACTGATTTATAACCAAACTGTTTTTTTGAGTTCGCAACTACAGTATCTAAATAAAACCCTTGCAACTGCGAAGTGAACTTTTGTACGTAATACTGTATTTTTCAGTACATGAACGAAAACATAAAAAATGGTAAAACCATTAAATTGTTTGTATTGACCAACTATTTTGGCACTTTGTTTCAATGAATTTTTTTTCGAAGCAAAAGCAAAACGAGTTGATTTTCAGTCTTACGTGAAACAGAGATTGAGAATATCAAAACATATTTTAACAAAACTCTAAAGTTTTCCTTCATTATGGCCAACTTTAAGGCCAACCACTGTTAACTTTCTCCAGGCAAGTCGATGAAAAAGTAATGTTAAAATTCTAATGGGTTCATACACATGTGTGTTTTCAACCTGGATCATAGATCAAATATTTAAGATAAATCTGAATAAATCTATAAAACTTTTCTGAAGAAAGTTGTTCAATTAATTGAATCCAGTCAGTGTGTTCAATAATTCAATTGAAGTGCATTTTTCAGTTTGAATGAGTTTGTGAAACAAAACACAAATTTGTTCCTTTATCATGTAAATAGATCTTAGACCAATGGGCCAACCACTTTTACTGGCAAACCCTTCGTCGTCTGGGAATTATTGGTTCTGGATTCCATCTTTAAATATATCAAAATTCAATTATTCTAGTAGCGATTTATCCAACTGATAATTTACTTGAACTTTGTTTATATATATTTCAATTGTTTATTTAGATCCTTATTTATGAAGTTTGATTTCACGCTTACCAAGTGCTTATTTGTTCATTTATCGATTCACCTTATTTTTATTCCTTGTCAATTTATCTGGTTTCTATCAGTCGATAGTGTTATCGAATTCAAGGAAAAATTATCATATTATGGATATCATTAAAAGTTTTGCATAGTATAATCCACCCTTATTTACAACAACATTTCATAAGATATTTTCGAATTATTGTGTTATTTATTTGACTTTACCCAATAATAATATTTTGCTTAAACAAATAGCTCAAAAAAGTTGTCTTATTTTTCATGTGTGTTAATTTTCGATAACAAATTTGTGCAAAGGAATTTATACTTTTAGTTTATTCGATTATTCGAGAATTTGGCTGTGTAGAAGGTTGCTTAATTTTCATCTTGAAAATCCATGATCGTCACCACTTTCAGCAGTGATATGACATATTAATGATGAAAAGTATGATATTAACAATGGTTAAACAGGTATGTCATCGAACTATAGCATTCGATTTCATTTTTTAAATATATAAAATTTTTAGAGTCTTCTTGCTTGAAATTTATTGATTAGTTGATTTCTTTTTACTTATAGTTTTTATCTTTGATCTTATTTCATGTCTTCACTAATTAGTTTGAGTAATATCATTATTGTTAGTGTGATTGTTGTTAATATTATTGACATAATAATCCGTTAATGCAATTTTAATCATAGTTATTATTAAATCGCTATGTAATTTAGGCTTACAACAAATGAAAGATGAAATTTCATTCCTTTTGTTTACAAATATCGACTCATACACGTAATAACATTTGAGGCGATTCACGAACAGAATCAATTATTCACCCCAGTTAATAACCTATTCAAATAGATAATACATAAATAGTATTACATAGAAATACATATCATTTGTTACGGCTTCTGCATAATTTGCATAATGTCGACAATTATTTCATTTGTGAATTTCATTCGCTTTCTAAAAATTCAAATTTAGAATAGAACAAATAGATTTTTGGCACCATTTTGTTTAATTTTGATTAAATGATTTTTATTTTATTTAAAATATCATATATTCTTGGTCATTTTATTTAAGTCTAACTTATTCTATCTGTTATGAAACAATTATGATATGCAGTTTTATTTAAAATAAATTAAAATGATTCAAAATTATTCAATTTCATTCATTAAAAAAAAAAATTAGGACTGTGGGCGGTCTATTATTAATTCGCATGAATTGTCTGATGAAATTTCGACATTCTTCTACTTCAGAAGTCATCAACCACACATGTTCCTCTGATCCGATCTTAAAATAATGAGAACAGTGGGCGACTGAATGGCGTTTTAATCTTTTAACAACAAAGAAACTTAATTTTCGAATTTGTTATGCAAATCGGAAACAAAACAGCATGCGTTTGAACAACCAGATGGTTACATTCATTGCTTCGCCTCTTCAATTATGAAGCTTTATGCCTTTTTCAATTTATCACATTTTACTGAAACATCTTTTAAGCTTCAAATGTCTATTTTCCTTCTAATGCTTTACGAATTGAACAATTCTGTTGGAATATTGAAGTGTAATGATTTATTATTTGTCAAATTAATGCTGAAGTTTAAATTTCAAAAATCAAAAGTTCCAGTAATCGAAAAAAAAATGATAGAAAACATTACTGGAAAGCTTTTTTTCGCTTTATTCCTGAGAAATCCTGCATCATTTTATGAGGGGAAAAATAGCTATTCATATGATTGATTATATATGATGGACAATATTACGGCTCCATTGTTAGTAATTTATTGGGATATATCCCAACTCTTCTGTCCTTTTGAACAATTCCATCATGAAAATATTGGTCATTCGACTGATGCAATCTTTAATTCATCAATTATGTGATTACTAGATGCCGAATTTTACTACATTAATGAAGTTCTTTGCCCATAAAGCAATTCCTGTGCTTATTATGATTGATTATTTTCACAAAAAAAAAAAAATTCCCCGCTATCAATATTGAGCACTGCTTTAAAAAAATTCCTCGGTAGAGCGCGTGCTTTTGGACAGGTGTTCATTTTTTATCAATAAGGCACTGTTCTTGAAAAACTATCAAAAAACTATTTATTATATAATATTTAAATTGTTTTGCTTTATATAATACCGTAATTCACTCCAATTCTGCATTCGCATGAAACATTCTTCCAGAAAAACCAATTGCTGTAATATTCAATCGGTCTGATTTTTGTCTGACCATTTCTTCTCGTAATTCAATTTTTTTCGAGTAAACTGATTGATGGGACAGATATTTCTGGCGATTTAAATTTTCAGGATTAAAGATGCAAATGGCATCCTGTGTGGTGAAATAAGAGAATGTTTATCGGTGTATCAAATTGGCTCCTATATATTGTGGTAACCCAGATACCTATTATTCGTTCCGGTTGTTATCAAAAGCAGTCATGCTGCTTAGGACGTAATTTTACCTGTGTCGCAGTAGACGATGGAATTGGTCATTTGCCTACAAAACTTCGTCAACAAAGGTTGAAGAAAGGTCGTAGGGGTAGATGGCACTCAGTTGATAGAAAGATGAAACGAACTGGTAAATTGTTGTTGCAGGACTTGATTGCTTTGGATGGTACCGGACTTGGAGTGACCAGTAATCATGGTTAGTTGATTAACAAACGGTCATAGGCTTCGATTACTAATGTCTCCCTTTAAATTAAAAAAGCTGCTTCGTTACATTCTAAATTCAATTGGTAATTCTGTACCGTAAATGGCGTTGTATTCAGATTCTACAGCAGAAATGATACAGCAGATCACGGGGTCGAAGTGATCGAGTAAACGTATAATCACGGCTAATAACACCAAAACTAAAATCTTTTTTCGTACTGATTCCTTTTTCTTCATTCATTCTAATAGAATCTCGATTTTTTAAAGCGGTAACAAATGTTGCACAGAATTCTTGAGAGCGACTTATATAAGTTTTTATAATACATAGTGTTTCAGGTTATGATTTATCTGGAGATTATCTGAAAAATCAAGGAGAACAAACTGATTCAAGAAAATTCTCTAACAATATTGAGATATCACCATTTGTTCGTTATCAGCTTATTTTCGGCCAACCATTTTACTCCGAAGAACAGCAGCCAGAAACAATACGTTATTACAAACGTCATAAACTTATTCGGTATCTGAGTTCTGCCGTGAAGCTCACTAAAATTTAATTAAAGATATTCTAATTAATCTTAGATTATTTCATGAATAATCAGAGTGCTGCCGAGATATGTACTGATGAAATAAAATATATTTTATAGTGTAGTAATTTTCCTCCCAGTAAAATATGAAAATGTTTCGCAAAAAATCATAATTTGCGGAGGAAATCGTTTTTTTGTAAATTGAAGTTCAAATTTTACCGGCGATAACTTGATTCATTGGCTTCTCAGCATATACTTTAGATGTGAAAAAGACTTTTCCTTCATGTTCTGTTCTTAAACACTCATAATTTACATTTTTTTTTTTTTTTTTTTTTTTTACCTTTACATATTCACGATTCTTTTGAAGAAATGCTTAAAGAAAAAACAAATGGGAGAATAAAAGAAGTAATTGTGAAACAAATTAATATTTAAATTACTCATTTCAGGTACTCAGTATTGAATCAACATATTCCAGTTATACTCAAGGATTCCCGAGATATCCAGGGGTCAAATGATGCCTCAAAATTGGCATTTCTGAGGAATAGTATCTATGATAATTTATGCTATTGCGATGAGAAATGCCTAACATTTGGCGATTGTTGCTCCGATTATTCGTTTGTGTGTCCACGTATGTTTCCTTTTATGTTTCGACATGATGAAAGAATTGTGAATGCCGTTGAGAGTGCGGAGGCCTTGAAATTTGCAAATTGTATGTTCTATCGAAATTTGTGATTCCAATTCATTTTGAAATTTATGCTATTGTGATGATTTGTGAAGAGATTAAAAGATTCCCAAAAATTTTCTAAAATACGAAAATTTCAAATCGATTGATTAAACTATAAAGAAATAGTTGAAATTCTAGCAATTGATTGTGCTGTCAGCGAATGGTCGGTTTGGTCTAGCTGTATTCCGGATCAGGGAGATTGCAGAACTGGTATACAAACCCGAAAACGTATTATTGACCGGAAGCCGGAGCATGGTGGGATGAAATGTCCATCACTCGTTGAAAAGATGAGTTGCTTCAACGAATGTCCACAGCAGAAGAGGCAAAATCAACCAGGTATGTTTTGGTGAGGAACTTTAAAAGCAAAACGTAATTTATGTTTCATAATTATCGGTACTTAAGGAAGTAAACTTCTTGATAGTAATTTAAAGTTATTAAAAGAAAAATGATCTCAGGTATTTTAATTTTCTTCATACATTTGTTAACTGATAACAAAGGGTTTGTCTTTTTGGCGCAATGAAATGAATTTTCTTTAAATGCAGTTTTTTTTTCTCAATCTTTTTAAGTGATTTTTCAAGAATCATTTAACTTTCCATTATTTAATTTGTCAATAATATTTGATTTATTTAGAAACTACGCCTGTAGCACTTATTTTGGATTATTCTTATAACAAAACACGAGAAAAGTTTAGTCATGGTAACATTCACAAGGAAGTGGTTGATAAAAGGAGCAAGTTGCTTTAGTTAGTTTTTATTCCTGAAATGTTTATTAACTGCTAAAAATCGATATCATTGGCTTTTATTAGAGGATGGTTGATTCAGATTCACTGATTTCAATATCTTAGATAGTTAAAAAAAAAAAAAAAAAAAAACTTAACAATGTTTTAGTTAGATATTGAAGGTGATCGATGAAATTGTATTTAGATTTGCATAAATAAGAATAGAAATAAATTTATCAGTAGCTACTTATCAGTCCTCTTCGATTATATTAAGATCATTTCATAAGCAAAATATGGATAATAAATAAATATTAGTCTTAAATATTAATCTTTTGACCTAATGAACTTTAATCTGCTTTATATGATCATTTAGCTATTGTGGAATTTATGAATTGGGTTGGGTAAATTCGAACTGTATTGATAAAGAAATCAGTAATAAACTTTATACGGGCAATAACATCTGTGTGGAATGTCAACCAGAAGCACAACTGCATCGGAATACTGCTACGTAAGTTATTTTCTGAATAATTAAAACTAAGCAAACAATCGATTCTTCTTCATTTCAAGTTTCGATTTGCCAGTTAACAAAGTCAGAATATGTTCGAAGATCTGATGAGCCACGATTCAGTATTGGAAAAATTAGCATTCAAATGTTTAAATGAAGCTTGGCATCTTGTCTTCTTTCCAGATGTACATCTGATCTGAGCGACGGAGAAAATGGATTCTGGAAATTGATCGGACCAAAGTCATGCAATGGTATCTGGAAAAGGTTGTACAGAATAGATAATTGCCGGTGTGAAACAGATTTTCCGAGGCGTGATGCATTTCTGTTTGTCTAAAATTAGCAAAGTAGCAGTTATAGTTTAATGAAGTTAGGGAAGTTAATTATTTAGAAGGTAGGACCGTAAATTACAAATTAAGGATGTAAACTAAACCGGAAAATGAAAATGATCTTTCACAACTTTTAAAAAAGTTGTGATTCGAAAAAATTAAAATTACAAGAGAATTTTTAAAAAATTACGGAATTCTGAAATTTTCCTGAAAAAATTACGAAAAAATTTTGAAAAAAAATTAAAAATGAATTCTGAATTCAAATTCTGAAGCAATTGGTGGGTTGCACTCGTGTTCTTTAATATTATTTCTTTTCATCTAAACACTGCTGAATTTCAAATTTCGCTTATATCATCCTAATAGATAAATACTCATAAATGCGATGATTTTGCATTTTGATGAATATTAAATTGAAATTCTCAAATTTGTGACAGAAATTGAAAACAGGAACTCTAATATTCTACAAGACTTAGCAATTATTTTGTTGTTAAATAATCAGAGAAAATGATAAGAAATTGATAGAAATGAAAATCTACAAAAAAGAAAAAGTTAAGGGCTAAAGGCGAAACGATGGAACAGTTTTATGATGTTTCTTGACCATTTGTTTACCTGTTATTAAATTGTTAAGGTAAATGTGTCTATCACTACGTTTTTCTAAAATAATCGCAAGTATGAAATGACCAAGTTGGCTTTCCAGGTTGTAATATTCCACTAGCATAATGAACAGACGATGTACAATTTTTCAGCAAAAAGAAGTTGAATTTTATCAAATTTTTCAACAAGTTTATTTAATTTGAAGAATGTATCACACTGCAAAAAGGTTCTGATTGATTTGAAAAAAATTCATGATTTGAAGATAAGGTAAATCTAATCAACACAAGATGATAAGTACATTGTGAAATAATCACTGTGAATGGATGACGTATAACAAATCCCGGAATGACAGTTTTCATTAAAAATGATAGTTTTAATTATAGAAAGTTATTGTTTCTTCATTATCACTTTCACTGAAGGAAGTGAATTGTTTGATTTTATCGTTATCCGTTATTATCAAATGTTAAACTATTTTGTATCTTGATAATTCACAACATATTAATAATAAAGTGTAGCACGGTGCTGACATGTCTCAAATTCGCTTTCGACTTTTTTTCCTGTGATTACTGATCCTATCATTATCATTGCTGCATCGATATCTAATAAATATCTCTTATAGATTAAGTGGCGATATTAACTGCTAGACAAATGAGGTTGCTAATTATATATCGAATTTAATTTTCTGAAATGAAATGAAAAAATTCAAAACTCGTCTTCAATGTTAAACTTCTTATGGATGATAGAAATCGAGTATTACAACATTAATTTAATTCATTAGTTTAAAACCAATTATTGCAATTATTTTTAAGCACCGTCAGTCAAATTTCTTATTTATGCTATAAGCGTCTAGTCACATTTTGTGGAAAATTTTTAACTAATTAATATTTTTTGACTGTCATCAAATTTTTTCATTGAAACATGGAATTTATTAGTTTATTTTTGATTTTATTGATTTGCTGATTTCTTTGGATTGTTAGAGAATTGTAGTATGATGAAAATATATTCGAAGTTAAAAAATCTATTAGCTGGTTGGTAAGAAAGTAAGAAATTTGAATGCATATCTGTGAGAGGATTGATTCATCCAAATACTTCAATCTTTGCTTCCAAACTGATAACAATATTGATATCTTCGACTCTTATCCATTCTCTGCTGAATGTCAGGAAAATGAAAACCTGACGGTCATTATTATTTTTATATTATGAAAAATTACTTGTGCTTTGCATTTTATTCAGATATGAGATGTGAAATTTTACAGTACAAGTTTCTCAATAATGATAATAATTGGGATAGAATATTGAATTGATAATTTGATTTAATCATCGGTCGAAAAATCTGAAGTGGCTGTAAAATTGAAAGGGGACTTTAATCAAATATTTTTTTTAGTTAAGGAATGAATTTTATTGATTAAATTTCCCGTTTCATCAGAGACGATTTGGGATATAATCTCAACCACGAGAGTGGACAATTTCAGATGATACATCGAGCAAATTTGATCTTTTCATAATCAACTTGTTTTCTTCTTTTGACTTATTTCTTGAAAAAAAAATGTGTATTGTTACTAAACTCATCAATTTCCAATGCCTCAACAGTTTAGGACAATGTTCAAAATATGACTGGAATGAATTCGATTGAAATATGTCTAGCAAAGTTGAATTAAGCCATATTTAATTGAAAACAAAATTAATTTACACCAAATATATTAATCGTTTATTGTATCAATTAGATTTTAAAAAATTATGATATGATTCAATTGATACTTAAATATGCTAAACATGCTATAGTTCATTTGATCTTTAAGTCATGATGAGAAACACTATCGACAAGAGCAAAAGAGCCAATAATTTGGTCAGATTAAGAGGCTTAAAAAAAATCTTGCATCGAACATATTTAATTGATCAGAAGCAATGGAGGAAAAAGTTCTGGAGTAAATGCGTATTAAATGAATTTTCGTTTTAATTTAAATAAAAATTTTGTATAACATCTTATCAAACCACTGCTGATGTATGGGGATTTGTATATTTTATCACTTAGTTCTGAAATTGGTCTGTTTCAACTGCCGAAATTGATCTATCACAATGATCTATTGCAAGTATTTCACTGATATCATCATAACAGTGATCAACATATATAACAGAAAGAAGAATTTAGTTCTTATTTCGTCTATGCTGGTAAGAAACATAAGTATTAGTAGATATTGATAGAAAGATCTCTCGACTGTGAGAGAGCAAATTACAGAGTTAATAAGTTGAAAATTGATTAAAGAGCAAATAAGCAAATGAATAAGTAAAGCATTACCAGAACTAAAAACATTTATCAAATTCCAATGTCAGATATTCCAATACTTTGTCTGCAGAAATATGAATCCTTTTTGTTAAGCAGAAAATTCGATAACAAATATATCTAATATTGAATTCGGTAATAAACATACCTAATTTTGAATCCGAAAACAAATAAATTAGTTTGAAGATTTATTGTCAGAATTAAATTTTGAAATAACAAAAACTGTATTAAGATTCGAATTCAGATCCGAAAACAATATGCTTTTCGATGTTCCAAATCAATTAAAAGATGCTCTTCATCACCAAGAAATATCTTAAAAATCTAAAAGTTTTTCATTTATTTTTATGTTACCGTTATTTTTTTTACTTACAGTAGCAAATAGTAAACTAATTAGCTAATTTTGTTTTAATTTGAAAAATAAATCTATTTTACCAAAATCACCAATTATGTTTAATAGAAAGTAAATATATGCAAAAAAAGAAGCATATACTTTGGACAGATATTTCCATATTTAATTTAGATATTAGGAAATCGAAGTCATTCACTGGTAACTTTCAAGTTATCTCTGAATAACCTTGTTATCTCGAAATTCTTATATCATGAGATAACTTGAAGAATTTTCTAAGAAAAGAATCAGAAGGAAGAAGTTCTGAACAGATTTTGCTTTATATAGAAAGATACTCTCAATAGTGCGATATCAATGAATTGATCAATTTTGATTCTTTCATTCACTTCACTCATTCATTATTCTAGTAACAAACAATGTTTACAATTGCTAATCATTAACTAGCCTTTTCTTAAATGCTGAATCTCGTTGATGAGATGGTTTATTACTGTAATCAAAGATTACGGTATCGACCTTTTCTGCTCGCATCAGCAGACATTGCATATAAGGTTGTAAAAGATTTCTAAAGAAAACTGTAATTTGCCAGAACAATTTTCCCATTGATACGATACGATTCTGGTGATAAAACATCGATTTCACTCACCAATGCCATCCATCCCCATGCTTTTCACATCTGGGAACAATTTTGATGATTTTCTGCCTTTCGGCTTGTTTCTTTTGAAGTTTAATTCCATAATGCAAGAGAAATTCGGTCGAGGTCGAGATTTAAGAGTATGTTTTCTTATTCTTGAATTTCCTCCCAGTTTCCTTCACTTCACATTTTTAAGCTTTATTTACGATCATTGCTAGCAGCATCTGTAAGCAATATGTGGTACAGTTTGAGTAGTAAAACTCAATGTCTCCTCTCTTATCTCATTTTCGATCCCTGAAATATCTTCTCAAATTTCCTTCCTATCTTCTCGATCATTCATAAATCATTCATCATCTCCATAATACTACTACAGTATGACGGTACTTTAGTTGCCTTTGATTCTCTTCGAAATCGATGAATTCGATGAGAATGGCATATTTGATAGCCTTTTGTCATAGCATTTTCAAGACTTTTTATCTTCTCAAACAGTTTCATTTAGCAATGTATCAAGATTGACATGATAATAATATTTCCAATAGATTGCTATCAGTAATTGAAACAATTTGATACTCTCAGATTTAGGCAACGATAGATAGATTTTATCAAACTAATCGATTATAACTGAATGAAATCCAATTTTTCACTTATAATGACACTAAAAAAAAAAGAAAAAACTCTCGCCAATCAATCTCAACAATCGTCATTTATTCCTATCTGTTTTCCTCTTCTTCATTGATTTATCTCTTCATACAAAAGATAATTACAAAGATTAATAAAGATACCTGTAATCTGATATGATCAACATTTCGTACCCTTTGGATTGACAAAACGCTTTTAGATGCGAAAGTTACGTATTGTCTTACGAGGTTTGTTTATAAAAAAACACAAAGGGACAATTCTTTCTAACTGTAATCGTTTTCCTATGTCCGTTCTATTAATGAAGCTAAAATAAACAAAGCCATCGAAATGGCATTCTTTGGAGTGGTTAAAAAGGGTAATAAGTCAATCTGGATGGGTTGCGGCTTATTTCACTGATCAAAAAGTTTAATTCCTTCTCCCTTGGATGTCACTTTTTTAGATGGATTAACAGTTTATTGGTTACATCGAAGTTCTTTGTTCCAAACTTGTCGTTGTTTTTGTTACTGCTGGCATGCCGCCTGCTGTTGCTGCTGCAGTTGCGGTGGCGGGCAGAGTTGCGTCGGTACCTTCATTGAACCAACCATGTTCTTCTTCTATAAGTCAATTCAAAGAAATCCATCAGAATTCTACTAAAGCTTCGAAGTGAAATAAGACTGAATTGGACGAATTTTGTCAAATTGTGAGCCCAATTTCTGGAAGAACACACCTGCTTTGATGAAAGTTTGCATCGGTGACGTATCATTCGAGTAGTAATGCGGCAAGGAAGCCATTCCACCTCTCCACATGTTAAATGTCGTTTGCAAGTTACCATCGCACAATTGCATCTCACATCCGAATAATCGACATCCGTCACCATTCATCTGTATAATTTTGCATCTAGTAGTCTAGTAGAGTTTTTAAGAAGTTTCGAGAAATTCTGGAATGGTTTGGAAAGAGAATCCAAGAATGGAATTACTCAAAAATTACGCGGAATTTCGGCATGATAACAAAATAATAAAATGATAAGAAAGGTTGGAAACCTGATCTAGAAAGCGAATATAATCTGTAGCAATACGTAGTGTATGAATTTTACTCATTTTATCAGACGGTAATGATGGAACAATTCGTCGCAAAATGGCGAATGCATCATTTAGTTCTTTTGTTCGTTGTCGCTCACGACGATTTGCTGCGACACGTTGCTGTAGTGCTTCTTCTGGATTGTCACCCTGTGTATAATATTAGCAGTAATAATGATGATATTGAGAACAACAGTGATAATGATGATGGTTAAGCATTAATAATTAACGAGAAGAAAAAAAAAAAAAGAAACCAATAATTTAGAAATGAAATAAAATTTTGTTGCAGAATAATAGACAAAAAATATTCAATCAAAATTTTGTCCAAAAAAAGAAATTTTAAAATTTTTTTGTTTTATTGTCAGAAATTTCAAAGCTAAATGTTTAAATAAATATTTACATAGTTCAGGAATTTAATTAAAAATATCTGCCAATATTATTAAATATTCATGAGCTTACCATTGAGAGCAAAACTGTTTTTTGAAATTCAAAAATAGGATTCTACAGTAACTGAGTAATTTTTAGTAAACAAAAAATTATTGAAATACAGCGCTCAATGAAGATTTTTGTTCAATTGTGGAAATAATTGTTTGAATTCTATTTTGTAAAGTATCTTCGAAATACGGTATTAATGAATTATTACTGTTACTACTCAGATAATTATCACAAAAATTGGGCAAAAATTTTTTAATTAACTGTTGTGATTTAGATAATTGTTACAAAAATTAAGTATGAATGAATTAAATAAATTTCTGCACTATTATCGAAAATTAGCTCAATTATGAACGACAATAGGGACAATTATTATTATTGTAAAGACAAAAGGAAGAAATAAATTAGCATAAAGTTGCAAAAAATTAGTTAGCAAGCAATGTGTCACTTGTCTGAGTTTCAAGAATGTTAGACATAAATTGGATTGATTGTTCATCCTTGCTTAGATGTCATAAGGAAAAGTTTGCATTTAACTTGAAATATGAATGAAAAAAGTACCTTACGCCTATTAGACCGTCTTCTGGTAACCATCTGGAGGGATGGATAAGCGATCACTTGTCGGAGGATATTATCACAAACTTCCGCACCGCCCCAATATCTTCTCTTCTATCACAAAGCTTCTTCCTCTTTTCATCTTCATCTTCCTTCTAACTCCTCATTGCTCGATCATTTGTTACGATGATATATGTGTATATATCGAAACGATGGCTAACATATGAATATGTTTATTTTGATGTTGTTGCTATTCTCTTCAACTCTTCCGAACAAAAAATCAAAAACACAATTTCAGTAATTTAATTCTCCCAATAGTACAGTTTCCAACCAAAATATCTTTTAATTACTATTCAAACGAGACTAAAGAAAGCAAAAATGGAACATTCCAGTCGCAGGAAAATTGAAAATATATCAATCATATAAATAATAACCTTTTAAGTATCGAAAGATTTTTCTTGCAGTAAATTAAAACTAGAGATGACTTTCAGAGGAAGCCAGAATATCGTTTAAAATTACTTTATCTTCATTTTTACCTTGAATCGTTCAAATTATTAGCGTGCTAATTGTACATGCAAAAAACAAAGCTAAAGTTTAATCTTTATTCACATTTAGTCAAGAAAACAAAAAAAGATTAGAACAGAAAATGTAACACCGAGATCAATGATCAGCTAAAATCAAGCATGGATAAATAGAAGCCTTTCAGCAAAATTCAATGAACAATTGAGTTCTCACATAATTTCATGATGATATATCGCTGAATAAACAGGTAAAATTTGTTTAAAAAACAAACTTGATTGTTTGAAATGTTTACATGAAAACGAAACTATGCTATTGGAAACATAAAAAACTTAGCATTTAGGAGATATATTTAAATAATTTTAAATAATGAAGTAAGTTTTCAACCGTAATGAATAGCTACAAGAAATGTCAGATTGTAAAAGTCGTACATTCGACATATGAAAGATAAGAAAGGAACAACGTCCGGTTACGCTATTTTCCGGTTTTACTTCTTCAGATTCCTGTATGTCTCTTGATAGATTATATATGCCTGTATTAATTTATGTATTATCTTTTTTCGAAAATATACCGGAGAAAATTTTCCTTTATTAAAATCCTTAAATTTGAATTTCAAAAAATTTTTGAAAATTCCTATAGCTATCTTACACATAGAAGTATCCCCCATTCTTTTTTAACGAATGTGTTTGGAAATTTGGTGACAATTCTAAAAATAAATTAAGTACAAGTGAAGATCAAATCGATAATTCCCAATCTAGAAAGCAACTTTTTGCCATCATTTCTGCTTCTGCTTTGTATTTGAAAAGATCATTAATTACACGACCGTCTTGTCCTCTATGCTCTTCCTGGATATGACTAATCACAGCATTCTCGTCGTAGGACGATTCGAATGGGCACAACGAACATCTTAAAATAATAGATACTATAAGCACGACAAAAAGAAAAAATGATATGATTATGCTACTAAAGTACTAAATTTAAAAAGAACTGAAAATGAACTTACACATATGGTGCGGAATGAATCCGATCAATAGCTCAATCATTTAACCGCTTACTTTAATCTATCAATGGTAAGAAAAAATGATAAGACCTAATTGTCATTTTAATTTTCTGTTTTTTCAATTTTCTAGCCTGGTAGTAATAAAAATCAAAAAAAGCAAATTTTTAAACAAATTCCAACACTGCTTGATGTCTTTCTACATTATTTGAACATCTCCAGTAAGTCATAGAAGTTTGATTAGATTCCTTGAATCTGAATAAACAATGATGTTTGAATATAGTTCAAACTCAAAATTTTGAAAACCTAGAAACCTTGCATTTAGGCATTTATTTCTCAGCTAGATAAATTTTCAGACAATAATTCAAATTATTACATGAAAATAGCTTTTTTAAGATGCTTCTCAAGTAAATGAGTCAATCGTCGTTTTCTACTGATTGTAGCGCCACATTGACGACACTTTGCTCTTCTTCCTTCATTAGAAATAGTAATATTCGACAAACGTTTCGGTCGTCCCGGAAAGCAACGATCATGCATTTCCGAAAAAGCTGCTCGATGCTCAACCACATTAGCTATCGGTTCCAGACCCTTAAAGTTTTTTAAATTCATAAAACCCATTTCAAGCGTGTTCACATTTGTTTATATTATATAATAATAATGACTACCAAAGTATAAAATATAATTTCTCCGTAAATTTTCAAAAGCTTGTAAAAAACTTATGAAATACTATGAAACAACAAGAAAAACCTGAAAAATTTTCAAAAAAAATTGAAGAATTGTCAAATTTTCAAATAAACCAATATTACTAAAACTTACTTTAACCTCTTTCCTTTTATGGCCATTTTTCATATGTCTTCGAACGAGACGACTTTCAGCAGCACCGTAATCACAAAGGGGACATCGATGAAGTGACATTTTTAAATGAACTTCAGCAATATGACGTGAAGTTTGACGCACTTCCACATCACAAATTCGGCACCTATCAGAACAGAAAAATTCTCTTTACAAGTAAATTAACATAAATTGAAGTTTCAGAAATTCCAATAAGTTTGAATTTCAAAAATGGGATCTATTTGCTGGATGGAAGAAATCAAAAAAACAAGGAAGCAACAATGACCTATTGAAATCTTCCAGTGCAAGAGTGGGCAAGCGACGATTGATCCAACCCGGAAAACAACGCAAATTCCATCTTGCTATTTCTTTTGAAAATTTCAACAGATTTGTTGTGGGTGCTAAATCTGCATTGTCTCGGTGCGCAAATCTTAATTTATATGAAACTTTCAAAAATTCCTGAATTTTTGAAGATTTAAGTTAATTGACTATAAAAATTTTAACAAGGATCCTCCAGCATCCTATAATTGTAAACGTTTTAACGTGACAAACTTGATATGTGCTTTGACGTCTGATGAACAAGCGTGATGAGAGAATTCGCAAAGTGGACATTGATAAAGACGAGGTTCTTTCAAATGATGTCTATATACATGAATCTATAAATTAAAGAAGTATTCGTTGGGCAAATCTGAGAGTTATTTTGAAATAGATACTGGTTTTACGAGTTTTTTAAAAAAAATTTGGCAGATCAATTTGTAAAATATATCAAGAAATAGCATTGCTTTTTTAAAACTAAAATTCATTTTGAAAAATAAGATTTAAATGATGTTAATTAATCGTAAATGCCTTTATACCTGCCGATCTTCAGTTTTCATTTCTTGACCACATTCGCGACACTGAACTTTAAGTCCTTCGCAACTTTTTCTATTTTGACTCGCTTTTTTCTCTGACCACAAGTTCTGCGACAAAATTGGCTAAGGAAATGCAAAGGATTTCATGAGAATTTTAAACAGTTTATTTTTATTACAATTGCTAAGAATTCTAGCAAATTTGAATTATTGATTTTTGCCAATTTACCACATTCACAACAATTAACTAAAATTTACTTTGAGCTTTCGTCCTGGAAAACACTGCTGATACATTTTCTGTATTTCGTCTGCGTGTTCTTCGATATGCGATACGGGTTCTTCTATACATCCACCATGTAATTTCTGCATATGTAACCGTATTTCATAGGCATCTTGACCTCCATAACCTCTGCATATTGGGCATTGATAGAGAGAAATTTTGAGATGATCCTTT
Organism: Onchocerca volvulus; assembly: GCA_000499405.2. NCBI lineage: Eukaryota > Metazoa > Nematoda > Chromadorea > Rhabditida > Onchocercidae > Onchocerca > Onchocerca volvulus. The sequence goes on along the minus strand of HG738139.1, from coordinate 6,365,311 downwards.
GCTACATGACGCAAGAAGTTCGATGAAGGTTTGAATTCTTTTTTGCAAAGCTGCAATCGCTCGACAACTTTCAAATTGTGCAGTATTATATATATTTTTGTACAGTGTAGTTCATACATTAAGTTTCAACTTCAATTCAAGTTAATAAACTTTTTTATTATATAAATTAGTAACCTTAAGAAAGGATGAATTAGTGCTAAAATATCGATTGTTCAAATCATACAGTTCTGTACACCCACTTCACTTCTCTGCATTACCGTTCACAACAGAACAGATTGAAATTTAAGCTGTGAAATTCTAACATTGGGTAATTTCAAGTCGGAAGAAGTATTGAAAAAAGATAAATGAAACTAACAAAGATAAATATTTTTTGTTTAACAAAAGTTTTGCATTTTCATAGAACCAAAGCTAACCATGCAAGTCCATTCATCTGGTTTTTCACGAGATTCTTCTTGAATTACAGATGGTTTATTAATGACTGTCTTCATCGTTTTTTTTCTTTCCTCGTTGTCCGCTACCACATTTTTTTTTAACTGCAAATCGAATTCCATAAAAAAGCAAGACGAAATTACATTAGCAAGCGTCTAAATATTGTTTCCGATAGAAGTTGAGCATTATAATGGAAGACGAGAAATAACTGAAATCTTTAAAGTTTCCCAAAAAATTCGAACATTTTGTTTATCAGCTTCTTCAGTGTCCAACCACCAAAACTGCTTTCTTCTATGTTGCCAACCCGGAAAACATCGCTCGTTTAATTGATCAATTTCTTCTCTGAAAATCGAAATTTGTAATTAAAAAGTAATTGTTTAACTTTCCAAAAAATTGAATGATTACAATGGATAAAAAAAGAATACAGAATATATTTCAAATTTTTATTTCTTATCAAGAAATTTGGCCTACTTGTAGTCATTTTCATGAGAATAAGGCTCTCTGTTCGGATCTTCCTTGTGCATCCACTTAATATGCCACTTCACACGATGAATATCGTAGTTTGAAGCAAAAGGGCAAAGAGGACATTCGAAAATACGTTGTTGTTTTAAGTGACGATGATATACGTGCCGTTGACGGTCCGATTGAGCCACCTGAAAAAAAAGCATACTTCTGAAGTGTTATATGGTCAATTTTTAGGTGAAATTTTAATTCGAATTCGAACAGAAACATATAACTTTGTTTATGAAATAATGAATAACTGAGTGATTCCCTGTACTTAAGAGATATTTCAAGAAATTATTAATTATACATAACCTTGAATGTCTAGACTGAATTTTACCTGTATTTTACAAATTTGACAAATATGGCGTTCTCGAGGACGATTACCAAAATGAGGCCGAACGAGCTTCATTGGTCGGTTTGGAAAACATTTCTTCTACAATATGTTCAATTTCTATCAATGCCAGAACATTAAAAAATAATTTATTTTTTTTTTTTGCAAAATACGATAAGAAGCATATTTCTGGTACTTCCGATTGAAGAGGTCAAAAATTTCTAATGAAATGTGCTTGACGATCTAAAGTATCAATAGAAAAATTTTCGGCGTGCTGAATGAATTATTAATTACCTGCAAGTCGCGAATTTCCTGAGCATATCGGTCCAAATTGGAAATAGGAATAGCATTACAGTGTTCCGGATGAATTTTGTTAATATGTTTAGTAACGGTACAACTTTCGTAACTTCCAAAATCTTGACAAACCGGGCATTGGTAAAGTGACTTCTTTAAATGTTTCTGAGCTATATGACGCCCCGGATAACGAGATTCCTCCCTGTAAAAATTTTGTACCAAAAAGCAATTCATCTTAATTTAGTTCATAGTTGCACTCTCAATTAATTTCAATTAAAGTTTGAATTTCATTAACCTCGCAAAACATTCAGTTCAGAAATTCAAATTCAGTTCAGAAATTCAAAAAAGTTAAATCCAATATTATTACCAGCAGAGATGACATGTACGATCATCTACAACAGCTGCCATAGCTAATTGTCTCAAGGCATAATCATTATCACTGTTCATATCACAGCTATCAACTTCATCACAAGATATATTCTTCTGAACACTTCCATAGTTGACCATTTTTGGTCCACTATCTTCCGGAGCAACTTTATTTTGCTGAAACAGTGATCAGCTATTCATTTGGAAGTAAGAAAGAAAGAAAAGGAGAATAAAAGGTTGGGAAAAATAAATCTTCAAAATATCGTTTAATCAAAATTTAACAAACCTCCACTACTGCAATTTCTTGTCTTGATAGAGGTGATTTTTTCAGTTTCCAATCTGGAAAACATTGCTGATTCCAATTCTGAAACAATCTGATGCTGCATTTGTTTCAATTGTGGATCAGTTAAAATAAAATTTAAAGTTAAAATTTGGTACAATCATCAGTATTTTAACTTGTGTAATGAATTCATTATCGACTGTAGTTATATCACATGTAGAAGATGTTTAAGACATTAAATGATTGATGATTTGATTACATAAGTACAACAGCAACATTTTATATCACATTTCAGGAAAAATGGAATTGGAAATGAATGATAACCTGTATTTCACGCTTGTGAGCTTCTTCATTGCTGATAGGATATGCATTGCCCTGATGAACAGTTGTACAATGTTTACGCATTTCCCAAACCGAATTATTATTTGTATAATCACAATCCGAACATTGGAAAAGATTCGAAATTCGAAGATGGAATTGATAAACATGTCGTTGGCGCGCTGTTGTGCACACATCAACATGGCAAACTTGACAATTTGATTTCCGAATAGCTTTCGAACCATTTTGAAGAGATATTAATTTCTGTGGTTGTTGATTCTGATTCAAATGATTGCTAATGGCTGTCGTTATTTCGGAGAATTCAGTTTCCATCATCTGGATCATGATAAGCTCAGTGGCAATAGTCCAAACACTGATCTTATTTTATTTTTCTTTCCTTTCACGAAATATTTATTTATGTAATAATATATTACTTTAGATAAGTTCTCCATAAAATCCATTCTCGAAACAGTTGCAACAGCATCAAGATATGACATATTTTTTGTCTATACATAGAGAGACTTGCTACTTTGAGTGATCCAGCAGTTTTGGATATATCATACAAGTTAGAAAAATATTTTAAATCCTTACAAAGTTTGTAGATCGCTTAGCTATTGGCTGCAATTTTTCAGAATCATCATCTTTTGAAGATTTCCTTTTTTGTGAATTTAGGCAAGATTTATCATCATCATCATCATCTTGCGATACCTGAAAGGAATTGGAAATAGACTGCAGCAAATAATGCTTGCATAAAGTTGAAATATTATATTTACTGAAACTTACTGATGGCTGTTTTGTGGATTCCAATGCCGCCGTCTCTAAGGAAGTGTCGTGGAGAAAGTCGTCTCTCACATTCTGTAAATATTTTATTCGCACAATAGTATACGAAAATTTTTGTTTCAGAAGTATTTTGTAGTTTTAATTCCGAAACAAATAAAAAAATTTTTAGGTTGTGGTCACAGATTAAATCTTTCCGAAGATTTTGTTGCGTGTAATAAACCTAGTTAAACTTGGTCCATTGCTGGACCTAATGGGCATGATTACATCCCGGAAACTGGAGATGATATTACCGCAATGTTATTTCTGATCAATCATTGCGCAAATGAGAAAATATTTGAAAAAAAATGAACTTCACAATGATAAGCGATATTGGTGAGGAGCCAAAAATGAGTTTTGTTGGTGACATTAGGAGCGAGTAAAGCGCGAGCTACGAATTTAGAATGACAGTCTACTAAGTGTTCGCGAAGTTGAGAATTTGTTTCAAAACCTGACTCTACGATGTCACCTATTTGTTCTCCATCCATCTGCAGATCACACAAAAGGCATGGTAGAAGCATTCAGATGATCAATAATTCTGAAAAATTCGTTATCCCCAAATTAGAAAAGGAAAAATCAAAATTGAAGAAATTATCAATATAATTTGTAACATCTATCTCCGAGTTGCTGAACAGGATTTCCCCTATTTCAATTCTTCGTGAAGGTAAAGGTTCAATCCGAAGTCTTTTGGAGAAATCTGAATGATAACATCGCTCAGTCTCTCTCCTTTTATACTGGAATAGGTCTTCTAGTAAAGAAGACGGAGTTGACAAGGCAAGCATTGCATTTGCAGTAGGTTCGAGAAGGGATGCTAATGCTCGTCATGCATCAAATGTGCTACTGCACTGCCATAATGGGTAGTGCAGTATTATTGTTCTGGCAAGACTAAGGCCGTATAGGAGATGAGTGACATATGGATGGATTTTAGTAAGGAGCAGAACATGAAGCAATTTCGTGGAATGGGTTGGAAATATAGTCATGTCATGTCATGTCATGCTTTCTCGAGAATGCACGCAGCGACGACACATCGATCTTGTCCTCCTCCATGCCCATCTCCATGTTGTCATCCCACTTTCCCCATCCATATCTGATATGTTATTCCTGCTAGCGCTACTAGTATTAGCTATTTGTGCACCACCACCACTATCACCACTCATGCAATCATACTATGTCAAACAAAATTATCCTACGCTCAGAACATAACGGATGAAATCTTTCACTTTTTAGTAAGAAATTGAACATATAGCTTTATGTCGTCATAATGTTTGTTTAAGCTGACTCAGTCCTCAGATATTGGACTCACTTTGCATTTCGTATGTTGTAATTTATGCGCCAAAACTATGAAAGTTCTTTTCGGCGGAAAATCAGCACAAAACTTATTGGCAAACAAAACAAATTGCACAAGTTAAATTTTTTTTTTCAATGCACCTTTAGTTTTTTGGAAAAAGTTTCTGTTTAATTATTTCACTTATTTCATCAGCTTCAATTCGTCGATTACATTCATTAAGAACAGCTGTGCGCAATTTAGTGACATGTCTCTTCGCTCTATTTTCTTGTATTTTTATGACAAGTTTGTTATTTTCACATAGAACCTTCTCCACAATACGCAGGATTTCATCTCTGTCGTGTATTCGCCATAAATTTTCCTTATTTATAATCTAAAAACAATAACAATGAACATCTTCAAATTTTATGGTACAAGAAATATTTGTTTTACTTTTTTTGTAGGAAACAACTCTTTTTTTTTTTTTAGAAGAAATTCCCCCCTCAAAAAAAAAAAAAACTATTTTAAAATACATTCCCGGCATATTTGCCATGTGGTGCAAAATTGTGACAATTCCACGACAAACCAATCAATACCTCAATTGGCGATTTGTCTAACTCTGCTTCTATATATCTTCGTAAAAGATCAAAAGTTGTCAGCCTGGTTAATTGTTTAGAGTGAAAAAGATATATTACTTCCACAAAATGATTTATGAAGATCGTTCTGAAAAAAAAAGAACTTGATGAGCACTGTACGAAAATCTATAGAACAAATTTTAAAAAGAGCTAATTTTGCTTATGAATAAATGAAGTGAATGGATGAATTAATCTTACAACACAGTAATTATTTAAAATTTACTTAAAAACAAGCAATCTTACCGCGATTCAGGAAATCTTTTGTTGCAGTTACGACAAATCATTTGCAACAGATAAGTCCATTCAACTAATATTGGAGCCATCGTAGCATCTTCACACGTGTTTAAAACCATTTCAACAAATGTTGCGATAGTTTTTTGATTCTGGAGAAAAAAATTTATATACGAAATTGAAATCTAAACAAAATTTGCTTTTAACAGTTTTGCTCTAAGACTGAAATATATTTTACTATCATAGTTTTTCTAATGTGAAAATTTGAAATTTAATATCAGAAGATCTGCTAAAAATCATTATATATTTAAAGAAATACATATATATAGGGCAATTCTACTAATTTGTTTAGAAACATCGTTTTTTTCTTTTTTTTTTAAATATCGTTCTCAGATTTAATTTCCGGTAAATACAGCTAAGAAACAAAATCTTGTTACTATTTATGCTGATAAGTCTTGATGACTACATCTCTCTGAAGTTAGGAGTGATTTCTGGTTTTATTTCATTTGGATCATAACTCACAGCAATTTGCAACGCGACTTCCGGCTCTAAGCCATATTCTTCGATATTCTTTAAATAGCGAGGTTTTAAAAGCATTAGACGACAATTTTCTATCCATTCTTGTTTAATGTGTACAGGAGGAAGGTTCGGTTCTGGCATAAAACGGTAATCCGTTTCAATTTCTTTTTCTCTCATTGCTATTGTCTGACTGGAATGTATAAGCAAATTTTTATAAGTTTTTTTTATACTTTCAAAATTCGACTTTTCATAGAAATTTAATTACTACTAGCAACAACTATTTCTAATGAAGAATTAAAATCAAAAACTGCAAACAACCGACCCATGGCGGTCAACAGTGCGTGTTTCATTTAATATTATGCCTCCGGCTCTTAAGATTTCATATTGTCGAGCTATTTCATTGTTGACAGCTATACGTACCATGCGTAAGCTATTTAAATTCTTGATCTCAGTTCGAACACCTTTATCATCGATGTTACCTTTGCCAAGTGAAACGTTGACATCTACTCGAAACTGAGCCTCTTTAATAGATTTATTCTTTTTAGTGGCTTTTCTTTATTATAAAATTTTCGTTTAATTGGTCAGCAAGATACAGATAAAAAGAAATTTCTGAATGATAAAAAATGCTAACTTTGCATTTCTCCTTCGCACAAATCATTTTCCATGAGAGTCAGACGTAGCTGTTCAGTGAAGCAATAAGCTTCTAATGCGGAATTCATGCATGGCGAAGTTACTATTTCTAATAAACTAACTCCTGAAAAATACATCTTCTGAAAATTTTAAAAAAAACTTCAGTTTCAATCCCTCTGCAATAGCAAAAAAAAAAAAAAAAGAGACGAAGACTCATAAAAAAAAATATTCTTTCTTCAAAACTATTCTTACCAGCTCGGTTGAGATCAATCAATGAACGATTATTGCTGAGATCGTGAATTGTACGGCCACTGTCATGTTCAAGTTGAATTCTTAGAATATCTACACGCTTTTTGTACGGGACAAATGACTACAATGAATTCATTTTTATCATATGAAAGCAGAAAAATTTAAATTACAATTATGCAAAAACAAAAAAACTTGCCTCATCATTACAATGGACGTAAAATTCAAAGAAACCGGAATGAGCAATAGGATGATCTTGCTGAGTGATTTGATATCCAGCCGGCATATCTGCATAGAAGTAATGTTTGCGTACAAACTGACACCTTTCCGGTATCATACAGTTTAACAGCAAACCTGCTGTTATGCCTTTCTAAATGAAACTCATACGAGATATATTTCTTGTGTTTCATTACTAAACTGACTCAGTTTTATTTGATTTATTCATCTGTTATGAAATTCAAAAACACAGCATTCATGGATCATGTCTCCTCTAAAAAACAAATCATACTACAATCACTGTAAGAGAAAATATATATTGCAAACATTTCTTATTAACATTATCCTTCAGGAATTTTTATTTGCAGATGCAAGCCCAATTTTATCTGGAAATATCAAATTTGCATTCCAATTTTTAAATGCATTTTTCGAATGATTGCAATTCATAATATAATTCCTACAGTCCTATACAATTGGTTTTGGGCTAGTCTTCTATATTCTTTAATTGCATTTTCAGTATTTCTGTTGTCCAACAAATTCTTTTCAAATCATTCGTGCAGTGCAGACAACAAATTACCAATGTATTCCAGCACAAAGAAGCTAAGAAAATAAATCATAAACAAGACAACAATGAGAAAATACTAACCATAACAGCAGTTTTATTAAGGACGGGAAGAGTACCAGGTATTGCCATATCGAACAGTGCAACAGATGAATTTGTATGAGCATCATCATCAAATGCTGCTCCTGAGAATAATTTCGTCCTGAAAATTATATAAGCATGTGAACTACTGTGACAATTTCTATAGTCAAAAGATCTAAATGTCAGCTATTTCATTACGAATAGACAAGTTACTATCCTTTTAATCGTTTTAACCAATTTAATGGAGAGCTGCAAAAATTATTAGGAATTTTCTTTTTGCCTTTTATCAATTCTACTTTTGATTTATCCTGATCTTGTTAATTAACTGAATGCTCCTATTTAAACTTTCATTAAACTTAATCACTGGCTTTTTAAACTTCATTTTTTTTTACCTATATTCTGAATTTTTTTTAATCCTTAAATTCCTCGAAGTCAGGAATTAAAAAAGTCTGAATTTAGAAATTCATTATATCATATGAAGCGACCTTGACTGTGATAAATGGAAAATGAATAATCAGTTCTCCATCCAAAAATATCAATAATACTATTGAAGTACTTATTAAAGCAACAAAGCTGTATTAAGCACCGCCATTTTTTCAAAAGCAAAAGATCACTGGAAAACCTGGTCATTATCTGAGCATGTATTTCTAAACCAATGAGTGGCCGGTATTCCATTGTGATTTTTCGAGAAGCACAAAACAATTTATTCCATAATCTCATCCGCGCTATAAGATTATTGCAAAAATATACCAGAACAAAGCGTTCCAGAAATCCACAGAAAGCCCTCAACAATGAAACTCTTGCAATCTTAAAACTTCTTACAAATTTAATTAATAGCCAAGTATCTATCATCCTATCCGTTGCTTATTAATTTCCTCCCATCTAATAATCAGAGAAGACTGCTTCGAAAAATAATAGCCAGATTTTTCTACATAGTAAAATTTCAGTAATTAATTTTTAGGATGACTTTATTCGCGATAACATGAAAGCTGATGGTTAAGCATTATGTAAAAAAAAATATAGACCTTCAAAGAAATGATTTATTGAAATATTAACATATAAAAATAACAACGAGTAAAAAGAATGTACATGGCTTTAAAGTGAATATTTGGGAATTTTAGAAATTTGTATATTATTTCAAGTACAAAACAAGCGGGAAAATTAACTGACTTTAGGAAATAAGGGATAACTTACGATGCTAAGTTAGGAAGTTCACTTAATCTTGTCAGAATAGATTTGTTCGAAGAAATCTAATGTTTCAGTTGAATGAAAATTACCACTTTCAAAAAAAGAAAACTCTTATGAAAAATGAATAACTCACCCTATACAAATCAATATTTTATTGAAATTCCTGCTATTAGTCAGTCAGTATTAGTCATTAAAAACAAAACATTCAGCGAATGCTTCTGCTAGCTCGTCGCCGATTCCTAAATTTCCAGCGGAATCCGATTCTTTTTTGTCTGCAACTGTTTTTTGAATTGCAGTAGTATCACATTTCAAGAATGGATCCTCCATTTCAGGTCTAGCAAGCTTACCAGATTTTTTCAAGGCACATGCTTTCTGAAATTAAAAAAAATTTTTTCTTTTTAAATTAAAGAAAAATAGAAAAAAAGATGATACAGTAAACTCGAAAATATATTAATAAAGCCTTACTTTGTAGGCAGGTTTCGTAGGAGGCTGCACAACTGGTCTATATTCGTATCTTTCCCGTTCTGCTTCACCCGAAAAACTTGGTAATTCCAGCTCATATGTGCGATCTGAATCCCAACCGGACAAGTCGCCGCAAGCAAGAAAGGGCACTAGAAGACGATTGGGTCCCAACAGACTGTTCACTTCCGCATCTGAAGCCATTATTTAAATTATGGACTGTTTTAATTACAAAGACACTTTAAAGGATGACTGAAAATGAATAATTGAGAGTAGAAAAAGATTTCAGAAGGCTGCCTTCTACTTACCATAGTCCGGACATAACATTGGATTTTTCATCGTTGGTATGTACCCTTTCGGCAAGCTGAATCCTTTACAAACAACAAATGCTTCTGAAATTAGAAACAAAATTTCATTTGGATTTGTAATATATGCTTATGAAAAGTATTTTAGTCCTGAAAACATAAAACGAACAATAAATGGAAGAACTAATTTTTCTTACCACAACTGCTTTGTCGACTACTGCGTGGTTTTGCACAATAGACCTCCTTGAAAAAAATTTTCAGTTGCCCATATAACAATGTGATATCACGTGCACGAAATACCTAAACTCAAATTCTATAAATTTGCAAATTTTCATCATCAAATTTTAAGAAGTACGTCAATAGCTTTGCCATAAAATAATTCAGAAAATCCTAAATAACTGCACAAACCTTAGCCACAAACGTTCCTGTTTCTTTTAATACAAATGTCGCAATATTCAATGCCTAAAATGATGGCTTCAAATTAGATCACTTTTTTCGGTTTAAAAGTTGATGAATGTAATCCATTTTAAAAAATTTTTCGAAAAAACTTGCAGTAAAATGTAATAAGGACATAGTAGTAATGATAACTTTAAATTTTACAGAATGATACTTACTGCTAAAACAAGTTGACTTTGTATGTATTCGTCCAGCGCGTGCAGCCCAGTTACTGAAATAATTAAAGAACCAACCATAATAAAAAAAAAATTAATTTTAAATTCATAAAAAATAATTTCAAGTTTATAAGAACCAAACACTAAATATTACCGTCGGGAGCGCCATCGCAAACAACCAAATCAGCCGTCAATCCTTCGAAATAAGAGATAATTTTCTCGGCCGTAGAAATCTAAATGGCTTATAAAACATTAATTTTAAAGGCATGATTTTTAGGAAAGAAAAAAAAGAAAGAAACGCCAGAGGTCTAAGAAATCCGTGCAAAAAAAAGCAACCTCGGTTATATCGCCTTGCAGTTGAATTACACCAGGCAATGGTGACATAGGTTGCAAATCAACAGCGACTATACATATCTGTAGTTCAAAATATATGCAAAGTATGGATATGAAGAAATTTTGGAAAAAAAAGAATTAAAATTTATATTTTCTAGCTTATGATTTTCATCGTTCAAAAAAAAAAAAAAAAAGAGTGGCATTTTAAGACTCACATCCTTCCGTTTTTCTTCATCTTGGGCAAAATATACTTTTTTTGATAAAACTTGACTCCAGCTACCAGGAGCAGCACACAGATCAACAACTCGATGAACACCTAAAAAGCTTCCAGAGAAACAGTTAATTCTGCGAGATACTGGAGAAAATCTTGAGTAAAATTTAAAACTCCGAATTCATTAAGAAACTCTGCAAAACGGAGTTCCTTAATGAATTCAAAGTTTCGAATTTTGCTTAATATTATGAATACAGACATTAACACTAAGACAAATTAAATTTGCATTGTAAAATGGTAGAATGATTCTGTATTGTATAACAAGAATCGCATGGTTTAGGTTTTAGAAAGTAGATTAATCCAGATTTTACAGAACAGATTAGATCTAGCTTAAAAACATGTCCCTTTGATCCGGCATTCTGCTCATTACCAAATTTACCAATTATTATCCCTCCATACAACTTTGAGATGAAGAGAATGGATTTCAGGGTGGATTCAACATAGAAATCCAATTATATTCTGAATATTTAGAAATGTTATTGTCTGGTAGGATTTCTTTTGAACAAACCTTGTCCAGTTTATAGTTGGATATTTCTACCAACAAAATTCATACCTTCAAATATATTAAATTCATCGTCGATTTGCATTAACTTAAATGCACTGCGGGCTCGCCAACCTTCTTCTTTTGCCAATCGATAATATATATCCCGTTTGTCCTTAGATGTTTTCCCCATGTCTATAAGTGTGATAGATTTTCATAAATACGTATTATTTCAACAATCTATTCGCTGCATGATTTTCTAAAATGATTTAATTTGAAACTGAAATTCCGGATAATTCAACAAAAGAAAGATGACAGTTTCATAAGCACTTGCATGTCAAAACAGTTCAATATAAACTGAAAAAAGAAAAACTTATAATTTTTGGAGAGAAATCCATCAGAAAAAAGTTGGCTAGTCTAAAGTTGGGAAAAATTATGATTAGACTGTCCAACCGAACGAAACGATATAAGCACACGACGTAAAACGTAACAATCACGTCAGCCCGCCTGATAAACCATTCATCTCTGCCACTGACGAAAAGCTTAACCAAATCAAGTGGACGAACCGTTCATCGGGTACTTTCAGGATATAGTGATTGTCCAGCAATAAGATAGCTGATGATCTCTCGAGAAAAAAAAAAGGAAGGGACGGAGAAAGAAGGGTTTTCTGGTTGAGATTTGCCTGCAATTGTTGTTGTTCGGGATAAAATCCAGAAATATCAAAATTTAAAGTAAATTAAATGCGCTTTTTCCTTGATATATGATATTCATGTATATATGTTGTGTCAGTTCTTGTCAATTTTCGTATGACCTGAGAAACATTTTTCCCACTATTAGCGATTTTTTGAAATCATTTGGCTCATTGTCTCAACAGCTCAAAATTTAATTCAACATTGGACTGATCCGATAAATATGTCATTTTCATTTACCAAAAAGAGCACATTTGAACACAAATTCGTTGCATGTGCTTCATTATTTAAGCAAGCATGACGTCGTACTCATCAAAAGTTTAGAAATAGCTTGAAAACGTGTTTTATGTTACAATTCCTCTAATCATTTGCTTTACCAAATACAATTCATCATGTATTCCAGCTATGTGAGGAAAACAAATCTCACGCATCACATCTCTCTGGTTCAGTATGCAGTCGTAATGTCTGCAGCATCTGATCTTCTGATTCCGAAAACGCAGGGAAAAACTTCCTGAACATCTCACACTTTTCTATTATTCTATACAAACGTTGCATATTCTATCAAGATTATTCATTTTGGACAACTTTGAAAAATGTACCAAGTAAAATTCAAAATGTAAATTAAGGCTTAAAGTATAAAAAATTCAAAAATAAAAAATATTTGATCAAGAGCTATAGATCTATCATTAGTAAACTGATTACTTTTAATGCATTTCTATTTCCATTTCAGATCTATCCTTGTATTTTCTTCTGTCTTTGGATTAGCTAATACTACGAATATCAATAGAGAATAAAAGAATGAAAGGGTATGCAGAAAGCGCTGAGTTAAGATTTGTCAAGTTTTGTCATCTATCATGTGATATGAAACTGTTGCATTTATGCAAGAGATCATTGATTTCAATCGATCTATAAATAAAATATGGAATAAGTGCTGAACATTAAGGTATCAAAAATCACTACGAATAACATAACTTATTGTGATAGGTAAATAAATCAAAGTTATCTCCCAGTGAGAAAAGAAATTATTAAATTGAAAAAATTATGCAGAATTAAAAAATAATCGAGTCAAAAATCAGTCAAAGGAATGTAAGATAAGCTTTCTAGCTTAATCCAGAAATAACTGTTGTTGCTGTATCTTCCTGATGTGATAAAAGAGGAACTTCTCCGATTTCCTGTTTTATCACATCAGGAAGATACAGCAACAACAGTTATTTTTGTTCTCTTTTCTCCACTTCGCGATTGACGACATCTTTTTGGTCTTTCACTTCTCGATGTGAATGAAGAATATCTGTCGAAGGCATCAATCTATAGTATTGAGCATTATATTATCTCGATCGAGTAAACGCCAAATCCATTCTAATCATATATTGTTAAGCTATTTGAGTTCAGGTAGGTGCGGTAATTTGAATTACAGCTGATTTTGAAACTATTCTGCACATGATGTATTGTGTGCTAAGTTGACAATGATTAGGGATTCATTTCATGAATTATAACCCGCATTCATAGAACTGCATCCAAATCTTCATCTCTCGAATCCTTCACAATTTAGTATACATTATTTAGAATTCTAATCATCATTATATTTCCCGAAATATCACTATTCTGATGTTGTTGAGTTGAATTAGTTTAAATTTGAAAATTGTATCAATTTTAAAAGTTACCAAGATTTGTCTTAATATCTCGTGCTTTATTCTGTTATTTAATCTTATTTGGTCTCAAAAATTGGCAGAATCTTTCAAATAATATTTTACATTTTTCTATGTTGAAGCTTAATGATTAATTTAAATTTTCATTGCCGAATAGCTTATTTCTTTCATTTGTATTTTTATTCATTTGGAAAATTCTACAATAATATTTATAATAATTTTTTAATGCAAAAGTTTAATTGACACTTGTTTTTTTATTGTTAATATATTACCTGTGGAATTGTCAGAATGAATATGTAAAAAGATTTTATTCACCTCTTTAACTTCACTGCGTTATTGGATTTTGCTAATTTTTGAAATTCCTGTGATTTTACTATTGTCAAAAACTTTTTATTTTAAAGTGAAATATTTTATCACTTTAAAAAACTATTTTTTGACCTTTTTTCTTTGTAATGTGTAGTGTAGTGTAGTGTGGTCCAGGGTAGTGTAGTGTGGTGTGGTGCAGTGTGGTATGGTGTGTAGTGTGGCGTAGTGTAGTTGGCATACGATATAGTACAGTGTCATGTGATGCAGTGTGGTGTGGTGACTGTGGCGTGGTGCAGTGTGTTATAGTGTAGGGTGATGTGGTATGGCGTAATATGGTGCGGTGCAGTGTAGTGCAGTGTGGTACAACGTCGTGTGATGTGGTCCAGTGTTGTGTGGTGAGGTGATATGGTGCATAAAAAGAAATAAAACCCTTAAACTCATGCATAAACAACAAAAGAAATAAAAAACAAAACGGTTTTTCCTTATATATCGGTGTGTTGTGTAGCGTAGTGCGGTGTAGTGTGGTTCGGTATAGGGTGGTTTAGTACGGTATAGTGTAGTGTAGTGTGGTGCAATATCGTGTGATGCAGTGTGGTGTAGTGAGGTGAGATGTGGTGTAATATGGTATAGCGTGGTGTAGTATGATATGATACGATGCAATGTGATATGATGAAAAAATTCCACGATGTTTTATAAGAAATTCGAGAAATTCTGCTTCGATTTTTCATTTCTTTTCTTTTCTTTTTTTCTACTTTAAAATGAAGAAATGTAAAACGAAAAATGTGGCCAATAATAATATCACTAACACTGTTTGTGCTTCGATAGGAATTTCCTGTTATTTAGCATTTCGAAAGAATTCTCGAGAACAAAAGCAAAAACAAGATAATCCGAGTAAACAACAAATAATGGATCGAAATTGTCAGACGAATCAAATTAATATTAAATCTTTTTTTACTGTTATTTACTTGAAAATTTACTTTGAATAAATACAGATAAGAAATATCGTAATTCTTCTTGAGAATAAAAATTTTTGATTCATTTTTCACAAATGAACTAGAAAATTATCATGCATTAAAATAACGTGGTTTTCTTTTCAGACTGGTCACATGACATATCGACCTATGCCAACACTTTTTTCTTATAAAAAGAAATTCTATTTGATGAAATCGGTGTTGCTGTCAAGATGCGTAACAATTATCTGATGTTGAGATTCAAAATACTTTCACAACAAAAAATTGCAAGAAAAGAGTAAGACATCCAAAATTTTTTTTTTTTTCAGCATTTTTATAATTTTATCACAACAAAAAAATTCCTCAGTGTAAAAACATACATCAATATAATAAATACATACCACACAGACACAGTAACATCAACAGGGGTTAGAATATAATCTAACGTCTATTACACTTACACTTCTGGTGTAAGGCATTCGGTAGTGTTCTATTAGCGGTGAATTTCACGAATCGTAATGGCACGACGATTACGACTTGTCTTTTCTACTCCACTGGCTGCAAAAGTTAATTGTCTCGTCGTTTTCGTCTATTGTCGAAACTAAAATATGTAAAGTTCTCAAGTCTAAAATATTGAAGAATTCTAAGACTCTGAATCGTTTCCACAGGCACATGACAGATCAAACGAATCGAGAAAGTGATCTTGTTAATCCGAGATGAAGCAATATTTTCCAAGTCAAGTTTATAAATCAATCTTCCAATCACTCCACGGAATACAATAAAAATAAATATAAAGTGCTGGCCTTGTAACATTACCATCATTGCAGTAATTGTGAGCTGTATCTCAAACAATTATAATTAAGTGCACTGAATCACAATTTCTTTGTAATTTGAAATATTGAAATAAGTTGCTAAAACGATCGAAAATAAAAAATATTTTCCATAAATTACCTCTATTTGCACTCCAAAATTGTTTCACATTTGAAGTTATAAGCCTGCGATTGACTTTGCAATGTTAGAAAATAATTCGCATTAATCTCCGAATGTCTAATCATGTACATGGTGATCGACATTAGGCGACTTTATTAACTAACAAAGAAAGAAACTTAGAAAAACATCTGGAATAAAGCATAATTAAATGTTTATTAGTTAATACTAAATTAAATCATGCTTTATTTCAAAAAAAATGGATTTTTTTTTAAAATTTTGTCAGTCCGTAAGATGTTGGCAAATAAAACATTCTCTTTCTTACTTTAGGGTCTTGAAATTACGAAAAGTCCTTGTCGACGAACTTGACAAAAATACAAACAACGTTTAGGCTCAATTTTGTACACATTTCAAGCCTTGGCAGTTTATGGCTGATCAATTTTGTATTTTTCTACTTCTTGCTCAATCATTCAATTAATATGATCATTGTGCCCGATCGAATCCACATTGGCGATGTGTAAACGATAATGTTGTGTCACGTATCTCACTTATCTGTATTCATAATCAAATCACAATCACTGCTTCAACTCCTTCCCCACATGACCCCACCATCGACCTGATTTCATGCCATAGAAAATGTTGAAGAACCGATGTGTCTTGCGCGGATTATGTGTGAGTATTGCAGCACAATTCCGCTCTGAATTTTGTCGTGACTGAAGAGTAAAACATTGGTGGAGAGAGAAGATATGTGGAGGTGATGTTTTTAAGTTTTCCTTCATCTGAAACCGATTCGATGACTTTTTACATACATATATGGTCATTTTCTCTCCTTAAATACATACATTTAGAAAGAGGAAGGACCATAAGCCCGAATATTTTTCTATAAGGTCGGAAGATTGTAGCTTTCATTGAAGCTCACCTTTGTTCCACAAGAGTTGCAATTCATCGATTCTACCCTTTCCCTAGAAGGGTAGATATCTTCGAATTTTCACCGAATATCTGGACTTTGTAGTTGGATGCATCTTGTGCACGGACGTGGTCAGTTTCTATATACTTCTATTTTAATTGAAATTTCATGTTTTAATTCCGAAGTTCACACATTCTTATGTTGAAAATGAATAGGATCAATTGCAAAAGTCTGTTCGAGGTATATAACATTTAGCATTTATTTTCTGACGATGATCAAGAAACCAGAGATATCGGGATTGGATTTTGTCGCATTAGAGCTAAAGATTGCTATGAATCAAATAATTTGAATCAAATTTAATGTGGGAGGATATTATAGCTTTTTTCTAAAATTAGCTCTCATTTCATTTGTGGAATGTTTAAAATTAACTTTAGGTAAAAAAAAAATTAGCAGAAGGTAATTTTTTTCAGCATTTTGAAATTAAATTTTATTTTCTACATTTGGGACAAATTAAATCTTTATTTTTATTTTTAACTGAACTCATCATTGGACTACTTATTGATTGTCGTCTTTCCTTTTCATAAATTTAATTTGTTTAGATAAATCATTTCCTACAAGAAAGAATTTGTGGGCAGATGGCGAATGCTATTCAGCGAAAAATTGCTGTGATGGGTTATCCGTGTGTCGGTTAGTTAATTTTATCTGTTTTTTGAATCTTATCAATAGGAATGATGCCAAAGGAACGCTTTGGTCGTAGGATATTGGGTTTCATTGATTATAATTAAAAAAGCTTGCACGAAATAAATCGAATTTATTTTCATTGTTCATTTCTATTTATATTTTAAAACAATGAAAAGTTCTGTTTATATGCACAGCAGTAAGTGGGATATTTAGTAACTGATTTTAAAAAATTGAAGTCAAACTAGAATATGTTTAGATTTTTTGAATTATTTTTTATTTTATTTTTAGGAAAATCTTCTATCACATTACGATTTGTGTATGGTAATTTTCCAGACGCATATGACACAACTATTGAGGATATTTATACAAAACCATATAAATTTAATGGAAAACAATTTGCTTTGCAAATAACTGATACAGCGGGACAGGTAAGCTCCTGTATATTATCGCCAGCATGGGATAAGTATTTTTATAGAATCAGTTATTCTGGTTTTAAATGATAAGATTTTCGAAGTGTCCAGGATTCGAATAGATTTTCCAATTTTTTTCAGCAAGAATTCTCATTATTTCCCCGTAGCTGCGCAATAGATATTGATGGTTATATCCTCGTTTATGCAATTGATGATCGAAAGTCGTGAGTTAACGAAAAATTTTTTCTGCTTCATGGTGCATTATTAACATTACTGTTAAATGTAGTTATGATGTTTCAGTGAGTGAATACATTTATTTTACCTATGTGTATTATAGTTTCATTTTACAGATTCGAAATAGTTCAATCGATTTACGATAAAATAATGGAAAATCTCGGGGATAAAAAGTGAGTGATAAGATTTTCTGGGTCTGATTATTAGAATTAAATTTGTAAAGACACTTCTTACTGAAGTTTTTTCTTCGGATAATACTTAACTTTAATTTTTAGCATACCAATTGTGGTTGTGGGCAATAAATTAGATCTACATTTCAATGCGCGACATGTTTCGACAGAAGAGGGTCGGCAATTAGCCATTTCTTGGAATGCTGCTTTTCTGGAAACATCAGCCAAAGATAATACAGTAAGTCACCGAGATACTTATTTCTGAATCCATTTTTTTCCAGAATATCTTGTAAAAAATTTTTTTGCTATCTCCTGAATATAGATTATGAAATGTAAAAAATTCTTAGAGTGAAACAGATATTCAGTTGATATAGGATTGCTAGATTTGAAATAGTTGGCATGATCCAAATACTTTTGTTCTCGCTGCACCATGCGTTTGAATTGTGGACGTATAATTGAAAACTTCCATAAGCTAATCCACTACTTATTTCGAATAATTTTTTACAGTCTGTGGAACAAATCTTTGATTGTTTGCTACGTGAAATTGAAATTGCCAATGGGAATATGAAGCGAAACCAGAATGGTTGTGTAATTTCTTGAAATTAATAGAACAGAGCAGCTTCTATGCTAGAATGAGAAAGCTCCACTTTAATGCTGCCAAAAAATCGATTTTGCGCTCATGTAAATTATTGTAAATATAAGTTTTGTCATATCCTTTTTTAACATGTTGTTTTCTTCATAAATTTAGTTGTTCGAGAAGTTTTTCATAGCTCTGATTCGACGGCTTAGTCGACGCCATTGTGTACATTACGCTCAAAGTGCATTAAAAAAATATATTAAATAATTTGCTCTTATAATTATTTCGTGTTTCTTTTTATTTTAACATTTTTGTCTTATATATATTTCTCTCTTCACTTCATTTTACATCGGAAATTATAGAATTTTTTTACTACTCTGTTAAAAAGCATGTGGACGAATGCGTTTTAGAGTCATATCATAGTGATGTCGTTTCAGAAAACTGGCGATGATTTTTCATGGTTTTCATCGAATCCAATCTCATGTTCTTTATTTTTTCTATTTTTTTTTTCAGATAGAAATACTAAGTGAAAACACTGACTTTAGTCACATTATTCTTATACATAACTCTAAATGTTCTGTTTTTCTGCTATGTAATTGCTACTTTTTAAAGCAAAATAACATGCATGAAATTGCACCCTATTAATGACATTGGAAATTTGATTGTTTCATTTCAGAGTGATGGGACAACTCATTTTGCTGTTAGAAATATGATCATTATAGTTTTTCTATTTTTTAAATTATGATTTGAAAACGAGTAGCAATTATTTTCCTGAAAGTTTCTCTATATGGCTTCCTTCCTTCATATTTGAAGCCAAAATGACCTTCATTGAGCCAGTTACCTTCTCTAAGTCCTTCCGCAGTTCCTTATTTTTGTTTTATGGATTAAAAATGTTTGTACATTATTATCACTGACTTTATTTTACTTCGAAATTTTTCACTTTCGCAGGATTTTTATTGTATTGTAGTTTGTCATCGTTGTAACATGATTCTCGATTGACGTTTTCATTTCATTTTTCTTTTTTTTTTTCTATTATTCCCTGCGATTTTTATCTTTTTTATACATTATGAAAAAATTTCTTACTGTTTATGTGAATTCTATCTTCCTGATGACCATCATACTATAATGCTCCATAATGCTTTTTTTTTTGTCCACTTTTTTGAAACTGTCACATTTTGCAAGAAACTAGAACGTGTGCCCTTGCTTTTCTGTATGAGTTTAATGCTTCTGATTTTTTGTCCGAAATGGAAGATGGAATTTTTACAAGAACTGCTATATATATATTTTTTTTGAGGGACTTAAGTATTATTTGACTTGAAGGAAGCCACTTTTTTTTTCTCTTTTATTGGCTAACAGTTTGAAAATAAGCCACTTTGTATCCTGAAACATTGATTGCTTGAAGCGTTTATTTATTTAACTTATTTCGCTTTATTTTCCAATATCTCTGATTTCAAATGATAGTTCTGTTAACTAAAGGATGAATTTCGAAGAATTTTGTGTGTGATGGCTTTTCCGGAGTGATCTAGTTGGTATGCAGTATTTGGTTGTTTTTTGTATATTTTATAAAATTCCGCGTATCTCTAACCTGAGTTTTTTTTTTTTTTTTTGTTGCGTATTGCTTGTTATTTCTTCTTTAGTTCAGACTTTTATTAAGTTCTATTAGTTATTTCATCATCTGTAAGTTGCTCATTTTTTTTTTTTCACTCAAATAGTGGATTTGCGATACCAGTGATAAAATAGAGGAAGTGAATGGAAATTCTGTTGAAGAGTAGAATGAAATATGTGATTTTTAATTATTAAAAATTTTGAAATACTGTAAATCGCTAAGGCGCGTGGAGGAGAAGTTTTCATATAGAACTAATCAAATCCATCAAAATATTAGAAAATTTTTCTGGAAATGGAAGGAGAGGGGGGCGAACAAGACGGGATTCTTTGCAAGAATCGATAAAGAGAAGAGAAATGGAAGTGTAAAGTTCCTGTTGCTGAGAATGATTCTTATTAGAATGATATAGAAATGATTTTTACTCCCAGAGAAAGCATCATTGTTTTCATTGTAGTTTTTATGATTGGATTTGCTTTATTTGTTTATTTTATCCACTATAATTGGTGTTGTTTGAGATAAGGATTGATGATTACTCACATGGTTTATTCGATCTTTCTTCCTCCCCAATTCTTGAAAAGATGGAAAGTGAAATTATCGAATTGTTTCATCAGCGTGTAAAGTTGGATGAAGAAGTTTTACTTACTATTGCATGTCGTTCATCCATTGAATATGGTTCTCCATGAAATTAGAAAAATTTTCCATTACCTATTGTGTTTATCTCAATCAAAGTTTTAACAAATTTTATTCCCGAAGTGCTACTGATCATTACATGTTACGAACTAGCTGTTTATATAGTGAATGTTTGTTGTTTATAGTGAATAAAGATTTCCAAAGAAATTCATGGCTGAAATAAAAAATCAGTTAATGTGAGCACTTTGTATTTTATGAAATTATATTACAAGTTTCCTTTGATTTTAATTAATGACCGTTTTCAGAGGATGTTATCCAAAACTCAGATCGTCTCTTTTCAAAAATGCAATTTTGATGATTTAAAGTTTTAACACTCTGTGAATACAGTTACAAAGAGGAAAGTGGGTTGTGAAGATTTATTCTAGTACCAGAAGTTGGTGGTAATTAGATTAACTTTCAAGCCTTTTTTATATTACCAATTAAAAAGCGATTTCTAAGAAAATGTCCAGAGTTATTCGAAGGAATTCGGTTGTTTCCATTCTTTGAATGAAAAGGTATGCCACGAGCCGGGATCGAACCGGCGACCTTTAGATCTTCAGTCTAACGCTCTCCCGACTGAGCTATCATGGCAATGAGTTGTTTGGTAAATGTTATTCATTACAGATGATGCCAGAAAGTAGTAATATGTTTGTTTATGGATCAAGTAATAATGGTGCTGTGATCGGTTCAGGTAAGGAAACATTCAAGTTATTACTCAGCAAATATTGAAGGTTAGAAAGTTCTAATCGTTTAATTGCTTTTGACAGATAAATTTCGGAATGTGTGAGTTTATATTGTGAAATGCGAAAGGTTTAAGGCTGGCCAAATCTCTGTTGACTTCGTATGAAAATTAGAAAAATCTTTTGGGGACAATTGGAACTTGCTTTGACTGCGGAGATAGCAAATAGTCACTCTAGACTCAAATAATTATCACTTTTCTGTTCAAATCATTCACTGTTCCAAATTATTTGGTTGCTGTCAATCATTTGTTATCATATTTGTTACCATTATTCTACCCTTTCTAATCCTTTCATTCTAATATCAACTTTTATTTTTATTCACTTTCAGTCCTTCCGTTTCGTCCAATATATTGTTTTGCCTCTTTCCCTGGGAGTCTTTTTCGATAATTATTTGATGTCTTGGTGATTAGATTTGTCTTGCTCAATTTTCATAGGATTCCATTGAATTTCGTCTGTCCATAGATGACTTAATCTTTGTAAATCCCATCACTGCTTATAAAACTTAAAGAAATCAACATTTTCAAAGCGATTTCGATCACTATTTTTATGAAAAAAAATGTACGAAAAATGCATAATAATTTAATTACATTTTGGTGTCTCTTTTATTTTTGTAGAACTATTCCAAGATCGTAAGCAAAAGATAATATTTATTTCTATAATTCCTGCTTCTTAACTGGACTTATATAAATGTTGAGTTTTTCATTTCGCAACTTTCAGCGCAGATTTTCGATTTCTAAATGCAAAAATTGAATCAGTTTTAATTTCAGCTTCGGATGGAGTGCAACGATCTTTCTCACCAGTCGGAAGTATAGTATGTAACACGTAAGATTTAAAATACATAAAGATTCGTATAATTTGAATTCACATTTTTCCAGAATACTTTTTTTGAATATAAGATCGAATTAATGTCGACAGGTGGCTGGTTCGGTATGAAAATGTAAGCATAATATCTGTCCATGCATAGGAGACTATTAAAATCATTTAGTCTTACTGAATTTTGCTTCCAGAATATATGCTTTTGTACAATATAACATAGATTTTCTCTGCAAATGAAATTTAGTTTCTTGAAAATTCTTTTTTTGAATGATTTTGCATTGGATATATTTCGTTTATTTGCGACTTGAGAGATCATTGGATCTTGCTATGCGTATATCCCTTAATAGATAAGAAGATGACTAGACATTCTGAAAATCTTATATTTTTAAATGATCGTCGCAGTCTAAAATCCAACATTTTTGTGAAAATTGAAGAATTATAAATTCACTTTTTAATCAGGCCTTTCATATATCGCTGACTGAAAACAAAAAAGCGAACTTTTTCTGCAATCATTTTTGGTACAATTGAATAAAAAGGAGCGCTTATAAAAGAGCACTTTTAATTGAAATTTGGATTTATTTTAATAATTTTGAAAAAGTTCTATCACTATTTATTACATTCAGATCCGATTTGGCACAGATGGCTGCAAAAATAGATTCATTGAAAAAATGGACCGTTTCGACTTATAAAATAACGAAACAGTCTATATGTGAAAATTTAGGAAAGGTTGGGAAATTTTTAAAAGAAATTTTTCTTTATGGAAAATTTCATCTGTTTTTGCTAAACTTTTCTTTCATGCGTTTCATATTTCATACTTTTTGTTTCATATTTTATTTTATTCTTTTCTTTTTACTATATTCATATCTATTACTTTTTTTATTTATGATGCAATATTGATCCCATTTTTTTGTGTCTTTTTTGAAGACATTAAAATTAGTGGTGTATACACTCGTACTTAATGTTATTTTACTTCATAATAATGGTTTTCAGGTAGAGCGTACAGTTGATAAGGAATTGGAAGAAGAGATTGAACAATTGAAAATTTTACACAAATATTACAATCAAGTTGGTTTTCTTAACCTGCTACCTTCAGTTTTTGAATTGTTGCTATTTATTTTTTGTCTTCAAATATTTCTGATAACGAATTTGAATTGAATAAATTTTAATTTATTGCAGATGTTAGCAATGTCAAAATTATTTACTTCAAGTTTTCATCAAATGAACGAAGCACAAAAAGGTTTAGCAGAATCTCTTTATCAACTCTCACTGAAAGAAATCAGCTTGAGCGTAAGTTATTTTCAATTTTGAAAAATTCTTAGAAGTTATAACTATTTTGTAAAAAACTTTCCCCTACTGATTATTCATTCGGAAATGCTCCAGTTAATTTCTTCTTCTTTAACTACATGAGTCAGTTGATTATAAGCTCCACTATAAAATTTTTATTTATTTGAGTCCATTAAATTTTGTTTCTTATAACGTGAAATCTCAGAGTCTGATGACAATAACTTTTGAAATTTCAAGAATAATTAACACTATTTTTTTAGGCAGAATGTTCCTCAAACTGTGATTCATTGCGTTCGGTGGCACATAACGGTGAACTTTTAGAGCGCGCTTTGTCATTTTTTCTGTCATCAATTAAGACACTGTCCGAGAAAACATTTGAAGACACAATGGGAACAATTCATAATTATGATCAGGTTTTTTTTTTCATTGTTGATGCCAACTAAACTTTTGCTTAATTTATCTCATTCTAATCACAGTTCTTTATTCCAATCAAACCACGGTAAAGGCTTTACTAGACTTTACTAGCCTTCTTTTCACTTCATTATCGATTTGTAAACCGCAATTTTATAGTTTAATTTAACATGAGATTTATTATAGCGGAGTTGTCATAAATTTGCCAGGTTATTGAACTGATTTCTTAGAGAATAACGATGCTAGGATTCGCCGTAATAAATTGTAAAAAAAATAGTAAAAGAGATGGAATGAAAAAATTTTCGTCGATCATATTAATAAATATTCTCATAATAGGCTCGTTTGGAATATGACGTACATCGTAATGAAACAGCAGCGTTACAACAATCAAATGCAAGTCCTGAAGCAGTTGCAGATGCCGATTTCAGATGTAATCAACATCGAAGAAAATATGAACAGTTAAAAGCTGACGTTAAGGTCCTCTTTTCCTCTCTTGATTTTATTTCTAATTCATTTGTCAGAGCAGGAATTGAGCTTCGTAAGATAATGTTTGGTGCTGTTAGCTAGGTATGAAATCAAAACAAAAAAAGGCCAGTGTTTTTTTCTTCAAGTTGGACATAAAATAAGTTGTCTTTCACTGAATGATTCTATCATTTGATAATAAGATTGCAATTTTGATTTTTAGGTGAAACTGAAATTACTAGAAGAGAATCGATGGAAAGTAATGCGTAAGCAGTTGTTGCTTCTTCATAATGCCTTGATAGCGTATTTCTCAGGTATTAATTTATCTGCGCTATTTATATACTGAGTTAGATTATCAGAGCTGTGTTGAAGATATGAATCTTGCGGTAAAACCAACATATTTTATAATATAAATATAATAAAATGATCAACATTTCAATGTACAAAAGAAATTTTGATGTTTTCAGGCAAATGAATCATCCATGTCTAGACACAAAGGCTTTTGTTCTCTCATTTTCCGACCTGTTAACAGAGCTCATGTGCTTTGAAATGTTGAAATCCATGTTAATTGTCTGGAATTCGTAGGGACTAAAATTATTTAAGCATTACCCGTCTCTTATCCTTCGTCCTGATAATCAGATCTTTGTATAATCCATATACTCTAAACTACCGTCCACTACAAAGACCAAGGACTATCGATATAAGAAGGAGATTCTGGTGGTTATTGTGGTTTTTAAGCAATTTCACCTCACTCAGTTCTTCACTCGAGTAACTCAGTTCACTCAATCCGCCCAACATTACCATCGTACGCATCTGTTTGCAAATACTTGAAGTGATTCAAACGACCTTTACAAGCTAAAAGTAAGTGACTTAAAAGAAAATCATCTGATCTCACTATCCCATTCGAGTATTTTACAATCTAGATTCCAGCTACGACCGTTTTCTACTTTTTTTACTAATTCGACCGTAATGCTTGTTACATCATCTATTTCACAATAATTAAATGTCAGTTTTCGCACCAAACCTAGTACACCAATGAGAGCATTGTTCAACTAATGCTCAGTACAGTAGCCGATATCGAAAATAATTAGGTTTGATATAACTGGTAATGATACCCAAACACATATGTCTACACTCATCGTTTTATTGAACATTGTGTTTTTTGTAACTCTGTAACTACTCCTTGATAGTATACATA
This sequence comes from Onchocerca volvulus, assembly GCA_000499405.2. Lineage (NCBI taxonomy): Eukaryota > Metazoa > Nematoda > Chromadorea > Rhabditida > Onchocercidae > Onchocerca > Onchocerca volvulus. The sequence continues at coordinate 6,339,261 of HG738139.1, read as the reverse complement.
GTATTAACGTAAATGAATTGATGAAGGTAGCTGGAGTAAACGCTAATCGCTCTTCTTTAATAAGATACTCTGGCGTACTGAGCGTGAATTGAACACTGCCCTCACTGGCATACTAGGTTAGATTTGAGTAAATTAACATTAAATTATTGTGAAATAAATAATAGAATAAGTATTATGGCCGAATCAGTAAAGAAAGTAGAGAACGCGATAGTAGCTTGGGGTTTGCATTATGAAGTACTAGAATGAAATGATAATATGAACTCAGATGATTTTCCTTTAAATCGAGTCGCGTTACGTTAAGCTTGTAAAGATCATTTGAATCATCTACAAATACTTCAAGTATATGCGAACAGATACGTACAGTAATGGCTGTTGAACAGATGGAGTGAGTTGAATGATTGGACTGAAGAACTGACAGTTCGAATTGACTGAAAAACCGAATAACCGCCAGAATCTCTTTTTTATATCGATAGTCCTTAATCTTTGTTATGGGCGCTGGCTTACAATATATGGGTTATATAAACAAAGTTATCTAATTTGGTTATCAAGACAAAGGATAGGAGATGGACAGTGCTTGCAACAAGTTCCAGTCCTTACAACATTTCAGACAATTGACGTGGATTTCAACATTTCAATGTACATGAGCTCTATTAGTAGGTCGGAAGATGAGAGAACAAAGGCCTTTGTGCCGAGATATCATAAATGATTTGCCTGCACATGGTACTTTGATTATTTTATCGTATTTATATTATAAAATATTTCGTTACTGACAAATCGTTTCAATTACATGAAATGAGCCATTATGAATTTAAGTAGTGTTGCGAAAAAGCTTTTGAGAAACTATCTCCGCAGTATATAAATAGGGATTCTGATTAGTTTTCCTTTCGAAGATAAAGTTCAATTTAATTGACACTCAAGTTGCTCCTCTGCTAAAGATTGCAAGAAGCTCCAGTGATATTAAGTCAGCAAAAATCAATGAATTTCACATTTAGGCAATGCGAAGGCTTTGCTGTCCGCAATGGAAAATTTAAATTTGGGAGAGATGACAAATGACGGTGTTGCTCCGTCATTTTTGGAACAGTGAAATAAATGTCTGTTGTAATTAAACAGTTTTATTCTAATTTTTGGAATTACCATCCCGAACGTCGAGCGAATAATGTACCTTAAACTATCTTTAAAATAGTACTGAGGAACATTGTCAGCGCCAAAGAATGAAAATAAGTAGATATCATCATCGAATATTTCGAAATATTCCCAAGAATTTTTGTCTTGATCTTTAATATTGATTATATAATTAATATGTAAATGTATTTGTTTTTTTCTGTTTGCATTCAGTGCAAGCACTTATTCAATTGAAAGCGATTCAATGAATTGAAAATTGTAACAGTTATCAAACTTCAACCTTGCATATCAACATGATGGCTGCAATTTACTTTCCAATACTGAATGAAGCGATTAAAGTTGTGGTTATTCTTGTCTGAATTCTAATTCGAGATATAAGATGGATATGAAAGTCGCTATTCACGGCATTGATTACCTATTTCTAACTTCTATTTTGAATATTGATCTTTATGAAAATTGTACTCACAATGTTTTTTTCTACCGATTATCTATTCGTTGCAAGTTTTATTTTAAATTTTGATCTTCATTTCCAAAAGTCATGCCGTGGAAATGTTTAATATTAATAATTTACTGCCTATTGTATTAAATTATTCGTAAATCTTTTTGTTCCTGCAGTTTCGATTAACTCTATCTCCTTCTGCACTTGTCAGCTGTCGTTTCAAAATTGTTTTCTGAGGATTTTGGAAACAACTTAGGAAAGTAATGCTCTTGAAATTAGTTCACGAAGAAGTATAGATTTGGATCCTTCGTTATAAGAAAGTAAAAAAAAGAAAAAAAAAAGAACCAAGTGTGAAATAATGTTTTTTGAAAGTGAGTACTTTATTGTTTCAATCTTAATATCCTGTCAAAGTGTTTTTCGGTAACTTAAAGAAAGTGGTGTAGAATTATTGCAGAAAACATTGTGAAATGCTTGTCGCTTTATGATTTTTTTAAAATCTTAATTGAAAATTTCATCGTTATTATTCATTAACATTCTTTTAAGTATTGCTTCACATAAAATCAAATTAAAACGAAGGGAATCACTTATTGTTTGCGTTTCACATTTTATACCTCTTACCGCTACTGTTATGTATTGCCGAAAAAGCAACGAGAAATAAGGTTTGAGAATTGGAGAAAATAGTGTCCGTGACGAAGTTAATATTGATGTGATGTGATAATGATTCATATATTGATGGAAAAATTTATAGAGCCAAAACAGTGGATGCTGAATTCATAAATCAAATATCAGAAACAGGAAAAAAAATCAAATTCAGAATCCTCTCAGGAAGTTAAATTTATAATGTTTATCGTCAGTAATTGGAGTGGAACGATGAAGTATGATAGTTTTCTCACTGAGGAGATCAATAATCAATCGCTATGTTTCTAAAGTGTAGTTAGGAATGAGTCAAATGTTTTGAAAATGTGCGTATGCAAACAACATGAAGAGGAAGATACAGACGGATGGTGACAATGCGGCGATACGATGTAAGTAGTTGATGTGACCTTTACCCTTTTTGACGATGTGCTAAATTCCATTTCCAACCAGCCCCATTCTGCAATGGATTGCTAATGTAGTCATGAAAGATTCAAATTTTTAATCGCCACTCTGCACAGTCGGTTGTTTGATCTGCATTGTTATATCGACACTTTTATCTAAATTTTTCGAATAATTCGAGATCCTTTAAACTTTCCATCTGTACTTCGACCAATTTTCCAGTCTTCACATTTGTTTTCGATAATTTGACGAATTATGGCAGGATGCAATTGTACGATTTATTTGGCAAAATCGCTGCTTAGTTTTCCTCTCTCCAAAAAATAGCTTTTTCTAAATTGCAAATTGTTACACTCATAAAATTTTTATTTTATTTAAAATTTAGAAATGAAAAATCTCCAACTTTTGAATTTCGAGGATTCTTTCTACTATTAAACAAGCATTTCAGAACGAAAATAAACTGAGCAGGAATTAGTCGCCTGCATCTTATTCATTAGCGATTTCTTAATGCAACAAATTTTTTTAATAGTATTACACTATTGTACTTCCGAATATTGTGAAACAAAGGCAAATTATACATCCGAATCTCTTGATGCATATTTGTGAATTAGACTTAGAAATATATCTATGGACTGATAAACTTTGTACGTCTCTATCAATTCCCAAAAAAATTTCATTATGGTCATTTTGTTCTATTTTATTTCTCCATTTATTTAATCGGTCCTTCATCTGTCCATATCCATGCTTTCTCCATCCCGTTTGACTTCAGTTATTAGTTCCCTCTAATTTTTCATGATACTTCGAAATCTCCCATGATATCTCGGATCCTAGACAGTTTATTTTACATTTTCTCTAATATCTAAGTTCTAGTTCTATTTTTATTTCTTCATAAAAGAATCAAAACTATTCAGAATATGAAGAAAAACAAAACATACGAACGCCAGGAAAAAAGCAACTTTAATCTATTCCATGAAAAAAAGAAATTAAAAAGGAGGAAAAATAAAAAAAAAAAAGTTCTCTTAATAAATTTTTTTTTTATTTTTGTCATGCTACTTTTCAGACTTCCTTGCTTCCTCACAAACAAAATGAACAAAATCTATAAACATATCATGACAAAAACTTAACTCTAACTCCATTAATTTTTATAATTGAGCATGCCAACTATGAAGCAACAATGTTATCATTAAAAATGAAATTTCTATTGGCAACTTCATATTCAGTTCTTAAATCTTTTGTTTTTTGATATATTTGATGCATAATGTATAGCTTGATTTGATTGATTGCCCCAATTTATATCGCTTTTTCGTCATACTCCTAAACTTTTTTTTGTTCTTTTTTTTCAGTTCACTTTGGTACAAACGTTTTTTCAATTAGTTTTAATGCCTCATTTTTATACTGTAATAGATCTTTCTTAATCGAATTTCCATCCTCTTCTATCTTCTCAAATGAAATCAATAAAGAGACAATTAAGTTGCTCTTTAAAAAAGTCACAATGAAATGAGCGATGCTTAGCAATCAAGAGAATAGTCTAAAATTTGAACGACTAAATTTCTGAATTGTCTCAAAGTTACTAGCTGGAAGTTTTCAGATTTTCAGTCTTCCAGGATAAAGTTAGAAATTCATTGATAATTACAAAAAAAAAAAAAAAAAGGTTGCACCTGGATCAGAGATAATCTTTCTGCCCCATCTCTTTTTTCTTTATTTATTCTGTTCTTTCATTTATCAGCCATTGAGTGAAGCTTTTTGAAGCGGCTAATTTTTTTAAAACAAATGTTTGGAATGCTTAGAATCATTTTGCCTTATATGATGTGAGTCCAAGGAATAAATTTAACTCAGATCCATATATTTCATTAAAATTCATATCTATTTCCAAATATCACCTATCTAACGTAGTACTTTCCCTAGTAAGATAGAGGGGAATCACTCAGTTTTATTAATGAATTCGTAATTAATTCAGTTTTAATCTAACATATGCCTTTCATATTTACTTTCTTTTTCATGTACAACCGATATTTATTGGAAGAGTGATAAAGTATAATCAAAAACAGATTTATTAATTGGATTATTAGAGAAGATATTTGACTGTTCGAAAGAGAGATAGAGAGTGCATTTGAAGGAAGCGATTTTCACTATATTCATTGACATCGGTAAATTTCTGAAACTGTAGATGTTGGTAGGTTTGTTTCTCGTGTTAGTGCACATATTTAGATCACTTGACCTATTTTAACCTTTTCGTTGTTCGTCTTGTTAAAATAAACTATTAGAAATAGAAAGGTGAAAAAAGAATATGGCACACTGTGTACGATGTCGTACAAACATTTCGATAAACAAACTTTTGCTTAAAAAAATAGCGAAGAGGAAACTGATGACAAAGCAGAAAATATTCTAAAAACATATTTTCTTTCATTTCTTCCTAAAACCGGTTTCTCACGCGCATTTTATAATGTAATAGTTTGCTAATAAATTTAAATCTCTCGAGAAGGAATAAGTTTGTAAAAGAAGAAAGAAAAACTGTCTTTCATGTCTTTAGAATCAGTAACAGCCAAGTTTCAATTATAGGTATATGACGCTTATCAAAGAGGTTTGCTAATTAGGCTTAAAGCAAAGTCTTTGCCAAAATATTCGCTCGATTGCGCAATTTGTTAATTGCTAATTATTTAACTTGAAAAAATTGTTTATATTATTATCTGCAAGATTTTTGCTAGAAAAAAGTTGCGAAAAGGAAGATAGGTGAAAATGTGAAAGAATGGAATCATTCATTTATAATCAATTTAGGATAAATTTCTTGAATTAAATGCATTAAATGAATTTAAAAATTAAACTGAATAGATCTTTGTCATGAAGTAGAAAAGAATGTAAAGAAGAAACTGTACAATTTCATATCGATTTTCATAAAATCTGTATGAATAAAAATGTAAATGCTACCTGTTACTCCGCAATGATCTCCGCAAGTTCTCCACCGATTCTTTTCAAATTTTGACACAACCTTGCATTCGAATAGGCGCGTGCTTCTATATCAACATACTTACTTTTCTTCATGTATCACGTGCGTGACAACTAAAAGTAAGTGAGGGGCGGAGTTCATTGACTCCACCTTCCTTTTTTCTCTCATTCTCCTTCTTTCTCCCATTTCTCTAAGAATAAATAATAACTAATAATTAAATAATAATAAATAATAACAAGTAATAATGAAAAGTAACAAAGAATAATAAATGTTTAAAAACATGGCGTATTCGAATGCAATGTTGTGTCAAAGTTTCAAAGCAGTAGATTAAGGATTTTCCGATATCTAAGACTTTGAATTAATATAAATAAGTTCCGTGTTTAAGAATTTTCGGAGGTTTAAGATTTTGAACACACGAACATTGACATTTTTATTTATATAGAATAACTGGAGCCGGACATGCGAAGCGTGACCGGCCCCCATAAACCAGCTGGATCGTCCACGCGGAGCATGGCCCGGTTCAGCTAATATTTGAATATATTTAGAATGGCCTTTCATTTCCACAGTATTTCCTTTTTATCTGATTGCCCCTATGATCACAATTTTTCAGTTCTTTTATTAAACAACGCTTGTTCTTTCACCAATAATTCAGAATAGATTTCATTCTCCATCCTAACATATTTCCTTCAACTTTTTATTCTTACAATGCTCCATTTCCTTGTTTATGCCAATTCTTCGTTTTATTGTAGATTTTCAGCCTTCTGGAACTTCTCAACATTAATGATAACACATTTTGAATATTGCATGCATCAGCAGCTCATTGTTTACTTTTGTGATTTCACCATCACCAAAACTATTCCGTACATTTGTTCATATTCCATCAGAAAGCATTACATTCTATCCATTCCATTATTTTATTGTGACTTTCACAGATTTTGTGAAATTTTGACATTTACAAATATATCTTTTTCTATCTTATTTAGCTACTTCTATAATTATGTGGTTTTAAACAATTATTAATATAAGAATTTTTGCTTCGATTTATTGATTCACTCATTCCTTTCTTGATCAGGTGTTGAGGAACATTTTGACTTCATGATATTTATTTTTCAAAATATCCATCTTTTCTGATATAAATGACAAAGAATTACTATCGATTAATTAATATGATTAGAAAACATGACGAAATATATGCGTTTAATTTGTTCTTGAATATTTGCAGAGAATGATAGAATCACCCATGTTTTCATTCATTTTCAATTTATAGCAAGTTAAGGAAAGAAATATATACTACGTTGTTATTAGATAATTAAATTTATATTTCACTTATTGTTGGTAAACGAGAACTCAGATTACGCATTTATTTTTTGATTATGATACTGGCATCGATATCTCTATTCTTTTATTTGCATTATATGTCAGCATTTGTAGTCAAATACGTAATAAACTCTACGAGATATTATTGCATTTCCTTCTTTTAGATTCCGTAATAAATGTTTGCGAATGAAGATTGTAATATTATCCAAATATGAATAGCTATTCAATTCATTCTAAATATTTATGCGCAAAAAAATTTAAGAATGAGGAAAATGAAATGATACAAATTTATAAGTATGATGATCAATTTTGTATGTTGAAAATTTCATGCATAGTTTTATTGAATTCCTGTTGACAGATATCGAATGGAAAGATCCAAGTTCTTGTATTGTTAAATGTGTAACTTTTAAATCAAATTTAATCTTTTTAATTTGTTTCATTTTTTTAAGGTACGATGAATCGTAGCATTGTTTGATTCAAGAAACTGGAAGAATAGGTAGAAACATGCATGGTAGAAACACGCATTATTATTCAGCGGTAAGTTAATAATTACTCTTCTTGAAATGCAAATAGTTCTTCTTACTTGCTTACCGAACAATAACATTGTTTCATCACCGAATAAATACTATCTTGTTACTGATGGCCAGTTGCTTTTGAATCTCATTTTTCCATCATTAGATGCTTTGTTACTGACAGTCTAATTATTATTCGATGACGAATCTTTTCTTTTCTTCATGATGTGATTGTCGATTCAATTCAGCCATTTACTGAACGGAAGACTTATACCTTAACGTTTGGTTTATTCCACAGCGCCACTTCTGCTTACCAAGAATGGCCCACTTGGAGTACACATTCAATGTCCACGTTTCATTCAAGCAAGTAAGACGTCATACTCATCGAAAGTTTGAGAATGGGTTGAAGATGTTTCTCCCCACAATTCCTCTGATCATTCGCTTTACCGAATATAATAGCTTCATTACGTACTTCAGCTATCCTGAAGGAAACTTCAAAATCTAAATGGTTTGCATTCTGGTTCCCGTGTTCTAAAAAAGTAGCAATTTACACTTGGCGCTATTGTTGTACCTATTTTTATCTTCAGCATCCTTTTGTTTTGCATTAATGGAATTCACACCTAGTGTTTTATTGCCAGGAAATACGCTGACGTGATGACACACACACACACACACACACACACACACACACACACACACACACACACACACACACACACACACACACACACACACACACACACACACACATATCAACACCAACTGACACATACACATATTATGCTAGGGAAATTTTGTCAACTTTCTCACTTATCCATCCATTTGTCGGTCCGGAAATCTCGATATTCACAGCTGCTGCTTATTCCGTTCTCGATTTTATTTCTCTTCAGTCCATTTCTAGAAAATTCCATCATGCAGTTCATTTAATTATTTCAGAATTTTTTTTTTGATCATAACTAGTAACATCGATGGTGGATGCTAATGTTTTTTTTTAAGGTTAACTTTAAAATTTTAGAAATTGACTTTTAAGGATTTTTTTAAATATCAATCTTGAATTAGTTTATTAGTGGAATCGATTATCCTTAATTACGTGATCTGAGTTAGATTTGATGATTTCCAGTCTTCTATTGTTCAACATTCTGTGAAAGAACCGAATCGCTGTATTGATAAGTAGTAGGGAAAAAATGGGGAATTTAAGGAACTCTGAAACAAAATAAAATGAAAAATAAGATTAAAGATTGAAAATACAGCGTTAGCTTGAAGTATCAATTCTTATTACATATGTCAACACAAATTTCACGAAAGATCCTTGCAAAAGAAGAGCAAAATATTTTGACCAAAAAAAAAAAAAAAAAAAAAAAAAAAAAACAAATAACCAACAAAAAAATAATAAGAAGCTAGGCAGGTGTCGCTGGTTGTTCAGAAAGTAATGAGAAATAATAGGAAACTTTTTGATGATGTGAAATGAACAAAATTCATGTAAGCTGTCAGGAAATGGAAAAGAGGAAGATGCTAGAAACTTAATGAAGAGTTGAGAAGGAGTGGGAGAAGAGGAGAGGAATAGGCAAGGAACATTTTTGTTGAAAACAATCAAAATAATCTTTAAAAAATAAGCACATATGCTAGTTTGTATGAAAAGTTGCTGTCAGGCAAACAAGCCTTTGTTGTTTTTTTAAATCTTAACAAATGAAGCAGTGAATTGTTTTTAGGTAAATTCTGGAGTAGACAGTGATGGCGACACATACGGTCAAGCGGTCAGTTCATTTTTCAAATTGATGAAATTTTCTTGCCTGCGATTAAAAATATAATCCTTCTAAGCTTATGATTGATTCCATGTGTAAAGATGTTTTGAATTCTCGTCGTGACGTGGGTATTGTAAAAGAAACATTTTTATGGAAGGAGTACTTTAAAATTAAATTTTTAAACTATGTGCATACAATTGGAATCGATATTGCCACCCGCATATTCGAAAGTATGGATGGGGAACATAAAATATTGATTTTCAGGTAGAAACTGTTAGTTCAATGATCGAAACGAATTTCCACTCTTACAATATATCTATATCTATTATATATGTTTTAGAATGTTAAAAGGTTTAAAGACCTCAAGTTTTGTAAATTCACTTCATAGGGCAGTTTGCAAACGATTATTTTTTTTTTTTAAATATTGATGAATAATCCAAAGAAAAAGTTCTTTGAATACTAAAGATCTTTGTTTCAAGTTACTTCGCTGGAATGTGGGATGTCGTATTAATAGATTAATCATTTGTCATGGGAAATTAAAAATTCTGAGCTTTATGTAGGAAGAGAAAAGGATTACTTATTAATCTGATTTTATCTAATTTTCTGTTACTTTTTTTTAATCTGATTTTTTGTAATTCAGAGCTTATCCTGTATTTTTTCTAATAGTCTGATTTAAAAAAAAAAAAAAAAAAAAAGAAAAATAAAAGCAATCATAATGAATAATCATGCCATTTATTGTCAAAGGATTCAGTCAAGTTTCTTCTTCCTTGTATCACACTTACTGAGATCCATTCCTTATCTTTCTATCATCTTTTCAAAAGTTTTAATCTATCAAGTATGTCCGTTTTCTCTGCTTGTTTTTTTCAACTTGACAACAATTAAATCATTTGAATCTAATTTGAATCATTCTGTTTAAACAGTGCTTTCTGATTTTTATCGAGATATAGCAATTCAGCAGATCAGATCCTCTTACAATGTTGATATCACAGTGTTCGATATTTGCTAGCTAGTAATTTCCAGGTATTTCCTTCAAGTCATGTTAAAATTATTTCATTAATTCTTTTTTGATTGGTAAGAACAGATTTGTACACCATAATATTATGATTGCTTTTACAGTAACATAACAATGAAATTCTAATAAAATTACATAGCTTTAAGATCTTTTTCTTCTAATCGCATATTTTTTTCAAGTAAATTCAATGTTTTCAATCAAAAATATTAGTTTATTTTTTCAATTTTTTTCAAATTTAAAAAAAAATTGAGAAATTTTGGAAATAAATTTTTCGCAGAGCAATTTGCTTGGAAATATATTTCAAAGTAAAGCTGTTAAAGTGGCTATAAAGATAAATAGGATAACATTCACCAAGTATCAGATCGTAGATATACACAATCTAATGAGTTATAAAGGATGAATTCATGATCAAACTGTTTAAAATTTCATTTCATTTCTGCATTGGCATATTTTCATTTAAAACATCTAATAATCATTTAGTCGAAATAAAACATTGTTTAAAATTATATGCAAACTCTGGCCTGAATATAAGCCATATATTTAAATAATTTTTTTTTCTACTATTTCGAAATTTTCAAATGAGAAAAAAGATGGCTTATTCAAGATGTTAGCTATGGAAGAAATGTCCGTAATAAATAAATAAACAAGCTTGATAAATTAATATTTATCCCAAATTGTTCCGTAAAATATTATTTCTGATTAAAGCTCGAAATTATGTTTTGATATCGAAAGAATGAGACAAATGACATTGCAGGTGGAGGGGACAAATAGATATTTCAAATAAGTTAATCCGATATTTGTCGTTTGTTAAAACTTATTTGCACAGCATGTCTATGTGACGTTGATCAAAAATATTATGGAAGAGGTGAAATTGTTTGTTCTGTATTGTAGCTGCTCGTAACAATGTTTCTGTAAAAAAAGTTCTACTCTGCTGGTGTAGTGATAATGATGGATATCATGATAATAATATATATGATAGGTCATACTATATTGCACATTGTATTGCTTTTTCCAGCAAACTTTCCTGTGGGAATGCTCTCTCTCTCTCTCTCTCTCTCTCCGTTGACATTATTAATCCATCTGGCTGGCCCTATGAAATTCCTTTTTTTTGAAACAAAACTTGAAAGATTCGAAGAACAAAAATCTTCGCCTTATTTTAGTGTCATTCTGATTGCACTTATTGCTAACTAAAATTCAATCTTGGTATGGTCTCAATTGACGACATTTATAGCCTAGCTCTGTTCAACATTGGACATACATTTTGCTATGGCAACGAGAGCAACTCTTAATAGAGTTACCTTCAAGTGCTATTATTATAGCGAGGGATTTAATCAGGCTGTGAATCTAATCTCTTGATATTATTTAAAAGATCAGAGATCGAACGGCCAAACTGCTCCCACATTTTTCATAAAAATTTAGTTCATTTGTTTACAAAATTGCGCTAGAAATATAGTGATTGATTTTTTTTGTAATCTTATTTGCAATAACTATGACACTCATCATTTTCGTATTTTGAACTGGAATTTTGTAGTTTCACTATGCGGGAATCATCTAGAAATATCTAAAATGCAACGAATTATTTTTCAATCATAAATGAATGAAAAAAAAAAAAATAATAAATGAAGCACAATGAGGGGAAGAAAGGAAAAAAAGGACTGCAAAAATAGATTTGTTTATTTACTGCTTTTCTTTTACTTCTTCTTGATCTTTACTAGGATTTTGAAATTTGATTATTTAGTTGAAAACCTTGAAAGTGCATCTAAAAGTTTTATTCATTCTTTCTAAGCTATTACCATTGTCTATATCAATTCAGCTTTCCATAGATACCTTTCATTTTTTCTAATAAAACTAAACTAATCGAAATAAAACTAATTATTCGAGCTAGGAACCTCCTCAAATACCATATTAATATTCCGTTTCGATATTAAGTTATATCTGATGGATAGTTTTTGATTAATATTTCTAATTCTTTATCGTAAGCTTTTTTCTTCCGCCATTTAAAAGCGAATAAATGCAGAATAGGATTGATCTTTATATTGTGGAGTAATTTGAATAGTAATTCTATATTCGAAATCATTTATATTTCAATTTTACTGATCTCTTTAAAAACATTCTCATGGAAGAAAATTACTCAATGAATTCATTTTCCTTTATGCTTGCTATTATTTGCATTGGAAATGAATTAAGAAGGTGACATTTATTCTAGATTCTTCTCCTCCTATTCTTCTTGCATAGCTTCCGAGATATATCTCCTAGGTAATTTCTAAAGAAGGTATCATCAGAATGATTAAAGATGGAAAAAGGAGGACGAAAAAAAAAAACTTTATCAAACGAAAGCAATGAGTTCAAATTCAATTTGCAGCATAAAGTATGATTATTTTAAAGTTTGGGAAGAACTGTCGTTTAGGCAACAAAGAAAATTATTTGGCATTATTGTTAGGGAATCATTGTTAAGAAATTCACAGCTTCTATCATCACATGAACATTATCACTCTGGATCATTATCATTCTGGATCCGCTATAGTTTTATCAATTTAGTAATGAGATGCTTCCAGTGGTTGAAAAAAGTTTTTTTATTTTTCATTTACAGCTAACTCAAGAAGAAAAGAAAAACAGCGAGGCTTACGAAGAGGAGGAAGAGAAAGAAGAAGAAAAAGAGTACGGTAACGGTAAATTCACGCGTTACCTGATTATGAATGTAACAGGTGGAAGAGTTGAGCTACGAAAATTACTCTTCGTTTTGACATTCTTGACGTTGGCCGCATTTGGTAATTGGATTGCCCTGGCTTATATCCATGATTTCGTTGGAAGGTTTGTTTATAAATTAACATAAAAATTAAAATTTTAATAATAAAAATTTCATTGCTTCTCCTCAATTCTGAACATTGTTTTTTTGTAAGATTTTCAGTAGAAATAATATGTGTTACTAAATTGAGCAAAATGATTTGCTGGCATATTTTCATTGTTTGTTCATTTCTTTAATAGTACATTTCACTTTTAAGATTGATTAAAGTATTAATTTTCAGGGAAGCCTTGCCTGATATCGTATTTTCAGTTGTGCCAGAATTATTATGGACATTGAAAGTTGGAGATGCAATGGTTACACTTTGTTCGACTTTCTTTTTTACTTTGCTTTTCCTTCATAAAAATCGTTTAATTATTATCCAACGAATTGCTTTTATTGTGGGTAAGTTCATACTATACTATAAAGTAGAATTTTAAACTTGGATTTGACATCAATTTCAGTAGCAACCACAAATAAAATTGTAGTAATGTCGGTATGCTCGATGATATTTCGATTGATAATTTATAAAGACTGGTCAGATGTAAAGCACGGTGGGAATTTAGATTCATGCTGACGAAGGAATGATTGATCATAAGAACTTGTTTAGAGCATTTATCGGTAGCATGATCACTATTATATCTTAGCTATTTAATCGCTACATAGCTTGACATTCAGACTGTTTGTTTATATATGGTGATTTTTAAATTTCTGGACTTTGCTGTACTTCAGTTTCTTGTGATTGTTAAAAAAGATCAAAGAATAGATCTTTGTGAGAAAATTTCATAAAAACATAATTCAATGATAGCTTCTTCATTCTTAATTATATATGTAATTTGAAGAAGTTTTTGCACTGCTAATGACCAAAGTTGCACATTATCTTAACTTTGCAGCTTGTTTATATACTATGCGGACAATATCATTGCTTTGTACACAGTTACCGCCCGGTTATATTGATAATAATAAACGTTGCCGAAACCAAAGCAATCGTACGGGTCAAAAATGGGATATTATTGCATGGCGTGTTTTTTCTCAAGCAGTAAAACTTGGATTTCAGGTTCATTGTAAATTTCTTTGCCAAACATTCCTCGCATTCTCATTTCCAAACTATTTTTTGAAACTTCGTTTTTATTTTCTTTTTTTTTTTTTTCGATTTTAACATTAAACTGAGTGATCTAAAAATTAAATAGCATCATAATCGTTTTATCTATTGGTTGAATAGTTTGAAAGCTGCTATATGCACAAGGATCATACATGGTTGTAATCATTTTTCCGATTTCCTCTCCCTTCACCTGTTCGCTTCGTTCCACAGAAAGCTATTTTCTATAATCACCGAGACACAAATTTCGAAAGTTTTTTTTTTTTTTTTTTAAATTAATATCTATATTTCCAATACGAATAATTTGCAGGGCAATTAATAAAAAGCGGTTATTTGAGTAGAATTTTCATTTTTAGGATATGGATGATGAAATGCTATGTGGTGATTTATTATTCTCAGGTCATACATTAGCTATGGTTATCAGTTCGTTAACAATAGCTTATTATTTACCTGAATCATTTAGACCACTAAGGTATCACTTTTTTTTCGAATTTAACTTAATGTAATAGTTGACGCTAAGTTGATGTTCTGCAGATATATACCACGTTTGTTATCATGGATCGGAATGATTTGTATGGTTATTAGTAGGACTCATTATACCATTGATGTTCTTTTTGCTTATTGGTTATCAACAGCAGTATTTAGGTTTGTCAAACATTTATTAATGTTTTTTGATTGCTATAATGATAAAAAATCTGTTATCGATTAGAAAAACGAATGAATTTTTGCTTCATTTTTTTTTTGAAATAAAAGACTTAAAAATATTGAGAAATTTGGAATATGTATTTATTTGGTTACGGATTACGCACAGATTGTCTCATTAATTATACATGAAAAAGAGCAAAGAAGCGGACGGGATCAATTTAATTAAAACAAATGAAATTTAGAGAAGGAACCAGATTGTCTAATCTTTTTTCAAATAGTTAATGAGGATTATGCTTTCTTCGCACCAAAGAGAAAGAGATCTTATTGCTTGAAGTTGATCCATGTCGATCATTAATGTTACTTTTCTTATTTTTCTGGAATGATCATTTGAAAAAAATTGATATCATATGGATCATCTACTTAAGTTTATTTATCCATCCACTTATTTTAGGCCATTGCTTTCCCATCTTGCATTCTTTCACTTATTAATAACTTCTTTATTATTTTTTTTCTAGTATTTATCACGCATTTTGTGAAATCGATTTAACAAATCGCAAATTATCAATTCTTTATCGATTATGGGTAGTGCAAATTGTTGGCTGGCTAGAAGTTGATATTACACCCGGAAGGTTGTTTCTTTTTTTTGGTAAATATAAATATAAATAATAAAATTCTCATATTCAACTTCACTTTTCGAATAAATGATAAGTTAAAGGTATTACAATCACGAATACGCAGTTTAGATTGAGAGTAAGGCAAGTTACATGTTATTGCTTTCTCATCAGGTATTAAAAATCAGATTTCGTGATAATATAAGCATCATCATCATTAATTAATGCTTGGAGATTGTACTGGATCAGAAACTCCACTTTTCCGAATTATATGTTGTCCTTCGTTTTTGATTCGTAAAAAATTTAGTTTCAATTAATTGTACATGAACCAAATTGGGTCATTATATATATTGCATATCGGTGCCAAGTTTATTCTATAATTTGTACTACTTGACCATGCACCATTATTGCAAGTCTTCTAAGAACCAATATAATCTTGAGGGAAATACCAAAGGCTTGGCGTAGTGTTGTTGATTAATCTGTAGGACTACGAGAATTAAATAATTGTAATGCTTAATGATCTTAATTTTGGATAGCCTTCATTAATTTGGGATTTTTCAAGCCTCTAAGCATAGAATTCATGGGTTTCGAAAGTGTTCTACTCAATAAATATCGCTTATTTAGTTAGTTATGCTGCTCATTTAAATTCAACGAAATAGTTGAAGGTCAATCATGGGCACTGTTGATTTGTTTTTCCTAGCTATAGAATCATTCTCAAGAAGCACAACATATAAATGGCCAGGTTGAAATATGTTATATTTTTACTTAAATTGTTATCATTTAAAAATTTGTGAATGATAGTAGCTGACTTTATCAAACTCGTGATTTTCTCATTTTCAGGATAGAAAACCGTTTCGAATTTCCATTTCTTATACGTCTTTATAAATGGTGGAGTAGTCCGTCAAAGAATCATTACTCCACTCAAAATAATAACTGTCATCATCAGAAACAGCAACAAGTCTCCGTCTCAAGTGCATTGCCTATATGATCTCAGCATCTTATTATTTCTACTCAAATACTATAATTAATGGCAAAGACTTGAACAGCAGATTTAATTTAAGTTGAAATTAAAATTTTAAAGTTTTTGGCAGAATAGAGCAGAATTTAAATTGTCATTTAAACGCAGATGGATTCGATCTCTCAAAGGATAGTTATGCATGGCTTAAATGGTTGCTGGAAATGAGACATGAAAAGGATAATGCAGAAATAAAACCGATGTTTTGGAATAGTTTGAGAAGATT
Source organism: Onchocerca volvulus (assembly GCA_000499405.2). NCBI lineage: Eukaryota > Metazoa > Nematoda > Chromadorea > Rhabditida > Onchocercidae > Onchocerca > Onchocerca volvulus. Next base: position 6,322,763 of record HG738139.1, on the reverse strand, counting down.
TCTTCAAAGACTGATTCCGGGATTGATGTTGTAATTCCGCCAGAAGTCAGAAATCAATCTTCTTTCACTGCATAGTCATTTCTACGAGTAACATTGCCCATTGATTATTTGCTCTAGCTGCCATTTTATATGTTTTGCTTTCTTCTACTTGGCTTATTTCCTCGGTTGTTCCTTCCTTCGTAAACTAATATGATGTTCAGGCAAGGCAAGGGATGAATGCACTCGACATTTGTTCTAGCATTAAACTAAGGATTTCAAGTTCTATAAAAGAATCTAATTGAAACTATCAAGTTTGAAAAGGTAATTCAAGATCATACCAATTTTTCCCCTTTCCTCTTATAAGATTTGCTCATTTTTCATACTGGCATATGTTATCGAGCTCATACTAACTTTAAACTCTTGATTGAATCATTCGGTGATCTTATTGATTTTAATATGCTTTACTGATTATTTGCTCAGTTCGATATGTTGTGTATGTTAATCATATCAAAATATGCATATAAATGTTCAAGTCATCGGCAAAAACACTTTGACAGTGATAAAAACTTTTTGCACAGTTAGGAAATATCAAAATGATGAGGGATTTATCATCTTAACAATAGATTTTCTGAAAGCAAGTATTCAAGCAAGCCATAACCATAAGTAGCAAATCGTTCTTGCACATCTGAATGGCTGATGGAAGAGACGGATCCCTCCACTCTTCATCCTTTTACCCTATTCAATCAACAAAAATATGAGGAAAGAATCCTTGAGAGATTCGCAGCAATTGACTATTCCTTGCCCGTGAAGGAACTAATTTTCAAACTTTATGCCCCGGGATAGTGCGTTGCATAATGCCTTTGTATGGCCGTACCTGTACCATTTTGGCACAAATCCAGCACCGGGGAAGGAATTTCTCCCTGAAAAGACGTGTGATCGTTACCCGGCGGATCGTAGATTGCTGGACAGCATCACGCAGATGTGGTTTCGTACGCGGTTTTCACTTCTTACTCTTCCGCTGTGTTACAGCTATCGATTTTACCATTGTTGAGGAATTAATCGAACGGTTAGCGGCAATTTTCTGCTGTGCATAAAAAATCGATAAGGCAAAGTTTTCAAATAATCTTTTTGGCAGATGAAGTGGATGGAATATTTGATTTTGCAAAAAAAGCAATTACGAATATTTGGCAATAAGATATGCAGGCGCAAACAAATGGAATATTACATAAGAGCAAGCAAATGTTCTCTTATTTCATCATAATTTATAGAATTTATTAAACGTTACATATCTTGTTTATGTGCTTCAAAAACAATTTCTACATTCTTGCGCTTTATCTTGTTTGTTAAATAAAAGTTTGACTGGTGTATTAATTACAGTGATAGGTTTGTGATTAGGATTTAGTGAATATTCATAGCTTCCCATTTATATTGTTGGCTGGACGCATGATAATTATTTATTTGAATATTTTCTCACCAAATAAAACAGGAAAGATTTCACCGATGATGCATTTCAATATTAATAGTAGAGCACATCTGTTGGAGCTGTTTGTTATTGCAGAATTTGTCATGTTTTATTTTTTCATTTCCGAAATATTTTCTGGTGTTAATAATGCTAGTATGAAAGGTTCTCTACTGAATGTTTTTTTATCTTTTGAATAATTATGTAGAAATAGGTATATAGTTTTGTGATATTCATCACATTACTGTGGCTCTTTATTTGCACTATCCTAGTTAACTGATCATAGGACATCATCATTGATTTTTTGAAAGAAAGTTTGAAAAGACTGTCTGATTTCATTATTTCAGCTGTACATAGGTCGCTGACTTCATTGCAGCACACTTGCTAGTTATTCTTCGTTACATAGGTCTCACTTTTTAAGTATTAAATGTTCTCTAATGCATTTTAGGTATTGTTGAAGCATGAAAAAAAAGTTTCTTTCCAGTTTTCCGAGATATATATTAAGACACAGTAAAACGTGGGATGTGTTGTAATGTTTCGTCCTATAATATTTACTGGATAGTCATTATCATTAGATAGATAATGATTCACATAATTGGACTTAGAGTAGATACAGTGAACATGTCGGTTTTGGAAATCCAAATTCAGGAAAAGTTCATCGATGAAGTTACTTAGAAGATTTTTTGTGATTTGTTTGTGGGAGGAACGATCATTCTAAAGATGGAAAGCGGCCCTCACTCCGGAAGATTTTTCTTTCATTATTTTATAGATATTGTTAGATCCAGGTACGTCGATTCTTCGTAGAAGTACTGCATTGCCGTTCGTGCCATGCCTACGTTTTGGGGCACAGTAATTCTGCATTCAGTGCTTGGTTGACAGTGACATAATTTCTGCTTTATATAACTTACGTTAAAACCAGTACTTAATCATTTGCGCCAATTTTAATTTTGCTTAGGAGTTGTCAAATTTCATTTACTCTCGTTTTTTTTTTTCACTTTATTACACTATTTCCATTATGTTGTGAAGATTGTGAGATAAATTTTTTTATATATTATATTTTTTGAAATCAAGAAAGCAGTTTTTTTTCGAGAATAAGGCGATTGCTTAGATATATTCTGTCCCAAATTTTGTCATTTTATTCATACATCGAAATCTTCGGTGTAAGTCGCTTAATTTCTCTTATTTGCTATTTTCTAGTATCGACACTAGAAAGTAGCTAGTAAGAGAAATTCAGTGACCTATATCGAAGATTTCGATTTTTTCGGGCAGAAGTATTGGTGAAAGAGAAGGACCTTCGAAGTTTTTATTTTTTCACTGTCAAGTTTATTATTGTCGCTTATTTTTTTTCTTAAGTGCAAACATTAAGGTTGTAATGTTAAATGTCATAATAATGAAGAAATATGGTGTTAAATGTGACAAGAGATAAAAATAGAAATAGAGGCGCAGGGTATTTTAAATTTTATGCTTTTTCCTTTTTTTTTTTTGTTAATTTACGTATTCTTTTAATTTTCTTATCATACATAGTAAAACTGTTATGATGGAGCATTTTTAAGGAATTGTTTGTATAAAATATATCGACCATAAAGACCGAAGGCGTTTTTTATTTGCTTAAGATTTCTTTCTCGCACATTCTACTGATTTCAGGGAGCGGTGTTGTGAAATTTAATCAGCAGAATTATAGGAAGTGCGTATTAATTTTATCAAATGCTTATTATCATTCCTTCAGCAAAAACTAGGTAAAAAAAGGCTGGCTCCAAGGAGAATGACTTCAAAAGAAGAGCGTAAAGTACTGGCTATACAGAAGAAGAAAAAACGAAAGAATAAAAAAAAGGTATGCTTTTAGTTTCAAATAAATTTTTTTGCATTTTCTTATTTAAGATAATACTAGGAAACTCTTGATTGTGGAATATAGAGAAGCGAATGGACATTTTTTTTTTCGATATTTTTTTGAAATTGTTTTGTAAACTATGTTTGGAAAAAAATTTCACTGAAAAAATAGACGGATGAAAAGATGATAATGCATGATTAGAAAAAAGAGATTGCAAAATATGTATTAGCTTTTATGATTAGTTGAATTAACTTGAATTTATCAACAAGTCCAAGATTTTTTCGAAGCTTGATTTAATCTAAATCTAGCTATTAGTAATATGAGTAGTAATCAATATAAATCATGATTAATTAAAGTCAATTTTCAAGCTACCGAACATAACTGTTCTCTCTAGACATCCTTTCCTAAAGCTAGTTTTAAATGAGATCCAGAAATTCGGAACAAAAGCTTTCATCTTGTTCTCATAAATTCTTTTTCTTATCGAAACTTATTTTACTTTAGTTCTAAAACTTTCCTTAATTTTGAACGAAGTTTTATCTGTTATTCAGGACTTTATTTTTACTTCATCTTTCTTCGTTTATCACGTAGCATCATCTTACTGTTTTGATTTACGTTGACTGTTTTATATTTTATGTTATTTGTTCAGTAATAGCTGTATTTTTTTTCTGTTTTTCCAGATAAATATTTTACGGATTTTAATTATGAGACAAGCATGTATATTCCAGTAGAATGATAAAATCTGACTTTTTAGAGTATTAAGTTTAAATGATCATTCTAAATGGTTTTTATTGCTGCATAAAGGTATGTCTATTGATTCGAAGAAAGTTTAAAAAAAAAAAACTATTGTTTTACTATAATTTTTCTTTTTTTGTCGGAACATTGATAATTCTTGTGGGGAATTATAACTTTTATGACTGGAGTTAAAATTAAAAAAGGAAGCCATTATTACAATATGATTTCTGTTTTATGTATCTCTTCAGTTTCATAGAAAATTGTATTTATTTTTAGAATCGTGAATATGCGTTTTCTTAATGAATAGAATAGAGTTAACTGTCATAATGATTGCATTGATTTGAATAATATTTCTTTGCCGTTATGAATTGTTCTTGTACCTTTTTTACATATATTTCGAGGTCATAAATGATATTCAAATGACAAATGCCATTCATATCTTTTAATATATGCTTCTTTTCTCAGATTTTTTAGCCCAAATATTTTTGAAAGTTATCATCACTTCAGAAATTATAGCGATTGCAACATTTTTATTTTTTTTTCTAATTTACACTTATTATATAGTTTTTTTTTTTTTTTAACTGAAGGAAATCATTTGAATTTTTTTGTATTTTTCTTTGTTAGTTTATTTATATCGTCATTCACTTATTTATATCTTAACCGGATATGTATCACGAAGTTCTGGATATATGTTCTTAATGTTGAAAACTTATGGTTAATTTGTTTTAAATTCATTTAAATTTTCAGAATGGGACGAAAAAACCGCCACAAGTGATTACGAATGGTACCGAACAAATTGCATTCGTAAAATCGTTAGTTTAAACTTTTTCCTAGTTAAGATAATGCATATCAAAAATTTGTCACCGATAAATTTATCACCAAAATATAGTGAAGACGAAGACCTTAGAAAAATTCCGGTTCCTAAAAAAGACAAAGATTATCACACATTTCTTTTCCTACAGATAAATTTGTTTGGATTGCATCCTGCTATCAAATATTCAAGAAATTACTTTGCAATTCCTCATTTTTCTTAAAGCCTAAATTGATTGAAACATTAGAAGCACGTTAACATTTGAATTATATATGGAAAGAATTCATTCTAGTCAAGTCATGAAATTCTGATCAAATCTTTCCTTCGGGATGTTTTAATTGCCAACTGTTATTTGGGACTGAGACTTCGATTACCGATATTGCATATAAATAAATTTTAACCAATGATCGTTCTGTTTACAATATTCTTTCCTAATAATGATCTTTTTTCCTTGCCCTATACGTACTCAATTGAAACTGGATTGCTGAGATCGAAAACGCTTTATGGTGTAGAAAGACAATAGGTAGATGAAATATGATGTATTTCAATTCTTCTGAATATGTCGAAAGTTTACATTCCTTGAGTATTTAAAATTTGAATTGAGCAGACTATTGTCAGCTGTCAAATGTTTAACTTATATGATTATTCATTATTAAGTTAGGGTAGAAGGGAAATAGGATGGATGTGCTAATCTTTCTAGATGAAGTTTAGACGATTAAATTTATCTATAAACGAAATTATTTTCCAGTCATCCTTCCTTTCAGAATATAGACTTTATTTTTATGAAGTTATTTTTTTTTAAGCTTTACTAATATTTTTGAAAATAATCAAAATTATAATCTGACATGTAGTGCTAGAAATGTAAATTGAAAAATGAGACGTAAGTTGAAAAAAGTTTACTCAGTTGTTTGAGCGCATTAGTCCTTTATAATTTTGCTTCATATGTCAGCTTTAGTTGGACCAAATTTCTGCTCCAAAATCTCTTCACAACCTGGAGAAATGATATTTGGTTTTTAATCTCAACTGTTTTCGTTTAATTTAATTTTTTTTTTTTTTTTTTAATTTGAAATTTATTTGCCAACTGACATACAATAAAATGTGATCTTTTCCGTTTAGACTCAACCTTGAACAGAGCTATAGAACTGTTCAAACTTGATTGTTTTGTTCGGATGAGAATTTTTTGCATGAAGATTTTTTCCAATATCTTGCAAAGATCAGTGAATCGCTCATTTGTCAAACTTGACTTTTTTTCTTTATTCGTCTGATCATCTTCTCATTGCCTTGTTACATTCTCTATCTCGCTTTAGTTCGTCTCCTGCAGATTTCGATCCATCCAGTAAATAAAAAGCGTCCTGTTGAGAATATTTAAAGCTAGCACTTAAATTTGTATTGAAATGATGATGCCAGAACTTCTCTCTGCAGAACTTGCTCTTGTCAAACCTTTCAATTCCTCTCTGCCCCCTTCTTTCAATATCCAGTCTAACTGCTTCTCCCTCTTTCTTTTCCAAAATTTCATTTCTATAGCTATTGATGTGACATTTTCTTGTAATATTTCTGCTAAAATTTCATCTATAATATTCTGAAAAGTATAGACCGAAACTTTAGATTAGAGCAAAGCTTCCAATGAATTTTCATCGTTTCTCTCTGTGTACATCGTCATTCCCTATTCTTTTATTTCTAAACTATATTCAACTACATAAAGAATTATTAACTCTCCAGGTTCCTTCAAAGTGGCAAATGAAACTGTGAAAGGGAAGAACTGTGTAAGCGACTCATTTTAAATCTGCTAACTGTTGAGCATCTCTTTATGGAATATTAGTATCAGCTGATATATTTATTATTTCGATGTTATTTCATCCAGATATACAAGTTCACTATGATAGTCAACGACATTTTTGATAAATTGAACTAATCGAATGTTCAGTTGGCTCCCAGACTGTCTTGCTTTGAATCATTGTTCTATACTTAGGATTTTCCTCATTATCATTTTCCTTCCAAAAGCTGATGAATTCTTCTTTGTTTGCTTTTAACAATTTCATGATTTTTTTGAAATCGGACATTAAAAGTAATCCTAAATTTTTCTAGTTACATTGCAGTCATCCAATAATCATTTGTTATTAGTCAATGGATTCCAAATAGTCAATAGATTTCTAGTGGTGAATTTGTCCTTTTCAGTAACTTTTTTGCAAGTTAAAAAATTCCGACAAGTTATTGCAATTTTCCTGCTCTACGACATTGTTTTGGAACTTTGAATTCCAGATGTCTCGCTCAACATCTTAGAGAGATTGAAAACTAATTAGTTGATTAACTTATCGTTTGGTAAACGACGTCTTTGGCATTGTTCGAAAAAGTTCAGATTTTGCACTGTACCCGATTTATTATTTTTTGTGCTAATTTTCCTTTCTGGTAAGAATTTTTTTTCAAGTGCAATTTGAAAGTACATCATTTTTACATATGTCCTTATTAGAATTGTAGCCGCCTTTATTAGAAAATAGTACCGAACCAGCGCCAGTGTTCTACTGCTCTTCTGCTTACTTGCTGTTCTATCTAAATGTATTGATCTGTAATGCTGTCATCGTCAGACTAAAAAAAAAACGAAAATTGCTTCGTTTTTGTTAGTCTTTTGGTTTGGCTATTTAGGCCTTACAAGCCTTCTCTTAACTTATTGGATTTTGATTCCGTTACTTACGAAAGCAATGTTCATTTTGATGTTAAGTCGCTGGTACAATACATTAAGACCAAGACAAAAGGATGTAAAGCAGGAAACGATGAATTTGATGATGTTAAAAGAAAGCGAAGAAAAAGATGAATATTCTGAAGAGAAGCATGAGATTTCATCACAGATTGCCACAGATTCTAAAATACTCCTCACTCGTCTACATTCTTCTACAATTCCTGAAGTTGCTAAATTCTCCGGTCTTACAAATTCAAGATTCAAAAGCGATGAAATAGACTCAGATGATGATAATGATACTGATGAATTTTTATCAGATTATGCTACACCTTACGGGTCAGTTGATGAATCGGAACAACGTGCAAGCAATGATGAATCACCGTTGACTTCTACAAAACGAGAATTGCAGATAGTCGAAGAATCTATCGTAAATGATAATAGTCAAAAATGGAATGAGAAATCTTTAGATTCCAGCAGAATGAAGAGAGAATTTGTCACGAAAATCACGAGTTTTATGAACACATTAGATTTACCGCAGCAACAAAAACAATGTGAAGCTGTAATGCTTCATGAGCATTTCGGTATTTTAGATAAGAATGAGTATCATTTGCAAAAGGTAGTTCCTTCTTTACAGCAACTATCATCGTTATCAGCAATAGCCCTAAGACATGATCATGAATCACTAAGTAATCCACTGTCATCATGTGGAACAGAATCTACATCAGAAGTTCCTAAAAATTCGAAATCTCCAAAGCTAGCATATTCTTTAGATTCACTGACAACTCTGTTACCTTCACATCGTGATCCATTTCTGATGTTAAACAAAACTCAACAGGCTCCGAATTCATATTTGCATGTCAGTGCACCATTCTACATTAACTGTTCAGAAATCGGTACATCTGATAATAGTAATCTGGAAAGAAATTTCTATATAAGTGACGCTGTTTTACTGCCGTATTTGAAAGCGTCACAACTAAAGAATCGATTTTTATATAGTACTGGGGTTAAAAAGAGTTCAAGTACAACTGATTTGGAATGTGACATTGAGAATAGATTATCAGGCCGGAATTCAGAGGTTCGCAATGAACAATTTAATCACGGATTAGACATGGATTCATCTATGAATGAAAAAGGCAGTATGAATGCCAACAGCATATATTCTAATTTACCGTCCAAACCGTTTTTTGATGGTGAGTCTTCCATTTATATGGATTCTGAGTCGGCAACATCTGATTTTGGATCTTATATTTCAATTTGTCAAAATAGTATTGAAAATGCAGAATTTATGGTAATTTCGGAATTTAACGAACGAATTTATGATGCAAAAGCTCCTAATCTGATTCCTGAAGAAAACAATCTTTTTTTGAGCTGTTACGATACGTTGTTCAAAAATGGAAACGATAGAGAAACTCCACTTATATTTTCGTCGAGGTAAATTTTCTCATCTTGTTTGTTTGAATTTCGCAGCCTGCTTAACCAGAGATTATACAAAAATGAGTTATTTGCAACGTGTTGTTGCTAGATTTTTGATGGTTTCAAATTCTTTTAATCCTTTCGTAAAATATTTTTTTTCTACAAGAATTCAGTGACTTGATATGCAATCGTGCATAATTTTTTGTATCAAAACAATATGTTTTATGTATGCTGCAACATTAATATTTTACTTAATCTTTCATTTGCCGATTATCTTACCTATTTTAAAGCAAAAAAATTTTTTATTTGCTTTAGTTAGTGAAGTAAATGTTGATGTGTTTTATCATCAAATAAAAAATACTAACTTATAAAATTAAAGAATAGTAGCTATATACATTTCGTTCCTATTTTTAGTACTACTAAACTTTACCCCTTTAACACCTCATGTTAAGTTGTTCTTGTTTTCTGATCTTTAGGTTTTATTTTATGCCCATGAAATATTTATCTCCAAGAATTTTGTTCTCACTGAAGCCTGTCATCTTTTTCTTGTGTGATGTTTTGTTACATGTCAACAGTTTTATGCCATTTTACTAGATTCATTATATAGCTTGCAAAAGTAACGGAAGTATTGAATTTGAAGAACTGAAAGTTTCATTTCCTGATTTTTTTCTCTTTTTTATCTTCATACTACTCTTAGTGATATCATTTGATTTATTCGGCTTAAAGATAAGGGAAAAAAAGGATGATTATGAAGAAAAAAATTATTAAAAAAATCTGAAATTATATAAGTTAAATAACTAAACAGCGCATAGTGGCAAGTTCCAACCATAATATTTGAGAAAAACTAACTATTTTTCTAGCTTCAAAAGCAAAATGTCACGCTTTTACAACAATACTCAATAATACATTTTAATATTCCTAAATTTTATTTCCCATGCAATAGTTTAATGGGTTTTGGTTCTACTATTCAGAACAGCAGCTTCATTATTTCACATTTATTTGCTAAAAAAGTAATATAGATTCTATCGTTTTCGTTTTTTTATTCAATTTAGTGATTATTTCACCAACTTCATCTATCAGTTTTTTGCTTCTCTTAGTATAAATTTATAGATTTCGATAGAAATCTTATTACTTAGATTTCTGTAGAAACTTTCTTAAAATGTCAACTAAAACTTTATAGTTTTTTATACTTCGAAATTTTAATTTCTTAATTTTGGTTTTTATAGTGGAAACGAGAACAAAAATCGAGAAACGACAGCAGCTACAGCTGCAGGTAATAACAATAATGATGATGCAGCAAAATTAAAAAAATCGAAAACCTTCGATGGCAGCATCTCGATGGGAACTCATAAACTTCTCACTGAACCCGAGGATGCAACAAGTTCCTTAACGAACTCGACAAAAACTTTTGGAAATGGTGTTCTGCAACAGAATCATCCTATTATATCATTGCCAGCCAACAGATCATTAGTATGTTTTAAATATATTCTTCTTGTCTGTTTTCTGGACTCTTGAACATTGCATTTGTTTAGTAGGTATTTTTCGATCTTTTGAACATTGCATGTATTGCAGTTTAGTAGATATATTCCAAAACTTAGGTTCCTTTCAAGAAAAAACTCATTCTTTTGTCTTCCCTGGTTTTAGTTCGAAAGAGTAAATTGAGAAATACGACAAAAATAATTGTGAAAATAATAGGCAACAATAATTAATATATTATTTCTCTCTATTTTTCATATTTGCAGCGATTGGAGTTTTTTTTTTTTTTTTTTTTTTTGATTCTGCTTTTTTTTTCGATTGGAAAGTTTTCTAAAATATAATGCAGATTTTTATCGCAATGTTAATGTTTCAGAATCTTCATGGAGCAGATCACCAATTTCCTTGTACCCCTTCGTCGGGTACAAAATTGATGCTTCCAGATGATTCTTATAATGGTCCATCGGTTGGTTCACCGAGTGCCGGAAGTGAAAGCGCTTATGGTGATGATGAAGTGGAACGAGAACAGGTATGTCAATGAGTGGATAAATAAGCAAACAGTCTACAAGTCATTTTCTGGACTTTCCGCAAGTGCCTTCATCTTTTTGCTTTCTAAAATCCTATTTATATCAGTCTTATTAAATTTTTTGAGATTTTGGTTTTGGTTTGAGGCTGTTTAGTAAGTTGCTGAATGTGATAAAAATTATAGGATATTTGTAAAGTTTAAAAGTCATTCGCAAACTATTTTTATATAATGGGCAACCATTGTAATATATATTTAGGCTGTAATTTCAAATTTAAATTTAGATCCGTAAATGTTCTCTGAAATTCCGTGCTCTTTCCATCATTATTTGAATCCTTTTTGATTCTCTTTATCCTCCTTTATTGTGTACGAAGCCTTATTTTGTTATTTGGTATGTATTACACCAGTGAAACTTCCAAATGATATTAAATGGACGTATTGTGATAAATTTAGGAGGAAGTGCTTGGTAGTGATGACGAGGAGCAGGAGGATCCCAAAGATTATCGGAAAGGCGGTTATCATCCTGTTGCAATTGGTGATGTGTTCAATGGGCGGTAAATGTTTCTACTTATTCAATAAAAATACCACTTTGTTATTTTTATTTTATTGAATTCTTTCCGTCACGGGTTTCGTTTTACAGTTATCATGTGATTCGGAAGATGGGATGGGGACATTTTTCAACAGTTTGGCTTTGTTGGGATACGGTGCAGATGCGTTTTGTTGCGATGAAAATTGTAAAATCAGCTGAGCATTATACAGAAGCAGCATTAGATGAAATCAAAGTAATGATTTTCATGATTTATTCAATGCTTCTTAGATTTGGATATTTTGAGATCACATATGTTTATTTGGCATTGATGAACTTTTAAAGATTTTCTGTCTGCATGTTTTTCCAAGCAAAAAGTAAGAAGGTGATTTGAAATTGAATTTCTTATAATTCGATGGTTTGTTTACATTCAATCTATGATCTGTTATGAAGTACTTTATTGATTTTGCGAAGCTCCTGACTCTTATTGTTTAATTTTATTGTATATTTTATTTGTCCATATCATTTCTTTTCTAACTTGTAATTGTTAAAATTACAGTTGCTAATGGCAGTACGTAATGCAGACGAAAACGATCTGTTCCGCGAACGAGTTGTGCAACTTCTAGATGAATTTTCGGTAACCGGCGTTAATGGAACGCATGTCTGCATGGTTTTCGAGGTTTTTTTTTTTTGTCTTTTAGTTACATGGAAGAATGTTCAGATTTGTAAATAATTGCCGATTTTTGCATAGAAGTTGGTGTTTGATAGGAATTAATAATTATATTATATAAAGAATTTTCTTAACCATATTAACGTCTAAGCTAAATAGCAAAATTTATGACAAAGATATTATCACCATATTATTCTACTAAAATTTGCTCACAATTATATATTAGTTGATGGAGAATAATAGTTAATATCAATTAATTAGATTATGTGGTAATTATTCTTTAAAAAAAAAAAAAAACTTTTTCAGGTCCTTGGATGCAACTTACTGAAATTAATTATCAGAAGTAATTATCAGGGTCTTCCTTTGGAACAGGTGCGCGTTATTATTAAGCAAGTATTGGAAGGATTACAGTATCTTCATGAAAAGTGCCAGATTATACATACTGATATAAAACCAGAAAATGTCCTCGTTACAATGACACATGAACAAGTGAGGCGGGTATGTAAATTCTATCACTTCTATTCTTAATTGCTTTTTTTTACTAAAATATATAGATATAACGTGGATTTCCTCACTTTCAAAGCTGAAGAAAAAAGCTTGTTCGTTCGTAGAAAGTTAATTCCATACAAAAAGAGAAGCCTTATTCTCAGGAATTTTGATTCGGATCTGATTCGGCTGCTTTGGCGTGCATTTTGAAAATCGTTTTTGGAAATCATTACTATGTTATCAGTATAATCAGTGTTAACATCATTTTATTTTTTAGAAATCTTCATATTTTTTCTGACTAGAGTTACTATTTTTTTTCAATATTGCAGATAGCAGCAGAGGCAATTTTATCAGGCAAAATGGGCTTCAAATTGTCGGGAAGTGCTGTAAGTACGGCTCCGCAACATATGGTTAAAAAAGTATGTTTTTCTGAAACAATATAATTCCTTTAGAATGTGAAGTATTGTTTTTGTTTATCGAAGGATTAGATCTGGAGTTTATAGTTTTGTTTCTGCCATAAAAACAATAAAGAATATCAAAATCTTGATTTCTACAGGTTGAAGAAGCAATGTCAAAAAATAAGAAGAAAAAGTTGAAAAAGAAACGAAAGAAACAGCGAGAGCTATTGGAGCAGCAGTTAGTACAGATGGAAGGATTGACTGTCGATCCAAACATTGTACTCGCTTCACTGAATTCTGAAGAACGAAACAAAGTTTGTTTTTCAATTTCCTTAAATGTGTTTGAGATAGCGGAGAACCGGAAATGAACTTCATATTCTGAATTTCAAATTACGGCCAGGAATCTATACAAAGTCATATTTTAATCTTAAATATTTGACATATTTTAATGATTCCAACTCTCTTATATGGCTTAATTGTAACACCTATCATAAAAACACAAGAAAGTTGAACTTAAGTTTTCCGGCAACATTATGCGAAATTCGATTTTGCAATTTTAGATTTAACTAAAAAAATTTTTCTTTCACTGCATTTGAGTCTCCAAATCTTTTTCAGATCTACAGTGCAAATTTTCTATTTCAATACAGTTAGTTGTAAATTAATGAACCATAGTGCCATTTTCGCATCCATTGATGGTTTTATTTACTAAAAATTTATTAATTCACCCATAGGACTGCTTTTACTAGGCTCATCGCTCATCCGCAGAATAATGTTTAACTGATTTCTTCCCCATATTTCGAAACCAAGATACATACTAAGCGAAAATATGATAAATCCATGGAACATGCATGAATTGCAGTTGCTTGGAAAACAGCACAGCAACGGTTGCAATGCTAGTAATAGCACTCGATATGCAATACCTGAATTGTTGCGTTCTGCGGCCATGGCCGCTGCAAAAATACCCAATGGAAATAATGCTAGTATGAGTGCACGACTTCATGATAATAGTGGTACCAATGATATTATTCGTTCGTATGCAAGTCATTCGGTGAGTGATAAGCCAAGAGCAGCAGCAGAAGCACTATGCAATACAACTTATTTGAGCATTGATGAGGAGTATAGATATAATCAGGTATTTGAACGCTGCGATCAATAGTATTATATTGTAAGAAGAGAGGCAAGTACCCACGGCCAATGCAGTAGCTATTGATGAAATAACTTGAACTAAATTGTTAGCAGTAGTAATAAGCAGTACTCTTGTTTCCTTGAAGTACAATAAAAACGTATGAGATTGAGTAACATAACCATCGGTTTTAGGAATGACTATAGGCTACTTTTTCTGTTTTAAATGTATAACCACTTGAAGTGCTTCGTGTTATTTTTTTTTTTTTTTTTTCGATGTAAGTGATATATAGAATAGATGATATTGATGTAAAAAGTAAATATCGGAAAGATTGTGTGGTTATGTTAATGAATATAGTACAGGTAAACAATAATGTAGAAGATATATTATGTACGAGATAGATGAGACAGTTCCTAACTTTAACGTTGGCTGTGGGTATTATAGATTGTCATTATACTATAGTTGTATGTAGTGATCACTCAGTTCTTATAATTATTTAGTTTTAGAAAACTCACATTTTTCGTTAACGCATGTTACTGATTAGTGATCGTAGTGTCATTGGTGAATGGAATGATATTCGTTTTCATTTTATTTCTAATTCCTATCTGAATTTATGTTTATTTGTAGTATAGATTTCATCAGCAAGCAAGCTAATCTTTTCATAAAACTTCTTATGCATGTTTTTGCTTGTAATGTATATAACGCATTTCTCCCATTTGCTGACGTCAAGTTAACGATTCTGATTAAATCAAATTAACGGTCCTACTAATTATAGAGTATTAATGAATCTTCGTTTAATTGAGATTTATTTTAAAAAAATTCAGCAGCATTCCATTCCATTTCTGCGCTTAGTAATTTCATTTAGTTCAATTTTTTATTGTTTAACATCACTTTTGCACAATAACTTATATAAATCCATATTACTAATGCTATATCATTCTTAGCGATCGGTTTTGTGGTTTTTTTTTTTTTTAATGTATTTTTGCGACATCATTTTTGGATAGTGTTGTGTGTAAATGCTTTGATATGAGGAGTGATCATTTTTTAATTTTTCTTATAAGCAATTTGATTTGCTGCAATTGTTAAAATTTTTTCTACCTAACTCAAAAATTTTTGATTGCTTTTTAAATTTTTGTTTCTCTTAAGCTTAAATCAGAAATAGTGGCAACAAAAGCTGAAGACGTACAAATAAGTGATTTTATTGGTAAAGATACTTCTGTTTGTTCATCTGCGCGACAGAATCAACGTGCTCTAGTTGAGGTATGTGCTTCAATTGATGCTCTTTCATTAGAAATATTTACGTTATAGATTTTGTCATTCATTGCAGTAATGAGTGTTTTCAGTTTTTACTTTTCTTTTGATTCTCTCTTGTAAGATTGGTATTTAAAGATACACTTTAGGCCTACATTTTAGATACCAGTTGAAAATCTTGCACTTAAAGCTGTTGAAGTAGAAGATGCAACAGAAGATCCGCTGTTAAGTCCTGCTAGTGATAGTGATCTCGGTAAATTTCCAAGTTTTCTTCAATTTTGCATAAACTGTAGCAAAATACTCCTTTCTTATAATAATTGATTGTCATTAATAATCAGATTTGATCACTTCCTCTTTTAATTCCTTATTTTATATTCACTAAATACATAAAATGTTTTATTATGCAATAAATCTTTGGTAAGCTTGCGGTTTCCTCAGGAAGCCCATTTCGGAACTCTTTTTTTTTTTTTTTTTTTTCGAACTGATAGCCAATGTATTAAAAACCTTACAATGCTTCATAAATATCAATGATGATCATAAGATTCTTTTTTTTAACACTTGAGTATTCCGTTTTCTTAGAATTTTCGTCTTTTTTATCTTTTTCTAGGATTGTCAGTTATTTTCTGTTTCGTAACTCAATTATAGTTGTGGAAGGATCACCCCGATTTTTGCCTCGCATGGATTCAGACGCTCGTTCAGAGAATGAAATGAAAGAATCAGCTCTACAACTTTTGTTAGAAAAAGATGGTTTATCGCCGAGACATTTAGAACCAGACTACTTAAATCCGACCACGGAAATCAATGTTAAGCTTGCTGATTTGGGAAATGCTTGCTGGACGGTTTGTTTCATTGTTCTCTTTGTGATAAATAAATATTGCATTAATTTTTAAATATCAAATCAGTTGTTTCGTGCTTCATAAAATAATAGATAGTGAAATATTGTTTATATTTAGTTCGTTTCACATATAATTACTATTTTAAGTTTTTTTTTTTTTTTTTTTTTTTTTCATCATTTGTTTCAGTGCGTTATTTTTTAGCATCATCATTTCACGGAAGATATCCAAACTCGACAGTATAGAAGTTTAGAAGTGCTTATAGGTGCTGGTTATGGTCCACCAGCTGATATCTGGAGTACTGCTTGCATGGTTCGCATTAAATAATTTAATTTACGAAGTTTTCAGAAATATTTCTAACTTGATATCAGGAAGATGGATAAAGTTGAAAAGTATTTTTAAAAAATGGATTTAAATGCTGAAGATACTCAAAACTGGTACCTTTCATTGTTATAACTGAATCCATTATTTGATTGTAAAAATGCATAAATTGTTCAGAAAATAATTGATCCATACTCTTTTATATTTGTTATTATATTTTTAATGATTTCATTTTTATGGAGTGCAATCTTTTTTTGTATAAGCTACTTTGTTGAGTTTGTTTGAAATGGATAACATCATTTGCTACGTCAATCATTTTCAGGCATTTGAATTGGCAACAGGCGACTATTTGTTTGAACCTCATAGCGGTGATACATACAGTAGGGACGAAGATCATTTAGCGCATATAATCGAGCTTCTAGGAACTATTTCTCCGAGAGTTTACAAGAAAGGAGCTCATTGGCGTGAATTTTTTGATAAGGTGGCATTTTTTCTTAAAATTTTGAGGCACCTACACTAGGTACTATATGCATTCAGTTGAAAAGTGCGGTGGTTTATAATTTTCATCAATTTAAAAGCTTTTTTTGATTTTCTAGAAATTTTTCGAGAATAAAATTATTCGAACTAAACCCGAGAACAAAAACTTGGTGATTAGTGGTAGGTTCCTGAAATTTTAAGGAGAAATTTTGACTGATTTAAAACAAATTTATCAAATTGATTGATTTTTGTTTCAGAAATATTGCTAATGACTTTTTAAATGATGCTTTGTAAAAAGTTATATTTTTATAGCATGGGCGTCTACTTCATATTCACCAGTTAAAGCCATGGTCGTTGGTGGAGGTTTTAACACAAAAATACGACTGGCCAATTGAATCAGCCGGACAGTTTGCGTCGTTTCTTATACCAATGCTAGCATTTGATCAAGATGAGCGAGCAACGGCTCGACAATGCTTACAGCACGATTGGTTAAAGCCGAATGGTGGTAAACCATTACGTGCAATGGAAAAACAACAGGCGCAAGAGTCGTTACAGAAACAAAAACCGCCTTCGATTCTTGATCCGTCTCCTCTGGTTGGTGTTGTTTATCGTTTCTTGCTTTTTTTTGTCGTTTTAAATTCTAAAATACAAACTTCTGTTGAAAATTCATTTAAATATTATAGAATGCTGGCTCTAATTTATGGATGAATGAGTTCTATCCCGAAAGAGTTTTAAATTGTTTTTCTTGAGATAATTCCTGAATGTTCGCTAATTTATTGAATCTATACAATTTTCAGGATGAGTCATCGGAATTAGGTGGTGACAGCGATAATGCAGAAGGCGAAGAATACTTCATAACGAATGAAATGCATGCAACTTCTCTTGTCAAAGAATCTCAGCAGTCAGTTAGTACTAATGGAGGCGAGGTTTAATTGATTGTGATGCCACCAATTCTGATTGAGCAACTGTCACCGGCAATGAAAGATTTAGAGCTTCAAATGGGGATCTTTTTGTGCCGTGTTAGTCTCGCCTTTTGACAGTCATTTTTTATTTTCTCATATTTTCATGAAATTATATTTTCGATGTTTGTCATTGACATTTTTTTCTTTTTAGCCATTTCTTAATACTCTGCATGATTTTATTCTTAGAAAAAAGGATGAATTTTGGGAATTTCATATAAGCACTTCCTTGCTCCCTGAAAATTTGCATTTAAAACAAGCTTATTCCATGTTTTTTGTTTCCAAGCACTTAAACAGGCTATTTAAATTTACTACATTGATCTTTCTGTGATGGAAGGCGTTCTAACTCAGTTTCATTTTTATTTGTCCGTTTATTTAGCATTTGTAAATTTTTAAGTCTTTTTTGATTATAGCAGTATGATTTTCATGATTATTTTTCCAAATTCAGAATTCGAGCTTGGATAGTATTACTTGACATTTCGCATTTTTTCTGAAGGGATTTTCTTTCCTGTAATAAAAAATTTGTTATAATCATCTCTAGTTCGAGATATGGAATAACTGCTTTCACCTTAAGATCAGAATTCACGTTAACAAGACCAATTTTGTAGAATTGAAAAAATATTCATTTTTTCATAAAGTGAAGAGGGCAGCATTCCGTATGATACTGTTATTCACATCTACATAATAAATGTTACAATTTATACTTTTTTTGTAATCGCTTACATATTTTGCTATATGAAACATTAAAAATGGTTGAAACAATTAAATACGCTTCCAGGAAAGTATGTGCTCTAATTATAAATTGATGCGAGAAATTTTCAGCAGGCTAGGGATTTCTTCATTTATTTGCCGAGCTAATATGCTCACTACCATATTTTATCCCACTGATCTGTTCGATTTTATAAATAACAATACATGATGGAAAGAGTTACGATGGAGTACGTAAGCAATATAAGAAATGCAAAAAAAACAATTAAATTCATTTTCTGACTCCTCCTACCCATTTTTCTTTCAAAATTCTATTGATAAGTTCATTATCCCATGCACTGCTTTTTGCTTATGCTCCTTGTGTGAGAAAATTAAATCCTGAAAGCGGAAGTTATTAGTAATTTTTTTGTACAAACTTATGAGAATTTCGGTGTGGATTGTCATTTTATCTCATTTCTTCCGATTTTCATCATTCTACTGTCGTTGGAGGAAAATGCTTGAGCGGATCCATACGGTTAGCGTCCGTGAATCTAATACACTTTCT
Organism: Onchocerca volvulus; assembly: GCA_000499405.2. NCBI lineage: Eukaryota > Metazoa > Nematoda > Chromadorea > Rhabditida > Onchocercidae > Onchocerca > Onchocerca volvulus. Next base: position 6,303,575 of record HG738139.1, on the reverse strand, counting down.
TTTTAAAATGAATCTGCCTATTTCTATTTATTACTTAATGAATTTGTTACAGTAAAATCGTTCGATCCATTCTCTTTCCCACAGATGTGTACACATAGAGCTATGTGTATATAATTGTTATGATGATTTAGAGATACTTTATATATGTAAACTAACTAACTGATTATTTTGTCATTGTCAAGCAAAATTTGTCGGTATTTTTGCTAAAATAAATGATTGCATATAGAGCTTCGGTGATCAGTTGGTTTTCTTCTTGTTTTGTGAAGGATTTCAGATATATAGCCGGAATTTGATCCTCACGACATTGCTTCGATGTTGCTAAAAATCTGATGCCGAAGTGTTTGCATTTTAATTTTTAACGCTAACTATTTTTTTCAAATAGATCTTTTTAAGACTGACGAAATGATTCGATGGTGCATGATACGTTAAATTTCCACTTTTTTGCATATCACATGCTCCTTTGTTGCGTTATCTATATATACATTCAACTCTCAGAACTGACATTTTTACCGTTGTTCATTCTGTGGGACTTGTCGCGGTCGTTTGGTTGTATCCCATGCATTGAAAAATAGTTGCTACTTTTCGGTTTTTGAGAACGATTCCTTTTCGCATGGCTAAACTCAGAAGACTTTGGGATAACAGCACTATCGATAGTTTGGTTTCAGCGGCATAAGATGCTTCAATTTTCTCGTTTGATTGGAATATCAACGATATATTTACTTTATTTCAGTACTATGTTAAACAGTCTGCAAGTTCACTGCTTCACACTAACCAACTGTTACCTTGATTTGAAAGACAGAGGAAGCCTCCATACCTCGGAGATTTGTTATATCATATTTAAAATTGTTAATAAATTTGTTGCTGAATGATAGAAGAGATGATGTAAAAAGTGAAGCGACAGCTGAGCCGAAAGAAAGCTGGAAAAATAATATTCGCGGCATAGGGATACGACAAAATTCGGAATATGTATTTCGATCACTCATGACAGATGATTATGTGAATTAATAATGAGGAGTTTATTTTGGTGATGATTTCCGATCGTCATTTGTTTTTGAAACTGAAAAATAAGATGTCTTAGAACCATTTTGATTCCTATTTTATAAGTTTTCCTCACTTTTTATCTTTCTGAATCACCTTTTTTTTTCTCTCAAAAAGATTATCACGATGATTACAGAATATGCAATTGCGAGACGGTTTCAAAACGCAATAATTTTTCAAATATTCAGAAAATTATCCGTTTGAAGAGACATGAAATTATAATTGTTATGCGAAGCATATTACCGAAAAAGTTTGGCGATTCATACTTCTTAAAAAATCACTTTGCAATGAATTCTAATTGATTAAACGGAACGGTTGTGAAGTGAAAATTGCTTTAAAAGCCTGAAAGAGTGTTAAGACAGTTCGAAGCACAGGAGAGATAATTGTCAGAACAACTGAAGATCAAAATTTGAAATCTTTCTTAAATTCAAACAAGTAGTAACATTTCTCCAGATTAAACATTTTTTTTAATTTTGTAACTTAATTTACATAAGATATAAACCTTTCGCCATCTTGCTAACAAAGAGTTAGCGACATCTTGCTAACAAACTGTTGGCGCCATCCTGCTAACAAAGGGTTAGCGACATCTTGCTAACAAACTGTTGGCGCCATCTTGCTCACAAAGGGTTAGCGGCATCCTGCTAACAAAGGGCTAGCGGCATCTTGCTAACAAAAGCCCAGATGCATTGTGCTAACAAAGCCCATATATATAAGCTTACAACCCTTTCCCTATTCATTCGTTCATTTTCGCTTTCAACACACATCTATCCCGATTTTTATCCCGTTTTTTATTTATTACCATTAGTCGTGCTATATTTTATATGTAATGGTTGTAAGAATTCGTGTTTCGTATTATCAAGTTTTTCTTATAATAAAGGTTTAATTACCCAAGTTTGAGATTGGTTCGCGTTACAAAAGCAATTTTCACTACATTTTTTGGTGCCACAAACCGAGGACATGTCGGACAGCATAATTGTCAACATAGAACCGGCTAAGCAGAAACCGGCACAACTGATCGAGGAAATCAAAGGATTGGACTTATCGCCTCTCGACGAACAGTTACCAAATAATGAACTCTTCAAACAATGCGAGGCGAGAAGAAGAGTCATCAACCAGAAAATCAAATTTCTCGAGCTATACATTGGCGTAATTGAATCGAACAATGAAAAATGGCTGGAATTCATTCAGAAAGTTTCAACATCGCTGAAGAAAAAAGAAGAGGAAGAAAGAATTGGCAGAGCAATTGGAAACAGAAGTTGGCAAAGCTACCGAATTGATACAAGAAGAGCTGTCAGAATTCGTGACACATTGGAGACTGATTATTGTTGATGCATGTATTTTTATGGTCTTACTTATATGCATTGTGCTTAAGCTTAAATTCAGACTGATCCAATTTATCTCTTGTTCAACTTGTATGAAACCATCAAATCNAGCAGAAGGATCAAAAGGCACAGAACCCCTAATTTATGTTCCCTGCTTTCTTCCCCCTGAAAGAGTTCAACCTCTTCAGTCGGGAATGTCAGAACAACTGAAGATCAAAATTTGAAATCTTTCTTAAATTCAAACAAGTAGTAACATTTCTCCAGATTAAACATTTTTTTTAATTTTGTAACTTAATTTACATAAGATATAAACCTTTCGGCATCTAACTAACAAAGTGTTGGCGCCATCTTGCTAACCAAGAGTTAGCGACATCTTGCTAACAAACTGTTGGCGCCATCCTGCTAACAAAGGGTTAGCGACATCTTGCTAACAAACTGTTGGCGCCATCTTGCTCACAAAGGGTTAGCGGCATCCTGCTAACAAAGGGCTAGCGGCATCTTGCTAACAAAAGCCCGAATGCATTGTGCTAACAAAGCCCATATATATAAACTTACAACCCTTTCCCTATTCATTCGTTCATTTTCGCTTTCAACACACATCTATCCCGATTTTTTTTATTTATTACCATTAGTCGTGCTATATTTTATATGTAATGTTTGTAAGAATTCGTATTTCGTATTATCAAGTTTTTCTTATAATAAAGGTTTAATTACCCAAGTTTGAGATTGGTTCGCGTTACAAAAGCAATTTTCACTACAATAATATCGAATACTAAAATATGGAATTAAATATTGAAGGATAAATTCTAAAGAAATTGTATAAATAAAAAGGAGATTTGAAAAAAGAAATCGACGAATATGGACTTTTTCCATGCATCAAGTATTAAATTTGAGGTGAACAATCCAATTAAATACTTAAGTTTCAGAACAGTGCGGTCAATGAAATTTCTTCTTGGCTTCAGCTACTGGAAAAACACCGAAAGCTATAAATACTGGATCACAATACATTCGGTAGTACTAGAGGTAAGCAAAATTGAGTCTACAAAGATCAAAAGATCTTGCTTCTTCTGTACAAAGTTACTGTAATATATAATATATTGTAAAGACAAGAAGTCAGGAGGAATAATTAAAATATAATAAAGAAGAAACGAGATAGTACCAACAAAAGAGGAACTGACTAAAAACTTTAGCAAAATAAAACATTCTGCTCTACAAAGTAGAATTACTATAGATACAGAAATCAGCTATCTCATATCACTGTTGCGGTAATTGTGTATATTTTCTGTTTGTACATTTAATCTTTCCTCTTAACCAGGCTATTTAATGGTTGGATCCTCCTTACCATTGCTGTCCTTGCTCTCTTATTTTTTTCTGATATCTTTCCCATTTTCTAAACATCGCACGGCATTTTAAGTTCATCTGCAAATTCTACTTCCAAATAAATTAATGATATTTTGGAAATATTCTCTAAGATATTTTGGATGTTAGTCATGCACCCATGCACATTATCATTGTTTCGACTAGCATTCTTTTTATTTTCAACACTAAATGCCTTGAAATTAAAAATTAATAAATAATCGATATAAATAAAAATGTAAATGCTACCTGTTACAAATGACAAATCTTCGGAAGTTCTGCATCGATTGCTTTCAAATTTTGACACAACCTTACGTCCGGACAGACGCGTTTTTTATATAAGGATACTTACTTTTTATCACGTGTCACGTCTTGTCATGTCCGTTACAACTAAAAATAAGTGAAGGGTGGAGTTGATTGATTCCCTTCCTTTTTTTTTTTTTCATTCTCCCTCTACCTCCCATCTCTTTCTCTATTGCTATGCTTATTACATTACGTGGATTTATCCAAGGAAAGAAGGAAAAAATGATAAAAAGAATTTGAAAAAATTTCTGGCATGGCAGGTAAATGTAAAAATTTTTGGATTTGTAACGAATCTGAAAAAAAAAATTTTCAAATATCTGTTGAATAAAAATTAGCTTAATTTGTTTGAAAAAAGGCATCAATTCAACCTAAAGAAATTTTATTGCATTAATTCTGAATATTTCTTAGGTTCAAGCTTTTTGCTTAGTTAATCTTCTCCGATTTAATTTTGATTTAACTTAATTTGTTGTTAATTTAATGTTAAAATATTAACTCATAACTTTCTTCATTTTTCCATAGATTAAATATTCAAATGCATCAGAAGTATTGGTAACTTATAATTTAATATAATTAATAAAATTCTTTCTTTTTTAAATTTTATTCATATTATGCCTTTATTTGTTAATTTTGATTTATCTATCTATAACTTGCACTTATAAATCGCGAACAAAGTTCTCTATCAGTTGGGAATGCCAACACTGAATCGATCTGCTGCTGCTTCGCTCGATGTAGAATTGCATTGCGAACAAAATTAAAACACGACTGATCTTTTTTGTCATATGTGCAATCAAATATTCCTAAGCTAATGTTTGAGCAAAAAGGCATTTACGATCAAATAATGCAAACTTTCAGAAAGGGAGTTGGAGAAATCTTATTTTTAGATGGTCAGGAGAAACTAGTTGATTCTGTCAACAATTCGATCCCAAAATGGCATAGCATTAGCTTTTGCATCGTCTGGAATATCTGCAACATTGCTACAAGGTGGAAGAACTGCTCATTCCACTTTAAAATTGCCACTGAGCATGCAGTTCATTGAAACCCCAACATAAATATTTCCAAAACATCCGGCATGGAAAAAGATTGCAAAATGCAAACTTACTGTTTGGGACAAATGTACAATGGCGCAAAAAAAATCGGTCGAGATTCTTGATCGATCATTGCGAGATTTGCGTGAAAATATCAGATCATTTTGGAACGCATTAATATTGCTTGCAGGAGATTTCAGGCGAAGATTATCAATAATTTCTCAATCGATACCAACGGACGAAATAAATGATTGCCTAAAATATCCTACTTTCTGGCGACACGTAAATACGTTAAAATTAATTACAAATATGCGTATTCAGCTCCAAAACGATCGATCAGCTGAAATATTCTCACATCAATTCCTGGAAATTGGGAACGGAAAGGTGCTGGTTAATCTGACCACAGGACGAATTTCATTGCCTCATAACTTCTGCAATTTAGTAACGTCAAAAGAAGAGTTGGTTGAAAAGTATTTCTCAATATTGAAACCAATCATAAGAATCACGATTGGCTGACTATATGAGCTTTTCTTGCGGCCAAAAACAAAGACGTCGACGAACTTGACAATATTATGCAGTCTAATATCAAAGCGAGGTAGTCACATGTAAGTCCTTCGACACTGTTGTGAAAACAGATGAAGCAGTTAATTATCCAACAGAATCTTTGAATTCACTCGATCTGCCAGGGATACCACCTCACATACTGCAGTTGAAAATCGCCATGCCAATTATCATGTTCCGAAATATCAACCAACCAAAACCTTGTAATAGCACGCGGCTTGCAGTAAAAAAATTAATGAGCAACATTATAGAAGCAACAATCTTGACAGGACCTTTTAGAGGTGAAGATGTCCTTATTCCTCGCATTCCTATGATTCCAACGGATGCCATTTCAGTTTAAGAGATTGCAATTCTCAATTCAGTTGGCATTTGCATTCACCATCAATAAAGTCAAGATCAATTTTTAGAATTATGTGGTTTAGATCTAGCTTATTACTTCTCATATGGACAATTATATGTTGAGTGTTCTAGAGTCGGCAAACCACACAATCTCTATATCTACACAGACAATGGAACAACAAAAAATATTGTATACCCGCAAGTATTGTGAAATTAAACATATTAGATGTGGGCAAAAACTGAAAGATGTCAAATAACGCCATAACAGTAATTGTAAATAAGAAATATTGAAGGTCAAGTGCTGCAACATAGCTTCAAAGAGACGAAAAACATGTTTACCACCAAAACACTCCAATTCACAGATAAAGGTAAAGATCGACGCAGCAACAGCAACAGTTCGGAGTTCCAAAGATTCCAATTCAATAGTTCAAAGCGACACAATAATAATAATAATCCGACATTCACTTGAATAGTATTCTTTTCTACTATTGACAAAGAAAAGAATAACTCAGTGTTTAATTTACCTGGATGTTTTCTGAAAATTGTTTATCGCGAAGAAGCACTCTTCATCAATCAGTAAAACATTTCTCAACAGCATTCATCTCTGTCACACAAGACACAAAAAAACCTCTTCACACTTATTGCTGACCTAGCCTAATCACAATCTCCAATTCAACCAAACTACAAATTAAATTTCAAAGTATCAGTTTTTTCCCCAACACTAAAAACATGCGCTTTCTCTTTTCTTTTTTCCACTTAACCAGACTGAGCTATAGCAACGCAGGTATAAAAACATGTGCATATTCGAATGCAAAGTTTTATCAAAATTTCAAAGCAATAGGTAAGGAGTTTTCGATATCTAAGATTTTGAATTATGCTTAAGATTTTTGAACAAATGAACATTGACTCTTTTTTTTATGTGGATTAGCTGGTGCCGGACACGCGAAGCAGGTCGACCCTCGTAGACTAGCTGAATCGCCATGCGGAGCGAGGCCGAGTCCAGTTAGTTAATAATAATAATCTATAAAGCAATAATTAATAATAATCTATGTAGATATTAATTAATAATAATAATAATCTATATAAATAATAATTGTCGGAATAACCAAAAAAAGGATTCATATTAATATTAATTAGAATAATTTTATTTTTTCTTATTTGATTTCGTAAAAATTTGATATATAATAGGTGTCAATTAAAAATATTAAGATATTAGATGATTGATTACAATGTTATGAGGACCAAAGCCAGACGTAATTTCGACACCATTTGAAACTCTCATATTGTTTAAATTTGTATTGATTAAACTTTAAAGTATAATGATGTTTAAAATGTAGAGTTTAATTGCCCAAGTCTAAAGACTAAGACTCATCAATGGCAGAAAATGATGCAATGATCAAAGTCGCGCCTGCTTTGATTGATGCTACTTTGTCGTTGATTTCTGACACCTAGGCTAGACAGTGCCAAGGAGTGGACTGAAGCGAAGTAGCCGGCAATCGACGATCCAAAAATCATTGTTAACTTTTCGTCGACAACGATGCGGTCGTGCCTTCGATTATCCAGCACTACTCCCTTTGATCACGAAGTCCACCCTTGATTTCTTTAATTTCTTCATCTATTGTGTTTAGGAATTATTGGACGACTACTCCTGTATTGTATTCTATAATACTTTACCGAATGAAATAATAAAGATCTTAGTGTCGTGCAACACTCCAATTTATACCACTCAAGTTTCGCGTCAATAATTAATGGTAATAATTATTATTAATAAATAATAATAATTAATTATTAATAATAAGCAACATTTAATAAAAATTAATGGTTCATAAAAATTAGTAATTAATAATAATAAAAATTATTGTTAATTAGAGAAATTAGGGATAATTAATAATAATTAATAATGGTTTATAATTAATAATTAATAACAATAACCAATAATAATTGATAATAATTAATAGTGATTAACCATAACAATTAATAATAATTAATGATAATAGTAATAGCAAAAATAATAATTAATAATGATAAATAATATTTAAAAATTAATAATAATTAACAATCATAATTAATAATAGTAATAATAATGGTAGTAATAGTAAAAATATTAATAATAACAGTAGTAATAATGAAATAATAATAATTACATAGCGATGGTAAAATAATAATCAGAAAATAATAATAAAATGATGAATAATAAATCCCTGGTGTTTTTGGTAGTTATCAGTCGCTTTGATGATTTTTGAACAATATTACATCATAAAGTGCTGCTTACTGTTTAGATTTTAGCATTTCTGGATTCATATGACTTCTTTTTTTGGGTACAAGAGCAAAACGTTTTTATTCTACCATGGTTTTCAGTCAGTTACTCTTGTGTTGGAATTTTATCTCTTTTCTCCATCATATTTTAATCCTTCCTGATTTCTTCTTGTCTTTGTGAAATATATCACATAATGCTGAATTATTTTATTGTCCCGGTGATCTTTGTTACAGAATAAGCAAAGATTCTTTGATCTCTCCTGTAGTACCGATGTATTGTCACTCTGCGTTAATAGTTTTCGATTCTTCATATTGCTTAACTGAGGCCAAGAAACCCTACTGTTCCGAACCCATCATGTAATGTTTAGTTGGATTGTTCTTTTCAAATTTAATATTTGAGACATGAAAATAGTCACATATTTGTCAACTTCCTTTTTGTTGGCATACTTTCTTTAGAATCCATCCTCCAATATTTGTTTCTACACTTTACTGTTCGATATTCTCTTATATGCTTCTAATTCTAACATTATTTCAAGCTTTTAAAGTCACTTTTAGTTTACATTCATTAATCAACTGGAATTCATTGTAAGTAAATTTTTAATGAGTTGTAGATCGTCAAACCTTTTAGATGGTAGAACTCTCACAAGAAGTGTAGTTTCGAATAGCTTATATTGCATCTTCCTTTAAATAAGCTCCTGAAGAATGTCTGGAAAACTCTGATTATCTAGTAAACTTCGGTCACCTATTTTAAAACCGTCCCGAATCGTCTCTATTGGTAAAATAGAAATATTTTACAATATAATTATAATAAGACAATCCAAAACATTTTGTATAATAAAAAGTTGTAATAATTCTCAGACAAATGAATCATTTATCCATAGCTCGCCACAAAAGAATTAATATCTTCAAGATTAGTTTTAGCGCCGTTTAGTTTCTATCCAATTTCGAAGATAGTTTTGACGGTAATAGGAGCGACAGTTCAACAACACAAGCAAGAGCATCAGAAGTAAGAAGAGTGAAAGAAGAAACAATTAGAAGAGGAAAACAGGATAACGTTGTGTGCATTCAACGACTATTATTTTTTATGTGCCGTGTATTCATTTAATTCTTATATAAGTGTGATACTGCATATAAATAGGTATAAAAACAAATAAAAGGTATTACTAACCTAGTGGAGTCACAACAGCTAGAAAAATCAATCTCCGATCAATAAACTACAGGCTATCTGATTTTTTTTCGACAGTCCCCACGTTCTAGTGTAAGACATCCAATTTACATAGCAATGATTAGGGCGAGAACCATTGAATTTTCTTACGTAGCTTTAACGTTCGTTGTACTAACTCATATATCGGGAAATTTTTATGATTTCAGAGAAAGGATCCTCTTATTTGTTTGTAATTTGTTGATTGGAGATTGATTCTTCTTGCTGTTGTGACTCCGCTAGATCAATCATAGCTTTATTAAGTCTACAAGATATAACACAGTATTGCAATGGTAGGAACTTAGTGAACAATTGAATGGTGATTTTAGCAGATAATAAACCATCTTATATTGAATTTGTTTACAATATTTGGTAACGTTTGTGATTTCCGATGATTAAAAATTAAATTGTGGAATACAATTTTCTTGGAGTTTAATTTTATATTAGAAGAAATATAAACAATACAACTAATCAGTTAAATATTATAACTAACCATTGTATATTTACATTATTTTAACAATTTATGTGATAGAATGATTGGTAGTTGAAGAGAATTTAATAAATATTCACATTATTTCAGACCTTTCATAAGATCATAAATTTAACTAATATGGGGATGATTTGTTTTGAAACTTGAGACATTTCACATGATCCCAAAGTTCTACAGATTGATGACTTATGAATCGAAACAATTAAGAAATCGCATATTAAAGCCGAAATATTTAGAATATAAAAATATTTTGATTATCTCGATATTTTTATATTACAAAATATTTCGGTTATTCCGACAACGCTCTATCATTGCTGATGCTCCTGCTGAACTATCGCTTGTGCTGTTGAACTATCGCTTCTGTTGTCGTCGAACTCGTCTTCGAAACTGGACTGGAACTGAACTACCGCTGATACTGGTCTTGAATCCCACACACATGTCCTATTGTTCCCACATTTACATGTGGCTTATCAAATGCCTCTACTATTTGTGCCATTATTATTGCCCGTAATTGTACCTTAACTCATCAACCACACATTGTAGCACTTGTTCATAACAAGAAAAATGCATACTATATTGAGCTTTTCCTTGAGATATAGAACGTAAAACATTTATATGGCCGAACATACTTGCAAGCGGCACATAGCGGTTAAAAGTAAATAAACATAGTTTGCGCCGCCGTGCCTTGCTTTAACAATTAACGATAAGTCTGTGGAACTGCTTACTACAGTTGATATCAAAATTATCAGAGCCTGGAAAGTAGTATGTTTCTATAGAGCAAGGGTTTTGTGCTATTTTTGCTCTGTGGGTTTGCTCCATACGTTTACAACAAGTTTACTCTTTATGGTAGTTCTTTTTTATGTTATACTCTTTGGTACTGATAGTGGGCGGAGACTTATAACATTCATTCTACAAAAGACTTACCAAATAAGAGATGGACAATGCTTACAACAGTCTTTAGTCCTTCCTGACAGTTAACATGGACCTCGATGTTTCATACAATGCACATAAGCTCCATTAGCAGATCGCAAGATGAAAGAACAAAGATCTTTGTGCCAAGAGATGAATAATGATTCATTTGAGAATTATTACAAATTTCTATATAAAAGATCTGGATTATAACGTTATATTTTTATAATAAAATATTTCAATTCTACCAAAATATTCCCGGTTCCCGATCGAGGAAAACTCAACATCATCAGGCAGAGACTTCTTTACCGGTAAACGTTTTCTAATGGCATTTCCTGTTCTTGATGTTATATTTTCGTCTGGATTCCTAGACGTTTTCTTTGTTCTTTCGTATATTTCCTCTCACTTCTCCGAGTCATCCTTCACCTCTTCTCCATCTATATTCATTGTTTCGTTGACTTCGAGGAGATACACTTTTAAGATATTTCTCGTTGGGCATTTCCACTAATGCAGTTCTTACTATCTATCTCTACTCTTCTTAATTTCCTTTGCTCTTGCCAATTTCCACAGACCTCGAGAGTTGTCTGATTCATTTCTTAATACAATTTCTCCATCATCTTTCAATTTCTTGCTATATGGTCCTTTGTAAACAATTTAGGCATGCACAGATTTCTCTCAAATACTCCATCTATTATTTCGCGATGAGATAGTCTCAATTCCTCCTCATCACAGTGATCTTTTTTACAAAATGAGCAAGGTCTTCTCCGAGCTGAATTTCGCTTTGGATTTCTTTTTTTGATTTCTTTCGGAACGTTATTATCGAGATTTCTTGTTTAATTTTCTTCTCTTAACTGAGTTTTGGTCTGGACTGCTTTTCTTGATTGCTTTCGGAACGTCGATTTTTTTCTAAATCGATATTTTCCAAAACTGATCTGTTCTTGTTTGATTTTCTTTTTCTGTTGACTGAATTTTAGTTCGGATTCCTTCTTTTGATTACTTTCGGAATGTTATTGTGGTTTGATTCTCGCCGCTTTGCTATGCTAGAGCCGGGGATCCTCTTCTTTCTGTCTCCCGGAACTATCGATTCGTGCTTGCATGCATTAGTTTCTTCTCGAATCCGTAAGATTTGGGTCCGAACATCTTTCTCTGTGCTTGCTATTTTCCTCAGATAGCTTCTTAATTTGTTGATTGATTGAGATTCATCTCCCGTTGCTTGCCGAGCCGTATGGAGCATCTTTCCTTGGTCCGTTTGATTTAAAGGCTCTCTTTGTCGGTAGAACCATGATCTTTTATAATAAAAATATGATGGAGTAATCAAAATATTTTGTGTGATAGAAATTCTTAATATATCTCAGTCTGACTTGATCTTACAATGTGAAAGAAAAATCCATTCTAGCCAATAAAATTTTTCCCACGAAGATTCGTCTCTGTCACAATATAAAAAACTTTCCCGACACTCTTCGTATACTTTGCGTTCGATTTTAGCTCCAGCCATTCTTGTGTTTGGTCAAGATTAACAATGCTTCTTCCTCTTCATTTATTATGTTCAATATTTCTTGATCGTCTTCTACTATCTCCAAATATTCCATTTTCCTCTTTCATTATTATGGTGGGATCTTTTGCAAGTAATCTAGCCATTTATCAGAGATAATCATGAGCGTTCAAACATATGATTCAAATCTTTCCATCTTTTCATCAATGATCGCCTTTCGGTTTTTATATTGTTCACATTGTTTGTCATCTGATAAATGTTGGTCGATTGGTCTCCAATCCATTTCTTTCATTTTGTTGAGGAAGAGTTTCAGGATGTCCTCTTTCGCGGGAGTAGCATTTCCAATATCTTGGATGTCATCTCGGCTCGTGACATCGAGAAATTGTCGATTTTTATGATTTCGAGGAAAGAATCCCTCTTGTTTGTTTGCATTTTGTTCATTGGAGATTGATTCTTCTTGCTGTTGTAACTCAGCTAGGTCAGCAAAGATCTTTATTAAGTTTATACTTTCCTTTTTTGATCGTCTTCTTCCTTCGCTCCTTCATTGCTGATGCTCCTGATGAATTGTCGTTAGTGCTGTTGAACTTGGTCGCTGCTGTCGAACTGTTTTTGGAGCCGAGTTGTAAATAAACTTGAACTTGAAATGGAACTTTCGCTGGCATCTAACTGCTCCCTTTTAAATCTTTCGAAGCCCTTAATTGAACTTCAACGTATCTCTTCATGATTGTTTAACTTTACTTGTTTGCCTGTGTATTAGGTGTTATTGACAGTAAGTATGTTCATCCTTTCAGCTTGTTGACCCCTTTCGTGCTATTTGACTTTAACATCTCTTGTTTTTCATAACTGCATCCTTTGACTTTGCCAACATCTTCCCAACCATATTTTTTATTCCTTTATGCAACTAAGTACATCTTTTTTTCCTGTATACAAATAATTATATCTTTCGGGTTTCACCCACATAATTACGTTTTCGCTTGTGGATTCTGTGCCGATTATTCTTCTTAAATGTTGATCTCCCATTCTTTGCATTACACACACAGCTATAATACTCTAGAAGCATTATTGATGATATCCATTACTTCAACATGCATCTCGAGTCCATGTAGTTTTTTCTCGAATATCTTTCATCACACTTCATACTGCACATACTGCCTTCATTTGAAAGATGCTGATCAGGTAGATGAATTCATTTCTCTAATTTCGTCAAAAACTAATCTTTCCTCTTTGCTGATTCGCGCTTCTTTCAATGCTTATTGATATATCGGATTCTCGGCTTATGGCACCAAAATTTCTGCTAGGGAAGATCAAATTTAACTAAGAAAAAAACTGAATTATTGAACGTAATATAAAACATAAAAAATATAACTCTCATGCTAATCATAGATTAGTTAGACATTGCTATTTTCAGATATGGTGCCAAATTCGCTCGTTGAAATATTAATGTTTCTCGTCGCATTGAATAATTGATCCAATTGTTTTTCATTGATATTCTTCTATGCCAGCAATAGTAACATCGATCACAACTGTTCCTTGTACCATTCTTCCCTTTTCAGCTTCGTTGTATCAACTAGCTTTTGTTCTCTCAGTTCAACGGGTAGTTTATCGTCTGTGCAGAGATTTGTTGGCTACGCCATTATGATTACATCTCTTCTTTCATCAGCCATTTCTCTCTATCATGAGAGAGACTGTGTTAACAATACCATTGTTTATAGAATTGTTTCGCTTGAAAATTCTGCTACATGGCTGCTTTCTATCCTTCGATGAATTATTTATGGTTTTGAACAAAGATATGAGTAATTTGATCGTAGTGTATGAGAAATGAGATAATTCCATTTCAGATTTCGTTAAGCTAGACAAATCTCGCTGCTTAGAATGACTGAAATCCGAATAATATATGTAAGAATAGTTGAATAATGTAAACGCGTGGGGAAATATTGGCAATAAATTGGACCGAACCGCAGTTCAACCAATATTTGAGATCATGTATTATTTTGTTGAGCATAATTCAAAGAGTTATCTATATTTTTCGATAATGGTTGTAACACGCTGATTCCTTCAGTGTAGTGCATTGGATTTGGATGATATAAAAAAGTATATGGTTGATACATTTCATCATAGAATGGACTTAGTCATACGTTTGTGTTTGAAGCTTACATATGCGTCATCGATACACTTAATAAAACTTGCTCAGTTCATTGTATATACATTATATTTGTTGCCCTTGCAGGAAAATTATTGAAGTACTGAATGAATTGTCCGGTGAGTTATTCACGGAATATTTCTTAATTTATTCACTCCTTTATAGATTCTCCCAAATTCTCGTGTTATTCATTTCCAGTGTGTTTTATTATATATTGTGTTTCAATTTCCATTCCATTACCCATTTCATTCTTCCCTAATTTTCTTTCTACCTCTTCCATTTTTCTAATTCGATTTAAGCATCTACATCATTATAAGAAAAGCAAGCAATATCATATTGATATGTCGTGGAACACATATGATATATTTCCAGGAACTTTGGTGTCTTGCATCTGTGGATGGTGTGGAATGCAAGGAAACATTCGATACTTACGATGAATTCGAGGAACATTTTTGTCAGAAGCATCTTGATCTGGCACTATTTGCTTGTGATGCTAAGGGATGCACAGCTCAATTTGGAACTATATTACAAATTTTTCGGCATTTAGCAGTCTGCAAGCGTCAAGGCAAAAAGGTTAATCCGAAGAGAAATACATTTGTAGTATTATTTTTCTTTCTTTATAAAGTGGCGAAGTAATAAAATCTTTTTTTCATGAAGTTTTTTTCGAAAATTTGTTGTTTTTTCCATATACTATCGAACGATTTCTGTTTATTTTATTATTTCCAAAAGTTCGTACAGATTATTCTTATTATATTAATATCCAGATTCCGTAGAAGTTATCATTTTTTTTCCTTTACTTGACTTTTTAAATTTACAATTTGTGTTTCTTAATTTCACAGTTTAATGAGTACTGTACAATGGTAAGTTTTCAGATAAAGCTGTTGCAATATTCGGATGACATTTTGGAAAGTTTAGCAACATTGGATCGAGCGAAATTGTTAGCAGTGCAGTGCTGTGTTAAAAGAGGTTATAGAATTTGAAAAATATCGTTAGAAGGAACAAATCACAATATTATTGCTTTTTTTTTTCTCTTTTTAATTAGAAAAGAATTGAAGCGATTTTGGCTGCAAGAAATAATTTTTCCACAATTCCTATCATTCTCATCATTTCAGCAAAACGAGCACTTGAATCAGCTGAAATGAATGATGATGTCACAACTGACCAAGATGGACAGTGTTCACTCGGTGATTTTTTAAAAATATTTTCAGTGTATCTTTTGAAATGAGAACGTAAGAAGAATGTTTCTATTTTTCATTTAGCTTTTTTAATTTCATGAACCGAAAGTTAAGTATTTAAATTTAAAAACTCCATCACTAATTTGAAGTTATCAAATTTGATTAGGCTTTCAAATTATCTAATCTCCCCTTTAAGTTGAATCGCAGCGCTGTCCTTATTCCATTTTGGTTATTGAAAAAAACAAGATTTACTTCTTGATAAAAAAAAATGATTTTTGCTTTACTGATTATTAATATCTATATTATTAATTCAGGGTCAGTCGGAGTTCATAATTTTTTTCACTCACTTAATCTATAAAAATCATCAAGTTGATCACTTGACAAATGAAATTTGAAGATGTTATCAATCAGAATTTGGAACTGTAATGACTCAAATTAAAATACATCAGTGAAACAAAGGATTTTCGGATTATCATTTCCTTCTATTCGTTGCAGATGAAATGGGCTTCCGCAGTTCTTCGGATGATGACCAACTTCACGTGCCAATAATAGAACCTCTTGGAATTCGTCAAGTAAAAAGTAAGCTTTTAATGTAGTAACATTATGTATATTATGGTTTAATTTTTATAATTTGTGAAATGTATGTAAATCAAGTTTTAAATAACGTAAAAAAGATGAAGGTAATCTCTAATGTGATTTTTTTTTGCTTCGATTTATTGTTTAGTCATTAATGCTTTTTGTTTGTTTTAATATTATTCATTAAAACACTTATGTTATGATGGAATCATTTCTTATAAGCTGATTGAATTTATTACAGATGTTGAATCTGGGTCATATGCCTCAAGAAGCGATCGTACTGTTACAGCAGCAAGACAAGCAGCATGGAGGCTGAAAGAACAAATGCTTTTGGAAGGGAGGATGAAGAAGAATGTAGTGAAAATCTTCTCTTCCATAATTAATAGCTAGGCACTACTAAGATGAAAAAAAAAGTTTTTTTTGGAGCAAAGTGATGTTTGCCTTCCTCCGAATATTGGCTAAAACATTGCAGAAATATGAAAAAAGTTCAACCCTTTTTTAATATTCTTGCTTCAGCTCTTGCATTTTGAATTAAGATTGCATTGATGAGTATGCTGATTAAGCCAAAGTTAAAATACCACTGATGCAGTCGGAAACTTTTCAAACCATATTTACCATTATGAATTTCAGAAACCACTCGAAAAACCTAGTAGAGATACGCAGAAGAAACAAAAGAAATTGCCCGTAAAAATAACTGACAAAACTCGCATTTCAGCTCTCATTAACGATGATCCAAAAAAAGTGGTAAATAATATATGTGAAACTTATGTATCACATTTTTTCTTGTAAATCGTATAAATATTCTTACGTTAATCCAAGACTATTTTTTTATTTCGGTGAAAATTCTTCAGTGAGATATAGTTTCACTATTCATTTTAGGTTTTTCATTTTATTGGAGTCTTACTTATTTTTATTTTCATTTTGACTGATTTCAGAAAGGTGCATTAGGCCATCTCCAAACAGTGAAATCGGATCTATCTCCAGATTCTGCTTTAGGTAATATTTTCATTCTTTTTATGAAAAAATTCTGCCGAGAGGCAGTTTGTTCTAATTCTTAAAATATCCTGTGAATGCTTTTTTTTTTTTTTTTTCTTAATAAAGAAGAAAATGAATTACACTGAAAGATTTTATTAGCATCACAATTCAGTATTCAGTATATAATAATCATCAGCAGCATTAGAAATGTCAGTTATCCATTGTAGTAGTTTTGCCTGTGATAGTCTTTAGATTTCTCAGAAGAGAATCACTGTATTGTCCTTCAAAACTGTCTTGCTTAATCTGTTCGGCTTACGATGGTTATTATGTTTTTCTTTTTACTGTAGATTTTATTATTATGAAGTTTTTATCGCTACGTGATCGACAAATACAATTTTTAATGTATTTGAGCGATGAGAAGTTGTGCCATTTAAAATAAGGCAAGTTTTTTTTATTAAAAACAATTGCAAAGAAACTATTTTTTTTTTCAGCAAATATGAAAGAAACGAACAGACTCGGTGAAAACATGATCAAAAAGCAGTCACATAAAATCGTTAATGTAATTGATATGTCAGGTTTGCGTTTCATTAACTCTTCTTGTTAAAATGCAGCCGTAATGCGTCAAACTATTTATTTTTTGTGATTTGAATGATCAGATTTTTTAATCCTAAATTCAGCCAATTTCAAATCATTTTCAGTCTATATTTATATCAGAATTCTAGGAATTTATGATTTTTTAGGGACAGTGAATTCAGATATGCCTTTCGTATCCATAAAACATATTGTTTCTGCCGAAAGCAAACCAAAATCACTTTTGGATAAAACTCAAGACCCAGTAATTTTTCATTTGACCATTGCTAGAATCATAAGTTTTGTCCCATTACTTAATTTAACACAACTCTGAATAGAGCAAGGTGTCATGAATGAACTTGAATAAGATTTATAGTGAAACCTGGCTATTACATAATTTTATGTTCACCAAACAATCATTATCATGTGAAATATTCTCCGTTTTTTTTTTTTGTAATTTCAAATAGCTATATTATTAAATCGTTATCACTATTTTACATATACTATGATGAGATAATTTCAAGTCGCTTAGTATTACTATTAGAGTATTTCGAAATTTCTCTTATATAGTGTATAATCTTTATTAAGCAAGGATAAGGAATTTAGTATTTTCGTCTTCCAAAGGAAATAGCTTTAGATATTTCAGAAACAACCAAAAATCTTCGAAAGTAGTCTTCCAGCTAATCCTAATCATCCTCCAAAAATTTATGGTATACGATTCACTTTTTTCGCTTATAGTTCAAACGATATGTATATACAGAAACATTGTTATTAACTTTGTTGTAAAGCATAAAGAAAAACACTTCTATCAGAAATTGACTTCCTTAATATGTTTTTTGCTTCATGCAAATTAGATGTTCAACAGTATTGAAAAGATTCAATTTTATGTTGTGTCCAACGAATCTTATATTCTTTCGAACATTTTACAGATGCATCACATCCACAGTTATCATCTGGTGCTATCGATACTCGACCTCCAGACTATTCAGAGTTTGTAAGAAATCCCGTGATTAATCCTACGCTTCGTGAAATACCTCTTTCTCGGTTTCCTATTCCACCGTTACAGATTCCATCTGTTCGATCATCGAATGATTGTCAAAATAGTTCTGAAATTAATTGCCCACACACGAGTACCATTCTAGCATCACAATCAGCGATGTTACCTAGTTCTCAAGTCGATGTGCAGCAGAATCGTAATATCGAGCGTCATGGGATCTTGCGAACGGCAAGAATTAAAAACATATTTCAAAGTGTAAATATTAGTTGTACTGAGGTGCACTATATTATTTACGACAGTATTTCCGTAATTTTGACTTTATATTTTATTGTTGACTTTTTTTTTAATGCAAGAAAAGTTCTTAATATACATTCTTTTGCATACTTTCAGAAATCCCTTCAAAAAAAACATGGATTTCAAAATATGGTAGGAACTGTGGAAGAAACTGGTCAAATGGATTTCGATGTCTTAAGCTTGTGAGTCATTTACTTGTTTGGAAAAAGGAAATATTGCAAAGCATCATTAAAATACTATTTCCCAGGTTTTCTAAAAGAATGCAAGAATGCAAGACGCTTGAGCATCTGAAAGTGAGCACGACGCAGGCAAAGGAACTTGAGCGGCCAGGAGGTATATGCTATGTTTTAATTGATAGTTTGATCATGCTTTGCTTTTTTTTTTTTTGAAATTTTAACATTGTAAATTAACGAATACTTAATGTTGCATGCATAGACAATGTAGATTAAAAATGGAATAGTGGAAGAGAAGGTCTGTAAGGAATGGATTGGAATTCAAATATGTTTCGATGAGTAAAATTACTTATGTCTTTCCATCTCTTCGTCCTTTTTTTTTTTTTCTGATTTATCAGTTCACAGAAAAGCATTCAGAGCAAACTAAATCAGTAAAATCGAATATTAAACTGGAAGAAGAGGAGCCATCAAAAAAGTTCAAAAGCAATACAAACCTCCTCGATTTGTCTTCTGATAAGGACCACGAGAGAAAAGAAGATGTCGAGTTTGTTTTTGTTTCTTTTAATAAAAAAAATTGGCTACACTGAAAGAAGGTTTTATTCTGATCGCAAACAGTTGCAATTTCGGCAGAATTTTTTACAACATTTCAACTAGAAACTAACTTTCTTTGAATTTTCAAGTATTTTTTGAGACTTATAAATGCGTAGAACAATGAACAAAAACGTCTTTATGATCAATGGAGCTTTTAACAGAAAACTTATCAGTAAAAAAAAAATCAGACAAATTAGTCAGTTAAATACACTGAAGGGTATTGTTAATTTAGAAAATTTTGTAAGAACCTCAAATATTTATAAAATTATATTATCTTTTCTCAAGCTTGGATCCTTTGTTATTTCCTTTGTTCATTCTTTTCTTGATATTTATGCTTTTTTTAATCAAGTATGAATTTTTATAGGTATCGTGAGACCACTCCGTTTCTTCTAAATCTTTTTTCGGATAACGAAACAACACCTGTATTGTTTGATCCGCGAATAATGCCAAAGTCACTCAATCCAGTAAGGAATTTATTGATCTTCCAAATTTGAAATTTAATCATGTTATTAAAGATTTAAAAATTGATATGATTTTGTTGCGTCTATGCTCTGTACATACCAATTGTTCGTCCGTAGTTAAAATTCATTTTTTATTGATGTATTTTATTATTGTCCACATAGGATGAACCAAGAAATGATCGACCGAATATAGAGGGCGAAGTTATTCAGGAAAAAAAAGTGGGAATGTGCAGAGATTCTAATGGTTATCATGGCTCATCAGGAAATGAAAAAAAACGGTGATACTTATTCTGCAGAACATATATTTAAACATTACTTTAATATCCCAAGACTTTTTTGCTGTTTTTGCACTATTTTTTAAATTAATAGTAAATGTCAGTAAGCTATGATATTTTTCACAACTATTTTCTAAACTAATCAGAAATTCAAAAATCCAGGTGAAATTGAGTTCAAAGAATCTCTTCAAATGCAATAAGCATGAAACTCATTAGAGCACACGAATATTACTGACTACACAAACTGAGGTTAATTGTAGACTGCAGTGAACAACTATTTAGAAAAGATGAAATTAGTAAAAGGCCTATCGTGCCGACAGTTCGTGCCGACAGTGACTACTTCGTCTCGATATAAGACGAAGTAGTCACTGTCGGCACGATAGTCCTTTTTCTTCAATGGTTTCTTTTTTCTGTAAATTTTCAAGAGCCATTTTGTTGAGTCGGAGATTGAAATTATAAACAATCTCATTTCTTGATTAATCTTATTATTCGAGTTGTAAGAAATGATTGCAAACTATTGTATGGACCTTTTGGCTTTCCATAATTTTTTCTTCCGTTTACCTTCATATTCCTTTCCGATCATAGAATTTTTCTTTTTCTTTTAATTTTTCTGGTTTTTGAAGCAGTGAACATTTAAAATTTTTGGATATGCTGGTTAGATTATCTGATGCTGCGTTTTTTGAAAACAAGGAACTATTGCAATGGTTTTTCTAATTTTTTTCGAATTTGCTCTTGAGGGAGCTAAGGTTATACTTGATCATAATTATAATTCGGAACTACATTATAGCTTTCCTTGCATATTCACCCGTAATGTCTTGAATCATTTTCTATAGTGAGTAAGGAGGGATGATGTAATCCATATTTTTGATTGTCTTTTATTTTTCTAAGCATTTTGAGGGAAAGCCTGTTAAGTACTGTTTTTAATTTCTTCAGCAAGTTATTATAATAATTTCAAAATGTGGAGAAAAATATGTTCGGTCATTTTGGAATAACTTGAGATGTTGTTTGAGAGAGGGAAGAGAGAGAAATTAATTTGGGGAAGAGTAGATTTGGCAGAATATCAGATGGTGCTTGGGGTGCATACAAATAACTTTGTATTTGTAATTATTGTGTGTTTTGTTTAATGTGAATAAAATTTGCTCATTTTTACCATATTTGCGGATAAGGAGGAAAAGATTGATGATGATGCATTTTGATCTTATGAATTGGACGAAATATAAGCAATTTTTTAAATCATGGTAGGAGCTACTTGTTTCCATTATGAAGTCGGTCAAGTTGGAGTGTCGGGAATTTTGTTTTGTGGCTTCATTAACTGGTAATTTAAAATTGATAATTCTAACCATGAACCACGTTAACATTCGAGGAAGAAGCGGAAAGGCATGGTGGTGGAATTTTTGATCCACCAGATACTCAACTTATTCTGCACTTGTTTGCTCTTCCAAATCACGAAGGATGATTCACAACTCGCAGTACTGCTTCTGGTATGATAAGCATAGTTGTCATGTATATATAGCTAGCTTTGTGAATATGTTACTTATAAACTCTTTTGCTGGCTTATTTGTGAGGGAAGCAACTCTGACTGGTCTATTGCCAACATTTTTCCCTCTTGCCAAGCTATCTTTGGAGCGGCAAATTTTAAAATATTTCAAATGAGAAAGATTGATGGTCACTCAACAATACTCGATCTTTTGTTCTTTTTTATAGTTAATTTGTTAGCCACATAATCAATATTAAACTAGCCATCTATTATTATGTTGCTTACGTTACTTGTTTAAGTCTTATTAATTATTGAAACCCAATTATTGCTTATGCATTTACTTAATCACTATTTATTCCTCGAAGAGGAAGTAATAAAATATATAAAAGTTACCTGATATATTCCTGCGAATCCATCTGTTATTCAGTCTTTTATGTTGATATTGAAAACTCATCCGTACATTTATTTTTGAATTTTATCGATCTTTAAGTCTGTTACTTCATGACTTCAGAAGGCTTCATTCTATAATTTATATGTATGGGTAATCTCTGAATGTTTCACTATGCTTTTTGAAATTTGTTGGTTAATTAATTAAAAGTATGGCATTCAAACATCCGATGAATACCATTCTTTTTTTGTAGTTGAGAGGATTGGAGTATGATAATTTTGAAATCTATCTTCAAGATGAATCACTATTACAGTAGGAATTTGCTTAATACTCAAAAAAACATGTTTAGATGAGAGTATAATGAAGCACCGGAAGAGCGAATTAGCATTTCAAAAGTCAACAACGTGACTCTTTTCGAATACTGAAATGCTGTAAAATTACTCAAATCCCTTTGTACTAATGTGAGATCGTGTTTCACATCGCAGTTCGTACCGTTCAATTTCAAGCATTTTCTCTTTATTTTCTGTCATTTACAATATTTTTGTCAAGACTTTAAAACGAAATTAATGGAAAATTTTCGAACGCAGCATTGACCATGTAACTCTTGTCTTGTATGGCTCTTCAAATGCTTTGTCCTTAAGCTGAATACATCCAAAAAGAAAGTTTTTTTTTCTAAGATTTGTCGATAAGTTTTGTTTTTCCAGTTTTCAAATTCATTCATGATATCTTATTTATGTGTTGACGAAAGCAACAACATAGAGATTGTCTAATTTAGGCAGTCGGAACCACTGAAAGCCAAGCGAAACGATGAACCGATATTGTGGTACCACATAGATCTTTCCTTACATTCAATCACTAAAAGATACACACATATGGCAATGAGCCATCAAAAAATTTCGAAGTTTTGGAAATGATTTTTTTTTTTTTTTGTTTTCCTCATCTTTTCATAGGACAGCGATGGAAAATTCGATGTTTCTTCCTTGGTCTCGACTCGAGGCAATAAGTTGCATGGGTTTGCACGGCTTGCAGATCCACACACATGCATGCACACTTACACACAGGACACAGACATAAACAAATATATCTAAAAGACTGTTTTATGTGCTCTTTTGCCCAATAATTTAATCAACAAATTGCACTCTCCACTCGACTCACTCTTCTAGGCCTAACAATGCTCGACGACGACCATTTCTGAGCTAACAGCCAACCCTTTCCAAGACCAATGTTATATTTGCTCGATCCATCCGAATCAATTGCAAATCGTTATCGTTATCATCATCATCGTCGTCATCGTCGTCGTCGTCGTCGTCATTGTTATTTTCCTTATCATACACATACACTTACACAATCACATAAAGTAATGCTTTGTTAGATACTACTAGAAACCCCTTCTTCTAATTGCCTCTGCAGATGCAATGCCTGAATGCTGTTATTGTAGCAATTGGATGCATATTTATTAGTTATTATTTAAGTGGCTTCACAAGGTTATTGCTAGTCTCTGACCTATTTTTTTATTAAATATTGGCCATAGCCATGGCCATGACAATTTCTTCGCTATAAATTGCAAATATTAATTATTGATTTTTGTGAAAACACTTTTTTTTATATTAATTTTTAGCATTATTTTTTACTGGTTTGGCTATTTTCCAGAAAAAAAGGAGATCCTTGGTATCTGAAGAGAGCAAAAAGAAAAAAAAAACAATCTTTTTAATTGAAGTTTTCCAGAAAAGTAGCCAGAAGAGGGAGAAGAAAAGAAGAAAATAAGCCTTGTTGTCCCTAGTTGCACTCAGTCATGCATGCATGCTCAGTCGATACTTCTAAGATATTTGCATGCAAGTGCAGGCCTTCATTGCAGCTTTTCAAATCAACCGAGCAAATGCTCTTCTTATCGCACCTTATCGAAATAAGAAAAAGGTCGTTTGCTACCAATTCGGCAATGCCATTTTCGCAGTAAAATCACCACTTCTCCAAAGGAAACGAATAGAAATTTCAATTTTCTGTCTTATGTAATTTAATGCATTTTATTCATTCTATTATTGGTTTTTAAAGTCTTAAATTTTATTATATTATAAAATGTTCAACAAATATTACATATTGCAGGTTACTGATTTGTTACGTTTTCTGAAGCTTTGAAGATCAATTGAAGTTATTGCGGAAATTTAAAAAATTTTAAAATTTAGTTTTAAAATTTTTTAAATTTAAAATGCCAATAAATAGGAGAAGATTTCTAGACAAAGATGTGAATATAAAAAACTTTTCATCTTTTGTTTTTTTTTTTCGAATGCATACTAATCATCAATGCTATGCAAAATTTTCTCCTCAACAAATTGTTGAAAGTATCCAATTCGTAAGCAAATGAATGGAAATGAAATTTTTGACAACATTTCATAATGAGATGAGAAAATATACGGGAAAAAATGGTAGAATTCTTGAAATGACACAAAAAACTCAATGATGATTTCATGGCAGATTATAACCTTGAAAGATAATTGATGAAAATATTTTCTGACGTATTCTCATATTGAGCAGTTGAACGTCATTTTTCGTCATTCAGTAAGTCGCTTCTCAAGGATTTGCTGCCAGTAATCTGAAATAACACTTATCAAGAAGTTATTAAAGAAAGATGGGCCAAGTGAAAGGTTGAGTAGCAAATATGTGTAAAATATCTGATCTTTTTGATACTGACTACGATTCTTTTATCCTGCTTATTTAATTTGCATTAAATTTATTGCAAGCTTCAAGGAAGAAAATAGTTTGTTCACCTATCTTAGTATATTCTAGATTACTTATATGACGATTACTTATATGACGTGTGAGCTAACGAGTAAATCACGTGAACGTCAAACCTAAGGGATCGAACAACGGTCCAATCAACTGGCAAATAACTTAGCCAGGTGCGATCCGTATATTTCTTCCTTTTTGGGATTTACAAGAAAATGTGGCATTTTCCTGTAGGAACATTGTATAAAAGAAGGATATAATAGTCCCACCGGCTTTAGTTATCAAATTATCACTATCCTTGGTAGGTATTCTGATTATCTAATGATATTGTAATAACCTCATTATCATCTATTTTGTGCCATTTTTTCAATGCGATGAGTACCATTTGATGAATCCATAAGTGAAATTTTAGCTCTTTCATCTCTAATGAATTTAAGTTTCAATTCAATCAGTTTCTTTTTTACTTCAAATATTTATGACTTAAATTTCTACATTTAATTTCTAAAAAAAATATAAATTTTAAAAACTCGCGAAGCAAATGGAATATAAGTAACTATTTATAGTATTACAAGAATGAATGTTTCATCAAAATATTAGAGAAAAGAGGAAAGTAAATGCAGGTTAGTTAAATTCAGATTTTTAATACCCTCATCTGTTCTTCAGAATTTAAAAAGTTGTTTAGACGGTAATTAATTTGTTGAAGTTGGAGATTTGTGTATCTCTGTTTATATGACTACATAATTGAATTTTTCTTTTCATTCACTCAAATTGTTTATATTGGGATGAGTCAAGATAAGCTCTGAAAAAAAAAAAAGAAATAAAAATGGAGAAGTTCTGGAAATTCCCTAAATCATTAAAAAAAATTCAAAATGTTATTGAATGACAGTATTTTTTATTTGTATTGTCATATTATTTTTCTATTTGGCTTTCTTGCAGAATTTATCCGAAACTTGAGCATTTTTTTCTTTTTTGATCGCTGATAAAGGCAATTTGTTGACGATATGTTAATAAGTAGGAATCAAAACAAGTATTTCATGACGATTATAATATTTCTTGAAACAATTATGATATGACAACTATATAGTCTTATCAGAGCTATCCAGCATTTCGTGATAACCCATCGTACTGAGTCTATCTGTCCGGATTATTCCGCTACTGCTTTAGTCATTTTTATTCTTTTAATTCCAACAAAGAAATAACATGAAAATACATTAGAATTAAAAAATACTAACTTTAAAACAAATTTAAAACAAAATACCATAAAAATGGTCTTTATCTGCAACGTTTGAGAGCTCCAAGGAAGAAATTAATGATTAAGGGAATAAAATTTGAATTCAAATCGATGATTTATTTTTTCATATATCTATCTAGATTCCAGCATGCCTGTAGAGAATTATTATTAGAATATTGCTTTCTTTCACGTATCTGCATTCTGCTGCTAAGTTTTTATTAATTAGGACACATTTTCAAATTGAATTCTCTGAATCAATTTTCTCAAGGAACAGCTTGTTTGAATCTGAATCTTTTCTCCGATTATCCATCTTCGCTTTTCCCAATTTTTTTATTTTAGCAAGGAATCTTCTCCACTGTTTGCTGTATAGACTTTGTATTGCTGTATATGTGTTTGTTTATACATCTTTGATTGAGATTTTGTTTTTGTTCAAAGGTGCAATAAACGTCACAATGATGGCAAAATCCATAAAATTTCCAATGATAGTTTTGAAAAAACAGTTAATTTTAGCATTTGAAGTCGGAAAATAGCGATAGTAACGACGACGGTTACTTTGGAGGAACAACAGCAACAATCCCGGCAACTGACCACTTCAAGCACTGGCGCAACAGTTGCCGGTGAATGTTTAAATGTCACCGCCACAAGTACCATCACTTCATCATCCATGACATCCATCGATCCACAACCATATTTCCCTTTGTCACTACCTCCAAAGGACAAATTCAAACTTGCCAGTGTAAGTGCAAATTCTATGCCATATTCCATTCTGCTAAAATTATGAAATGCTGAGGCCACTTTTCGGTCCCTTCACTGGGCCAAAAATTGAGTTCACATAGTAATAATTTCAACAAGGTTTCTTGTGAAATTAAAAAAAAAATTTTGAAAAAAAATGAAATCATTTTTCAGCATAATACTAATACGGGTTTTTCGAAACGTCAATCCCGTCGTATGGTAACGCTGTTAGATGGTAATTGTCGAGTAAGTCCTGCGGAAAATGACCGTTATCAACTATCTAGACAAGATGCTTCTGTTAGCCAAACTCGACAAAGTCCTTTAGGAAGGTTGTTCATTCTCCATTAGATTTTTAATTTTCCACAAGTAATTAGCATAGTAATCTAATTGATCTAGCTTCAACAATACTTTCAATTTTCGAAATAAGTTTAAACTGGAATTACGATTTCTACATCCGTTGTACATCGGCTTCATATTTTTACTATGGTTATATAGCAAATGTGGAAGGTACTGGTTTTCAAAGACATCTTTACTAGCCATATACTAATCCTGGAAGTTTGCAGTATTTATATTATTTTCGAATCCACTATTACAGGTCATCTTTAGTTATACCAAGTTGTGGCAAATATTTTTTTATATGCTCTTTTTTTTTTTTTTTTTTTTTTTTTATAAATATACTCATTCTTCTATTTAAATTTGAAATGAAATTATTGAATAACATTCAAAAGGTTTTATTCACGAAATTAACTTAATTCTTATAATGAATTCTTACATTTAAATCAATTCAAAGTCTTTCTTATTAGTTCGATATTCTATCATTTCAATGTAAGTGAATAAATATTTTAAATTTGGTAGCACTTTTCTTAAGTCATATTCAAAAATTAAGTGATACATTTATGTTTTCATTGCTATATGTACCCGATAATCTATCATATGAAATATGGCAACTTAACTTTTTCACCTGCAACATTTTTTCCGATAGAAATGAAGGTAATAGAAAATGCAATACTCTCTTGTATTTCAATGCAGTTTTTTATATTTGCATGCAATACTAGTTACACTAATTTTTATGAGCATTCATATTGAGACACAAAAATGACTTAAATTTGAAAAATTTTTGCATTCATAAAATCTTTATATTTTCAAAATCGAAAGGCACTAAAATCATGCGATAAGTGATTGCTTCAGATGAGAACGATTAGCGACTGTCTTGAGTTGATCTGCTTTTCGGTTTCTTTTTCGCTGCTCTATCAGTGTTGGCATTTCCTGGAGCATACGACGAATACGTCGACGTCTTTCTACCGTACCATAAACTCCGTTCAATATTTCGTCGATCGTTTCGTTGATCACATCTTCTACCATCGAGAGAATTCTTTCTCCTCTGATATTCTCCATATAAATCGGGTTTGTTATTTCGAATACAGCTGTTTGCTTCTTGAACAATTTGCCGGTGACCGTTGGCATTGCCGCAACATAACTGCAATAGCAAACCAGTACAACATAAAGCATCTTTAGCGCAACATGACTGCAATTGCAGACAACCGAAGCGGACATTTTCGATGATATGATGAACCGAACTGATTTAAGCATATCATCAACCATCATTTTATACTTTACATTTAGCTGCCCCTAATTTTTATGCATAGTTTCGCAATTTTTCTCTAGCGCACACTTCACCGCGACAATTGACCGTTTCATTTCCCCTTCTTCTGATCTTTTTTGAGGCTTTAAAAATATTATAGTTGCACTAATAAGATATGTACAACGAGCATGTAAATATTGGATTATGAATTAGTTAACGTTTCTCAGTGATGTTTGAGCAGGGACAGAATGTTTTGTGAAACACCGATGGATCGATTTGATTGCTTAGCCTGATGATGGCGTCTGTCAGTTTTACTGCTTCTTGCTT
This sequence comes from Onchocerca volvulus, assembly GCA_000499405.2. Taxonomy (NCBI): domain Eukaryota; kingdom Metazoa; phylum Nematoda; class Chromadorea; order Rhabditida; family Onchocercidae; genus Onchocerca; species Onchocerca volvulus. The sequence goes on along the minus strand of HG738139.1, from coordinate 6,274,598 downwards.
TTAAAATTTATGAGCCAAATCATTCCATTTTCTTGACTCTCTCTCTTCCTCTGTGTTTACAACTTTTTTGGTAAAGTGCCGATCTACGACTGATTATCGATTTTTAACATTTTAATTAAACGTGACAACTTGGAGATACATTCTCTTTGTCTTCTTACAGCATTTGTAAAATACTTTGTATCTGTTCTTCCCACACTCTCTATTTTCTCTTCGCCTTATCTTATGTCCGCTTTCACTGCAGCATAATTTGATAACGTCCTGCATCTCGACGATAGGTTCCTTCTGGATCGTGAAATATTTTATCATTTTTTCGAAATGATTGCAATTGAAATACTATCATTTATCAGTTGATAAACATCACTAAATCATAGCATTTGTTATAGAATTCGTCCCTTTGGTGAACAGTTTTGAAATGCTTTTGCAAAGCTCAAAATATCATGTATGTAGTTTTCAAAATTAATTAGAATTCGAAATAATTTAGGTTAATAATTATTGGAAAGAGAAGCAACTTTTGAAGTCTTAATTTGTCGGAATTTTGATTTATATTCGTATAAACTCAATGCTACTCAGATTGCGAGCTGGAGAGTTATTTTAAATTTAGCTAGCCCAAGCGTATTTCATTTAATAGTTTGTTTATCACATACGAAATCAATGATTTCTGCCTCTTGCTACTCGTTGCTACTGGTTTTGCTGTCCAAGTTTTCCACTATCTATCAACGCTATCTAACCGTGATGGTGGCCAGGTGGAAACTTCATTTATAGAAGAAAAATCTATTTACTTATATTTCTGCTTGCATATTGGAACTTAATAATTAATCTAGAAAATATAAAAGAAGCCACAGTTTAGTTTTTTTTTTCTTTTTTTTTTTTTGAAAGTACAAACAGATGAAATTCACTCTTCTGCAACAGCTGTTCATGTATATCGCAATCCGTGATATCTTTAGAATCGTTTTTCTTCGTCAATTTCTTCGAATCAATTTTTATTTCTACTTATACCATTCATTCCAGGCAGTGCTGACTGAAGCATTTTTTATTCATTTCTGCTTTGTATAGAAAGCTGAATATTAGAATTGAGATAATGAAGTATGTAATAGTTTCTCTTTTTTCAATAATCTTTCCTACAACAAGAATTTCCTTTTAGCTTTGTTCTTTTTGATTTTCTAACAGATATGTGCATACAAAGAAGGAATTTTCATAAATAATTTTTGTATAATTTGTCTTACAGCCAAGACCAGTTCTGATTATTCATTGTCATTCGTGGTAATGAGACACTGTATCAGACGCTCTTTTCTGTGGACTTCCGGAAAGGAACTTCTAATGCCATCTGTGTTTTGTCTGATAATGAATTTTTGATAATGGAAAAATAAGCTTGGAGATGGGTTATGTGAAATATATATCTATGCAAATAAAAATGTAAATGTTCGTTGTTCATTTCCGTACAACATTTCAAGTTTTTCACCGATTGATTTGAAATTTTGATGCAACATTGAATTTGAATAGACGCGTGTTTTTGTATAGATAAGACACATGGTTAGGAACTTTCGGAGATTTAAGATTTTGAACAAATGAACATTTGCATTTTTATTTGTATAGACTATCTGGAGTCGCAACGCGAACAGATATTTGCATATATATATATATATATATATATATATATACATTTTGCATATGCAAATATTGCTATTGATCTTAGCATAATTCAGATTTATTGTTTGGCTGCTCTCTGTTAGAATTGTTTTTGGATAAATAATGGTTATTCCTTGTTTTCCATTAAAAATCATCACAAAAGTAGTACTGATGAGACGAGGGATTTAAAAGAAATGCAAACTTTTATAGGAAATGAGAAATTGGATATGTAGACGGAGACTAGAGTACATTCTGTTCCATCACTTGTATTCTTACAATTCATTTCTTTTCATCTTAAAAGCTGATTGAATGAGAATTATAATTGAAGTCTATGATCAGCAATATTCAGATATAATACTCATTATACATTTTTAGATTTACATAACTGAACTTAGATTCAGTCAAAATAGGTAACTATAATTGTTGAAAGGTCCACATATCGATCTGTCTTTACCTTTATGAAGTCAAAAAAAAGTTAATAACAATATATTAATTACCGTTACAGAGATACATTCTCATAAATTATTGTATTTCGCATATTGTTGTACTGTTCACGAATTGACCGTTCATTTCTATAGCCAAAAGAAGTCGATAATTGTTGAATTTCATTTTGACATTTTCCGGCGATTCATTATCCTGAAAGGAATTCGCAAAAAAATTAGTGTAATTAGTGTTGAGTGAACCTACTAATTGCGATTAATGATTTCTCACTCCTCTGTTGCATGCCGAAAATGGAGAGAATTGAAAGTAGGGACCGGCAGATAGTGGTTGCAGCAGTTTTTCGTTGCACCATTTCCAAATCGTCATCGCTACCGCCAGTGACATCATCATTTATAATCTTCCAGTTCCATCTGTCGCCGGAAAGCTGTATTTCTACTTTTTTTTTTTGATTTTCATTGGTCTCTTTTCATTTTTCTCTTCTCCGACAAATATTTTCTCGTTTATTTTTAATTTGTTTTACTGTTTAAATTTCCTCTAATAACTCTCTGTGAGACATCAGCTCTCTCAACTTGCTACCATTATAATTTCTAAAAAAAAAGCGATGCTTTTTGCATTTTGATTTCATCATGTTATCCTTGGTGGAATAAATTTTTTGTAAAAATCACCTCCCTTCTCATTCCTAAACATGATCTAGATCGAAAAGAATTGCTTACAAATCAAACAATGCATTCTCGAGACAAAATGCCCCAACAGGCAAAGAATGACAAGTTAGAGGAGCGCAATTATTCTTTGATCAGCGATTGCTCAGACCTTATATTTGTTTCCGGCACAGGTCCCATAAACAAGCAGTCGCAGTGGTATCATTTCACTCTCATTTTAAACCTAGCTTATTTTTTAAAGTTTCAAGTTCTTCCTGCGAGATTTCCCAACAAGTTTCATTTCTTTTTTCTTGTTGATATTATTTGTTCCTTGTACTTTTTCCAAAAACCACTTTTTTTCCCTCATCGCAAAAAAAGAAATTCTCTTAATCATGCTGACGTAATGATTACTATATCTATTATGATCAGTTAATGCCAATGTAGACTCTCAGTCTAGATAAAATTGATCAAAACTATCTTTATCTTTAGTTGTATCACATTTTCGCATTGTCAACGATCGGTGTGAATTTAATCCATTTAATTTAACAAAATTCGTTTTGTTCGTTATGAGACATTTTGATTATTTTAATAAAACTATTATTGCCATCATTAAGAGCCATTAATTACTACTGCAACGCAACAAAAACCTCTCTGTCCTATTATTATTACTTGGACTGCCAGAACATCGAGCAGAAGATTCAAAAATGATCAGATGTACAGTTTAGTTGGCACACATTATTCATGTTCAGATCATCATTCCTCATCACCATCTGAAATAACCCGATCTTCTGACGATGAAAAGCGGCAACAACAAACGATGACAGGTCACGTTTATCAACTGGAAAAAGAAGCAAGCATCGAAACACTGTAAGAGTTTCGCTTTTCTGAAAATTAAGGAAGACTTTCGTTCCATTTTTTTTTTTTTACATCAAATTTGTTTGATATGAAGGATTAATAATGTAGAGACAATTTATGCATTGGTACTTTCTGTCAAAATTAGCGGAAATAATTGATTGAGATAAGGATAATAATTGTTGATACATTTTTGATAGTAAATATTGTTAGAGTTGGAAATTATACCGTAATATATCTTCGACTACGGATCGTTAGCAGAAATAATTAGTGACCAACCTGTAATAAAATAATACCTGCAATACAATCATTAGAAAGTTTCAGAAAACCCAATCGGCAAATCTGTGCTTGATAGGAACTGTCAGTAAAAGCCTTATTACTTGTAGAATAGCTTCAGTAGTCTTAGACTATTTTCTTTCTTATTTTAAGCACAATTTCACGAAGTCATTCATCCCTCTTCGAGAAACAGATTTTTATGGGAAATACTTCATCCTTTCTAAAACACCGATTCCAATAAGTTGCTGAAGTGAAATGAAACTTTGCGCCGAAAAATTAAAAAGTTTTTCTTGTAAGCCGAAAATTTTTCACAAAAATTTTGCAAATTTAACGTTGCATTAGTTCAGAAACTATTTATTGGCTAATTATTCTAAAAATCATTACACTCAATATTGAGGTATGCGAAAAAAAAAGATGGATCTTTGAATTATCAGTATTGTTTGGATCCATTGTTTGAATCTCTGTTTTTCTACTTTTTTTTTCTGTTTTAATTAGAACACAGTTAAGGTAGCCGAAATTTCTAGAATATAGGAGTCGATGAGTTTGTCAGATAATTAAGCCTTGTTGTTATAAAAATGTGAAAATTACTTGCATTTCATTCTTTCGAGACATATTCATATTTTGAGATCATATTACACTCGATACGTACATTCCCGGATTGTACTTGAATATCATTCAAAACCAATTTGAGGATGAAACACGGAGATAGTAATTATTTGTCTAAAATATTCATCTGCTTGATTTTTCTTGATCCATTTATAATGGAATCAAATTGATATATTTGACATTTATTTGACACTCACTAAAGTGATTCATATTGTCTTTTTAAATTCGTAATGCATCGATCCGTCTGTATTTGGTAATGCTTAACAAATTTCCTATTTTAAGTAATATATATTCAAGAAAAAATATGGAAATATTGGTATATATTTGAGGAAGAATAGAATACAAGAAATTTTATAAGCGAAAAAAATATATAACAGCTCGATTTATTTTGTTGATGTTAGACCAGAAGAAGAACAAAAAATTCCTGGAGGACGGAGGGAAGACAGTTATGATTTTTATTTTATATTTGTTCTGATTTTAGTGATGAAAATCTTCATATAAACAGTAGTCTGACATATATATTTTAACATTTTTGGGCTTGATCTTTTACTCACACATAAATTGCTTATTATTGATTATTCAATCCACAACCTTTCTAATTTTGTTTATTTCAAAAGATTTCTATGAACTAAATCACTTCGAATAGATTACGAATAGAACTGCCGATTATTTAGCGAATAATTACACCGGGACTGATTCTTAGATCTCACTGAGGGAGTTTACCATTTCGTATTTCGTTTATTAGATGCCAGCAATTTGTCAATAGTTTGAATCTCTTCATTGCAAATTTCCTCCTTCCTGTCTTAGAAAGAGGGACGGGAATGATATGTTTGTGTCGGAAGAGTTAAAAATAAATTTCATCGAGAATATTGCTCAATATTTTCTTGCAAGAGCAGCTTTGATGATATAATTTACAAAGAGTGTCAATAAAAAGTTGGAATTTTTGCAATTTCCGAAAAGAATGAGTCACCTTTATGATATTACCAAATATGTGTGATGCGATTTAGAATGGAATTCTTCTGCTTGTTGCGTAAGAAAAAAAAAAAGTTATTCAGAGACAACAGATTTTATGAAATATTTATGTTTGTAGATTTTTTAGAACCAAATTATAGTAAGAAAATGGAAAAAATGAAGTAAAAAAAAGAGAGAGCAAAAGATGGATGTAGAAGTTCATTTATTTCAATATTTTTAAACGAGAAACTTGTTTTTTTCTTAAATTTTTTTCCTGTCATTTATGTTTGTGGCATATTTCAGAAACAGCGCGGAGGTAGAAAAAAGTTTGGGTATGTTCCTGTAGTAATACTTACCTATATTCGTGAGATCAATAGTCAACACTAGAATTTACTCTTCTTTTCCTTTTCCTTTACTGAAATAGAAGTATAAGATAGATTCGACCTCATTAAGTTTAATTTATGATATAATGGGGATTCTCTAATAGAACAGAATGATAAGAAAGAAGTTTGTTTTTTATATAGTCAGTCCCTTTCGGCAGACATTCTGATCCTCTCTTCTTTATCTCAAAATTAATTCCAAGCGATTCAGCTTTCATCTCAATCTTTTCTTCCAAATTTAAAAGTTGAATTTTTTGAAATTACCTAGAACAGTACGAAAATAATCTTATAAAAATGTAAATACTCCTTATTGCTCTTCACAAAACATTGCAATTTCTTCATCGATTGCTTTGAAAATTTGACACAATGTTGCATTAAATAGGCGCATATTTTTATATAGATATTTCTACTTTTCTGCTTCTCACATCTGTGACAGATAAAAGTAAGTGAGCGGACTGAATCTACTCACCACGCCTACTTTTTGTCTTTAATAAAGTGTGAGGTATGCAAAGCAGTGATAACATTTTTTCCGCAACTTTATTTTATCTCATTTCAATCTTTTTCACACTTTAAAATGAGACAATTTATGGATTACCTCTTTGACTTCTAATATTAGCTTGTATTTTGGATTGCCTCTTTGTCGAATGTTCGGAAAGATAATTCTCGAAGAGGCTTGTTTGTTCATGTCAAAAGAGGAAATAAGAGCAGCTGGTTTTTTGATTTTCATCAAGAATGTCTGTTTCTTATGCTTTGTCCTGATAACCAACCTTCTCTATACTAAAGATTATCCATATAAAAAGCGGCTTTTTGAGTTAACCAGTTGTGATTCTTCGATCAGTCTACAATATCAGTGTCTTCGAGGCGGTATCTTCAAACTATCAGATTTTTTCCCCAACATTAGAAACATGTGCTTTCTCTTCTCTTTTCTTCCATTTAAGCAACGTGCGCTCTTTCTTTTTTTTTCCCACAGATTGAACTACAGCAACTTATTTATATAAAAAGTATATAAAAACATGTGTGTGTTCGAGAGCAGCGTTGTGTCAAAATTTCAAAGCAACGGACTAGAACTTTCGGAGATATTAGATTTTGAATTAATATAGATAAGGAGCGTATTTAAGAACTCTCGGAGATTTAAGATTTTGAATAAATGAACATTTACATTTTTGTCCATGTGGACTACTAATTATCAATAAAGGACAAGTTTGCTTAAGAAGCTGGATTACTAATCTATTTTAATACAGAAAACTGAACTTTATTTGCGCATGAGAAAGTAGAAGAAGGATGAATATATGGGTGAACATATTTAATACTATTTTGGGACATTTTTTTCTAAAACAACGGCATTAAGCATACCAATGCTGTTAACAGGATTAGCTTGTCACTCGATTATCCTGCGAATATCTTAAGTTTCAAGTCAGTGTACATGCAAATACAAATTATTGATTTTTTTTAAGTACACTGTTAGAATTAGTATGTAAATCTATGAAAATATTTGAAATAAGAGTACTAAAGTTTTATAGCAACTGTTGAAAGTTGTTCTAAATCATTAGAGTCATGCAGTTTGAGTGTAAAGCATTCATCTTATGATGTTCTCCTAAAATCGCAAAGCGATCTTTCTAACCGTTAAATTAAATTCCAAATTCGTTTGGATTTTTTAATTGAATACCTATTTCAAATTTCTTGATTGAATTTTCAAGTCGAATTTATTGCGTGTTACAAATCATACTTAAAATTTATATGGGACATTCATGTCTTTTTTTTTATTATTCTTCATGTTATACTTTATCAGGAACATCAGACTACTGAACGTTTAATAATGATAACCAAAATTGTTTGCAAGACACACTCGAATATCACTACCCAAAGAAAATCCACTGTTCAATTGTTTCCTCTGGCCCATTGCCTTATTGTCTATGATTTTTAAACTGTTTGCTCTTGGCTGGTTTGCAGGTGATAGTATCTTTTCGCTGAAAATTATTTCTACTTTATCTTGATACTCATTGTGTGATTGTCTTTTGATACAACAGATAAACGAACAAAATAACATTTCTAGGCAATATTATTTGCTATAATATATCATTTGTATTTAATTGATGACATATTGAAAATGAGTACTCAGTTATTTACCTAAATTCCAGAAATTTACTCATCATTTTTCAACTTTTTCCATGCTAAATTCAGGTTTTTTTTTTCGATTTTCAACATTCATTAAAAAAGATTCTCATTTACATAAAATTTTATTTAAGATTTTTTATTATTTTTCTAATTGTCTGATTTAAATTTCAAAGCTTTCAAATAAGCTGGAAAATTTAAGAAGTTTTATTGTCTTGTAAATCCTATGTTTTTAAATGACTTTTAAGTGTCTTATTTTTTGAAAATTTCAATTTCAACTTTTTACATTTTCCTCATGTGCTATAATAATCTATACTGTAACACATTATTGAAAAGATAGCAACAATTAAGATGACTTTTTTTGAAAAAAAAATCTTACAAATAATACTGGAAAGTTTTTTAATTCGAGATTGTGTGCTAATTAATATGGAGTTCGGAAATCGTGGTCTGGCAGATGAATGACGTATATCTTATAGCAATGAAAATTATTACAATCAGTAGAAAAAATGGAAAAATTACAATATGTCGGTCGATTGATCTCTATAAATTATGTAAAAGATTTGGCAGCAAAAGACATTTACAAATGTAAATATAGGAAGAGCTGAGAAACTGTCAAAATCATAATTAAATTAGTAATAGTTCTACGAATTTCTCATTACTTTAGATGTTATTATCAAAATCATCTCTTCTCTGTGGCAATTATTTTTTATGATATTACAATGCATTCATGTTCATTCCTTCGTATAATATCATTACTTCATTAAATTCTTTTCAGTGTCGTGAAATTATTTTTATTTTGAACAAACTATTGCAAAAATACTGTACTGTGATGATATTTAAAAAGTTAGAAAATTTTTTTCCACAGTTTTAGAAGATTTTGGACTTATTAAAAACTCTAACCTTGGATTTATTTACAGCTTTTAAGATTTCGGATGATTATGATATGTTTTAATTTTTGGTGCTATTTCTAAAAAAATCAATGAGCATTAAGATATTGGAATTTCAGTAGAGCAAGAAGAAGCATCCAGAAGATTGGCAGGAATGGAAATGATTTATTGAAAAACTTATTTAGTTTCTAATTTTTTATTATTGCTTATTTCTCCAAGTTTCCAATCCCACACGTAAGTAAAAAGATGCTGCACAAAAATGCAACAGCTATCCTTATTAATTTCTATTCAATATAACTATTTGAGGGAAAGACATAGGTTACTTTGAATGACTGTCAAAAAGTTAGCTGAAAAAATGCTAATTGCAGGACAGACGATTTATGGTTCGAATTGGACGATGACGATTTCGAATGTCGCCTGAGTCCGACCTCATCGTCGGTATATGAATCGACCCGGCTTTATCAGTCCGTGGATTCTGCTGCTACCATTCGTCCACGTCGTCCACCAATTGCCCTACCGCCACCTCCGCCACGATCCGCACCACCTCTAAGCGATAGCAATCAGCAGTACGCTATCGATACGGTATCCGCCACCGCATCCCTTTTACCTGAAGGATCAAATCCAAGTCCAATGTGCGTTAATGGTACAGGGAAAATTGCGCCTACATGCAATAATGCCTTGACAAGACAAGCCAGTACTGTGGATGATTCCTGTTTCCTAGCGCATCGGCAGCAGGAAAACGGTGTCACGTCAGATCACGCTGCGGTATCGATCATCATTTATACAACTAGCATACTAGCGATTTTAAATTTTATCATTTAATTTTTCATTTTTTCATAGTTAATGAAGTTATATTTTGATATAAATGATTTGTTCTGCGTAGATTTCATATTTGATTTTTTTGAGTAAATCAATGACATTTATGAGTAATCTTTGCTTTCTTTCTCGATTCTTCTTTTCTCATATACCGAGTTATTTTGTTGATAACAAAAAAAAAAAAAAGTGAATTGAAAAAAAAAAACAAAAAACAAACATTGTGATGTAATCCTAAAAGCACGCTTTTAGCGTGATCAATCTATTTTCCTGAAACATGCAATTCTGAATTTGCGAAGTTTTTATTTAGGTCTTGGCTTTTTTTAATGTTTTTAAAAACAATTTCCAACATAAGACTTAGTAAACTTTTGTAGCGTTTCTTATGCTTAAAAGAAACTTTCAAATTTTCAATAAATAAAAAAAATCTTGGCTAGCGTTAGGAGAAAGGATTTTACGGGAAATGAAGTTATGGACATCTATATCACAAGTGAGAGATATAGCATGTTTATAGGACAAGTAAATAAGATTAAAAAACAAGTAATTCCTGCGTGTGAAAGTTGATGGCAAGAATAGAATTAATATATTGCTCATTTCTTGAAAAAATTTCTGAACAAACTCATTCTTTTCAAAATCTTTTTCTTTTTTTTTTTGAAATGAATAATTTCGGAAAAAAGTACATTAATCTAATATTTCTCAGCAATCCCTTTCAAATTCAAATTGAAGTAGTTAACACCTCTAAATATCGAGAATTTAGATTAGTTAGTTAAAAAGATTCATCTTTTTTAACTTTTCCCATTTTGAAATAGATGATGTTAGTCTGCTTAGTTTTTCTTCTAGTGAACAGTCTACTTTTCCTTTCTTGATCCGTATTTTCTGCCTTAGGACATCAGCATCATCTATTTTTCTATAATTTTCATTTTCTATAACAAAATATTTCAATTTTAATCCTATTCTTTACGCATTACGCATTATTTCAGCCATTTTTTAAATTCTTCTGCATGATTATCATCAAACAGATACCATAACTATTTCAATGATTTAGTTTAGGTTTTAGTTAGGAGAAATTATCCATTTTCTTTTATTTTATATAATCTTTCAACTTTAATCGATTGATGCTTGACTTCTACACTAATTACTGCTCAATTTCCACCATATTTATCAATCACTAATGTTCTTTGTAAAAACCTGGATTAGTTAGGAGAAATTATCGATACAATGATCCAAATTCAAGAGATTGAAAAGGTAGAAAACAAATAGTTACGAAATATTTTTTCAGGCAATAAGCGCAGAAATACGATTACAACAATCTTTGTCGACTCCTTGTCCAAATAGTAGCGGTGATGTTGCTGGTAACGATGATCAGCCGTCGACATCCCGGAAGGTTTGGTTGATTTCTTCGAGATTATTTTTAGCTTAATATTTTCCCTTTAACATTATTGGTTTTTGTTTTTATTTTGCTTATCTTATATACTTTTTTTTTTTGAATTTTTTGATATAATTTTTGATAAAATTGCATTTTTTTTTTCTTTACGGCTATTTTGTAATAATGCAAATATCCTCAAAAATCGAAAAGAACGAATCCTACTTGCGATCTATCTTGCTATGCGAGACGCAATGATTGCAATAGAACTTTATAATAGAACGTTAAGAGAGCGTTTGGAGTAAGTAGCATTCTTCCAAAAAGGTAATAATAATTGCCTTATTATACTGTGGCGGAAGTCCCTTTGATGAAGTCTGTGGATGAAACGAAGGAAAAATTTGTAGAGAGATCTGTCTTTCCGTCCATTTTTTCATTTTTTGTTATAATTATCATGAGACAGTATGGAGGTTACGAAGAATGTTTGACAGAACAATATAGAAGGGCTACCGTAATATAATTATAACTGGTATATTTCAGTCATATTGATAGATGTTTGCTGGTTGGAATTTTTTGACATTAAATTAAGTTATCGTTCCTTTTTGAAATTTTATCTCAAATATAATTTTCCTGTTAGTAAAATCGAAGGATTTAATTTGAATTCAATTTTTTGTTTTTTATTTATTGAATTTTTATCTCACAAGTTCACTTCCTTATATCCATCAATCTCTAAAACAATTTTTAAATAAATCTGCAAGAAAGTAAGGTGCTATAATTATGGCAGTTATGGAAATTGTATCTCGTCTTAATTTTTGCTGCTGAAAAGGAAAGACTATTGATATATATCTCACACTATCCAGTTCGATATCTGTTTAAAGTGCATAGCACAAGGTACATATAATTAGTAACCTTCATTATATCTTTTCTTGAACTTTGACACTGTTTCAATACTGAATTGTTTCAAAAAGGATCGCATGAAACATTAAATTAAGAGTAAACAGAGAGCATGAAAACAATATGAGAAAATGTTCGTTCGAGAAACGCTTGTCTAGATGCTTGAAGGATGAATGGGATGCTGTAGAATATTTCAGGAAATTTAATTAAGATTCCTGAATCGAAATAGGCTTCTCCAAATTAAATATCAACAAAAAAAAAAAAAAAAAGAAAAAAAACTTGAAAAAAAGTGAGAATTTGTGAGACTATCAAATGCTTACATACACATACGCCTACGCACCGACGCACACACTTTGAGTGACACTTTTGACACATATAAATAAACATAAATGGCTTGTTGAAGGTGGTAAAAAAAAAAACTTTTTGACGTCAAACTTGTGTGGGAATGTCATCGTATATGTCATTGCCCATGTGTTTTTCTGTCATCTAACGGAGCCGTGCCAGGACTACTCGACCTTCCTTTAGCTCCATAAATATGAAATATTTTGGAATTTATAGAAGGAAGAATTCAAGCAAAATGTGGATTTGTTGAGGATATATCGGCGGAATTGTAGCAGTTGTCTGCATGAGATTACTAGAAATTCTGCTCGCACCGGTTTCTGTTTCCTAAGAGATAATTTCAATACTGCATCTAGATCACAACAAGATCCACAGATGTGGAATTTGAATGGATCTTTCCAGGAATTAATTCCCATCTGACATCAAATTATTATCTTATCTGATAGATTTGTTAGTATTCATTTGCTTTTGCTATTATCAGTCATTGCCATTGCTAATAGACCTATTTGTAGTCCATCTTTATGAATTTTATGAGTCATAGATGTCGCAAAGTAGCAGATTTTTGTTTTTGAACTAGTATTTTGCTTTTTTTAAACACAAAGAATTTTTATTCAATATTTAATGTATTGCTTTCTGCAGGAAGCAGAATATAGACGCTTCAAGAGTGAAGGTTCATCAGCTGGAGTTTGTTCCTTACCAGCACCCGAAATGGACGTAACTATCGATGACTTGTCACCAATCGCCGACCCACGTGCATCATCACCCAGTCGTCTCAGTTTATTTCAGGTAGCATATAATTTCTGTCGAAATATTTTAAAATAGATGTCGTCGTAATATTTGTTGCTTTTAAAAGAAACACAACTGAACAGAAGGAACGAACCGGGTCCTGTATATTGACACTGTTACAGGATACAGTAACCAATGGACCATTAACGAAACACTCACACACAGAGCAGGTGATGATGATGCACACATTAAAGACCAAATTATCAAAATATCAAAATTTTATCGATAAAGCATTCGAACATATTGCTCAGGGCAGCGATGAACAGATTATTGAGGTTTCTTTTACGGATTTTGAATACAAAATTCAATATTTTTTTAAAATGAAAGGTCAACTATGGTATGATCTAATCGACATCTTCTAGTCATCAGGAAATTAGAATTCAATTTAGTGGTTTAGCCAGAAGAAAACTTTATAAAAGAATATGTTTTCATAAATGACGAGAAATTATTAACATAGGCTTTCAACTGTAGAGACTTCAGAAGCTCAGTAAATTGCAAAAATTTCAATAAATAATGTACAAAAACCAGCAAATATTACTTCAGTAATGATTTTATAAAAAATGATTTCTGGAACAACTTCAAGTTAATATTTAAATAGAAGTAAATATATCTATGAATTGCTAAACAAATATTGCCATTTGCTTACCTTGTATATTATTCATATCATGTAAAACAAATAGGACTATATTGGTTCATCACAACGCACTGCTTGATCTGATTTGATCTGATCTGACTAATTTGTTTTCTGTAGTAACTATAAATTTACTGATCTCGAGAAAGTCCATTTCATTTTACATTTTTAAAGTCATTTTTCCTGATTTGTAATATCTAGTAGATTTTCTGATCAGCGATGCATTTAGTGCTGCTTGAACCATTGAAATCAAAATTTCTTATGTACTTTTGAAATTCTATCTAATGCTGAGAAATTATAATAGCTGGATTTCTCTTAAGCTAATATATTTATTTTACTAATTTTTAGCTAATATATTTATTTTTTTTTTTTTTTACTGAAAGAAAAGAGCAAAAGTGAAATTAATCAATATTAATTCAAAACTTACAAATTAACTCAAAAATTTTTTAAAAAAGATGGTGAACAATGAATGTCAAGGAAAATTGTATTTTACAGGGATGTACTATAGTAGCAAAGGTCATGACGAAGGCATGGATGTTCCCGAAAATTTCACACGATTTATCATATGCGCTTTGCGATTATCTACGTGATCAGACTTACTTCGATTCGCTCATTATGAATTTTATCAAAGCACAAACTTGTGAACCTGGTAAGTCTAAAAAATCTTCAAAAATTTTACCGAATTTATAGACATCATGAAGTTTTTTTTTTTTTTTTTTTTTTTTTGCTCGGCTAATGATAAATAATTCCAGAGTGTTATTGATTGATATTTATAAAATAGAACGGATGGGAAGGGAAACTTTTGATAAGTTAACTGGAAAAGTGTGACTGTTTATCAGTGACAAAAAAAAGACGGAGAGAGTCTTTTCCTGTATTTCCCTCTCTCTTTTCTGTTTAATTTCATCAGAAAGTCATATTGTTTTAAGAAGTTATCGAAAAATTGAACGAAAAATATGTAAAAATGAAGAGATTGATGAAATTTTTAAATCAAGTAGAATTCTTCTTCAATCTCTTGGAATAGTGCCAATTTTTATGTGTTTGTGATAGTATGAATTAGTCTGAACTTGGATCTGTTTAGAATTTTTTGAATAGTCTTTTGTGATAACGTGAATGGGATTTGTGGGAATTCTCGCTCCCTTTCCTGTTTACAACTCGTTTTTTTTTATAATTTCATATCATAACTTACAGAAAGTGAATTTTTTTTTCTCTTTTTGATTTAACTATCGTTCTATTTTGAATAATTTTGTTAAAGTTTCGAAAAATAATTGACTGGATGCAGCAATTATTTTATAGTTCGATTAGCATGCGGACGTGTGCTAGAGGAATGCCTTTCATTGAATAATCGAGAATATGTGGTTAACAAGGGTTACTTGAAAAAGCTGGTTGCAACAGCCGAAAAGTTGAACAAAAATCCAGAACAACAACGGATGTCATTGTCAATCATGGAAAGCTTATTCAAACATTCAACAGCCACAACTTACAGGTAAGTTAAGAGAGATAGAGATTTGGATGACTGTTATTTTAATTCTTTGGTGATATTCTGCCATAATTAACTTCGATGAGTTACTTATAAAGTGAATAAATGTGACTGGAAAAAAAAGAAAACAGCGATGTGCAAATATGAATTTTTCATTAATTGCTTCACAATTCTTTTTTTTCTTCCTTTTTGGAGAGTTTAATAGCTATTATAGTAATATACAGTTACTTTTCAGTACATAACATGCTCTTTTAGGCTAATTGAGTATGGTGTTTTGGATCATATTCTCTTAACGTGTAAACGTGCTACTGAAACTCCAATTACCTTACGGCACGCTGCACTTGCACTTGCCAATCTATCATTGTACAGCTGTTCGGAAGCAAAGAAAAAAATTATTCAGAAAAAGGTATGTTATGATTATCATTATTACATGCTTCATTTTTTTGTGAAGTTATCAAAAGAAGCTCATGCATTTTATGGAGCCATTCTGAATCATTTGTAGTTGTAAAATTCTTGTTAGTTTTTTGTGCGTCTTTTAATTAATTTATAGTTGAATTTAATTCCTCCTCAGTTATTGGCTGTTTATAGAGATATGTTCATCAATACAGTATTATCATTAAGGGTACTTCAGATGCATTTTTCTGATAGCGTCACAAATTTATTATCTTGTGAAATCTGTTTCTTCAATGATTCATGAAGAAATTTCTATCAGTAGTTAGAGCGGATTCAATCTTCGATCTAAACTTGAAGCCAAAAATACATCCTATCTCTCTTTTTCTTCCTTTATATGTAATATGAAAGGATAGTTTTGTGAAATGGTGATTTGAGAATGATATTCGGCAGTAATGAAATTGAAAAGAATTGTTACTATTGATTAGGTTTAGAGAGATACGAGAAAGATACAACTATTGATTTATCTTCCATCTCCATTTCTGTACTTTTTTCGATTTTCTTTACCTTTATATTGTTTATTGATGTGTCCACAAAAACTTGGTGGGGAAAAATTGTTTGCATTTTTCACGGAACAATAATCGATTCATTCAGATTGTATGAGTCACATTAAAGGGTATATTTTTTGCAGCAGCATTATTTGTCCTTTCGAAAAAAGTACTCGATTTAAATTCTTCTTGCAAGATTTTAATTTAATTCTTTAATTTATCTATCGAAAGTCTGAAAATGACGATCTGAATGACACGTTTATTACTTGTTAGCGTTAGAGAAATAATAAGCTTATTTTTTTTCTGGAATTGTTTTTGCATAAAATCATAATCAGTAGTAGTTGGTGATTGGCTCTTACTAGCATCAGCAAACATTTAACATATTATTACGCATATTTGGCAATTTATATGCGGGTTTATGAATTATACGGGGCCTATAATTTTGAAAAAGAAGAAATTAGAATTTAAAACTTAGGAACAAGAATGAAATAAGAAAATTACTAAAATAGGATTATTATAGGTACCAGATTGGCTCTTCTTGTTAGCATCACAACCAGACGATATAACACGTTATTACGCATGCTTGGCGATTTGTATGCTAGGAAGTACGAAAGAAATGGAAGCAGCGGTGAATAAGTCGGGTACTTTGGCTCTAGTAGAACCATTCCTACTTGCTCATCAAGCGGTTACCTTTGCCGGTGATCACTACAAGCATTCACAAGGACGACCAAAGGAATGGCTTGAAAGGTTATTATTATTTCTCATTTATCACCTAAGATACATGATAGCCAGGGCCAAGCGAAACATATAATGTTCAGAAATGTTTCGGTGATACAAGTAGTACTTTACTGCTGAAAAATATAGGTGACTATAAGTCAGTTTTGTTAATGTTACAAACGTTTTCTCCTAGCCCTATTTTTCCTATAAATCTTGTATATTTCTTACCGTAATTCATTCATTGCAAGTCTGGACATTTGTAAGCCTCACATATAAAAACTCAACGTAGATCTATGGTAATTATCAATTATATTCGTGTAATCAATTATGCTTCTGTTGAATTTTCAATTGCTATTTAATTTGACTCACTAATTTCCATACTTCTTGCTTTAGTCTATGAATCAATTTGAAACCGAAGTTCTAGCTCGGAGATTTAAAGTTTCATTATCTCGTTCAATCATGGATGAAGTTTGATTCGAAATAAATTAAAAAGCATTTTTTGAAAGGTCTTATATTCTAATACCAATTTATATAAGAGAAAAGATGGAAAGATGGCAGCAATATCATTATCTCTATAGAGGTTCACAATATAACTCGGAAAAAAAAATCTAATTGAATATATTATCCAGAATTTTGAAGTCGTTATTTTTTTATTGTGTATGCTGCAGTTGATTCAGAAGCTTTCGCTTCAGGTTATTGCCGATGCTCAAATCAAAGTGTCGCGAAGCACGAAGTATTGCTGCATTTCACTTCACAATGGAAGCAACAATAAAAAAAGACCAACAAAAACTTGAAGTTTTTCAGGTAAGTTGTTCAGTTTACAAAATACCTTTTCGACGAGAGCCTATGACATGACACGTCGCTACTCGCCCGAAAAATTGTCGCGATTTTCCCATCGTTTTTTTCTTTTTTTTTTTTTTTTGAGATGATTGAATGGGGAATTTGTGGCAGTGAACCGAAAAAATAGAACATAACCTGATATTCTTTCGAAATCGTTCTAGGAACTTCCAAAAAATTTTTTCGAAATATGGAATTTTTTTGGACGAAAAAAATTGTTTGTTAAAAAGGTGAAGAATATTTGCTGTGTTGTATGTTGCTAGCAGTAATATTCTTAAAAAATAATGGCGGAATGATGCAAATATAACATTATTTTTTGTTGTTACAGTCATTGCTTCGTTCTGGCAGCATTTTTCAAATATTTCATTTTTGTAAAAATAAATAATCGGTTGAAAGATAGTATTTAGTGTATGAAAGGTTATCTATATCAAATCGAAATTAGACATGAAATTTTTCTAGAAATATCAAATTATATCATTGAAATAAATCATTGGAAGAAAAAAGTCACACTGACGAAATCTCACTTTACAGTTTTTTTCAACATTATGATGTTTTTGATGTACGATCTTATACGAAGAGCATCAGAAAACTGAATTCGTTGATTGTTAGAGTAATCAGAAGCCTTAATTTTCGGAGATTTTTGCTAAAAGTTGGGAATTTTTCAAGAATGTCTTTTCCAGAAGGCAATAGAGCAGCTACAACTGCTTTAGATAATTTTCAAAAACTTTTAAATCACCTGATGGATTCAAAAAACTTTATAAGTTCTCATAGATCAAATGAAGGCTACATTTTGAATTCTTTCTAATTTGCCGAATAAACTGAAAAAAATCGGGAGTTAAACAATGCTTACATCACTGCTTTATTTGATTTAGACTTTCTTCGATTTTCATAAATTTTTTTCTTTACGTTGATAAGAATATTTTCTTATTTTTACAGTTTCAAACTGCTAAGAAATTTGCTTTCTAAATTCTTTCGCAATAATTCTGTCTGTGCATTGTGGTAACAATACGAAAAGTAGGCGTCAACATAAAAGTATACATGATTCTGATGGGCCGCCTATTTGTATATAGAAATGCAATATAAATACACATATATATATATATATATATATATATATATATATATATATATATATTGTCATCTTACTGTAGCTTAACAGATCTAATTTTTTATCTTTTTCCTGACTGAAGATAATGATGATCTATGAGATGTCCTTATGGTGAATCTTAATTTTCAGTGGATTTTGTACTTTCACAATTTCAATGCTTCTAGATATAAATTATGAAATTATCTGTTTACTTTTAATCTTCTTTTTGTTCGTTTCAAATTTTTGATTTTCGTATTCTGCTCTACAAATTACTGTGGTTTGGCTTCAATTTTTGTTACAAGATATTAAGCAATTCTTCAAAATGAGACGATCCTATAAAATCATGCTGTTATTTTAGCACGACATATCTTGCGGGATCACATGAAGGAATTTACTGAGATATTGCGGGGTACCTAAGTTTTTCAAACTTAAATTTAAAATTAATTTTCAAAAAATTGGCGTTAGTCATTTGTTGCATGTTGAGGTGCGTTTTGTTTTTGTGGACTATTATAGCATTTATAGAAATATTTTGTATAAATATAATGCGAATGAAAAACTCCCTCAATTCTACTTTTCATAATTTTGTAAGAGGAATGAGAGAAGCACTGAATATATTCAAAGTGAAAGCTTAAAGTTAAGTTGATTGAATGAATGAAATTGGGCAAGAATGAAGATAAAAAGAATATAATTCAGTGTATTGCAGGAAATAGGGGCAATAGCGGCACTGAAAGAACTTGCATCAAGTCCAGACGAAGTGGCCGCTAAGTTTGCAAGTGAAGCTTTAACTATAATAGGTGAAGAAGTGCCCTACAAGCTTACTCAACAGGTACCATGTTGGACAATTGCTGATGTGCAATATTGGGTGAAGAAGGTTAGTTTGATAGTCCTAAATTCTCGGTGTTATGTTGGTTCCATTTTAATTTTACTTTTCTGTAGCATCTCTTTCTTATTGTAACTTATTTCCTTTTAAAAATAATGTACCAGTAACATTCTCTTCCTGTTTTTTTTCTTCGATATGCTGAATTTTTTTTCCTGGAGAAAGTTTGAGGATAACTTTTGTGCAAAAATTTGAAATCCAAAATTTTGAAACGAAATTTCCATTTGAAATGTCTTCGGCTTGATAGAATAATTATCACTAAATACTGTGAAACGAAGCACAATTTTATTCTGTAAGCTTTTTTTATTTAATATTTAATATTCATGCTATATTTTCCATTTATTTTTTGCTTTAATTAAAAAAAAGTTGGGTGGATGGTACTGGAGCTCCCCTTTTTTTTTTTTTTTTTTTTTGTTTTCTGTTATTCTCTTTCCTTAAACAGTTAATGGGAAAGAAAATTTTACGATTTGGAAGCGAAATTTCAAGTTATTTTTTTTTAAATAAAAGAATATGTATTTTAATCAAAATTTAAAGTTTGTAATCTTATTCTGCAATCACCAGGCTAAAATTCCTTCTTTACCATGTTTAATTCATGTATAAATTTATGCAGATTGGTTTTGAATCATATGCAGATGCGTTTGCGAAACATATGGTCGATGGTGATTTATTGTTACTGCTAACTGAAAAAGAGTTGGAACAGGATCTTCAGATGTCTTCTGCTCTTCTCAGAAAACGCTTTATCCGTGAACTGGAAAGCCTTAAAGTAAGTTTATCCTCTTTTGGAAATATAGTTGTAATTCATATGAATCTATCTATTCAATGATTTTGTTTAAAATATTGGTAACTAGATAAAATAGAAATAATTAGGATATTGGTTAGAAATTGAATGATTAAATTCCTGATTCAATGAAATGTTTCTTAAATCCAAAGTATTTCTAGATCGCAGCTGACTACGGAAGTGTGGACGAAAGTCAGTTAGATCAATTCTTGATGTCATTAAGCCCTGAATTATCAGTTTATACATATCAGATGCTTGGTATGGGTCTAAATCGTAGTTTGTTGCCTTCCTTAACTGACGAGATGATGAAAACTGTATGTGGCATGCATAATCCTATTCATAGGCTCAAACTGAGGCAAGCTCTGCAAGGTAAGACTTCGAATATAATTCGAATATAATCAGTTCTAAATTTTAATACAAATTCTTTTTGATGAATCATGATAATGTTTATAAATTTATCACTTCATGAAGCTGCAAAAATTATAGACAGCAAGCATATCGATGACATTGAGGTTGCGATACTGAGTAAGCAGATTGATGTATTCATAAGTTATCGACGCAGTACGGGTAATCAATTGGCCAGTCTTATCAAAGTTTTACTTCAGCTTAGAGGATATAAGGTTAGTACTTAGAATACTTGTTTTTATTTTTTTAATATTTTATTTTTATTTTAGTTTCACTTATAGGGGTTTTCAGTTCGATCTTTTTATCAAGATTTTAATTTCCGTGTGCTGTTGAAAACGAAATAAAAAAAAAAAAAACTTAGCATTTCGAATTTCATTGTTTTTCTTGAGACATAATTTTTATACGTATTTACAAAATGCATAAAAAATTGTTTACCGCTGTTCTGTTTAATATCTCTTTTTCTTATCAACGATGACGATTTTTTTTTTTAATTTTAAGTTAAATTTTTCACTTTTTTAAATAGTACATTTTGTATTCTTTTGTATTTGTCGCCATGATATTGTAACTGTAATATATTTACGATTGTAGGTATTCATTGATGTTGATAAACTGTATGCTGGTAAATTTGATTCATCATTGTTGAAAAATATCCAAGCAGCGAAGCATTTCATTCTTGTGTTAACACCAAATTCTTTGGATAGGTTATTCAATGATCATAACTGTGAAGATTGGATACATAAAGAGGTTTTTCAGATATTTTATTTATGATTGAGAATAAGAAGAAGAGTAGAGAATTAATGTAAAAGTATTCATTTAGTTTTACTTTAATCCAACTTTTCTTCTTTTAACAATATCAATAATATAAAAATATTGCTGATATTGTAAAAGGAAGAAAAGTTTATATTATTATTATTATTTTGCTTGCATTTGATTTATAATTTGCGAAATTTTTTTTTTTTAGAATAAGAAGTTTAGAAAAAAAAATTATTTTTTTAAAGTTATTATCACAATCCGACGATACCTATAATTTGATCGAGTTTCTTCAATGGAATATTTTGGATTTGTTTAGATTTCTATCCAATTTAATAATTCTAAACTTCCTATAAACAGTAGTTCTAAAGCGTTCAGGAAGTCAAGACTGATAGAAAAAAAAATGAAAATGGAACTGTACGGTTCAAATTTAGAACTGAATCATAACTAGTGATTTGTGTTTCAGCTACGATGTGCTTTTGATCATCATAAAAATGTAATACCGATTTTTGATCAGCATTTCGATTTTCCCGCCGATACTGATTTGCCAGCTGATATACGACACATAACACGTTATAATGGTGTACGTTGGGTGCATGATTATCAAGAAGCTTGTATGGATAAAGTGGAACGTTTTATTAAAGGCGAACTGAATCGAACACCAAGTATTGGTCAACAACAGGTATGTCTTTCATTACTGTGAGGAAATTTAAGATTTTTCATTGTATTATGTAGTAGTAAAATACATAAGACTAAGAATGCTGATTCGCTTCACTAGCAGATAAATAGCTCTTTTTTTTTCTTTTTTTTTTTTAAATTGAGGATAATAAGCTTTGGCACTTTTAATTATTTAATAATAAAGTAGCATAAAAGGGTACTGCAATGTTACAATAATAATATTCATGATGACTGAATGGATCATGGATCTTTGCATAAAAGTTTCCATAACATTTTATTTTGATTAATAAACGATTTGTTGAATACTATTGGTTTTTGAAAGAATTGTGAATTATGAGAAAAATCACTTGAAAGAATTGTGATTTATTATAATTATAAACTTTGTAAGGCATCGGTGGCATCAAGTACAAGCAATGGAACTCAGCAACGTAAAATATCTGCACGATGGTCAATCGCAAAAACAACCCAAAAATGCTCGGTAACAAGGCAACATCACAATGAAATATCAAGTAATCGTTGTATGGTAATATTTTTTGAATTACTTTTGTTAGGATGTGCTTATGTATTAGTGAAATAACGAACATCAGCAATTTTTTGCACACAGTACTGATAATAAATTCTATTTTAACGTTTGATGTTAGCATTGAATCAGACTTATTTTTCTCCATTTTTCTAGTTAGTAGTAGAATTTTACCTTACTAACAATCTTCGAAATGTTGTGTATTCATATTTACGTGTTTTTCAATAATATCAAATATACGAAAAATACGCCAGATTAAGTCACACTTAGGCCTCGATGAATTTGATTTGTTCTGGATAATACTTTTTAGAAAAAAAAAAAGTGTATTTCGTGTATACCTATCATTGAATTACTTTCAGTCACCTCGGCCGCCACTGAGAAGCAGCGCAACAAACAGCATTAACCGCTCGTAATCGATGCATATCTTCCGTCAAATAGCTGTCTTGTACATTACTGAATGAATGAAAAATGATGTAGAGTTCTCTACGGGTTTTTGTTTAGATTCCGATGTATCTATTCAATCATAAATTTATTAGTTTAATTCATTCCAGCAGGAGATATAAATGAGACAGAATTAATAAACTACTGAAGCAGAACTAATTTTTTTCTTTACAATAGCTTAAAGAATTCTCAAATTCAGTCTTTGTTATCAGCGAATTCTCGTTGGACAAATGATAGATCCATTACATTAGCTTTTTGCCTTTCTAGATTTAGCGGTTGAAGCCATGAATCCTATTGATGACGTAGGTTTTACTTACTAAGCGTCCAAATTTATGGTGGTTACTTAAGTTGCGCCGAGCAAAAATTTCCATATATTTTATAGTTATTCTCGAAAAATCCTAAAGACTAATACGCTTAAGGATTTGAGGATCAGGATTTCTGGAATTCTGCAACCCATGCCTTAATTTTCTTTCACCCTTATTATTCGAAAGAAAATACCTCATATTAAAAACAAGTGCAAAATATTTTGTCAAATGAATCAATTGTATGGCAACAAATTAAAAATTATCAAACGCTAATTATCCGATTTTCGTTTTCCTTGTTTTTTATAACTAATTGAAATGTTGCTTATGTAATAACCAGTAGCTTAGGAAAAACTAGGAAAGATATTCGAAAAACTGCTCATTCTTGTTACTCAATTAAATCTGTTTGTTGTATAATAGAAGTGAGAAAAAAAAAGTAAATTTTCCGACGATTGGTCGAGAATATAAAAAGGAGTAATTAATTATGATAAGATTTCTAACGTTATTTTATGTAAAAAAAAAATGTATCAATAATTATGCTCATACATTATTATTCGATGGAAATTCACAAATTTCACTTAAATATAGGCAATTGTAGCTCATTTACATACTGTTGCGGGCTATGATCACACCATCGATTCCTTCACCGATTTTTATTTTGTTTGTATATTGCATTTAAATTGTGATATGTAGAGTTTAGTTTATGTTATATGTCTCTGCCAAATAATCGCGTTTTTTAATTTATAAATTTGTTATTGTATATTTTCTCATGTTCAGCAATATTATTTTCTGTGTTATACGATTGTTTTTATAAGTATTTATATTGCTGGATTAACATGAAATCGAATTTCAAAATAGATATCATAGATTTCAAGAGAATTCCTCCCTATGTGACTAATTTTTGGTGGTAATTAAGTAAATTAAGTAATAGTCACCACACTCTTATTGCAATGTTTCATCTCTAATTTGCGATTGTGTACACTATGTCGATGTTTGTTGTGTATTTCATCTTATGCTCTGTGGTGTTATTTCTCTGATAAGTAATATTTGAATAAATATTCCTTCAAATAAGACAAGGTAATCTTATTTCGTGGAACTGATATCTGCCTCTTGTCAAGTTCAGGGAACGCATTAATTCCAACCGAATATTTCAAATTTGGTTTAAATCTTCTAATTAAAATATTTTGGTGCAAACTAGTCCACTTCACTCCCCCTACCAATATGCACTATCCTCGTCCATCCATCGATAATGATTTTCCATAAATTTGGTTCGGCACTGGTTTGTAAAAATGCATTTTTATTTCACAGTTGGACGACTTTTTATATCTTTTAAGGATCATCCATCAAAAAGATTAATTGAGTTGTTGTGGTGGTTTTCTTTTCTCTTTAAAGTTTGTTAGTTTCAGGTCAACGGTAAATACTTGAAGTAAGTGAATGAGAAAATCTGGATGAAATGTATTCGGAAGATGCTCCTCAGGGAGTATCCCAAACGACCATTCGTTATTTCGAAGAAAAGCTTACATCTGAGAACACATTCATGTGAATGTTCTCAACGACTTCTTTTTCATTACTGTTATCGTTTTATTAGTAACAGTAATGGTTAGTAATTTCTGTTAGTTTCTAAAGATGTTTGTAAAATGTTTTGGAATGAATCGCTGGAATTTGTAGATCTTATAGAAAGTTGTATCAATGATCAAGTATTAGTCCTTGATAAAAGTAATAATTTATAAATATCGAAATCATTTTATCTTATAGATACTACTAGCATGCAACAGATACAAGTAAATATCCATTATTAATTTGTAATAAAATTACTTTACTCATTTAGCATTCAAAGATTTTCAGTTCCACATGAATCCGAACAGCAAGGTATTAGTGCGAAATTGGCAGTTGAGAAATACCAAAGACTGACTCCTCTGAAGCATATACTTTATCGACCAGATAGTTATATTGGTTCTGCTTTTTTATCTGACGAACAAGTTTGTATTCTTCATTTTACAGACAATTTTACGAAAGTTTATTGGTAGAGAGTTCGTGAATCTTGAATTTTTCAGGAAACTAAATCGGATGACTAGCTTTTTCTCATTGTAATTCACTTATTATACTTTTAGCCGATTTATGTTTACGATGCTGTGATGAAGCGAATACTAAAAAAGGAAGCACGAATTGTTCCTGGCTTGTTGAAAATTTTTGATGAAATTCTGGTTAATGCAGCTGACAACAAGAGGCGAGATCCAGAAATGACTACCATTGCTGTTAATATTGACAGGTGACTTTGTTTTTTAATACACTGTTGGTAATAAAATCTTTCTTTAATTGGACTTATCGCATTAACAAATATGCAAATGAATTATGCAATTCAGCTACTTCTGGATAATGTATTACTTTTAAATATAAATTTGCTTAGAAGTTACCATTTCATTTGCCTCTCTAGCAGAATCTGATGATTATAAAGACTTCAGGTACCAAATATTAATTTAAACTCTTTTCCAATCTTTTATTTAGAGAAAGAAACATAATATCGATTTGGAACAATGGTCGTGGAATACCAATAGAGATTCATCCAACGGAAAGGATCTATGTTCCTACGATGATTTTTGGTACTTTATTCACTTCATCCAATTATGACGATTCCGAATTAAAAATAGTCGGTCAGTTCTTCAAATGATGTACTATTATTTTATGTCGTTATTTTTTACAGAAGTGAATAAAAGCTGTGAAAGAGACGCTCGGCTTAAAAACAAAAAAAAAAAAAGTATTTTTCAATTTTTTTTTTCAATTTATCGAAGATACATGATCTAACTAAAAGCTGTTAATCGAGCTGTCAAAATTACAGGTGGTAGAAATGGATTCGGCGCTAAATTGTGCAATATATTTAGCACTGAATTTTCTATAGAAACTTGTACGAGGCAGTCTGGATTACGTTTTTTTCAGGTAAGTATATATTTCTATTACATATATTTCTTGAATTTTAAAAATTGTAATTTTCATACGTTTGTATATACATAAAGATTTATTCTGCATGTGGTAATTATTTAGTCACCCAGCTCTTGACGTTTAATTTTTTTGTAAATCCAATTTCAGTTAAATTACTTTGAAATTGGATTGATTCTGGTTCTGCTGCGCTAATTATCTTACACTGTTTCTTTTTCATGTTCTCACTTCGCTGCATTAAAAACACAGTAATTTCTGAATGTCAAGTATATCTACTGTTGTTTTAAGAATTTTCTTGAATTCATTTATTAACCAATATTATTTTGTTTTAGTGCTGGCGGAATAACATGAATGATGTGGATGATCCGATTATCACGAATGTTGGCACAAATGCAGTCGATTATACTTGTGTTACATTTAAGCCTGATCTCAACAAATTCAAGTTATCAGTTCTAGATGAAAATACGATAGAAGTTATGGTAAGAAGGACAGTGGATATCGCTGGCACTCTTGACAGTGTTCATGTATTTTTAAACGGAAGTAAGATCGAGGTTAGCATATATTTTTTTCATTAATATCATTCCATGAAATATATACTGAAATCCTTGCTTTTTTTTTTTTTCAATTTGATGTGTTTTATTGAAATTTTTGAATTTCAGCTTACAAAATACTTAATGATGATTGTATTTTCTTTTCGACAACTTTGTATTAATATATAACCTCATTATTTTGAAGGTTTCAGGATTCGAAGACTATGTGAAATTATTTTCAACAAATATCAATGAAAATGTTGCCAATTCCACCGTTCCGTTCTATTGTAATGTTAATGATCGATGGCAGATTGCTGTAGCACCGAGTGATATTGGCTATCAGCACATTAGTTTTGTTAACAATATCAGTACTTTAAAGGTTGGCTAGTTTTTCAATCCAATAAAATTGTGGAACCGATGAAATTTTTGTAGATATTTAAAGAAAATAACAGTCCAATCTGATCACCTTTATTTCTTTTCACTGTAACTATTCTTTTTAAAAAGTTTTTGAAAAGTTTTCGAAATTTAGGAATTCTTGGATATTTGATTTTATTGTGATTTCATTGTCTGCATCTATTTCTAGTTCAAACGCAACACACAAAACTTTTATTCAGTAACATTGCATTGCAACAACAGAAACAAGAACCAAATAACAAACAGAATGTTTTTACGTAATATTTTATGAATAATTTAGGGTGGACGACATGTGGATTATATAGTGAATCAAGTAGTATCACGATTAAAACAGGAAATAAATCAACGCTCTGGTTCCGAAAAATGCATAAATACGCATCAAGTAAGCTATAATTTCTGTAAAGTACAAAGAACTTATTTATATTTCAAAATCAATGATTCGTAAAAACGATAAGAAAAAAATTTAGTCATACCATAACAGCGAAAAATCAGTTTGTAAATTACTATTTTTTGACATATATTTTCAGATTAAAAATCGACTTCATATATTTGTAAATTCATTGATAGAAAATCCTGCTTTCGAATCGCAATCAAAAGAATACCTTACAACTTCAGTGAAGAATTTCGGTTCAACGTGCATTATACCAGAATCATTTTATGAAAATTTCTTTACCAATAGCGATATCATCCATCATTTGCTTTGCGATATCAGTCAACAACACACGGTCTTTATTCTTTTCACTTGCTTATCTCTGAATTTATATAAGATTGCTAGCATAGACTTCTGCTTTTTTTTTGTAATATAAATGAATTACATGTTAATGTGTTTATTTTAGGCTTCGCTGAATCATTCCATGAAGCGGCCTCTATGGGATTTATCAAAACTTGAAGATGCAACTGATGCAGGTACGAAGAATGGTTATAATTGCACGTTAATCGTAACGGAAGGTGATTCGGCAAAAGCACTTGCGGTTGCTGGTCTCGTTGTAATTGGACGAAAACAGTATGGTGTTTTTCCGATTCGAGGAAAGCTGGCAAACGTTCGAGGAATGGATGCTAAATTGGTTCGTTTTTTAGACCCAGGCGGTTTACAACTGAAGAATTCGGTTTCTGACAAATCAACATTAGAACCAATTTTATATGATATTACTAAATTTTTATATTTCTCTTTAAATGAGAAAAGCTTTGAAATCTCTTTGAATAAATCTTAAGTTTAACGGAATAATCGAACTGATTAAAGTTTAATGAAATTATTAGAATTATCTGGATGATTTTGTTGGCTAACAGAGAAATATCATACAGTATATATGCGCCACACAGAAATATCATGTAGTTATGAATTCTTATTTAATTTTTTCCAAACTTTTTATGTTTGATATTGAGATGGAAATGAGTTCGAGATATTAGGTCATGTTATCTCCCTTTTCAACATGCTTTTCATGATATAAAATAAGATAGCGTTAAGGCTGTCGAAAATGCTGAAATTTCGGCTCTTGTGCGGATATTGGGATTAAAATTTGGTGAAAATTATAGCAACGACGAAAAATTAAAATCTTTGCGCTATGGACGACTGCTTATCATGACTGATCAGGTGATATCCTTATGACATATGTTTTTGCTAACTGTTCAAAAGTTGTTATGTTATCATATCATTTCATAATTCATCTTTGCTAGACAAATCATATTTCTGCAAAAAAATTGAATGGAACTGGCTTAATTTTCTTGGGATTGATTGTAGCAGATTATATTTTCCTCTTAAGATAAAATTTCTCTGTCCTTATAATGCCTTTTTTCATATTGTCATTTCACACTGAACATTTTCTCTTTTCCTCCCATATCTTTATCAAATTATGTTTTTTGATAAAATATGATAATGAGAAAATATTATAGGACCCCGATGGATCGCATATTAAAGGATTGATTGTAAATTTCTTGCACATGTATTGGCCATCGCTACTTAAAGCTAATTATGTCAATTATTTCATTACTCCGTTATTGAAGGTGTTGCTTAATTTTTTTGATGTGGTTCTTATGAGACTTATCTCTGCTTTTGTGTTAAGCTATAGATGTTAATGAAAGTAATGGAGAAGCAAGGGATAGAAGTATATATATATATATGGTAATAATGGAGAAGCAGGAAATGATTCATTGAAATGAAAAAAGAAATCAAAAATATTATATGCAATCTAAAGAAGTGCGAATATATTCCTATTTGTTAATGGTATAATATTATTGCAGGCGAAGCGTGGGTCCGATGTGAAATCATTTTATAGTATAAATGATTATGAAAGATGGCGAGCAGAAAATCCTGATTCGGTGAAGTATTCAATAAAATATTATAAAGGTTTGAAGGCCATATTTGAAATTTTAGGAAATCGATGTTTAGCTCTCTTATACTGATGAACACTGCATTAATATTCTGGTAATTAATTGTTGAAATGTTTTTATAGGATTGGGAACATCATCGGCTAAAGAAGCTCGAGAATACTTTACGGATATTGAACGACATACAATACGTTTTATTTATGATGGTAAGGCCTCAGATGAAAGCATTGACCTTGCATTTGCGAAAAAGAAAGCTGATGATCGGAAAATTTGGATAGCTGAGAACAGTAAGGTGAATTTTTACTGAAGTTTATTTAAAGACAGTAAAATAATAAATAAAGATATTACTTCTGTGACTTGATTTGAGATTACAGCTGATGCTATCAACTACGACTGATTCAAGCCACAATGAGAAAACTTTTTCGGAATTTATCAATAAAGAATTAGTGGAATATTCACAATTAGATCTGCGGGTTTGTTGTATTTCGATTTGAATTTTTAATATTTGGGAAAATCCGTTAATGCTATTAACCTCCATCTGATCGAATACTATTTTTTTTTCTTTGAATTCCTAAGCTTTATTTTGAATTTAAATATATGTAATCAGAATTAACATAATTACCGCTAAAAAATAAGATTTGTATGACTCACCAAATTAATATTAGTGAAAATACAAAAAGAAAAAGACGCACTATCAACCATTTTAATGTATGTAGATTACTGATGTGAAAACGCATCAGAATAATTATTTTATTAAAATTTGTTTCCTAAATTTCGAATTTCCTGCAGTACTTTGTACCACTTTTTAATAATTACTGAAATTATCAGGATGTTTCAGCGTTCTTTGCCAAATATAATGGACGGATTGAAACCAAGTCAACGAAAAGTTTTGTTTACAATGTTTGAACGTTATGAGCGTGGCGAAGTACGAGTAAGTCAATTAGCAGGTGCTGTTTCGCAATACTGTGCATATCATCATGGAGAGGTAAATTTTAATTTCTATTATCTCGAATCTTCATATGTTTTTTGTTACCTGTGTCTAATTTTTGTTTGATTCTACTTTACCAGTCCATCCATTTTTTATTTCATTGAATTCTCTTTTAGGAATCTTTAGTGAATACGATCATTCGTTTAGCACAAGATTTCGTTGGTTCCAATAATCTAAATCTTCTTTTACCTCTTGGTCAATTTGGTACACGTCTAGCAGGTGGCGAAGATGCGGCAAGTGCACGATACATTTATACTTCGCTAAGGTAGCGTTAAATCCTCTCTTTTATCACCACTGGGCATCAAATTTCATATATAATTGTTTTCAATTTCACATATAATTTTTTGAATTTTTATTTAGATGTTTATTTTTTTTTTTTTTTTACATTTTTCAGGCTAGTTTTTAGTTTTTAATCCTTAGGATCTTGTTGAAATCTTTCATAGCGGTGTTTTCGTGCTTTAACTTTTCTTCGTCTTTTCTATTTGAATTCTTAATCTCAGTGCTGTCATTAACACTAATTTTAACTAGCCATTTAATAATCAAAATTCAGTCCACTTGTGAGAGCCATATTTCCGCGTTCAGATGATAAAGTTCTAAAATATTTGGTAGAAGAAAATGCACTCATTGAACCAGAATGGTGAGTTGTTTCTCACTTCTGTCGTTTTCAAAATAGAAACAGAATATGTTAAAAGAAATTGGATGCTGAATTGTAAATTCGCTTTTTTGCGTTAGTTTTTTTTTTTTTCTTTTTTCTTTTTTGAATGATTAGTTCTACAATACAGCATCTTTATCGGATTTTGACCCAATTTGTTTTATAAATCAGAATTTTATTTCAGATTAAAGATTGGCTGAGCTATTATATATTTGGAATATTAATTTTTGAAATTGTTTATTAGGTATTGTCCAATAATTCCAATGATTCTGATAAATGGTGCAGAAGGGATTGGTACAGGATGGGCCACGAAAATATTACCACGTTGTCCCAGGCAAGTCATCAATAACGTCCAAAGACTTATTGATGGCCGATCACTTCAGGACATGGTATATATTATCATTATTTCCAAAATTTTATGTTCTAATATTTGGAAATATTTTGCTCTGTTCTGTCGTTTTTTTTTTTCTCCTTGACCAATATTTATATATTTATTTTTAGAAGGAAATTATCATAAATTAGTTAGAAGGGAATAGAACAGAAGGACAGGAAATATTACAAGGACAATAAAACAAGACAGCAAATATTGAAAGAACAAAAGCAGTAGATAAGACAGTCTCCTTATCTGTCTTTGAATGTATATTAGAAAATTATAAATAAATATTATGTTGTACTCTTTATCTAAAAAATTTATGCAAATATAGGTGAAGCATGACCTCTGATAACATAACTTATCTTGATATCA
This sequence comes from Onchocerca volvulus, assembly GCA_000499405.2. Lineage (NCBI taxonomy): Eukaryota > Metazoa > Nematoda > Chromadorea > Rhabditida > Onchocercidae > Onchocerca > Onchocerca volvulus. The sequence goes on along the minus strand of HG738139.1, from coordinate 6,242,614 downwards.
AATTATTCAATTACATAATTAATGTCGGTAACAGTTCTAATCTGCATATCGTATATTATCTATCGTATCGCTATCGTATATTGTAATTTCAAGCCTAGTTATTTTTAATTCTCAAGCCTGATAATTGCTGATTATAAACTTTTTTGCGACATTCATTAAATGATTTTCTTTGTCATCCACGGATAGTACAAAATAGATGATAGACCAATTGTACATGGTTTTATTTCATACTTTTTTGATATGAATTCTTCTGGTTTCAACTTCTATAGGTTTTCAAAACATATTATTATTGCAAAATTATAAAAATTTCAGTTGCCACATTTCCGAAATTTTCAAGGCACGATAGAAGAAACTGCACCTTATCAATACAATATCTCCGGAAAAGTTTCGTATCGTCGTCTGAGAAGTGGTCTTAAGGTGAAGACTATATTGTTTAGTAATAATGCTTTTTGTCTCTTAATTTTTGCACTTACGCAGTAATTTTCTGATAGTTTTATTGAGAAAGCGTTTCTAACATTTTATGGTATTAGTATTTTTCTTTATTCTCTTTTAGGCAACAATTACAGAACTTCCTGTCGGGATTTGGAATAATAAATACAAAGAGAAAGTGCTCGATTTTGTCGTCAAAAATGGATTAATAAGGTAAAGAATTCATAATTTGATAAGATCATTTTTGACTTATTCACATTTCTAATGCGGTCTTTATATTCAGTTTTTTGTTGCGAATGTGATTGAATTTAAGTCACTTTATTTACAGGAATTATGAAGAACTTCACACTGAAAGCAATGTACATTTCATTCTTCATGTGATTGATAAACCATTGATAAGCGACAAAAAGCAAATTAAAACACTCAATCGATTGTTAAAACTACAATCAGCAGCAAGTGAAAATTCAATGGTTTGTTCCACATTTGAAATTGAAATTCGCACGAGTTATGCATATTGTTTAGGATATTGTTCATTGTATTATATTAATATTCTAGATATTTTTAGTGAATTTAAACGTTGAAGTTGTTGGTTATGTATGTTCTTATAATAGTTTTTACGGATTTCTTAATTTGTTATGCAGAAATTCTTATCGTATATTCGCAGTAATCTTATTTTTGCATAATTTATGTAGTACTGTTTTTTTTTAACTATTTTATGTTATTATTTACATACTTTATTTATTGGTGTTTTTTGTTCAGTTTACCATATTTTATATACTATGGAAATTTAGATTTTGTTTGATGAAAAAAATGCGCTGCGAAAGTATAATTCTATGGAAGACATATTTCAAGAGTTTTTTGAAGTGCGTCGGCAGAAATATATGGAAAGAAAGCAATATGAATTGAAAGCTATGGATCAGAAGCTTAAATTTACGGAAAACCAAGTAAGTTGAAAAATTTCAAAATTAAGAGCTTTTCGATGAGAATATGTAAACTTTGGTTATGATGTTATTTTTTTATTTTTTGTTTGCGTCTATCACATCTGATGAAATTGTCAGTAAGTTCTGCTTTTCTTTCAGTTCCTGACACAGGATCTCTTTGTTAGAATTGTTTTGATTCTCACAGTCATTTTCATCGTTTGTCTCAAGACTTATGAGAATTATCAATTCACATTTAACTTGTTCAGGTTCGTTTCGTGAACGCTATTATCGATGGTGAAATCATTATTGAAAAGAAAAATCGTGCAGAAATCATAATTCAGCTGGTTGAGAAAGGATTTGATTCGAATCCGATGAAAATGAAAAATTCTGCGGTAGAGTTGATATTAGTAATTTTAACAAAATGCATTATGCAAACGGGCATACATCAAAAGAATAGCTGTCTCGTAAAACACATTGTAAATTTTAATTAGAAATCTTTATTCACTTCACTTGTAATTCCATTTTATCACATTTTCAAATCTATAAAATTTGATTGTCATCATGGAATTATCTGATTCTTGCTATAGGACTATTTTATGTAGAATGGAAGTCGCAGTTCGCCAGATTTTGCTTATTTGCTCGATATGCCACTCTGTCGTTTAAGCAATGAAGAAATTATGATTTTGCAAGAAAAAAGGAATGAATTGTGGCGACAGTTCGAAGCATTGAAGTCAACAACATGGAGAAGTTTATGGAGTATGGATTTGAATGTATTGTCCACGGTTTGTTTCAAATATCTTTTGTTTTGTTAATGTTTGACAAATAGTCATATTTTGTATTTTTGATGATTCATATACCCAAAAATTTCCAAACAGACAAAAGCGAGGAATTTGGCAATTACCGAAAAATTTTTTATAGAATAGAAACCGTTTTAAAAGAAAATGCTGGTGCAGTACATAACGTTTATTTTATTTGCAAAACACTACTACTGAATATAATGAAAATCAATGTTTTCAACACATCGTTGGAATTATTGTAGGCATTGGATAAAGAAGAAAGGAGAATGTGAAAAGTTCCTTACTGGGCTGTAGTTGGTGAAATAATGCGACAATATATGGCTCCTCTACGCTAAAAATCGTTTTTCATAATTTCTAAAAATGAGATATTTTGTCAGCTAGATTGTTTTTATACAAATTCTATTATATGTACGCTTTTGAGTTTATGATGCGGGTCAGTTTATGTAAAATATGAATCATTTTTTCTATTGGATTAATAGCTTGTTCTCCATGTCCTTCCTTAAACAAAGATTTTCTATCATTTTTGCAATTTTTTTACTTCTAATATGTATTAAGCTACGATAGGGACTTAATTGACTTTCAGCCTTATCTGAGAGAACTGGGAATCTGAAAGTTCATTATTCGAAAGCCTTATCTTTGTGGGACTGCAGAAAATATGAATTGCCAATTTCTCATATCAAAAAAAAAAAAAAAAAAAAATTAAACACTTTTGCTTTCCTGATTCTCTCATTTTAATTATACTTAACGCTCGATTTAAACTATATAAAATAAAAACTTGATCAGTATTTCTTTCATTCTGTCTTGCTTTTTTCATTAGTTAACCATTATTTTGTCTAATAATAAAATTTAATCTTTAAATAACACCATCTTGTCCATGACCAGCAGTTTTTTGGACGAGTCACATAGAAATTTTCTTTAATTTTCATTATTAATCAAATATATAGCTGTTGTTTCCGCAAAACTCTAGCATTTTTTGCTTCATTACCTGATTCTTTGAAATTCGAAATGATACGGACAAATGGCAGTGCAAATACTTACTATCCAGTTAACGATTTTCTGGCATATGCAGTTTTTCTGTGGATATTTAAGAATTATTTGCATCTTTAAATTTACTTGTTGTATGATCTCATATGTGGCAAGTTATATCCTAATACTTTGAAAAGTAATTCTTAGTTGTTCAGTGTTAAGTAAATCAAGGACAAATATTTTACAATGTTTAGATATTATGAAAGAATTAATAAATGGAAAGGATTTTGGAAATTTGGTGTAAAAATGGATTGAAATTTTAATGCCATTTTAATTGCATCATTTTCAACATCGTTAAAATAAGCGAATGAATATATTATTCTTGTTGGATCCGAATATCTATGATTATAACAGTGATCAATTCACTAAGCTGTGAAAGTTTTTCCAAAAGCACAGTATCAATTCAAACATTTTAAGTCCCATCAGTTCTTCAAAAAGTTCATTACATTGAGGCTGAATGATTAGAATTTCGAGATTTTTCAACAGAGTACATGAAATACGAAATAGGATTCATATGGATGAAGCGAAATAGAAAAAATATTTCTGGTTCCGCTTGAGCTTAGGGAAATATTTCTTAAGAAATATTTTCAAAGTACGATTTATACGAGCAAGAGAATTGACTTCGAATTGGTCGTAGTGTGGTTCTGATCATATTCATTGAACTGCATGCATTTTGTTGTCTTAAAACTTTTTTCTGTAAAGTATTTCGAATTCGATCCTATCATGCTTTTGTTTAAACAGACAATAAATTTTGAATCAAACATACTATTAATTCTCATTTATATCTTAAATGTTTTAGCATTTAACATTTAGGTTTAGATTGTAACAATAAACTGGATGAAAAAGTGTGAGAATAGTGGTGAGTAAATGATGATATAATACAGTATACAGATGATACAGTATACATATCTGCAATATACAAACAGCAAAATCAAGATAAATGTAGTGGGAGCTGAAATTTCTTTTTGATACAAAAAAGCTTTCTTAAGTTCCTCCTTCATATTTCGAATTCTTTACGGTAAAAATTTGAATAAAGTGCAGCATCATTTGGACAAGTAAGCTGACTAAAAGAACTCTCTGATAATAGGCCTAGGAGTTTTTTTATAAACATTCCGTATCTTATCTCACGAAAGGCATGTTAATTTGAAATGTTCTCGAATAATAGTCTACGAAGAAAGCCACAGAAAAAAACAAGCAATTCAAATTAACAATCGTCCTCAACTCCTTTCAATTCTACTGGAAGGATAATTGCAAACGCAACTTTTATTAAATAACTTGTTATTAGTGCAAGATACGGTAGCTGTGGAATTGAGCCATATCAGATCAAAAAAAGGGGCAGAGGAAAAACAAACAGCAAATATATTGTTTACTTTAGAATTTGATGTCATCTGATAGATATTCAAATAAAAACCGAACATTTTGAAAGTTTCGAAGTATTTTTTGGTGTGTGAGAAATTTGAGATAATCGAAATGGGATTATCACCGACCTTCATGCGGATGATTTGTTTCACATATTCTTACATAGTTGTGTTAATAATTCAATTTTTGCATATAACAGAATTATCTTAGCATTTTGATAAGATACCTTCTATAGGGCATTTGCACAGGAACAGATTTCATCAACTATCTGCAACGAAATACTTTTTTTTTTTTCCAATAATTAATGAGCATAGATGAATTTCTGATTGTAATATTAATTTCTCGAATATTTTATTTAATTTCTTTGTAGTTCTCTATTCTTTTGAATTTAAAAGACTGACCTGAGAGAGACCATGTATGATTTGCACTGATGTAATGAATGTCTTCGTTTGTATATCATGTGGGAAATTATACACAATCAATGTATCATCTTGCTGATTAATCACACCTATATGTTGATATCAGTGAATTAAAATAAATACTGGAAAGATTTTCTATAACCAGCAAGTAATTTAAAACTAGAAATTTATAGTTAGAAAAAGATTTAGAAATTAACACTGATACTTGATTATTCATTAAATTATCACAGTTACTAATAAGAATCGTTACCGGAAAGGTCAAACTTTGCCCTATAAAGAATTTTTGGTGAAAAATTCATTTAAGATCGTACTATTAGCGAGAAATTCAGAAGTCAGTGTTAAAGCAACAATTCGATTTGTTCAACATAATTTTTTTTTTTAATATTCCATCGTTCAGAAGACAGCGATAATCTAGACCTTGGAATTTTTTGTCAAGAATCATTTGTGCCAATTTTTTTTCCACTTGTTTAATTGGAAGATGGATGTTTTTCGCTAAGTTAGCCATCTGAAATCAAAGCTCCTACAGAGGCTTTTTTAGTTTTTAATACCAAATTTGAATTTCAATTTTTTTAAAAATAACATTTGGATTAATAATCAAATTCTTTTAAATAAATGTTTTGAAACATTGTGGAAAAAAGTAGGAAATGCTTTAAAAGTATGCTATAAATATTGAAGTCATGATTATCCTATAAAAATGACCTGAATTCTATTACATGAATTTGAGCATTAATTTCGAGTATTTCGAAAATCCCAGGATTATAGAAAAAAAAAAAAAAAAATGATAATACTTCAATAAGGGAATACGGTTCGATGGCTCGACTGATATTCTTTTCAAGTACTGTATCGGCAAGTGAATCAACATGTCTACGGATTACTATATCTGACTGAAGCTCCACATTATATTCGTCAAATGCCTGTAGTTTTTACATATTTCAAAAAATACCTTTGCCTAATCATTTAATTGAAAATTTTAAAACAGTAGGAGTGAATTTTTGCCATCTCCTATAAGTTAGTAAAAAAATTCATGGATAAAATATCTTTTAATGCTGGATGTTTAGGATAAAAAAACATTTTAAAGTTCTGAAATTAGGAAGTTAGACATGAGAATATTGAAAATGTGCTTTCTTCTGGGAAACATGTAAGCATGAAAGTCACAAAATGTAAGCCTTGTAATAGTTTTGTAAGGATCGATTCTCAAGTGCTTCTGCTATAGTTCTTATCGCATCCAGGTCACGACCCGAATATTTGGCTGCCAGTTTGCTGGATAGTATTGAGCGTACTTCCACTTCTTCGTTTAGCATAATCTGAAAAAGAGACAAGTAAAAATTCTTGGATGAGTGGTAACGGAAATGCAGCGACTTTCTCCTATAAAATAATTGAATGTAGGATTTTTGGGACGAAGAATATTCCGTTATTTGAAAGTGAAAAAAGTATACTTTTGCAACACACATATATTTGAGAGCTTTTTGAGCATTAACTTCATCCTCATTAGCGTCGAAATTCTCAAATGCTTCATAAAAATATGAATAAGCCGTTCTGAAGTCTTGATTCTCGGCCATGTTTAATATTCCCGATTCTATATCAAGTTGAGCCTAAACTACAAGAAACATTTTAGATGATTAAAAGGGAAATTAGAGCGATTTGAGAAGGAATCGAACTTTAGAATCACTCAATCAGATGGATAAATGCTTCAGAAGATATCTCTCCAACATCCCATCACATCACTGCATTAATTAATCGTGAAAGAATCAACCTGCAACTTAGTATCAATGCATAAAGAGTTGGCTATAATTCGTGCAGCCACGAGTGCAGCACGAGAACGATTCAGGTTGTTGAGTGCGAAGGCGGCTTTACTCTCTTCCAGATGTACCTCCAGTTGGATATCCTTATCTCCAACTTTCTTCAGTTCGTTTTTCAACTTCGCACCTATTCATACATCCAGTTACGAGCACATTGAAAGTCGGGAAGAATGTTAAGAAGGGGAAATACAATTTGAAATTCGCTTCATTAAAAAAAAAAATTATTAGTTTCAATTACCTATTAAAATAAAAAAATGGAACTGAAGAAAATGAAGGAAATTAGAAAGGGAGAAAATGATACGAACTGATAAAGTGGAATTTCGAAAGTTTTTCTCTCTCAAAACTTTCCAGCTATAACAGGAAAAGGATCACGAAAACGGAGAGGAAAAGAACAGACCGCTTCCGATTCTTCCGGTTCCGGATTTATGAAACGGAACTCACCCATTGTCAACGCATCAGCATGTCGTCCTATTTCGTTCAACAGATGCATCAAGCGTACTTCCAACATATACCGTAAAAATATTCGATTTTGTTGCTTGGCCCAATGAATACATTCCATACACAGTGCAAGCTATAGTGGAAAATATTATACTTTCATCACTTTGGGTAATACCGTATATCGTAGTAATATCCAATATCATCTCATGTAAAATATGCTAAAGTTAATTTTTCAGAAAATTTACGAATAATTAATTACCTTGAAATCGGAATCTCTGCCAATTTTCAAACACCAATCAATTAAGTTACGAATTAATTTTGCAGCTTTTGCCATGCCATAGGAAAGTAGATATGGTCTCAAAGTGGTTAATAATTTCGTTAAACCTTCAATTTACAAAAAAATCTCCAAAAAGATTTTGGAAAAATCAAGATTTTCCAAATTGCTCGTATAATTCGTAAATTGCTCTTAAATTTAGCCGAATCAAATTTGTAACTGCTGTTAAATAAATCGAAACCGGATACAACAAAACTTCTAATTTTATTTCTTCCATCTTTTTCAATTGAAGTACAAATATTAAATACCTTCGATGTCGTTAGCTAACGACATTTTCTTGGCTATCTTCATGATTAAATCTTCACGACGCTTTAATTCCTCTTCATCATTTCCCTTTACTTTAGCGCTGACTAAATTAGTAGAAAATGTAAAAAAATTCCTATAATTTAATACTGTTTTCTCAATATTAATTAAATTTTAAAAATGCATTATCTATTATTGAATTAAGTATGATATTTCTCATCTAATTAATTCTAAATATCCGAGAATCCTATCCAAGAATTTTATTTCTCTGTGAATATTAAAACTGAACAACCAAATGGTGATATCACAGCTATCGATACATGAATCTCACAAATATGATACGTTCTATTTTTTTCGATTCACTTTTCATGCAATGTGGAACAAGCAGAAATTATCTAATTAGGCTGTCATACCAAGAGTGACGAGATGTTGGATCGAGAAATTCTGAGCTTCTGAATTCGGCATAGCAAACACAATTAATATCCGACTGTCCTAGCCCGTACATAACAAAACAATAATAAGGAGAGATCAATTCAAGACCTAAATACATTCATCTTATATTAATTAGGCATGCAAATTATTTCGACTCCTTATTTAGAAAAGATGCAGCTTGAATTCTACATTTTTCGAATATCTGGTTTATGAATTTTATGAATCTCATCGTTCATCTTAGATTTTCTGAAATTGAAGAATTGAAGAAGAGAAATTACAAGAAACTCAAACTTCTATCATAATGATGTTCATAGTCATCGATTTTCAACTTTTAAAATTCCAAGTTTCGTAAATTATATGTAAGCAATGCTGATTTTCAAATGCATGACTTTTTTTCATGATTATGATTGAGAGGCTATGAGATCCAGGTTGTTGTTGATATATTTGAAAGTGTTAGAAAATAACTGTCTAAAGTGATTCAAAAAATTAAGCATTTAACTGATTTCATTTTCTGCCGAATGCCAACTGTTACTATTTCCATCAAAATAACTTTGATACAAACAACATATTTTAATAATCGTTTTGCTCACCGAAATAGATTTTAAGCATACTTCTTTCATTCAAAATCTATTTTAATACTTGCGCAACTATTCGTTTTTTCTGATAATAGCTTTTTTTTTTTCAATTTAATAGCTTTTTAATTTGCAAATAGATGATTGTGAGAGAGATGTAATTCAACTTGATAGGACGAAAGAAAATTTATTTTCGTAACCTATTTTTTATTTTGAGTGGATATAAGGATATTGAAAGTTTCTATGTTCTGATTTTGTTCTTCACTTGCTAATATATTTAGATGTAACAGAAGGTTTTCTCCATAGCATAGCTTCAGATTGTTGAACTTTATACTTTCATGACATGTTTTCAAACTTTGCACAAATTCTATAGATGAAACATGCGATGTTAATATCATTCATTCATTCATTAAAGTGAATAGTTACTATATAATTCGATTATATATAATATAATTATTATTATATAATTCAATTATATAGTAACCAAGTACCATATAATTCAATTGTTCGATTTGAAGTGAAGTATGCATTCATTTCATTCATTTTTCATTCTTTACGCTTTCTCAGCTTTCAACAGAATTATTTGGCTTCAAACAAACTTGTCTATTCATTATTCTGTATCAGTACTGTCAACTATGTTGCTGTTAGTTTTTGCATTTACGCCTAGAGAAATGATCTTTTCTTGGTAATGGAAACTTTTGCAAATGAAAAGCTCAGATTATAGGATTTTCTTTTCATTTCTGTTCCTTTGAAATACTGATGTATTATAGAGCAGCAAATAATCGTGACCCCGTCAACCTGACTATTTCTTCACGTGAACCTACTTTGTGACTTAATCTTTTCCTGCCCACATAGTGATGATTGGATGAGAGATTCATTTCATTTCTGGAAAATATTAGACTGGAAACTGAGAAGAGATGAAAAATATCAAATTGTGAAAGAAATTGGTATTCAATTTCTTATGTTGATTTGTTGTTTCGTGTAAAAACATTGATGGAGAAATAATGCCAAGATCTCACTAAGTTGACTTTTTAGTCTTTTTTTATCTTGTCAGATAAAATATATTGTAAAGGTTAATCTACTTCATAAATATTTCATTGCTGTTGTTTGTATCATCTGTTCATTGCCTAATTCGTTTTAAATTCAAATTATATTTGAAATTTAAACTCAAATTTTATTTTCACTTCATACGATGCTAGCAGACATCTTGTGCAACTTTAATTGAGAATATGCATGTTTTGCTTTCATCGTATACAGTAATTAATTGACTTAAGAAGGATTTTAGCGTGCGAAAATTATCTATCAAAAATTTTAATTTTAATCCAAATCGGATACCATAAATATTCTACTAAAATCAGTTTACTGTAGCAATACTCGTATTCCATTAAAGTGCAAATGAAATTCTCTGACGCACGAGTTTCAAATAAAATTTGAGCAGGAATAGACGAGACTCTGGAACCAATTGAATTTATTGGAAATGTCTTTTTTTAATCAAATTATCAAAGAGAAACAGTTTTTAATCTTTTTTCCCGGAATTTGATGGAAAACCATAATTGATTATTATACTTATTCAGCGGTTTTTATTTTTTAGAATCAGCAAAGACGATGTCGACTTTAATATGCTTCATTGAACTAATTTAAATTGTTTACTTTCGGAGCACTTCACATTCAGAAAATAAATCTATCAATGCTCCATTCTCATAAATTCTTTTGAAAAAAAGAATTACCGCACAATGAATATTTGCTTGCCATGATTAAACTAGACAGAGTGTTAGTTCTTAAAATGGATAACTGCAAGCATAATTCAATGTTTTAAATAGCTAAAAGAGAATGTAAATTGTATCATCAATATGCAAGTTTGTTCTTCTCTGTTTACGCCTCATAATATGTTCTAATTTTGTTTGCGATTCACTTCAGAATTTTAACTAAACATCTTTTTAAAATTTTAAAATTGAATACCTTCTCACAGGAAATAGAATGCGAGTTTAAAAGATTGGATTTTTTGATTGTATTTTCGAATTTATAACAAATTGTTCAAACCGAGCTATTGAAATTGAAACCATATTACACTTGCTTAGTTACTAATAATGTAGTTTTTGATCGGTATCCTTAATACAACATAACATGTAAAAGCTCACAAATCATTATGATATCATTCATAAAGTACATGTCGTTAAAACTATCCAACGATCAAGTATTGTTATTCTTATTTAGCGAAATTGAAGCTTTCAAACAACCAAACACTAGCAATATTACTAGGGCAATTTTACTTCAAAAATGAATTCGAAATTTATAATCATAAATTATATTCTTTAAACAAGTATCTCTCTATTGTCTAGCTGATGCAACTTACTGGCAGTTACTTAAAATAACTCTGTTGTTGTTAATGATTAACAGTTTAATAGAAATCTCTAGAGAATAAAGGCTTGGGAATTAAGTATGTTTCGGGATGGAATTTCCAAAAGGAAAGGAAAGAGGAATGTATATTTGTAAGAAAATACGGATAGCAAACGAGAAATTGTTCGAAATTTCAGACTGAAAGTCAGTGGTTGCGAGAATTAACTTTGCAACAATCGTCTGGCTAGAGGACAGTGTGCTACTCCTTATCCAGGAGAACGAACAGTCGATATACCTGGCTATCCTGGATTGATTTGATGGAACAAACTTTGCCGTCTGTTTACCGTTCAAGTCGAAGGGTGGAGAAAGTCTAGTTGATGTTCATAAGTTGCTATTACACGACAAATGTATTTTCATTATTTCATTTTGTTCAGCGTCTGCCAATGAAATGCCTATATATTCCCTCATCCATCCTTCAATTAATTATATATCCCAAAACATTTGTCATTCAACAAAATGGCAAATCAAAAGACGAGTCAGTTTAACATAAGTTCAATTCATCCTTCTTGCCCTTCTCCTCTTTTCTTTCCTTCTCCTTTCCTTCCTTCCTTCCTTCCTTCCTTCACTTTTCCCACAACTAATGGACTGATTTCTTGTTTTCTCTTCATCTCAGTCAATTCAAAGCAAATATCAATGAAAGATATCAGTGTTGGATTTCCACATTCTTATCTTATGATATTGCTTATCACTTCCATCTTTTCTTTCAATTTCAGCCTAACCAATTTCGCATAAACAACCGATTAACTAAACATAAGTGACCAAAGTTGCCAGATTTGATACTTATTTACTACTAGTTCACTTATTTTTGATCAGATCAGGTAGAGTCGAATATCCTCGCTCTTTGCAGTAATGTATATTAAATGATTGATCAGTCGTTTCGTATCTACTTTTAAATTACGTATTCAGCACTTAATATCTCGAAATTTCAATTATTTGTTCAGTTTGTATTATGTTGTGAACTTCATCACCACGATGTAACAATGCTTATGATTCTAGCAGAATTATTTCACGACAATAATGAAGAATATTAAATGAAAATTTGAAACAAATTGGAAATTAATGTACTCCAAAGCGATTGACAAAAAAATTCACAACATGTTCACAAAACATTTCAACAAGTTGAAATGTTTTTAAAATTTAGCCTCTACGAAAAACTGAACTCAGCTTTAATTTGTGTCGTAGAGATCTCACGAAGACAAAGAAGAAAGAAGAAGCTAATCTTTCAATTATATTTTTTAGCCCAAAGCAATTCTTGTATTTATTGTTTGGCCATCATCTGATTGATTGAAAGTGTCCTCTTGTTCGGCTTGCTTTCGACAAGTTTTTAATTGGTATGTGTATACGACATTCGACCCTGTGAATAGCAATGTTGGGAGTACAAGCAGTTCGAACGATACAGGTCAAATATGCCTTTTTTTGTTTCTTTTTAATAATGTTTTAAACTTTTATTTCTTGTCTTTTTGTTGCTTTCTGCTATCATTACAAGAAATTTTTATACGAAAGGTGAAATGGCATAATAAAGGATAATTCGAGCTATTTCTCAACATCCCTTTTATGCCTTTCATCGAATGATTCAAATTTTGTTTCTATTTTTACTCATTTTGTTTAAAATTTGCTTTATCATTTAAACTTTTCATATTTTGAGATAGAAAAAACTTTCAAAATCTTTCTATATACTAATTCGTCCATTTTCTTCATGCTTATTCTCCAGTTATTTGTTTTCTATGAATATCATCACATTCGCTAAGATAATCCCCCACATATCTTAATATTTCCAAGCATTTTATTCCGATCTTCCGGAGATTCCTTTTAACTACATGTGACCTCTTCATTCATTTAGCAAGGACACTCAAATGACCTCAAGCAGACGGATAATTCTAGTTTGAATTCAAGATATTGAAAGGAATATTCATCAAAGAGAGGAATGAAGCCAAAATAGAAGTACCACTCACTCCTCTTTTTGCTTAGTACACTTTCAACAATTCGTTATCAATTATTAGATGAAGGAGAATTCAGGTTCGATTCCTGCCATTCACTCCACAGGCAAAAAAATCGATAAAAGTATTTCTCAACAAAAAAAAGAGGATTCAGGTTCGGTTCTTGACATTCACTCCACAGGCAAAAAAATCGATAAAAGTACTTTTCAACAAAAAAAAAAAAAAAAAAGAAAAAGTCGCAAAAAAACATTACTGCTTCAATAAAAAGTGATAATCATTATTCATCCGATTATCAAATCTATTTAGCACACTATTCGCTCTGAGGAACAAAATTTGATTAGGCTGAAAACGAAACCAGCTATTGAAAAAAGATATAGCGCTTTTAATTTAAAATTAAATTAAAGAAATTAAAGAGCCACATAAAGTGCAAGGATTGAAATACGACGAATCCGATGGAGATTCTGTAACATAAAACTGAGATGCATTATAATTTCAATTACTTTTTGCTTTTATTTTTGTTCTTTTTCTTAAAAAATTCTTCTTTCATCAAAAAATTTGAACAGCTGCAAATAATGATGAATTGGGCATCAGGTTCGAAAAATTAGTCTGCCCAAATTCGATAAAAAATTCTTATAAATTAATTATCTGTTTCTATTTTAGAATTTAATGGATCTGGAAATTTGATTAGAAAAATCAAATATTCCAAATCCACTTTGAAATTTCGAAATTTGAATAGCTCAATTCATTATCATTACATGTGCACTTCAATAAAACATCAATGATTCATTTGTTTCAATCAGCGATTATTTTGCTAGAGAAAAATGAGTAGATGTACTGAAATCGAAGAAACAAAAATATCTCCTGGAGGAATTTTGTTAATTATCTATGAGCTTTGGATTTTCATCTTTTTTAGAAGTGCAGAGAGGAAAAGAAGAAGTTAGCCCGCTCAAGCTCAGAACTGCAAGGGGAACGATTTCAAAAAGCTGCGAGGTGATTTTTTATTAATTTCAATGAAAAATTGGATTATTTCAAACAAAAATTTTAAAAATATTACTTGGTCAATAAATCTGTCTTCTGAACGAGAATATTTATCTAAAAATCATTTAGAAATGCGATTTTAACTTTTTCTGAATAATAATCAATCAAGGCCAAGATAACATAAAAATGTGTGAAGAAGTGACAGTTGAACGGGGTTATGAGAAAAAAAAAACGATTGTGATAATATTTGATATATTTCATTGATAGTGTTGCAATTAAACACAGATAAGCTCGTTTCGTTTTAATATTATAAATTAAATAGCAAAGGTAAGTAAAACGGAATTCCCAGAAATCATATATCAGCTCAGCTCGGATTAATCTAAATTACCTCATGACCTGATGATCGCTCAGAGTCTTGTGAAATTTTTTGACTCGAAGACGAGACAGATTTCTTAATCATTAAAGGAAGCATGTTACCGAAACGAAATATTATAATTACAAGAATCGAAATAGTTTTTAACATTTTACTTTTAATTTTCAAATCAATTCCCTCATTTCACTTTAATACCAATAACTGTAAAAGCTCATCTTCTATGGTCAGGAGATTGTTATGACTCTATTTTGAATGAGTAATATTAATTAAATTTATGAATTTCTCTTTTTTCCTTTCTTTCTTTTTAAAGAAATACAGTTTTTGATAATCTATGAGTAGTCTCAGTCAAAACGATGTTTTTTATTTGTGATCATAAAACTGAAATGATTTTGTTTTTCAGTTTTTTCTCTTTTTTTTTAATAATGATAAATGAGTCATTAAATGAATAATATATCATTTATTGCGAAATAACAACTGACGATGAAATAGCAACTTAAATTGCGATATGTTTGTCTCAAATTTCATTGAAATCATTATATCATCATAAATAATTTCATCGGTGAGATCAATTGAATTAATCAGACAGTTGAATATATCGATTTATCATTAACATTAATTTTTGTTTTTACACAAAATGACTTTTAAAAAATGGCATGCAGCCAATGTTGATAAAATATTTGTTGCCATAAAAATCAATTATCATTAGTGATCAGAAAGTTCAGTATATTTTGCAGTCAGGAAAAAAAGACAGTTTCAACTCCTTCATAAATGATCCCAAAGTAGTTATCAGTGATTTTAAGAACAGATACTCATTGTTTTGTATAGTGCATTTTATAGAGAAGACGAAGAGAAATTTCTGGAAGAACTGGCACATCTTCATCTGTAAGTTACGTTTACACTTGTTGCATGTTCACTTCATCACAGTTATTCACAAAACATATTTTCTTCTGGACAAACCCAACTTTTTATCCTATTTTGGCCTTTAATAAAAGCCAACCCAAATGTCCGCTGTTTCTTGATAACTAAACACAGAAGTTAATTTCATTGTTGCGCACATAACTCTGCGTTGTTCACGCATATAAAGGTATGCGTGTGATAAACGTGTACCTAACGTCACTTCCGTGTACTATCCTATCATAGATAAAAGCATTCACGTCTAAGCTTTTTTTTTTTTTCCCACTTTTGATAAAAAACTTTTCCCACTTTTGATAAAAACTGGCTTGGATGTTCATGAATTTGTTAAGACGTTGATTTGCTAATTATTTGCTGAATCAAAGAAGCATATATATATATATCATTTTCTGCACGTTTGGCTAATTCCTAACTTTATCATTAATTACTCTTTTATTTCAAATTTTGCTAAAAATTTCCGCTCATTTCACATTCCTTCTCAATTTAATCTTTATTTGTTTTGTTTTTGTGAACTATGTCAACTTCTGTGCATTTTGTCAGGTATTGTTTTTGTCACAGACAAGGAAAAGCATTAAACCGATTGAAATTAGAAATTTTAGAGAAGATTCGCGAGCTGTATCTGAATTAGCAGAAGAAACTAAACGTATTAAACAGAAACGACATTTCTCCGTTCAGGAGACACCTTTTCGATCTCCATCATTTGATGATTCCGATGTTCCACGTGTAAGATTTTTGCGTAGTATCGAATATAATTCGTTTTATTATTTCATCATTTCGTTAAATCGACAACTACACTCCTACAAAGTTTGACTCGAAACATCATTAAGCGTGAATGAAATGAATGTTAGAACAATGTCTAGGCATATAAAACGTTCCAGAGGTTACGAACAAATTGAGGTAACGATGTAATGAGTAGATGAATTATATTTGAGTAGAACAACAATGGCTTAGGATTCTGGCTTTTGCCACTTCTGACTGTATTCTGGTATTCTTAAATTCATCTCTATTTCTAGCTTTTTTCGAAAAATTCAACGGCTTGTTTCAGGAAATGATGAAAAATAAGAAAAGGAGCATGGAATCTGTGGATGTTAAAGAAGCTCCTGGCGACAAGAAAATTTCATGGGCTGGCTTATTCTCAACATTTTCTTCTGCGCGGAATAGCCGTCAATCATCGAAAAAGCCACCCAAACGACGCATGTCTACATTTATCTAACTTGATGTTATTGTTTTGTAATGATACTTGAATAATGAGTATTTTCCTAAACATCTCTCGGTGGATAGCTGAATTTTTGATGGGTTCTTATTCAGGAAATGGAAGAAGACTAGAAACTGAATGTAAATATTATTAGTTTATTCATGAATTTCAAAATGAAAGAATGGATGGATTGCATATTCAAAGAATTCTGATATGCACAACAAGAATTTGGGAATGAATATTTTCGGTTTAAATTTGGAATGAAATTTAAGTCTTAATTGACATCTTGTAACAAGCTATTCCAAACCTTTCCTTGAATTGTTACTATTCTGTACAGCAGAATTTTATTTTTTTGTAAAGACTATGATTTGTTGTAGACCATAAATATACTATGTTATTTTAACGAGATTTGGGCACTTCAAGCATGAGATATGCATTAAAAGGAATTTTAAGATTCATGAAACAACAGAAGAACAATCGATCTTCTAGAAAAGAAACTTGATGAAACCTGGATGTAGTAGATCTGCAATATACATATGTATGGTCAAATATATGTTTCATCTTGCTTGTTAGCAATCTATAGGATATTTGTCTTTCTTACTAATGTCGCCAGCACAAAATTATAATCTAATAAAAATAATTCCAATCTAATAAGAATAATAATGAAAACAATAATCGTTGGGAACAGTCTTAGTAGAAAAACTGGAATTAATTACACATAACAAGAATTATGAGGAATTATTGCTTTATATCAATTAACAATTGACATACTATTTAAAATGTTGGAATTGAGATTTGTTGAATTGATAGACTTAATGCCTGTTGATTTTACAAAACTTGATTTATTTTTCATTTTTTCTTCTTTCCTTTATAAGCTGTACAAATTTTTTCTTCAACATTTTTGTTTTTTTTTTCATTCGAGCAAAATACATTTCTATTGCGAAATTTTCTTGTAATACTGTTTTTTCATCTTCTTTGCTAAAATTAAAATAAAAAAATGCACTAATTTTAAACATGTCTGAAAGATGGATTTTTGGATTTGAGGAATTGGATTTTGGATGAAATGGGAGTTCTTTACTGAAATCTTATCTTCAGAGATGTACTTTAAGAGGTCAAAGAGAAAATAAAATATTTTTAGATCTTACTGAATATTTTTAAATTCGAAGATCTGAAAGAAATATCTTCGAAAAGACTTGAATGACATTTGATACTTCTAATTCAAATGTATTTGAAAATTATGTAATTTTTGCTAATGCTATTGCTTTACTTTCGGCCCATTTATGCACAATCCATAATACAATTTTCAAGAAGCTCAAGTTGTTCTCATATCATTACAGGAATAAAAATGGCTCTGCGAAAAATTTATATAATTAGTTGAATTTTTGAGTTCTACCTTTGAGAAAAATTACTTTGATAAGCGACGATACTATGCATCTTTATCACAGTGCTTTATTTAATTTTTCACATTTCCTTCATTTTCTTGGAAACTTTCGGTATGTATTGGTTTGGATCTTTTGATTAACGTACATTTGTAATTTTTGAAAGATGAAATAAGTGTTGTGGGATCTCTTTTTTATATTTTTAGCTTGAATGATTTTTTTAAGATGCTATAACTTTTATTTTATTGAAAGAAGAATGGCAATTTATTTGCTTGCGAAATTGATTTAAAATTCACGAATGATGAACAGATTGTAAGAATAGTTTGAGCATTTAAATACGTGGGCATATTGAATTAATTTAAAAAATTTGAGGAATCAAATTATTTTCGCTTAATTGGAAAATAATACATCATTTATTTGATGTGCAGTTATCATTGAAATTGAACAAAATTTAGAAATTTTCGATTTGAATTACAAAAATATGAGGAAAATAGCAAAGGCATATTTGAGAATACAAAGTGATTCACTTCTAATTAAAACAATGCAAATATTCAGCTGAAGAATTATGGAAATAGTTTTCAATAGAACCGGAATTAATTCCGGAATTGTAGTAGATAACAAATGAAACAATTAATCATTTCAAGGGCCGTCAATGTTAACTCCGATTTGCTAACATTATGTCTACAAGTGAAATTCTGAATTGCACCGAAAAACGGTGATTTTTTTAAAATAAATTACGAGAATCCTAATTCGAAGCAGTAAATAGCATAAAAAATACATGGCAAATATTAGTTTTACTGGAAAATCAGCTGTTATTTTTAATGATTGAAATTAAGATCAGAAATTTGTTAGGAAATGCAAGCCATGAGTCCCAATTGAATTTGAGCATCGAATATTCCAGATAAAAGTTTTCTAGTGAAAAGTATGAATGAAATACAATTTCGATTACGGAATTGCTTTCGAATACAATATATCTTTCTGTATTCCTAGCTCCCTACTGAATTTCGATTACATAAAAAACAACAGTCATTCTACTTCAATCTGCAAAATTCAATAAAGTTTCTACAGCAAAATATTTTTTTAAATAAAACTTGAATGGGAAGCTAAGGGATCGGAATTTTGCAATATCAAAACAATAACAAAATTTTTTGGAAAAGAAGCTGTCACAAAATCTGAACGCGATAAATTTTTTGTTCGCTTGTCTGAATTTAAAATTAAAATATGTCTTTTAAATACTTCTTGGCAGCTTTGAAAAGTCGTGCAAAAATATCTACAAAATGCGACATAGAAGAGGTTAAAATGTTCAAAACCCTCAAAAATGCTAAAAGATTTCAGGTATAAGAATGTGCAAATTTGTCCATTTTTTGTGAATGACGGAATCAGAAGTAACAAGAGAGATATAATGTTTCTGAAATGCATTTTTCTTATCAGATCTATTGAGTAACATTGATAATGAAATACATATAGGAGTATATTTTCCGAAAAATGCAATGTAAACATTACAATATGAGAAACTTTTAAAAGTGCAATATAAACAACTTTCAAATAAAATTCAAATGATATCATCAGGATTCAAACATTAATGATCTGAAGTTGGACTACATCATATGATGGATAAATCATAAACTAACAAATTTATTTCTGAAATTCCACTCATTATTTTTATTGATAGTGAGAATAATGATCTAATAATGCGGAATTTTGCAATAATACAAAATTGGCACTTTTTATAGGATGCTGTCATATTTCATTTGTACTGTTAATTGAGTCCTATATTATTGAGACAATCAATAACAATCTCCTGATTCTCGAAAAGGACAAGAAAATTTGTAAATCTTTAAGGCATTTTGCACCAAATTTATGATTATATTTATACCAAAAGATATATTTGGCTTTTTAGTCAATAAAGACACTAATCTTCGTTGCTCATTTATTAATTGTTATTGCTTCTGACAAAAGCGACCTTTGTAACATTCTCATGTTCATTTGTGAATGTAATCGCGTTGAAAAGATAGTAATTCGATAATTCAGAAATGCATAATTTCTGTTAATGTAAGTTTTGCAAACTCGATATTTCATTTTAGCTGCCATTCTAAGGTAGAACTACCTCTCTCTAATATTCCATAAGCAGTCTCCTAAAAATTTACTACGGCAAAAATTGTCGGAACATTGACGGTACATCGTCGCAATTCACATTCTCTCATCTGTTCAACGTTATATCTAGGATTTCTTTTATCTTATCCACAATATTACACATCAATACCTTGTTGTCTAGATAGTCACGACGAATTCCTCCATATGTTCTCAGCAAGCTTAAATGACGGTATTGTATGACATAAATTGTTCAGTTGTTCAAAAAACCGATATATTGGGAACTTATTAATAGGCAATCATTTCAGCACTGCAAATACTGAACCAAACGATAAACTGACAGTTGGAATGATACATTTAAGTTAAATGTAGTAAAAAATAACAAAAATATAACTGAAGAAAGAATCAAAACAAAGCCAGTGAACAAGCAACTTGTCCACTCGAGATCTGAGGTACTTGATATTATTTGAAATTAAATCCCGCCGTACTAAGAGAAATAATATGGACAATTGTCGGTGCAGTTTCGTATGATCCAAAAAATGATTATTTCTCTGACATTTTGCATAAATGAAAAACTTCTCAATTTGAGAAATTAAAGAATAGTTTCTAGAAATAGTTTGAAAGCGGAAGTAATAACTAATATTTCACAGGAAAATTCAACGAACATAAATTCAAAAAAAAGTAGGGTTTATTTATATGCTGAAATCACTTTTCGATTCGCGAAATTATTTTCTAAATATTGCATTATTGAATAGTACTAAATATGGCAGGCATCTATTAGATTTTTTCAGCCGTGTGAACGGAAATCAGTAATCATTATAGAAAACTTAGCTGTATGAAACCACATAATGTTAATTAGGGGAAGCTATACTGATTACTGATTTTTGATTCTCGTAATCAAGAAAAAGAGCAATTCATTACAGTCTGATATTCAAAAAACAATATTACTGTATGAGTCGTAATGAAAAAACCACACTGATACGATCTTTCTGGGTTTGAAACAAGAAATGAAATCTGACAGGAATAAAAAAAATGTTTTTCCTTCATATATAATCATGCGGCGATTACATGCGGCATATATTTTATTGCTAGTATATTATAATCGGATAAGGTTATGCATTTACTTCTCGAAAGAAACTGAAGACTATATCTATCGTCAATTTATTCCGTTTAATCAATCTTTTTTCATGTCTTTGGTTTGATATTCACATTTGAAAGGAAGCATTGAAATTTTTACGATGGAGAAACTAGATTTTCTCTTACGGCCAGAAGAAAAAATTGAAATGATAAATAATGGATATTATTTTAATTCTTTATTAGCTAAATCTCTAATAAATCAAGCAATTCTAAATGCCTCAAACCAATACAATGAAAAGCAGAAAAATTTATGTTCATTCCACGAATTTTATAAAAGTGCTTTTATTACTCATACACTTATTCTTTATCAAGATTAGATTTTAAAATCAGCCGACTACTAATGGTTTTCATTTATTGAATTATGTGAAGAAAATTATCGAAAAAATAAAACTAAGCAAGTAAACCAAAAGAACTAAGCAAAGTAAAATAAGGCCATTTATTTAATTCTTAATTACAAGTAAGCAAAAGCAACCACTAAGATTCAAGCTAATAGACTTCAATTTCCATTTTTCTGTATTTCGGCCTAGGTTTATTAGCAAACAACATGTCGCGTGAATAGTAAAAACCACGATTGACCCAATGTCCGTAGATTTCAAATACAGCGGCCTCAGATTCGTGTCGAATCTAAATTTATTTCTAGTTAGATAAGCAGTAGTGCAATTTACTATTTTAAGATTTACTTTATTACGAAATTTAAAAAATTTCGAGAAATGGCAGAAAAAATTTCTTCAGAAAATTTTTGGATAGAAAAATAGGAAAAAATTTTTCCAAGAAAATTTGCAGATAGGAAATCATATAACTAAGATATTATTCTATCCTAAATTTTTTTTCTAAAATAAAGTAATACTTACATCACGATCACGAAATGGACGTTCTCTTAGTGCATCACGATCAATCAATAATTTCAATATTTTAACATTTGTTAAACGTACAAAAAATCGCGCCAATATAATACTATATTTCCAAAGTTTTTTGTAATCTCGTTTTTCAACAATAAGTTCTTCTTGCACCACGCTCATCTGAAAAATGATAATTCCTTCATCCAAAATTTTGAAACATGATTAAATGTCGAAGAAACTTGCATATTGATTATATCTTTTTGCTTTTAATGTTATATGGCAAATTTTTATTACTTCTTACAAATGAACTACTAATAATCCATGACAATAATCCAGGTTTATCAATCTTTTTTTTATTGGGCATCAATAATCAAACATTTGGAAACAACACTTTGGGAAATTTGTTGAGAATAATATGGGATAAATTGGAGCCTCTTATAGCAATCATGAAGTTATGGGATATTTATCAGTTCAGTAATCCATAATGAGGATTGTGACAAACCTTTAGCGTTACAGCAGCAGTTTTCATCCATGGATGATACAGACATTGGGCTGCCGTTAAACGTTGCTGAACTTCAACTACTAGCAAATGGCTGATCTAAAAAGTGCTAAGCTCATGTTTGATTTTGTTTCCAAGATGATCAAGAGAAAGGGAAATTACTTGTAATAGTATTAATCGAAAGACTCAAAAATCTTTTTTCATCATCAGTAAAATGATGAAATGATTTTTCCTTTTCTGAAACAAATATTCACGAAATTCCAACAAGACACGAGAGTCTGAAATTCTTCTTAAAAACTCCTCCAATTTATGTAACCAATGCTGAAATGAAACCAACCAGATCTTTAGCATCGGAAGTGATTTGAGACCACTGATCTGCTCGAAATTCATATTTCGCTTCCTGTATCATACGAAGCATCATTAGCTGTCGTCGATGATAGAAAGGTGCACAACCAGCCAGCCTGAAACAATGAAAACTCTTGATTAAAATTTAATTTATCAATACTTCATTTTCCCTAAATCTATAAAATCATTTTTGTAAGACTATTTATATGTTAAAAAATCGTCTGTACTGCTTAAATTAATACTACTATCGCTATGAAAGCAGTAATTTGTTTCCTTGCTAGTCTCCTAATCTGGACATTTCAGTTTCGACATTTCAATCATATTCAATCATATTTTTCTGTAATATTTCTGATACTTCGTCTTGTTATAAAAAAGGATATATTGGATTATGTAAAGTAAATAAGGAGAAAGTAATATAAAAACTTACAAGGTATATAAAATGACGCCGAGTGCCCAGTTATCTACCTCAACACCATACCCATCCGCATCTTCGTACATCTGACATCTTAGCATTTCAGGCGCTAAATAACCAGGCGTTCCCAACAATTCTGAAAATATTCACTGGCAAAACTGTACTATCTTTACAAGAATTTGCACATGTTTCACAGTCCTATCGGACATTTAACTTCTCTTTTACTAACATTCAATAATTTTTTAAAATCATCTAGGATATAAAAATGACCTTTTAATTTTTTTCCTGGTTGTAGCTGCGTAGCAAAGCCAAAATCGCTAATCACAATTCTTTCTTCATCAATACAAAGAATATTTTCCAACTAAAATTTTTTTAAAAATCTTTTTTTTTTTTTAAGAAATTACATTTAAAAACAAGACAAAACATTAACATCGAACAACATGCAGATGCTCCAATGTGCAAAGATAAAACTACCAAACAAGCGATGATAAAGTAAAAAGTATAAAAAGTATAAACAACCTTGATATCTCTATGTACAATATTTCTATCATGCATATAAGCAACACCATCAAAAAGTTGTCGCATTAGACGTCTTGCCTTTTTCTCACTAACTGTTACTGACTTATTAAGAACATCGAACAGTTCGCCCCTTGGGGCCCTGAAAGGATTCAATCTGTCAAGACTAATTTAAGTGATGTTTCATTAAAAAATAAGATTTAGAACTACCAAAATAATTTTGCCTCACAAAACTTTTTTGACAGAAAAGCAAAATCATGATGAAAACAGGATTAATTTCGAAACGCTATAAATGAATGTAAATAAAGAATTAAAACATAATCATTACGATAGCTTGATTTGCAAGCCTTGAGTATTCCGTTATTATGAAATACAGTCGTTAAAAAAGTTCAAAGAAAATTTTTGGAGATTGAGATTCTGAATTTTTTCTTGAATTGAAATGCTCTCATAGCTAGTACATCACAATGTTATTTCTCATTATAAATTAATAATCTAATCTTATTTCGAGATAAATTCGACTTTCTGTTTTTTTCAACTGAGAATGAACTTACATTTCAAAAACAGCGAAAAGAAACGCCGGTGTTTCGTAGAAGTCATGTATACTAACTGAAAGGAACAATCAGAAAAATAAGTTGTCGGAGAAGTGAATTTGTTCTGCATAAATTAATGTTTAATACTTCCTTAAATTCATCAATCATTTATGATTTTCCGAAAAACAAACTGCATAAATTTGAATACAAAAATTAAAAATTATGTACAAGCTCAAATCTCAGAGCAAAACGCAGCTGGATTTAATGGATTTGTTTTTTTTTTTTTTTTTTGATTGAACTTCAGCATTTACCTAAAACAAAATCTCTTAAAATGAAGGAAATTTCCCTCTAGATTAAGTTTCTGTTTTAAAAAAGGCTAGGAAAACAAATAAGATTATAGAAAACTCACTGATTGAAGGATGTCCTGAAAGTTGTCGTAGCAAATTTACTTCACTAATTGTTTCATTATACAATCGATGAGCTTCCACTTCTGATTGTCGTTCCGTGCTGATATCAACAATTTTTACTGCAAATTCCAAACCTGTTCCTTTTTCAATACAGAGTCGTACAGTTGAAGCCAATCCATGTCCCAATACCTTTAAAGACAATTTTTCTTCACTAAATAAACTCTAAAGGAAAATAAATCTTGACTGCGATTGGATTAAGTGGAACAATTTGATGACTACTATTAAAACCTTTTATGGAAAATAAAACCAGACATATAATACCCTTATCATCATGATACACATATATTTTCCAACAGCATTATTTATACATTCCATACTAAATAAATTATGGCTGTCATTCAAATAACTTACATCTTTTACTTCGAAAGCATTGTAAAATCCAGACGTTGAAGTTTCGAGTGCTTCAGACTGATCCGTTTCATCTGTAATAATATTAACCTATTTCAATAGTAAGTTATGATTTAATTTAATGAAATTCCAATAAAAGTTTTTCAAAATGGTTCAAAACTTCAGGCAGATTTCCTTCCACTTCAAATTTGAGATGTCTCACATGGAACGGAAAAAATATTTTCACAAAATAGGAAATAAAAAGGCACCTCCAGTATCTAATTCATCATCCAAATCAAGATGGCCAAAGGTCATCGCTCCTCAATGTTTCTTTCACGCCTCTCAGATAAGCAACTGCTAAACTGAAATAGAATTCGACCACTTTGCCCCGAACTACATCCATGTGAGAAACATCACTTTTTCGTATTTATTTTCACTGTTACTGTTGAAGAAATAAAAATGTGCAGCGAGTTTTCATGCGCTCATTTTGAATGCTGCCGATCGCTTCGCCGAACTAACAACGAATCATTTTCGCCCCGAATCAGTTACCTTTCCAATGAAGAAATTAAAAATTGCAGTTAATTGTGAGGGAATTTAACGCCCAATCAAAACTAATCCAAATTCGAATCATATTTAAGTTAACATACAAATCGTTACATTACTAAATTAATTCACTGACCAAACCCTTTGAATCGCGAAATCTGAATTCTCATCTCTCGAAACAACTATTAAGAATAATTAATAGAACACAAACTTGGGTCGTTAGCACCACAATTTGCAGATTACAAAAGTATAATGCAGTCATATAAGAAGCTGAACCTTAACAGAAAAATAGATCTCACCGCTTTTAAAAGGAAAAATCAACATAAATAAAAGTATGATATGAACATGACACATGAACGAACAGGAAAGATAATCAATTATTCCCTGAACATTCTGCTTAACATTTCAAACATAAATTTCAACAACAACAGCAATAAGTTTACTTCTGACTTCACAAATATTAGAGCGTAAAAAAAGAAAAAAACAAATTACAGAGAAATTTAAGAAAATTTTCTTTTATTACAACAAGTGAACCACATTCCAAATTCCAAAATTTCCGATTTCTGCTGAAACTTCAGATTTATTCCCAGTGGCTCCAGCAACCAGCAAATTTCCTTACCATTCCAACTTTTCTCAAAAAAAAAAAAAAAATCCTAAAACAAGCACCAGTATTTCATGAAAATTGTGATAAATTCGTCACTCGTAAGAAAAACATATTTGTAATCATTCAGTTCAACAAATCTCATTATCAGTCATAGAAACAATTTTCAACATTCCCCGAGCTATTTAAAGAAAAAGGTTAAACTAGGAACTCTAAAATCTATGAAACCCATATAAATTTTATTTAATCTATATATTTGTGAACTGAGCAATCAGACATTTTCCAAATTATGAAATTTTGGTTGAAAGAAAAAAGCTGCACCGAAACCATAATGAATAAACAAAAAGAAAACTACAATGATATGCATTTGCATATACATTATAGACAGCGATGATTGAAGTGAGAATGAAATAACTGAAGTATTTTCATTTCAATTCCCATTTTGCGTTTTCAAGTTTCGCATAATGCTCTTTCAATTCTCACTTCTCCTGAAAGAAAGAGAAGCGGAGAAGCTTTTTTCATCCTACATTCTAATTGAAATTACTACGAAAACCGCTTTCAAAAACAGTTGAGCAAATGCACAATTGAAAAAAGCAAAAAAAAAAAAAAGATGGAATTCTATAATACAACAGCGTATGATAATAATTTCAAATATCGAAAAACAGTCCATAACCACAAAGACGAATGTCTATCGGATGAATTCATCCTGCAGGCCCAACATAAATATTCGCAACTGTATGAAAGTTGAATAACTAATAAAAATCACGCGAATAATTTCTCAAGTACACCTTCTCGAGTATACATCAGAAGTTGCATATATTCCAATCAGCAACCAAATTCGAAAATAACATATCAAGTTCAGCCTGAGATACGGGAAATTTTTCAAGCTCTAGATTATGAACTCCAAAACAATTAGGAAGAAACATCGACATACATTCATTATTCATTAGCAAATATTTGATGCTCATTACAAAAAATAATAAAGCATTATATTCAAAAATGCTCTGCTGTTTATGAATTGAACAGCTCGATTGAAATCAGCCGTGGAAGATAATCTAAAAGTAATACAATTTAAAAACTGTAATATATCAGATCTAAATATCAAATGTATCTTATCTTCAATATCTAATCTAATTCTGGAGAAAAAATGAGGCGAACAGAACAAAATATGATATTATAAAATTTGCAAAATTCTCTTCAAACCATCTCTTCCTTAAATTCTTTCCATTACAGCAGAAAAGTTACAATCACAAAAATTGAGAAGATACTGACCAAAAATCTCCCGTCCTAGCTCACAATTCCACTGATTTTTTCGAAATTACGATATTATTAGAACTATAAAAAGTGCGATAGTTAAAGAAAGAACAAAGAAATGAATGAAGAAACGAGTTGAGTAAAGCGGATATTAATCATAGAATTAACAATTCGCATTAATTAAATTTCATATTAAACATATTCTTTACAACACGCTGATTACGCTATCATAAAAATATAAAAATTGATATAATTATAAGCAAATAAAGCTAGTGAATATGCAAGTAAAATATTTCTTGAATAATACCGCTACGAATTTTAAAAAAGTGCTAGAAAATTTTCTTATCTCTCAACTAGCTTAATTCTTTTATAAATAAAAACATGGGATCATCATATCTTATCGTAAAAATCAAGAAAGAAATAAAAAATGACTAGGAAATACTAAATCAATTAGCCAGATATTTAGATATTCCTCGTTTCTGATTGTTTCCCTATAGATTTCTTTAGACGTATTTACTCATTTTCACTGAAAAATATTAGTTGATATTAAAGAAACAGTAAGTATATCATTCTTGAACTTTGGAACTAAAAATTACAAACTCCTAACAAAAATTTGGGTAAAATAGAAGTAAAACAATTCATCATCACCTTGCAAAAACAGAAATATCATTAACAAATACGAAAGTGTATACAATTTTCCGGATGTAATAGCAGATATAATAAAGAAAACAATTTATTTATTCCTAAAACTGCTTGATATTACAGTTCTCTTTTTCTTGTGAACCTAAATTAACGCCGCCGCCAAATAATGTCGCGTCCTTGAATAAGTGGTGGCAGCGCTTCGTCAGCTGCGCCATCTGCAAAATTTTAATATAATAAACCAATTCAATACAAAATCTTTGTCAAAATTCAGAAGAATTTCACAAGTCTAATTCAAAAACATATGACAGGATTCGAAAAATTTTAAGCTTAAATGTTATTTATGTTTCATTTTTATTACATACCAAAACGAATATAAATATCGTCAGCTGCATAGCTACCCATGCTCCAAAAGAAAACCCAGGTCACAGAGGTTCATTTTACCAATTTTATAAATTTTGCTTAAATTGTAACTAACATGTAAAATTGGGTGTAAATTATGGAATTTAATACTATTATAATACTTTCCTGCTATTTTAGGATGAGTATTTTTCGTATTAAATCTTGAATACAACAAATATTTTATTTGACAAATGATAGCCCTTCAACAACAGAAATAATGCTCTAGAAGTTAGGAATACAAAAAAAAAAAATTAAATTTCCAGCTAGAATACTTGAAAATGTAGAACCTCATTAGCAGACCAATTCCCGTATTTTCCATATAAAATCCCATTGTAAAATGCCTCAATATTTTTCAGCGTCACACCAGTCAATTTATCATCATCTAGCGAGCACAATAACCAGTTTTTCGTTACATCAGCACAATTCAAATCCAGAAATATACTAACTTCAGCAGCTGAAAAAATATTGCCATAAGTGTATATAATAAAAATACAAACAAAGCAATTCCATAACGACATCAAAGTGATTGATGAAACACATAACTATAAAATATGCCAATGCAATATTTGAATGACTCAGTGAAAAACTAGATTGAAAAATAACAGCAAAATACCAGCAAGCCGATGGGGGAATGAATTGATATTGGCACTTTTAAAGGCAGTATTGAATTCAGAGGCTGATTTTGTGTCCCGGAATAATGTGTCGGTTAATTCGGCAGCTAATTCTTTGACCGTTCCTTCCAACTGCGCCTTCTCATCTATAAATATGTAAAAGACAAATGTCCAACTTACAAATCAAGTTTGTAACTTCTATATTATAAGAATAATAAAGATTTCATAAATAAAAGTTCATTCATTCATTAATGTTGCTCATGTTATCCACAAGATAATTTACTTGTATACATGAATAAAAGAAAATGAGTGTAGAATAAAACTTAATACTTACTCTCATTCTTTATTAAACATATACACTGCTGATTAAAGAGATTCTAATTTAGGAATAAAAGCAAATATATGAAAGCCATTTATGCATATCGCATACTGTTACATATAAAGATATAAAAATGATCGAATCTAATGAGTCTGAAGCAAATAAAAAAACTTACAATAATGTAAATATTTGGAAGCTGCAATATGAAGATCTGGACTATTCGGCCGCAATTTTCTTGCTTTGTTTAAACATTGTAACATGAGAAGTACCTAAAAAAATAAACAAAACTGCGAATATACATACATTACGATAACAAATTATTTTAATATGAATTTCACTTCTTAAATGATGTTTTTCTGCTTAAAAAAAAAAAAAACATTCATTACTGAGGGTAAAAATTAATTTGCAAAGCATCGTAAATAAAGAAAAGATGAACCAAGTTTGACATCTAAAAGTACAGGACAGTATATTCAGACTTTTGAAACTATTATACTAACACTAAAACGTGATGACATGAAAAGTAAAAGATGATAGATAGGGTGATTTACATTCTTAGATCATTGTGAAATTGATGGATAGTAAAATCTAATTATTTACACAATCATTCAGTAATTATTACCGTATCAAAGCTTAGTGGAAATTCATTAAACAACATACTTTCTTCTTCCTATAGTAAACTTCAAAACCAAGAATATATGATCCAAATTGTTCGCTGTTCAATTGAAGAAGTGGTTGCACAAATTTACTCGCCTCCTCCAAAGGATCATCCACTTTTAGGAGTTTCTCTGCATTAAGAGGTTCTGGCGCGAAACCATCTATTTCAATATCACCCTGAAGTGAGCTCAGCATTCGATATTGATTCGAAAAAAACCTCTAATTTTCACCAATAAAAAATTATTCATGAAAAAAAGATGTGGTGAAATAGTTACATAAATTTAGTAGTTGCCAATTACATAATTTAGTAAATTTAGTAGTTCGGACGTAATTGTCTCTTCTTAAAAATTATTTGCTTTCACAAATTTTTTCTCGTCAAGAAATTGCTACTATTATTGCTTTAACACTAGTTTCGCATCATATAATAATTTTTTTTCATAAAAGGAATGGATAATTGATAAATGCAATAGTAAACATTAATTAACACATTTTTTCAACTACAGTCATCAACATTCATAACTCTATTATTACTATTTTTATATAGCACATAATTTCTCTAGTGAATTGCTATTTTCCATGAACAAATCAGTCACAAAAAACTAACAATACTGAGTCACTGAAATCCAGGATTTTAAATTCCTGTTAGCTGTAAAAGTGTAAATGTCTGTAAGTGTTATACCTTCTTCGCATTCATCTGCTTTTGTTTAGCAGCAGCCTCAAGTGCTTCCTTAGCTTTTTCCTTTTTTTGCTTTTTTTTCAGTTTCTTTAGCTCAGACGCTGATAAATCAATTTCACCATTGTGCTTGTCAGGAGTAAAGTCATTAGGATGATCATACATCCGAAGATATATCTAAAAATTTCTTATTCATTATTAAAAAAAAAAAAAAAAATGCAATAATAATGACTTAGAAAGAAACATACAGTGATTGCAATTTTGGCAGCCTCGTAATAAAATTTGTGTCGTCGGAGAACATCTTCTAATCTCAGCAATCCAATGTATGAACAAAGTGTCATTTTGCGAATACAATAAGTATGAAAATCAAACTGATCTTCAATAATACCCACGAAATGCTATAAACGATTGATACAGACATTTTATGAAAGTACTACAAACAATATTGTGAGAAATCAAAAAGTATCTAGTCAACGAATGGCAAATCAAAAAAAAGAATAGGTAGACATTAAATGAGCCTAAGCATAATATAGATGATCTATAATAATTGAGCTCATATAATTCCATCTTCGATACTATCAAGATCATTTCTATTATCTGAACTATTTTGATGATAGACACATTATTTTCAGAATGAAATTTTATATTAAATGCTAAAAATTTTAACTAGACATAAAGATAATAGAAAAACAAACCCTTTCAACTTCATGGCATTTTTTCAATGCCTCACCGTAATTTGCCAACCGTTGATGTGCTTTAGCACATTCAATTTCATACCACATGCACTGCATTTCATTCAAATTTGCCGATGCATTAACACCTTCTCTTGTAAACTTCGAACACATACGTTCTGCTTCTTTAATAAGTCCAGCTCGAAGCATGTACTTTGCACATTTACTATTCACATATCGGTCTGCCGTATCTAAGGACTGTGCCTGCTCCATCAAGTTTGCACCTTCATGAACATCACCTGCGTGCTGCAGTAATAATATGATAAATAACATTTCATTCATCACAGCAGTCATTACATTTATTATAAGACAAAAAGAACAAGATTTAGACGGCCATGTAAATCCATGTCACTATTAGTGGTAAAGTTATAATGGGAACAGAGTTTTCAGATATTCTAGATGACTACGGAATGTGAACAAACCTTATGGATTTTTGCTTTTATCATGTAGAGTTCGATCAGTGTTGGTGTATGCTGTATTGCTCTATTAATATATACAAGCGCCTGCTGAATTGATCCTAATTTGTCATAATGTTGAGCCAATAAGTAATACAACCATAATACCGTAGTTGGTGATTCCGGAAGAGGATTATCTAAAAAAATTTCAAATTATGTGATTTCAAATAGTATTCGATATTTAACAATGTTCGGAACTATAATTTGCTGATCATATTGTAAGCTTAAAACATATAATTTATAAAAATCGAAACTAACGATCCAAAGATCCTTTTTTATACCCGTTTTCTTCTAATCGCTTAACGAATTCGATGAGCGTGCATTCCAAAAATTGGATCTAAAGATAATAAAAGATTAATATTCTCAATTGTTTATACCAAAGAAAGTAAATATCAAATGGGGAAGAAATGTAAATGGTGGTTTCGACATATTGGTGCACTGTATATCTACAGTGTTCAAAATCTGGACAGATTAAAATGAAATTAATATATATTAAATAAATTAATAGAACTTAATATATATTCTGAAATGCCTCTATTGTTTATTCTTCCGAAGATCTATATTTCTGAAGATAGTGTTCAAGCTTAAAGAATTCCGTATAAAGCATTTCTCAAACAACTCAAACCGTTAATCCAGAAAATATAATTATTTATCATCTTGCACATCTGAGTGGAGCTAAGAGTTTTGAAGGGCTCGATAAGCGTAAGAGTAAAAAAAAATTGAGATGAAATCTTTATATTTAACCTTATCGATATCTACATATAGCGGAATGAGATATTTAAAAAGCGAAGGCACGCCTTTTCGGAGACCAGTTATCAAATAATTGAACAAGAGGCTTTCAAATTGGGCACCTGAAATAGTTTTTAAAATAAAATCGAAGTTAAAAAATTATGATTTTCTAAATATGATTTAGAGGTGATAAAGGCTGCTTTGATATGATCCACTAAATATGATTTAAAGCATTTCAGTTACAAACATAATGTAAAGGAAATACCATGAAGAAAATAAAGAGGAACTCTTTTCGGAGTGGCTGCATGAGGATTCATTGAAACAGCTTTCTTGTAAATTTCATAACGCTCTTCGATATCGCTTTCGGCTGCAAAATTCATAAGCTATGCACGCACATTCAAAAATCTCAATCACAACCGAATATTGAACATAATGAAAGCAACTAGATACCCAGGCCTCTGCATTTCTCGATTTGATGATAATACATAATATTCTCTGGATTTCTTTCAATTAATTTCCAATAAGTCATTTCTGCCTTCGCATTATCGTTCAAAGCCATCAGGAGATTTGCTTAAAAAACCAGACAATTAATAATATATTTATGACATGCAAAATTTCACCTTAAGCTCCAACTTTTTAGTCAATATCTCAATCAGCTTACCACGTGTTTCCATATAAGCAACGCGATCAACAATTTGTGATGCATTTTCCTCCAGTTTGTTCAGGGCCAATTCTAACTGACCAGATTCGCGGAGAATCATGTTTTGATATAAGATTAGTTCACTCTGCTCGAAATCGTATTCCGGTAGCTGAGAAAATGAGGGATTAAAAAAATATGGAAGATAATGGAAAAATCATTCAATATTTGAAAATTTAAAATATTTCGTAACAAAAAAAAGCTAAAAGTTCCTAACAAGAACAACATCTTTTTTTGTACAATAAACATTGCCTTGAATGTTTTGTCAAATAAATAGTAAGAATATTACGCCTCGAAAAATAGTTTTCTTAGAAAAAAGTGACTGAATCATAATTAATCTGAATTTATTGAATCATGATTGAATTTAAGAAATGATTGAATTTTTACTTTTTATTTTTTTTTTAAATATGATGTTAATGACAAAGTGGCAAATAATAAAGTACATTTTTAAGAGTTAAAATTAACTTATATTTTATTAAAATTAATATTTTATTTTATTATATTTTATTAAAATTCATAAAATATAATAAATCTGAAGTGAGATTTTGGAATAACAGAATTGGATTTTGGACAAGTGCAGGAAAAGTAAACAGACCTCAACTCTATTGCTGTTACAAAACTCGCTGACAATTTTTAGAGCCATATCGTAGTCCTTGAGAAGATGATATGCTGTCGCATAACCAATCCATGCAATTCGTTGTTGTGGGCGCAACATGAGCAGTCGATAACGTGAATCCTGTAAAAATTTCATGGATGTTATCAAAATAATGTGGATTATGGGAAATTTTGCAGTCCTGATCATATATACGGGTTTCTGGATATCATGAGTAATGCATTATATTTCACTCATAGCGTGTTCAAGCTTATAAGTTCCTCTTCACTTCTTATTCATTTTAAAACACGAAAATGAAAAAAGAATCATGCACAGAAATGCCGTTTCTGCCAACTAGAGAAATTGTTACCGCTGTATTCTGTTTTTTTTATATCGCACTATAAAGCCTATCTGACTTTCTATTTTAATATAATTTTAAGTAGCTAGTTTTTCTATAATAATGTTTTCCATTACTCAGAAGACCGAACCCAGTAGCAGAAGCTACATAAACCAAATTATGTACACGCAGATATAAAACAGATCAAAAAAGTTACAGTCTTAAACCCAATCAAACAATTAGCTAGATGTGCAGAACAAAAAGGTAGCGAAAACTGGGAAAGAATTGTTCGATATAAATTATTCAAAAATATATAAAAAAGCAAAAAAAAAACCTTTAAGTCATTTTGTTGTGGTGAAACATGAAAAGACTTACGCGATACCCGTCTAAATCTCGCATTTGAATTTGTAATAATGATAAATCCCTGAGTATTTGCATATTATCACGATCTAAACGTAAAGCCTGCTTATATGCCTTCATCGCCTCATCATATTTCTTCTCACTACGTTGTACCAAGCCAAAGACATGCCAACAAACATGTGACCGAAGGTCAGCCTACAATGAATCAGTGATCGCTGCTAAGGATATTAAAATCTTTAATGCATCCAAATAGAAAGTAGAAAATTTGCTGCTTTTCTGTATTCAATAGTATAAATAACCTTTAAACCTCGTTTGACGCACTCTTGTGCTTCTTCATGCTTTCCCATGCAATTTAAAATCAAACCCTTCATTGCCAACGTTTCTAAACAAATTATTTCGCATTTCTACGTCAATACAAAGTCTTTGAAATTATACTTTAAAAGAAATTGAAAATTACGATGTTATTAATACAACTAATTTAACCTCCATGTTCACTGAACTGCGGATTAGAGAGAATCATTTTGGCGCACCGAAGGCCATTCTTGTACTGTTTATGTTCGTAGTGCTTCTGCAATAAGGCAAAAACATAGTATTGAAAAGTTCCTTACCAGTTCAGTAATTATCTATCTCCAGACAGAATTATGCTTAAGGGAAACATTATAATTTTTTGAAAAGATTCATCCTCTAATTTTCCATTCCTTCCTTGTCTTTCAATTTTACTTTCTGATCTTCATTTCTCCTCTCGAAAACTTTTTTTTTCTCCCTTTTCTTTTTCAACCTTTTCTTCTTATTTTTTCTTTTATGTAAATAGATTTAAATTCTGCATATTTTTAAAGTAAAATGTTTCACTAAAAAATATATGAAAATTAACCCGAAACGTACAACAACTTTACGGAAAAGAGTAAGTTCTTTGGAAGGTAACGGTTGGCTGCTTGACTGTCCTGGAGGCGCCATTCTGATTAGTCTAGCACTGCCTTTTCACACACACGCACTGATAACACCTAAGATTTGTTTCGAATATAATTTATGAGAACTTACAATGACAAATGACGATAACAATATTCACGCCAAACTGCACGTGGGTGCAATTACACAAAATGTTAGACTGAATGCTGTATGCAGTTAAGCAGCAATATACACAAATATGTTTCAAGCTAAATCCACAATATTATTCATTTAAAAAAATCACTGCAAAATATAATTACTCCGTTGAACAAGATATCAGCATCAATTTTAATGATTTATATTCGCACTAATATATAGACAGCAGCATAAATGCCTACAAATCTATTCGGTAATTTTAAACTGAAATATGGATAGACTGGAAAAATGCTTTGAAAATATCCTCTCTGCGGAAAACAAACAACTTCTACTCTCATAAACTGAATGCTGTAATCCTACTGTACTTTATAAACTTCTCAGATCAACAGCCTCCACTTCAACACGTCCCTTTGGGCATCGATAGTTCATTCCGTTGGCCCAGTTACTTTCGACAACAGACTATCCCTGCACATATCACGATGTCTTGGTCGAAATGAAAATCATAGTCTCTTACATCTTTTCTAATTCAAATCACCCCATTTTGTTATAAATGAGAAATCGGAGATTTAAAGAAATTGAGCAATTAGTGCATGTTCCTTCGTGCGATGAAATAAGACCCAGAACTTGTCAATGAGTTAAAAGCCAGATCTGTCACATCTTGGTATATTTCGAATGTTACGGAAATCATCCCTTTCCAAACTTCGTTCAAATTTATTTCCTTATAAAATATGGAATGTTGAGCATGCTTGGATGGAGATGTGAGTGAGCGATCTCTATAAATGTAAGGGACAATAGGATAAGTATGGTGCGGAAATTAGTTGAAATTTCCAGAAAAAATCAGGAATCCGATAGTACTCAGATTATGGCTATTAACTACATGTGGCTCTACAGTCTTGTCCGTAAAAATAATAGCAGTTGAGATATTGTAGTAGCTAGATATAATAGTCTTAATAAAGAGGATTTTTTTCGCCATACCTTAAAAGGTCGAAAAGACAGCCGTTATTTCTGAAGTGAGAAGTAGTGAAATATCATATTTATATCGTTTTTACATAGAATGATATCTTTTGGAAGAGAAAAGAAACTACTTGATCATCCTCTCAAGTAGTGGATATCGTGATCCTTATAACTGATTTCCTGAAAAATTGCTTCCTTTACTTCCTAATAGTCGCCTTGAATTATTAAATAGTTGAAATGCACGGATCAAATAACAGATTCTCATGATTAATTATTAAAATAGGATTAAATTATCAATCTTTCCCTTTATTGTATTCACTGATTCAATCGAGTCTGACCTTTTTCTTTCATTCCATCTAATAATTTCTTATTAGATGTTTTAGGTATTTGTCGATATGATCAAACGTATTCTGCAGCGTATATCATATCCACTAGAAATATACGATAACATTTGATAATTCAACTTCTTTGTTCTTTCCTGGATGCTTCCTATTTTAATAAGAAAGTGGTAATTTTCTTTTATGTGACACAATGCATCTGCGCTTTTCCATACATATGCTTTTATAGTTCTTAATGGCCATTATTTATATCATCTCTTCGATTTCTGTCAATACACTTTTCTTTTTTACATCTGAATTCTAATGTTTTATAAACAATTAATTCAATGTAAGAACTGACACGTATTTATCAGAAATGTAAATAACACACTTCAAAATTTAATTAATATTGCTTCTTTGCTTGTCACCAACATGACGAAAAGCTCCAGCGCCATATTTGTTGCCCATCGCAAAATCAGCAAATTCTCGAGAAAATTTCATATGAAAATCATACACCATATCTGGTGTTGGCAGAGCAAATTCTCTAAATTATTACTATTTATTAAATCCATTTTAATGTTATTTCCGTGCGATGCAAAAATATTATCTCAAAAAGAAATCCTTTAAGAAAATAGTTTTCAAAACTTTTTTCACTCTAAACCATTTAATGCATTATCACTGAAGAAAAGTTTTTTTTTTAATGCCTAATTTTTGTATGAAATTATCCGAATTTGAGAAATGGATTTCGGAAACATGTATATAACTAATTAATTAAACACAATTTTTAAAGCGTTTTCTCTATTCAATTTCAATCAAAAATGGACTTACTCAGCGTAAACGGCAAGCACTATTTCAGCGATTACAATAGTACCACATATTCGTAATAAATTCTTCCTACTTACTTTGCGAATTGCCTGAATGGTTTTTTCACAAAGTTGGAGTGCAGATAATCTCATTGTAATATAACACTCTAAAATTTTATTCATTAGTGTAACTAAATTAATCTAATCTTCCACGGCAGCGTTTTCTACGCTCATTGCTCTGCCATTTGCTATTCTCGAATCGTTTGCCTTGAAACTTAAATCGCAAGTTATAATAAGAAATCGATCAACTCTTATCAACGATATTCTCTACCATTCGCCCTCTAATGATCATAGTGGTCAATGTCCATTCATGAATTCTTATAGCTAAATACAAATACATCGTTGATGGATGGATATTGAAAAATATGCAAAAAGGAAATGTCACGGAATGTTCCATGCTGTTATCCGAACTATCGTTTACTTATTCTCTCACTTCCATTATAAGTGCAACATTAATATTTCATTTTCTTCTCAATCTCTTAATTCACACTATTCTTAAGTCTTCTCAATATCTGAAACCGTACTGCCTCGCAAACTATTTCAATACCTAATATTTCTTCAGTTCAAACAACTCATCTACCATCATATCCATTATAACTGCCTATATTCTCTGTTATTTCGCTGTATCGTACGTTTCTATTGTCTCTAGAATAACAATAATTACCTGCACTAATATATTTCCTTCAAATACATTGTGTTTCTCGGATTTAATAAAATGGTTGTAGCGGAGAAGATTTCAAGTGGGTCGGAGGCTAGATAGCTAGAGAGCTTTTGACATTCGAGTTAAATTACTTCGGCCAAGTGTAATCTTAAAGCGGATGGAAGGTTTGTGATTCGTTAATTTGAGAATTATTGGAGTTAATTTGGAGGTGTTCAGAATTATCATATTTTAATAAGTCCATCTCATTTGAATATTTATACCAAAAATATCGAGCAACGTTTGAATTAACAGAAGAGTTTTACTATTTGGATGGGATGAGTATTTGTATTATTTTAAAACAATCCTTTATGTTTTAGACTACATCTGCAAGAAATGGCACAAATTCACTGTCACAATAACAAATTATATATTGCTGCGGGGAAGAATATTTTCGAATTTACTTTCACAATCGACAAAAACTCTTCGAAGTTGAAACTCTGCCGGGATATCTTAGTG
Source organism: Onchocerca volvulus (assembly GCA_000499405.2). Lineage (NCBI taxonomy): Eukaryota > Metazoa > Nematoda > Chromadorea > Rhabditida > Onchocercidae > Onchocerca > Onchocerca volvulus. The sequence goes on along the minus strand of HG738139.1, from coordinate 6,203,584 downwards.
CCATTCAAGAATGCACCATCCACAATCCAAAAGGAGGATGATCAGGTTAATGATCTGCTTGTTTATTTCTTGGTCTGTTATAAATAGTGAAACAGTTGACTGTAGATAGTAACTATACTTTATAGTATTATTGATCTAACTCATCTCCCATTATTTCTGCCATTCTTTTCATTTTGTATATATAGAATATGATACTTGCGTAACTATCATTTCGGTTTAGGGACTTCGTACTTCATCATTTGAATACTTATTTTTGAATTATTAATGAGATGACAGCGAAAACGAGCGAGAAAAAATAGCAGAAACATAAAAAGAAGAGTATTTGTTGGATTCTTATTTTTTTTAAGACATCATTGCTTGGATTTCCAATCTTTGATTTGAAACAAATATACTCATTTGAAACACACAAAATTATTGATAGAAATATGTAGTGAGAAGTAGTGAGGAATGAAAATTGAACAAACCAGAATTAAAAACATCAGAATCAAAGCGTAGTATATTCCCAACTTTCAAACATTTTTAGATTCTAACAAGTGCACTGAGTGTGGATGGTACGTTATTTGCTGTTGCTACTACATCAAAACAATGTTTTTTATACAATGTTCTTAATGATTGGATCGAAATACGTCCACCGCTCCAACTGCCAAAGGCACCAACAGCTGTGATTTTCGAAATTTCCAAAAAGTTCGTAATTTTATCCGATCGATCTGGTAATGTTCGCCGTTACAACTTGGACGAGAAAAATTCAAAAAGAAGCAATAGCAGTGGATTAGCTGATGGTAGTTAGGCGTTCATATGCAATTTTAAAATTTTTGGAAAACTCTTGTATCTTTATCTTCTAATTTTAAGTCAAATTCTGAAGTAATGTTTTTTAAACATTTCATAATTATGTAGAACCATTATGTCGTTGTTAATTCTTCTTCTATGATTGTTTCATTCAGTTTTCAGATGAAGAAAATTCTGAAGGAGAACTTTTGCTGGGTCATATATCGATGGTCCTGGACATTGACATATCAAGTGATCAAAAATTTTTAATAAGCGTCGACCGTGACGAGAAAATTCGTATTTCACGTTATCCTGAATGTTATGTCATACATCGATTTTGTTTGGGCCACAGTTCATATGTAAATTCAGTCCAGTCAAAAGGCACTTTGCTTTTCTCTTCAGGTAAATTACTAGCTTATATTAGTATTGTGAAATTGGATGTGATAGTCGTTATTTTGAAATATTAGATTTGCTTAAATTACCAATTTGAATATTCGTTCAGGTAAAAAATTTATAGGTGGTGATGGTACTCTAAGAGTTTGGGACATGGAAGATGGAAAACAAATTGCCCAATGTGACTGCCTCGAGAAAAAGGCGATTCGGCGTTGTAAGATATTTCCGAATTCCTCTTCGAAGGTATTTTTATCTTAATTTGAGTCTTAAGCTAATATTTTTCTCCGCAAAAAATGATAGATTGCGCAGAAAATTTATGAGAAAAAACCTTTCCGAACAGAAAAAAAACCTTTGCTTTCCAGAAAGTGTTTTGCATACTCCGACATAATACATAATACATTTTCTTATATTAAACTACGAGGTTTGCCTTCTTATCTCAATGTGTCGTAGATTATTATTGTTATTCTGAATGCTTCTAGGGAAATTCGTATTGCATTAAATTATTATTAAGTTTTAGAGTTTACTTCTAGATTTCAATAAGCAATATGGTTATTTACAGGTCATAAAATTGGTAGTGATTTTCGAACACTGCAAAACAGCACAAATTGTTACCTTCATGCAAGAAAGCAATAATTTTGAAATTGAGTATTTGACTTGTTCGAATTTTATTATCGACATCACTATAGAAGACAATGGGATTTTCGTCTTTGGTATTACAAGGTATTCTTTCACAATGAACATCTTATGGTTTAAGAAACATTTTTTGTTCTTTCTTTTCCTTTCATTTATTTTTCGAGAAATATATTTGATTTTCTTACTTTATAGATCAGCAGTTGTTTTCGGAAGAGTGGGTGGGAGCTACCTCGAGTCAGTTGATGATATCAATGAATATATTATAAATTGCTTGGGTTCAGTTAAAGAGACTTTATTACCATTGGAAAAAAAAATCGGATTTAATAATGTTGAAGATTATAAGCAGCGCAAAATAGAGCGTATCAAAAGAAAAAGGCGAAAATTATCAGGTGATCAATAAGTAGAATTTCATTTGTTGAGTTATATGGAAGTCTTATGTTAGCACTTTTGTGAATTATTCGATTGATAGATTAATATTGTTTTGATTGAGATTAAATTTCTTATTTTTTTTTCTGTGCTGTTTGAAAATAATATGAAACTTGACTTTAATTATTATAATTGGTGCTTTTCAAAAACTTTCATGTTAAATTTGTTATATATACACAACAATATATTTACTAGATTTATTATACACATATAAGTAATCCATCTTCTTAGTCACCTTTTTAATACACAAAATGTAATGGTAGAGAAATTATCTGTAGATAAGTTCTCTGTTAGATCGATTCTGTATTGAAAGTTCGAAAATTTCAGAGTTCGAGCTTTTCTATTTTTAGAAATATTTAAAATAATACAGGGATTACACACATATTTCAAAATTCGCTATTGTTTACAGTAACAGTTCCAATTTTCTAATATTTCCACTCCTGTATTTTGAATTGTATGGTTAACAAGGTTGATAGTATCTTAAGAATTGTACAAAGCACATATCATTTCTAAGTCACTAGAGAAAAACCTGCAAGCCCTTGAAATTGGCATTTCAAAGTCAATAGTAAATTGTTTTGCATATGAAGAATATAAAAATAAATGTGTTCATGCAGTAAAAGCTCTTCTAATCGACCTTATCCGATAGCTTATATAATTGATTGACTTTTGAGTGAGGATGAATTTAATAAGTGAAGATAGCCCTGAGTGCAAATATTATTTAATACAGCTACATGTTTAACTGCATGAAGTAACTGCACACGTAACTGCATGAAGTGAAAGAGAATGCTGAAGTGGTCTAAATGTGAAAAACAGGTTTCGGGAAAAGGTCAACATCGGAGAAGTGCTGATGAGAACTGTATGATGATATAAACCCTAACGTTGTGTATTGCTTTCTATCTTCTAGCTATTTAATGAGGTATTATGCATTATTCATTAGCTGCTAATAATAATAATTGGGAAGTTGCACTACGCAATCAAATTGAAGAAACTGCGCGACGAAATAGTGGTCATAAAAAGTATGCACAAGTGGAAGATCGTACTAAGGTGTGTATGCAAACTGTTAGTTTTTCGGTTTTTCTGAAAACCTGGAGAGCTATTTTGATGAGAAATCGACAACCAGCTAACATTAACGACTGAAACACTGCAATACTGGAGATGAATTAGTCACTCTAAATTACTGCAAATACTGTAAGTGAATGTCATCGGGAACAAGTGTATCAATATGAGAATAGGGACGTTTATATTAATTAAAGTGGATGAAAATGAATCATAAAAAAATAAAATTGAGTTGAATTTATGATAGAAATAGCTTAACAGTCCCCACTTAGTGTAATATGATATTATTGTAAATTCAAATATACATGAAAAGTGGATCCAGTTCTTCCAGTTATGTCGCCATCATATTCTGCCATATCGATCTTTTGAAATTAGCAAGATTCAATTATAGTAGATGAAGTACGGTTTCCTCAATATACCGTTTACAGAATAAGGACATGACTATTCAAAAATAGACCAAACTAATATATCATTTCGTATGAGCTGTTCAAAAATCCAATTGATGACGATTCCAGCAACGGTTTGGAGTGAATTGACAGTAATTTTCAATAGATGCTGTATAAAAGTAATACGGTTTAATCCCTATTATAGAGTAATAATTAATTAATTAAAGTATTTGGAAAAATCAGATATGTTGATATTTTAGGAAATGGACGATATTATAATCAAACTACGAGCATTGGCCAACACAAAACCGATGGAAGCAGCTAAGTTGCAGATACAGGCCATGTCAATATTGGATGAAACAGATCGTTTGATAACTACAGCTATGCCCGATGCCGTGCATATTACATCTTACTTCAAACATAATTTAAATATTCTTAAAAACACGCGAGAAAGTTGGCAAAGCACAAATAAAGTGATACCTGAGAAAAGTGTAAGTTTCTTTCTTCAAAATTGAAATTCAATTATTATATGAAAATCATCAGCTGTGGATTCAAGTTTCCAGGGTTGTTTCTAACCGTATCTTCTCATACTTATTTATTTTTATATTTTAATCAAAATCACTTCAAATATAATTTGAACAAATTTTGGAAATTTTGAAGACCACCACAATGCGTTTTGCAATATTTGCGGACGAAGAAGCCGTACATGATGAGGACAAACACCCGACGATTAACATGTCGGCTGATGCTTCAGATGTTTCTTCAAGAAACCGGTTAGGACTGTTCTGTTTTTGTCACGATACAGAAACCAAAAATAAAGGCGATGATAATGTGCGAGACTTATGGAAAACTCAGGTGCTACGATTTTTCGGCATTTCTTAACTTTTTGATAAATATTATTGCGATAGAGATTTAGAATTTTGCATTGTTTTAAACTTTTTCGAAATAATCATTTCAAGTTCGACATTTTAAAATTTGGATTGATCTCCTTGAACATATTTCATTCTTGCTGTATCTGTCTCAGATTAGTTAAATTCATACTTCTTAATCGTTTTGATGTATCCGATGTCATCATGATGGAAGCGGATAATCTGCAATTTGAGTTTTATTAAAAAATAATGAGTAATAAAGATGCTAATTTACTTGAGACAGTGTTTTAAATAAGGATACAGATAATAGATATGGAAAATGATCATTGATTATTTCTAAAATTCATAAAATTTATTGCAAAAAAAGTAAGAAAAGAGATGAAAATTATATTTTCTGTAGAAAGTATAACAATATTTATGTTTCATCAAACAGTTAAACGATTTTAGGTTGAATTCTTCTTATCCATCGTGGGGTTTACGGTTGGTATTGGAAATATATTGAAATTTTCTTCAGTTACTTATCAGTATGGAGGTGAGTTTGAGTTTCATCCTCTTCTTCATTTCATTCTCATTATAAATTTTCCATTTCCAAGATCATTTTACGATTCATTTTTAATTCTGAGATCATTTTAACGAATCTGCATGTTTTTGGCGGAATGTAACATCTATCTCGCGTTGTACAAAGTCATAATATTCATTTCAATTGATTGTTATATCAAGGAAGCTTAGGTATCATTTATGGCAATATTTACTTGGTCTACAAATCTTTGTACGAAAAATATTTAGGTAAAAATGCAATATTATTATTTTAATCAGTTTACTATGCTTTTAGGCGTATTTCTGATACCATATTTTATTTGCTTGGTACTTTTTGGATTGCCGATTGTATTCATGCATCTTTGCATTGGACAATATTCGGGTCTTACTGCTAGCGGTGCTTTTCGGAAATTAATGCCTATTGCTACAGGTAGAAATCTTTGTGGCATCAAAAATTTCCTTGCTTCCAGTGAATCTTCACCCAAACTGAAGCTATTAATAATATCATTTGATACTCACTGCCTTGTTTGTAGGTATCGGATGGACCTTAGTCCTTCTTGCCCTACCAGTTTCGATTTATTATAATATCATTGTTGCTTGGTCGATCTATTATTTTTGGTTTTCGTTGAAAGGGTTTTTTGTTGGAGATTTGCCGTGGAGTCAATGCAATCCTGGTTATTTTTATGTTTCTTCTGGTTGATTTTTCTCCATCTTTCCTTTTTTTTTTTATTTTTTGTCATAAATTTTGAATTTTTATTTACTTTACATTTTCAAAATGCTTATTTAATTTGCAACTTATTCACTTTTCTCCTTTTCTGGTTGCTGTCAAATTATTATTACTTCTGTGAATTTGTTCCAGAATGGCCAAAAAATACACCTTGCTGCTTGCTGAATGGGCCAGCAGAATGCTTCTTGCAACCTCATGCAGTTTCTTCTCCTGAGGCTTATTTTCAGTAAGTTATCTAAAAGAACACTAATAATATTGCTTGATTCGTTATCATTTATTTTTAACATTCTTAATTAAAATTTATTTTCAGCTACGAAGTATTAAATCGTGTTGCGATAAATCCTAATAGTCAGTTCACAATGACAAATGTGACAATGGCACTGTTGAATGCTACATTTCCGAGCACTGATCTTTCTATGGCTAATGAGAATGTTGTTTATTCGACTCTTGGTCCTATACAAAGTCACTTGGCAATTTCTCTAGCATTTGCATGGATTCTCGTATTCCTAGGAGTTTTTAATGGAATTGGTTCGATCGGTTGGGCTGTTTCAATTACGTCAACTTTACCCTGTTTGTTGGTAATGAATTCCGTCATCTTAATTTCTGTGTTTGATCATAGAAATACAAGAGAAATAACTAGCATCCAAAGACATCAGAGGCATAATTAACAACAAAAAAAAAATAAATAAATAAATAAATAAAATAAAAGCCAACAAAAAACCGGATCCAAGCAACAATACAATCTTCAAAAAAAAAAAAAAAAAAACTAATGCTTATAAAAACACTTTAAAAAATTATCGACAATTCTAATCCAAAAAATTTTAAAAACTCATTATAAACATAAGAAATAATAATAAACATAATAAAATAAAAAATTATGTTGTTAAAAGATTTTTTTTAGCTAGGAATACTTCTTTTGTGTGGTATGTCATTGCCTGGTGCAACTCAAGGTCTCATGTTTCTTTTCAAGCCTGAAGTCGGAAAAATTTGGTCAATACCGGTTCGTGATTTTGTCAAATGCATGCAAATAGATAAGTTAATTGGTTATCACTCTTCCCATGCTTGCCTAATTGTCTGATAAAATGCGTCTGATAGCAAGATTGCTTGCAATATATCTTCCTTGAAGAGATTCAAAGTATTAACAATCCAACTATTTTGTTTTATTGTTATGCTATCAATAGTTCAGATAAATTATGATTAGCTGATCCGTATTCATTTTTAAAAACTATCAGAAATATGTTTCATGTTTCAGTAAGATTTGATATTATGTCGTGGCTAGTGAGCAAAGGTTTATTTATGGCCTTTTAAATTTAATTAAAGGAAGGATGAAGATTTAAGCATTTATTGAAGATGTGGAAAGCAGCTGCCGAACAAGTATTTTATTCGTTAGGTATCGATGCAGGCCCTCTCATATCCATGGCTAGTTTCAGCAGATATCGAAATAATATTTATCGTGATGCCATAGCGGTTGTTCTGATGTATGCTTACATGTATTAGTAAGGCCTGATGTTATCGTATGGCTTGATAAAAGTAGGATAAGATTGAAAACAATTAAGCATAATCTAAAACTTCATTGCAACTATTCTGTTGCATTACTGTGCATCTTTTTTTCGTTCAGATACGTTTTCGCCAGACTTTCTCCGTTCCATCGCCGCATTCCGGATGCATTACGTTGTCAAATTGACAAGTTGATAAAATTCTGCGTAAATCTTTGTTGTTAGTTTTAGTAATGCGTTTACGAGTATTCTTGCTGGAATGGTCATATTTTCATTTACTGGTTTCATTGCTCAAAGCCAACAGCGACCAATTGATGACATCCTGAGTAAGTCTTAATAACGTACATAATGGTTTTTAGTGCGAAAGAATGATTTCAAAATAACAGAGTTTCCAGGAGTCTCTTAATTTTAACTGATATTTTTTGCAGAACGTGACCCTTTGTACATAGCATTTACGATATATCCTGGCGTTACTACATTTATGGATATGATGGGATCACTTTGCGCCATTCTTTTCTTTTCTATGCTCATTCTTTCCTCCATTGATGCGCAATTTGCATGGTACTTTTGATAATTTTCAAATCCAGTAAAGAACATGAAAAATCCAAACTTGAGCTTTTGTGATCTGAAAATGGCGATAACATTATTAGTACATTCTGGCCTGATAGATTAATTGCGTGATCTCACATAAAATAACGGAATAACTTTTGACAATTCGCAAATATCCAATGTAGTTAATAATTTATTTTTTGAAAAAAAAATTATTACGTGCGGTATCTTGAGTGGGAACTGTGAAAATTCAGGAATTATTTTTGAGGAATGATGAACAAAGCCTAAGGAAGACATAAATTCATCTTCATTCAGAGATTTCTATAGCGTTTCGATGATTTTTTTATTCTAGGATTGAAATGATTGTTTCATCAATTATAAATAGATTCAACAAAACGGATAAACGAACAGAAACCCGCCTGATGGCTTGTCTTTGTATAATGTGCTTTATCTGTGGACTTCCTCTCACCACCAGGGTATAATTTGAATTTATATATTGTTTGGATACGAATTCATGAAATGTTTACTTCTAATGGCACATATGGCTATTTCAAATATAAGCAAAGATTTTCATAATTTCAAAAAGAATAAAAAGGAATCGTTGGAGCAAGTATTTGTGACTCTCCGACAATACATTTTTATTAACTTTCATAAAAATTAATCTTTTGAACGAAATTTATTTAGGACGGCATATTTCTCTTCAACTCTATTGAAAATATGAACGCAAACTGGAACTCATTTTCGCTTAGTTTATTACAAATTACATTTATCTGTTATATCTATGGTAATTTATTGTTTCTAAAAAAAGAGATTTCCATTTAATTGCTTTTCGCTCTAAACGTTTTCTTGCGTTATTCATTCCATTGATTCAAATCACTGTTTGTTATTGACAAGATACGCATGTGAAAATATATTGTTAGTGCCGTAATATTGTGTTAGTCAAATTTGATTCGCTCATCTACTGAAAATGATCTATGCTGATTTTCACTTGTTAATTAGCGAGTTTCTCCGTGATTATTTAGGAGTAAACAACTTTATTACGGATGTTGGTGAAATGTTACGCGTGTCGACAAGTCTTAAAGAAGTTCTTAAATCGGAAAACTTAAGTAGTAAACAAGTTAATCTATGGCGTAGATTAAAATTTTTCTTTGGGCCAACTGGGGGATATATCCGATGGACATGGTCTCTTTGTAGTCCGTGTATTCTTCTGGTAAGTCAAAACAGAATTATTTTTGTCGGAATTGATGCAAATGAAAAAAAAAAAAATAATTGATGAAAATGAAAATATTTCCTTTTCTTTTTTGGTAAGACAAAAGCGAAGATCAGTGATAGATACTGTATTCACTCAGATTGATCTGATGGTCAGTAATAGTGATATGTTTCCAATTTTTGCATGATGATATTCTTTGAGATTAGAAATCCCTTTTTGATCGAAGAACACATTGTGTATGGATGTGTTTGTTAGTGATTCAACTAGGAAGAACTTTATGAGACAAATTGTAGTGCTGAAATTTTGGAGAACTAAGCAAACTGCGGATTCATATAGATGAATCGTAGACTGATTTGGATTCATATTTTATAATCATAATTTATTAAATGTACTACATATAAATTAAGATTTCGAAGGATAGAATTTGATTTTTCAGTTTTTTAGATTTTCTGCACAATTTTTCAGGAAAAACATTTTAATTTTAGGAAGAATTATTAAGAAATCCTTCGAAATTGTTTATATGTGTATTTTTTCTTTTTTCAGAAAATAAAGAGGAAAAGAGAACGGAACGGCGGTCTCTGTCCAAAGATTAATTCGAATCTGATAATGTTAGAGCTATTTTTTTTTCAGTTTCTGCTCATCACTTCGATATTTAGCCATCAGCGTGTAATCTTTGAGGATTATTCACTTCCGCTACGTTATGAATTAATTGCGTGGTTCACGATAGTTGGTCCACTTGTTATTATTCCTTGTACAGCATTTCGTATACTGTATGAATTATGGAGAAACCGTATGGTTCGTATTATTTAAATACTTGTTAGCATAATACTTTTCTGCTTTCATTTTTCGTCAAACATTTATTAATTAGGGGATGAATTAAAGGAAATGATTAGCATTATCAGACCATCGTCAGATCATATCACCACTAGAATGATCTCGATAAACTTTTTTTTTAGCCTTTATTGTCTGCTTTTGACTGTAGTCAATGGCGACACAAAAATGTTGATGAAGGTGGTGAGTTAGGACCAAAACACATTGCTGACGAAAGTCACGACTATTGGGTATGCTTTGCTCCAATTTTAATTTTTTTCACTAAATTTTGTAGACTAATCAGGAAATCTACAGGATTTCAAAATGATCGTTTAGATTTAACGAAATATTTTAAGAAGTAAACTGGGAAGATAGGAATGCTTTTACTAAAATAGGTTAATGATGTTTTGGAAAAATTTTTCCTGATTCTCAATTTTTTGTTAGTCAATAGTTGATCCAGTTTCACGTGTTGCATCTTCGCGCCGTCCAAATGCAAGTTTAATGGATGACGTTGGTTATGAAACAATGGTGGAAATGGTCAATGAATGGGCAAAAAAGAATGCTGCAACGTTATGTGATCGATTCGTTGATGGAAATGATGCGGAAAGTCAGCAAAACAATAAGCAACTGAGGTCTGAACCAATGGAATTCTCAAAAATAAAATTTGACAGTTAATTTTACCGCAAAAATAAATGGATTTATTTTGTTGCTAGCTTTATGAGTCTCTTCAATAGAACTGAATTAAAACAGTTATAACCATCCAAAAATATTTTGCATTAATGACCAAAATAGTCCTAGTTAAGAGATTTCAGAAGGTTTTTTTTTTTTTTTTTTTTTTTTGTAATCACAGGAATTTATTGGAGCATAACAGTCTTTCCATAATCATCACATTTTTCTTAATAATTCGAAATTATTCTTACATTTTCATAAATTCTGGGTTTATCATGATGGCAGTTAACTATTAAAAAGAAATTTTAGATTTGTTTTAGCAAGAAATTTTTGAGCAGAAAATCTCTAATTCAACGGAATTCTACTGAATTAACGCTATTTGGTACTCCACCAACAGTTGAGATATCTGAGAAAACAAATACCGTAATTTATCGTCCAAGGAAGGGGGATCAGGTGCGAAAACCGTTGTTAGAGGACAACTCATTGAAATCAACCAAATGTAATTCTCCGTCTCCGTTGTTGTCGCAAATGAGGGTAATATGCTTCTGCATTTTCTATCAACAAGTGAATCGATTATTTTAGTAGTAGTTTTCATCACTGAATTATTGATCGAACTGATAAGAGTCATACTGAATCGAATTAAAGAATTGATAGGATCGAATTGATGAGAATTACCCTGAATATTCAATGACTGAATTTTGAATTACTATGATGATGCATTAGTTGGGACTACAGCTAGTAACTGCTATCTTATTTCGTATGAACTGAGAATGTTTAACAAGCATGGAATATGATTTTCGGAAAAAAATTTATTATCCAAAAGTAGCAGTACAGCTTTTGAGTTCATCACCTGTTTCAGAGAATGAGTTGGAATGGTTCAGTAAAGAAGGACAGTGGGTGGCCATCTCAATTGTTAAAGCGGAGTTCATCGGTTGAAAAATTTGCTTTAGACTATAGGCTAGCCTCTTTCGAAGTATATTGCAATATGAATAATTAATTTGTGATTTTCATAGATTAAACTATCATTTCAAATTGCAATATTAACGAATTCTAGACATTACTGATAAACTTCTTCGCAAACTTTCCTTAAAATAATTTCTTCCTCCAAACTTTGCAAAAATGTTTTAGGAATTTTGAGAAAAATGTGGATGCAATATCAGGAAGTACTTCGCATGTGGTTTCATCATCTACATCACTTTTTATGCAGCATATGCTTCAGCATTGCGATTCCAGCGATGATCAGAGTTTTAGTTCAATTTCAATAACACCGATCGATTTGGATTTCGCACGAAACCGCTCCAGTAGTACAATTTCGAATTTAGATGATACTAGTGAAACGTCCAGCAAGCGTAATTTACCGATATTGAAGAGACCCGAACCCATTAATGCACCATCCCCATTCACTCAGTTATAATACAATTCCGTACAAATTGAAGTATTTCTCAACATTTGCTTGATATATGTGCGCATGATGACAAATGAAATTTTTATATTTCGTTGATTTTCATTCCGAAGATTTCGAAAAAAATAAATCTTTAAAAGGCAAGAAGTATAAGGAATACTTTGAAAACTTTCTTCATCACAGATTAGCGATTAATGAATTTGAACAGAAATGTGCTGTAAGCTAAAAACTTGTTTACAGTCTTCAATCAATTCATACACCATTCAGAAACTTGACCGTTAGAGTGTTCATATATAATATATGAATAATAATTAACCTCAAGAAATATGCAAATAGTTAATTTGGTTGTATTAACAACGATTCTTATCTCAAAATTTCGTTTGGTTTGAAATTTGCAAATCTTATGTTTGTTTTCTATCATTAAACGTAAAAACATTTTGCTACACACTGAATGTCATTTACTTCTGTGTTTATTTTATTTGAACAATTCTTATTGATAATCATGCATTTGATCAAAAAAAAAGAATGAATGACTGATGCGTTAACAATGGGAAATTATTTGCATACATACTTGCAGTGATTGTGTATCATCCTTCGTAAATCTGACAAGAATTTGCATGACTAAATTTTCAAACTGTCGGAAGGTAAATCTCGATAAGATTCGAAAGAGAAGATGAGATCATAATCATCAGTTTATCAGTCAAAAGATGTGACTGATTTATAGTACGATAAACCAGCTTTGTAATCAGATGTGAATGTGAAGAATTCTGAAGCGATTAGTTTTAAGAATAGAAAAGAACATTTCCACCAATTTGTGCTCAATTTTAAATAAAATATTGCAGGATTAGGAATAGTCATTGTTATCAATAATCATTAAACGATGTCATCATGGCACTATTTGATCGAAGAAAAAGAGGAAAAATTAGTTTAACAATAGCGAAGAACATTGATAATTTCACATTTTAATATATGAAATAAAAATTACCGTAGAAGCAAGCAACACTTTATTCTAACCGTTCAAGAAGAGAAGATCCAATGGTTTAACAATTGCGTCACTATCGATTATATATACTGGAATATCTGCGATAGATTCTAACCTTTCATCTGATCCAAACTCATCAAGGCGGCCAAGCAACACAGCTTTTGTGTTATTTTCATGCGGAATTAGTTGCGCAGTCCCTTCATAATATTGCGTCGATTGCGGGGTCAAAGGTTTCTTTGATACTGGTTCATTATCTAAAATCAAAATTATTAATTATATTTTGAATATTAAATTAACATTTTTTCTTTCATCTTTCGTACACTTAGGAATTGAAAAAATACTAATTTGTCTCATTATTTTGCGATTCTTTTCTTTCATCATCCGACGGAAACATTACTATTTTGGATCGCTGAAAGTTTCCTTAGGAGCAAGCAATCCCAAATTTTACATTAATTCGCAATGGTTATTTCAGTATTGCAGGGATAAATTTTATTCAGTTTTTTTTGCAAGTACTATCGAATAGGTTAAAGGTTAAGGACAGGCGGAGAAATTAAAGTATCAAATCAGTACTCTTTTCGTTAAATTTTGAAAATTTCGATTCATTGCTTGTCGTGAATTGCTTTGATTTAGAATCGAAAACAACAAAATATCGCAGCGGATTACTGTTCGATTGCTGAAGTGAATTGTAATATTATTCAAGTTCTTTTATCTGCAACTGTTTCGTTTGGCCCATTTTCAACTGTATACTTGGAGTGTTAGATAAAAAATATTGTTTCAGTTTAACTTTTCATTTACTTTTTTTTCCCGAATTTTACAAATTTTCCTTTCTTTTCTTTTTTTTTTTTTTGTTGATTTTTAGGTATATAGGCTATATAATAAAAATTTACCTGTAGTGTTATTGAACTTACACCAGCAGCAGGAGATGTGGTAACTTGAACTTGTGCTGATTTAACCGGAGATGGAGATAACGTTGATGATTTGTTCTGAAACAAAGTGATATAAGTCCGAGAAGTCCGAAAATGTACTTTTCTTCTTAAATCATTGTTTTTATTATAATTTTCACTTCGTAAATCATGTAAATCTGATTTGCTTAGCTGTATGATACGTATAATATCGTGAATAAATAAATTCATTACAAGGAGAATTAATTAATTAGGATTATAATGATTATTTGATTCACTACCAACTAAATATCCTGGTATTTCCTTGTCTAAGGAACTTGATACTTCATCAAACCCAATAAAATATCTATTGAATCTTTCGTTTATTTTGAAAAGAAGCGAATGCAACAGTTGAATGCAATCATTTCAAATTACAATCTCATATTGTTTTGATGATAAAAAATGATGTAATTCAACTATTTTTTCTCTTCATTTTGATCGTAAAGGTGGAGAAAAAATAGTATATGACCCACAATAGATATCGATTTCACAAACTGACTGGATTCAATTGAAAATGTTTATTCACAAATTAAATGGTTGTGCTTTATACGGTAGATTAAAGTTAATTTAATATAATCTAAAGTCCAATTAAAATTCAAAAATGAAGAAAATTTAAAATTACTTCAAATAGTTTTTAATCGGAAAATTAATCGCTTACCGTGCTGTTTGTAGTAATACCAGTCTCATGAACTGTTTCCACTTTTCGAAGCTTAGCATCACTTCGATCTGAATGGAGCTTCTGTTGATTGCTACTTTTCTTCAAATCTGATTCGTCTGCAAAATGTTCTCATAATTAAGTTTTTGTCCCGTAGTTACCGAGTTCGTTAATTAGTGAAAATTACAATCATTTGCAAGTCATTTGATTTCATTTCTTTCACTCTGGTTCTTTCAATTAAAGTTCTTTTCAATCAAATTGTAAAATTTTTAAATCCGGAAATAATCGAAGTGAACATGAAGCAGAAGCATGAGCGAATTTCGGGTCCAAAACTTCAACTTTGTCAGAAAGGAGAAGGACTAACTTTCCCAAATAATTGCCATGTAAAATTTGTAAAAGAAGGTTTTTGATTGAATTTAATCTTAAGAATGTTGCAAGACAAACAAAAATTAAAATTCACAAATGAAAGTCAGCAAAATTTTTGAAAATGAAGACGTTTGTTAATTTAGACATTAAAAAATAAGGTAATGCGTTATAAGTTCATCCATTTTGCAAACAATAAGGGACGCTTTGAATTGTCTGTAATTGAAAAACTCAAAAAACAAAAAACTCTTTGTCTGCATACCTTGAAGATTGGACAGGCTCTCCCGTAAATTTTTTTTTTTGAGGAACACTATACCGGAAGATGGTATGTTCGGATCTTTGGCAAAAATTCTGAAAAATCATCAAGACTTCGAAATTTTTTTATTTTTGCAAAAAGTAAAATTCTGAATAGAAACATATCAGATTTGAATGTTTCCAATGACGATAATGGTTCAAATCAAAGTTTAAAAATCGTTTCATAGAAAATTCCTCCCTTTCTTCTTGAGTAAAATAGTATAATGTAATTATTTATTACAAACTCTGGTGGAGCGTTCCTTTCGAAATTTCGCAGATGTTTGGACACAACATATTGCGGATAAGCAGGATAATACAGTATTAAGCTATCTACAGTAACGGCAGCGAATAATGTAGCAAACACCGATAAAGTAAACATATATTACTGTAATGAAATAAAGTGACGAACGATGGAATCAATACTTTTAAGTTCAATTAGGAAACAGCTAACGTATATTATCTGCTTGTTTAATTTGAAATTTTTCGATTGTAATGAATAGAATTTAGCAATAATGTTTGAGTTACTGACTGAATGGTACAATATACATATGACAAAATTATTTCTTATGTTTTTTCGATTGTCAAAAATTTATTGAATTTACTGATATTGTTAGAAGATTTCAATTTAAATTTGTCAAATGTGTCTCCAAATGTCGAATTTTCGAGATGGATTAAAGAATTCTAAAAACATTTAACATTACCGGTGAAGTTGTCCTTGAAAATTCGAAGAATAATGAAATATAATTGAAAAAGATATGTAAAAGTGGGTAAGATAAATGATTGGGAGAAGATAAACTATTGTGATAACGATCTCTTACATGTATTTTCAAAATGTTGACGAAGATTTTGAAGCATAAAGATTTCTAAAAATTATCGTTATGTTGGTGAAAAACACTGTCAGGCTTTTGTAAATTCTTGGCAATTCGATCAAATTACATTGTGGAAAAATGAAAAGGATTGTCTTTGACTCTGATAGTATTTTTCTTATATGTTTGTGCAAGTTCCGATTGGAAAAGACGTGGAAAGAATGGATACTATCACGCTACGTGATATCAGCGTGATACGCTTGCAAAGATATTGCAAACAGGAAAAAGCGTCAAAGACAATCAGCAAGAATCGAATAAATCATTCGATAAAGAAATATGCAAGAGGCCGGATGGAAAATAATGGAACGCAAGCACAAGACGAGACGAAAGTGAGATGACACTCATTCTTCTTCGTAGTTGATTTACGGCACAAGGGTAAAAAGAAGGGGAGAATGATAAGATAAGAACGAGGTCAAAGGGTGATAGAAATTCGGTCAAAGAGGTAAGAAATTTAGTAACCATTAAGGCTTATAGTTCTGATTTGGCATACTTCTCTTTAATCATTTCTTAAAATGTCAGTTACACTTTACCCCGAAAGACCATCCTTTATTACATCATAATTCTTGTGCTCTTGTCTCAGATAAGTTGAAAAAAGTTTCCTAGATAATTTGCAAAAAAGTAGTTATATGATGTTTCATCATTTACCAGACATTTCGAAATTCTGTAGAAATGATTCGAATTCAAATCTCTTCAAAACTATACCAACCACTTTTTTTTGAAAAAAGTAATTAATGTTCAAAATCTCTGGACAACAAGAAGTTCTGAAATTAACATCATATTATATCTTTGTCATTAATTTTCCAAAAGGAGCGCCGACAACAGCCATTTTTTAATTATATGTTAAGCGACCCTGGCAGGACTCGAACCTGCAATCCCCTGATTAGAAGTCAGATGCCTTGTCCATTAGGCCACAGGGTCGACTACCCACATCCTCACAAATTTCATGACGTCATATGTGACCTTTATTTAATTGAAATTTGACTGATTTCTTGCAAATTGCAGAAGTAGCACAGAGAGTGCTGCAAAATTGGAACCGCAAGATTTGAACATTCTAGAATGTCGGCTGTGATGAGAGCAGGAAGGAAGAACATCTTTGAAAATGTTTCAAACTTGCAAAGGTATGTAATTTTAGATGTATAATCTTAACATGAGATGATCAGATGATTTACCTAACTGAGTGAGTGAGTTCAGGGGAAGAAATCAGCATGAAAAGAGGTACGATAAAGAAAAGGTCAACTAACAGATGGGAAAATGAAAGGTCAACTGGATTGAAATTTGACTCTTTATAAAGCATTTTATTTATTTGAGTTCCTACTACTTATTTCCTAATTTATTTGGCAAAATCATCTTTATTATTTGCAGTTTTCAAGATTTTATGACGAGCGTTGTTTAATTGGGAAAGATTTGATTAATTAGAGATTATCAAAAATATCTGATGATCATAGAGAGATATTGCTTACAGAAGCCACGAACTCTTTTCCCCAAATATATTTGAAATCCTCCATGTTTTATATGAAATTCCAACCGGAATTATTGTAATTAGGTTTTTAAAATCATATAAATTCCAAACGACAATTTGAAATATTGAAGCGTGCGAAGGTATGAGAAATTTGGAACCGTCAATCATCCTGCATGATTTGATGACATTATTGTCAACTATGTTGTTGAATCCATCAATAGATTTAACATCCATTGAAAAATACTAATTTTTAATTGCTAATCTAATTGGGACGAGAAAGAATATCAATTTATGGAATCTAAGAGATCAGGAGTGGCTGGAGGAATAATGGTGACATTTGTGACATTGCAATTACTGCAATTAAGCACGCAGAAAAGTAAACAATACAATTTTCAGTGAACTTTTCATTTCGGTGAGAAGAGTGAAAATCCTGCGAATTTTTACATTCAAATTTATCATTTTTGGGGTTGGATTTCGAATGATAATCAATAATCTGCTAGAACAATGGCACATCTTCAGCTGATAATTAAATGAGTCGCGCAGTCATAGGCAGATGAGAAATTTTCGATTTCACTCAAGACTAATCAAGATTTGAAATATTATAAATAGATGCTTCCAGTCCTAGAGAAATTTCGAAAAACGACCGAATTTTCCGATCGGTATTTTGGAAAAAATAGAACAAATGTTTCCTTCAATTTCAAATTCTGTCATCTCAAGTCCACATTTTACCACTTTTCTAATTTATTTCTTTGTTTGTGCGAAGTTTTTCTGAACTTAAACCAATTAATTATTAATTTCTGTCAAGCTGGAAATCATGGTTATTCAGTTAAGACAAGTTTTCCAGAGAGAAGTGTCTGGAAAGGAAGAATTTGAAAAACTTTTTCTGAATGAGCAACAATGAATTCCCAACATTGTACAAATTGATGATTGCTTGATCTAAGTTCAGAAAAAATTAATTTTTAATTTTTCGTTTTTCAGTAAAGTTCTGCATGTTTTTTCATGCATTTTTAGTATTTAAAAAATTGTGCAACTATTGTTTCAGTTTCATATAACGTCACAGAAAAATTTAAGGATTCAATTTAAAGGGTATATGGTTTTGCTCGGGAAATAGTGATATCCGATTAAGTTCCTGAAAAAAAGTCAGGTTGAGACTTTGCAAATTTGTAGAAATGTATTTCTATTCGAAATTTTATTTTTTTTATGTCATCAGTTCACAGTTTATGAATTCTGTTGTCACAATTGTATACACTTGCGGTCATTTTTTAAGTTTCTAGCGACACTTTCGCTGAACTGAATTGAGATCTTTTCATCTTTCCTAAAGCTATAGTACTTTATTGGTATCCATTTTGTTATAACTACATCGAACTGAACTTCTTTCATTATTAACAGATTTAAATGAACAGGAAAGACATATTAAGTATATATGAGATATTTCAAATGAAATCAAACATAATTTAACCTTTGTAAACATACGAATATTGGAGAAAACGCTGAAATTTCTTTTTAATATCCATAAATAATAATTCAAAATGAGATGCTCTTTGCATAAAATTAATTTCAAATCTAATTAATTACCAGAAGCATTGTCTCAAGCATCAAGCAAACAATAATAGTACATAACAGCAAATATCTGTGGATTACTGGATCAAGTAGATGAAGTAACAACGTCCATTAAGAACTTTCTAAACAATTTATCATTACTTGAGGTAAAATAAAGAACGACGAGATTTATTCTATATCGCTGTTGTTTATATTCTCTAGATCAAAGAACACTCATCTCATTTTTTTTTGAATGAACTATTTCACGATTTGATCTTTATGGAAAGTTTTTTATGCTTCACTTCACTTCCTTAAGAATAGTTACAATCACATCTAAAATAAATAAATGATAGGAAGAATTTTTCCTGCATACAGATAAGTTGGTCAGATTGTTCATGATATGAATATTTATCTTGCAGAAACTGATAACGACTTTTGATTACTGTTATTGCGGATTGCTTGATGTTTGAGGCAACGCTGCTATTTTGATGAATTTTTCGTTGTTTTATATATGATGTTTTAGTATTTGAACGAAAAGATTTTCCGAAGAAGCCAATCGATCTGATCGATCTGGCAGGTATGAAGATAAAAACAAAATTCCCAAGACTCAGAAGATCAACAATACTTTTTTTTTTTTAAAATCAATATTGCATTACATTTGATTAAGGCTAAAAATTATAAAACAAAAATTTGCAAATCACACCCATATGTATTATATGTTGTTTAGTTTACAGTAAATAAAAAGGATTTTTGCGAATTGTCGTCCTATTATTCTTGTACAATGTCAGTGATAATATCGTCGATGGAATTTTGGTCAGGAGAATTGGTTGTTGTTGTTATGCACAAGTTGCAATACACTTTTCTTTTCTAGATTATTTATTTACAAATTGTAGCTCGAAAGTAATTTCTAAAAAGTTTGAAATTAGTCCTAAATATTGGACATTTTGCTGATTCCATCTGTAATTTTTTCCTTTTATGCCAACCTTTTTAAAATTATAATACAAGTGTTCAAATAAGCCAAGGACTAATTATCTTTCTGGAATTGATGCATCGAATTGGCGATCTTATCCGATAATTGTTGACAAGGATAAGTTTCATATGATTTATATTCTACCTGAATATAAAGTAAGCCATTATTTCCTTTTCAATCAATCAACACAATGCAACAAATGTTGTGATACTTTCGTCAATAATAATAATTCACTTTTCTACAGAATTTGCCTATTAAATCATCTTTACATTGAATTTTTCTACCTGGCTTAGTTAATTTTATCAGATTTGTCAATCAATTGCAGAAGAAATTTGTATTTCAGGTAATAATGTGTTAGGATATCAGGTATAAAATGTTATCAACACTTTGTTCTGATTATAGGGGTTCTGAATACTAATATGATAATTCTGATTATGTAGAAAGGAGCAAGAATAAGTAGAAGTCGAAATTTGCTATGCATTATCACAGCATTTTAATCGGACAGTACAAAAGAGTTGATGGGAAAGAAGTTTCAGAAACAATTCCAGGAAAGAAAACATGTTTTAAATATTTTTTCTCTTTCATAAGAACAAAAAATAGGATTTATAAAAAAAGCAATATTCTCCAAAAACCTTTGAAGGAGATAATTGAGGATGATAAAACTGAACTGACCAAATCTGAGCTGTAAATTAATCAAATTATTCACAATCAAAATTAATAGGTTTAATTCTTTTCAAAGGGAAAAAATATTAACTTCATTGAAAAGGTGACATTTATTTCAAAGTTTCATTTCAAGAAGTAAATGATAGTGCAGACATTTCCCAATATTTCATCCTTTGAAAAAAGTTATGATTAAGCATTGAACAATTCAATTTTGAACATTATTTCAAATCAGGAGATCCTAGAAGATAAATGAATGATGCTGTTCAAATCAATATATTTGAAATCTGCTGTGTGATACATTTTTGAAGTAATAATAACGATTTCAAATAACGAAAATAAAACAATGAAACGATTTAAAAAAAAAAAAAATTATATATAAAACCACATCAAGGACCTCTTAACTTCCGAACTTGTTTTGAATTATTTTTTAATGTTTGGAAAAACTGAATTATAATAGCCCTCAGCCACTTATCTCCAGCCTAATCCTGAACGAAACCATAATTGCCGTTGCAGGAAACTTATTTCAGCACTTTTTATTTCTACATAATTATTGGTAAGTTTTGAAATGGAACAATTCTTGTAGATCCCAGTCTTCACTATTAGTATTTAGTATAATAAAACTTGTCCACCATTTCCATCTTAATACTTATTTATGGTCCTAAATTGTATATTTGCATAGATCAGTGTTCACTCCTCCGAGTTATAGTAACATTCTTTCAGTAGATCAAAAAATTTCATAAAATTGAATAATTACATTAGAATAAAGAAAACGCTTGCGTAATGTGATGATAACACAAAGATAAAAAGGTTACAGCAGCAGATTTCAGTCTTTTATGAATCAACAGACTTAATTAGCAGATTTATGGTCATGAAAATCTTTGAAAGGAATATACTTTCCAATATTATTTCAGAAGTAAGAAATATATATTAACGCTAGCCTCTAAGCCAAAAAATGTGTATTGCTGGTTTCTGACCGTTCGAGAAGAAAGAGTGAAAGTTTAGACATATTGGTTAAATGTAAGGAACTTTTTCCACTAATTTTACAAAATGGAATAGAGGTACCGAAACAATAACTATTCCGGACTAAATATGGAATACAAATATTTGAATTAGTCATTAGAACTCAAATTTCAGTTAAGAATTCAAGCACATTATTAGATGAGTAGTAATAGTTAAATGGACTGAGTACCAAATAATTCAGTATTTATTAACAAATGAGAAATAACAATGCCAATGAACAATAACAAGTAAAGATTAAATATAACGTCCAGGTTTATGAACCTTCAGCAAAAACATTAAGGGACATAGGAAAGCCAAGTATTACGGCACATTTATGATATCCGATAATGGTTCCAATCCTGGATCAGGTTGTTTCAAAACTCTTTGTAATGTCTTATAAGCATCAGTAAGCACATCTCTTGCAGCTCCCTCAAAATTTTTTAACATATTAAAACATCATATCGAAAAAAATATTTGTATAACAAATAATAAATGAAACTAGAAATATTTCCAGCAAACCAGCAAACTGATCTGTGCAAGCGTTCTGATGAGCAACACGCCATGAGTTCTTTGAAGATGTGATGAACGATATTGCTCGTCAGCAAAATTCCGATATTAAGAAAAAAGCCATTTAGTTCTGATTTTTTAATGGCTTAAAAAATGGCTTAAGAATTGAGAAATCTAACTTACTTCAACTGTAGACAAGTAATCATCATATCTTGTAGTCTCATTCCGAAGTCTGAGTTTAAACAAAGCGATAAGTGCTTGTTCACATGCGGCACGAACTGCGCTATTTCTTTCTTTAATTCCGTTTAACATCATCGGCACAATAATCTAAAGATAATAAATCCGTATAAAGAAGCTTAACTTCAAAAATCAATTAAAGAAGAAAAATAAAAAATTGTCCAAAAATTGGGAA
Organism: Onchocerca volvulus; assembly: GCA_000499405.2. Lineage (NCBI taxonomy): Eukaryota > Metazoa > Nematoda > Chromadorea > Rhabditida > Onchocercidae > Onchocerca > Onchocerca volvulus. The sequence goes on along the minus strand of HG738139.1, from coordinate 6,181,006 downwards.
ATAATTAAATAGCAACCTTCATTTCATTTATGGAGAGTTTTCTTGAAGCAATATGATGAATACCTAAAGCTACTACACATTTCACTTCATTATCAGGATGATTTATTGCCCGAACAACTGATGACAACAGAGGCACATCCATTGCTTCCTGACTAAAAAAATAGTTCAAGGAGGAACTATAAAATACTATCAAATCCAGAGAAACATTAACTTCGAAAAAAAAAATCAAAAACAAAAACAAAGAATTTTTCAAAAATCTAATCATATGAACATGAGTTATTCACCGCTATAAGATCAGTATAAATAAAACCTGAGAATTATAACTTCCGTAATCAATAATTATAATAAAAATTCACACAACTTAAAATTTAAGATACCGTACACAGCAAATGGCAAGATATTAGGAAGTAATCCGCACTTTAGTAAATTGAATGTAAATTCCATGACAGAAAAATCAGAAAGCTTTTTACTTTCTTTTGCACGAACGGTGAGAAAATAGTCACTGTTGTGCATACTTCTAGTCGACTTTTCCAATCATTAGTAACATTTTTACCGAATTAAATTATCTAAATTAAGCATATTCTTTCATTGATTTTAAGAATTTATTACTAAATCTAAAAAACTGATGTTACCACAAAAGTAGGGATGTTGCGGCTCGTAGAGCAGATGATGCAATCTCTGGTTTATCGCACTGTATTGAACTGATAAGCGCCGAACGTAGTTTTTCGATATCATATACTTTCAGCACTTGATGTGGATCAGCATAACAGATATATTGAAAGGTTACAATAACAGCATAACGTCGGCAGCTCTCGTCCGAAACTGTAAAATATAAATGTATGGAAATGATGCGAATATAAGAGAGACTCATACTATTTCCGTATATCCTGGAATTTCTTGAAACAAAAAATCAGAATTATATTAAGAACGCGATAATGAAAACATACTTGAAATCAGAGTGTTTGTCATTTGATTCATTTTCAGAGTAAGTTCACCAAGAAGTGCAGAAGCAGCTTGCACTACGATCATTGATTCATTGTTTTCTTGATGTTTCTCTGCTACCTTGATGGCTTCTTGAAGAACACTGTCATTTACAACTTTTGACTGGATGCGAACTAAGATTGCTCGCAGAGCAATCAAAGTTGTCTCGCTATAAATAATTCAACATAAAAAAATTTCAGAAATTATACAATCTGGATTGCAAGAAAAAGTTTTAAATAGAAAATTCAAAAATAACGAATTGAATGATACATAAACAGACTAAAAACTCTTACATCATTGTTGCATCTACTGAAGTATTCAAATATTTGATGAGTTCCAATACAATCAGATCGGGTTTCGTATGAATGCTAATTAAGCGTGATAATGCACCACCCGCACAAAGTCGTACTTTGCGTGCAGCTGTATCTTGTAAAGCTTTCAAAAAAGTACTTTGAAGCTGTGGCAAAAAGGGACGTAGCTGCACATCTATCTAAAATATTGGAAAAATTTTAGGAGAGTAAATACCAGAAAAGGAAGCAATTAGATTTCTTAGCAAGATAAATATTTAAATTCAGTGTTTTTTGCTAAAATATGGATAAATATCACACACAACAAAAATATTGTTCAGTGTCACAAACAAAACAATGATTGCTTACGCTAATTCATTTATTTTGAAAATATAAAAATAAAAAAAACCTTATCCATAAGCAGAGAAAGAGTAGTAAGGATAGAAATCTTAACAGTATGCGGATAGCGATCACCGAGAACACGTATCAAGGGACCCGTAACACTCACGACATAAGGTTTCAGAGCGTCTGCTGTACTTAATAACACAATCGTCCCGAGAGTTTCAGCGGCCTGCTCCTTCAGTTCCGCACTACCCGATAGGATTGCTTCTCGGATAATTGGTAGCAAAGAAGCAAGGCCCTATATTTTTTTTAGGAAAGAGATTTTGATGTGGAACAGAATCACAGAAATAACTGTCCATTTATTTCTTTTAATATTTCTTTCTAAAAAATTTCTACAAAAAATGCAGTAAGTAAATGATGCAAGTAACTTGAATTAAATAAGTATAAAAGAGAAATTCGAATAAAGATACCTTATTACATGCAAAGCCTGGTATGGTAGAAATGCCGGCAGTCTTTTGCAAGGATAAAAGGGCTTGCTTCAAGGTCGATAAAACAAATAACATCTGCTTTTGATCCAAACTTTGACAAACATATATCAATGTTTCAACTGCATTTTCCACCACTTCATTTACTGCTGAATTATAAAGTAACAATGTGCCCGGAAGAATTTCATCCACAAAATTACTGAGATCAAACTGCAAAATATGTATGAATTTTAAAAAAAAAGTTCCTTTATGTTTTAATATTTTAACATGTTACCAAAGGCACCACTTCTTGATTTTCCGAAATCTATTATTTTTGAAAAATCTTAAAATTAATGTTTGAAAATTTATATGACATATGATAAACAATGAATACGAACCAATTCATCATTTGTTGAACAAATTCGCTCTGCAATTTCAAAACCAGGAAAAATTACCTTTGCATTTTTGGCAAAAAGACGAATTAAAGTTGACGAAGGAATATGATTGCAAGATTGTGCTCGCTGCAATAGAGTAGTAATTGTGATTAAAATACCATCTTCGTCAGATACGGAAAGGATCACTTCCAAACACTGATTGATTTCCTTAAAAAAATAAAACCGTTTATATTAAGTGCCTCAAATTTTTGGAAATATTAGCTTTTCATCTGAAAAATTTATTCTGCCTGTGAAAAATAGACGTTTTAATAGGATAATCAAATATGGCCACTTTTGATAAATTGAGCTGCTGATACGAGCGATACAGAGATGATTTTAATATTCCATGAAATGTAAAATTCTGGCATCTATAATTACCTCATCTGTGGTACAATTGTCTAACATGGAACCCAAGATTCTGGCAATGTTTCGGCTAAGCGAATCACCAGCAACTGCTGACAGCGCACATAATGCCCTGATATTTACTGGTGCTCTCGTTAACTTCGGCAAAACATAAGGCAACATTTGCCTAAAATGGATTTCTTGGTCAAAAAAAAATTAGTAAAAACAAAGCACAGACATAATTTGTAGTTTACAAATTTTAAAATTTGAAACTACGAATTGTCGGCTAGAATATATATGAATAATTACCTTCCATTCAGACGCATTATTTGCGAAAGGCCGTCTAGTACATTATCGTTGCATATTACATTCGCATCTAGAAGTGGCGCTACAATATCCTCAAACGCAGAGAAACCAGCAGTCTTGAATCAAAATTATTATTTTCAAAGCAGCTAAAAATTAAAAGCAAAAACATGAAAAGAAAAGCCTGTTTTTCGAATCTAATTCATTTGAACGATTTCAATTAAAAATCTCGTCAAGTTATTTTAATTTGTAATGTTTTAAAACTCTCAAGCTATACAGTCATTATAGCAAGCAATCTATGTTTTTCTTAAAAGATACAAATTGAGTTACGCAAGAGGAGCTTGTCTTCTATATGAAAAATATAGTATATGGTCATATAAAACTGTATAAATGCTTACCTGATAAAATGATACAAACGCAGTAGCGGCTGCCTGACGTACTAATAAATTGGAATCACAAATGATTTTCTTGATCGGTTCCACTAGCTGTGCAGAATACATTAATACAATATCTTTTGTGGAATTCTCGATAATTTCATGTAAAGCAATGGCAACTCCAACATGCTGCTCAATAGATTCAGATAAAAGGCTACGTTCAAGAACGGGTAACACATCAATGATTATTCGTTCACCCATTTTCTTCACCAATTCTCCAAGACAACGTCCAGCCATCATTTGTCGATCCTCATTATTACTTGCCAAACAACCAAGTAACATTTCAAATAGCGTTTTCATCAATTCTTTCAAAGTACGTGGAGTATTCGCCACCACTATCTTAACATTATTCTCTGTTCTTAGTTGATAAAACATTAATTGTTTGATTATTGGATAAAGAGAGTTCAATGTTTGCATACGCCTATGCTGAAAATTCTAAAGATCATAGTAAGATTTCTACTGCAGTAGAACAAGATCCGAATATCAAATGAAAAATGATACATTAAAAAGAGCAGTGCTACTTACTTTCCAAACATGGCTTGCAACTTGACGAACTTGAAGCGCAATATCTGAACGTAACAAATAAATACCTGCCAGAACACGATCTCTGAAATTGGCGGATTTTCTCATTTCTGCCTGAAAATATTTCTGATCCGAGTGTACTAATTTTGCACTTTGTATGATACCTGCAAGTTTGTCCTAGTTGTCGAACAATGGCTTTACCAGCTGACTCCATACCCATAGTATCATCCTCGTTTAATGTTGCCGATGTCATTTTTCCGCTAACACCTATAAATTTGTTTATCTGAGCGAAAAGAGCAAATGTGGTCCAAAGCGATTGATTCATAGATAACAAAAATAATGATCTCGAATTTAAATTGGATGTAAACTTCATCAAGACAATTCTTTCACCAGCTCCCTTTCATTTTCGCCAATGCATTACTTATTTATAAAGCAATCTCCTTGTTATGGACATTACAACACTCCAACAATGTCCCGCACCAATTATTATTGACCGTATTCGTACGATGCACCAGCATGTTTTCAAACATAATAATATTCCACCTAGACCATCCCAAATCTGTTGAAAATTCCCATAATTGCACAATAACTAATTCACCAATTGATCTGATTTAGAAGCAAAGAACCACTAAATACCAACCTGATATGCTGAACAAGAAATCACCAATCAGTGTAACAGCTGCGAATCGAATTCGCCAATTGTAATCAAACAAAGCAGCCTGCAACTGCGGCAACAGAAGTCGCCTAGCATGCACGCAATATGTCACAATTAAACGTTGACCTGCTTTCAGTGCACTATCTCGTACATATTCGTTTTCATCAGCTAGAGCTTTTAATATGCTTGGTATGACCTGAAAAATATGATGTTTGATCTGAGCTTATTAATAATAAAATTCAGTTCATCCACCAATAAAAATTTGAAATATCAGCCATATTTCATACAAGTTTTTATCTAAATGAAGAACTGCCATGTTGTTACTGCAAACTCATGCTTGAACCCAGGAGAAGTTTTGAAATAATATTTGAGGTAAAATTAAATCAAACATCTTTAAATTCTCTTATTAATCAGACTAATCTTCACATTTAACACAAGCGTTTCGTTTCATTGAATTATTCTAAGCAGATGAATAAAATCACGAACTTCAGGTAAATATGGTACAAAATGATCTCCAAATGCCATGGGTAAATATATATACATCAATATATAACCATCACGTATTTCTGGTGTTGCCTCTTTCGATTCGGTTGTTTTTATTATATCAGGCATGACCATTGCTAATTGATCCTCACCTACTGCTTTGAGGACCTGGAGAAGAAAGTTTAATGAGAATTATGTCTAAATTTGCTTCAGCAGAAAATCGGAAATATGACTGAATAGTTCATAATCCTTATTTTTAACTTGACATAAATACAAGAGTCAAATTTTTAATTCATATATTGGACAATAAAAAGATCATAAGGAATAAAAAAAAAAAAAAAAATGGTAGAAGAAAAAAAATGATACACTTAATTTTACCTCTCATAAAAACAAATGAACTTTTCAGAGGTTCTCAGAAATCAGATACGAAAGTAATACCTCAAGCATTAATTTTATAAATTAACCTCTGCAAGTCCTTGAGCAGCACCAGATCGATCGACGGCATTTGTATTCGAAACAAGCTTTTCCTTGAGCCAGGGTATAAGTTGCTCACGCATTTTCGATGCAGTATCGCCAGTAGAATATCCAATAATTGCACCAAGAGCCTTTGCAGCAACTGTACGTATTTCTGGGATAGGATCTAGCAATGATTTCTGTAATCCTGGTAACAAACCAGCAAGATATGGTTCCATATCCTGAAATTTTTATTGTTCGATTCAAAGAATTCAAGATAAAATATTTGCTGACTATTCGTAAAAAAAGCATATTTAATTCCTGAAAAGATGTATAAATATCAGAATATAGTAAATCAGTTTTCTAAGCTCAAATAAAATATCAAAAAAACGAAAATAAACATACCTTATTATCCGCTAAGGAATATATGTTTGCGATTATTTGAGCAGCCATACGACGTGTTTCAGAAGCTCGATCAGTGAATGCGCGACGGACAATAGGCATTATCAAGGAGAGTGAAGCAGCATCAATATAATGTATGAATTTCGTATTGACTACCGTTTGCAAACAAGAGGACGTTTTGTCAGCTGGATCAGTCAAACCCGTCAACAATTGATTGCTTATACCTTAAAAATATCATAATAGAGAACTGATAAAAAAAATTTAGTGGGAAGAAATTTAATTCTTGCGACATGAAGAGTCTTTTTGTACAATACTGAACAAAAAAAATTTTTTTTTTTGTATAATACTGACTAAGAATTTCTGGATTACGAATAACTTTGGCGATTTGTTTTAAGGCTTTTTCTCCGGATTTTTGCACTTTTGAATGTGAATCAGTCAGCACTTCAATAAGTTTAGGAACAATGCTTGGCAAGCAAGCTGAGAGCTGCTTGGGCGCACAGAATGCCATAGACCCCAAAAGTTCCACAGAAGCGCATTTCGTGCGCCATGAATCTTCATCCAGTGCAGCTAGAAGTGACGGCAACACCTAGAAGAATTAATCAAATTAATCTGTTAAAACTGGACTACGTAATAATTCGGTAATTTTCGATAAAAAAGTAATTGCAGGTCTTTTGAAAAAAGCTTACGACGCGATATTAATCATTCAAGTCTTTCAAGAAGAGATCAAATTTAAATTCACTTCAATCTAATCCGTATATTTTTGATTTTTAAAGCGATTTTATAAATATTTTATGCTTACTAATTTAACACCGTGAGCAGAAAGCATAGACATCATCGATTGTGCTGCATCGTTCGCTGCTTGACGAACATTATCATCGGAATCACCAAAACAAATTAAAAGTGACGGTAAAAGTTGCACAATGTAAGGCTCAAACAATTTACCCATCGAGCTGAAAAGAAAGTTCATAAAATGATTCAATATTCATTTTAAATAAACATAAATGTTTCTTAAAATGAAAGATACAAATATTAACACATTCAATCAAGTTGTTCATTTCCTTTCATAATTGTACAATAAAAAATCGAGTTCATTCATAATAGAAATTTTCAATACTGTTTCAAACAGTATTGAAAAAAAACAAGTAAAAATCATTAGACTGCCATTTTAAATGGAAAAACTTTTCTGGTTAAAAATTGAATATGCTTTTAAAGTATAAATGATTTACTAATTTACCTGCAAAGAAGTTCAAGAGCCAAAAGAGCACCCTCACGATGACGGACGTTTTTTTTATTGGCCAATGAATTTTGCAAGAATTTTATCAATTCTAGCTCACGCATTGCAGACATTCCAAGACCCTGTAAATAATTTATGAATCAAAATTGTAAATTTCAAAATGGTTTAATCCGTATTTCCAACTTCCGACATCCAAATTTCAACAGATCAGATCAATTTTACGGTCGACATTGTTAATCTTTTTATAGCCTCCTAAGCATCACATCCAGTTTGTGATCATCAAAAAATACGTTGGCTGGATGACTGAAGAATTCCCGTCTACTAATTTTTAATCCACAAATTTAAAAAAACGTAAATCTTGCAAATGTAATATTATTAGTAAATTAATTTGATTTGCAATGAATAATCGATTAATGCCACTTTAACTGAAGCATAAAGTAAAGGAAAAAAAGAAAATCAAATTTCTAAAAAAAAATATTTCATACTTTAACAAGTCCGGCAATTCCATATGCTGCTCCTCGTCGCTCGCCATACGAATCAGCTTCAATAAGGAGACATGACAATGTGGAAACAAGTTCTTTGGCACGATCTTTAATTGCTGGAACTAATGCTGGCAAGCATTTGGATACCGCTTCTTGCACCTTAAATATGAAACTTTCCCAATGGTCTGCTATTCTCAAAACTGCATGTTCTTTATTAAAAGTAAAATCTACATTAAGACAGAAAACAAACCTATTACAAAGAGACCTGGGTATTAAAATCAAGAAAGTAATTCCACAATTGTAATATAGTAAAAATACCATTACATTAATCATGCTTTTGTACAAAGTGGCAGATTTTATTATTTAAAATTAGTCGGAACAATTTTAATGTGAAATCTGTGTCTATTTACATTAAATCACTAGTGATCATAACTTGAGATTTAAAAAACTGCTATATTCACCTGCTGCGAGGGTGTTGAGAGTGTTTCAATCAAACGAGATGTTATGACACGCACTTTTTCGTTTGCCGGATCTAAATGCTGGGCTAACGTGCCCAGCATAATAACTAAACCTTGCCGCAAATTGTCAAACTCTTTTCCATCTGGCGTTGAACTTAACATTTCCTCGAGAAATGGTAAGAGTGATGTCATTTCAATTTCTCCATGCTAGAAACAAACAAAAGTTCACTTCCATTAGGACAAGATTAATTTTCTGTAAGATAAAGCCAAATCACCATTCTGATAGCTTCAACTGCAGCATTTTGCATTAATTCTCGACACTCTGGAGCAGAATCACTGATTCCATTGGGGACTACGATTCTGATAAAATTCATCACCAGTTGATGAGGAAGATCAGGAGCAATAACAAATAGAGCTTCTGCAATACCTGCTCGATTTTTCCAAAGATCTACAGGATCCACGACTACTCGTCCAATATCATCATAAACTGGCGGTCGAATCTAAAATACATGATCACAACAGAAAGATTCTACAAACAATTTCATAATAAATAGATCAGAATATTTGGAATCAGAGATAATGAAAACGAACCTTTCGGTAATCTGAATATAATAAATCAAGTTTGTCCAGTGCAGGTTGCAGAATCTCTGGAAATTCTCTAAGTAATTTTCCTAGAGAAACAGATGAGGATTTTCTTAAAAACATATGCTCCGAAGTTACGTAACTCAAAATGTTTTCGAATAAATCCCTGAAAGAATAAATTATGAATAAAGGTCAAGCGCAATACTAAAGAAGAAAAAAAATCGTTTTCAGAGAAGCTATACTGGAATCATCAGTAATAGTATTGAAGTAATTTAAGATTTAGCAAATGGAATTCTATCTTAACTAAAATACAGAACTCAAAAAAAAAAAAAAATAATAATAATAAGAAATGATAGAGAGACATACGAAGTGGTAGAAAGCTTCTTATCTTGCCAAATTTTGTTAGCCAAATCAACACATTTTTCCACCGGATCGTTTCGAGCAATAAATATATGACTTGTAAACATTGCCAAAAACTGCTTACCATCTTGAGTTAATTCCAGGTTTTTGTAAAAGGCATGTGGTCGATTGAGTGCCTTAATTTATACAGTATATTTTAAGAAGCGGCAGGGAGTTCAATTTTTGAAAAGCAGTTTTATATTCCAGAATTCCAAGTGATAAAGCCAGCTCAACGGAACATATTTTAACTCTTGCATTAGTTTAGCCAAAAGGAAAAAATGAGCAAGCAAAACTCGTTACATTGAAATCAACTGAGAGAGGGAAAAATTCTATAATTAATTCTTCGTTTCTTATTCTTAGTAATTGGAACATACCATGAGAGCACATTCTCTTAACTGAGCATTCTCATCCAACAAACACAATATAATAGTTTTGAATATTGCTGCTTGTTGCAAACTTTTTCCCGGACATTTATCCAACAGTTCGCAAAAAATCTGAAGTAATGTTTTCGCAATATGGTACAATTCTGAAGTGTCTGCCGCTAGAATATGAAGCAGAAGTGAACACAGCCAGTCGAGGGGAAGATACTTCAATTCATTATCCTGAAAAAGCGAATAAAGGTCAATAAGTAAAAAATAAATAAATCAAACCTGTTGGAGTAAGTATTTTATAAATTGAAACATGATTACTGCTTAATTTATTTCTTTTTCGTACTTACCACTCCTTAATATGCAATTTCTTCACTAACATATTAAAATTCGGATAACAAAGAAACTTGCTCCTATGATATAAAATAAAGAAATTTGAATTCATCTCAAATTATGCCATTCTTGTTTAAACCGAAATGAAGAACAATGTGAAATTGAAATGGATCTCTTGGAAATTAATTTTCAGAATCTTCCAAATGAAAAAGAAAAACACGTAAGACAGTTTTTGTAAATCATTGTAGTTGCAACATACTTCGATGAATTTGCCTTTTAATGTAGAAAATAATAATCGCATGGTATTTAATCGCAACGCATAGGGAAAAGATTCATCCCTTAGTATTGCATTAATCATCGGAAAAGACACATTGAATTTGATGAGGTTCATCGTTTCATCATCATCAACATCCAGTTCCACATTGGGTTCATCATCATCAAGTATTGGAACCAACACACATCGAGCTAAAATATGCCGCTATGATTTTCACATAATTCGAGTATTTTTTGAGATTCCATGCAAAAAATTTCAGCAGAACTTACTAGCCAGTAATGCAATTGTTCTTTCCACCTGAATAGTAAGCGGTTCCTGATTCCATGCTGTGTTCGTATAAATTGAACGTAGTACACGTACTGACGAATGTAATATGAGTTCATCTACAAATCAATTCTGTATTTTCCAGCAAGGTTTTTTTCAGTCAATTCGTTGTGAAATGAAAATAATAATGATTGCACAATAAAATATCGTCGTAGAAATATCTTCAAATAAACCAAAAAGACAATACCAAATATTGGTAAGCTAATCCAGTTTAACCAGCTGATGAATCAAAATGTGAAAATCTATCTACTGTGCATAATGCTGTTCCTAAAACCGGTGAACTGGAAAATTACACACTGATAGAAAATATCAATAAAACTTACGTAGATAATCTTCAGATGGCTCGAAGGCTGCATTACAAAAACTACGAAAAACATTATAAGCCAGAGATGATACAAGAGAAGATCTCAATAACGGAATAACAATTGTAATCAGTAAATGGATATATTTCGCTGAACCAACTGGATCTCCAGTGACAGCTGCTATTAATAATTCAGTGCGTCCCTTGCATTTCAAATACAAGTCATGCAGTTCTTCTCTGATTTTCTGAAAAATTCTTTCCATTTCAAAATTCTACATTGATAGCTCAATTTCTATTCTCGTTCTAAAATACAACCTGTTCAACAAGTAACTCTTTTCTTTTCGCTTCTTCTTGTTGAGGAATTAATTTGCCTTCTTGACGTCTTTTCTCAGCAAGTTCTTTTTTCAGTTGTGCTTCTAATATTTGTTCTTTGTACTTGTAAAGCTGAAAAATTATCTGAGAAAGTCCAATATATAATATAAAATGATATGATAATCTGGAAATAAGTGCGGAATAACTGTTGATGAGATAAAAATGAGGTAAAAATAAATTCACAAACAGCCGTCATCCATACCCCACCTTATTTTCTCTTTTTACATTTTTGATACCAAATTCCTCTTCATAACTTAATTCTAAAACAGCCGTATTATAGAGCACTCCATCGGGTGTATTGTATATTGCAATTTCCCGATTAGTAATTGAAACGTATCTAAAATAACAACAATTCCAATATAATGAAAAACTGAGAAAATAATAGGATATTAAACTTCAAATTGATTATTAAATGAAGCTTCCAGGCTGCATTATTATTATTATTATTATTACTTTATTTTTCTTTCAAACTGTAATTGATATCACTGGTGGTCAAACTGTTCTGAATTCTATTTTAAAAATAATCGGCTTAAAAAATGCTGATAAACAAGAAAAATTGAAATTGTAATAGAAATAGTGAAAACAGTAAATAAATCAGACGAATTGGCACCGATAAAACAATTACCGTTCAATGTCGATTTCAATCAACAGATCAGTGCAGTATTCCCAGATTGTGCCACGAATATGTTGTGTCATTCCACTGTTTGACATCAACATTTTCACTGCGTTATATTGAATTACCATATCATTTACAGAGACTATGCGATTCATCATCATACGAACACCACGCTCACAAAGCAAACATTCAACATTAATTATTGAACGTACCCAGCGATTCCAACAATGAGGATCACTTTTTACTGAAATAAAAATAAACATCTACAATTTACTCATCAGCCGTGATATTTCCAAAATATGCATTAACATATCTGTAAACGCATTTTTCACACTACAAAATTCATTATCGAAAACTGAAAATTGATTCAAAAAGGAACCGTATTCACATTTCCAAACTTTCAATATTGAAAAGGAAACATAAGTGGAAGTGATGATCTATGCAATTCCTTACTCTAAATCTTTTCCATTATTTAATAGAAAACTGACTTGTGTCATGATTATCATTCTTGACATGTTGTATATTTATAATATATATGGAACATGAATAATTTTAAATCTCACAACAGAACTGTAAATAAAAATGATAGCACACTTTTATTGCATAGGAAATGACCATAAAGTTCGCTATAATGCTCATCATCAGATCCGATTATTTAAAGACAGAACTTACCCAATGGGAAGCTGCATGACATTAAAAGTCCGGAAGTGAGGATACCAATACCCAAATCAAAATTTTCTTCTGCTGCATTGAAAGGAATCATAACTTCATGTAGTGCTGCAGCTATCAACTTGTTATCAAGGATTCGCTCATTTTCTTCATCTTGTGTTATTGCCATCCTTTTACAGATCTAAACTTTGCAAAATTATGAAATTATTCTGAGATTTTCATAGCTGCATTTCATATTTTTAACAAGATTGACGATGATAACATCGTCGATGTAAACTATAAATAGACAACTTAAAAGGCTAAAATATGCTGATAATGAAAAGACAAGGAAAGTTTTACTTTCATAGATGCATTTTCAAGCAATATGTTTCACTTTCACTCCATTAGCTATTGTAGATCAAATAAATACTAACAAGCAATGATGTTATACTTCAAAAACATTAATATTTTCATATGAATATAAGGATTCCTAATTTCAAAACTGCAATTTTACCTCTTGCGCAAGACCCGAAGTCACACAGAGAAACAAACAATCTAAAAAAGCAACACAAAATGCGTTGCCTTTTTCGACAACACACTTCCTGACAATATCGTTGGCTCCTTTGCGTATTTCATAGTCCGGCCAAAAAAGACTGGCGAATAAAACATAAAATACATTTCGCATATCACTCCAATTCTATAATAAGAAAGCCCTCAAGAATAAATAATGGGAGCTTAGCAAAAAAAGAACAGAAAATATGTAGGTTTTTTTTTTTTTTTTGGAAATCATTCACAAAAATAACCTTGGCTTCTGTATTCCTGATCATCCAGTCCGACAATTTTGCTGCATATAAAATATCTGGAGAGAAATAAACTATGAATAAATTAGATGGAACAAATGAAAAATATTCTATTAAGCATAAAAAAAAACTTCACCAAATGAAAAAAAAAAAAGCAGAGTCATTAGAATCTTTGGTTGCTCGGACAGTTCGAGCATCAATATTCCCCAAAAAGCATACAAAAATATTTCTATGAATACAGAAAAAAAAAGGAAAATTGTTGAAAAATTACCAGATGTGTTTAAAGATGAGATAAATTTTTCTTTAAAGAAATCACTTTCTAATGTCTGTCGAATATTTTCCTGTGCCTTTTCATCAGTTAAAAGTAACAAAGACATAATTACAAGATCCCCAGCATTTGAGCGTGTTTTATAGGCATCGGAAACTGACTTCAGTAAATCGTCACTCAATTTTATTTTTTTACCTAAAAATCGTAAAATTTTTATTAAATTAAAAATTAAGTTGTTTTTATTATTTCAATTTGCAATCAAAAAAAAAGTAATGGAATTCACCGATAAAATTAAAAAATTTTTGGACAAAAAAAAAAAAAAAAAGGAAAAAACTGATTCTTACCATTACCAATACCGTATAGATTAACCATACTTCTCAACGTTACTGAACGATTTGGAGACTTCAGACAGGCCTCAAAAAATTAACATTATTATAAATAACCCAAAAATTGTTCTTAACAGAAGAATCTATGAACGATACGAAGAACATAAAATGCAAATGAAAAGAAATCGAGAAAAAAAAAACCATGAAAACTGGCTGCAACTTCTCATCCACATTTATAATCTGCGTTGACCATGCTAAAACCACTTTCCACATAGTTTCCAAAGTGGTTTGATGAACTAAAAAATATTTTACCAGAGAAAATTCCCAATTTTCCATGATGTATATTAAGAACTGTAAGTTTCCACTGGAAAGCAGTTTATAGAAACAAGTATGCGAATGCGTTATACTAGATCGAAATATTGTAAATACAGATTTTGTACACAAAAATCTCTTCCACATTACAGTAGTAATAATTAAAAATAATAACAAGTAGCAAGAATAATCGTACCAACACTTTATATCCAAAAATTATATAAATAAATAATGGTAATTTAAACAGTGAACCAAGAAAAAAAAAAGAAAAAAAAGACAGAAAAACAACCTTCAGAAATCAACAATGAATTTAATCTCTGCAGTATGTCTGAAGCAATAATGTCGCACTCAGTTTTATCCTTTACTCCATGACAACTCATTGATTTCAGAGTTTGTAGCACAGTGATGCGCTGGCCAACTGTAGCAATTCTTCCATCAGATCCTTAATCATTTATTTTTTCTCCCAAATTTTCAAGCGCGCAAATTTAAAGAATCTTATGCCAGATTTAAATAAACTCATATTTGCTTTTTTTTTCCTATTTTTCCCAGTTTGTTTGCAAGACTAACAATTTTCATGTTCTTTTTTCCCGAATAAATTATTGAAGATTGTATTTTGAAAACCTGAATAAGTTCCAAATACTCCATCAACCAGTCCTTTCAACGCTTTAGGATCATTAATTTTCTTTGCTATCATTGCAACGGACAATAAAGCGTGTTTGCGAACTTCATCGATCGATGAAATTAACGATGCTGGAAAAAAACAGAAAATCAATTTATTGTTAAATTTAAGCAAAATTATTGATTTGAAATATTACTTACCAGAGAGAATTTTATAGAAATCAATGGCAAAAGATGACAAATCAACTGTTGTCGATTCTAGAAGATATAATATCCCTGAAACCAATACCGTCAACTACACAAAATCAAGCAACTAATGAAAACTTCAATATAAAACAACAGTCCCAACATTTTCGAAGTAGAAATAAACAAGCGAAAAATTCACTGAGAAATATGTATTAATTCCGCTACAGAACAGCCTCTACTATTTAGCTTATTTATTGCTGGAAATGTAAGAAATAAACTAACCAAAAATTGCAATCTCAGGACTGCGTAACATCGATTTCTTTACAACAGCCATAATTTCATCTCGGAACATTTCCAAACTTATGTGTTTGAAAATTTTAGAACTCGCAACCTACAATAAATGGAAAGCAATATATCAATACATTTCGCTTATCAATCCAAGAAAAAAGTGTTGCTGAGAAGCTTGGATTTAAATACGAATATTACAAATTGCCTTTTTCTATTTAGTCAGTAGAAGGTATAAACTTTTTCTCTGATCTTCTTAAGAATCTGTTTATTATTGTATCATTATTTTGTTCATCTTTTTTCCTTAATTTCTCCGTCTACATCAATTTTTAGAATTTCGCAAGCCTTCATGTTTTTTTTGGTCAAATTAGTCACGAATCATACTAAAAGCGAATGACGAATCATATTAAAAATAAAAATAAAAAAAAATCATACCACAACATGAATATTTGGACGATGCTTCGCAAGAAGAATATTTGCAATATATATTTTGACAAAAAATGAGAAATCGAAATGCTCACTACTGTAAGGTAGTAGAGTGAGAAGAGCAAGGATGTTTACTGTAGAAGACGACTGGATTATATAATGATTCCGAATCCATTCTAAGGCTTTTTTCAATAAATCATGATTAAAAATAGCTTTCATCTTATTCTGAATTTTCACAAATTTTTTACTGGCACAAATATGTGACATTACTGATAGCAGTGCTGACATCTGAAAATCATATCGATTTTTGAATATCGTAACTTTTACAGTGATCTTTATAATTGTTGCATAAACTTTATTTCCCATTAAAAACTAAGAATTCAGATTTAATTTGAAATTTTATTCTTTCCACATAATGTGCCTAAAATTAATATGCAATACATCAAACTAACATAGCTGCTGAAGATATCGGCATCTCTCAAATCTATCAAATTACGGAGATCAAATAACCATTTCACCGCTAAAACTGAGTTCGCGGTTAACCATCTCCTGAAAACGAAAATGAGAAAATTCATTTTTCACTACTCATATTCAGAATAAATGAAAAAATCAAAATTTAGGAAGTTTTTTTTTTTTTTTTTAATAGCTCACGCAGATGTTGTATAACGCTCGAAGAATGATGTGTATGCTTCTGCGAGATGTTTCATGGAGGTTACTGGATTCTCACGCACAAGGGATGATATAACAAGATATACTGAAGATTGTGAAAGTCGATCTGTAAGCCGAGTAAAGCATGTTGAGACTGTTATTCGAATCAGTGGCTTCCTTATTTGATCAGGAATTTCTGTAAATGATTTTTATACAACATGTTTGCGTTTTGCAAAATCTTGACTGCTATATAAAATTACTTTAGAAAAGAACTGATAAAGAATCACAGACCTACTGAAATACCTGCAATATTAGAAAGTGAAGAACTGAGCGATTGTGCAGCTATTTGGTGTTGTCTTGAACTTGAATTATTCAAACTCTCCAAATATTTACGACCAACAACTTTCAAATGATCCAATGAATTCTGCAATTTGGAATATGGGACTGGAAGAGGATACGTAGAACATGTTTACGCATGGAAGAGGATACATAGAACAGGTGTAAGCATAAATGCTTAAAAATATGACTGTGAATTAGCACAGTAATTCTATATGCACATTTAATTTTATATTAAACGTTCAAGCATTATTTCCTGTTCAAAATTTTGTGATAAAAGTATCAAGAATTAATCATCTTAAGTATATATAGACCCGAGCTAAAGTGTTATGACCTAGTGTTCTTAATAAGCTTAACGATGAATTTCAATAAAGTTATTTTAAATAAAAACTGGTTTCGAATTTTGGCAGAAGAAAATGAGACAGAATGTCTAAAAGTAAATAATGGAAAGAAATATTTCCGAAAATCTCAATTTTTCTCTAATCACTCTTATATAATGTCTTTGAAAGCAACCAAACTGAAGTCAATGATTGTGCTTACGTGTTTGTTATCGAATAAAGATTTGAAAAGTATATGCATAACTTTACCTGTGGATCATTGTTCAATGATTCTGCAATCGCTTCCATAGAAACGAATAACACCTAAAACGACAATCCATGATCAATCTATTTATAGTTCACTTTCACCGTCTTTTGAAAAGCTAAGTTCTCCTGGTATCCTCCGAGATCCAAGTGGATCTCCTTTGTACCTCAATTTCTTTTTGACCTTTAAAAGATTGCACAATAGCCCTATCAACGGGTTTCGAATCGATTAGCTACCAGTTTTGTGATAATCTGTTCAAAGTGCTGTTAAACAGCAGGTGGTTGGTGAAGTTACGAATTAGCAAGTGCATGGGGAAAGGACGGGAAAGAGAAGAGTATGAAGAAAATTTTATTTACAAGTACAATACTGGATGACCACTACGGATAATTTTATTATTAAATCATTTCTGAAACCCACTTATTAAATTATTTTCAAATTAGGCTAGATTAAGGCATTACAGCCAGAAATCATCTAGATTGTTTCCTTAAGACCTTTGGAGAATGTTAGATACATTTGTGGCAGTGCTAGGATTTAATAATCTGGAACTGTACGCCACTGTTCTCTCATGCCATGTTAGCCTCGTATCATTTGCATTATTTGAGCAATATTCTATTTTAGTTGCTAACATAAGACAAAATCGATTTGATGAATGGAAAGTTTGAGGGAATTTTTTCTTTGATATTTTTTTTCTGAGAACTTTTTATCAGTACTTAAGGTGACCGCTGGATTGATCTGTAACATTTTTTGTAGTCCGAACTACTCAGATTTATATTTAACCGACAAATTTATATTTTAAGTTGTTTAATAATGGCTAATTTGCCTAATTCAAGAATTTGCAGATGTTATGATGTGGCCATCGCTTACGAATGGTCTATTCACAATATGGATAATAATTATTAGTCAACTATTGCGATTTAGTAATGCAGCCGCAGAAATGGATAACGAATTTGCGGAATTTGAAGATATGGAGGTCGAAGATGTGAATGATCAAGATGCTATTTTAAAACCATATAAAGAAGCTGACAAACTCATTGCAGACAAGTTGACAGTAATATTTTTTCTTATCTATTTATTCAAATTACCGCTTTCTTTGAACGAAAAACTCCATTATTTGGGTTTCCAAAAAATTTTTTTTATGCGCTCGAACAAACTTTTAAAAGATAAGATGTTCCACTAAGCATTACTGCTTGTCACTGTTTCCGAATATTTTAATATTCATGTTTTGCGCCTGATCCATTATGCATAATATAAAATTTTAGGACGACAGTGATGACGATGAGTTTATTGATGAAGATGAATTTTCGAAGCCTATAAAAAAGACTCATCTGCAGAAGACTGAACCAGAAATCTCGCCACAGCTCAGATTTGCTGATGTATGTAGTTATTTTTCCCTTTTTTTACTCGTCATTCTGTTTAATATTTATTATTCTAGCATAAAGTTCGTTTTTTCTACATACCGCTTAAACTTAGCTTAAGCTTGTTCATTATTATCCCACATCATTAATTGCAGTCTAATTTAGGTACCAGCCCATTTCCGTTCGAATTGGGCATCATATCAAGTTGAAGCTTTAGTATTGGTAATTTTGGCAGTTTATATGTTAAATTACATTTTCGGTCGTACCAGAAATCGAAATATTGCGAATAAATGGTTTATGGATGTAACTCCGCTTCTGGAAGAACAATTTACACTTGTTGGAGATGACGGTACATCAGTAGACTTGAAGGAAGGTCATATGCATAAAGAGACTGATGCCGTTTATACTATTTGGTAGTTTTATATTTTTATTTTTATGATGTTTAGACAGTCATCTTACTGATATCTCTTTTTTTTTTAGATTTTCAGGAAGTAAGGTCAACTTTTATATTGCTCGTAAATTTTTTCTTTCCAGTATCGTCGACTAATGTCTAGTCAAGAATTATATAATCGGCAATAAAAAACTCTTCCCATCTTTTATCAAAGTATTCTTGCAAGATTTTATTATTTCCTTTCACCTTAAAATGTCAGCCGTAACCAATCTTATCATCACTTTTCTGTAAATCGAAATCTGATTTCGGTGTTGCAGTCATTGAATGTTTTTAATAATGTAGTAGGTGAAATGGGACGGAGCTACTGTTATAAATAATGAAACGTGTATTAGTACGTTTTTCATAATTATGCAGGAGATAATTTTGATATGCTTTCAGGTGTTCAGGTCGAATTGGCTGCCAGGGAATGTTAATTACTTTAAAATTGTTGAAACGACAGGATTTAATCCATGTTGTCATGAATCTTATTCGTCCGAAGCAAGATAAAGTTTGTAATTGTTGCCATTTTGTCGAGAAATTCAGCAGTTATTTATCTCTTGTAAAAAAACAGAAAATAAAAAACTTGATTGCAGATTATAATACGTATCGATGTAGACAACAACGAAATGGATTCATTTGTGTTTGCTATTGGGCAACGGAAATCAGTAACCAAAGCAGTCAAAGAAAAGATGGATCTCGTAGGTTCCTCGACATTATTTTCAAAAATTTTCAGTAAATGAAAGTAATATTTCTATAGAAACATAAATTTTCAGAGTTTTTTCACAGTAGAACGAAAAGGAGTGGATAGGTTAGGACTTCCCTCTTCGATTGTGATTTATGCGGAAATATTTGAAGCCGTTAATGCAATTATCGATCCAGCAGTTTTATCAGTATTTCGAAAATATGAAAACGCCATTGATTATTTCCACTTTTCAGATCAGTATTCCGGTTATAAACCTTCGGAGTGAGTTTCTGTCATTTGGGTAATTCATTTTAAAGAATATTTACGGGAATTACCAGAAATGTCCACCTTATTATGCAGTATCCTGCTGGCTTATCAAGCCACTTTTTTTCTTCTTATTCTGATCCTGTACTATTACTTACCATAATGTTGCTTTAGAGATGCATTTGTTCTCTGTTACGAGAAAGCATTCTGTTGTTCCAATCTCAAGAATAATGAAATCTCATTTTTTTTTTTTTCAGCGCAAGACATGTTTATTCTACCTTCTCCCATTTACCCTACTATATTGGGATTCTTGTTAAAAATTCTTGCTAAAGACTCGAGTAATTAACTGTCGGTTATAAACCAAACAAAATTCATTGAATACCAATAGAAAAGTTTATGACAACAAACTGATAGATTAGTATCCCACTGTAGAAGATTAAATTGGTTTTCACGAGGATAAGAAAATTAGTAAATGAGAATTATAAACTTTTCACGGCGTATTTTATAGTGGTGAATCATTTACACGGTTACCAGAAACGAGTCGAGTGCTGTTTTTCGTTTTCAAAATGAGTAATGATATGGCAGAAATTGACGCACTCTTGCGAATGGTATTTCACTGTTTTGAAAAAATAAGGCGTTATCGACTTTCAAGAGAAGGCAAACTGAAGGTTCATAGTTTCCATTTTTATCTACTGGTGTCCTTGTTGCTTACTTTGAAAGAAAATGTTCATAAAGTTGTTTTTATCATCTTTTGGTAAAATCCTAATCTTCATGATGTTCCAGTTCTAAATAAAGATGTCATATATAATTTTTAGGCAGATAAAAAGCGTCAAAGTGTGCAAGAAGTCTTCCTGAAAACAACACATCAGGCAAGACAAGAAGCAGCTCAAGCCCGTCGAGAGGAGAAAACAAGAGAACGCAAACAACGCCTTCTAGAAGAGGAAGATCCCGAAAAGCAGCGAAGGTTAGAGGTAGGTATTAAAATCTTATGATTTTGTTTTTAATAATGCTTTTTAAAAGTAATTTTCTTTATTTTGAATTTTGCTTCTTATAGAAATTAGAACAGAAACGTGACATGAAAATGCGGCAGCCAAAAATGAAACAATTAAAAGTGAAATGAAGAAACAGCACTGTTCAAATTCACTTATCAGAAGAAATCTATGAAATGATATCTTTGTGTGCGGGTGCCACTGTTTTATTTTTTTATTTTGTTAATTTTAGATAGTTGTTTTTCTGGATACATGGTAATGGAAATTATTTCAAAATATGAATGAATGAGAATTTTAAAACATTTTAACTTTTCGAGTTACGGGTAAATAAGTAAAACATCTTGATTTCCAAATTACAGTTAACATATAGTGCAAAAGTCTGCACACTCTGCTAGTGCAAATTAGGTAATTAGATAATCATCAATTTGTTCTATCGCTAATGTTTCTGAGTCCAAATTAGCAATCAAAAATATATATGTTTTGACTTTATTAGTAACATAAACGCACAGGATATATACATAATTGATTTACTAGTAATCTATTACTGGAGAGATTTCATGTTTTCTTCTCGTAATTTTTTTGATATATCAGAAACATTTGAGGAGTGTAAGTTTTCCAATAATTTTAATATTTTAATTTTTGATATAGTCAAAAAGATACTATCATCAGAAGAGCTTAGCGTAAACAGCTTGTACGAATACTCGATCAACTGAAAGATTTTTTTTATGGTTAACTGTTTTTCGCAAGAGATATGTGCTTATTACTTTGTGAAAACCTTGTTGAATGAATAGTTCGTCCAATTCTTCTGAAACGAATGATGTGAAAATTCACAAAGATTTAAAAATAGTTACAATGGATCAATTATGTTGATGACTTGCCGAAGTAATCTTTATGTAAAAGAGTTGAGAACTATACCTAATTTGAAATAGTAAGTCATCGTCCCATCCTGTTTTGCATAAAATCGCTCATCCAATTTACAGTGTCGGCCAAATCGCAGCATGGCGTGATCGTTGATGCCATAGTCACGAACAAAGACTACACCCCGAACTTTTACTAACTTCAATAAATTCTTCACTGCTTGTTGTTGCTTACAAGGTGGGATTGCACTGAGAACAAAAATTAAAGATATTATGTCAGCTGCTGGAAAGTCCAGCGAAAAGCTGTTGCAGGTCAAGTCTGCAACTGCAGTACTGATTGACAGATTGTGCGCTTCATTGCGTTCACGTAGTAACCGAATGGCGTTATCAGAAAAATCAAAGGCATAGAAGTTCCAATGCGGATAAAAATGCATCAGAGGAAAAATTAAGTTGCCAACACCACAGCCAGCTTCCAGAAAATTCAAGTTATCCTGCAAAAGCAATAAATGAAGTAAAAAGAAGCGGAATGATGTCAAGTAAATTTATATAAAACTTTTTTAAAAGCTGCAATAGGAAATTATCTTCTTTCCCACAAACGATTACCACTGCTTGCCTATAATAGAAGTGAGGTTACAAATTTATATATTATTGCGTGCACTGTCAAGGCGATTCTTGAGAAATATAGACAGAAGTATGTTATATTTAATATCGGTGAACCTGTAAATTGACATGTTGCTTCAACAATTCATCAAGTTCGTGCTGTGTCCACCATCTATCTTTGAAGAAATTATTCTTATTTCGTAAATAAAATTTATCCCAATTCTTCCGTAATCCTTCTTGTATCTTGATTCGTTTAAAATCACTTGCTGGCACTTGCTTTCGTATTGTTTCTTCCTCTTCCTCATTGAACTTTCGAGGTAAAGAATATATTTCTGTTTGTGAAACGTCAACTGAAAAACGATCTTCACTTGAACAACTTGCAAGTGATTCGTTCATTTCATCCTAAATAAAAATTTATATTCTTATGGGAGAAACTGGCCCGATCTCTCCGAAATCTTTAAACGATTTATACAATTATGCATATTTTTTCATTCTAATCGACTAATAGATAAAATTGCTAGAAAAAGAGCAAAATTCGCAACAAGCATCAGTTCTTTACAAATGAATTGACAATTTTATCCCTCATAATTATTTTAATATACTTCTCGGACCACGATACCATGGTAATTTGCCAAACCTGTCATTGTAATTTGCAATTTTAAAATTTAATAATTGACAATATTATATAGTTCCAGCCAAAATAATGCCATTCACAACAATTTCATTGCTTGCAGAGCAATAACAATAATAGATCATACATCTCAACTATTTTTTGTTTAGAATGTTATCTCGCAATAGAAACTAGGTAACATTCTCCAGTGACTGTAAAGAAATCAATTCACTTAGTTATTTTTTCTGCTGCGAGAATATTAGCTGAACAACTTTTGACTGCAAATCAACCTCAAGAAACAAAATGAATAATAGACTTGTAGCAGTAAAAGATGGTGAACAATACTGTCTTTATAAAGCAAACAAAAACATGTACAAATACTGTAAAATTTTTACAACTGATTCAGAAAAATGGTCTTATGTCTACCAATGACCAGGAATTTCAATCTTAAATCAATCTGCCCACTTCTTCAAGATAGGGCAAGGATTCACAAACAAAGAGAAACAATTTAAATAAATATTAATTTCTAATGAAAAATAAAATATAAATCAAACATGTCAGACTATGAAAGTTAGCAAAATACAGATTTTAAATTATGTTGAGTACAACAAACATATTTCCTTTTTAATGATTATGAAAATCAATAGATGAAGAATAAATAAATTAAAGTAGCTGCGAGGATAGTTCACATAAAACAACCACCAAACGGCAAAATTAAAAGAAAAATCATGCTAGAAACCACGGTCATCTTTAAAACTTATAAAGCAATAAAATTACTAATCCCAACTATTTCTACAAGTATATAGTTATTGATTTGCCATTAAATTAAATGAAATAGTCAAAAGAATTATTGAAAAGTCAATTGTTTTTGATGCCTAATGTGCTCTCCAGTTCAGCTCGTTTTTGTTGCACTTTGTGATAGATATAGCGAAAAGTTCCTTCCATGATTTGAGGCTGATAATAATATTCAGCACGACGTTCAATTTCACTATCACCAAATACTTCTGTCATTGTCTGAAAAAAGCATCTGATAGGTATTATCGAAGATAAGTTTATCTTTATTATGTGATCTGATATTAAATGATTTATTAGAAGTAGTCAATTATACAATTTTGCTTTTGCAGTACTTGGATATTTTCATTACTTTTCAACGATTTGCGCATTAACTTCCTAGATCATGGGACCAAATTAATAACAACAAGAATAGAAAATGAACTGAGATATCAAGGTATTGAAATCACAAACCGTTTCAGGAGATTTATAACAGACAACATTGGAATATCATTACTACTGTGACACACAATGTATAAAATGAGTAATTCCTAAACCTCTAATAATTTTGTAATCTAAGGATTTAAGACAAAACGGTTATGGATATTTCCAACCATAAATAATGCAATAAATATTACCTTCAGATCATTACTTTGAGAAATCAACCATTTGTGGATAAATTCCTGTGGATTGTCTGCAAAACGAACATAAAAATCTCGTCGAAGCTTCCATTCATTGATCTGTTCCACAATATCAAAAATCTTCTGATCCAATGCACTGATATCTGGCATATTAGCGTGGCTATGAAGAAATGAAGTCATCTGCGTTTTTAGCGGATCTTCCATTTCCACATCTATGATTATCAAAATTATCCTTCACTTCCTATGTTTCTGTCAACTAATATTCCTCATTTCTTTAGTGATTCTTGAAATTCATAAGGAATTATTTAGAGATTTGAAATTTTCCTTTTTTTAAAAATTAGAGAAAGGGCTTTCTGAATCCTAACATCCCATCTACTAATGAAGGCTTTACTTGATAAAATTATTAACGACCAGATATGGAAATCATTTAGAATAAAAATTACCAATATCATAGCATGCCGTATTTTTTTCATTCCCCTCGCTGTACTGAATAGTATGATGCAAAATCAGGGGATCTGGCTGATGCAATAAACTTTGAAGCCGTTGAGGTATTTCCATAAAACGCATTCGTTTCACTCCAAAAATTTGTTCTAAGTATGCATCGCAATTTATATTATCGCGTTCAGCATGGTCCTGCAAAATACTCTGATGCTGTTCTATAGAAGTGCTTTTATGTAATAAAGAATAAGAAATGAATTTTGAAGATTCAGAAGGGAATTACACGATCAAAAAATATTCCTGGGAAACTTATACCTGCAATTTGTGTGTTTTTATGTACTGCCAAAGAGCTTCAATAATTTTTGGACGTGTTTCCGTAGCCATCCCAAGTACTTTTCCCAATCGTGGATGTAATTTAAATTTCATCGGTTGATAATCAAGTAATAAAAGAATTGTGCATTTGACATCTCGATCTCCAGGTCTTTTCACCTAAAAACAAATAAAAAATGAGTTTATAAATATATCAAATACTCAGAACTGATATGCTCGTTCCATAATGTTCCGACTTAATTTTAGAAATCTATGACAGTTACAGAAAAAAAAAACCTGAAATCCATCAGTTTCATTCGTTTGAGGAGTTCGATGCCATTCAACAAGATGATTGTCAGGACCATAAATTTCTTTGTCCAATTCGATGACCAAACTTTTGAAGAACGAACTAAATTTCCGTTTTAGTGGTTGATTTCGATTTTGAGTAGCCCCTCCACTTGCAGCACTCACGCCTCCTGACAGTTCATCTAATAGACGTCCTTCAACACGTAGTTCCCACATTGGTACAGTGCCTTCCTCACCTTCTCTCTGCAAATTATTAACGTAAAAACTTCTTATTCTCACCACGGAAGGGAAAATTTTCAGAGTAATTTTATAACTATAATTCTGCACAAGAAACATTGGCAGGAAGATTAGTATTCATAAGAAGTTAGCATAATCTAGGTCCATAATGTCGTTTTTAATTCCTGCGGACCTTTAAAAAAAAAAATATTTTTACAGACCTCAGGTTCTTTGCCAGGTATGAATGTATGTGAAATGTATATTCGAAGCCGCCTTTTTACTTTTATTGGCCTTTTCAAAGCTTCTTGTATATCCAGTTTTTTTCTTGTAATAGTGGCATCAAGTTTTTGTTCGAAAGCTAGGAGATCCATATAAGCTTGAGATTCTGGTACAAGTTCCCGGACCTTAAATAAATCAGAAGATAGAAACTGATTTTTTGATTTCGTTGACCCTTTCTATGAAGGAAGTATTTGATCTAGATTATAAAGCTGAAATTTGACGGCTCTTTGCAAAAGTTAGAAATCTTATCTTCATAACTTTCAAATCATAACTAAGATAGAGAACCTAATCCATATTGATTTTATTAACAGTTTTAACTTTTCCATGTAAAACGAACTTCTAAGGTGGATTTTTTCTTATTAATAATGACAAGCAGTATTTTTCACTTTTACCTTTGCTATTTTTAAAATGAATGTTTGAAATTCAATATTAATAAGAGCAATTAGAGCGAAATACTGTGAATACAAAATTTTACAAGGAAGTATTAAAGTTGCCTCATAATTGAATTTGTTGATATGTCTTAATGTTGGTAAAGTTACCTATATAAGCCATCAACAAAAAAAAAATCGCCCTAAGTTGTAAGTTACCTGTATAGGTAATAACTTATCAACCAGTTTTCGTTTTTTCGCTCGATTCTGCACCTGACTGCGAGTATTGTGTTGTGGGGGAAGCATTGGTGGAGCACCCGACGGCTGCGGAGCAAATGACCGTCGACCATGTTGTGTATTTGGTATTGCTCCGCCATATCTAAGTAACAAGAAAATAAATATTAGGTGGCTTAATACCTAATCTCACAATCATCTTAATAAGTTCGTAACTGCAATAAATAAAAAGTAATCAATTATGCAAAAAATCTGATTAATTTTCACTTGCTTTTAGGAGGCTATTTCTTTACAAGCATTGAAAAGTTTATCAGTTTAATGAAACGCATATTATGTTCGCAATAAATATGAAATGCAGTTCAGAATATCAAACTACTTTTTATTAAATAGCAATAAATAATGCTGTCGAATTATTTATTAGTAATGGTAACCAATCCCAGAAAATGAATAGTAAAGTGGGTCATAACACATTTCAAGATATCGCAAAATATTTTTTTCTATAGGAAATTTCTTACTCTTTCAATGTTTAATTATTACAGTTATTCCAGCAATTTTTTCGAAGCTGCAAGCTAAGTTCCTATAAAGATGCAAGATTAGAACTAAGTAAGTAACCACTAAATAAGAAACTAAATCCGGAACCAAACTGGTACATTATTTATTATTCTGCACATAAAGTATAAGTAATGCAATTGGCAAAGACAGAATACATTATATTTATTTAGTAATATTAAAAAGTGATAACTATAGAAATGAAGAATTTTTAACAGATAATTAATCATGTGATTTATCAAAAAATTGCCTGATATTACAACCATTATATTACTGATGAATGGTCGCATAATTTATTAAGAAATTACCTGATATTAGAACTATTATTGGATGGCACTGCTGTACTACCTCGATGCATTGTTGAAATACCTAAACAGGTATTATAATCCAGAAAACGAATACCAAAATGTCCAACTATCACTATAGTCCATTCCACCACTAACGTCTCCGTCACTTTGATAAATATGGATTCGATCCATATGAAACTTCCAAGTACCAATGGTCATTATTGGTGAAGTGTGGTGTCGTTTTACTTTGGTAGGGTATGGAGAGGGGGCGAGGAATGATATGTTCGTAGGTGACAGATGTATTTACAAACATCCCAGAAGATGTTTCCAGCTTTAGTATTTGTAAGTTGCTAGCTCGAAATCCATACATACTGAATGACGGATGCTGTAAATGTGAAGAAATTTATCAGGAAATATCTATAGGTATCTGCTGTCGTAATTGGCTTTTTCCGACGAAATCACTTAAATTAGCTGTTTTCAGGACATTCGAATTAGTTGTAATTATGGGTCACAGAATACTATATCAAGTATTACGCTTCCATTCATCGATGGCGCTTAATAGTAAATGTTCGCATGTTTGGGATATATTTGCATCAGTAGCCCTTATTAGGCCACCTATCATTGCACCTCCAATGCTTGATATCGAAAAACGTTATTATGACCTTATGCTTCAGAGGGAATTAGAAAACTCACTACTATGTGATTTTGAATTGCGACAGTTAAGAGATGAACGGTATTTTTAAATTACTGTTTATTCGAATTTATTTATTTTGCAGCTTGTTATGTTTTTATTATCGAAACTATCTGATAGTCAATATTTCTCTCTTTCTATAATCTTTTTTTTTATGATTTTATTATAGGCTTCTTAAGGAAAGAGAAAGATTGAAGATGGATGGAGAAGCTAACCTACAAGAAGAAATAGGAATCCTAGCTTCTGTGGACGAGGAAAACTGGAGGAAGGAAGCAGATCGAATTCGCAAAGAGCTTGCAATTGGAGATCTGACCAAGGTGATGCTTTTTTAAAATATGCTATCTCGATCTATTTTTAATAAAGGCCAGAAATCAGCAGTTACGTGATTTGACTATTGCTCAATTCAGGACCAGCAGAAATAGACGCTACATCAAGACTTTCAGACCTGAAATATAGAATAGTGTATGTATTTTGCACCATAAACTTGCCGGATAATTATCACACAGTATTTCTCTGTTTGTTTTTAATTAGTAAGTTAAGCTTGAAAGAAGCTAATTCCACTGAATTTCTTGTTTTTCTGTAATTGTCTGGAATAAGATGACTCTTGATAGTTAATTTACAATTAATTGATGCATTATTATGATATTTACATTGCTTAACATACTGGTTTTTGCAGTTTTCAAAAGCTGATGACAGAAGCTTAGAAAAAAAAATTGATGAATTTCTTGTGCTTATTGTTTGTCAGAAATTTGGTCGGAAGGATGGTTATCATTCGCCGTGGCATTTACCTCAATTGCGAAATCTTCCAAACGAATCACTAAAACAAGTAAAAATTATAAATAAGTTGGTTTCATTTTTTTTTATGCATTCCTCACTTTTAATGAGATATTATTTCATGCATCATTAATATTAATATATTTCTCAATTTCTTTTTGTTGTAAATTTATCAGGTAATTAGTAAAATTTTAAATACATCAGGTAATTAGTAGGATTCTATATAATTTGACCTGCAGTCCTCACTTTTCTAGTTTCCAGAAATGATAGAGCAGAATTCTTTTGAATTTTTTAAATTATAGTGAAATATTTGCTTTTTTGTGAAAAATAATTTACTTGCAGACTTCGGAGCGGTGTCTTAAAGAATTATTTTCCGTTGAAATGTGTGGAAAAGGAATAAGCAATGCACCGTTCTCCGTTTATTTTTATAACTATCCTGCTCAACTACGACAACGGTTAAAAACATCGTCACGAGGTGCTGCGGTAAGTTGTCCTATCATTACTGATGTTTCATAGTAATCAATTATTTAAGAACAAAACTGTTCAGTTTGATCACAGAATTGGTTTGTCTTAATTTTTCCAGTTACGACTGTTTTAATTTAATAGATTCGTAATGATGCAGGAAATAATTTTTGCAGTCTGTTATCTTTTGTCTTCAGATTTCATCCTAAGCAATTTTTTCTGCAGGACATACATTATTATCCAGAAATTTTTTGAATAAATTAAATCAACTGATTTTGTTTGCAGATCTTTTTCTTCAAAGCCTTCTATATGAAGCGTGTTCCGCTGATAGTCAATGGAGATGAAATTGCAGATTACAAATGGGTCAGTGCAAAGGAATTTGGCGCAAGCGTAAGACATACGATATCATATCTTCGAGCTTTATCAACTCTCTTTCCTTCTTCTCTTTTGAGAAAAAACAGCTTTGAATGTGGTAAAAGAACAGAATCTCAAAAAACTCGGTTGAAAACGAATATAAAAATGCAATCTTCTTAGCATTTAATTTATTTTCGATTAGCTGACATATTTGCTTTATTTTGAGAAGATACTCAAAACTATATATAAGAATTTCTGAATACTGCGAAACTCTTCACTTTTTTTTTCAAATGATTAAAAAAGTTTTTTCAGGAAATTATTGTGTTTCTACTTAATCTGTCTTATTCAGAGAATTAGTGAGATAACAAAGATAGCATTTATGGCTCAGAGAAGTAATCAGAATCTCAAAAAAAAAATAGAGATCCAAGTTTATTCCATATGAATTTACTAATAAGTTGCAAAATTGTGATAATAATTGTGGTAAGGAATGATATTCATTGTGATAAAATCCGAAACAATAAAGATGATTGTTCAGTGGCATAAATTAATTAGTTGTCTTGCTAATAAAATATCGGTGACTGTTGAACGAGTCGAAAGAAAATAGCATGACTACTTGACTCAATCGAATAAGCATTTGCATATTACTTATTGTTCCTTGAATTCCTCCTTATTGACATCTTTATTTGTGCCAAAGCAACCAGTTCAGAATTTTTAAGACAGTGTGAGTTGCTAATGTTAAAGCAATAAAAACAATATTGTGGTTGATAGGGATATTTGGGCTTTAAAACAGTTTAGGTATAAAATTTAGGGCCAAGCATCAACTATATTCTGAAAACGATTATATATAACTCTAATAGTTTTTATCTTCTTTTCTTTCCAACAAAATACCAAACAAATTTGAAGTTCTAATCAAAAATTCTAAAATTCTACTAGATCTTTCGTTCGGTTATGTAGTAAATTAGGAAATTATTACAGTCAGTTTGCGAATCACAATAACAGCAATCGGTTCTCGAAAGTAAACTTGGTAGGTAAACCATCGAGCAACTGAATTATATTATTTGTTAATTAGTTTTTCTAATTTCAGAGAATTTATACACAGAATGCTTAGTGTGTTATGTATCTGTCTTCAGATGGCAGATGATGCAATAAATGATTGAGCAATCCTGGTGATTTATTTTCATCCTTTTATTTCACCTCATTCTGAATTCTGCATAAACTTGTAGTACTAACAAAAAAATTTGTTTTGAAAAATATATTAATGCAGCTGGAAGTAACTCTGCAACAGAGTTATTTGACTAATATAGAGTTATTTTATCATTTTGTCTCATTTTCATCATTTCACTATATCGCTGCTTTTCTAGTTCAATTTCTTTCTGGATACGTTGCATTGCGATATTCTTTCCATTTTTTCTTCGGCGTACTGAACCAAGCCTGAATGAACTGGTCACCCATTCCGGTTGACATTCCTCCTCAAATAAATCATATTCATCTTCCTCCTTCTCCTCTTTATGTGATAGCTGAGTCAGGATTGGCGTTTGTTTCACGTTGAGTGCCACGTTCGCTTCAAATAAATTCTATTAATGGGCCGAATGAAATCAGAAAATAACTACATCTATCTGAATATTAATTAAGATTTTAAGCAAAATTTTTTTCATTTAAGACGAAGAGTTTATTGTATATTGTTTATAAATCTTTCATCTATTTGAATTTTTTTTTTATTGGTTTAAAATAAGAAATCCAAATTCACTGAACAGAATATCAGTTGATTGTTGAATCCATTTTAATGTC
This sequence comes from Onchocerca volvulus, assembly GCA_000499405.2. NCBI lineage: Eukaryota > Metazoa > Nematoda > Chromadorea > Rhabditida > Onchocercidae > Onchocerca > Onchocerca volvulus. Next base: position 6,149,472 of record HG738139.1, on the reverse strand, counting down.
AGTAGCAGAGTTATTCTAAATGGAATGAACTCCATTTTCCTGGAATCATAAGTCAGACAATTTTATTTGTTAGTATTTTGAGCTTAACTGCGAGTGTTATGGAGTTTAAAAATGCGATGAAATATAAAAGGAACATCAGTGATATAGAAGGAATCCGAGTCAAAAAGAAATAAAGTTATCAGTATTTACCGGTGATTCCCGTAGGCATAGCTCGTTCTAAACGGAATTTTGGTGGGATACTGTTTACCAAGTTGTTTTTTTCAGTTCTGATGATAATAGATGCTTTTGAAGAATTGTCTTCGCTTCTAGTCTCTGTTTGACCAATTTGCCTGTCACCTTAAGTTAATTTATATTTAAATTCATTTATAAGAAAATTACATCACTTAATTAATTGTTTAGTTAAATTTCATTCATTCATTTATAAACAATGAAGTAGGAGAAATTTATTTGCCGTTAATCTTCTAGCTCCTTAGTGTGATATAGACATGCATTCGCTAACGTCTTGAATGATCCATTAAATCTGGATTTGTTTTATAATCAGAGTTTACTATTCCTTATATGATTTTCATTTTTTTGACGGCAAAAAAAGAATAAGCTGAGTTTTGAAAAGATGAAGAAAGATCCTGAGATCCTGAGAATCATTGTGAATGATTTTACTGTCATTATCTATGTTAATAAAAATGTGTTTTTTGTCAATCTACATAAATAGAAATGTGAATGTTCCTTGTTACTTCACATAACTTTGCAAGTTCTTCACCGACTCTTTGAAATTTTGAAATAACGTTACATTCTACCTATGTCAGGTAAATGAGCGGACTGAATTTTTTCGACTACGCCCTACACCACGTCTTCATGAGCGGACAGAATTTATTAATCACGCTTACTTTTTGCATTTACCGGGAGCCGGTCATTTCGCATGCCCAGCTAATAATTCGTAAAATTACGATTACATCAGTTCTGGACAGTTATAATATTTCGATAAGATTTATATTATCTTTATATTCAAAAGCAAGAACAGCTCATATCCTCTTCATTTTCTCATTCATTCGTTACAGTAATCATATTTCTATCAGCTGCTGAAAATTCTGCAAGGAAATGAAAATTCAAGAAGGAAAAGATATGCTACTTGAAAACATACGGTACGAAAATATAGTCGTCGATGGGTCTGCGATTGGTATATTTTCATTGAATTTAGTATTATATATTTGTCGTTTCTTAATGTCGTCTTTATTATTGATAGCAAAATATTCTAAACAAAACAAATTTCATTGTCAACATTATTCTATCATTTCCTATTCTTTTTTAGGTTTCTGTAAAGTAAGCTAAATCATTTGTTCAAATGCTCATATCATGATAATTGTTCTAATAAAATCATGAAAATTGCTCTAATAAAATCAACGACACTATGACTTTATTGATAAATGTAGTCACAATTGTAATAAATCACTTCTTCAAAGTTTCTGATTGATTTATGCGTTTAATGCTAAGTTTACTTCAATCAACAGGATAAGAAAATATTGAAATGCTAAACCTACTGCCATCAAATTAGGCTGCAACTGTATTATTTACCTATATCGTAAGTTTTCTGCAACGGGGGTTCTTCAGTACCACGGTTTTCAATCTATCCTATATCATAAAAAAAAAAAAAAAAGAAAAAAAACAGATCCTGTATCATAAGGTTTTCAACTGCAGTACCGAAGAACTCCCGTTGCAGAAAACTTCTGATACGGATCTGTTTTAAGGTGACTTTGAAGTACTCTCAAGTGTTGTCACAAATTGCTACTCTATGGGATGCTGATAACTTGCCCATGCGTTGTCTAAAAAATTCTCCAACTGATTTAAAGAAGATTTGTAGTTTTCGATTTCAAGATGCCTCTCATTCCGTTTAGTATATATAATAACTTTGAAAATTAAATCGAAACAAAGAGCTTACGGAATGTATTCTTTGACAAGTCAAATTCTGCAGCTTTTCTACTTTTCAAGTCTATTGATTTTGAAATAGCCTTCTCATCGATATTTTTTCTGTTCATAGTTGCTGAAAAAATGAAATGTCATTTTGGAAAATACTTTTAAATCGAAAATCTTTTCATGACTGAAGATACGAAGTTAAGAAATTCAAATAAAAATACTTAAAATGTTAGAATAATCACATTAGACGCTTTATTGAAGACATAACCAGTCAGCATGGTTATCAATTACTTCACTGCATTAACATAGGCTATAAACAGTATCAATATTATCAGTCATCAATATGACTGCTTTTAACCGGTCGTTTACTGATAATTGCAAATATATTATCAAAGCAAGGCATAATGAGTGATAGAAGCATGGAAGAAGAATCGACGGGAAATTTTGATGAAAATTTGGTGAAATTCTTCGGATGTTTTTGGCTGCATACACAAATCTGTCATGAATTATTGCCTAGTCTATGTAGATTGCTGTTTCTAATTCTTTTTTTCCTCGAAGAGAGTTAAAATATTATAAAATCACTTTGGAATCCGCAAAAATGCGATATGTTATAAAACTTAGGTTACTCTACTATTCGCACTTTTGCCCCAATAAAGTGATTTAATTTGTAAGAAAAATTATGATCGAATCCCGGGAATCCGCAATTCACTATTATCTGAATTCTCAATGACTTTTGCAAACTATTGATTACTATTTATTGGTTATTTTGATTCAATTCAAAAAAGTGAAATAGTTCAAGTGGTAATTATAAAATTATTGTTGGCAATAAACCAGCGTTAAAGAATTAGTTTTAATTAATGGTTAACCAATATATTCCCATTTTCTTACAGGCATTCCACCTTGCTTTTCTTCCAGTAACTCAAACTCGATATTAATTATTACTGTTAATTTGCGTAATATTTGGACATTTTGACGAACGAAGTCCACGGAATCTTAATCTTAATCTTTCCAAAAAGTTCATACATTCAGTCTTGACAAATTTTACTTTGATCCGATTGTAATTATCCCACTAAATCCACTGAATTCGTTTTAACCAGAAAAACCTGACTGCATGTAACGAATATTCAAAAAATATTCTTTTTGTCAATTTTATCAGTCATTCTTCAAATGACACAACTATTAAAAAGTTGAAAGATTCAAGAACATAATAGATAATGAAAATTGGAGAATTGCTTGACATTAGAAAAAATTTTTAAATGTTCGATAATTTTGATGAAGTGAAGACTTTCATCGAAATTTCGAATCAGTACTATCTTTCCCAATGTACTTGCATTGTCTTTTCAATTTATAGATTTGGAATGGAATTTGAGGAAGAGAAAGCAATATTTCCCTGGACTATTCAGCTCCCTTTCATTCAGCTCTTTTTCATATTTGGAAAAAATTGGGTAGAAATTCGCGAAAGAAAAAGTAATTCATAGTATTTGAAAAGTATAGTTGTTTGAAGGATTGAGAAGAAAAATTAACTTTTTTCAAAAAAAAAAAAAAAAAAAAGAAAAAAAGTAATTTCAACCATTCGAGTAGATTATTACCGGTTTTAAGAGAAATTGTTTGGGTGATGCTGGACGGAGAAATTGAAGCAGGCCTTCCCTCAACAACGTTAAGAACAATTGCTGTTTGGCAAGAAGTTTGCCGAAGCTCATCGTCTGGCATCTTTTTACTAATTCCTGAAATCATAATATTTGGCAATTATCTTAATTACAATGTACTATATAATTATGATTTTGATGATGTATTATCAAAGAAATAGTATTTCTCGAAAAACGATAATTATGACTTATGGGAATAGTATTTGAGTGAATGGAAAGGAAGTGAATGAAATGGGAAACTTTGCCCATTCCAATAGCATTACTCTGCAATCATGCATGATTGCATGCTTTTGTTGCATTTACTTGTTCATAGCTTAAAGTCTAAATTTTTCAGCTTTGTCTTATTCATTAAATGATTATGAAGAATAACTATGAAGCTCCAAGTCTTTTAGCACAAACCAATATTTCATCAAACTTTACTTATGAATTATGTGTAAATTCTAGCATCGAGATAAAAAAGTGAAAGAAAGTTCCGATCACTTCCAATCAATCAATTGAGTTGAAATTGGAAGAATACTGTAATATTGAGCGCATATAGTTTGAAAAAATATTTCACTATCTCTCATTTTTAGAATTTCTTATCGGATTGAGTTAGCTAAAACATAAATAATCTGTATAGAAAGAGTTGAACTTCGATCTTTTTGTTTGTTCCTACCAATACTCACAATCTGATATTATGAAATTATGCAAATTTAGCGAATGAAATATTTCCTTGTTATAGGTCATGCTGTATATTACGCTTAGTATAACAGCACAATAAGGCCTGCAACTTTCATTTTTTTTAATTTTCAGAAATGATATAAATCTATTTCTGCGCGAAACTTAGAGTGAAATACTTACGAGGACTGTTTAGGTTTTGTTCATTAGTAGCCGATTCTTCCTGAATTTGGCTATCGCATTGATCCAGCTTTATATGTGTCGGTTTAGAAGTTTCTAGTTCAAGTGACCTGCCTTGATGTTCCGAATATCCTAGAATCCTTCTCGTTTCCGACTGTCTTTGCTGCTCTTTGGCCGCTAACATGGACTTTTCGAATATTTTGTCTTAAAATATCTGTTTGATATATTGCAATCAAAAAAGTATTAGAGAGCATCAAGAATAGCTTTGAGCAAGAAATTCCACTTAATTGTTTCATTTAAATCTAATTGAGAACAATTCTGAAAAAATTGTTTCATATTTCAATGATTTTAAGTAATTTTTGTCTTTTGGCAAATTAAAGCTTGTATATCGCAAAGAGTTTAAAATTATCCATTCCAATTCGATGATTTTTTGATTTTACACTTACTCAAACCCATCCATTTTAAAATTAACCTATTAGGAGCTTTTAATATATTAATAATAATGAAGATACAACTATAAATATATTCAAAAGAATAGCATTAGAAGCAGTATGATAAATTCGCCTGGTGCATTTTCAACTTTAACTCTTACTTGAACTCCCAAAATCTCGAGACTATTTATATCTTTATCTTGCTTTCTAGTACCTGAATTCTCGTTGGCCAATCATAATTATTCATCTACACATAATGCCCTTTTGATCCTATAATAACAGGCTCTATAAGCACCAGACTAATGTATCATTCTTCACTGGAGACAACATTAAAATGATAAAGACATTGTCAAATGAAATGGATTGAAACTTCTATTATTATTAATCTTTTTTAAAGATTATTCTCAATTGAATTAAATTTAATTTTAATTTTGATGAACTGAAGTAAACTTTGAAATAAAAGTAATCTCAAGCAAACAGAAACTTAAAGAGTAGAATAAAAAGTAATTTGTAATCTTTTAAAATTAAGTACAAATTTAATTTTTTGAAAAAAGGTGAAACATATGAAGAAAAGTAGCAAACGTATGAAATACGTTGAATCAGTGAATTGTCTATGGTATGGATAGATAGGAATAGCTTTATAAAAGATAGCGATGTTCAGCAAGACATTTCAAAGAGCAAAAAAAAGTAATGAATAGTTTGGTGTTTACTTATTGATTGTGAATGACTTTCGAAAAAGTTTCTAAAAAGGTACCGTCGATGATGGCTTGCACTCTTTACTTATCATTTATATCACACCCTTGCACAATCCATCATGTCTTCAATTTTTGAGCTGACTATATGATTGTCTCTTCCGTTTCGCTAGTACATTTTTGTTCATCTATGTTTCTCTTTTTTCATCTTTTTAAAATTTCCTCATCTAAATTTATGATTAGTCATTTTATAGAATCAATCCTGAATTTGGAAACGTCCTGTAAACAGAATTTTGAAAGTACCACTTGGCAAAGTTCCATGTTTGATCATCACTTTGGCTCCATTTTCATTATGGGAATTTGCATTTTGAATACGTTGCTGCAGCATTCCTCCAATTATTCGCTCAAATTCTTGAATTGTTTCCTCTGGAAAAGCAAAAAAAAAAAAAAAAAAAAAAAAAAAAAAAAATTTTTTAATTTTTTTCCCTGGAAAAAAAAAAAAAAAAAAAAAAAAAAAAAAGAAAAACTCAAACGAACTGTTTGTTAACCAATGGCAGGAATAGCCTTTTCTTGTAAATGATTTCCATTCATCGATTTAAAATTTGATATGTAAGGCTAATTTCAAATGTTTAGCACTTTCTCTTGCAATAATGCTATGATCTTTGTTAAATAGAAATAAAAGTTATTTTCATAAAAAAATAATCGTAATAAAAGTTGAGAAATTATTCGAATCATCAGATGCAAAACACTCCTCTATACTCGATTAATATTGCATGAGAGCAGACGAATTATCAATTGCCTGCACTATAACACTACTTTTTCTTCTTATCAAACATTTTTATATTTTCTAGCTCGATTATTCAGCAAGTACCATAGAATAATCTATGACTACAGACATATTATCATTGATTTCCTATTTTTGAGCAAAAAATACGTAAAACTTTACAAACTAGCGAAAAACCGATGAATTTTTTTTAAAAATACTTATGCAAATGAAGGTATTTTGTAGGAAAGTTTGCTATTTAGAGAAAACTTCACTGAAAGCAGCAGATATCGTGGGTGATTTATGAGGAATTTGTTGTTGAGATAATTTTCGATTCGCTTCCACACGTTTAGCATTTGCTGTTATCCAATTTTCAATCTTTACTGGCTTCGATGTTTCAACTTTTGGTTCTAAATGGATATTCATGCTAAATATGCTCATGAACTTATTTGGATGAAGTGGAAATTTTTCTCTAAGATTTTATGAAAATTTTTCGATATGATGAATAGAGAAGTTCCCATAAGTATTTGAAAATTAATTTCATGATATTGAGGTTATAGACCGCCATATCTGACAAAAAAGTTAAAGAGACCTTCATTATTTTCACAATTTGAAACAAAATACTTTCATGGATCAAAGATTAGCTTTTAACTTCTGAACCTATTTGAAACTAGTCTATACTCCATTTTCCATGCATGGTGAATTTGGATTCAGTGTACCGCAAGGCCTATGTATCATATTTTTTTGTCACAACCGATTTCTACGTCGAACGATATTATTTTGAAGTACGAGATGTATTTCTTGATTTTTTAAGAAATGCTTTGATTCGGCGAAATATCCGGCAAGCAAAGTTTTTAACAGCTCTGGTGGTTCTTCAAGTTGGGGCAGTTTAATTTTTTTTTTTTCCAATTGCGCAACATTCCTTTCGTTTCTCCATTAAATTTCAGAACCGTGCAATATAAATATACTTCAGTCTAGTGCCGATAAGAACATGCGGGCTCAAACTATAATCATCAGCTGGGTTTTACCAGAATGCAAACGACTGTTATCGCATGACTGGTGAACACGGAGTCATGTTTGACGCTGATCAAGAAATACTAAAAGTGAAGTGGCGCGATATAGTTTCAAACGTGGCGACAAACTTGTTTGCCACCAAAACGCTCCAGTTCACAGATAAATGACAAAGATCGACGCAGCAAGAGCAACAGCTCGGAATTCCAAGGGTTCCAATTCGACAGTTCAAAGCGACGCAACAATAGCAGCAATCCCACAATTCATTTGAACAATATTCTTTTCTGTCAACGACAAAGGAAAGAATAATCCAGTATTAGTTTGCCTGGATATTCTCTGATAATTGCTTGTTACAAAGAATCAATCTTCATCAATCAATAAAACCTTTCTTAGCAGGATTCATCTCTGTCATAAAAGATATAAAAGATCTCCTCACATCTATTGCTGTCCCAGTCGAATCATAATAGCAAGAATCAACCTCCAATCCAACCAAACTACAAATCAAATTACAAAGTATCAGCTTTACTCCCAAACACTAGAAACATGCTCTTTCTCTTTTCTTTTTTTCCACTCAACCAGACTGAGCTACAGCAATGCGTGTATAAAAACATAGCGTATTCGAATGCAATGTTCTGTCAAAATTTCAAAGCAATAGGTAAGGACTTTCCGATATCTAAGATTTCGAATTAATATAGATAAGGCGAGTGTTTAAGAACTTTCGGAGGTTTAAGATATTTGAACATTGATATTTCTATTTATATAGACTAGCTGAATGGGCCACGCGGAGCGTATCCGGTCCAGCTAGTATATACATATTTTTCTGAAAATCGATTTGGAAAATCCTACCAGAATTAATCGTCGTATTGTTGTTCTGAACTGGATGATGACGTCTGATGATCCAAGTAGGATGAGTACCATCTGTTAAGAATGATAAGCTATCCATTGTAGAGTTGAAGCGTAAGATTTTCTGAAACTTTGTTCAACTTTAAATTAAATTTATTTACTCAGCTAAAAGTCTGGAAAGAATATTATCAAAGTTATAAGAATCGGACAAGCGTTATTTATTCTTCCAAAGACTTGTCGAATACCTTTATGGAACACCTCTACATTTCGAGAGAGCGAGAGATAATTAATTGATGGAGATAATATCATGATCTATCAATTAATTAATTAATTAATTATCTCCACTTCACCACGAAGTATATTATTTGCGAAGAAATATATCTAAAGCTTTTCCTTCAACTTATGCAATTGTTGTGAATAATGTTTATATTAATAAATCAGCACGTTTTTACTGCTATTTATCCAATATCTTATATTTATTTCAGTTTCACATTTTTTATTGCTATTTTATATTGCAAAGATGCCAAAAACTTTCAACCAGTAGATGTGTCAAGTTGAAATATATATTTTTAATTAGTGATAAACACATTGAGCAATTCTTCTAACGAAGTATTTATTCTGGATTTTCCATTTCTTTCCAAATGTGACAGACAGAATCAAAGGTTAGATTGATTGTGATTTATTGAATTGACTGACGAATGAATTACAATTTTTGTATTATTTGATATTGGAATACATTCTCAAATAATGTGTTTGTATTACATATCATTTGAATAATCACTCTATTGTCTCTCGATTGGACTAAAAAAGTATTATCAAACAGAAAACAAATTCAACGATTTTTTCATTTCAATTCAGAATGAAGCATAAGGCAGCGGATGAAACTCATAGTGTTATCAGCATATTTGACCTATGAACTGTTTAAACTTGCAGTGCAATTGTGACTTAAAAGTTTTACAAAGAAGATGAGAGCTTTGAAGGGAATAAGCATAATGAATTGTGCGAATAGCAGAATTCAGAAAATGCTTTCGATATTCGTCGAATCTCGAGAAACGGATTTTTATGCTACAAGAACAAATAAATTTCTCGTTGGCAAAAAGCGTTAAATGTTATAGTTGCCACTTTAATTAAAAACATGTACTCAAATTTATTTATAATGGAAAGAGAATGTTGTCCGAAACCAGAATTCACAATTGTTAATAAATTTCATTTCCATTTTGCTTTTGTTTTTTTAATTAATGGTTTTAAAAATGATCTTTCAATTAATATACTGAATTTTTAACTTTCGTTCGAAGCTAAGATAACCTGAATATCTGCTGCCGAAGTTTTCTGAATTGGCATATCAGTTTGAGATTTAGCCGATTTTTGAATCATAGATTCTGTCTGAGTTATTGTTGCATCAAAAGCCTTCAGAGTTCTGCAAAATCTATCAAATCACCAGAATTTTAATATTAACAGTTTTATAAATTGCTTAGCATGGCGTGCATTTTCAGATTTGATTTTTTTTTTTTTTTTTTTCTAGAAATCATGAGGCAAATTCCGTGAATAATTTTTTTTAATTTGATAATTTTCTCTTCGTGTAACAATATAACAAAGCATCATTACTGCAGTCATAACTGCTTATCAGTAATTAATCATGACTAAGAAATAATCAAAAATCACTTATAAATAAAATCAGTAATATTTCCGAATTGTTTATCAATCATTTTCTTCTTATCTAAGCCTTTTCCGGTTATCATTTTGATAATGTCACAAAGAAGTGCTTCTAATAGTGGCTGGAGGGCTGGAACGGTAAGAAATGTGATTTTGCATGCTCTGATAATCATTTTTCACACTTTTTAAAACAACATTTCATTCAGTCACAACATAACTCATTCCCCAATTTCTCTTCGTTTGAGCTGAAGCTGAGGATTTCAGTTGATTTGGCATCGTATCAAAATATGATCGTTCATGATCAGTGATTTTTTCCATATTTGTCAAACTTCGTTGATCAACAACTGCAAATAACTGGAATTAAACATTGCTTGCATTTTTGCAGCAGGTTTGTGATGCCATCGATCAGCAGTCATTTAGTTCTGGCAATTTTAAATTTTGATATCATTTCAACAGGAATGATTATATAAGAATATGTTGCTTAGATTGTATCCAGCATGATATTTTCTTTATTCTCACTAGCATTAATTCTTTTCTGATAAAAGTGATAAGTTTAATTTGAAAAATAGTCATAATTTTCGCATTTAGCCCTAATTATTTCAGTGCATCCTTTAAGTCAGCATTAAGAGGCAATTACAGATTATTTAAACTGTTTAATTTTTGAAATTAACAGGAATAATTTTGGAATATTGATCATAAATTGATTTTTCTTGGTTATTCTTCAAAACGTCATTCCATCAGAGTTCGTTTTAGACAGACTGATTACTTTTATGATATACTCTTTCACTAGTGCTATCGGCATTAACTTTTTTTCACATCATTGTATTACTGATAATGAAAATAATGTATCATTAATTTGTAAATATGGTAGTGAAAATTTCTTCGATATCATAAGATACCAATTATTACCGTTGTCTTTAAGAAAAGTCGAGATTATCATAGTTTTTCAATCTTTTATCTTCTTATCCGCATTATCGTTGACGTTCACCGTTTCTGTAAATGAACAAGGATATTTTTAGAATAAATAAAAGCAAAAATTCAAGAACATAATCTTCTCTCTCTTTCAAAAATTTAAAATTTTTGAGAAAAGAATTAAATATTTAGAAAAATGCATTATCATAAATCTTTTGCTTTAAATAAATGAAAGCAAATTTCTGATTCTCTCCGGGAAAAATGAAATATTTTTGATAATGCTTTTCTCTCACATAAATAAAAAATACGCTTTCAACAACAATAAAAAATATGAACAGATTATTATCAACAATATATTTCGATAATTGAAACGCTAAGATATATCTTCTGTGATGCTTTAAAAAAAATTTTATATTGCATCTATTTTGTTTCAGTTGGATTTACACTGATTTCTAAGTAATTATTTCAAACGAATATCATCTTAAATGCATAGTTTCTGATGTGAACTTTCATCTCGATGAAGTGTTATTGCAGTTATCATATAAATCTTAGAATAAATTTAGCTATTAATAGATCTCGCATACTTCATAAATGATAAATTGATAATAAATTGTATAAATAGTTGATAAATTGATGCTAAGAAAGTAATTCACATTAAGAAAGTTCTATTTCTGCTTGATGAAAAGAAGAAAATACAAAAACGAACATCAAGCTTATAAAAAACTGTCCTGCTTCAGATTTTTTCACACTTCCTATCCTAGTTTCATCGGAACTTTTAATTGCTACAATACCGATCGATATTCTAGATGTAGATGAGGAAAATTTGAAGATTATTTCGAAATTGAAATTCAAGAAATTCCATTTAGTAAAATGACACACTATTTTGTACAGATGATTAATTAAAAATCTGAACTTCTCGATGAGTTCTGCAATTATCTATTTTTATCCAGTTTACCTTAAATGCCAATGCAGACGTGTTGTTATAAACTCAATACTCAAAAATTAGCAGAACCCAACTTCACCAGTTAGATATTTCATGTAAGCATGAAACAAAACTAATCGCCATCAATTTTCAATTTTCAATAAAAGTATGACTTTTTAAAAAAAAACAAACCAAAACAATAACTGGGTGTAAGTCTTGCAAAAACAAATTGTTGATTGATTGCTGAAGAAGGAAAGAGCAAAATTTGAAGCGATTACGGCTTTGATGAGCGGCACAACTATTATTGGAAGGAGCTTTTATCAGTGATAATTAATAATGGTCGCCTATATATGCATGTATCGATATGTATGTTTAACGTGTCTCAATGCAAGCATAAACATTAAGCATTGTAAGGCCACTTCAATCTCTGAATCATTTACAACCCTGCTTTGTTTACAGTTATCAAACAAGATCTTTAGCACATGACCAGAATTCATAAAATAAGCGGTGATCATGCTCGCTCAAATAATTCGTTCTTGTAAAGCAGAAATAGTTCTTTGTGAAATGAGAATTTTATGTCAAATTACGCATTAGGAAATGGGAGACAAGGCAAAGCAACACATTTTGTGAGCATGTAAATGAGTGCACCAAGTTCGCGGCAGTATGAAGAATTCAGAAATAAACAGGTCTACATCCACAGCAGTTGAAATTCGTTAACTTCCAAGAGTTATACATTAAGCGAACTTGTTCATTATAACTCTCGTTAAAATTTTTCCAACATCCGTGCAATAGGAACTATAACATTACTAAAATTTTTGCAGTATGGTAATGCAGCTAATCACTTCAATACCAATTGATCATGTCCAATTCGAGTTTACCAAGCCAACATGCAATATTCCCTCAATGCGATGCTTCCAGTATCAGTTTTGTATTATGTTTCGATACTGTTTAGTTTTACCATCCTTATATTGTCATTACAAAAATTTTTAGATCATTTATCACTTATTAGTTTACTTACAACAAAACTGAAATGACATCATTTTCACTCAACTCCAATATAAATTTGATTTATTGCACTTTTCGATATTCTGCAAAAAGTTTATAAATTTCATACAACACTGCAGCTTACATTCGTCGGGAATATACAGTTATTTCTAATGTACTAGAAGAAATGGATCACACAAGCTACATCAGTTTTCTGTCTAATTGATGATAAATATGACTTCGTTCTTGCACTTAATTCCCTTCCCCTCCCTCTCATTTTCATTCCTGAATAGACAAAGGCAGTGCTTCCATAAAGTAGTAATTGTACTGAAGATAAGCTTTTTTCTGAATGAAGAAATATCGTTTATTTGCTATGCATAATTTAAAAAAAAAAAAGAAAAAGATATCAAAGAGCAAGAATTAATGCTTATATAATTAAGACTTGGTTGTTCGCTTCAAATTTTCCTCCTTACAATGAACAAAATCTTCCATTTCCTGATTCCTCCAATAAACTCCAGATCCACGTAACGAATCACTTGACTGGCGCAGCTTATATGCTCCTAGTAAGAGATTCAGCATTTAAATTCAGCAACTTTAATTTGCTAATGGTATGACTGACATAGAATTTCAATTTCTAATAATTTTTCTTCTGACTGATTACGTCATCTGAAGTTAAGATTATTAGTAAATTATTTTCCGTTATAATTGTTAAGCAATATTCAGCTATAATGTTTTGTAAGTTTTAAAGATCCGATCCATTTCCACTGCCCAAGAACAGAAATTAGGAAGGAAGGCTTAATTTACACTTATATCTCAAATCTCTTTTGTTAAATTGATTTAGAAGAAAACGAAGCGCTAGATTCAATTGTAAAAAGTGAATTTCGATTTGAAAAACGAAAGTTACGACAATTGCAACTAAGTATTACTGTCATCCATCATTAAACCAGATTATGCGATACCTAAATTCGGGAACATTCATTCTACAGAGATTTCTGAATAATTTGATTCAAACCAAGTTCTATCGAAACAAAAATGGTGCAAAGATATAGTCAATAATATTATGATTTTAAAATGAGTTAGGATACTTTTATTTGCTCAGCCAATTACTCGGTCAACGAAAACTTACCCAAAGCAATACCGCCAAAGACCACAAAAATACCAGTGGTTGCAGTAATACGTTGAAAGAGAAGTGACCAACCCATGGAAATGATCTGCAAGTAAAATAATTGTATTCAATAGAAAGAACAACGAACAATTCCATTCACAAGCTTAGAGATAAAAAATTTGCAATCAACAGGAGTCTATTTCATTACTCGGTGGCTAGTTACATTTAATACTGTATTATTGTTTTAATCACATTATTGTTTTGAATTGTTTTAATTACTGTTTTTTGTTGTTTTAATTGCTGTTTAATTTGCTCTTTACTGTTCAATTTGTTTTAACTTGTAAATTATTGTTTTAATTACTGTTTGAAATTATTGTTTTTTTGTAGAATTGGAAAGATATCTACGGAATTGCTCTTAATGAAATAGTACTGTACCGCAACATCGCGGCATCCAATTAACAAGTTTAGAGATAAAAAATTTGTCTGTGTCAATAATCTCACATATTTATTTTTCATTATGTATGGCACTTCTAGTAATCAACACTTCATTGAGTATGTGATAGATGGACAAGTCGACTGTACTTTCACAAAAAGTCATAGATTCCGCAGCTTAAATGTTCCACAAATTCGATTCCAATAACCGATCGGTTTCAGAATCATATAAAAATGTATGAATATATAATCTCAGTGCTTGAAAAACCATTCAATCATCAGTCTGAATCATTTTCAGGACCGAACACATAAATATGGCAAATGGATTATATTCGCCAGTTTCAAATTACATCTGTGCCGCTTTATCATTTATGGGCCTAGCCATATCAGTCTATGCATTGTACGTGCAACATAATTTAGATAATGACATCAATTATCAGCCAGTGTGTGATATAGCTTATTATGTTAGTTGCTCGAAAACTTTTCGTTCACCGTTTGCCAAAGGTTTCGGAGTTACATCATTTATTTTTGGAGCTGATCATACATTAACCCAAGTAAGTCAATAAAATAGACATTGGGAAGGATAAAAGAAGTCAGTATTTGAAGATTAATAAAAATTTGGAATTATGACACAAGATTTAACTCATTAACTTCCATTCTGACCAAATGTAAGAAGTTAATATGAGTGCATAAATTTCGAATACTAATAAAGATATGCGTGAAAATACGCAATAATCTACATGATACCGATACGACAAAAGTTTATTTTGCTACTTATAACAAAATCGAACTTAAAAAAATAAGAATTCCAGCTGTGATAGATCTACTTTATCTCAAAAACATATGATGCATGATCAACTAAAATTATTTCAGAAAAATCCAGTTTACGGTTGTCTTTTTTATACTTTCATATTTCTACTACAATTCATCCATTGTTCTTGGGCGAGGAAGCTATCGCAGATATTATTGGTATTCGCGAACTTATTATCAATATACCTCTTTTTTATTCTCATTTATTTGCGCACAGTTTGTGCGGTTTGTGTATGCAATTACGTCATTAATGCATTGTTGCTTTATTTTTCATTCCAGAAACATCCCGTTTTGGATCATAATTCGATTTATAATAAAAAGAGATCATAACCTTCTTACGTTTGTTTTCAATTCTTTTCGCGTCGTTTTTTCCGTCCCCTTCTCGCAAGAGTTGAAATTTTGAATACTGTGCTGTAAATTCCAGAATATCAAGTTTGCACAAATATTGACGGATTACTAAAAATTTTGTTCTCTTCAGGAACCCTAAGAATTATAAATATGTAGTTTTCTATTATTCAGATAATTTGTTAGTGCTAACGCATTGTTTTTATTTATTCAAAATATATTAAAGATCGTAATATTCAATTACTATTTAATTATTTCACACTCGCATAAATTAGTGGTTTCAATTATCGGTGCCTTAAATTCACATATGCATTGATTGCCTCTCAATATTCACTTCTTTTATAAAAAATAAAACTATAACATGAACTGACTTGCATGCGGGACAGATTGGACTGAAGTGACATTGAACTGAAAGACATACGGAGCATACCCATCCAATACTTACTGGAACACCATGGCAATGGCAGCTAGCTCGATAATCCACTGAGGTCGATGATGAAGGTGATGGAAATGCTGATCGCAATGATGCCTTTCCAAGCATAAAACACTACAACATAAGAAACATTTGATGTTTATGAATTGTGAAAGACTGCTCAAACCGTCTTTTTTTCCAATCTCAGATTGATATAACCGAACTACCTTAACTCTTCTAATCTTTCCAATGTTCTAATCAATTTTAGGAGAAATGTTCACAAATGATTTACTTAATTTTTTCAGAAGATAGTCTTCTATCAAAAAAAAAAATAGGACAATTTACGATACTAACCATTGTGTATTGCAGCAACTGCCTCGGTTTTTTAACATTTAAGTAAGTACCACCAGTGATATCGCTTGCCTGTTGCAAAATTGGCGATGTTTCACCTAAAATAATTCAGATTATTAATATTTTAGTTAAGATGTTAGAAGGAACTATTTTATTATTCTCAATTTATGATAAATTATAATCTGGAAAATTAACTGGTTTATTGCTTTTGCATGGAAATAGAACATTTATCCTTATGCAGAATCCCTAAATTCAATTTAAAAAAGTAATTTCGAAGAAAAAAGTGATTTCTCATTATGCATGATCAAGATTTTTAGAAATAATTAACGATAATAATTTTAACAATTAGAGTATAAAAGGACCGAATTTTCGTTATCGTAAAATAGATTCTTCAAAAATTTATATAATGCAGTATTCCTCCAACATTTCCATGCTACTAGTAATGTCCAGTATTTTAAGCCAGCGCTGCATATTTGCTCTATTCTTAATCTTACTTAAATTAATAGTTGAAACGAGAAAACTAACCAATATTGGCCACATCAATGAGAATATTCTGCTTATGAGCAGCGAAGAAGATATTCATTAAAATATTATGCTCTCGAAGGAAATCGTTACCAATGTTGATAACAAGAATGCGTCCATCTCCGTTGTCAATTTCATTCTTGTAACGACAGATATCTGGAGAAGAAATATCATTTAAAATAGTGTGATCATTCTTAAAATAAACATTTGCCTTTCTAGAGCATTCCCACAAGTAAATGAATTACCACAGCTTTCTTATTTCTATTAAAAACACAAGCTTTATTAACTTATGTTGACGTTGTGAAAACATCAGTAGACTAAAGTAAGACTCGAATTAATACTTGATGTTATTCAGGTGTGCTATCAAAATCAGACAGGATGGTATTCCGTGCCATTAAAATTTGTAGATGGATGTGTACTGAAATAGCTACTAACAAAAAAGCATCAAAAATCAAAGTAGTGATATTACGAAATTTCTCAAAAGTAGCAAATCAATCTCGGTTAAGAGACATCAAGAAATAAAGTTACAACTTAGCAAATAATTCAGTAAAATAAATCAACTGAACTCATCAAACGAAAAATAAATTTTTGAGGATGAAAATCTCAATAGCTCCTAATAAATAAATTAAACGTACGACAAATAGCAACAGCAATAGCAGGTGCAAAAACGGCTGAATCTGTTGTATTTGTTGAGGAAGCTGATTTTTTGAGAGCATTTCGTATAGCTGTTTTTACTGCTGAATTCATATCTATCTAAATAAAAAGTGCAACATTTCTAATTGAATTTTGAGTGTTCATTCTACAAAAGCTGCAAATCCTAGTTGTTATCATGCTCCTTCACTATTCTCACGTGATATTTTGTGCTCATTACCAAAGCTTTACGAATAGTTTATATTTCTTTGATCGCCCGATTACTGTTTCATTGATCAAGGATTATCCTCATGACCCTCTCCTCTTTTCTAAACATACTTATAGAATGACTTAAAATGACATTACCAGTAATGAAATTTTTAAAATAATTAAATGAATATAATAAATAATTAAATTAATAACTCAAATAATTAAATTAATAACGTATAATGTATTAAAAGGATCATTATTCTATTATTGATCCTACCAGATAATACGAAGCGTAACTATCAATTTCCGTTCCATTATTGAAATCTGAACAAATTTCTTTGAAAACTAACATCTGTTGATGCATTTGTAGCATAGATAGTTGGTTCCGAAAGTGCACTATCAGCACCGATGATGATTATACGATTCGCCGCAGAAAGTGACATGTGTGCTGTTGTATAAGACGTAATAGAATTGATCAGCGTACAAATCATATTCTCATTGTTTTCCTTCTCGGTCAATTCACCCCAATGGCGAGCATCACAATCAATCACAATGGATAGACAAGTCATCTTTTGCAAATAAGCCACTCCGAAAATAATAGAATTTAAATTTCCGATCTGATAGAATCATGAAAAAATAATCCTTGAGGTATAATGTAGAAAATAAATAAGAAGTGAAAGAATCTTTCCGATAATTTTATTCAAATTCCAATGAAAATGCCGACACAACCTAGTCCTTCTTCTCAGTCCATTTCCTAGTTAACAACTAAAGAAAATCTACATCATACCTAAATTAAAATTATGATTTCAGTTACCAGTCACTGTATGCTGTCAGTCAGGATGAAATGACTTTTTATTTCTCTTCATCAAACAAATATAAAACTGTCTCCCTTAGTTAACTCATAACAGAAGTCGAATTAGTACTAATTTATAATAATCATACGCAAGCAGAACTCAATTTAAAAAACGAAAACAAAAAATGCTTCCTCCAGCCGAATAAATCTTTCATAAAACCCATTCCATTTAAATACCACTGCATGAAACTCTATGACTGGAATGTTAGTGAAATACAAAGATTTTGCACATCGTCATGTATTAAACATTTCAGCCACATCCGTTCGAATCACAAGTATCTTACAGAACATAAATTCAGAAGTAAGCTTACTGCAGACTTCACCCGCAATCTCTTTATTGCACAACACAATACTGGCTTCTTTTAACTAAAATTTATTTTTGGAGAAAAAACCGCAAACAACAGCCATAAAACGAAAGGAAAGAAGTTAAATAACCAGAGCAGTTTTAGAGCGAAAACAATTGCTATCAGTCAGAAAATAATATGATGCAACAGCGACAAAATCAAAGAAATTTTATTTTTTCTCGATGAAATCAAAATAAATGAAACAGTAAATGCGCCAAATCTTCAAACCTGGAAGAAAGCCTCGGACATATTAAATTAGTGTATTGTGTATCCACAAACAAGTGTGTAACTGTGTTACGTTCTGTACATATATATATATGTGTGTGTGTATGTGCACTGATCAACTATTCATAGAAGAAAAATCTTTCTTTAATTTCAAAGATTTCAGGAATGACAACTTATCACTTTGTTCTTCTTCACTCGGGCTATCCTCTTCTGGTATTCGGATGGCTGATGCATCTAATATACAACCTGGGTGGAATGTCTGCAAAAAAGATGATGCAAATAACTGATTATCTTTTTAATGACGAATTAGAGAGAAAAATCGACTTCCAAAAATTTATTTCAAGTGACAACAAATAAAACTCACTCTGCCATCTTGGTCAAGCATACAATCTCGAAGTTTCCATACATCATCATCTTCGTCCCAGTATTCTTCGAATTTCTCTTTACATACACCACATTCCTAAATGTTCAAATAAGACTGAATTTCATTTTAAAATGCCCTGATATTATTTGTTTGAATAAATGAAATCATTTCAGTAAATCTCAAAATTAACCAAAATAATTACCTTAGATGGAACGGAATCAGATGGTACGCTATACGTTCCCTTATTTGTATCCTTTGTTGCATCATTAGATCCACTACCTATGAACAAAATATTTGAAAAATTTTTCTGTTTACATTTTTTCGATTTAATTACTATAATTAAACATTTAACCATTAAAATACGTAATTAATAATTACACCATAAAATATCTTTCTGTCCTCAAAATTCCATGAAGAGCAGTAAAACGGATCTTATTATAAAAAAAGCGATTTATTTACCAGCGAGACGAGTTGCTGATGTAGATGCTGTTAATTCCTCTTGCTCACTAAATTCATACCATTCCTAGAATAAACAAAACAAAACCGATATTATTTTTATTTTTCTGAATTCCTTACCTGTTTGTCATAGGTTGAAAAATTCCAGAAATGCGTACCACATACTGATGTAATGAAGTTCAATCATCAAATGTTACTACTCTTTATCAAACAAGAATTGAAAAAGTGTGGAAATTAGAACCGATAATTTAAATGAAATCTATGGAAAACCGCGAAACTGCAAAAGACTTACATCACTTGGTAAGTACCAATCACGGCAACGAGAGCTTTCATTTGATCTTAGATTTTCACGAAAATGCCAGTCAAGATGCTGCTGGTATCTTTCACCTTTCAGTTCACTAAATCGCAAACCGCAGTTAGGACAAAGACGTCTTTTCTGATGAAGGCTTTCCACAACAGACGAATACCGTCTGAAACAAAATACACAATGACAATCCATTACGAATTATTTTTTTTTAAATTACTTAAAAACTAATTTTTAGTTACTTAAACTTCAGGAAAACTGATCGAAAATTGAGAACTAACATTCTAAGAGCACGCATCGAGAAAGATTTAAGATCAGTTGGTGGTTTTGGCAGCCTTTCGGTTACCTCACCACGATGTTCAGAAGGAATAGGTGGTGTAATCGATCGATTGGGTGAATCTCCTCCTGTTTCATCTCTTCTGTTATTTGCGTTCAGTGCAGAAAGAATCCCAGTACGCTGCAGTTTGGCAAGCAAACTCTTAACATCAACCGGTGCTTGCGGTTCAGTTCCACTAGGAGCTAAAAAATACTAAAAATTATTAAAGAAAGTGCAAGAATCCTTATATATGTCCCAAAAATTAGCGAACCAAAATATGGATCAATTATGCCAATTCTTTCCTCCTCACACCAGAAAAATACAGGGGAAATGAGAAAAAAAAAATTAAAACCTGTAGTTTTATTTGACCCCTCAACTCCTGTATGCGACATATATCGCAATAGTTCATAACATGGATCAGGCTCAATTTTAACTTCTGGCGGAGGTCCACCCAACCTGCAAAAGCTTCTAGTGCATCAACAAAAAACAGAAATATTTACTTTACTTAAAAAAAAAAAAAAAACATTTACTCAAATGTACAAAACTTTAAAAAGTAACTATATTACATACCGTATTTCATGACGTACTCCATTGATAGTAGCAAAGATTGGTGGGCCACCAAATGCACCTTTGAATGGATACGTTCCCATATATAATTCACGCGACGGTGCTCCAAATCTATAACGTGAAAAAGCTTCATTCCTTGAAAATATTCTCTAAATCCAATCAGAAGATAAATTATCGATGGCTTGAATTACATGATATGCAAAGTGACAGTTAAAAGATTACATTGTTCAATAACAGTAAGTAGGACAAGAATTAAAATGATTTTTATTGTACGAAAAGTTTTTAATCTAGTGATATATAATAAGGTCATTCGGAAAATTTACCTTAAAACGTGCTCCTCGCCATCAATTATCACTCTTTTCTCTTCACCAAATGCTAGCTGGTAAGCGACACCATCAATGATTACATTGCGTGGCACACCCGTAAAATAAATCCTAAATAAGAATAAAACTATTGAAAGACCTAGATTACATTTCGAATTAAAAAAAGTTGTACAAACACAAACCTATGTGGCAAACCATTCCGTTCGATGACTGGTACATCATTAATGTATGAAACTTCGTAGGCCCGACCATCCACAAATATTCTGTTATTTGCTGGGATACCTTCTAGTTTCGGAGTTTCATTATTGATGATCGGTGCTACATGGTTTGGGTCGGTTCGTATTAAGTCTTGCGTATTTGTAGAGGATATTATGGAAGGACCTGCTAGAATTGAAGTCATATTGGGAACTGCCACTGACAACGGTACGGTTGGCATTATAGGTGGTAAGAATGGTAATGGACCTGAGGTAGATGGAATAGCAGGCAAAATTAATGGTCCAGAAACTGGAACCATGACTGGAGCGGTGGGAGCTGTAATCGTGCTTGTACTGGAAGCTGCTTGTGCACGTCGTGCGGTTGTAATGAAAGCATGAGAACCGAGATCGTTTGTTGGACGTATTATAGAGGAAGATGTTGAAGGTGAATTCGTACGACGATCTCTGTCTTGAGGTGACGTATGTATACGAGGTTTTTTCTCCACTGTTTCCAAATCTGAGACACATGATGGAGACTTACGTTTTATGTCGTTTGGTGAACGCCCGCCGAATTCTTGTTCTTTTCTACAAAATGGTACAATAAAATTGTTGTTTGAGAAAAAATGAAATGGATGAAGCAAATTTTATAAGATCCAAGTTCAACATTAAAGATTACGACAAAACTTGCACCAGCGGACCTCATCATTTTAAAATTAAAGAAGATAGAGTCATTGTAAAATATTATGAGATTGGAAACTAATGATTTTCGCACACAAAAATGGTAACAGCAAATTATGAGAAGGCAAAAGGACAAAAAAGATAACAGCGCATCTGAAAGATAATGCCTGCAAAAGTTCTAAATATTTCTCAAATAATACAAAAGAGTCACAGTCAGGACTTTTACACTGAAAAGCTCATTGTGCTAAATCCAATAACTTCCATTTCACTATTGGTAATTCGATAAAATCCATAAGCAACAGGAAAGCAAAATTGATAAGATAGATTCTGCTGGGGCCAATTTCAATTCTTCAGATTCATTTTAATTTTCTTTTTCATTTTTTTTTCCATTTTCTTGCTTCTTCTATTCACTTCATTATTTCTTATTTTCTTCTTTTTCAGATTGCAAAGATCAAAATATAAAGATAATCAGTAATGTTGGATGTATTGCAATGTTTACAGGTTAGAAAACTGACGAACTTTTAATTAGTCAATTTTACTTTTTCTATGAGATAAAATGGCATCTACCTGTGCCCGAAATTCCGAGCACATGCATTCTCCAATAGGTTTCCAGTCTGTTGTGCATTTAATCTTTCATCAACATCATTGTTATCGCTGCAACAGCAAATAAAATAGTATTCTAAGATTTTGTTACTGACAATCCACTCAAAGTAAAAATGGAGAGGTCTAAGAGATCGAAATCATAAAGTGATCGGTAGTTAAGTCAGGTATATAAAAATTGTGACATTTGATGATCTTCTGCTTTTAAGAATAAAAATAACAGTTGTATGCTGCCTATAAAAATGCCTGACATATGAACAAGCAGATTTCAATGTATACTATACATAAACTTTTCTAATCTAAGTCTAAATGTTTGATCGAAGTACAGCAAAAATGACGCCATTCCGGAACATATACACCTATAAGAAATGTAAATGCTGTTTCCTCATCGAAATAGACTATTAATAATCTTCCATTTATGTGGACTTTAAAGATCAGTAAAGAAAATTTACATTGGTTCCTGCTTGACGATGACATTTTCTGGCCGAGCTGCAACCAACGGCACCGGTCTACCAGCTGCCACTCCATCAGAATGTTTCATCAATCTCGGGTCCAAACCTATCTTTTTCTTCTCACTGCTCATTTGCTGAAACAAAATCATTACGAACACAATAACATTTAAAAAAACTACCTCTTGCTCCTGTTATACTCCTCGATCTTTTTGTCGCCGGATTCTGACTGGATCTATGAATCAATTGTACAGGTAATTCAGTTCCAATGATAAAACATATTTATCCATAACATTTCTTAAAAATGTACTTCTGGAACAACTAACTTTTCCGGAAAACTCCTAGAAAAGATAATTAACCGAAAAAGCCAGTCGATACAATGCAGAGAAGAACAAGCGTAGCAAAACACCATCAAATCCGTTTTCAAATTAAATCAGTGATTTTGTGCGACAAAACTAGCACTGTGGACAGCTAAAAGATGTGTAAATTTTTCAAATCAGAAGAACCAACTTCTCCGCAAAAAGTTGACGACCGATCGATTGTAAACAACACATCAATTTTTCTGGAAAGCTCTCTGGGGATAATGGGAAAAAAAGTTTTAACTGAGATGTATGAGACACCCGTTACAATATTTATTTTTAAGTAATGAAACCGATTTCCACAGAAGCTTAGAAATGATATAATTGTAATATGGACAATAACAAAATCATTCTGTTGCAATAATAAACATTGTATTATTAAATCATGTACCAATTTGTTGTCAACAGTAGCACTGGTAGCAGTAGTAGTAATAGCAGTGGCAGTAGAAGGAGTAGATGTAGCTGTAACAGAATTTTTCTGTAAAAAGTGTGGATTGACATGAACTTTTGCCGCTGCTCGAGGCTGGTGTGATGTCATTACAACAGGTTGTGGCCTATGTCCAGATACTGGAGTGCTAACTGGCTGTGGAGTCACAATCGGCCAAGCTGGATCAATTGCGTTTACAGCCAAATCTATTTTATACAACGTTGAACGTTGAAATATGCCTGTCCAAGTTTGCCTGAGTTTATGCAGTGCCAAACGCGTCCTTTCATCACCCTGCAAATAAAAACTATTACTCCGCTACCTTTTCTTCCTTTTCATAAATGATCCATCTTTTAAAAAAAAGTATATTTAATACATGATGCATATGAACAATGGAAAAAAAACGAACCGTTTCAAAAACATGCAAAAAGATTTTATACACAATCTTTTCAATATGCTCTTTGTAGTTACCAGCGCCAGTTACATTTTTCAATATCGAGTCCATAACATACATCACAGCCAATTTTTGAGGTGGTATAACCTGAAATTAAAACGTTAATACTGGTCATATTCAAAAGATTAATCTTCTATGATTTATCTTAGATTATTGTGTGTTACTTGTCTCGATTCCTAGATTAAAATAATATGTTTGACTTAAGTACATGATAAGATTTCTGATCTTCTTTATGACCTCATATTTATTAATAATTATAGAATTTAACGGTAAAACATTAATATCGCAGAAAAGAATTATGCTAATCCTTAGCCACAATTTATGAATGAATTTGCAGTTTATATGTTGTTCTGAAATAGAACAGTAACACATCTGCAGTTTTGAAACCAAAGTGAATTACCCACTTTCATAATCTGTTGACCAATAACAGCGACAATTTCCTTCGAAAACGAATTGTAATCATCGGCAAGAATAGTCATCAAATTAATCTGCATTTTATTGTTGTCTTTCAAATCATCCAATGCTTGCCTATATAAAAATGAAATAAAAAGATCCATCTTGAAACAAATCTGACTCTTTATCAACCAATAACTCAATAAAAACACAATGACTGTCTTAACTATTCAGTTACTACGGCAGTACGAAAGGTTTAAAATGTTTGTTAACATCTACTTGAAAAATGCAATGAAATGGAAAATGCAGTTTGTTATTCAAATAATATTATCGGAATCAATTAAAATGCAATTTACTCTAAATCAATTTTGATAAAGACATACCTATATTCAAGTGCAGCTTCTTCTGCATTTTTGGCCATGATTATCAACAAACAAATGCTATTCTTTGCAGTCACAATCTGAAAACTTCAACAAATATCATTTTTCGTTGACGGAGAAAGCAATTGAGCGGAAGATCGTTTATTCGCAGCAAATAAACTGTATAGGATTACATCTGATTAAAACGAAGGCCCAAATCGCAATTTATTGCTTGCTTAAAATTAAAAAAAGACTCTTTTTGCACAAACATAAATCATTCCGGTTTCACTTAAATTACTTTATAGATCGAAAGACCGACTCACTATTAGGAAAACAAACAGAATGGGAAAATTACATTCCAAAATAATCAGCACAAAAAAAAGACCGACAGAACTCTGCCCAAGACTTCCATTTGCAAATTTTCCAAAATGCCTTTTGCTGGCAAGATTCATTTTAACTACAAATTAGGTAATGTGATTTAATTTCCTCAAGAGACATATCTCATTTTCCTAGGATGACGCGATGAGAAATCAACTCCATTTAAAAACCGGGAATTATTCGCAGGAATAGTTCAAATCCAGCGATGAGACCAATTATATCAAAAATCGTAACATTTGGTACATTTTTTTCGTCTTATATATTCTCCCAAATAGGTTTTCACTGCTGCCAGCCATTCCCTATCCCTCCTTCTATTCCCATGCAGTCTGCACAGGATGATTTTGGAACCATAAAAGGCAACAAGCAATATGTCAATCTATTTTTACTCCCTTTAATACCCCGTACCCTAACTTCCTCATACAATCAGGTTACTTTGTTGAGATCTGATCTTTGCAGATGATTAGAAGTAAAAAGTGGATGGAGCTGAAGACAACACACGATGTAAAAAATAAGTCAATTATAATGCAGATAATACACCTTATCTGTACATCACTTAAAACAGAGATGATTCATGTATGCAGCTGTTTATTATTACAAACTTTATTCCACTGGAAAACCAACTGCTCCGAGATCAAACCTCAACTCATCAACCTAATTTTATTTCACACTTTCTGATTGGTACCAAGCTACCCATATAATCGAAATGACAAACTGGACATAATTCTCTTGAAGACTACACCATACAAAGACATTCATTCGCAAAACAGAATTTCAACAAGACAAATCCGTTCGATGATGCCAAGTTGCCGGAAAAAACTGGTTTTTGTCAGTAACAAAACGCATTAGCAAAAAAAGGAACCTAGCAAAATTACTCATGCGAATTATTCAGTACAACTTTTTGTTCATTTATATAACGGAATATTTCCAAAAACATGGACTGAACATAGCGTCTCTTATATATATCAGTACATAAATTTTTCATGAAAATTCCAGCTTTGATATATCCAATTCATATGGTGGCCTGCGAACCCAATTTATAGATACAAATGCAATAACTATGTTGATAAGTCTTACCCAACATCTTCGGTATACTTCATTACAAATAAGTGAAGTTACATTTTTAGCGCATCTGGTGCACAAAGAAGTCACCAAATCGTTGAAGATTTAAATTTTTGGGATTTAAAAAACAAATCACCAAGAAGTAAATGCAGCGATCCCAAATTTATCTTATCACGCAATAAATTTGCTGAAATGACAATCACAACAGTATTATCAGTGCTCAATTTCCTTGACACCAACAAGACTGGTACATTGTCGTATTACAAACCAAAATTGAGGCAGTAAGTGAATCAGTTCTGATGTTTAATTTAAACAGTCCAAAAATATCACGATAATAATGTATTCAAGTAATAGAAGAATCTTCATTTCCAAATATGTTGCATAATTAATAGAAACGAAATAGTCGTTTTCATGTTTCTGAACCAAAAGAAAAATTCAGAGCACTGCGAAAAGAAGTCTAATGCTTGTATATCCCTCAACAATTATAGAACTATGATTCATGAGATGTGGAACCATAACCGTCTAAGCAACCTTCACTACAATTCGATCTCCAACAATCTCATCTCCTGCTGCCATTTCAAGCTGGCTTTTTCAATGCTATCAATTTGTTGCAAAGATTTTAAATATTCTCTAATCTGTGGAATCTTTTGCATATAATGACGTCATCAAGCCACATCACTGAACGCTAACAATTTTTTAACAATGATACTTCACATGTAATACTCGATTGGATGAACTCTATGTTGTAAAATTAATAATTTGCGAATCATACATCATGTTATAATGATAAAAACGATAGCGTTAAATGCAACCAACAAAAAGAGTAATTCAAACGAAATATCGCGCATTTATGTAGTACATCTGATATTCGTTCCACTTTCTGCACATCCAATTGCCGTCTTGCTTGATAGTTGCTTCGTGTAGTACTCGTCGTACGTGTAGTAACGTACGTGACACTCCCCGTGAATCAAACCGACCACCACTGCCACTGCACAATCCACCAACGACACAACCAATCGATGCACCACTAAACTGTTCCAATGAGTAGCACGCACCACCTGTTGTCCCTTTGAATCGATGGCTTTATCCCACAAGGTGTGCACGGTATGCAACAATGACACAGGATCGCTGTGCAACAATTACGCTTAGTTTCAATTGGAAGGGAATGCACGAGCTTATCTACATAGATGCATAGGTGTGAAAAATAGTGGGAGTATTATCATTGATAAGGATGGGGATCAATTCATATATCAGATCAGCGATTTTATATAACTTGAAAAACTTTGGGTTGTGTTTCTTAACAATCAACAACAGCCATCCACAACAATTCTGTGAAGCTTATAATTGCCTTTTCGCGATGCATTAATAATCTATCGTGAAATTGCACAGGAGGCATTTATTCTGAAAATTTCACACAAGAATTATGGAGTTATCATTGGATGTTAATTACTGCATGAATTAAACAAAGATCACAAGGGTCACGTCCTCTATCCTGAATTTGATCTGATGATCGTTTTGCACAGTCAATGCATCTATACGGAAAAGCATGTTGTAGTGAAAGTAAGTAGAATATGAGATATGAAAATAAGAATGATTTCGTGAAATGATAGGGAGCAAAGGTACGATGCTACTAATTGCTCTTGTCTAGCCACTACATTTAATAAGTCAATCGGATAAATTCAGGTGCCATGTGGGAACAGGCGGAGGTTCGAATTGCTAAAAACTGTAATGCTTGAATGTGGATTTGAATAGTAGGGAAGTGATCGAGCAGCATTCGAATGGACGACTGGAACATTGATGATCAAGAGGATTTGCTCGCAAGGAAATCGAGAACTCTCGATGAGATGATGGATTCATTGGCAAGCTGTGGATCAGATTCATTCCTTGCAACAAACTTTCTGGGAACTGATACCGATCAAGGGATTCAGGTACCTGCAAACTTGTCTCAATATTTGCAGTAAATCACGTTTTCGTTGACTTTTTAAGATATGATATGGGCATATATGATAAGGGCATATTTTGGATTTGATGTGTCGGTTTAAGAATTCCAAACTTGAATCTAAACTCGGACTCGAATCTGAATTGACTTCAGCTCGAAAATCCTGATTTTTTGAAACCCTTCCGGTGCTTCTCCTCTTTTCCTGATTTCCAGCGTGTCGGCCTCATGATTGGTCGACGTCACTTTGTAATCTGTGGATCGGAGTGCTTTGACGAAAACATGCTTATCTTTTTTTGGCGGTAAATGTGTCTATCTTTTTGGCGATAAACATGTTTATACTTTTATTTATTGTTTGGTGGTAAACATGTTTATCCTTTGGTTATAAATATGTTTATCGATTTATTGGTCCCTTTGAAGCTATGTCACGCCACAATACTCTTTGTTTAAAATAATTGTCATGGTGTTATTTGGCCTTTAACATCCTTATATACATCTAATTACATTTTTCGAACTTTTCCGGCATTGTGACTTATTGTAGTGGCAGTAGTATGTGATTGTGACGTTTATGACAGTTGTGATTTATTGCAGTGGCAGTGGTACGTGCAGTAGATAGTAAATCGATCTATGAAATTTCCAAAAAGTTAGAAACTTCAAATTGTTCAGATTGTTCCATGCTCTTTCTCTGGGCAGCGTGAGAAACAACAGGAATTGATCCGGAAAAAGATACTGAAAACAACGTCGAGAGATGGGAAGGAGTTTTCGAACATTGTATCTTTGAAGAAAGTAACGTTCGATGTAAGTTGAAATATTGATAATTAAAGGATAATCAAAGACAATTTTGTAATATTGCTGGCTGTTTGATGCTTTTTTGACGCTTTTCTTGCAGTTGATGTTTTCTGGTATTCCAATTCATTTCATCTTTTTTTGATTGAAAAAACTTCATCCAATAATTCCATTAATTAGATTGTTGATAATTTCATTACAAAATTTTGTTGGCAGCAGTGATAGCGTTTTTTTCATACTCTATCAAGATTTTATCATTTCTTTGCCTTGATAAAGTTTCTGAGTCAAATTTCATGAAAACGACTTTTAGGTAGAGAAATTTGCCGCTGATGAATGTAGTAATGCGGAGGAGCGGTATGAAGCCAGGGCTCGATTAGCCGTGAGGTTGGGAGCGCGACCTTCTAAAAATAAATACTCTAATTACAAACAACTCAAAGAGGACCTAACTGTGATGAAAAATTTAGAAGTCGAATTTGATAAGTTGTCAGCTTTGAAGGGTTTAAAGAAATTGTCGATGAAAAAGAAAGTGAAAAAGAAGAAATCATCTCGAAGATAGCATTGCTTCTTTTTTTTTTTTTTACATTTTTTTTTTTTTTTATTTCGAAAATCGTAGTGTTTTGATGTTGACTGTCGAAACATGTCTTCGAAAATAGGTTGTCGATTATTTTTGTTAAGTAATCGAATTTTTATCATTGTCGGTCATCTTGTTCTGTCATCTTGGCTTCATCACAGTGTATTTTTTGTTGGATTTAATAAAAATTCTTCGAAACTAACAGTTTAAAAACTAACAATTTTATTGAAGGCGATCGATTTCATCGCACATGAGTATTTTTTAGTGGGCAATTGATTCCTCATTTTTACTCTTCTGTTTGCTTGGAAATACTCTGAACTAGCCTTTTTTTAGAACATGTGGAAGGAAGGTAGTAAGTCGTCGGAAAGTAAAAGTGATGTCGACAAAGCAAGCGATGTAAGTTATATTTTGATGTCAAGTTATTCTTGAGCTTGGCTTTTGCTTTTTATATATATTTTTTTCTTCTATTTTTGATTTTATTGAGATTTGCTGTTAGCTATTTTTCCATGGTACAGTTTAACCTAATACAGTTAGTGAATGTTCAAAGCAAATTCATCTTGTAATTATTGATGTATTCTCAATTCTAAGATGTTCATTAGCATTTGACTTTAAATTTAGCAATATCGTGTAAGAACACACTAACACATAGGAGTTAATTACTGAGAGTTCTAAGTGACTATTGGTGGGGTCACGGATGAATCAATTAGTAGATAAATTTAATGAAATAGTTAACAATTCATGAGTTAGTGTATGGTAGTGTACATAATGTACTTTCTAATTTAGAAACACAAATAGCTCATAATAGCGCTGGTTGTTTTGGTATAGTTCAAATTATCAGTTTTTTAACATTGGCACAACTTTAGCATGCTTTATAGTTAATGCCCATAAAATACAGAAATTATTTCGTCACAAGCTTTCCGCTTGTTAGATTTAAATTATTAATCGAATTACATAAATAATGAATTTAATGCTTAAGCTGCTGGTACAATTTGCAACTTTTCCTATGCCTTCTTTATAAAAGCATATATTATCGGATTTTCAAGTTTTAGGAACGCAAAAGTGGTGATGTTGTTGAAAGAAGTGATGAAGATTCGCGTTCGGGGTCACGATCGGAGGCATCTAGATCCCGTTCACGGTTCTTTAATGATTGTTAATTTCATTTTGCAAATAATTGTATAAAATATCCGGAATGTAGTGGTTTCCTTAAATTTCAATTCTTCAAGTATTTTTCATTTTCATATCATTTTGTTTATTTTGCAGTGGTCGCAGACAATCGAGTTCGTACTCTCGTAGTCGTTCAAAAAGTCCTTTAAGGTAATCATGGTAATCATACGTGATTAGTTGATCATGTTTATTGCTGAAAGTAATTGTATAATAATTGGCAGAGAAATCAAGCACGGATTTTCCTAATCACATGGATTTTGAAATGATTTTATTAAAGAAATGGAAATATAAAAATTAATAATAGATCCTTCTTTATTAGTTTATTAGATTAGTCAGCTAATCTAGCTAGCTAATTGACGTAAAATAACATCTATTACTGTACCATAATTTTTCATTATTAAATTCATTTAGATCTAGTCGTCGTTCGCGATCTCCACGACATCGCCGTAGTAGTTATGATGATCGTAGATATACATTTTCTCGTCGTGATGAGCCGGAACCATCTCGATGCCTTGGCGTATTTGGCTTATCTCTTTATACTACAGAACGTGACCTCAAAGTTTGTGTTCTCGAAAATTTATTAGTCGTTATAAGAAGTTAAAAGATAAATGATTGCTCTCATCGTTCAGCTTTATCTTTTGGAAGGGAATTAGTTGTATTTTCATTATCTCGAATATGTCAACAGCACTATTTTCTTGACCATGTTTTGATGTAGAATGGGTTAAATATAGATATTAATTTGCATTTCAGTTTTCTAATACACTGCATTTATATGCTCATTAGCGCTGATAATGCATTCAGTAAAGTAATCAAAAACTAAAAAAGTTAAATCTTATTAAATTAAAGAGAAACAATGTGGAGCCCTTCGCGAAACATATTATTAACTTGCAATACCAAAGAAGCATTTAACTTGCTGAGATTTTTTTCCACCTGTTGCTCGTTTTTAGGAATTATTCTCACAATATGGAGATTTGGATAATGTTCAATTAGTATTTGATCATCCGACCGGACGTTCTCGTGGTTTTGGTTTTGTTTATTTTAAGAAAATTGAAGATGCCATAGAAGCAAAAGAGCGGATAGCCGGTACAGAAATCGACGGCCACAAAATTCGAATCGATTATTCAATAACGAAACGACCTCATACACCGACTCCCGGCATTTATATGGGAGCTGTAGATTCCCGTCGACGGGGACCACCGCGATCATATCGTCGGAGTCCGTCTCCATATCGCAGTTACAGACGATATCGAGATAGCCCACCAAGCAGATATTACAGCAGGTTTGTTGATAGATTTCAAGTGATGGAAGTGCGAGAAACATGCAGCATTTATGATTTGATTAGAAATGAAGTAAAAGTAATTGAATGAGAGTGGTTTTAAAAAGATTTATTAGTTTATATAGCTATTCCGTTTTTTTTTTTTTTTTTTTCTTTTTTATAGAGGATATGATTACGATAATTATGATCGTTATTCGCCACCGTATCGTGATCGTTACAGACGTAGTCCATCTCCTCGTTACTACGATGACCGTCACCGAAGGCGTTCTCGATCTTACGACCGTGACAGGGATTATTATTGATTATTTGCAGAAAGTTCTCTTCTGCAAGAAAATATTTTTTTTTATAAAGTAGCAGTTGTTTTTTTTCTTTTTTTAAAGATTTACCTTTATTGTTTGGTTGTGCGTTTTAATTGCTTTTCCTGTTGATCATCGCAATATTGAATCGTTTCATTGTAAAAGATGCCATTTTTTTCCAAAAAAATTCTTTGTTGCAGTTCGCTGCAAGCCAGAAACGCTTGAGTGAAGTGATGATAAATGAAGAAAATGAAATGAAGAACTTTGAAGAACACAAATAATTCAGATGATGATGAAGAAAGAATGAAGATGAGGAAAAACAGAAGAGCTCTGGGATTGTTTTTGGTTTGAAGAGAGAAAATTTTATATGAAGAGAGAAAAAAGGTGAGCGTTATTGCTTGCTTAAATTCAAATTTCAGTTTCCACCATAGAAAAGTTTTTTTCTTTGAAAAAAGGATATTAGAGTAAATATGTTCAGGTAATTCTTGTATTTGGTTTGCGCAGATGTTATTCATAAAACATCACACGTGGTTCAATTTTTGAACATGAACTAGCATGTTTATGGGTTATTTGTATTGAATGACATTAAAAAAATTGATGTGTCTTGTTTCTTCGGATTACATTCAATACAGTGTCTACTTACTTTAACATATTCATTCTTCCACCACAGCATATTGTGATATGTGAAATTCTCTTTAGCATTTAAAATCATTTCATTCTCAATCAAAAAGCAACTGATGCTTAAACAGTATTGTTGCATTAAAGGGAAATCGAAACAACCACATATTAAATTTCTGAACAGATTTCAGGAGGGGCATATACACATTAGGAATAAGGTCCACACTTCATATTTGTGCCCAATTTAGTTAACGAAACTATCAATTTATATTAATATTTCAGTTACTGAAACAAACCTATTTGATAGGCTTACATGAATTCTTACAATTAAGGACCATTACAGAATTACAGAACTCACTTGTGGTATGGCCTCGCAAGAATGGGCATTAATTTCTTCAGAGGAAGAAGGAGGTGAACATTAAGACCATATCAATCCAATTTAAATAGTCAGTCATAAGTGTTCTGTTAAAATAATAGATAAGCTGCAAGTTGGAGATCCATAATAGTGAATGATCAGAAAGAAAACACACAAGCAATAAGTGTAAAGGATAAACATTTATGCATATCAAATCTTCATCCGCAATAAGTTAGAAGATATCATCCTTCAGTTATTATTACATTGACTTTTTCATTACACAGTGATCATGTCCAATCATGAATAACAGTGTTTTATAACAGATATCAGTGTTTTCGAAGGCGAGGCTTTTTCTCCACCACTTCTATTGATTCTATTTTTGGCTCAGATGAAGCATTCGGCTTTTCCATCTTCATAAGATGGAGTCTGGAATGAATGATCACAAAATCTAGTCGAAATTACGCTTCAAAACCTAAACATTTGCGAACAGATAAGAAATCATTATGCAGCATGAGCTACACTGTTGAAATCGCCAAGTAAGCAAAAACTAATTGCATACAAAAATATCTTCCAAAACATTAAGAAACAGATGAAAATCCTAACCGATACTGCTCTTCACGTTGTCGTATACGGTCTCGACGCTTAATCAACTTTTCTTGTTTTTCATATTTCTCATGTCGTTTCAGATAAGCTTCGTCAGTACAGATCTATAAAAATTAATACATAATGGGTAACGAATCGATCCTGAAAACAAATAATAATCTTGAAAGTTATACTATCTTCACCAAAATGTTTAGTGGATAAATACTGATCGTTTCCACCTCGATTATATCAAATATCTATCTTTCACAATAGATTCATCATCGTGGCAGCAGTCGAATCATCCTGTTTGATCATTCGATAAAAAATTTGCCTATGATTTTGAAGTTTTCTTGAAAAAGAAGCCAACTGTTATTTTATCTGATATAATTTGTATAGTCTAATCGAAATAATCAGTACTCACAACTTATATCCAAAGTCCTTGCCTATTCAATCATTCCATATCTTATCCTCAAGATAAAAAACTAACTTCAATGTTATGACGTGGGGTTGCTCTGAGCGGTTCCAGATCCGGTACTCTTCGAAATCTCGGGCATTCCACACGAGAATTTTCATTGGATTGTGAGGACTTTCTCAGTAACTCACTATATCCCTTTTCCTTTAAATATTGTGGAATATGAAAATGTCGACATCAGGTTTGGATATTACTCATTAACAATAAATTATTAACAGTAATGGATGACTTCTGTTGAACCAAGAATATACTCAACTGTTTGACCCGTAAGGCGGATAACTTATCGATTATATTTATGTTAATTTTACTCAACATTTCCGTAAACAAACGAAAAAAAAAAACAATTCTTTCCTTGCTTAAACTTGCATTTCTTTACTTCAAAATGAGTTGAAATTGAAAAAATTATGGCAAAAATAGCTTTAAGCTAATAGATCTAAGCATAATTTGGCCAATATTATCTCTGCCAGGGCAGTAATTTCTTTGTTGACAATTTTCATTATGTTTGAAGTAACACATTGGTATTACTAAGAGATCGAAGTATGGTTAACTTGTTGAAAAATGACACGGTAGGCATTGTTCTCCGCCAGTAAGGGTACACGCGCTAATGTTCTGCGCGCAATATAGGCATGTGCATGATCGAATTCATCATATTCATCATTCTGAAAAGAGGAGTGATTAGCAAAGACAGCATCGTAAACAAATAATTTTTTAGAAAATTCAGCGCAAAATTCTTCGCTAAGTTTCTGAAAACTTTGCAAATTTCAGTCTTTATAATAAACATTGAGTAGGTGAATGACATGCTTTTATCCTATTGATTTATGGAATTTTGAAGAATATATCTTCCTTAGTAACACCGAAAACTGTAATTATTTAATTTAAAGTGCACAGAAAGCAAGCCAAGGGTTACACATCTGCATGCTTACTATATTTATCTGTACCTTATTGTTAACACATTTCATAATATATATAAAAACTTACAATGCGTATCGCAGCAGCTCGAGTGGTGGCACGATCAGAATTATTATGCAGTGTATTTAATGATATGGCAATCCTCAACGGTTTTCCCATAGTTCCTATAGCACGATAACATATTCACGTTACATTACCTAATTCTAATCTAAAAGGCTTTCCAGACAATGCCTAAACCAACACTGGAAAAGCAGAATAGGGAAAAAAGGAAAGATACAACACCAGAATACGAAGCAGTGATATTTTATTGTATTTTTTTATTTCCTTCCTATCTCAATGCTACTATTTAAGAGTGCAGTTTTTCCAATAACTGTTGCAAATATTACACCTAGATATCCATTTATATATCTTTTGGTGAAAAATAAAGTGTTAAAGACGATATATATATTACTAGAAACGGTTCGAAATTTTAAGACATACCATAGAACAGTTGAAATTGAATCAATGATATCTTAATTGCAAAAAGTCGTTAGAGATGTTGATTAATCAAGTGGTGAACAACGTTCGAATCAATCCTAATTTACTGAATTTCTTACTTCTTTTTTCTTGCATTCCTTTTTAAAACCTAAAGCAGATTAGTTTATAAGGTTAGAAAGTAAAGAATGAGTACAAGATAGTATCATAATTATCCCAAATCGTTTCTTTTAGCCTTATCTCTGATTGATGAACATATGACATTCTTGAGTCAAGAATAGAAATTCAAGCAAAAATAACGAAATTCATATTACTCACAGAAATACACCATATCAATTACGGATCATCCTTTACTTCCAATTTTGTTAGTTCAGTCTAGAGCGCAGTAAAATCATCCATGATCTCAATATAATCTATGTGGTCTGAAGTAATATAATTGTTGGTCTCAATAATGCTGTTGTACTACCTTGTCTGATTAAAATCCACAAATGAAAGGATAACTGATAAAGTTAAATAATACCACAAATGATCATAAAGAAACTAAAACATAACAAATTTGGAATTTATAGTAGTATCGTAACGATCTATTCGTCGAGGACGAACTTTTCATATCACAAAGTTCGTTTGATGAGGAATGGGAGATTGACCAGCACGACTTGCACGTCTTGATGATTTAGAACTCCGCAAACGAAAGGTAGGCTCGATTTAACATGGACGTGTAGCTTATGTGTTTGCAGAATCTTTCGATGAGTAGTTTATTACATCTTTTGATTGTTTTATGTTTGGGCGTTTTTTTTTTTTTTTTTAACTTTGGTTTATATGTCCCTCTGGTATAATTAATGGAAACAAAGTTGTGTTGCTAAAGCCCTACTCATTTATGGATAATTCAGGTATTTCTGTTGCAAGAGTACAAGATTTTTATAAATTTTCATCAGATAATATCATTGTTATACATGATGATGCCCATTTAAAACCTAGAAGAATAAAAATTAAGAAAGGTGAAATACTGTTGTACAAATTTTGTTTTAATTAAAATGAATCTTTTTGGAAAATATCAAGGCTATTTTTGAAACTTTATAGCTCTAGGAATGATCCGACTGATAATATTTCAATAAATACAAAAAATTATAATAATATAAAAAAATTAATAATATGACAAACATGAACGAGGTACAAACAGAAATTAAAATTTAATAAGTTGAAAAACTTTGATCTTTAAAGAGGATACTCTGTTCTCTGTTCTGTTCCAGTAAATCATCCCAAACGACACAAAATTTGTCTTTGGCAACTTGATAACATTGAAGATCATGATATTAGTACATTTATATTTAGCTGATCACTTGTTATTTTTTAATTCTTTCGTTTAGTCAAATGACTCCCATAAACGTTTCAGTTCGGCGGTATTTGCTCGCTGTTCTTCCACAGTTAGACTTTCATTCATTCTCCATTGTCTTCTCTCCAGATCTATCATACCACCGATTATTTCCTGTAAAGAGAACTTTATGTTTCTGAAAGTTATAGATTATCCTTGATGACTAAGTACTAATGAGATTAAAAGAGGGAAAAATTGGACGGAAGAAGAGAGAGAAGTTTGTGAATATATGCTGTTTATAAAATTTGTTTTCATTTTCAGTTTTTTATAAAATATATTTCTATTTCTTAATCGATGGACGAATATCTTTTTCAACATGAATTTCAATTGTATTTAAAACATCATTCTCTTTAAGTACAAATAACGGACCATATTTTTAGGTTGAAATAACAAATTTTCCAAAAATTTTACCTAGATATAGGTGAAAAATTTTATTTAGATATAGGTCCTCAAATTTTCTAAAAATTTTACCTAGATATAAAACTCGTTTTCTTTTTCTCCTCTCTAAGTCAGAAATCCAAAAACATACATGGGCAAAATTCCGCGGAAATCGATCTTCATTTTCAATAACATGCGCATAACCTGGTTGCAAACCAAAATCGATAGCAAAGTACGATAATCCTTTTGGAATAACTTTTCGAATGTCTCCATCTCGTTTACTGAGATCCACCAATTTTTTGTTATCGACCCATTCGCCTTCACTATCATCAATCGCTTTCTGAATTGATTTTCAAATCCAGTAACGAAAATGATTTTTAAAAATGTGATTTAAAAAAAAAAAAAAAAACCATACACAAGATTTGTACTATATAAGCCATTTTAGAAAACTGTCCCAAATTCCCATACATATCTAATTTAACTCTTTCTCGAAAGAAATCGAATAGGGAAACCGTACTTAGAAAAGCGATCATAACAAGACTGTTATAAGTACGTGTTTAGTATGACAGTGCAAAGTGAAAATTGAATCCCCTGGCAAAAAATATCCGTATCGTTATCTTAGTGACCAATGCCACTTACAAACTGATCGTTTTTTAAATGATCCAAATAACTGCCAAGTAAAATATCGGTGAAAACGCATGAATATTTGAAATTTCAATAACAAAATGGACCTTGAAATAAATAGGTGCCATTTCACCAATTTCATTTGGTACCGCAATACATTCAATATACATATGCCTGCGGTATTTTACATTTTTGGCTGTTTCTACGAACAAACATTCCATTTTCTCCTTTTGCCACATTGATACTAAAGCCTATAAGCGATTTATTATTCTTTACGGGTTAAAGAAAAATATAATAATGATGCCTTATAGCGCCATGGCTATTAATCTATTAGCATCCACAATTAATTTAAATAAACAGTCTGACAATTAGCATCGCAAGTTTTTACAGTTGTATTTTGACATGCAATTAAATCACCATAAGATTGGTCACACAGAAAAATTGGATGGTCTTATACTTGAAAGCATTTAATTATTTCAAGCTGATTATATTACAGTTATCACATAATTGTCGCCATCTGTTTTGTTATACTATTTAAACTAATATTTTTCTTTTTTTTTTTTGTCATCAATATTCTTGTTATACTGAAAGAGATTTTCGATGTTGAAAGTAAGAATCATGTCCATCCTCAAAGATGACTGTTTGCGATGAATCAAGATGACATTTGAATGCCTTATAATTTAAATTCACGATAACAAAACATGTCCCTAGATAAATAATTTTTTATGAGGAAAAAATAATTTTCATGAATAGTTGTATTTTTCTTATTTTTATAAAATTTTCTAAAGAAACTTCTCATTCGCATGACTCATATGCAAAACACAAACACACTTCTATTTTTATGAAACTTGAAAAATATTCGCTGTATATTTGGGAAGCAAAAGTAACAAAAAGATTTCCGCATTCAAACTTCAAAGTCCCTTTCAGATCTTAAAACTGAGAAGAAATTTTTAATTAATGTTGATAAAATGTTCTTAGATATTACATGTGCAACCTCTGATTACACTTTATTTTAATTACACCAGCTGGTGACCTTCGCATTACATCATAAATGATGATCGCATTCATGTTAAACAGTTGTTATAGTATCATTGTCACAATGATCAACTTTCTAACCTTTCTGGTGGTCCTATTTCATCCAGATGCAAATAATGTATACTGCAAATAAAAATAAATTAGAAGAGTACAAAAAGGAACAAACTCTTTTAAATTTGCGTATTTCTTCGTAAACATCTTCATCAAGCGTCACGGCTGAAGAATAATGAGCAGTGGGAACGATCAAACAGTGTTCTTTTACTAAAGGGCGCCATGGAACAGATGAGAGATAAACCTAAAATATACCAATATTAACAAAAATTTATAATATTCGAATTTCTTTTCTAGCGAATCGAAATTTGCTCATATACTCGAGATTCAGAATAATTTTAGGAAAATTACTTGGAAGAAAGAAAGATGTTGCGAGTTTCAGTTCCAGAACATTCAAATTACTGATTAACAATTATTTGCCTCGCCAAACTAATGAAACATTTTTGATTAAGAAACATATTAAAAAAAAAAACTTTTAAGTATAGTAGTTATGATTTTTTTTTTATTTTTATTGTTATGAAATAAAATATTAAGCAAAAAAAAAATATATACGCTATTTCCACAAGCCACAATACAATGCTTCCGAAAGTATGCTGCTTCGATACAAAAACGACAAGAATCAAGCGTCTGTTCAAAATTTCTGTTCTCTAAAATTGATTTGATTAGTATGAAAATAAGATAGTAGGAGATGACAGCAACGACATCTTTTGCTATTCAAGCGAAAAAAAAAAATCCAGTAAAATCTTATTGGAAGCTTTCTTATCATGAATGAAACTCGATGATTAGTCAGCAAATTCATTAAAAAATCTGGAGTTCTTTTAAAAAATCATAATTTTAATTTGAAATCAGAGTGAATTTGTTTGCGATAGTAGACTTCAGCTACTTTAAATTTTCAAATTATATAATTAACATTTCGATTCCTGAGTTTCAACTGTTATATTCAGAAATAAGAATAGTTTATCAAATATGATTAATTTACAAAGTAAGACTGTTTAACTCTTCTTAAAATGATGCAAGTCACAGTCATCACATAACCACTTCAATGGACTTCCCCACCCAAAACCTTCACACTTAATGATAAATGACTTCTGTGATTACTTCTGTTGTGGGAAAGTGATCTAATAACAAAAAAACTTTGCCCTTATATTTGTCCCTAATTTAAGATTTAAGGATCGATACAACAAAATTGGTCAAATGATACTACTGAAATAAAGATATTCCGGGAAGAAAATTCTTCAAGTTTATATATTTCAGAGCCAGACTGAAATACTGTCATAATATTCTGAGGTTTTATTATCTCAAATATTGCAAAAAGTTGCTCATAGTACAAATTTTTCGAATAAAAATAGTGTACAATATTTCAGTCCAACAAAAGAAAAGAATGCGAAAAATGTGAAGGACATTTACCGGTTCCAATGTGAAGTATGAGTGAATTAATAAAAAATGTAAAAAACAGATTTCTATAAACTTTTCTTTTTAAAATACAAGAAATGAGTGTTAAAATTGCAACTTGGACGAAAAATTGCAACTTGGATGTCAAATCTTTTTTAGATGGACATCTGTACTATTATCCCAACGTTCTGTATTATTTAGTCCCTGAAAAAAGTGATGACTGATCAGGCATCCTCAAAATATATGAATCATTCTATTGTCGACAACTTCACAAAAATGTACGATTATAGAGAAGCACAAAATATTATAAATTATGCACTACACAAGAGGAAGGGATGAACACGAAAATGACTTCTACTGTCATCAATCGGGCTATCTACCTTTTCCTTACCTATCCGAAATACAGGACAAGTTTGGATCATTTCATCGTGGCATGAATCATTCTGCCTCTGTTGCTAATGTGATCATCAAAAAACAAGATAGTCTCAACATTATCAAAGTTTACCAACTGAAATAGTCAAAAATCAAATTTTTACTTTGGAATGTTGGAATATTTGAAGAAAAAATGGAAGAAAAACAAAAAAGGAATTTAAAATGATATTATCTGTTGTTGCCTTGTTGCATCATATTATTTTTTTCTATGAAAACTATTGTAGATGTTTTCAAACGATTTATGGCACTTGTCAATTGTGATTGGAAATTTGGTAAATTTAGTGGAAAAATTGAGAATTTAGAAAAAATTACTGAAAATTTCAGTGGAAAATCTAAAAAAACTATTTTTTATTTTTACCAAATTTCCATACACTTCATTACAAATTCGCAGATAAATTAACGCCCATATCGATTAAATTTATTTCTGATGCTGGTGATGATCAATGAGGTCAAGAACACCAATATATGAGGAAGTGTGTATTACTGTAAGTACAGAGACGTTTCCATCAAAATTATATCTGATCTGAAATTTCAATAAAACAATAACTAATCCCTCCAAACGATCGCTATTATTATTCATTAGAATTCGCTCTTTCAATCTTTCCTGTAGTCACATGTCATGTCTACATCTATCATCAACATCATTAAAAAAACCGGAAAATGGAAATGTTTATCCCTTCCCTTCCCCAACTGCATAAAATACAATAATAAGACTAAAATTGCAATTTTCAAACGAAAGTGTATTTAATATTGTGCATATGAATAATGATTTATAGTATGAAGAGATGATAATAAATGCAAGTGGGATTAGCCTCCTGTCAAGTATCCAACCTCTCTCACACGCCTCTTCTTTACTTTAAATGGGAAATTTTGCGGAACTGTTAAGATCTATTAAAGAAAGAATTCAATTGAAATATTAGTTAGCGTCTTTCTACCTCATGGTACATTCTCTCCTACCACTATTATCTTTCGATAAGTTATCGTTTCAATTATTTCAAAATTATAAAATCAAAGATTAGGAAAACAAGTAGTT
The DNA here is from genome assembly GCA_000499405.2 of Onchocerca volvulus. Classification (NCBI taxonomy): domain Eukaryota; kingdom Metazoa; phylum Nematoda; class Chromadorea; order Rhabditida; family Onchocercidae; genus Onchocerca; species Onchocerca volvulus. The sequence goes on along the minus strand of HG738139.1, from coordinate 6,107,198 downwards.
TTATTGGGTGAGGCAAGTTCTTTGATGCATCAAACTTCTTTCCAAAGTCTTTTCGAAAAACTGAGAGCAGATGAATGCCATGCATTATACAGACATAAGTTACGTAAACTCATTGATGATTGAAAAGAGGAGGAGAAAAGGATGGAAAAGAAAAGGATGAAGAAAAATGGAAATAGTTCATGATGAAAGGTACAAAAAAGTGATTTGAAAGAAAAGAAAAGAAAACGACTACTGTCACCACCATCATCATCAACATTGTTATCTTCATCATTGTCATCAGTAGGAATAGCGAAAATAACATTAGTCAAGGAGTGGAATTTACGGCATAGTGGTCCGTCCGATCAGCTCTGAAAACAATATCTTGACATTCAACTACCATTAAATAGTGCACCAAAAAAGATATGTTGTGGTGGCATTCCACAGCTATTGGTAGACGTCAACAACGATTCCATCAGAATTTTATTCTATTTCTGATTACCAATATTCCGATATTTACATGGGCTACCACCGAATGGTTTGGCGATTCAAGAGCAAACATGAATCCTGCTCAATCAGCACCATTTTATGATGTTATTTACGATCTTTCTGGTTAGTCACTTAGTTCTTTAAATAATATAGATCAGGAACTATTTTCGCAGGCTTTAAGTAAGAACTCAGATAATTTGTTTATTTACTTGCAGCAAAATTTCACATGAATTTTCTTCCAGTAAAATGCGATACTGAAAATCCTTGTAATGAACAAAATATCGAAATATTTGTTTACTCTTTTAGTATTCATCCCCATACGATATTTCACATTTTTGTTAGTTATAAAACCATAGTTTCACACGAATATAACTTTTGATATAACATTTTTACTGCTATATTAAGCATGCTTTTGTCTTACTTATCCAAAATTTGCTCGAAATTTACTTGATCTAGTCGCTCCGGCTTACAGAATGTCCAGAGGGGCTTGAAAGTGAAGCAATACCAGAATATGCATATTTCGGACCGATGGTCGCATCTATGGATGCCTTGAGGCATGCCGAATGCTTGGAAAACTGCGTCAAACATTCAAAGTGCGTTGCCGTCAATTTCTTCGCACCTATGACGTTTCAGGCAAGCTCCAGCAATGAATTATTCCAGTTTACAAAAAATAAAGCAATAAAAATTTGAAAAAATTTACCTAAATTATTTCCATAAATTGGTGCTTTCCATTTACCGTAACCGTTTTCATTTTATACAACTGCTACATTACGAAAGAGTAATTTCGTTCCATAACTGTATTCCAATTTAATTTAAAGTATCTCTTCCTATTCAATAGACAAAAAAAAACTCATCAAAACTATTTATGATGACTTAAATATTATATATCTCTAAATTTACAATAACAAATGAAAAAACTTTACTTTCACTAGTTTAAAACTAAAAACCAAAACAAGAAAAAGAAATGCGGTCGCACATAACATTTCATTTCTATTTGTAAACTTCTAATGACTGCTGACTAAAAATTGAGATTAAATTCGAGACGTATTATATTGTAATTCAAAGATTTTTAAAAATGATGAATTTAGATGATCTAAAGACAACTTTTTATCTATATATTCTTATGTCCATCCTCTTTACCTGCAACAAATTCACTACAGCGCAATCTGATAAATCAAATTGAATTAAGCACAGCTTATTATTAGCAAATGCCTCAATTTTAATCTGTAAATGGCACTTGGCATCATTATTGAAGATAGATCTTATCAATAAAGCTTCACTCATCTTGCCTTTTTCAATCTTTCTGCAATCTTACATGGTAAAAATGGTATTTCTTTTCCATATTTCTCTCAATAACAATTGTAGCCGATAGCAATTTTTTAGGAGGACGGTTTTTGTGAATTGTTAAGTGAATCTCAGCTGGACAATCCCAGACTTATGAGACCGTTCAAACAAGCTATTTATTTTGAAAATATTCAATGTCGAACAGAGAACGACATTATTGATGAAGATTCTGGTAAGTTACTTTTTGAAATTAAAGTTTGCTTTATTGTTAGGAATGAGGAACCTATGTTGAAGAGGATCGCTATGAGCAAAAGCCATCAAAATTTTAACCATGTAATGTGGGAAACATAACATAATGTACGTGTGATTACAATATGAAGAATCTCGCATTTTATCCAGGTTCGCCTGTCTTAGACAGAATATTAATCTGTTATCAGTGAATGATCAACATGTCCCAAATTTAAAAAAAAAAAAAAGACAGGTGAAGTATTGTTGCAACTCCATTTTGATAAACTAGTGATTAAGAGCAATGAATAATTAATCCCATTTGCTCGAATCTATCAGCTAGTAAATGCTCAGGCTTCGCAATGAGATATTCAAATCAGGAAATAATATTTCATGCAGGAAAATATTGCGATGAAAGGGAGAAAAAAAGAGAGATAGATGTCCCTATATCCTTTGTCTGATTATAATCTTCCAATGCACCTGAGAAATTTAATTTAAAACATGTTCAAATGTTTGCTAATGGCTCATGAAAAGTATCGGAATCCTCTTAACACTCAATAACTTGCTATAAAAAATCTTTGATTCCTATTCATTTCACAAAGCACCATTAATTAACTTAGAATATGAACCTGCAGTTCCACAAAAAATATAGTTCTCAATAGACATAAGTTGACTGTCAGGTTACAGAAATAAATATCGCTAATTAGACTATAAATTATATCTTCCTTTCCTCAATGATATGATGGAATATTTTAACTAAAATTTAATTCAATTCAGCAAAATGACAAACACAAAATAAACTGAAAATATATCTCTCAAAAATCATAGCTGAAAAACCACTGGAAAGGTCAGAAGATGATGCGATAACAGTTCTGAAGAAATTGTCAGAACAAGTGGACCAGTTCAATCTATTGCATCGACAATGAAGCCAAACATTAGAATCAAGGATTACGGTGACATTAAAGATGCAAAATTGAGGATTTTAAAAGCTTTCTTCAAACGACATATTTTTATGTATGTTGAAATGTTTACAACATTCTATGAATCTTATGTAAATAATTACTTCGGAGCTATTGCTCTTCTTGACTTATGATTTCATCATTTTGGATATTTATAATTTTAAAAATACCAAGTCAAGGAAAAGCAGCATATATTTTAAAATCTATTCAAAAGATGTATCATTTTGTACTTCGATATAAAACTAGGAAACTATAAAGCACAAAGCAAGAATAATTTTTATTTTTAAAATATTTAAATCAATTCTTTTATTTCTATCAGATTCTATATATCTCTCTAAAGTGTTACGAACTTGCTGAGTATTGACTATCTCTTTGGTGCATGAGAAAGATCTAAGCTTTAAATTATCAAATATGCACTTGAAATACACGAAATTGGTTCATATTATCAAACAGAGACAGCTTTCTATACCTTTCTCCTTTAGATTTCCATTTACCGCCCCGTCTTTTATCCTTCCCCTCAAACTTTCGTCTCGTATAATTTCTTCCGTCTTTGATGATGACTATAGTGTATTTAAGTGCTTTCAGCTATGAATTTTATATACTTGATTTTGTTATAATTATAGCTTATTTGCTTTTATCCTCATGTACAACATACCGATGATTACCTATTCAAAATTTTCGCTAAATATTTCATAATCTCATTTCATAAATACCAGATATTGTTGGGTACTATGAAATTTATTGCAAAATATTTATAAAATAAACTATTTTTTCAATAATGTTAATAATCATAACCGAACATCGTTATTTTAGTAAATGATAAAATGAATCAAATGCTGCAATTCAATGGTACGAAGTAATGATGATAATGATTACTGGATCTTTGCCAGTAACATCAGGGATATCAAAAATTCTTAATAATAATAAAGCAAAAACAACTTTACCTTTTATTAGATTATTTCGACTTCTCCTCCTCTCTTTTTCCTCATTTTTCCGTGATCGTTTCACGGCCATCATCATATCATCAACGACCCAATCTTCGTCTGCTCGATGTTTCGCTGCAGCCTGCATCTTGTAAAAAATGAACATAAGCACAGTTACCTACATACAATTTCTTTCTTTCGCTATTTCTATTTTTATTAGCTATTTAGTAAACAACATCATTGGCATCCAAGCATTTCTGAAAATGAACAGCCTAAAAATCCGTTAATTAAAATTGACCTTAACAGTGCTGAAAATATGATCAGAAGATATTGTCGCTTTTTCGCCAGCTATCATATCGCGAACACTTTCGTCAGCATGGTAAATTGCATTAATTTTTCCGCATGTTTTTAAATCCTGAATGCACAATTGTATGTCACTGTAGCTGTCTTTAGAAGCCAATAGTTTTAAGCTAAAATTACCAATAAAAAAATAAAAAATGACACAACGAACAAAACATCCATTGCATACTTATACTAGTTACATTACGAAGGATACCAGGACTATTTAATCCCTATCTCAATTACCTTATCATTGTCATTGCTGAATCTTTCGAAAGCTTTCCGAAAGATTCAGCAGTGATAACGTTTACACCAAAAGCTTAGAGCTATTGCAAGCATGAAAAATTAAAAATCTCTGTTATCAATACATTTTTTTTTTTTATGAAAATTGATTTTCACTCACATTTCCTAAAGCGTACAAATTAATTCGTATTTATCTATTTTACTCTCTTATTCACAAAAAAAAAAAAAAAAAAAAAAGAAATATGGTATGCGACCTTTCCTTCTTGCTTCATAATAGCAGGTATCTGCACACCACCTCCAGCAGTTTTAAGCAGTATTTTGCAAACTGAAGATGGGCCTTGTTCATCTTCTCTTAAAGCATACAACTCTTTTTCCAATTTTTCTACCAAATCCTGCAAAAATTTTCATAGCGTTTCTTAAATAATAATTCTTTTATTTAATCCTTTGGACATTGTCGGGCCCATTTCGATTGAAACTATCATTATAAATATAGTATAATTTTAATAACACATACCGTTTTTCCTTGCAGTTTCGCCTTTAGTATTTTTGCACCAAGTTTATTGCGTTGTTCTAATCTAGCTTTTTCATCTATCATTTCGCTTGCATTTGTATCGTTTCCTATTATATTATTTTCTAAAGTATTGATGAAATTATAGAAAAGAGACGACTATTTATCACAAAACTTCGAATACCAGAAAAAAAAGAAAAAAAAAAACTGAATCTCATAGAATTCTATTTCAAATCTACGAAGAATTAAACAGCAGTAAAAAAATTCCAATTCCATAAAATTTTAAGAATATTAGAAAAACAAACAAATTTTTAAAAACCAAAAATCAAACAACTAATATTTAATTTCAAATTAATAACTGGGGAACTTCAGCAAACCTCTCAGTTCCTGTTGTGACTTCACGCTTCCAGTAACAAAATCTTTCCCCGCACCATAACTGCCTAACTTTCGAGCGAACTTCGGACCAATTGGTTTTGCTTTAATTAAACAAGGTTTATCTTCATCATCATTGTAATCGGCTGGTTTCAAAAAGCGCGACATCTGTAATACAAACAAACTTGCAGTCAGTCTTCTTGACCGATAATACAAATCAGCGGATCAACGTGTTGCACGAAAAAATCGATAAAGCAAACATCAAAATAAAGCAGCATCAAAATTATTCGACCTCAAGGAAGGACTGAGAAATTTAATTTGCATATTAGTTACACTCTCAGATAACATTAAAACTCCAACTGTTTTCTTGGACGAAGGTTCATGCGGCGCGCTTTATGAATTTCGATACGAATTTATTTCAAGGAGGGAGAAATATGTAAACCATATGAACTGTTCTGTATAAAGCTAACTCTGAGTATTTTATCAATTAAATCTACACATATTGCTTGCTTTTCGCGCTCAATACTGATTGTAATCACGAAATTAGAAAAAAATTTTGCACGTTTAAGCAGAATAAAAATGAAATCAATTTCAATTCTAATTTGTTAGCTGATCTGCATGAATTTTCCAAAAAAAAAAAATATACATATATATAAAAGGAAATTGAAAAGAAATAAAGTGGAAAGTAAGAAACTGAAGCACCTAAACTGAAATACCCTATAAGTTTGTTTATTTATACATTTTGTTATATAATATTCCAGAAATCAGTAATGAATTTTTTCCTCAATTGTAAAACGTAAGCCATGAAACTACTAAATTATTCGCTAAAAAAAAAATCATAAATTCGATTTTCCCTTTAGTTTTTATTTTATTCATATTTAATTTCAAATGAAGAATTTACCGAACTAAGGATAATGTTCCAGTCTATCAATTGTTCCTTTGATACTTATAAGTATAATCACTCAATGCAAAATATATTTTGAACTAATATTTGCTGCGATTAGATAAAAATAAAAAGTGCATTAAGTAGTTATGCGTCCTATTATTTATCACTACTGCCTGAAATTTAACGAAAAAAACTTACAATCAACTATAGTCTCTTCTTATTTTACTGTTGATTATGAGCAACTTGATTCAAATTAATCGAAATTTGAATATTAGAGCACTGATTTCGACACTTTTGTGGTTTCTGGATTTTTATGATTTGCACATTGGATTCCTTATTATTGTAATTTTACTACGTGAAATTTTCTTGATAAGGTTAATAAATTATTCACAAAATCAAATTCATCCATATCGAGATACTAAACATAGGTTCGTCGTACACTATTAAATCATACGCTTATTTTCCATTAATTCCAAAAAAGTGATAAGTATAATCGAAGCGCATGACTCGCAGCATTAAGGCACAACGCATAATGCTTTACTATTTTATGTTTAAACAGTTTATTAAATTTGCAAGCAATTTTCGCGCAAAACGCAAAAACATGTGGAAAGCTCGCATTCCAGTGGAAACAATGCGCGCAGAAAACTGGAAAGTATAACTCAAAGTAAAAACATTACAAATAGGAAAAAGGACCAAAAAATATGTCAAGTATAATTGAAAGAAAAGAAGATGCTTGCCGCATATTACTTTTCTAATGTATCTTAAGATGAAGTATAACAAAATGCAATAACGCAGCACGCACCCTATTGATAAGTGATCTTTACATACATTATCACTATGAACTCTGCAAAACCAGCAAAATTCACTATTTTGCAGATATATATATATATATATTTATATAAGATATATGGAGTGCAGAAAGCAAGGAGATAAGGTGATGATATTCAAATTTTCTTTTCATAAATAAAAGGACTAAAATCCTCTTATTTATTTTTAACGGATGTAAAACTACATAGTTCGAGATAAGTTATAGTGCAATGTTTTCTCTAATTAAGACTCTCTGTCCACTCAATTTCTTTTCCCAAAAATCTGAGAGTTTGGTTTTTCGAAATATAAATTTGGTTCAAAATAAAATAAGAAATATATGACAACTTTCTTCTGCCCACCCAAAATATTGCCCAGAACTCGGGAAATAGAACGAGTAGTGCTTGTCCCGTATCACATAGTTTTTAATTATAAATATACTTCTTCATGCAAAGAACATCTGGAAATACTGGTATTTCTTTTTGATCCCAATCTCTAATACAAGAGAAGGGATAAATGGACTCACCGAATTTCAAGTGCATCTACAAAAAAGAATCGCACGAGAAGTGATTGAATTTAGAAGACAGTAAAAAAAATCATCAATAAATAGCGAAGAACGGAATAGAAATCAGTGAGTCCACTGTGTATCGGTCCAGCCTGTTGATGATGCAGCCTGATAATAAGCTGCTGCAGCAGGAATCGTGTTAGCGCGATCTTGCTGCGCTGCTGTAATGGTAGCACGCTGGCGAAATAATGCGTAGAGATCGCCATAACGCTCACGTTCACGTGTGAGTTCACGTTTAAGCCCCTCAACTTCTTTATTTAGCTCTGCATTTCTACGTTCCAAATCACGCACGTAATCGTCATCCAAATCATAACGCAAACGCTTACTATATGCACCATAGATATCAGCAGCAGTATATGGATGGGAACGACGATTAGAGCAAGCAGAGTAGGGTAACCCTAGGCCTGATCCTCGCGCTAAGGATGGCAATATAGAAGCTGGCATGCCGCGTGGTACCCGGCGGCGTCGCTCGCGCTCTTCCTCAACGTTAATATGCCAATAGCGACACCGCTGTCCACCGCGTGAACACGAGCCTGTTTGATATTCTTTGCAAAATGGTATCCCATTGATAGTATCGCAATTATAAACTGCAGCAATTTCACGCGCTAAGTTAAGCGTCACCTCCCCTGTCATTTTGTAACGGTCAACATCCTCCCGATGAGCATGGATGTAGCGGCAATTATCGCGATGGCAGCCACGATTCTGAAATTTTACATCGCTGCATTAGCTTTTTAGGTACTTCCTCTGCCTACTCTATGAATTGAATTTCGGTTCGAAAACGAGAAAAATATGATATTTTCCTAGTACCCGCATCTAACTATATATGACACAACAGGTATTTTTTCACAATAAAAGAAAAATGTGTTGGCTTCTAATAGTTCATAGCTGAAAATTTCACTCAATATTTCGCCTTAAGGACTTATTCACCAATAAACAACTTGGTTCCGCGGTTGTTTCCACATGCAATAGAGGTTTACCTGATAGTCAATGCAAAACCGATATTCAATGCCTTCTGGTGTTTGCTGTGATGCTCGTTGTCGAACAATACTTGGAGGATGATAAAATTTACATCTTGAGCCACGATTGCACATATTATTTAGAAAATCTCTGTAATGAAGAAACTAAAAAAATGGTAATCCATATATATATATATATATATATATATATATATATATATATAGACATATCTCCACATTCACCATTATTTCTTCAAATCGTTTCTCAATCGTTATTTTTACGGATGCAGCTCAAACTTTTTCCTAATTCATGCTAACTGTGTCATATGATGAACCATCTTCTGTTAGTGAAAACTGTTAACAAAAAAAAAAAAAAAAATACAAGCTAACCTGCAAACATCCTCTCGAGCAAGCTCTTTTTCTTCATCCTCATTTCTTTCGACTGATTCTTCCTTCACTTCAGTACCGCCATTCTTATTTATTCCTAGTTTCTTTGGGGTTTCCTCCATATTATCAGTACTGCTTCGATTCATTTTCAAAGAATCATCATCATCATCATATTTTTCCTTTTTCAAATCAGTTATTCTTGAGCGTTCTTCATGGAACATTCTTTTGGTGATCAATATTCGCAGCTGGAAATAAATTCAAACATAATGAAACAATTTAAAGGACTCCATTGCTTCTTTAGTTCTGATACGTCGTATTTAGTAGTTTTCCTAAATTCAATACATCATAAGTTATCTTTCTTGATGATTGAACTGCCCATATTCATGTAGAAAGCAATCTCATGATCTCTCTTAGACTATAGATAACATCAACAAGTTATTGACAACTTCATTTCTTGTTTAACAACTATTGTAAGGCATAACAAATGATGCAGATTTATTTCAAAATAATACAGCAGATATCGCCTTGACTTGATGTATTTTAGTCAATAAAATGAACGAGAAAAGCATAAGTTTATTTGCAGCAGTAGCAATTTCTTTTCCCGATCAAAGTGAACATAGAGGGAATAAAATATTACAAAATTATGCCGGAAATAACTATGAAGAACGAACATCAACATAATTATGGTGAAAATAAGCAGCATTCGCAAATCCCTTGTCCCGTCATACCCTTATCTTAGTCCAGACTTTTCCTAGCCAGGTAAAAAAACAATCGCATTAATATATAATAGTAAAATAAGTCAGTTTTCGAGCATTAATAAAAATATAGCTCGGGAAATGTGCATGAGATTGAAATAGTCGAGATTATAAGAGAGGCCAGCAAGAGTAAAATCAAAATACAACGCAGTTTCAAATAAAATGAAAAGATAATTTGACAAAGTATCATGCTGTAATAAGTGACTACTGGAAAGAAATACAATAATTTAATCAAGCGAATTCATAAGAAAACGTAAATAAAATTCCTTATGACTTTATTGTGGAATCACTATAAATGTCCAATCTAAAAGAAGCAAAGTATCACACAATTTGATCATATAAAAGAAAGAAAATTCACTACTAAATCAAAAATCCAATTTCCCATCCCGCTACCAGATATTTGTTGATTATAACTTTTCCATTTAACCTACGAATTCTCAAAAATCTAATCAGTAAATGGATCGCAGAAAATCATAGCAGTTCAATCTAAATGATGTCTTTAAAGTGATAAGCTGATATTTACCGTAATGATTCCTTATACAAAGCAAAACATATTTCTGATTAAGTTTACAGAATGAATCACAATGAGATATGATCAAAATAATACTAAAGTTTCACAAAGCCTAGCATAGAAAATTTAAAAAAGAAATACAGACCAAACAAATGCAAAGAAAGGCAAAGCGAAACAATTGTATATCACATAAGTCTTTCAAATAAGACTGAATTATTTTTCTTCCGTCGTGGAAAAATTGTATTGGTGTTTTTAACACCTTTATTTCATTAAAGATAACCATATCGAGGATATGCATTTTCAAGCTGCTAAAAATATCAATAAATGAATCTTATCCTTTAACTTACATACATAAAAGATTTAAACTGCGAAGCTATCTTCTACTATACAAATTTGAATAAAGCAGACAATTTCTCATTCTTTTATAAACTATCCCAAAAAATAAAGCCTGAGATATTTTGCTTGTATTGGTACCTTAGTAATAACGGAAGTATTATAATGAAGACCTGATAAGCCACTTAATGAAAAATACAAGAAACATTATCATAAAAACTTATCCGATTTACTAAGATTTTTTTTATGTTATTAAAATGCAACCTAACGCAAAGCGCACAATATCAGACCAACTGCTTTAATTCAGTATTTGCATTTATTGCTAAACATTTATTTATTGCATTTATTACTAAATCAAAAAATTGTTTTAAATACACTATTATTCACCGATCTGATACATTAACTGGTTGATCCCCCTCCTCGTATTGAATTTTGTATTGTCGAAGTTAACACCGACATAGTCGTGCCCACTGGCGAATAATGCTGTCCAGGTCGAATTGGTTTCGCTGAAATATAATAATTTGAAGAATTCACTGTATCAATTTTACTGCAAAAAATATATTGAACAAATAACTTAATAAGACCAACCAATCTGAGGAGCAGCAAGACCTCGTCTGGCAAGATTTCTCTGACGCACGGCTTCTTTGATTCTTTCAACTTCATGTTGATATCTAAAATTATAAGCTCCAATAATTTTTAGAAAAAATATTACTATTTAAAAAAATCTTTCAACAACTAACTTTTTCCTATCCCGCATAGCATTTTCTTTGGTTTCTTTCAACGCTGTTTCTAAGCTCTTTACACGATCCATAGCGGCACGCAGTCGTTTTTCCATTTTTGGTAATTCACAGCGTAGATCAGCATTATCGCGTACAAGCTTAAATCTTTTTAATTCAAATTCCATGATTAAAAATAAATTTGTCCGTGAAGTCCAGAAAATAGAAAATCCATATCAAAATTACAATTCGTACAATAGAAAAAGATTCATTTCCATTTTAGATTAAACGACAAGATTCTTAATAACCTGTTTATGCACTTTCGTCAGCTGATCCAAATTGTTTTCTAAGAACGCAATCTTTTGCTTTTGAGCTGGCGATGACATATATTCATCTTCATTTGGTTCTGTGCCTGTAGGTGCTCGCTTAATCCTCTGTCCAATATCTTGCACAAACATTTTACGAAGATTATGCAATGTTTGAAGTTCTTTTGCGACTGTTTCCTCCAGTCCTAAAATAAGAAGAAGTAAGTGCATTTCATCAGAAGCGTTTGCAAAAATGTGCTGAAAACTTGAAATCTCCCACAGAAAAAAAAAATGATGCCTTTCAGATCACTTTTCGCCTGCTCCCGTTTTTCGGACAAACCAGACAGTTCTTTAATGCGCTTTTCCTGTTCCTGTTCATCCATTTTCAGTTTTTCATAATCTGTTTGCAACTGATTCTTAGCGACTCGTAAATCTTGCAAAGATGCCTGGAACCGATCATTACCCATATGCATATGCAATGTATTGAACTAATTTTGCGAAAATAGAAGGAATGAAAACAAATATGACATGGTTCATCAGAGATTAAGTACAAAAATATTTGAAAAAAAAAAAGAAACAGAGAGATCTACTGACAGTGAGTTCCTCGATTTTACGGCTTTTCTCAGCTACTTCATCTCGCAATGCCGCAACTTGTTTCATATGTTGCTCTTTTGCTTCATCGCTTATTTGTACGGTTTCACCGCCTGCGGCTGCTAATTTCTCATTTAGCACATCTACCTACAATAAAGCAAAAAATGGAAAAGTTTTATTATCAGAAAAATTCTTTTTGGTATCAAAATATATCAATATTCTGGTATCAAAAAGCTTAAATATGCATTATTACTTTTTTAATACATTCATTATACAGGTATAAATTCACCATGAATGAATAAAATTGGCAGTATTTCAGAAATTTCAATGAAATCAAAAATTTTCGAAGAAGTTAAGGAATTTACTTGTTCTTCAAGCTGACGTTTCACTTTTTCTTGCACTGCGATCGTTTCCTGCAATGATTTATTTTTCGCCTCATTTTGCTGCAGAAGTAATCGACAGTCAGCTAGCTCTTTTTCGGTAGTTTCTAGCCTGTGTGTTACATCGCCAGAACCCGACTCCAAATTCGACATTTTCTGAAATAAAGCATGATTCGTAATAAAAGCAAGTCTTAAAGTCTAACTCTCCAATATTATATCTCTAAAATGGCTTTCTGAAGAAATTCAAGAAATTTCTAGACATTTTCTAAAATAAGGAAAAACAGAAATCTAAAAAAAGGTAAAAAGATGCCTGAAGCGTTGATTTAAAATCAGCGCTTAATTTCGATATGCAGATTCGTGCATGAGCAAACAGTTCTTCATCGTATGGTTTGTCAATTCCATTTTCCGCATTAAACTAAAATGGAAAGGTGAAATATAAAACTGATTACAGCAAAGTTTTTGTAAATTAAACTCAAGAAATAAAGAATGTAATTTTCAAACCTTAGCTGCATTGGCATAATTGTGACCAACTTCAGACAAATCCCTTAGCATTGATTGCATCGCATCGGTGATACGTTTTTTCTGCGTTGCACAACTTTCACGTAACGTTTCCAGTTCTGTGGTTAATTCTACGACTTTTACATTTTTCTTTGACAATTCATCCTGAAATGTTGTCAGAGATCAATGTGATAAGAGACAGAATGATTTTTGTTGCCTAAACAAAGGTACACTTACACTAAGCTGTTCATTTTCTCGAGTCTTCTGCTCCGCTTCCTGTGTTTTTATATCATAATTCATAGCAAGTTCTTCCAAAGCAGTCAATACTTCTTTCGATTCTTCTTTTGAAGCTTCATTTTCACTTTGGATACGGCTCACTTCCGCCTGAGCATTCTCATAATCGAGCTTGATCTGCCTGATCAATTCTTCCTTAAAAAGAACAATGATGACTTCAACGTTCAAAACGTTAAGTATATCTGATTTAAATTGTAACTAATTAAAAAAACTGTATAAATCTCATTGTACTACTATTTCATAAAACTAACCTGCTCATTCATTTGTTGCTTGAGACGCTCAGCCAGTTGGGAGTGCAGCGTAATTTCATCATCTTTTTCATCCAACTGCAAATAGAATATATATAAAGCTGACATATCCCACATGTTTTAGATGAATTTTTAAAAAAATGCAATTCAGAAAAAATGAAATAGGAGAACTTTCGAAATTAATATTTAAACTGAAATGAAATATGTTATAGAAATATGGGTACATGTCAAAAATCTATATTTCGCTGTCTTTTAATAGACAAACATTGTTTACAAAAACTAAGAAATGAAAAGAATCGAATAATCAAGGGATTTTATAAACTGCTATCAAAGACTATTCTAAACTTCAGTCTTATAGAAATGAAATGAAAATTCCGACTTGCTGATAGAGTGCAGATCGTTCTTCTTCATACTTCTTTCGGTCGGCATCGGTAATTGCACCAATTGCTGACGTTAGCAATGGTACTGGAGCAACCGAAATCGATCTATCAAGTGAGCCGAGCACCGAATCACTTACAGAAGGTGACAGTGCTGAAATTTAATTTATCATTTTTTCTTTTCCTTTTTTTTTTTTTTTTTTGAGCAAAAAAATTCTAAGAAATTTAATGAAATCCAACGAGAACTATTGTAGTCCAGAAGGTTGTAACAAGTCAGAGATTTATGAATGTTATTAATTTTATTTTTTTGGTTTAAATTTTTTAGCATAGAACCTGAGCATAAATTATAAACATCAACTGATAACCCACATTCTGCTCCAGATGGAAGTTGCAAATTTACGGCAGCACCCTCAAGCAAGTTAACCCATTCTGCCTCAGGTACTTTTTCACCTTTTCTCCATCGATTCAATTCTGCCTCTGCCGCCATCAGTTGTTGTTTTAGTCTAGCCACCTGCAACAAAAATATACTTTAGCTAAATATTATGAAAGTTTGAAATATTTTCAATTCAGCACCGAATGGAGTTGAGCGATTTAATGTCATTATAAAATCCCTGAAGCAAATTTTTGATAACAAAGTTCCATATGATAGTGATCATGATTTAATGTTGATTTATCTCTTTATAAATTATTCGAAGCGAATTAAATTAAAATAAATTAAAATTAACATAATTGCCAGAAAACCTAACAGTATTCATTCTACTTTTTTTGAAAAACGTAACGCTTCCCAAGCAAAAATCAATATAAATAAAATAAAGCATCAATCTCTTTAAAAAAAATTAACCTTCTCTTTCTCGCGTTCATAACGGCGCTTCCATTCTTCGGCTGTTAATTCTTCATTTACTACAACAACATTTTTGATTGTTTTAGCTCGCTGTCCGAACATTAACGTACTCTTCGTTTCTGCTTCATTAACAGAAGCAGGAGAGCAACAAATTACAATTGTAGTCCTTGAATTGCCTCCCAGTGATTCTTGCAAAATTCGGGTTAGTTTGCTATCTCGATAAGGTACATGTGCTTTCTGAAATAAAATATTAATTCCAAAAGTTTCCCCACAAAACTTGGAAAATTGCATTCACATAATATTACTCAGACCATTGTCTGAATAGATCGACTGCAAAATCTAAAAAAATTACATACCGTTCCTTCCGCTAATGCAGCTATCACATTTCCAAGTGCCGACAAAGATTTGTTAATATTTTTCGCTTCTTCTAATACTGTGCCTTCAGCGCCTGTCTTACTGACCTAAACACGAATCGATAAAAACCAAAGAGTTAAAATGATGCATTATTCAAGATAACAGCCAGGAACCTTACTTTTTCACTTCCAGCAAGGTCAACAAGATACAACTTTCCGGTCAATTTCTTTTGAGTCGCTGTATTTTCTTGTTTCACTTGTATCAGAAATACACTGTGACTCCTCGAACTATGTTCATTCATATCTATAAAAACAGATCCCACTTATTGATTTATTCGACCAAAGAAGTTACCATGTTATTTTTTGTCATTGCAGTCTAAACAAAACAAGAACCAAATGGAATTTTACAAATGCTGATAAACAAAGATCAAATGAATACTATTCTTGATAAATTCTGCTCATAACTACAATAAAAAGATCAAATTCATCGTGATAACAAAATGGAAAATTTTGTATTTAAAAATTTCTTGAAAATTATAAACGCGCGAATGTCATAGCACGAAGTCAAGATTGAAAAAACAAAAAGAATGCTCACTTGTGACAGCAACATGCCTATTACTTTTTCCTTCTTCAATGCAAGCCATTACTTCCTCCGGACTAGAAACAAATCGTTCTGTGGCTCCCTTTACATATGGTACCCGATTTTTATCTTCATGAATTGCAAGGTTCATCTTCGTTACTAAAATTTCTTTTGTTAAGAATGAAATAATTCTTGAAGAAAAAAAAGATCTTTTCAAAGACTAAAAAAAGAAACCGAAACAATTCAAGTTCATGTTCTTATTGAACATAGATTTGAATCTTTTTGAAAATCTTCTTAAGAATATTTGGTAGATCTATAACACATAAGAAAAATTTAAAAGGAACAGATTTTAACATACCGTCTAGCAAATCGCGAATTTTTTCGTTATAAATCTCAAAATATGAAACTTTAATATGGAACTCGAGATCGACGTCCATATTGTAAATATGATTGAATATATCCTGCACAATACGCGGTATTATACCCTGCTTCTCTGAATCACCGAAAACACCCTCAAAAAAATAATTTACAATGGCAATTCGTACATATATAGTAACTTTGATAAAAATACAACTGAATAAATGCCATTTAGATCCGGTAAAAATTTTAACTTTTTTTTGCATTCTTACAAATCTGCATATAAACAAAGAAAACAACTATCAACAATTTCATCAAAACCCATCAACAAATATCCTTGAAAAATGAAAAAAATAGCATAAAGTCATCTCTTCAAATAAATAATACGCAATGTATATACATTAAAAAATCAACTGTATTATTTTTAAAGGAATGACTTTATGCTATTTTTTTTATTTTAAATGACAAGAAACGTCATCAATATTTCAGATTTTAATCTCACATGTCTAGATAATTACCTCCATCGTATGTGTCTTTCCAGATGATGTCTGCCCATAAGCAAATACAGTGCCATTATAACCAGAGAGAACATCCTGTACGATATGATATGCTGCACCCATGTAAACCTCCTCTTGCATAGAAGTAGGCTTGAACACTTTGTCAAAAACATAAACTTTACCCTGAAAATCGGAAAATTTTTCGGACGATAAGTAAATTTAGAAAAAGTCTAAAATAAAATAATCTAAAAAATTTCTCGGTGTAAACTAAGAACGTTTTACTTGAATTACAGTAAAATAACACAACAAAAAAAGTGAAACAATATATTTCCCAGGTATTTTAACTGCTGTGTGATGAGATAAACATGTTGCATTACTAAATGACTGAAACTAGACCGAAACGAATGAACAAACTATGCAAAATACAGTAAATAACCAAAAGATCGTACCGCAACCGATATCGCTTCCTGAGAATCGGATGGAAATTTCGGCACAAACTTCGACTCGCCTTTTTCTTCCATGCTATTGAGAGGACGGACACGGCAAAACACCTGCAAAAGGATTTTCAGATCAGTATTACTCCTCCTTGAATGAAACAATTATCAAAGATTAAATTTAAATTTACTTCCAAAAATCTAACCTGTATGCCACACTCAGCAGGATTCGGCACCGGATTCGCCATAATTGTGACAGCTTTCCGTAAGGCTGTGGCCTAAGTGACAAACCAATTCTATGTTGACCTCTTCAGTAGCCTAAAGAAAATGTTGCCAACTAGTAAAAATGATTTGTTGTTAGCCTCTGCACGAAAATATGGTCTATCATCTTATGGAAGAAAACAGTGATCAACATATAAAAATCGTACTGCAACCTAAAATGTGATTTAAAAAAGAAATAGTATCAAAAAGTCGCTGAGGACAGTAATTGTATTATAAAATATTTTATGATGCTCTTCCGGTGAATAGTAAATCGACTAAACCATGCATTTGCCCAAACTAGTCAGACTTTTTGATTTTGAATGAATTGCTTGAATTAAACATGAAGATCGAAATGCATAATGCTATATTAGAGATCTGAAAAGAATTGTAGGAAGAAAGGATTGTGTAAGCGTCGTATAAATAGGCCAGGATTAGAAAGAACATTCGTTGCTGATGTAAACATCACACTAAATCAATTTGTCAAAAATAACATAACGGCATGACATTTATGGACAAATGAGAAATTAACTTTGGGAAAAAGATATTTGTTTGCACATGCAACTGCGAGAGATCCGTTCCGCTTGAAATAAAATTTGCGGACAATGGCGGTACAACATGAGTAGTTGGTGGAAGATGGACACGGAAAAAGTTGCTAAAGAGCGAAATGGAAGGGCAAAAGACATTTGTACACGCTAAGCAGAGACTGGCTGGCGACAATTCCGAATGGAATAGGAAACAGAGTGCAGTCAAATCAAGTCAGGTCGAATAGTTAAGATACCGGAAAAGCAACACAGCATACTTCTATTTACTACTGGAGATTGACCGGAAACGGAAATAAAGGGAAAACGTGGTATGAATCATTGGAGAATCTTCGATGATATCGAAAAGCCACAATTTAGGGAAAGACCGGATAAGGACTTCCCGGTTGTCTATCTTCCCTTCTGGCTGTCTCATCATTCGCCAAGCTGGTATTTCAAGGGCAAAATAGATTTGAAGCCAACCCCTCATTATGGATGTGTCTGCATCTCTTCTCACATGTCCTATACATACAACAACATCATTAGAAAATAAAGAGTAGCAGAATAGGAAAGTTTTGCGAAAGCTATCGTTTACATTATATAAAATAGTAAAGTAAAGAAGTTACTCATATATTTGTCTTGGGAAACATAGCACGTGAGCAACTTCTCTCTACTCTCCTATTCATTGACATTAATGCAGCTGCAGTTGCAGTCGATTATGTTGCACTTCAACGGTACTACACTGGACGAATTGTACCCAGCAGTTGTATCATGCATCTTTTGACCGGTATTTATAACTGCTCTCTTCACGTAACATTGTCCCCTTCGATTTCTCGCCCTTTGATTATTCTGAAGCTGTCCTCTGATTCGATTTTAAATTTCGATTTGAATGAAATAATGCGACATTCAAATAACATTGATTCGCTATGATGTCCGATAATTCCTCGAATTAGAAAATGTGATTATGCGAATTGGTACGTAATGTGAACGGATGTATCTTCCATCCTGTTGCCGATTATTAAAATTCAATAACAGCACTGCAGCATTCCAACTGCTTCTCTTCTCGAACAATGCAGATGACCCAAACTCGCTGCATCATTCTGGCCTCCATTTCATTCGCTTCTTTAAATCAGAATTGGTGCTGGGATGCTCGTAAAAGTATTTCTGTTGCTCTTTTATAGTTCTTCTCTGCTAAATGCCATCTCTCTGTGATAGATAAGTTCGGAAACTTACCAGTCCCTATAAGTGCACTTTGTTTTAATATCTCATTCTTCATTCCTGTTATTCTGACAGAAACTTCTATTAATATGTGAAATATAGTCTAAACAATATCTAGTACTTCGAAACTTAATCCTGACAGAGATCATTTTACATGAAATACTGGACAGACAGTTCTCTAAGCAAGTGTTTTGGATGCAATCACAACGCGATCTACAGATGGAGATGGTAAAAACAGATATAAACAGCTCAATTCATCCTGTCTTCCTTTGAAATGATCGAACCACTTATCCTCAGAGCTAAATAAACCCCATCACTTCCAATAACTACATGCCCGAATATATGCATTCTGCCGGCTGAATGAAATTTAAGCATCTTTCAGTGATTGAAATATTCTTTAAAAATTGTAATAAAAAGACTGGCAAAAATAACATATCGATACAGGGATATTTTTGCTGAAAAAATGTTTGCACTTCAAAGATATTTATTGAGAAATATTTCCAAGATGGAAGCAATCTTGGTTCAATCTATTTTTTAGAGTAAAAACAACTGATATGCATCAAATATTTTAAACATTTATTTAATTCCAGCTACAACAAAAATGTACATCACGAAAATAGTACATAAATTTTTATATCATAGATTTTCAAAAAGCAAAAATGTTGCAAAAAAAATACCAAAATACCGATTTTATTTTGCTTCATTTATAAATTACTGATATGGACGAACTAAGTAGCTGCCAAATTTAATTAAATTCATATTTCACAAAAGATGCGCCGACAAATTCGTTATAATCTAAGGAACAGAATTATTCTTGCGCCTTATAATGTATATTATGAATTATGAGTAAAAAAACTATTTGAGAATTATTAAAATCGTAGCAAGTAAAAAATAACATTTCGGCAGATGATAATTTCAAAACAAGAAAACACTCTTAATTCTACTCAAACTATGATTTTATTGACTTGTCGAAAAAAATTTATGGCCTTTTCATGAAAATACGAACCATGTGTGTAGGCATGCCAGGATGAGCAAGATAGACATTACAATTATATTTACTGATGCCCGGTAATAACAAATTTCTTTTATGACAAATTATCACGTGCAGAAAATAATCTGTCACTTCTCGAAACGTTCGAACACAATAAGTACATTGCTAAAATTATTAACAAAGTTCATAATAAGCACTTCATATATCACATAATAATTATTTGACCTGTAGTGTTCTACGGATATGTACTGCTCCATATTTATTCATAATGTACTGATTTAGCATTAAAAAAAAAATATCATTTCCACCAAAAGTCAATCACTAATTTCAACGACAACTTATAATGAATAATATAAAAAAAAAAATAAATGAATAAATAAAAAATAAATTAAAAAAAAAAAACGAAAAGATCCCACAAAGAAATAAACTGAAAAAGAATCAATCAACTCTAATCCATTTAAAACACGCATATGTGGCATACCTCTTTTGGTTCAAGCTTCACCGCCTCCGACCATTTGCCATTCACGAAATCTACTCTTTCAAGACTAGTAATTGATGTTTTATGTATTCGAACAACTATAAAATAATCTTTTTAATGAATTCACACGTTTTAGAAACAATTAAACTTAAATTCATAGGAATGAACCACCACTATTCTCCAATATTCTAAAGAGAAGAAAAAGGTTCTTGTATCAAAGTTGACTAACTGACTGGTTTAAATGTATTTTTTGTTCTTCAGCGACATTAAATTTTTTCTCTCATACGCATAGCAAAGAAAAAAAAAATCTGACATGCAGCAAAATCTTAGCGAAATGAAATATGAAGATCGGTAAATACATTAAAACGTTTACACTAAATAATCAGTCTACATGTGCTGAGAGTTAAGAAAAAATTAAAAATACCGTGTTCAACCATATCCGTTCCTTGACTGCTTCGATAATCACAGATCAAACATTTTGGCAGCATTGGAGCAGTTGCCAAAGTTGTAGATCCATCCTGCCTCTTTGCTATCGTAGTTAAAGATGTAGATGTTGATGAAGCAGTGGTTGTTCCTGTTGATGTTGTCGCCTTTGCTACGGACTCATCAATTTTTGATAGTTCAACAACTTCTTGTGGATTCATCATTTGACTTTTCATTAAATCAATGTGAATGGGTCCAGAAACGTCTGTAGAAAGCTTTGTCATCAAAACATCCGTTGAACTTGTTTTACTTGTACATTTCCGTTCTGAAAATGGATGAAATATGGTGATTATAGAAATAAGTAAAAAATGCAAATAAAAATTAGTTTGTCTAAAAAAATAGTGAGAGATTTTGGTAAACGTACTATGCTAAAAAGTCAACTCTGTCTAATTTTTATTAGTGAGCATGCTAAGATAATTTATATTACCATAAGACAATCTATATTACCACCAAAAACGGAATTTATATTGCCAGTTTCATATCCACTTCTTAAATCTTTCACAATTTGATACGGATGCATAATGTATGACCTGATTTGATTAACACTAAATTTACAACTCAATGCAACAGGAAGAAGAAAAATAAAATAATGTGCTCAAGCTATGATACAAGCTTGTTTGGTTCAAACAGGGTCTAGAACTACTGAATAAATCTTAAAAAATTTACTAGTTCAATTCTCCATTCAAATATTAAAAAATACCATCCAATTTCATTTTAGAAAATCCTTTATCCGTCTGCGGTTGAATGGCTTGGGAGTTAACAGTGACAGTTGTTAAATTATCTTCTGCTTTGTTTATTTTCGTAATTTTTGCATCTTTCTGGACGTTCTTCCTTTGTTTCAAGCAGAGTACTTTAGAAGAATTGTCCGGAGAAAAAGAAAGATCTGATAATTTCCGTTTCGCTGTCGTTGTTTTTCGCATGTTTTTCTGAGACAAGTCACAAGGTGTTTTCCGAAATGTTGTCGATAATTTGATTGCCTGCAGTTTATTGTTCTCTTTAGAAGATGACGGCGCATGTTGGCTTTCTTCTTTAGCCTGTAATACTATGCCTATAAGTTATCAGCAGTGTTTCGAACAAACTGATAAACAGAATACAGATGATAACGAAATGATGAGGAATAGAAGGTAAAGAAAGAATATTTCCAGTTTCTCGATAATAGAAAAATAAAACCTTAACGGGAGGCGGTTTGCCTTTGTCGAATTCATAAATTTGATAGCACAGAGAAACTGCCTGATGTACCAAAATATGCTCATCAAAATCATTTCTTACACTGAATGTTGCACCACACTCATAACATAAAAAGAAATTTGCCATACCTTAAAAATAATCATTGACATGTATAATTCTAGCGATTTAGCGAAATAATAACAAATTTGGCGCCGGAGGAGACTCAATGGAACTTTTTCCCGAGAGATCCCGGGAGTAATCTGAACCTTACGAGACTAACTGCTCCCTCTTCCCTCCTATCCCCTTCGGAGAATATATAATATACATATTTCGTGACAATCAAGTCGCGCTCGCTCGTTCCTGACACATTCATTATCGCCCATACACCAATTTCTTGTTCACTTTTGCCTCTAATCTTGATCTACTATATTTTCTATATTTTATTGATCTTTTTCTCCATCTCGCCAAGCATTGTGCTCATTTTTCTTGTTGACAAACCCACGAGATCTAAGCAACTCCTTTTTTCTTTTCTCTCTCTTCTTTCATCTGGAAATATCACACACATTTCTCATAAGTTCATTTAGCGGGAATATATAATGGACGATTTGCTAAAAACGGTTTTTTCTCTTGTTTCTATGCAGTGTTGTCCTTTTTCTCACTCTTCTTCTTCTCCTTTAAGTCTAAATAAGTTAATGAGATCAGTAATGAGTGTTGTTTCATCTCTCTAATAATAGTTTCGCGGTATAAGTTCTGGAAGTTTTTGCATGAACTGGGAGATCTCGGTAAAAGATAAATGGGAAAAAAGTATAGTGGTAGTGTGGATTGATCATTTCACATATTAATGGAATCAAATGAAATTAACTGAATCTCCTACTTGTCTTCTGTAGACTACAATCTTATAATTTTCGCTTAGATTTCATTGCAGTATGATTGATGTTTTTCACATATGTAAGTGCATTTGGTAGAATATAAAATTTCTCCAACTCTGTTTCAGTATATTTTTATACATTTTGGATGTTTTCTTTTAACTGAAGTAACTCTTTCTTTGTTGTTAAAAGTTAAACTTATAAATAAGGACTCTGAAAAATTCGACTGTTTACTGAAAGGTCGGATGTGAAATTTGCATGGTACTTTCCTTGTGCTCTGTCTCTTTTTATCTGATTTGGATAGAAAAAGATAAAATCACAGTAAGAATGAAATATCGCCAAGTATTATGGGTGCACAGTGTAAAGACAGAATGTTCCTGTTTGACAGTTACTGATCACGTAGTCATTTTTGCAGCCGAATGAAAGATGGCAAATCGAATCAAAACTCCAACGAATGTCAAGTTGCTCACAAATGTAGCAGTGGTTCGAATGAAAAAATGCGGAAAACGATTCGAAATTGCATGTTACAAAAATAAAGTGGTCAGCTGGAGAAATAAAACGTTAATGAATTATTTTTTATAAAAACAGATAAAGTGCTTCTATGAGTATTTTGGTGAACAGAGTATTTTTGAATGAGGATGGTAATGAGAGAAATAAATTGTTATTGTGAAGTTGTGGTATCAGATATTTATACAATCCGGAAATAATGAGTGGGACACATCATCAAGAATTAAATTTAAAACATTGAAATTGAAGTTTGGTTTCAGAGAAAAAGACATCGATGAGGTACTGCAGACACAAACTGTATTTACTAATGTGTCCAAAGGACAGGTAGCGAAACGAGAAGAGCTTAACACTGCTTTCGGTACAGATAATCAGTTGGAAATTTGTAAAATAGTAAGTTATAAAGATATAAGTCTCTTCATTTTTCAGCACTGTTCAGCACGCAGTAATCTGTAGTCACTCTTGGATATTCTTCAGATCTGTCGCTGTTTTTATAATATGGTTTAGTTAGCACATCAAATATATGCATTATTTTATTATTATATAAATCTAAACTTAATCCATATGAATCTGAAATATTATGTCGAGAATCTTGGACGAAAAGAATTACTAGTTTTTTTTTTAATTTTAGATTTTAGAAAAAGGTGACCTTCAAGTTTCGGAGAAAGAGCGCCATGCACAGTCTGATTCGTCATTTAAAGAAATTGCTAATTTAATTGCGAATATGTGTGTAAATCCGGATACGAAGCGTCCTTATTCTAGTAGTGTAATCGAAAATGCTCTGCATGAAACACATTTAAGTTTAAAGCCCAATCGTTCAATAAAACAACAAGTAAGGCATATCACGAAATCTTTCGAAAGTTTTAGTATTTTCGGAAATTTAGAAATTTAGGAGGAATTGCCATCATTTGCTTATCATAGCTTCCATTCGATGAATTACAGTTACAATATTAAGGCCTTGGAAATAATTCCTAAATTGCGTGAATCAATGAAAATTGACCGGGCAGAGATGCGACTTCGAGTATCCGTTGAAGCGAAAGAAGCTAAACGCGTACATGATCGTTTAAAAGGGATGTTCACAAAAATTGAAGTTGAAGATTGGGACCAAGGAAATCTCGAAATGGTAAAGCGTTCAAGACTCAATTTTTCAAATTTCAGGGTTTTCAGTCCAAGTTTTTCTAAACACAAGACATAGGCAGTATACTGACAGTTAATTTATAGTAAATGTACTAATATTTAACTTAAACTTTTATGGCAAATATAATTTATGATAAGTGTACTTGGTAATCATCGCTTCAGATTGGATTAATTGATCCTGGTGCATATCGATCAGTCGAAGAATTGCTTCAGAAAGAGACAAGAAAAACAGGACATTTAGAATTACTGGCGCTCAAAGTTGTTGGTGAGGGTGATATCGAAATCTCTTGATTGTCGTTAAATTTTTCCAGAAATTCCATTCCATATTTTGTTTATAGTTCGATTTCGGACACTTTGGAATAAAAAAAAAAAATTATGGTCTTTTGAAAATTTTAATTATTCATCTTGATTTTTTAAAACAAGTTTCGCAATTTCTTTGCAGTTGCTTTTTTTTTCGTGTGAATTTTTTAATTTATTCGATTTGAATCAATTTAATAATGAATAAAATTTTTTTGAAGCATGTTAGTAATTTCTGAGACTGTTCCGGTTAAACACTGAAGATTGCACTTAATAAATGAACATAACCAATCCTTACGGACCCATAATGAATTTTGGAAATGAAGCGAATATACATCTTTCTCACTGAACAGAGTCAGGATTACTACGTTACAGTTCCACTTCGACACATAAAAGAGAATTGAAGTTTGCTAACTAAAACTGATCATCAAATTAAAAAAATCAGGGCAATTAGATCAGATCAGATTTAGAAATGAACAGAAGATATAAGAATTCATTTTGAACTTCTTTAGCAAAACAGAATACTTGAAGAGCAGATTCGTGAGGATTTCGAGAGATGGAATTTTTGACGAAGTGATATCGATTTTCAGATCTGAATCAAATGGGCTTCCCAGCACATCGTTAAGATGTTATGACGAATCAACAAAATAACGAGTTGAAATTCTAATGAAAGAAAAAGCATTCAGTAGTTTTAACGCCTCAATAGCGTCTTTCTTAAAATTAAATACACTTCTTGTTTTTACAACGGAAATCAGAAGAACTAATAAAATATTTCATTTTCTTTTTCAGTAATATAGTTTTTACTGTGCAACATTCCAGCAGTGAATGTTAAGTACATTTGACAAATAAATGCATCTGTGTACTGAATAAAATAAAAAATTTATTGCGCATTGAATTTGATAGGAATGGTAAAAAGAAAAATGACAAATTAATGAAGAGCAAAACGATACTGGGCAGCATATGTATAAATAAAACTAATAATTGCTATTGAAAGACATATATTTTGGCATTAAAGAGCATTGTTGTCTTTTGTATATTCCAGTAGTAATCTATTTATCTTTTAGATGAACATTAAAAATTTAATACAGTGTTATCATATAATTAATAATAATTGTAATATATGAATTGAATACTTTAAAGGGCGACTTGTCCATTACTCTTCGGTAAGCACTTCTGATTTGAAAACTTTTTCTCAACACATACGTTAAAGTGAAAATATTTGTTTGGAAAATATTTATATTCTCAGGCCCCCAAAATTAATCAATATAAAAGAGCCTATGCAAATCGTACGATCGAGAAAAAAATTTATAAAAAACTCAACAAATATTTTCATACATAGCAATAAACTCTGAACGAAAAAAGTATGAAAAATAGAGACAAATCCTAGTTTATATACATTCGAAAGCGGAGTTTTCGTTCGGCTATTTCATGTTGGATTTAGCAATAATGGAAATAGGAGAGCTCTTCGGTAAGAAAACTAAAATAAAAAGATTAATCAAAATTTTGTAATCATCGTCTGGACTGTTTAAAGATACAGTTGATAGTGAACTGATCAGGAATGAATTGAATGGATTTCATCTTAAATGAATCAATAAAGATAGCTAAAACAGTGTGGAGAACCAATGACAATACCTCCGAATATAAAGAATTGATTATGCTGGAAATGTCGAACTTGATCTAAGACTGCTGAACTTGTGATTATGGAAGTCTAATGTTGTTCATTACGGACGAAGTAGGCTGAGATTGATCGACGTGGATGATCAAGAAATTCAATCAGAATGTGACTGATAATTGTACGCTCGGGTGAAGCAGTGGACAAACAGAAAAGATTACCGGTTTTTAATAAAATTTCCACCACCTTTTTGAATAATACGCCTAAAGATATCTGCGAAGAGTTCAGCTTAACCTTAAATACGAGTGGGAAGGGGTAACCTCATATACCTCCTGATAACATTGATCAAGCAGACTCCTGGAATTCAGTAAAATGAATCGGATATCATCGTCTGAACTGAGAGTTTCCAGCATTCCAAATCGAAAAAAAACTTTATTGAAATTAAAATCTTGGCCTATCAGTAATAAGGATTTCAGATTATTTAGAAAAAGAATTCATCAGGATTAAAAAATAGATGGCCAACGAAATGCTCTACGTAATCAGTGCAAACTTGTGTCAAGAGGTGTTATGATAGAAGCCAGGAGGATAATTCGATTTTGCCATTGTTGACACTTCCAGAGAAGATTTTAGATATCTGATTGATTCCGGTCAGTGATCACTGTTCACTGTGCTGATGCTTGGATGAACTCTGTGTGTACTTGCTGAAGAACTACATTTTGAAGCGACGCAAGAATAACGACTGCTTTTCCTGATTAGGCATTCAGCTTTTAGCGATGGAAAATTTTTCAACAGTTTGCGATAGATTCTTGGCCATTGCGATTGAAGTATCCATCTTAAGTGTTGAAAGGAAATATTTGGAATCGTATACATACGTGAGATATTTGACATAATCCGCGGTGAATAATGTAGCTGGAAGAGTTGATATTGATGATTTACTTTTTGCTGAATCGAATGAAATTTGTTCGATTAATTAAATTAATTCATGATTCGATTTTTTTCTTTCTTATGCTTGAATCAATTGCAACGAAGGTTAGCGAGAGAGTTTGCAGGTCAATTAGAAAGAAATTGCTCCTCTCGAAGATCATGAGATTATAAAAGTTAGAATTACTGAAATTTATTGAATCAGAAAATCTGAATAAAAAATTTTTAATTTTTAGCAAAAATTTGGGAAAATCACAGAACTGATTGTTGTGATAAAATTAAGTAGTATCAGAATCTTTTTTTTCCAATTTTTTAAATTTTTCAACGAAGTTGATCAGATCAATCAAATGCTGAAATTAAAAAATTAAACAAACTAGTTTCGAGGAATGAGAAAAGTAGTTAAGAAATCAACTGTAAATATATATGATAACGAAGTTTTTTTCGATAATATTTGAGTTTACTTTTACACGTGAATTGTACTATCATTCCTTTTCTTTACTAACATTATCAAACAAAACTTTTGTTGTATTTGATAGAAAAAAACTTCAGAATCGAAAAAAAAATAAAATAAAAATGGAACTAAACTTCGGGAAAAATTTTTGCTGTATTTGATAGAAAAAAAAAGTAATGTTGTACTAATGGCAGTGACAACGATGATAAGTACTAGAAATCTGGATCTTCATTCATTCATCGCTATTAAAGATGAACAGTAATAGTGTTAGACATGATAAGAGATGTTTACGAGTAAGTGAAAAAAGTACACAACCAGTTAAAAAACCGCTAAAAATCAGGATCTTAAAGTAAATATTCAGAAGTAGGATAACACATGTATTAGTAATGATAGTAATAAAACCAGTAGTGGATATAGTACATATGTATAAGAGACAACTCGATTTCATTGGTTTTGTGCTTTTTAATGTATTTCGAATATTTGAATACTCAACAACAACTATTGAAATAATTGTATATGCTCATTTCTTTTGTAACAAAAAGTTTCGATTGACCATAATTTCTCGAGAAGAGAGAGAGAGAGGAAGAAGAGCATAAGCAAACTTTTGTAAAAACTAATACAATATCTTAGACTATCGTTGTAAAAAAATTTTTATTCGAAATTCTGTTCAATTATTTTCGAAAATTTAATCTTCTCTTACACTCCGATACTCTTGCTTGGGATTTTTAGTTTTTCAAATTCTTGTAAAAAGAATTTAAGATAAAATTATAAGATCGGTTCTGAAAGTAGCAAGAAATTGAGAACTTACTAAATATATTTCTTTAACGAACAATCGATATGATGATACCACTTGACCAAATTTCTATTATAATATCTTTGTAGAATGTTTTGGTTTCGAGAACTCAAAATAATTCTCTTTTCACTTGAGTTACTCATTTTTTACAGCAAAGAAACAATGACACAGGTAAGAATTTGGGTTACTGAATTACCAATAATTTTCTTTATTGTTTGTAATAATCAAAAATTCTTGAAATTCTTGAGCAGCATTTTCCTGCAAAACGAAACAAATAATGGGAGGAAAAAATTCGATCAGAAGGAACATTTCTGATTTTTATTCCTGCACTCTACCTATATTACTGAGAAGTTATTCAGTAACCGTAAAATTTATTTATAGGTGGATGAAACCTTCAACGATGGGTCGGTCTACGAAGTATTTTCGAAAGTTCCTTTCCCAAATCAACAACGATCATACAGTGCTGTCAAAAATGCAATGTTGCTGGGATCAAGAAGTATCAATATTCGAGGTCTTAATTCGCCTACTTTACATCGAGGTTTGTCCATTTTCTTGTTTCCAATAAGTTACAAATTGATGTTCCACCTGGCAATAAATTTGTTCTGTTAAATATCTCATTGATCCGTGCTTAATATTTAAAATCATTTATTCCAAAAATCGATTATAGATTCACCGGAACCGTATTCCGGACTTGGAACTATTCGTTTATACAGTATGCGCTTTTGTCCATATGCTGAACGAGCTATAATTTACTTAGCTAAAAAGAGATTACCGTTAGTTTTAATTTAGATTCAAATGTTCAAAACAGATGAATGATTTTAAAAGGTGAGCAAATGCAGAAAGAAAAAATGAAAAAAAGATTTAAAAGGTTAAAAAAAAAGTCCCATAGAAAATAACTAGCATAGAATGAAATTTTTCTGTAATTAAAATAATAAGTATGTAAAATTATGGAATCAATTTTGCCATATGTTATTATTCTATGCGCAATTAATAATCCATAAATATTTTCTAAAATATTTAAGCACCGAAATAATAAACATCGATCCAGGAAATGTGCCGAAATGGTTTCTGAATAAAAGTCCGTTAGGTCGAGTGCCGGCTTTTGAAATGAATGGCATTGTAAGTTCAGATATTATAAATTCACTGGCAGTTCATATGAATTGTTTTGCCAAATTTTGTGATAATTTGGGAGCTGGAAGTTTTATTCAATTCAGTTTTGTTATTTGCAAAATAATTTAGCTACTAAGATTGTATTTATTATAAGTAGAACAGTCATACTGATAATTTACAGATAATCTATGAATCATCAGTGATCGCTGAATATCTTGATGAAATATTCCCGGAAACAGCTATTCTTCCACGTCATCCACTTGCGAAGGCTAATCAGAAAATTCTTGTTGAAAGGATGTCACCGGTTGTGTTGATATTGTTTGACTGAATATTTTTGATTCTTTGATCATAAATTCATCATTTGCTTCATTTTTAATTAAGAAAACTATTTATAGACATATTCATCTGAGACTTTCTTTCTTTTTCATTTCTCATTTAAAATTTCAAGAAAATATCCATTTCTATGAAATATTTAGCTCATTTCCACAATGTTCAAAACTTTGCATCCCAATAATGCTACCGTCCAACAGAATGTCGACAAGTTATTGCACAAGGCTCTTCGCAATGCTGAAAATCTTTTGATAGATGACTTTTATGGAGGTTCACAACTTTTTATGAAATTATCATGGAAGAGACGAATCTATTCGATGAAATCTAAATTAAGTCATTTCGATGTGATGGGATATAGATAAGCAACATATCTTATGAACTAAATTAATTATGCTAAATATAATTTTGATTTTTTTTTTTCAGGAAAAACATTGGGTTTTGCCGATATAATGATGTGGCCATTTCTAGAAAGATTACAACTTGTAACAGTTAATCCGTATACAGAATTCAGGTGCCGTTAATGAAAACTAAAAATTACAAAATTTAGAGCAGAATTAAGAACTCAATTTTCTTCCCTATTTTGAATATATTACCATAAACGAATGACTAATTTTAAAAATTCGTAAATTTCATGGAAAAATTTTTCATTACTTCAGGTATTTCCCAGGTATTCACTATCCGAAAATGGGTGCATACATGGCTCGTATGCAAAGACAACCAGAGGTAATAATTAGCCTACTTATAAACTTAATTAACAGGATAAGTAACAATAATATTTTAACAAACATACATCAATCATTTTTAGATTATTTCAAATCCTTAACTCCATATCCTGCTATTTCCTTTGCGAAAAAATTCTATGAATTTTAAAATAAAATAAAAAAATCTGTGTTCAATATATGATAAAAAGCTCAATTGAAGAGTTCGTCGAAGTATCCAAATCTACTCAACCTATAGATGAACATCACAAATCACAGAATGTTTCTAAATTTTAGATACTATTCGCTCAACGCCCAATTGATCAACACGCAGCGTACGTGAACAGTTTTTTGATAGGTCATCCAAATTATGATATCGGTATCAATCAGCCATGATTGGCATACTTCGTTCTAATATCATAGAATCATAATTTTTTGAATTTTCCTGGTTGATAATTTTTTTGAACGTAGAAATGTAATTTTAGCTTTTTTTAAGCGAACATTTTCTCTTCAAGATTTCTCATCTTTTTGACTAAAATTAATCCAAACGTTTGAAATTCCAAAGAATGAGCAAATGAAATGAAATGTATATGTGATGAGCAGTACATTCACTTCAAGTATTTGGCTTCAAATAATTAAAACGAGTTTCTTAATTATTACAAGAAGTTGATTTACTAATAGATGCACTTATGAATTACATCATTTAATCAAGAAAGTATCGCTCTCTCATTATATTACTTATAATGGAACTATCATATCAATAATATTTAACAGCAGTAATTATTGCTTATTGTGAGAATGTCTATAATTTCAAATCCCTGACATATATTGATTTATCTCGAAGAAATCTAATTCCTAAATTACTATTTTAAAAATTTTTACTAAATTAAATTAATTTATTCGGCATTCTCCATCTTATAGCAATATTTTCATTATATTATTCCTCTCCTGCTCTTCATTTTACTATTGAATATTTCGTTGTGTATTGAAATGATGATGAACATAATCGATGTCATAAACAATTGTACACATGAACAGTATGCATTGAGTCAATAGAAATTCACTGGGCATCGCAACAAATGCTTTAATCGACTCATTAAAATTAAAATCCTTCTTCTCTCCTCTTATTCTCACCTCTGTTTGGAAAGCTGAAGATAACGTTTGGTGCATTGAACGCAGAATTTTTTACAACGAATCTTATCAAAGAGATAAGCAAGTTGCTTAACATTAGTTATATAGGTCCACAACAAGAGCCCTGCATAAAGTTGACCATTTATCCCGCCAGTTGACCATTTATTCCGCCTTGCCAAGCTTTTAAACACAATTTTATAACAATTTTTGAATTAAATCGCACATTAAAACACTGAATCGCAATACTAATCAAATACTCCGTCCTTATCATTCAGTAATTAATTAATAGAGGTAAAGAGTGGCATGTATCTGATTATCACATAGAAACTCACTACTGAGAGAAATACACAAAATAATAGATAGAAAACATGATTGATCACGAATTGTATTTGACTGATAGAATATGATATGTCATCAATTATTTTTCTTAATTATCATTAATTACCATCACACTCAGCACCAAACAGCATGCAGCTATGGTAACAGCAACACAATAATATTATCTCTATTATCACAATGAGCAAATACTAAGAAATGGTGGTTTGAGTTGGCGTAAATTATCTCCGATTATCTAATTATTTAATTATAGTAAATTATCTTGTAAAAGATCATTAAACGAAACGAATTCGGATCAAATCTAAAAGTGATCAGCAGGAATTCCAGTATTATCATCATCTATTCGCAAATTTTGCATTCATTTAGTGAAAAATCCTGTCGAATAATTTGTTGCTCATTTTTGTAATATGACAAAGAAGGTTGTTTTTACTTGCTGTATCAATCACTTTGAACTTGAATGGCCAGAAGCAATTATGTTTAGAAGTAAAGAATTACTTATTTTGAGGGTCACAAAAGCATAAGTAAATATTCATTGTTCCGCAAACATTGATTATTTCCTAAATATAGTAAATATTGATTCGTACGGATATAGAAATAAAACATAAAATGTTGAAAAGAATCCAAAATGTTACATTCCGCAGCTGGCGTCAGTCGTGCGGATTATTTAACCGTAAAATAAATGCGGAAGAATATACTTATGTTCTGCAACATCTAATAGTAATGATAAATTGAAAAGTTAATTTTGTTCGATTTTTTTATCTCTTAATTTTTCAAACTTATTTCATTTAAATTTTCAATAAATTTAATCTGAACAATTTTCTGTTACAATTTACACACTATTTCTATCTTAATAAGCAGTGTGACATACATATCATTTGCTGATCACGTGTTACGAGATGATTGCAACAGTTCGATAGCAAAATATATGTAAAAGAGGAGGTTGGAGCAAAACAACACATAGTTAATCATCCTCCGCATAATTATTTGCTTAGTTTACTTGGAATGAAACAATCATTATGACTTAAATTTGTTCGATATATTTCGAATTTTTCGTGTTTAAACATCGTAAATATGCGATGAAGTTAGCATTTCCTAGCAATTATCGTAATCAATTTGTTGACTTTTGATCTCTTTTCTCAATCAATTGAAGGAATTTATAACAGACTGATAGATATGAAGTCCATAAAATATGATTATGTAGATGCATTCAGCTTTATGAATGTACACTTATAATAATTTCAATGTTCGAAAATTTCTCGAATTTAAAAAATATTTAGTCAGCTGATCTGGTATCTAATATTAGGGAAATCATAGTGCCTTGTTAGAAAAACAAATAACTTTACCAATTTGCGAATTTGAAGTACTATGAAGTGACAGAAAATTGGTCAAGTCATGAATTTACAGTAATTTTCAATTTTTAATTAGTCAAATTACTTTTTACTTCACCTTTACTCTATGATTGTCTACACTTCTCTTACACTGATAAGTATATTGATAGCCTGGTTATTAAAACTTTCAGATTTTCGTGGAGATCCTGAGATTTCATGAAAATTTAAAAATTCAATATGATTTTTTGCAGAAATTTTAGCGGTTAAATTTACTGATCTCTTAGCCTAAGCATGATCTTACTCGATTTATAAATAAACATTTCGTGCTGCATTTCTTCTAAAGAAGAAATGGAATTCACGAAATTGAATTCCCAGAAGAAAATTATGTGAAGATTCTTCATTTTTTAAGTTTTATTAAAATTTTAACTCTTAGATTCTTTTTTGCTAATGAAGCTTTCCAAAAATTCTAAATCATTAAGAAAAATTATTTTAAAAATTAGACTGGTACATAAAAAAAAAAAGTTGCAAAATTGGATGAGTGCTGTGCTACTAAATTTTCAAATTTCGAGATGAGTATCATGCTAGTTTTATTTTGCGCTATCTGAGAATCGATTCTGCTCAATTTTGAATTTTTTTTCAAAAACATTCTACAAAAGGATCACATTTCCTTTCCACTTAAAGCTTGTAATTTGCTATTCTATCCGATCGCTTTCATCAGATATCTATTGTTGAGCAGCTGTTTCCCGATATTTCTATGAATTATCGATTTGGGCTAATGTTTGTTAGTTTTATTGTCACTAACATTTTTACTATTCCCTTGACCTGACAACTCTTCTGACACATTACTAGGCAGCACAGAATAATAGTAGTTTAGCAACCACTGATACAAGACCATTCAATCTTTCAGAAAATACCAAATTTAGTTTATCAGTCAAGAATCATTCTTATCATGTGTATGGATATACCATATTTAAAACCATCTTTTGCCATATTTTTCTATATAATGAATTCTATATGGTGAGATGAGCAAGTGCTACAATGTGTATGTAGTATGTTTGATAGATCGGTGCATTACTGCTGATAAAGTTTCTCAGACTTATTCCAATTTAGGCGTTTTTTTTTTCAATCTGCAAACTTTGTAAATGCACTGCAAAGTTAGCAGTTTGAATCATTTGAAAAAATTTTTTTGGAATTCATGATGATATATTCATTTTATTTGCCACCTCACGTTAAACTTTATCATAGTTATCATTAGTGATAAGTATCTTTTATGTTTTGATTTTCATTTTTCACATTTTTCAGTTATTACAACATCACGTGAATTCTATATGCGATGGCAGTACTGCAGAAATCTCAATCGATCCCAGACGAAATAACCGAAAAAGTGCCAAGAGCGTCTCCCAACTTCGTTATACCTGTTAAACATTATCCGATGTGAGCGATTTTCATCATCACTTGTTATCGTAATTTTGAATTATTATTCATCATAACAACTGTTTCTTTTCATTATTGATTTTTAGAAATATAAATGTCACACTCTCTTATTTCACCCTTTACTAAGCTGTCATTTTCAGGCTTGTGGAAAATGATAGCAACGATTATGATCCGCCACTTGAAGCTTTCGTTTGGGATTGGCCATTCAGTGAGGATCGTTTAGCCAAAGGATTTGTTTCCGACGAAAAATTCTGCGTTTGTTTACCTTTTAATCAAGGCACTGGGGAATCCAGAGGAACAGTACGTTTATTTTTTCAGCGAAGTTTAAAATAAGAATAGGCTCAATAATTTTTATGACAATGGACATCAGAAATATTCAGAATAAATGCATCAGCGATGGATGATTTTATGCCAATATAATCTATCTTGATTATTGATTTATGTCTTGGTCATTAATTGTATTTTGAAACTATTAATCCTAATCTTCTAAGGTATACATAAAATAACATTTCTACACTGCTTTGTTTTGCTAGTAGAAAGGAGGATGAGAACAACTGCGATTTGGTAAATTTCTCTTTAGTCATTTCTTGAAAAAACTTTGATAGTATTTGTCTTTCAGTTGAAAAAATTTGAAAAGATCTCGGAATCAAACTTTACTTCCATTATTGGACTTTGCAATAATAGTTTCTTTGGAACTTATTTTTGGCGACTTGAAATTGAACTTGTGAGGAATCTCAATATGCTTGTACTCAATGCCTCAAGGTAATTTTGACTTTTCAAGATTTTCCGTAAAACAAGGTGAAATATCCAAGACTGATGTGAAATTAGAAATGAAGAACTTTTCTAGTTTTAAAGAAAATATTCTAAATCAAATTTTCTTTTAAAAATTAAGTTTTGCAGCACCGTTTATATTCGCTACAGATCGCTGCCATTGTTGTAAGGAATGTGTAGTAGAAAATACGAAAAATTAAAACAAATACGGATTCAAACAGAACTTCAAGTAATTTCAGCATCCTACTAAGTACTTGAATTTATATTTTAGAGATGTATCACGACCAGGAGAAACAGTAAAACGTTTGAAACATATTCGCAAAGTATACAAATTACCTCAACGTTGCGATATATCAACACTCACAACAGCAAGTTATGACTGGGCAGTTGTGATTCAAGCAAATCGAAGAGATGACAAATATTCGGGAAAGAAACGTCCTAAAACATTGCAACGAAGTGTTACATTTGATAATTGGACTGTCGAATAGAGATGTAATTGTGTCAAATGAAGGTTGACACTTGTGACACCTGAAGTTTTTTGTGAACAAAAGCATTTGTTGTATTGCAAGAAAGTTGTGTTTTCAAACATTTGTTTTCGAAAATTTCAAAGAATTTTAAAATTTAATGGAGCAGTAAAAAATGTCATATAAGCTTGAGCGTATTTAAATTCAATGCATGCTTGATATAGATAAATTTTAAAATTTAAAGAGAATATTTGGTATTTATTAAAAGATTGCTTTCGGTTTATTTTTTAATAATAGCTTTGCATGACTATTTCTGAAAGCAATAATTTATTTGCACCAATTTAATCCACTCCTGTAAACAACTACTTCCAAGTTCTTGAAAAATGAAGAAAAAGTGAAAATACTCTGATAAAATATATATTTTCCTCTAAGATAAAAATATTGTTAATTAACAAATATTTGTTTATCTTTTTAGCACAGTAAAATCATTTTCAAATAAGATTGACAACTTTTTTATTCCACAAAATTATATGATCTTAGACTCATCTTCCGTTTCCTTTTTATTAAAAGAATTGTCACTCAATTTTATCTTAGAACTTAGATATTTATAAATATTATTTTAGATACATATATTAAAGGATGCCATATTTTCTATGATAATCCTTTGATTCTTTTTTTCAAATTTATTTCTCTTCCTTTTTTTCAATAATTTTCATGTTATTTGTCAGTTAAGAAATGTATATTATTCTGTAAGTTCTAGGGACACAAATAACTAAAAAAACTAAAATGAATTTCAGTATATGAAGATAGGCCTCCGGATATTTACAGCCAAATAGCTATATTTCTGAAGTGTTCTGAAAAATACAAATCCGGTCCACAATCAACAAACATTCCGGATGTTGACAAATTTTTCTTCCATTTTTATTCCTCAATCTGCGATACATCATTGTTTAATTAAGTTAGCAATTTATGTAGTAATGCATTAACAAAAAATATTTGACGACTTGGAAGCTAAAATGTTTCAGTGGGAAGAAATCAGCTCAAATGGAAGAAAAATGAAGAAAAGAAGTACTTTGCAAAAGTATTGATTTGTAGATTTCTGATCAGAAATGAATGTTTAGTGAGTAATTCAAAATACAATAATATATATTAGAATTCTGCAACATGTCGTATGCTAAGCTACGCAGAAACTTTAAATGATGAATCAATCATGGCAAATCAGAAAAGAAGAATTTCGAGCTTAAATTTAAATAAATTGATAAACAAAAAAACTATTTCTTAATTATGCATGGATAGATATTGAGCAATAACAGAAAGGTACGAATCGTTCATTAGTACTGTTTGAATTTTGCTATATTTTTCCGCTCTTCAATTTAAATATATTTTTCGGCTATTCGAAAACTTTTCAGTAATTCTTGATCTTCTCAATCTTTCAAACAACGAATACGATGTACTAATCGATGCAATCAATAACTTATTATCAGTCATTTTCTATTGAGAAATTTGTTGGATGTTAAAATTCATCAGTCCTTGAGGTAATGATACCAATAAGCAATATTAAATACACTGAATAGCGTCGGAAATAGTATTGCTGATAGCTTATCAATATACTGTGTTATTCGTTCCTGAAAAATACCACTTGAAATTTTTGAAAAAAAATTATCAATGAGATACTTGGTCAGATGTATCATTAGGATATCAGAATTATCCGGTTCGGTTATTTTAGATAATTCACAGTAATGAAGTTCGATGTTATATGCTGGCTTTCCGAAAGAGATCCACGATGTTAATGGCAAACTTTTTGTTTTAGCTGAAATCTGATAAATTCCTCTTTGGATAGCTATGAATGTTACCTCAATTCGGTTCAAAA
This sequence comes from Onchocerca volvulus, assembly GCA_000499405.2. Lineage (NCBI taxonomy): Eukaryota > Metazoa > Nematoda > Chromadorea > Rhabditida > Onchocercidae > Onchocerca > Onchocerca volvulus. The sequence goes on along the minus strand of HG738139.1, from coordinate 6,069,043 downwards.
TAGTTATATTATCTAAACTTTCTTAATAATTACAAATCTTTCAAATGTTCTGAAAATTTTCGCAACTCCAAATTGTGTAGTTTTTTTGATTGGTAAAAAAAAAAATATGTAATTGTATGAATTCTCACAAAGAATGCGAATTGAAATAAAATGTGGCAGAAGGAAGATATTGTCTGAGATATATGCAATATAAAGTCTACTGACCATGAAAATTTTTGTAAATTTTTTGAAAAATCAATAAATATATGTTTAAACACGACGTACCCTTTGTTTGGTGAGTTCAATAGGATCCAATGAAGTTGGGATGGGTGAATAGGATTTTGTATTAAGCACTGGTTCTTGTCGCAAGCAGCTGCAAGGACCAGCAATGGAAGCCATCGTTGCTTTCAATTGATCGTTGAGACCGTAACCAGGCGGTATGTAACCGTAATCATTACCACGTGCAAGGCTTATCAGTACATTCTCTTCCTCAGAAATCCCTGGTCTCCGTCTGTAATACAGTAGTTCCTTAGATCAACTCACTGATCAATCAATTCACATTGATTCATTCATTCAAATTAAAAAAAACAATCGTCCAAAAATATTTCTAGAATGCTTCTGAGGATTCTGAACACATTCGAGATATATGCAATAAAATAAGGTATGCGATAGAATTTTAATAATGTAAAAATTTGACCTCGAAAATACGGAATTCGTTTCATAGTTGTCTTGATGCATTGTTGTTGCTAATTTGAGATTGTCATCATCATGATGTACTGTTGATGATACCTTTGTTGTTTCGGATTTGGGCACCACCAGTTCTTCCCTGCTCAAATATCCGATCCAGGCAAGCTCTAACAGTGAACAGAACACAAAGGTCATACAACTTAGCATCCAAACATCGATTGCCTAAAAAAAATTCAATTACTACTTCATTATTCATTCAACAATTCAAATGAGTAATTAACTTTCAACACACACTTTGATTGTGAGTAATAGAGAAATGACAAACCTTGACATAGCTGACCCGCGGCAAATTCCTTATAATATTGCCAAACTGAAAGGTCATCGCAAGAAGTGAATTAACGCCCAGCATTGTTCGGGCTGGTATTGCTTTGGAGCCAAGAGCAAACGAAATCCATGCTAAATTAGAATGATAACCGTATAAGGAATGAACCAGCTGATAAGAAAACCAAAAATGCCCATTTTCTAATTTCAAAGGAATATTGATATTTTTTTCAACTGTAAATAGCAATCAATGATTTTCAATGATAACATAATGATAATATCTTTGTTGTTTATAAGAGAAGAAAAAGCTTAAAGAACATAAGGCATGTATTAGTAAATTCATAGTAAAAAGCACTAAATTAGCCAAGTAACTTACATATACAAATAGTAAGATAAGTTGGAAGATAAGCTTGCAGTATGTACCATCCTGCGCGTCTTTTAAAATGAAATTTCATTGTTAATTCATGCCAAAAACCAGCGGGATAAGGCTGAAGAAAGTTTTTTAAAGAACGAATCTCAGAGAAAAAAAAAATTAATTTTATCTGATCCTATTTTTCAGCACGAATTTAGTTTTGTTAATTTAGATGGTTCTGTTTCCTAAGCGTCTAAATATATTTATTTCTCTCTTTTTTGGATTTTTAATAAAAAATTAAGTGAATATTTTTTTCAAAAATCAAAAAAAAAAATAAAAGTCTGATTATTTAAAACCGAAAAATAATATCTAAAATCGATTGACAAAGATCAATAGCTGATTAATTTATTAATTGAATGATTGATAATTAAATATGTAAAAGAGACCTCTGTCTTCCTGAAATTCTCTATACCGGTAAGTTCATAATCAGCAAGTTCCATTTTTTCACGCATTTTCGAAACACCAAGTGGCGACCAAACCATTTGAACTTCATCAGTATTATAGCTAGAAGGAGAAAAATAGAAAATTACGAATATATTTTATGAAATATTATGCGTTATCCAAACATTCAAATTAACTTAACTTTTAATTTGGGATAGTTTGAAAAAAAAAAAAAAAAAAAAAAGGTAATGCGGTTTTTCCAGTCTCTGAGATGAGAGCGAGAATTAATCTCGAAAAGTGAAAAATTGGTCTACGAATTTAAATAGACTACAAAATGATTCTTTTGTGTAACGTCAAAGTTATTCAGAGAAAAAAATTGAAATTTATTAAAGAAAACTATTATTCCAACAAATAAACACGTTAAGCCAAATTTTCTCTTTCTGATTTAATCAAAAAAAAAAATTTGTACTTTAATTTTGCAGTTTCATGTGTTTTTTTTTTTCACTAATTTCGCAACGGACTAATAGTGCTAGCTTGTCTCTGTCCTTTACGATTTCTCGTCAAAAGATAAATAATTTCACATAAGTTTGAAATCGAGCACTCACATAATTCATATTTCAAAGTTAAAGTCTGTCATAGTTTGCATGTTTAAAAAGTTCCAAGTTTGAGGAACTCACTTGAAGCTTTCAAAAGTAAGCGAGCAGGTGACATTGTCGAAGGGAAATCTTGTTAAATCCATAGTGCAAGGTCCTGAAATTGACATTTTTCTTTTAAAGTTCGTAAATTTCAATGTCATTCTTTTTTTTTTTATGTCATGTCTGAATATTATTGATTCGAATCCTTCAAATTCGGTCATCAGTTTTTTTTTTCCTATTATTTAAAAGTTTCGTATTTCTTCTTATCATTCTTGTTTATGACTTCAGCCGAATGCTGATTGAAAGCCAGTTCAAACATAATATTTAGAGTAAAGAGATTGCTCTAAGCCATTTTATTGAAATTTAAATTTTGAATTGTTGAGTTGTTTTCTATTTAAAATTTGCAATATTTCATTTAGAACATTTCAGAAGCCTTCAGAAAAATATATTCAGCAAGTTTGTTATGAAATAATCTCACTAAGGAATCGCCTCATTTCAAACAGAATGTAAAAATCCTTTCGAATACTAAAATAGAATGAAATAGACGAACATGTCAGAAAATATGCCCATCACATTCAAAAACCATTGTTCTACAATTTTTTTTCCTCAAATTATTAATCTTCTATTCTTGCTGGAAGTTTCGAGTTTTTTATAACTTTTCCCAACTTAATGGAAAGATAAAAGTGCAAACAACGAAAAAGTCATTTTTATTTGTGCCGAAAACTTTCATTTGCTAAAAAAATTACCAAAAAGTCTGCTCAAAAACATCATTTCAACTTTGAACGATTCGAATGCTGGATTCTCAAAGTTTTCAGGAGCATATATTGAGAAATAAGCATATAATTTTCAAGTTTATACAGATAAACAAATATAATATAGTATCATATGGAATTTCATATATTCTTGAAGATCATTTTTTTCTCTTCGAAACTCAGAAAAAAGAGATAAAATAAAAAGAACACACCTTGCAATTTGAGCCTGTAATTGGTCCATACCGAACCATTAGAATAAATCATTAAAAAAATGTTTGGAAATGGGCTTCGATGTATGTCAGCAGTTTTCGAATTGATAAAACATGAATTAGGCGTCCAAAGCTTTTCCAGTAAAACGCTGTTCAGTGACAAATTATATTTACAAGGCTGCATCCACGAATAATCTAAAGCCGGATCCAACCACATTTCACTGATGTAAATATCAAGCTGTAATTAAGTTTCATTATGTTCTAAATCGTTTAATGTCAACCCAAAGTTTCACTTCATTACTTTTTCTGGTTATTTATTCCTAAATCTTTTCAATACTATCCCTTTTCGGCAAATTTTTAAAGTTTTAGAAGATAAGTTTTGTTATATTTTCATTCAAATATATGGAAATGACAATTACAGTCGATAAGTTTGTGATTTGAGAACAAAAGTTTACTTGAAAGTCGGAAGTGATATCGCTAATTGTTGTAATTTCTTGTACCCAAACTTCGACCTGAACAATCACCGAATCTCCTGGAATTTTATGGCGATTATATTTTTTGAGTATAGTTTCCAGAACGAATGAATCATTGGCACAAGTTTGTTGATGTTTCATCTTATCATCAACTGAATGGTGATAATGAGGATAATATAGTTGTTGTTGCTTTTTGTTGACTGATTCGATTACTGGACGTAAGCCACCGTATTCATCCAATTCCCAATCATATAATCTGAAATTGTAAAAACTGGATATTTTATAATAGATTTTGCAAAAATTTTTAAAAAACACAACTTTCAAACTAAATTATGAATAATCTTCTTATAGAAAATGCAGAAGTCGTTAAATTTTGAAACAAATTACCTGCTCAACCTTCGAAGAATTCGTGAATTCTTCCTATACATTGCTTGCCTGAAAAGAACAATTTGACAAAATTTTTCGGAAAATTTCTTGTAACAAATTTTTGAAATGATTTCCTATAATTTAAAAAATTTCCAAAAAATTTAGTTCAGAGAGGGCAAAGCTACAGCTTACGAATTGCTATCCATCTGCAAGTGGTAAAAGAATGTTCTACCGTAATAAGATAACCTCTGCGTGTATTCCAAGCGTCCGTGTGACCCAACTTTGACAACTATGAAGTTGGAATTCCTAAGATTTTACCGTTTCGGCTTTAAGATTCAATCGTTTATCTAATTTTCACATACAGGTAGATGAGTGGAGAATGAAGTCCATGTGTTTTAGAATTTATATGGATTGAGTTTTTAAATCTTTTGTAGTTTAATTTTCAATTTCAACGAACTTTCAAGAAGCTAAGATTTTTGTTCTTCCAGAAATGTAGCATTCTTTCTCTTCGGAAAAAAAAAGTGCAGCTTTTTCCCTTACAGCATCACTCTGTTGCTGCGAAATTTTATTTCGTTACCGAAATTTGAATTTCAATAATTTAGTAAAGAGATTTATGGCAATATTTCCATTGCTAATTATTTCCGTCGTGCCTTACTTTCTCCATTATGAGTACGTCAATGGAAAAGTACTAATTTGCTTTGCTTCAAATTTATTTGCTTATCGCTTCTTACATGAACAACAACAAATTGTGCCATAAAAGAATTTGAAAAGCTGAAGCAAACCGAGAATTGATAACAAACTCTTCAAGTAAATTTTGGGCCATGAAAAATCTTTCTTGTATAACCATATTTACGTTACTTCCGCCTTTTTAATAAAACTTATGATTATCTAAGAAATTCAGAGATCAATAGATGACTTTTACTATTTATTTCAATGAAAAGGTGATAGAATTAAAAGTACACATCATGCTATAGTACGATTTTTTGTAGGAAGAAAATAATGTAAAAGATGACATTTTGCTATAATCTGATCAAAAGTTTAATAAGTTTCTATCCTTATCATGTGCGGTAAGTTTTGATCATCTTATCAGGCGCTTATGCCATCTTGAAATTCTTCCAGAAGAATGGATTAATAGAGATAGTTGTTGAATTTTAAACATTTCTTTTCAAATATAAATGATGCTTTGATATTGATAGAAATTTGTTGTATGCTGCTATTACTGAATTTGTGAAGCAGAAGAAAGGGAAAGTTTGATATTTCTTTCTTGAGACTATTTTTAAACGTGAATTGAGCAAACTGATATCTTCCTCAATTCCTTCCATCTACAACAGCAAAAGAGTCTTCTGAGGATTGGAAGAGAAGGATTTGTTGGTTGAAAGCAACTTGGAGGAGAGATGGATAAGCAGAACGAAAAAGGCACTAAATAGATAAGAAATAATTCAATCAAAATGCTGCTTTTTTTCTCACTAATCTTTCAAAAATTGCGCCAAAGAGTGAAAAATAAATGAGCATTAAGCAAACGTTTATACTATACTAATGCTTATACTGAGATTGCATTTTCTAGATTTCAATCCTCGAAAATTTTTTGTAATAAATCCGAAAACTTTAGAAGTTGACAGGAATTTTCAGTATGGTTTTATCGATCTCTGATTATTTCAACTGAACCAATTAAGAATTTTTCCAATGTTCATGCCTTTAGAAATTCATTTAATTGTAACCAGCTTGGTCTCATGAAGCTGATAATGGAAAATTTCTTAGTAAAAGATTTGTAAATGCAAGTGGTGAAAGTACTTATGAATTTCATTTTAAATTTCTAAAGAGCTCTAAATTCCAAAAAAAAAAGTCCTGTCCTGATATATAGAGTGTAACAATTCCTTGTCGTAGATATGGATATGATGACTTACTTACTTCTTCGATGTTTAAACTTTACTAAAAAGTTCTATGGTACTGAAAAACCAAATTTTTTTGGTTGAAGTTATCTATTAAAATATAAGTTAAATAGTTCGCATTGTTCTATTATTTGATAATAATATTAATAATCCTTATTGTTAGCAGTTATTACAACAAAAATGGTAATGAATAAAAAATATAATAATAATGTCAATATTCATCATCTAGTTTCAGAAATTCAGTGATTGATGGAAACATTAATTCCAATATTATTCAATTATGAGACGATCAGATTTTAATGATCCCATGGGTACATACTTGATAAAAGAATATTCCCAAGTTTAAAAAGGATAGATTTTAGTATAGGCTACCTGGATAACTTGGAATTTGTCAGTGTGACTTTGTGGCTTTGTCCCATAATTTTGCTTTTATTTTCTGTTGTGCTAAGTGGATACAAAATCCTCCCAACTTTTATATTTCTTAAGACTTTTATTAGTAATAATCAGTAATAACTATATCTTCATATTAATAATAACTATATCTGCAATCTTTTCATGCCAAGTTTGGCAGCGATTGTTGAAATTTGAAACCGGTAGTTCGGAATATTCAGAATATTTATGGAATGCATTTATTTGATAAAATAAGTTTTGATTGTATTACGATGTATTAGCATGGGAAGGACAAATAGACGCAATAACAATCCCTTGTTAATTGCATGTGTTTTTCAATAGTAAATATCAATGCAAAAATTTATCTTGTCCGCCAAAAATGATATTAAAAAAAAGAAATGATAAGATAATAGCCTAAAAAGTTTTTAAGTTTCAAGTTCTATGTGACTCATATATTTATTTGTAAAGTTAATTAATAGAAGGGGGAGAAAAAATCTATCACAAGAGAACAAGGATCGTGAAATGGATGAAGTGCGGGAGAAGGAAGGATGGAATGAATAAAGTACTAATCAGTGAAGTTTACTAAATACAGAAAAAAGAAAAAATACGACTTCATATGTTTTGCAGCATTTGAATTATTTAGGCTTAGTAATATGTTTACTAGCTAATGAAGAAAAGAATCTTTCTTCCTTTTTTTATAATCCTTTTTCACTTCATTTTATTCTTTTTAAGACTGTTTGTTATTCGAATAAGCTTTGCGTTCAAAAGAGGTTTTTAAGTTAGAATACATGTAGCAGGAAATATTTGAAAAGGAAAAATTCAAATAGGAAATATTCAAAAGGAACGAATTCAATGGGGAATATTCAAAAAGAATAAATTCAATAGGGAAATATTCGAAAAGACTAAATTCAAAAGGAAACATGTCAGAGGAGAAAAATGGCTTTAAGTGAAGAATGCCCAAGTGAATAATAATAATTGCAAACTAAAAATATACTCAATCCTTATCATTTAATTTGAAAAATGTTGGGAAAATTCAAGGTGATGAAGGAGTAAATTAGAATGCAAGAACTTGTCAACTAGTAGATAGACATCTGTCCCAGAATTTATTTTGATAACCCTTTAATCTTATTCATCATTGTAAGTAAATCTTTTGAAAATGACTTGGCGGAATGAACGCTCTGACACAGTGACTGCACAGATTTCACAGTTCGATTGATAATCTGATATGATATAACGTAGTGCAGAATAGTCGAACAATCAAAGCCTGAGAAACCCAGACCATACAATCTATGAGATAGCATGTTGCACATACCTAAGCATTCGGTCCAATTTCTACTTGCTTAATTACATTCTTAGTTACAATTCGTTAAAATTTTTGATTAACGATCAACAGATTTGAAAGTTGAAATTCTAGTGTTGCGTCGCATTTAAAATTCAAGTCATCTTGGAATTTAAAACTTTTTAAATTTGTCAGTGAAAAACAAATTAAAAAGACCGAAATCTGTCCGACAATAAATTCTTATTCTCAAACAACTAAAATTTTTTCTTCAACGAAAGAAAGTGTTTGCAGCAGTTCCATCAAAACTTACTAATGGAAAAAATTTCGTAAATTTGGAAATATTAAATTGCTCTGAATGCTTCATGAAACAGTTGTAATGTTGCATACCATTACATTACTTGTCCACTAATTATTTATTTATCAGTAAATCATAATACGACTGACTGAACTGATAAAATAAGAGGCCCATTGATTAGATGATAATGATAAATCAGCGCTGATACAAAGAGTAGAGTCTTAAGATAGAGAATGTGAAGTGAGCACCGAAAATATTTTTATACCTTGCAAAGTTGCATCAATAAAAAACTCGAAAACTGATCTTTCTTTTAAACTGTTTATCAAAAAAATTTTTTAAATTCAAACCATGTCTGTAAGAGATGTAAATGTGACATGTCCCAATATTAGGGATCATTTTCAAGCTTAGGGTGTGATAAATCGGTGGTGCAAATAATGCCTCAAAGCAAAAGGAAGAAACAGAAGAGCGGGGATTATTACCTTGAATGGATGAAATTGATGAGGGAAGAAGAGCAGATTATACTAATAATAAGAAGCAGACGACTGAGGTAGTGCATTGAGTGATAGCCAGGATGGCTTGAATTAATCCTGCAACAGTGGCAACTTGGCCTGGCACTCGCAGTGATTTGTTTTCTGGTTGCATGTGCATGTTCCAGATGTCTCTCCTCCTTACTACTCATTTTCATCCTCTCTCTATCCTTAGGCATTTCTTCATAAAAGCTACTTTTCAAACGCCTTCCAACTAAGGCTTTCAAACTAGGCATCTATTTGTTGGAAATAAATGAGTCCCAACAATCAACAGAAAAACAAATAAATAAATACAGTTTATATTTATTTACTTGTTCATATACATATTATATATATACATATATATATACTTGGTGTTCCGTATTCTAGTAAGCTCTAAGCTGCCATTGCTGCATTAACGTGCGCGATGTTTGCATGTGTCTCTCTATATCCATATATGCATAATATCAAATGTTATCTTTCAAGCTTATTTCATCCTTTTTCGAGAATGCAGTTTATGCAGACAATGCAGCCACTACTCTTACCTCTCACATGACTTGACATCTAGCACTCAAGCAGAAACTAATTTCAGGAATTTCCTTACTAAGAGGAAAAGGAAAAGGAAATAAGGATTGTTATCCTAGAATGAAAAGAAAAAAACCTAGACAAAGAATAAAATTAAGATCAAACTGCTGCATCAATAAACAATACGACAAAAGATGAACAATAGTTCTGCCATTATATTTGAACTTAGTTCAAACATGATCAAAATCCTGGGAAGAGAACTTCTTATCTTTTCTTTCACTTCTAATTCTACTAAATAAACTGGCAGAACCATGAAATTGTTTCAAAACTACCAATTTCAGCATTTTAGATAAAGATGCAACAAATTACACAATAAAACAGAACAAACGATCAAAGAAGAATGTTCAGTAATTTAGCACAACGACGCATTAACGAGATCTCAAATGAAATTTAATAACTCAGTAATCCAATTATTAATAGACAACTGTTAAAAGACAACTTCTTCTTCATGAAAGAATAAGGAAAAAGTGACTGGAAAGATCAAATTTTACTAGTTTTTGAAAGTTAGTACACTGAAATAAACTAATCGCAAACAAGATACAATTCTGACAAAAAGTACAAGCAATCAACGATTAATTACATCGTCTTTTAAACTTGCTTTGAATATTCCACATATCTGGATAGCGTGAATCCATCTACAGTGGGGCAAAATTTCTGAAGCGTTTGCTCAAAATCTTCCATTGTTACTGGAACTTCGGCTACTAGGTATGACCTGCTAATACCGCAATCGAGATTGTATAACTCCTGTAGAATAGAAAAATAATGAATTATTGATTAATTCTAACATTTTATTATTCCATACAACTTTGTATCCAAAAGATCATATGTTTGCCGCAATCAGTGCTTGCTGAAATGATATAAAAATAGCAGCTTGATGTGCAATTAAATCCTATACTTGGACTAGAGAAAATGTTAACAGCCAAGGTTAAGGACTTTATGATTGTTTAGGACTTTATTGACTAACACAAGACAAATGAAACTGATTCTAAATTATTCATACATAAAGCGTGCTGGTTTCCGAAATGAAAACTGAAAAATACGAGAAGTACGATCCGAAGTGATTATAGTTTTCCTACTTCTCAGTTTAAAAAAACTGAAAAAAACTGATTTAAAAAAACTGATAGAAAAAATACAACCGAGATCTATATCCAAATGCAAAATGAATAAAATTCATTCGGCTGCTAATCAATGTGTAAAATCGAATAGTTTTGGATACAAAAAACTATTGGTTTACAGACAAAATTTTCCAGCAGAATACTGAAATAATTTTCGAGAATGAATCACATCGCCCAAAATATCACATGAAGAATACCAATATTTGTCATGGAAACGAAATGTTTCTCAAGAAAATGCGCCTTGGTGAAGAGGAATTAACAGTAATTTTCATTAAATATCAATCATTATAATTCAGTATCTCACTGGTCGTTCTGGCACCCAGATAAGAAAATCAAAAATGCTAGCAGTTCTCAATAAAATTTGGTAAATCTCACAACATTTACACAAATATGTTTTTCGTCTATAAATCAGTTTGAATATCCCTGCTAATGAAGGAAAGAACAATTTGGTAATTTCAAATATAATCATCCATATCAACCAATAAGACGGCAAAATATTATAAGATTCTAGACAAACATTATAAATTATCAGTATTCAAATAGCGAAGAGAATAAAAAAAACCTGACTATGGTAAATAAAGCTTTTCTCAAGAAAAAGATAAAAGATATTTCTAAGATGTGAAATATATGCTGCACTGACTTTTGGCAATTTTCAACTTTCATTTTTTCTCTCAACTCACCAAATATAAAAAGACAGGAAAGATAACACACCTTGAACTTATTGAAATGTAAGAAAGCGACTTCGCGAGCAAATCTTCTCAGATCATCACCGCTAAAACCATCTGTTACAGTTTCCAAAACATTCCAATTAATATTGCTCGACATTGTAAGTTTCTAAAAAAACGAAATATCTCGTAACACTAAAAACTTGAGGATTATAAAAGGGTTTTCAAGAGCATGTAAATTTGCTTTAGACATCCAACCTGTTCGCTATCATTTTACAACAAATAATTGATAAAATAAGCTAAAACTCACATTCATGAATTTCTTTAGCAAGATTCCTCTTGATGCAGCATCAGGTAAACCAACAAAAATCCTTTTCTCAAAACTGAAAAGAAAGGCAATTATAGAAACTATTTATTTCATTTTCTCTATATGATCATATATGAATGTATTATTTGTCTGGTAATTTTTTAAAATTAAGAAACTCAATTTATCCATAACTAGTAAAAACAAACCGTCTCAAGAAAGCGGCATCCAATTCCCATGGACAGTTAGTTGCACAAATAAGCAATACAGAATTTAGCGAACTATGTAGTCTTTGAAGTTGCAAAAATAATTCCGTCTATAAATTGGAAAGCTATGAATCCCAAAAATCATAAATTCAAATTTGATTCTAAACAATATTGTTTATTAAGCGGTAGCCATTACATTTAATGTGATTTAACATGATAAATTTTTTGACATTTAAATTTGCATTAGCATATTTAATAATAGTATAAAGTTTTTCTTGATAGCTTAATAATTAAACGACTAAGTTTAAGCAAATAGGTAAACTGAAATATGTTAAAACAGTTTGACGAATAAATACGGATTTTTATTTAAAGCTGCTACAAATATTAATAAAAAGTAGAATTTGTTTTTGAAAAGAGTACATACTTACCTTGACACGCCTAATATTATCGTCTTCAGTAACCTGCCTGATCCGGCACAAACTGTCAATTTCATCAATAAATATAACCGAAGCACCATTATGAGCTAAAGCATGATCGAAAAGTTCACGAATTAATTTCTCACTTTGACCACTCCAGGTTGAAATTAAATCTGAGGAAGAAACCTAAAAGGAGTCAAAATGTGAACTACTTATAAAGATTCACTCCATTAAATCATGGTTTCTTTGATATATAAATTTGTTCTGCATATACTTAAATTAATAGAACTCATATGTCACTAAATCATAGCTCATATCAAACCTATAAATTGAAAAAAAAAACCAAATTTTATTTTTAATTAAACACACTTTACCTGATAAAATCTGGTATTCATTTCTCGAGCAATTGACTGAGATAAACGTGTTTTACCTGAAATGTCCTTTTTTTTTTCCTATCCATTTTTGCTTTTATTCCAAATATTCCTTCAAAAAGACTTTATCTTAAGCGTACTATTCTTTAAAGTACTTTGCAAAAAAAGATTAATTCAGCTGAAATCATAATTATTTAAACAACTGAATAATAACTAATGAGTTGGGTAATTATTCTGAATATCTTATAAGCAAATGTCTCAGTTGAATTTCATCTTTTTCTGCAAAGTAATTCAAAGTTATAAAATTGGTTCTCGATTTGGTTATATATATATATATATATATATATATAGTTCACTCAAGATGAAATCTATTTGACAGGAATATTTGAAAAAAAAAACAAAAATGGAGAGAAAACTCTAACCAGTTCCCGGTGGGCCATAAAGAAGAACACAACGCCAAGGATTATGTCCTGATGTAGCAAACCATTCAGGATACAAAACAGGATCAACCACGGCTTCCATTAAAGCCTTTTTAGCCTTAAAAAATCATTTAATTAGGTAAAAGTTTAATTAATATGCGAATATTAAAACAGTGCTTAAAATAAAAGTAAACCTCTATTTGTCCAACAATATCATCGATAGTAGGAAGCTCTGACTTATCTTTAACAATAGTATGTTCAATAGCTTCTTTTCGTCCAGTATGAAAAGAATCGAGGGTATCTGATGGCGTATCCTGAAAATTAATAAAAGTTTGAATGTTTCACCGATTAATAAGAAATTTGTGCCGAACTGACTTACTTGAATTTTTGTACTGCTACAGAATTTCAGACCAATTTCTAATAAATTGATAATAATGGTCAGCTGATTTTTGTTTTCTTCCGTGAACAGCATTACTGAAACGGGAAATTTCATCAAACGATATAACAGTGGTAGTACCTGAAAATTTATTCCAAATCACTACTTTTATAAATTAATTTCATGGAAGAAAGAAATACTTGCAGAGAAAAAAGTTTTCCTATCTTACACAAAGATCGCAAATTATTAAAAAGTGAATAATATTCACGGTAAAGCCATTTTTAAAATAATACACATACGTAGATGAAGTGATGGCAAATGCTCATATTAGAACACAAAATTGAATCTTTTCATTTCTCGGAAAAATTCACAAATAATGCGCAAAATCTTGCAAATTACTCCTATAATCGAAGAATTCGGAAATTAAGATTACCTTCTCACGAATAATTACTGGTGATGGTTTTGTCTTGTTTGCTTGCCAGTACAAAATATTTTCCACGTACAATAGTGTAGCGCGCGCTTCCCTCAATTTTATAATTGCTGACATTCTAACAGTACTTAGATGTCTGTAATTAAGATTTTTGCTAATTATGACAAGAGAAAATACGCCCTCTCACTTATTTGAGAAATACTTTAACTTATATGGAAAGTTTAGAACTATACGACTTTGTTATTAAAGTAAGTTGTTCCAAAGTATAGATTTCGACTATTAGGTACAACAAATTAATTCGTTTCTCTCTTCAAGCACCTTATTTGATTAAAATGCAAAACTCATGAATTATAATAGTAGCCCAATATGACAGATCTCACGAGAAACTTAGAATTCACTTTTCTCAAGTTCCATAGACCGAAGTACTATACAGCTTCCAATCGGACATGCTGTTGAGAACTAAAAATAATTAAAAACCAATAAACTAAAAATATTGTTCTGGAAATTAGCACTTTTAGTTATGAATCATGCAAGTTCAATTAAAGTTTCCTAAGCCTACCACCAGCTTAAATCAATTGCTTATATTAAGTTAAAGTTGATATTCAATTCAACAGTATCTTTTATGAAAACATGAATAAATACAAATTATTTGTGAAAGAATATACCCCACAATAATCACATATATATATTTACAAATATTATACAATATTACCATTCATAAATAAGACAATTTATACATGATAATATCTTGAGAAATCGTCACTAGCATATTTGTACAACAGAGATCATCCAATGCCTTCTTTACTTTGGGTTTTTTATGAATCTATTGCATGATACGAATCTCAGAAAAACGAAAAACAAAAAATAAAAAATGGGATAAGAAATCATTTTGAAATTTTCATCAATTTTTAACCAAATTCCTTCCTTGAGTTACTAATGAATAATGGTCAAAAATAAAATCAGGAACAAATATGGTTGTATGTCAGTAATCGTTCTCTAAGCATGCACATATTGTAACTAAATTGTTGCGCTACATTCAGAGCTTGATTTGTCAGAAAAAGAACATCCACGAGTTGCGGAAGCAAGCAATCTGCTAAGGTAACTGTCACACCTTGAGCACCTGAAACGAAGTGAGTCAGAAATCTTACAAATAACAGACTCATCAAATATCATTATCCCAGTTACTTGATCATTAAGAATCACCAGAGTAGATCCAAAACCAAAAAATTTTCGTCCTATTTTTGGTTAGGAGAATCAATAAATTATTTTCAGAAAAAACCATAAAATCCAAAGAATTGCATCAATTCTGCGGTTACATTCTCATATAATCCAAGCCTAGTCAGTGATTCTCAATGATATATATTTTCAGAAATATTCTTGGTAAATATATTGACTATGTAGAAAGAGATAATTGATACAATTTTATCCCTTTACTTCTTATAATAGATTATTTCTCACACTAGTTAAACTGCACACTTATAAAAACATTTCAAAAAAAAACCATTAGTTTTCGATGCGACTTGATAGGCGGCACAGACAAGGCGATCTGCACTTATATAATACGAAAAAACTAAATCAGATGGTAATGGGGGATTGAAACATCGTGTTATTACTGAATTACATAACTCCAGCAATGTATGCTTTTCTGGCATACATAATGTTGAACGTGCCTGTCCGATTAAATTTGTTACCTATAAAAATAAAATGTTGAAACGGCTGGAAACTTATTATGCAAACCGTTCCTTGTTGGACGAAAATAATGTTCATGTAAAAGAAAAGTGAATTTCAAATTTTTGATTAAATTCGAAAATTACTATATAAAATTTATTAAAGTTAACCAAAAACTAATAAAACGAAGAAAACATTATACCTTAGCAATAGTAGTGACAACAGTGGATGATATCTTACCCATATCATCAGGTGGTATCTGCCTAATCCATTTCAGACCCTGAAAAATAGTCAATGTAGTGAACGTCAATCATTTAAAGCTATTTTTCTTGAAAAAATAAAAACAAAAACAAATAAAAAATGGAAAAATTAGAACTACACTAATTGACCTTAACAAGTAAGCTGAGAGCCTGAACAAAATAATTATCGGCATCTTGCATTTGCTGTAATTTCCATTGCACATCGGGTTGTGCTGTTCCGCGATAAACGCCACCAGGCATTTTCTGATATTTCATTGTTACCTAAAAATACTGGTTCAGTTACAAATTATTCCGCACCATAGTGCTTACTAATAATTTATACAAATAAATTGATAACTTGCGCAAGAATTAGAAAAAACTAAGTTTCTCCCCATTTTTGAAAGCCCAGAGCATTATAATTTTGGATCTTCACCGGTAATACCTCAGTTTGTATAACACTTTCGCCAAGCAGCACAATAGAACATTTGAATACTTCCGCTCCCGTTCGTTGCACTAACGAAAATTTTTCTGTCGTTGGATTATCTGCTTCCAATTTAATTGATGAATCCACTTTGACAGATAAATTCATCCTTTTACAAATTGCCCGCAAAATACTTTCTAGCTAAAATTTTCAAAAACAAATAAATTATTAAGTAAAAATTATTCTTGTAATCATGACTAAAAGTCAATTAAACTATTTTTGCAAAATTTTCATCACATTTTTAATCTCGTTATGGTGTAACATTGATTGAATGTTGACTGGACAGTCTGATTACCACCAATGTAAATCTCTTCCAAACATCCGATATCAAGTCGCATTAAACTTATCATCATATACTGAAAACTTTTTGAGAAATACCTTCATAAAAACTTCAACTACTTCCAAGTTTTCGTACCATTGTTGTTCGGCCAAGAGACCACGTTGTATCAATAATGCTCGCTCTGCCCTTGATTCAGGAGTGCTCCTATCGATACCATCATCATTATCTTGATCTGACTGCCGATATACGGTTTCAGTGACAACATTCACTTCACTCATTGTGACCTTTTAATATGACCTTTAACGTCAGCGTAAGCTTACGCTACGCCCACCGATTCAGAGAAGTAAAGCAATTACTCTGTTCAACAGTTCTCGCTCATGGGACATTGTGTCACATTGATGGATCACATCTTCTGTAGTCATTTAATCAAAAACATTCATAAGGAAAAAAATTCGTAGTTGGTTCAGTTTACATTTCCAGTAGGGAGATCAAAGTATTTCAGGTAATTTTTCTGTTACCTCACTGATTTATTGACGTAAATTGCGCTTCAAGTTCTTCTACGAGCTTTTGTTTTTTACAACGTGAGACAAAAAGAAACATTTAGTATGTTTTTACAACACAACATACTGGTCATTTCCCGAATAAGAAAGGAACAGAAGGGTCAGATCATCACATTTATAATTCGGTCGATTTAGCATTCAGTATTCGTTTTTGTGCAATGCTTAGCTTGTTACGCAGAAATCATAATTATTCGGATGGAGAACGGTGACAAAAACAAAGGTCAGAGGCCTGTAATCATTGATCTACTGTACTTCATATATTTCGTTTCAGTTTCACACCTACTTGCGTATTTTATATCCACAGCACGCATTTACTTCTTATATAACTATCCATCATCAGGACAATGCCGCTACCCACAGTATTTGTGGTTTGTTCCTTTTCTCTCTCCTAAATTTTGATGCACCGAATAATTTTGGTGTTTATTCTTTTAATGAATGAGAAAATACATATCACTGATTAGATGTAGAAGTTATCTAATAGGAGTAATATTAGCGCTACCTTGAGAAGAATTTCATCAATAATTTCGTTATCTATTTTTACAGATTACACGGATTGCTGTCTGATCAACTTTCTTATGTTACCAGCTTAGATATTCTCTATTAAATATTGCTTCGATTTAGCGTCACACTGCTGACTGGCTAAAATTAGTTGTGAATTATCATTGCAGATTTCACAGTTATAAAATACGATGTGGGTAAAATCAAAATATCAATGATTTTGATTTGTTAGTTCAAATTATCAAATTTCAAAATGCTGAGATATTAGAGTAAATGTTTTGATAAATTAATTAGTCATCATTTTTATAGGTGACTGGTGCAAATAAAGGAATCGGTTACGGGATTGTGAAAGGTCTTGCTGAGAAGGTGTATGGTGCAGTCATTTACCTTACTGGTATTATTTCCATAAATTTGCTCATTTTACAATGAATATTATTTGTAACATACTAGCGACATCTATTCGGAATAGGAATAGGAGGCTTATTGAAGAAGTAATCTTTTCTTATTTTCTGTTACTACAGTACATCAGTAATTTTTCCTTTCCTCGATGAATCAATGGAATAGTAACGGATAAATTAATGGAATAAAGAATTTCTTAACTTTTTTTACTTTTTACAGCGAGAAATGACAAATTAGGTATGGAATCGTTGAACAAACTTGTCAATGAACTGGGTAATAAGTGTCACTCTGACATTCGTTTTCATCAACTTGACATTACTGATCGTAATAGTTGCGAAAATTTTGCTTCTTTTTTGAAAAAAGAACACAGTGGATTGGATGCATTAATTAATAATGCAGGATTTGCTTTCAAGGTAGTTTAATATCTAATACGAGAGTTTTTATATCTTACTGAACCTAATTACTCTAATAAAGAAATAGGATCGCACTCTAATTTATTTTAATTCTTTATAAATAATATGGATTTTTAAATGGAAAAAGTATCAGTGGCACATTTAAGAGGAAGAAGTTTATTAAATTTATTGAGCTTGAAAAAAACGAAAACTTAATTAAAGTCATGCATTTCAGCACTCAGCAAAAGATTCACCAGAGGAACAGGCTCGTGTGACAATTGGTATCAATTACGAGGGCACTAAGCAAATATCTAATATATTGTTTCCTCTCATTCGAGATGGTGGAAAGTTGATTTTTTTTTTTTCAATTTCTATCAGTTTATCACAATCTTATTTATATTAAAAGCAGCTTTTCATTTTGTTGTATGATTTGATCTTTTTCCTTGCAGGTTTATTATAATTATTTATTTAGAGTGGTTAATGTAAGCAGCTCAGAAGGCATCATAGCTGGAAATTATAGTGATGAAATAATTGCCAAACTTACCAGTCCTTCGTTAACAGTTGCTGATATCGATAAGTTCACTCATGACTACATTAAGTAAAGATTTCGATGAATGCAAATGTCGTTCTGTTTTGAATTAAAATTTCAGTAATTAAATAAAAGGAGAAAATAATTTGAAAGAAACAAGAAATAATTTGAAAAAAAGAATTTTTCTAATGGAATATAGATTAGTATACCAAAATTTTTTTGTATAGTATTTCTACTACATAAAAATAATCTTTGTCATTGAAAACATTGTTTCAGAGCTTGCGTTGGAGATAAGAGGAAAGAAAATGGCTTTCCTCAATCAGCATATAAAGTGTCAAAAGCTGCAGTGATAGCACTCACATTCATCCAAGCAAAAGAACTGAAACCTCGAAACATTTTAGTAAACGTGGTCCGTAATTTATTTTCTTCATTTCTCGAAATTCAATTCGCTGTAATGCTGTACAGCGGGATATTCATTAGTGAAAGTAATTTTATTGTTCAAATTCTTTCCTATTCTGCCATTTTAACGAATTTAAATTTTTTCTTCCGTGAGATCGGAGAAAATTTTATGGCTGTGATAAGGGAATGGCTTTTCGAGAGATGCTAATTTGCAATCCCGTAAGATTTATGAAGACAAATACTCTTAATTCTTTATTTAAATAAATGGAAACTTTATAGTGTCATCCCGGATATGTTGATACCGATATGACAAGTCATCGTGGCCTATTAACAGTTCAAGAGGGCGCTGACACGCCTATTTATTTAGCAACATTGGAAGATAACGGGCCGACTGGAAAATTTTTTTATAAAAGAAAAGAAATCGACTGGAATATTCCATTGGTCAACAATTGATTTTGAGTTTTTCAAGTAATAATTTGATACATTAATTTTTTCTGTTTAATTGTTGAACTGGCATTTTTTGCAGTAAAACAAAAGGAAATGAGGAAAATTATTATCAGAAAAAGAAAAGGTTGATTATATGATTTTGACTGTTGAAAAAATTAATTTCATTTTATTCCTTGTTTAAACTCAGCGAACAATCTTTTGGTAGTTAAAGGAGCTCTAAACGTTCGCTTTCTCTGTTTACAGGATACGATCATATATTCCACAAGTTCACTGCTTTTTTCCATATTTGTATTGCTACTTCTCGCCCCATTCATTATTCCTTCATTTTTACAAGTGATAGATGCCATGATACTAATATATTCTCTGGAAGACCCTCAAATTCGGGTAATTAAACCATCTTTCGTGATTTTCCGACATTCCTACGTATAAATAATGTCTCTCAAGACAATTAATCAGAACTCGTTTTCGCTGAGGGTTGTGATCCTTTTTTTGATGAGGTAGAGAATATAAAATAATTATATCCTTAGTATTTGAATAAAAGATGATACAGCGTAAAATCTCTGCAGTTATTCGGAATTAATTGAAAAAAAATTCATAATTAATATCAGTAATAGTTATGAAAAATATTGCGCATTGGTTAGAAAATATACAAAAACTGGTCTTTTAAAAATAGGATTTAGTGAATTATTATAAAAATTTGTGAATTATGTTAAAGAAATCCACATATGTGGACTCGAGAAGCTTTTATGTGTTCTCAAATTGTTCCGAGAAACAACAGTCCATCTCTGGCTACAACTATATTATTAACTGCTAATTGACAATAAGACTTCACTTTACTGTTTTGCAGCCATTTTGTGAAGGTGTGAAGCGAGTTTGATTGTTATGCATAAATTAAGTGATTAAACAAGATTAGTTGTCCACTTTTGTACATCATCATATAAGACAAAAGAGAAACAAGGTTTTTGAAACTTCTTGGGACAATAATGCGATATTTATCGACCAAGCATTGTCAGAATAAAGTATTTCATATTAATTTTTATCAAAAAACATTTTACTTTGAGATCAGCATTAAAATTATGGTAAACATGGACGATAAGAAATTTAACAACTATGGATAATGCTTTTGTTTTCGATCCATATGTTCTACCATGACTAATAGTTTAGACTAATATTTTCTTGGATCAGCACTTAGAGTACTTATACTTCTGGTACGTCTGGTACAAGTCATCACTTGGTCGCACTTATAGAATTTCTGAAAACATTCCGGAAATAATTGCTTCACGCGGCAAGCAATGTCGTCCTGCTTTATCAGGATTGCAGCTATATTTGTTAACGGATTCAGATTGCAGCTAATTGCTACTGCTACGCGTAGCAATTGGGAATTATAAGTCATTGGATCGTCGTCTTCACCGAGTATCAAGAATTTGAGGCATTTTGGTAGCACATAGAAGATCAAGGTAAACACACAGGAAACGCCCATTGTAATCGTGAGTTTACGCTGACGTGCTTCAAATAATCGTAATGATACTTCCTGGAATATATGATATTGGAATACTTAGATCATTTAGAACTGTGTGATCTTTAGATTTTCTAGGAATAATGGATGTGACGATATTATTCATTGCTTTCATCTATCAATTTTGATTAAGATATCGATATCGTCATTTCTGTATTGTGAAGCTGGTGGATATTTGAAAAACAAATATGTTTATTTTGTTTATCTAGCCATTATTGCCCTGCCCCTGCATTAGTTATATTGGTTGGACTCTGTACAAGCTCCAATCTTTTAGATGCAATTTTTGCTTGCATCACTTTAAAAGTGTTTTGGAATATTTAAATAGGCCTTCATTATTATTAACTTACTAAGATCAATGAAATGTTACTTTGATGCAGCTTGTCAATGCTAATTCCAATATTATTGGAATTTGAAACTGAATTTACGGCATAGGAAAGACTCATTCGCAATCTAAGGAGAAAATGAATATAAATCAATCAAGAAAATGGCAAATGTAAATTTACTGTTTGGATGTTTTTAATCCGGCGAACATGTTTTCTGCTCAGTAAATACACAATTATGTAAAGGATAACACCTAATGATGCGGAAACGATCATTATCATAGTATTCAAATTCGCGAAAAACGGTTGCAGAACATCAGATGTCCTAAAACTTCGTCTTTATAGAATCTTTAATGAGAGTTAAAAATGATTCAGTGTAGTGAATATCCATGAATTAACAAATACTTACCAACAATAACCACTCAGTATGGACTCAGTATCTCTAAAGGAAAAAATAAAGCCAATCAGGATAAATAGTGAAATTGATCCAAAATAAAAAATAATCTGAAAAAAGAACATCTTTCAGTTGACTTTGTTCTAGAGAAAGTTTTCAATTTAAAGATATAAGAATGCAAAATCAAAGGAAAAGAATATGTTCAAATATTTCGCATTAAAAATGAAACAGATTAACCTGCTTGATTTGGTATGAATAATTATTCTCAAAATATCGCATGGGAAATAAAAGTGAAATAAGGCGATCTGTACTCACCATGAGTGTCGCCACAGCTGACATTAATTGTGACCTAAATCATTTCATTACTCACTAGTTAGATCCAACCACATGTTGTTGTGGCAACGCTTGGCCGAGTCCAGTTAGTTTATATAAATAAAAATATAAATGTTCATTTGTACAAAATCTTAAATCTCCGAAAGTTTTTATCTATTGAACTTTGAAATTCTGACACAAAACTGCATTTGAATACGCGCACTTTTTTATATACATGCGTTGCTCTCTAATTCAATGGAAAATGTTGGGAAAAAAATCTGATCGAATTGTGATTTGATTGTATTGGGATTACTTCTTTTTGCTATTGTGACTCGGTTAGGTCAGTAATAGTAGAAAAGTTTTCTATGTTTTCTATGAGACAAATTCTGTTGAGAATGTTTTATTGATTGATGGAAGAGTAATTTTTCGTAACAAACAATTATCAGAGAACATCCAGTCAAATTGATCACTGGGTTATTCTTTCCTTCGTCGCTCGTTTCAATACAGTTCAACTGAATTGTCTAATTGTTACTACTGCTCTGTCGTTTTGAACTCGGAACTGTTACTATTGCTGCATTGGTATAAGAATCCCGTACTTCACTTGAACTCCAGCTCTAAATTCTGTCATCTTGAATTCTTTCGAGATGCCTCTCCCTTATCTGATCTCCATCATGTCGCCTCTGGATTGGTTAGCCTTACTTTGTTTATGTGAATTGGAAAGTTGACAGTAAACATGTTTATCGCCCTTTTGAAACTATGTCGTGCTTGTTTACAATAATTATTGTTGCGCTATATGACATCTATCGGCGAAAGCTGACAAAAAAGAAAGAAAAGAGAAAGCACACGTTTCTAATATGTTTAATTTCACAATACTTGCGGGTATAAAATATTTTTTGTTGTTCCATTGTCTGTATAGATATAGAGATTGTCTGATTTGCCATCTCTAGAATAAGCAACATGTAATTATCCGTGTGAGCAATACGTGTATAGATCTAAACTGCACACTTCTAAAAATTGGCCCTGAATTTTGTTGACGGTATTGCAAACACCAATCGAACTGGGAATTGCAGTCTCTTAAATTGAAATGCCATATTCATTGGAATTATAGGAATGCGAGAAATGAGGACATCTTTATCCATGTAAGATTCAGTCAAAATTGTTGCTTCTACGACTTTGCTCATTAATTTTTTTACTGTAAGCAACGTGGCATTGCAAAGTTTTGGCTGGTTGATATTTCGCAACATGAGAATTGACATGTTGCGCTGATTTTCAATTGCAGTACGTGCAATGACATTTCTGGCAAATTAAGCAAATTAAAAAATTCTATTGGAAAATTAACTGCTTCATCTGTTCCCACAGCAATACCGACGAACTAATGTATACTGCTTCTCTTTGAGTGTTAGACCGAATAATATTATTAAGTTCGTGAACGTCTTTGTTCTTAGCCGCAAGAATAGGTCGTTCACTCAGCCAATCGTGATTCATTGGTTTGAATATTGGAAAATACTTTTTTAACCAATTCTTCTTTTGACATCGCTAAATTGCAGAAGTTATGAGGCAATGAAATTTGTCCGGAAGTTATATCAACCGGCATCTTTTCGTTCCTAATTTCTAGCAATTGATGTGAGGATATCTTAGCTGATCGATCATTTTGTAGCTGACATGCACATTTGTAGTTAATTTTAACTCTTTACGTGTCACCACAAAGTAGAAATCGGCTTGTGATTGAATTTGAACTTGAACTCCTCTATCATCGAACTATGTGACTGGAATTGACTCAAGCTCCGAAATCCTGATCTTTTAAATCCTTTAAAGCTCCTCTTCCTTCAGTACGTCATTTTATGATTGATTGATCTCACAGTTTATCACAGTAAGTAGACATGGTCAATAGATTCAGTCCGCTCATTTGCTTTTATCTGTTACAGATGTTATAGGAAGGAAAAAAAAAAGTAGGTATAACTATATATAAACACGTGCCTATTCGAATACAACATTTGTATTAAAATTTCAAAACAATCGATGAATATTATGGTAAGCTTAATGGATAATGGAATCTGTAAACAGAAATACTAAGTAAATAAACAAGGATTAAACATTAAAACTTGCCATGTAATAATTATAGACCATGGTAATAGCAAGCAATATCGTCTGTTTATTTGGAAGCATCCACTTTTTTTTATAATTAGACGACCAGTTCCGGCTATACAAAACCCAAGTCCCAATAATATATCGGTAAAAATCTATGAATGAAATACCAGATTGAAAAGGAGCAGAAAAATAGGTTAGAAAGTAAAGAAATGGATAGGTTATTAAATATCAAATGATCTGATGTCACCGTAGTGAATCACCTGAGCTAACAAAATGATATATTGACGTCTGAGATGTCGGTGCTTGATTAATACCACCTCAACGATACCATTGCAAATGATAAGCAGAATTCCTTGAAATATGTAGATAGCAAATATAATTATTAAATATAATTCTCTATCTATTGTCATTTTAACGTTGTTTTCGTAACATTTGCGTTAATATTCATCACTAAAATTGATGTAAAAGTATAAATTGAATATATGAATGAAAAATAATTCAATTAAGCAAAAATTGACCAGAAAACACAGAATCCAAAAAAATTTTTAACTTTTTCAAGAATTAAAATGAAAATTTCAAAAAAAGCTTTGTATGTATTTGTCCGCTAAGGCCAAAGGGCTCCGATCACCAATATCTTATATTTGGTTGATGAATTTAACAGGAATGAATCAGCCACTAACATTATCAATCTTTTTATAATTAGACAAAAGAATTGCTTCATTGAGCTTAATGAAATATTTTGTAGGGTGGAGTAATTATATCAGATATTTTATAAGAGCATATATCGTGGGAATTGTTTTATACGAATAGCTTTGTTAAGTACCATAAGCTTTGAAATGAAAGTTTCCATTATGTTGCAAACGCCAACCTGACTTAATTACATCTTAAATTGCTGGGAAGATTCCTTATCACAATAGCAGAGTCCTAAGAATTCATTCCCTTGGAAACATTACCATTTAAGTTTTCTGTAGGAAATAGCATTTGATGAGCTGAAAATGGTTTTATTTTAGCGTGTGTTATATACAATTTCAACAATGAATTGGATCAAAGAACATTTGAACCTGAAAGGCTATTCAGAGTTTATAAGATGTTTCAATAACTAGTAATCGGAGCTTCAGATACGATATTGTTTTCAATTCAAACTAAAGGAAGAAACTGCAACACAGCATTATTGATTAGTGTTGCAAGACTGATTATTCGGGAAGACGAAAAGTTCGAAAAATAAAGAAACTTTAGTTCATGAGACGCGACTGCTTCTGCTAACTTTTTGCCATCATCTCAAAATACTTCTTATTCTAAGAACTTCAACTGTTGCAATATAATCTTCAGAAAATATCACAGTGTGTTTCTTTTCTCACGAAGAGAAGCAAATTGTTAGATTCCTCCACTATCTTATCTGTCAAATTCATTAATCACATATTTGAATTATTTATCGTTTTACTTCTATTTTTGAAGAAAGAAAATCTTAAATGTTTAATTGAAAGGCCACTCTAAACACTACTCAAATAATGACTCCATTTTGAATATTCGAATAACGAATAATAAATAAATATTGAATATTTTGTGAATATCAAATGTTATATAGGAAATTACGAATTTTTTCTGATAGTTGCTTTTGCATACTATTCGATTGTGTATAATTATACTTTCAGAACATTTTTTAGAACTTTTTGTAACATACCGTTCGGAATCATTGGAAATTTGCTATTATACAGGTCATCTAAAAGATATTTATAGCATCTTGCTATCATTTCCTTTAATCAGCAACGATTAGTCAGATTAACGAATTCATCTATTAACATGAGTGTTTATTCAGAATCATAATCGATTAAAGTTGCATGAGATTTATTTGGTCTATGTAAGATGGCATCATTTTTTGATAATTTCTGTCACTATTTATCTAGCAGCAAGAAGTAATCATATACAGATCAAACTTATCAAACTAATTTTTTTTTTTTTTTGGTTTGCATAGTATTGAATCAGAAATCAACAATACATCATTCATCACACTAATAGTAAGCATCACAGTTCAATGTTCTTCAAAGTTGATATAATTTAAAGAAATCTTTTTATGATTAATTAGAATCTAGCCACGTTTATAAAATCAGCAATTTAAATAAATAATGAAGCCGATGATTCATTGTGTTTTGTCAGAAAATAAACAAACATTTCTATTCAGTAGCTCGAATTTGTTGAAATTTGAGGAAATTGATTTTAGTATTTTTTCTTTTTGTTTAGAGTGAAGTTTCTTTAAACAATCCATTCATGATCAATCAATAAGAGAAAAATATATTGGAAATTAAGGAAATTCTTTGTCAATGAGAAGCCATTCAAATGTAAACAGTAAATGAATAATAACGAGGAATTGTTTCTAAAGATAGAATAATTGTAGCTACAAGTTTCTTCCGCTTCTTCAGTCTTCTAACATTTTTATAAATGTCAATAATATTGAATGGTAAAAATTCCAAACTCTGTCTTGTCAGAAATTGATTCTTCCTTGCTTCAACATCATAAAAAAGTTTGAAATATAACAATTTTGAAATTCCAGTTGCCGTTGTTAAAATTACACAATCGGAACTTTAGATGTTTAAGAGTGCACGCATTTATTAGTAATATAATTTGCTGAAATGCGTTACGTTGTCAAGTTTGGAATAATTTTAAATGATAATTATTTTCTTAACTTTGACACAGAATTCGGAATAATGATACTGCAAGAAAAATTTAGTCTTCTTTTGATGAAATGCATCAAGAATCGTCGTTTTTCAAATTTTTTTTTCAGATATTTTCAGTCTATTTCCCCTACTCTACGAATAACTTTCAATTTACACATCTTATCTAAGAACATTTTACATCTCAGAAGCACTTCATATAGGAAATTAATATAATTCCACAGAAATCCTCTTGCATCAAGTTGAATAAGTGACAACCAAACTGATTGGCAGACTGAATAATATAAAGCATAGTGAAACGCATTCTTGAAAACTTAAATAGATCAAAATGATATGGCATATATTAACTAGTATGAAGATCTTCGATTTGGACTATTCGAATAATTAATTAAACCAAATCTGTACTACTGCAAGGTCATTTACGCAGATAAAGATGTAGAAGTGGATGACACAATGCGTTGTAACAAATAATCAGAAGTTTCCGTGATCTTCGCGCTGCTCGAGATTCTCTGATCTTTCTTGTTACCAAGTTTCAAATATATATAATGTAACGATTTACTACATTGCCATATGCAGTTTTTCTTGTCTATTATTCAATATATTAAGCCTAGCAACACTTTGGCACCTTTTCTAGTCCTTCATGCATGCATGACAAATATTCTTCTTCCAAACAAAGCGACAATGTTTGGACAATTTGTTATAATTAGACTTAAAAACATGTCTATCAGTGGAAATAGAAATGTAACAATCAACATATTTTGCTAACGAGAAACAAGCTTGTTTTTTCTTGCAGCGTCCTTCGGGATTTGACGAATTCTCGAAAGCATTTTCTGCATCCTGCTAGTTGTGCAATTCAGTACGCTCATTCTCTTCAGAGTTTCAACTTCTTTTACAAAAAGTTTTTAGGCCACAATTGCACTAAAAGTTAAAACAATTCTTAGGCCAAATATGCTGTTAACATTACAAGTTTCATTCGCTGCCTTACGATTCATTCTGAACTGAAATGAAAAAATCGTTGAATTTGCTTTCTGTCTGATAATACTTTTTTCGTTCAATCAACAGACAATAGAGTGATTATTCAAATGATATGTAATACAAACACATTATTTGAGAATGTATTTTAATATCAATCAATACAAAACTTACAGCTCATTAATTCAATAAATAAATAAATAAATATCCCTAAGATTGGCAAGGCCCAAAGTTTGATATGATGTATTCGTGTCCGACATTAGTAAATCTTCAAAAAGATTCAAGGCGATAATAAATAAAACTACTAGTTTTGATAAACTATTAACTTTATTTCATCCGTCCTTAGTTACTTTTCAAGTTTTCTTTTCGACCTAGCAATATAAATCATAATTAATCAAACACTAGTTCATGTTTTAAAATTTAAATACAGCTGTGCTGCTGATTCCCATCTTCAGCAAGTTTATATTTGTCTGAAATTATTGAGTTTATATATATACTTATTAACTAATTTATATATATAATTAATAAATAATTAACTTATATATATATATACATGTATATATTTATGTTTATTTATTCACTTATTTATTCATTTATTTATTTATATTATGTTTTCAATAGTGTAAATGATCAATTTCGCCGTCATATTTCCAAAAAATGATTTATTTTTGATTAAAATCAATCATTAATATTGTAATATTTATTTTAAAAAAGTAAGTTTCTGAATTCTTGCAACCGGTAGATATTAATACTGTCACAGAACTATTCATTATTTTATTCTTTAGTACCGTACTTAATTTTCTTAAGATTATTTTAAACTTAACCGAAATAAAGTGGATAATAAAGTAATTGATTGCCGCCATCGATATTTATATCTTTTCTTCCGCTCTTAAACCATGCATTTAGTAGTGTTATCGCAAATAAATATCTTTTTTTATATTCAAGCGTTTTGTCGCTATTTTTTATCACTCAATTATTTGTCAAAAACACATATTCAAAAAGTTGGGCTCACAAACTTGAAGAACTTGGCTATTTTGATAAATTTACAAATGATTCGAACAATCTAATTTCATAGAATGACTAAAAATGTCGAGATTTTTTATTTTTAGAAAATAATCTCATCAGCAAATTGCACAAAAGAAAGCAAATTACATTGTGACATTAATAGAATATAATTGAGCCTGACTCACAAAATAATATTCATTTTATAATGTGATTCAAATAACGCCTTGATCAAATCTCACTTTGAACATAAAGTGAAAATTCCTAATGGCAATCAACAACTCATTAATTTTTATTTATCATCGATCATTTCGAAATCTTAATTTCAGTTGTCGCGTAAAAGTAGAGTTGAAATTTGGAATCATTTGAGGAATGAAATTTTTGCCAGAAGAATACTGCAATAAATATAATGGGTGCTTCAATAGTACAAAATGTGAGCAGGAATTATGAAATGATGAGAGTGGAAATGGACCTAATAAGATGTAACTTGCTAACTTGAATGAAGAATCATGAGGGTTTGGAAATCAGGAAAATTTCTTAGATGAATTTTAGCACTAAATTAAGCTTAAATTTGATTAATCATCACGGAAAACTGCATAAAATTTCTTGTTTAAAAACTGATTGAAAGTTCATCGTTGAAAGAGATCTAACTGACAAATGAATTTCAGAAAGAATGACACCCTAAACGATAGATTCTGAAGATGATGTACTGCATAAGATAGAAAATATAATGATGATCAGTATGTGATGAATTTCAAAGAAATTTATAATTTGAAAAAAAAATTACGCTTTTTCTTCTTTATCTTTTTGATTTTCCTTATTTCTAAAAATTTAAATAAACAATTAATTATTTCAAATAATCTAACTTTCTGAGGATTTAATGAAAAATGCTATTCGGGAATTATTTCAGTAATTGAAAGTTTAAAATCGATATTTCCTCTTTAAAAAATTTAAATGAGCAAATGTTTATTGATTAGTGGAATGTAGCTGAAGTAAATGAGCATTACATCACTATTATGCTTTTTCGACGTCAGTTATCTGAAAAGCAACAACTCTGTCAATTTTGGCGGGCTTGCGTAATGATTGACGTGAATCACGGATTTTGTAACAGTATATTATTTATAATTACTGTCACAATATTTTGCTTCCATCGGTTATTTTATTCTTCATTCCATTATTCCGAAACAACCAGTTTTATTTCCTTTTTGTATGTTTTTATTTCCTTTTTTATTTTCTATAACATTACCGATAATTCTCCTCGCCCACGTATTTACATCTTTCATCGCCTCTGACAACATTGAAACTTATAAAACTTCTTTGAATCAATTCTTTTGAAATATTTCGAAATATATGAAAATAAGTATTGTAAAAACTAACTATTCAAGAAATAGAAAGAATGACAGATTGATTCACTGCTAATTCCAGCTTTTCATATACTTCATTTATCATACGAAATATAATTTCGTATGGACAATCTCCAAACTTGTTCGTCATATCAGCTTTGCCTGTTTATTAAAGTTCGACAAAATTCTGCATTCGAACGTAGTGAAGTGTAAAGGAATGTTAAGCGGTAAAGTATAAAGCGCAATGGAATATGAAATGATGATGGTGAAATGTTTAAATTGCTCTGAAGCATACTTGCAATTGGAGTCCCAGAATCCAGAAGTTTTCCTATAGATCATAAGGAATGACAAATAAAATTATTTAGATTATATTATTTGTAGAAATACCAATTAGGAAAAAGAATTTAAACGATTTGTAAACATTTGATGAAAAAGGTGAAATACTCATTATCACTAGGCAATTTTCTGGAAACTCACTAGAGTTGTTAGGATTTTTGGTTGACCTGAAATCTTGAAATTTGCTACAAATTTCCGGCCATAAAAATATCATATAAAGATAATATTTGATATATTCGAAATATCATATTTATCGTTGCTATCATCTTACATTGAATACTCTGTAATTCAGCGAAAAGAAGTAATAGTTATTTGAAGGGGCAAATGAACTGATAGTTGGCAAGTGCAAATTTTAGAAAAGATAAGAATTTTGAATAGGAAGAATTTCTAATGAAATATAAATTTACAACATTTGGCAGAAACTTTGCTATAACATTGATGGTGATGATCATTTAGCTAACTCATATGCTATAAAATCATGAAAACATAATCGTTAAAGTGCATAATACAGAAATCCTTCTTCATTGTTATCTGCAAATTTGAAATTTTCAAACTGACAGGAAATTTTAATGTGGTTTGTTCAATCGCAGGATTTATATAATATGGATGTTTTTGATTCGAAGAATTTCAAATTTTAGATTAAAATTTCAGTCCTTCATTTTAAATTCCGTATTCATGCTTTAAAGAAGCTAATAAAAAGAAAAATATATTGGTGCAATAAGAAAATAATTTTCACGCGAAATTTCGAATCGTGCAAACACAATGCAAAGAAAATATCATTCAAAGACAGAAAATTAAAAAAATATATGAGCAATAAATCAACAATTTGGAGTTACAAGTATTGGCTAGTAAGCCTAGTATGAATTTAAAGCCTAATTTCGCATTGAGACGATTGTGGATGTCTCCGAAAGTATGATTGAATGAGAATCTATCTTGATAG
Source organism: Onchocerca volvulus (assembly GCA_000499405.2). Lineage (NCBI taxonomy): Eukaryota > Metazoa > Nematoda > Chromadorea > Rhabditida > Onchocercidae > Onchocerca > Onchocerca volvulus. Next base: position 6,037,798 of record HG738139.1, on the reverse strand, counting down.
ATTTCAAATATTCAAGCAAATTATTTGAAGATTTCTGAATATATATCACTATAAATTTGACCTTTAAATAATAAGCATTACTCCGTTAGAAAAAAGTGAATAAATAGATATAAAAGGAAAATCATCAATATTTGATGATTTTTTTTTAGAAAGTCTATTGTCTAGGCGCTAGTTTAAAAAGCAGCAAAAAATGGAATTCTTCTGATGGACAAGAAACTTTCTGTAATCAAAAAATTAATTAATTGATGAATAAATGGTCAAAGAATAGAGAAATAAAGATTTGCCAGAAACTTAAAGTTTAAAATTTAGTATTGCTAATAAATTAAGAGGAATTTTAATAATCTCAAGTTTTAAGATTTGATATTATCACAGAGAAAAACTTTGTCAGACATCAGTTTTTATCACTGATGGAGCCGAACGATAAGATTGCTTTCTTTCATTTCTTAAAATTAAAAGTCGGAGGAATTTAGAAATTTTCAACAATTCGAAAACCTAATCCATTTTTTTTTTTGAAGAAAATAATATCAGCAATGAAGATAAATTAAATTTGCAATATGTATTGCTTTCAATTGTTTGCATTTTCAGGTTCCTTTAAAGCAGTGGAAAGGTAGATAGCTTGGAAAAATAGGTTGATGATAATTTTTTAACTGAGAAGATGGAGAAACCTAAAAACTGGAACAAGGAAAGGACACTTTAAAAAGGACAAAAGACGTCAACAATTTGGTGAATTATGTATAAATATATATATATATAAAGAAAGTTAATAGAAATAAAATATATAAAAATGCTTGGTTCCAAGAGTAATTGAAATTGCTTCCGTTTTAGAATTTCAGGAAAGCACTTTTTTTTGTAAGTTTCTAGAATCATCAGATCGTAAGATAATTAATTATAAACTTTTGATAATTATGCATTTCTGAGCTATAATAACTATCCATTTCTTGCGAATATATTAAATGTACTTTTCGTAGAATGCACGAAATTTGATGGCCAAATTAAACTTACGAAAAAATACGAAATCACTGATCCTTTCAGAAAAGTTTTCAAAATGATATCAAAGTATAACGTAACATGATTGTGTTTTGCATCTTTTTACAGCTTTCACGTGCAATACAAGTCAGAAAATTAGATTAGCGATTGATTTTTTCGAAGTTAATCATTATAATATTTTTCAGATTTTCAATAGAAGTTTTGCAGAAATTTCAAGCATTGGATAGAATGACATTGAAAAGGATCATTTTGCAAAATTTCTCTTTAAAATGATGCTATGATGCTTGAAGTACAAGATTGAAATAATTGAAAAATCAGTGAATAATAAAAAAGCTGAATATCTGTGCTCATTTCAAAGTAACAAGAAGTTTTTGAAGCATTCTTCACTGCATGCTTTTATTGTTCGATCCATTGTCAACATTGTCTTGCTTAGCTATCGATTAAATTGAATTGAATTAAAAATCATTGATGCATTAATCATTTCACATTTCTCAACAATACATACACATATTGCATAAAAATAGTTGGAAAATATAATTTTTGGGATAATCAGTGGACCACAAACAATGTGAAGAGAAAAAAGTGATGGAATCTCAACCATACGTCATACCAGTTTTCTAAGGAAGACAGAATGGTTTGATGACGAATTCATCAAATTCTTTCATTTTATACCTCAAAAATGAGCATCGATGCTTCCCGTCCATCCTCAAGAAAGAAATCAATCTACTTGTAGTCGTTTCATTCGCTTGAAGAATTAATTGCTGATTCAGAATATGTCATCTCTCTCGTTATACTTAGCAGTATCAACGACCTTTCCATCTATCCATGTGGAAATACCGATTACTTAAAGATGCAATTATAGGTTGATTTTTTTAAATATTTCCAGAATTGAAACTTTTAACATCAATCCATTTGGTGGCGGAAATATTTGTCAGAATATTTTGAATTTTTCATGTTCTTTGAAATTATTGACAACTTCACCACTAAAAGAATCAATTAATACAAGACTCTTCGGGAATCTGATTTTTGCCCCTGCATCCTGCATTTAATGACTGAAAAATCAACTAATGAATGTTATCTTGAGGATGCAAAAAAACTTCTGTAATACTTTTCCTAGAATACAATCGTAACTTTATATGAATTTTAATTTGCAAAATAATCTTTTTCAAGAGACATTTCATTTCAGGATTCTGTTTCTTTCTTTCTTTCGCAAATAATTTCTTTACACTGAAAAATTTCATTAACACTAGAGGTAAAGCGACAAGTATATAATTCTGGAGCAAACATCATTCTTAGGAAATTTACTATAGTTATTAAATCTTTCTTACATTCCTACCATTCAGTCGGTGACTTCTAACCTCTGAACCTCCAGTTTCTGACTTTTAATCACAAACAATTTCTAAAAGAGAAAAAAATTTGAAAGAGAAGGATAAACCTAAAGCAGAAGGTAGCCGTCTCGTAATCAACCGAGTACAAAGTCATCATTCCTGCCTGAATTTTTTTGAAAAACAATTAAACGACGGCAGGTTTTTCAATTTTCCCATCCCCCCTTTCCTCCCTTCCTTCTTCTCTTCACCTTCTTCTTTCATCATTCTCAATTAATTCACTATAATTTGTTGTAAAATCCTACGCAGAAAGAAATTTTCTCATTTCAATTTTTCAAATAATATTAGTCTCGAAGTTTAGGAAATACGATAAGTGTCTATTATAACTCTTTTGAAATGTCATAATATTACTGAAAGTTTTTTTTTGATAGAAAAGGAAGAAGTAATCTGGAAGGTAATAATAACCTAAAATAAAGGCAGATAAGTTTTGACATTCACATTGTCAAGTCTTTATCTTAGATTCCAAATTTCATCGAGAAACTGTCCAAATGGAAAAAAAAAAAAACTGACTCCTGTTCAGGTAATTTTTTGCAAAATCTTTTTTGCAATACGAGCGAATTTGTTGATCCAACGATTTCCTTATATCGTACAGTTTAGTAATAAATCCCTTCTTAATAAGGGCATACGAAAGAATTTCGTTTTAATTGTATTTCTTCATTTGCAAATATATTTTAATTCTTTATCTTTTCATAATTTCCAATCTCATATTTTAAACGTTAGTCTTGTTTCCTTATCTAAACCGCTCTTGGCATTTATCACTACAGTAGCAGATCAGATTTTCCTCAGACTCAATTGTATAAGCATGAAATTTTGTGATGATTCGTTTTCATTTGCATTAAATGCATGGACGATTCTTGAATCAGACAAATGCATTCCACAAATCCAAATGAAACGTAAACAGGTTTCTCAGTAGATGATAAGTGATAAGCAGGTAGAGTAATAATTAAGAATTGTAAGAAAATTTTTTTGTACCTTCTCATATCTAAAATTAATGCTGAAGTAAGTGAACAAGTGTTTTTTCTTGTTAGATTCTACGAACAATTCTTAAAATGAAAAGCAATCCTTGAAATGAGACAGTTTTTAATTAATAATCGAATCCTTAATGATGTGTTATTCCAGTGTAATAATTATTCATTGAACAAAAATTCATGCCTTCGCTCATTCGCATTTTCTTCTTCATCAATTCACCAAAAATCTATCCGAGGCAACGACCTTTATTTGCGATCATTCCTATCAGTTCATTTTTATTAGAAAAGACTTGGTATTTCCTTAGATTTTCAAAATTTCTCGTGATAATTTCTTGAAAAATCTTTGCTATCAAATTTGATTACTTTTTTGTTTGTTGAATTAAGAAAATCGCATTAACACTTAATCGAATTCGCTTGCTCTTTTTTATGTTCCTGTGTTATTTATAACATTTGTTTAACGTATTTCAAACAGGTTTGATAGAAAGATTTCTTGCTTTACCGTGGCCGGCCAAAAAAGAAATATCTGAACAGAATCAGTTTGAATTATCTTTTTATCATCTATGCGATTCACGCATTCCGAACTTTTATTTATAAGTACAGTAAATAATCAAACGATCCAAATTTGTAGATTTTTTTATGCGATAAAAGGAGCACAACCGAATTAATGGCAATGTCTTATTTTTCTACCGACAAAGCACTACATGCAAATTCCGTTCGTTTCTTGCTATATAACTTTTGGAGAAAAGGGAAAGAAATGAGGAAAGAAGCATCTAATTGAAATTGAGATTGCCTTTCACTTGCAAATTTTAAAGTTTTAGAGATAAAATTTAGAATTTCCGTGAAATTTGCAGGATGTAGAAGCCAATATATCATCGTCACCGTCAAAATCTTTGCCTTGTCCATTTAAACAAAATGAAACAATGATGGAAAAAGCCAAAAGGTGAGAATAATGAAGATAGTCGAGAATTCATGAAATTGTTTCGTAAATACTCTGGTGGGAAATGAAATGAATGCGATTTTAAATTAAATAAATGCAATGTTGCAGCATTTTAACACGACGAAAAACGGCGAACATCGAACAACTTCACAGCATCTCTGAAAAATCGGTATGAAAATTTTCGCTTTTTTTTGTGATTTCAATGATGTTCGTAGGAATAACTTCGAAAGCTTTGCATTTACTTAAATTTGAAAGATTTCAAAATGTCAAGGTAGTTATTTCAATATTAAATGATTCGATAATTCACGTATTTTTGCAGGACGTGTTTTTTCTGAAGAAGAAACGATGGCAAACTGCAATATTAGCAAATGTTGGTTTCATTATTGCTTTCGGAATTCGCTGTAATTTTGGTGCTGCAAAAGGACGAATGATTAGCAATTTCACTGATCCATTCGGCAATAACCATGTATAAATAGTATTCTATCAGTATTAATAATACTAATTAGTAATAATAATGATCAATAATTAGTGTGCCAGATGATTGTGGACAACATTACGGTCTACGAAATCCGAATAGTATTCCGGGTGACGAGTCCCACAGGACATTTGGAGTTCTACTTCATCTATTCGATGATTTCACGAAAATAATGGAAATTCTCTGGAGAAGATTCGAGCGTCCTCCAGTCAATAACCGGTCATTCCGGATATCATGGATTTCCTGTGAAGCTCTCAGGAATATTTTTAATGACCGTACTGCCCTCCGAAAGAAAGCATCAGAAGTTATCACGATATTCCACAACATACAATCAGAAGGATTCAAATATCTATCCGCTTTCTTCTGAATATGGAACGGAAAAAGAAGTAAAGAAAGGTCACAAAACACATTGCTGGATGATCAGATAGATGGTGGAAAAAGAAATAGCGCGAGAGGGAATGGAATTAGTACGGAATTGAAGAGAAGAAAAGGTTGCAAGAGACAAAAATTTGAAGGAAAAATGGCTGAATGATTGCTATTGCTTACAGTAATATGAAAAAACACAAGGAAAAGGTCACGGAAGCAACTAAACAGAAAAGGAAGCGGACAAGATAGCCAAATATGAAAATGGCCTAAAAAGAAGTTGGCCAAGTCACTGATAAGATCTTAATGGCTGTGAAGGAAACTGATAACGAAATTTGATGGCAAAGAGAACAAAGAACGATTTGTGGGTCAAAGGGAAAGGCTTGGAGAACAAAACAGTGAAACTTACTGCGATCAGAAGCGCTTCGGAAAGAAAAAGATTAAATTAAGCAAAAGCGCAACTGAAATTACGATGACCTCAGTGAAAAGGTCGTCATAAAAAATGTAAAATTATATGGCATGGATCGTTCAATAAAAAGTATTTCGAAACAATCAGTGAAGATTTTACGAATTTCAGCGATAAGATAAGAGAAGTAAAAAAAATAATGAAACTGGATGAAATTTTGGAACAAGTCTAGTCCGTGCAACAAAAATGTCAAGTAAATTAAGATAAGTTTGGAGCGGTATATAAACTGGAATCTTTGAATGATAAAAAAGCTTTTCAAAAGATAGTAGATGCCAAGACGAAAAACTGATTTACAGCTGAGAAAGAGCTGATAATGTAATATCAATACAGGAAAAGATGCTTATTAAGTTAGCAAAAAAAAAAGAAGTAAACTATTGAAATAAAGAATGAATACGGAGAATAAAGAAATTAGCCAGATAAATAGAACGTTACTTAGAGAAAGTTTAAAAATCAAAGATGACAAAGTGGATAGAGAAAAAGAAACATTAGAACTAGTAATTCCGAACTTTTATCAACGCATTTTATCAAGTATTATGATACCGAATGCATTAATGCAAAGATAATTATTTATGTTGCCAAGTTTTCAGACACAACAATTCTATTGGTCACCAACCGAACTTGGTTTCATGGAAAGTGCATTTTTCTATGGCTATGCTATCACACAAATACCTGGTGGTATGCTTGCTGCCAAATTTGCACCGAATTTGTAAGCTTTTTATTTTGTCTGCAAATATTGCTTTTTTTGTTTTTAAGTGTGCGCTTATATGATCCTTAATGAGAATATTTGATGTGTAAATGTATGAGTTATTTGATGAGCAAATGAATGAGTTATTTGGCTAGCAAATGGATGAGTCATTTGGCTTGCAAATGGATGAGTGTATTTCAGGCTATTCGGATTTTCAATACTTATTGCTGCCATACTTAATTTATTCCTGGCTCTAGCATTGAAAGCACATCCTTATACTGATTTCATTGTCATTGCCATTCAAGTTTGTCAAGGCCTTTCATTGGTAAATTTTATTTCATTTTAAACAATCTGATAAGACAGTTAGGATTACTGATTATTCTAATTCATGAACATATATGCATATATCAACGAATCCGCTCGCCAGAACTCATAAAATATACTCTAATTAGTCATTTTGAGTTTCAGTTCTAATCCTAATGAAGTAAACTATGCTGAATTAGGAAATCTCAATATTATCGTACAGGAAATTTGCACAAAATTTGCGAATTTACATACTCCGTTCAGCGCTTACAAAATTAAGACTGTAAAAAAAAAAAAAAAAAAAAAAAAAAAAAAAAAAAAAAAAAAAAAAAAAAAAAAAATTTAAAAAAAAAAAAAAAAAAAAAAAAAAAGAAAAAGAAAAAAAAAACTGGAGATGAATAAATATACTACAGTTTAGCTGGATTCATTGTGGTGTGAAGAGTATTGTGCTAAAAGTTTGAACAATGTTGTTTTATAACTTAACACTTAAAAAAAAAAAGAAAAATTTATATTTTAATAAACTCTAGGAAGATCATAATGAATTAAAATTAATTCTTCAAGATTGAATTGTATTTCAAGGGAGTAAGTTATCCAGCAATGCATGGCGTTTGGAGACATTGGGCACCACCAATGGAACGTTCCAAACTTGCTACAACCACATTTACTGGTGGATATCTGGGAGTAATGATTGGTCTACCAATTTCTGCTTATCTTGTTTCCTATATCGATTGGTGTGCTCCTTTTTATTTTTTTGGTATGTCTCATCAAAATTTGTTGCAAATTAAAATTTGATTAAATGTTAAGTAAAGGATCAAAATAATTGGCACTGACTATATTTAAATTTATAGGTGTTGCGGGAATAGTATGGTTCCTAATTTGGTTTACTGTTAGTGCACCAACACCAGAAAAGAGTAAATCGATTTCGGATGATGAAAAACGATTTATTATAGAACAAGTTGGACAAGTTACATCTTCACCAGCAACGGTAATACTCAACGAATTGAGTTTACATGATAAATATCGCAACTTTTTTCGCACATTCCGCAAATTACATTTTTTTTTTGCAATCAATACTTTCATCCAAATGGATGATTTGTTACAAAGCAGTGTTGTTAGCGAAAATTTGAAATTACTTTAGCTAACAACGATTCCATGGAAGGAAATTCTGCTATCACTACCAGTATGGGCAATCGTTATCAGTAATTTTTGTCGTTCCTGGACTTTCTTCCTATTACTCGGCAATCAGTTAACATACATGAAGGATGTGTTACATCTCGAAATACAAAGCGTAATCCATTCTTCCCTCTTCCATTGGACAGCTATTAATTAGTCTCTTTAAGTAGCTTGATGAGATTTCTCGAGAATTACAGTCAACATTTCGGATGATTTATTATTCCCCAATTTTAGGGCGGCTTGATCTCATCGTTACCGCATGCTCTTATGTCAGTAGTTGTGCTGGCTTCAGGTCAAATAGCTGACTACCTTCGCTCTACTGGTAAAATGTCAACTCAAACGGTCCGCAAATTATTCAACACATTGGGTTGGTTTTTGTTTAAAAATTTGCATCCCAACCATTTCAAATATGTGATGCCATTCGAACATTTCCTGGATTATGAAAAAAAGGAAAGTTTTTACTGCAAATGCTAGAAGTTAGATAAGAATTTTATTTGAATGAACTATTGTATATGGGCATTTAAAACTCGTCAATGACCTCCAGAAATTGCTAATTCAATTAAGTCGTAATAAGTAGTTTCCAGTACTTCTCATATCAATTTGCTACTGGCAAGAATATATTGCAAGACTGCTAGATATTTAAAAACAGCTTCATTGCAGGTTTTGGTGGTGAAGCATTGTTCCTCTGCTGCTTATCTTTTATCAGTGAACCAACGGCTGCAGTTACCACATTAATATTTGCTGCAGGATGCAGTGGCTTTGGTATTGCAGGTATATATTGCAGGAGAATTCTACTAGATAAGAACCAAAGCAGCAGCATTAAAGCTATTTTTTTCTTTGATTTCACTGCTTTTTCCTGTAATTTTCGAAAATTAAAAATATTGAGATGTGATTTTTGGACCATTTTTAATTACAGGATTCAACGTAAATCACTTTGATATAGCACCACGATACGCTCCCATCCTGATGGGTTTCTCAAATGGTATTAGCGCTCTAGCTGGTGCCAGTAGTTTCATCCTGGAACATCTTGTCGCTGCCCAGGTTTGTTTATTCAGGCGATCATTTCCCCAACTCAGTCAAATTGTGCCAGTCCGCAACATACTTTTTTATGTCATCCTCATTAAAACCCGATTATATCCTTGGTCGATGTAAAGATCAAATCCAAATTCCACCATAAAAGTTCGAATTATTTTATGCAAATACGGACCTCGTATCAATTAGTTGTAGAAGAAAGCAAAAAATGATCATAATATTTTACAACAATTTAACCGTTTAAAAAAATGTCAATAGAATATGTCATCAGTGGGATGAGAAACTAATGAAACAATCTAATTTATTTTGTCAGATATATTTAGATGTTAAGCATACAACAAATTATAAATTATTCAACAAAAAAGAATGTCCAAACTCCTTCAATCATGAAACAAAAAAATTATTTAGGGTAACGAAAAAGGCTGGAGAATATCATTTTTGATAGCAGCTGCTATTGATCTCACTGCCATGATCACTTTTCTCATATTCGCTAAAGGAGAACTTCAACAATGGGCCAAGGAAAAAGAGCCTCAGCAAAGCATGGGAGATATTGTTCGTCGGCTATGTTAGTTTATTTGCAATTCCATCAAGTGTAGCAAGAGTTGACAAATGACCATCTTCCAGCTGTGCTGTAGAAAACTTTTCTTAGAAACTAAAGCATCGTGACTACTAACGAAAAATCAAAAGCTTTTTGAAGCTACAATAGGTTTGACTGGCCTGCCCTTTCTATCAGCCCTCTCAATTGATGTATTCAAGATTTCTGCACGAGAATTTTAGCATATATTGTGCGACGAATGTCATCTCGCCGACGGCCCGAATCAAAGGTCAAGCATAAACGACTGTGCGAAGAGAATGAAGCCAAATGTGATTGGTCTACAAGGACAACAATAGATCAGGATATCCAGGGGCTAAAGGTAAAATTTGGAAATTTCATAGTATAAACTGCAGGAAAATTAAATTTAAGTTTGAAATCACCATTACTCTTTCATTTGGCCAATTCCACGATTATCCAATCAAAAAAAAAATGACAGTTGAGTCTTTTTTAAATATTAATTTACTAAATAATACTTGGAAATCTCCACATTTTCCATATGTCGTCCTCTACATTTTCAATACGTTTGGAACATTTTTAATTTATTTTCAGAAAGATGAGATGTAATACATTTCGACATGAAGATAAACCAAAAATGTACAACAAACAACTTTTTGGACGATCGAAACATGCCTATTAATCGATCGGGTGATCGATAAAAAAGCAATGTTTTGTGAAGAGTTAAATCTTACAGTTATGCAACTTCTGCAAAACATTATAATTCTATGATTTTATAAAATTCTTAAAACTCTTAAACAACAACTACACAAAAACAACAAAAGAACTGAAAGGGATAAAACATTTCCCAACAAAAAAAACAAAACTTCCTCGAACTTCAAAAAGTAGAAATCTCTAGAAATGGCTCAAATTCAGAAAAAACAGCAGGAAATAAAAACGAGATCATACACACAAAAATAATATTAAAAGTTGGTATAACTGAAAACATCCTGTTGTTTCGCCAGTTCCAAAAGCATAGGATCGTCAAAGAATTTGTTTACTGAAACATCCTCGCTGAGACCTTTTCGACGCCTAGTCTTTATCATGAATTCACGAGCTAAATGAGGTGCTGGCTGAAGTTCCAGAGGCCTTATTACAATACTTTTATCCAACGGATCGCCTGGCACGATCTGCAAAATTACGAAAAATTGGAATCTCCAGCCTATTCCAAATAGTTATCGTTTAAAAATGCAAACTATAGTACCTACTTCAATTCACAGCAAGACTATTTTTGATTTCTCAATCATGTTTTGTGACTATACAGTTTTGAGATACATCAACTAATTTCTTCCTTCTCTTAATTAAAATAATAAATGATCAAGAAAATACTTTTTTTCTCAGATCTCAGAAATAAATGAATTCCAAATAGACAAAACTTCTAAATTCTTAGTTGCAACTCCTGAAATATTAAATCAGAACAAATTGAATTCATACCTGCCAATGACTGAAAACAGCTAAACAAAATGCTTGTCCCTGAGTATGAGTTCTCAAATCGGTTTCAAAACCGAAAGAATCAATGACAGGTATGTAAGCTTTGATTGTATAAAGCGGTGATCCAGGAATGGGTGAATCAGTAGTTACGTGACCACGCCGTTTTGCTAATACTGTGTATACCGAACTAACGCAATCTGCTGGTGCTGTTACTTCCACGAAATAATATGGTTCCATTAAACGAGGAGTAGCCATCTGAATTAGATTTTAAATGAAATAAATCCAGTCGTTTACTTAAGTACTCATAAGATAAACTATTTTATCACGCTCTGACACATAAACAGTAATTTCAGTTATTTTGGACAAACTGGATTTATTTCATCAAGCTATTTTTCTCTGATCATTTAGCATAATATTAAATTGAAAATCCTTATTTTGCATATTATGCAAAACTCATACGATTCAAAACGTGCAAAAGTGCAACGTGATGTGATGTCAAAATCAATAACTACCAGGAAAGCGGAATATGCACATCGACGAGCTGTTGGAATGATTTGACCACCACCGCGATATAACGGTTCACTTGCAATCACTGCATCTAACATTTTGAATTTAACATTCCGTATTGCTGAAATCCGGCAAAACTGCATATTTTAAATATTTCAAACAATATTTAGCAACTAAAAATTCATCAAAATCTCATGAAACAAGGAGAATAAACTGACGTTCTTCGCAGAGTGGTCCTTCACGAGTTGCCCACTGGAAACCTTGGACAAGTGATTCACGAACTGTTCCCAATAATTGTTTATCAACTTCAGACGGCAGAGTATCATCGAGAAGTACATTTGGTCCAGTTGTATCTGGACCAAAAGCCCAAATGCTTCTTGCTGCTAATAAATCCCAATCGTACTTTGTTTGGAAAAATTCACCGAGACGTTTTCTATTCCATCCAATTTGGACTACTTCATTTTCGATATCTTCCGCAAGACCTTTTTCCAGCGGTTCAGCTATCATTGTTAATTTATTTCTGTAAAAATAAAAATTTTTTGAAGATTTAAAATTCTTTTAAACTATGAAAATAAAATCGACTAATGCTAAAAATAATTTCCAAAAATAAAATTTATAATTTTTACGAACTTTTTATTAGGTGTTTCGGCAAAACACTTCAAGGATGATGTTTCAACAACAGTTTCACAGAACGAAACAACGGGATCAGCCACTTTAATATCAATTTCCGAAAAGACCTAAATTTAATTAAATTTACAAGCTGCAGTATACGATGTATATAGTAAAGTAACAAAATGCATTAAATTTAAAAAAAACGTTTAGTAAACTGATCTAGTAATCAATCAGTAAGAAAGCTTATTTGAAATAATTCTGACCAAAAATTCCAAAATCCTCTAGTCTTTGATAAAAAATAAATAGATAATATGAACCTTCCGCATATCATGCATCACGCAGTCCATATAAAGTTCTCCGGTACCAAGCATAACATGTTCTCCAGACTCTTCAACGCGAGTTGTTAATAACGGATATGATTTATTGACCTATAGAATTTAAAATTTAATATGGCAAATTTGTTCAACAAAATCGGCAGATTTTCAATGTGAGAAATTAATGAAAAAGAGGGAAAATCGCACAATATAGAAGAAAAAAATGTTTGTAAAACAATCTTAATGATAAAAAAAAAAAAAAAAAAACCAGAAAAAACAGAAAAAACAAAATCCTGTAAAATCCGTTATTGAAAAGCATACTTTACGCAAACCATCGAGCATTTTTGGAAGCTCTGAAGGATTGATGGGCTCCACCGCGAGCTTGACAACTGATTTTGTGTTAAATTTCAAAGGGCGAAATATGTAAACCTTTAAAAAGATTTAAAGATTAGTCTAAAACACAGACATGTTGATCTTTAAATAACTGATTCCAAAATTCGCAAAAATGTTTCAAAATTTTAGCTTACATCTTCGTCATATTCAACTTGCATTATGGTTGATGTTTTCACAATTGGCTGATCGATTCCTTCAATCAGTACCCAATTTCCAGCTGGAACGCGAGAAACTTCCATTGAATACCTGTAAATAGAAAAATGCAGAAACAGCAAATAAAATCTCTATTAAACAATCGAAACTTTATGGAATCAACAAATAAAGAAACCTTGCAACGCTAATCCACAGGCGACCAACAGTCATGATTCTACAATCTTCCTCATCTTGAATGCTGTAATTCTCACCAAGAATTCGAACCTGAAAAATATGGTGTGAATTCAAATCTTTCTTCTTCGTCCAAAATGACACCAGCTTTTAAAATTAATGCTCACTGTACTCAAAATTAATTTTATGAAAACTTAAGCTCTGAAATTGAAAAAGTAAAGCGTACGTCTTGTCCAGCATGTAATGTCCCACTGATAACTCGGCCAAAAACATGAAATGATGTAGCATCAGTTGTTGCGTAGTTCTTTGTCGTGTGAACCATGAGAGGACCCTAAAACAATTTTGGTATTTTGTTGAATTCTCAGCTCTTTTTCTGCAAAATTGGATATCTAATTGATTCCGAAAATTCAATTCAATTAGTTCTTACATCAGCATCACATTTCATGAGTGTCTGCGCTAATTTGCTGTCCATTGGTCCTAAATAAGTATGTTCCACTTTCGTACTTGCATTATCCGATGGTGATTTGATATTTTGTGTAACAAGATCGACAAAAGCTGCAATATTTTGTGATGGATATTATCTAATTATGAAAACGAAACTAACTAATCCCCATCAAATTAATAATCCGATAAAATGTGAAAATCATCTTTCTCAAAATTTAGATTATCAAGTAAAGCCAATATGTCTATTATAAAATGTAATACATACAGTTAAAGTCGCCGAAGAAACGGCGACAAATCAAGGCGATTAATGGTCGCACATTCATTCGTTGTTCTTCTTTGGTCAATTTAATATTCAGTTCAGCCATCATCGATGGTAAGCATGTATCCACATCACCCACAACCTTAACAATAAAGTATCATATATGGCTGCATAAAAGAAGATTCAATCAAATATGTAATAACACGGCAAATGTTGACCTGAGAAAATATTTTATAAAGCGGTTCGAGAACAAATTCTACGAAAGATCGTGAAGCTCCTTGATGTGGCGGTTTTTTCACAAATTTTCGAGTCTTTTTATCGAAATATTGATCGCCCCATAAACGTTTTGCGAATTCTTCGCCGATAAATGTTCCTATAAAACTACAGAATAAAAAATGGAGAAAAATGACGGAAATTTCAACAAGGAAAATGAAAATGGGATATCTAAAAATGCAGAATCTTCTATAAATAATGCATACCATAAGTACTAGCATACAGTTCAGCGAAACTTCGTAATGAAAAGCATATGTTATATCTCGAACTAGCAAAAACCACATTGTTGAGTAAAGGTGATACTTTCATTGCTTCATTTTCATCGCTGATTGTTCTAAAACCAAATTTCAAATAAAATAATAAAACTTCGACGAGTTAAAATAATAATTTTCAGCAAAACTCAAAAATCATCACTGATACTCTGTCACATCGTTGCTGTTCTCATATACTAAAAAGACCATCAAATACAACCATTCGGAATGGTCAGTCAAGTCATTATTATGCGAAATGATTTAGTTAGAACTACTAATAATAATGGTAAATTGAAGACAAATTTCGAGTGCAAGAAAGAGGCACAAAGCAGCTACAATTTGTAGTGTTCTTCTTTCTTTGGTTGCAGCAATTTTCCAGTGCAAGAAAACGTAAACCACATCACATTAGCATTTAAACTATATCATTATTATCAAATGGCAATCAAGATAAAATCAGCACTACTCTACAATGTGCTGAATTAAGAAATAAAATTTTCTTATGAAAAACAAACAAGTTATACAAAATGAAAGAACCAAACTATATGTAAGCTTACTGAAGCAAACTATTAATTTGATCCAAAACAAAACGAAGTTTATAATAAGCATCTGTTGGAGGCAATTTCAGTTCCAATATCAATCGATCAATTTTATTTATGCAGACAGTAATCGGTAAGCGCTCTTGCACAGCATGTCGAATTGCTCTATCAGTTTGCAACATGACCTGAAAATTTGCACAATTTAAGTTGAAAATATTAAACCAAAATTTTTGATAAAAATAACGAAACTCACTCCTTCATGAGCATCCACCACAATTACTGCACCATCGCTTAAACGGTATGCTGCCGTGACTTCATCCGAGAAATTGACATGTCCTGAAAACAAACTTCATTTATATATCAAAAAACAGAAGCTTTTCACTATGAATAAGAAATGATCTTTAATCATTACAAAGATATAAACTACCTGGTGTATCGATAATATTCAATAGGAAGCTTTTTTGACGTGAATCCTGCATGACAATGGTAATTGGAGTAGCTTTAATACTACAACCACGTTGTTGCTCTATGAATAAAGTATCAGTATAACGAGTGTCTGAATCCTCACCACGGAGAAATTCTGGATGTGTTTGTTCCATTAAACAGTCGATGAAAGTAGTCTAAAGAAGGAGAGATAACACTATATTTTTTCTTTATTTTTATACTATTAAAAAACAATTTTGTTCCTTTCGACAGAAGAACTTCTTTCATCCCTTTCGACTAAATGAAAAGTAAAAGAAAGATTATGAACATCCGAAAGTCTACTTTTCCATGATGTAGATGGCCGACGATTGCAATGTTGCGCATGACATGCGGACAGTCCATTAAGTCAGCAAGGTACTCCTTATTATATGTTGTTTCTGGTAGGGCATGTTCGAGTGCCTGAAAATGATAATAGTCCATGAACAAATTATGCAACAAATAAATGTTTTTCTCGGATTAAGTACATCATTCATTGAGAAATGTAAACTAACTTGAAATTTTCGTTGTTTTACAGGTTTTATGATTGGCTCTGTTAAAGGTTGAGCATCTTCTTCTTGCACAATTGTTTCAACATCTTCGCCGTAAATCTGAAATGTCATATCTAGTTGAAAATCCAAAAATAAGATGCTTCATGATACAAAAGAAGTGTTTAGATCAAATAATTTAGTTGTAAAAAATAAGAGGGTCTGATTTCGAGACCAAATTACTTCTGAGCAATAAAAATTTATTTGAGATTTAAGTAATTCCAATAACATTTAGTTTACAGCTTATATGGTATAGAACATACTTCTACTGCTGTCGCATAGTATTTTTTATCTTCATGTAGCACAATTTGATTAGATGGTATTTGATCAGCATCTTCATTCATTGCCTCATCATCCTGGAGATTAGATATATGAATTTGGACTTTTTAAATTGAAAATGATGATTTATTAATTTTATTGAGCAAATCAAACAAATAATTACCAATGATACTTGAGAGAACAAAGCATCCGAATTAGTGTAAAAGAATGAGAACAATTTCTTATTTGGTCTTTCTCTTTCTCTATTCAAATCCGAAAATGTAAGAAATGTTAAATGCATAGAAAGAATTTTAAATAAAGACAGCTACCTCTTCTTCTTCCTTTCCATCATCATCCAATTGCTGAGTATTCGAAACAAGAGTATCGTCTTCTTCCTCATCATCTGAATCCAATTCAGGTCCTATGTAATTGCCAAATTCATCATATAAATCCGTATCCATTGTTTCTAAATGTAGCAAAAATCAATCTAATCCATTGAATTAAATTCTCTCCCCGCTAAATTTAATTAATTAAACCTGCCAAAGCTTTCCCCACGACAACAATGCCAATTCACAAGCAACGCAGATCTATCAACTCATCCACAAACCCAGCAAATATAATGCAATTCCGTATCCAGAAATACAATGAGACTGTACTCTTAGAGAAAATTAGGGAGAAGAAAAAAGACTTCGAGAAGTTCAAATGAACTGAGAAACGAAAGATAGTTATAGGGAATCTACAGAAAATGCCAGGAAAACTGTAGACGAATGATTAATAATTATAGAATGAGATGTGTATGTATGACTGGAAGAGAAGCAGAAAATAATAAGAGTGTGTGGCGCAGAGATGCTAAAGGTTGATGAGAAATTGTGGGAAGAGACTATTAGAGAATGGCAAGAAAAGAAAAATCATAAAGCGAAGAGGAATGTTCGTGGCGAAGTCTCACACTTTTTTCGTTTGAAGGAATCAAGGTGTAAGAGTCAAAAAAGCCGCAAGAGCATTGGAAAGTGCTCGTATGTGGATTCTGTGATGTTGTAAAAGTCGTCTTTATATGTGGATTCTATGAAATTGTCGAATGCGCCCCCTATTTCCAGTCGTGGCATTTTTTGCTGGAATCTGTATAATAGACTGCATGTAAATATTCTAAATAGTCTTGTTCAACTCATTTCATTTTACTCAATAAGATTTATGAAAATTCAAGAAATGAGATTCTGTTATTGCAGGTAAAAGATTACTAGAAAATCAATGGTGCATGGAGTGCGTGCAGGTGTATCGCTTACTTCAGGTTTGGTACTTGGTGTACTCTTGTCGGTGCTTTTCTTTCTCCCCGACGAATTAATCCCACCAGGGAAGTTGGACGAGGAGTCATCAAGCGACCATTGGCAAGTTATTATCAAAAAAGCTGCAGTTACTACAACTAATGGTCAATCTCAAATCCGAAAGGTTGCCTTCACTGATATTGTCTTTATCTATCTATTCTATCTTCTATATTAATAAAAATATAAATGCTATCTGTTAATTCGCAATAATCTCCTCAAGTTCTCCACCGATTTTTTTAAAATTTTGACACAACCTTGCATTCGAATAGGCGCGTGCTCTTATATAGACCTACTTATTTTTTACATGTCACGTGCGTGACAACTAAAAGTAAGTGAAGGGCGGAGTTTATTGACTCCGCTTTTCTTTTTTTCTTTCATTTTCCTTCTTCCTTCCATTTCTCTAATAATAATTGATAATTAAATAATAATAAATAATCTCTCTAATAATAATAATAGTAATAATAATAATCCGCCTTCCTTTTTTCTCTCATTCTCCCTCTACCTCCCATCTCTTTATTAATATGCTTATTACATGACGTGGATTTATCCAAAGAAAGAAGGAAAAAATGATAAAAAGAATCAAAATGCTTTCTGATATGGCAGATAAATATAAAAATTTTTGGATTTGTAATGAATTTGAAAAAAAAAAATTTAAATATCTGTTGAAATTTGAATTTGAAATTCTTTTCTTTTTAACAACAATTAGCATAATTTGTTTGAAAAAAAGCATCATTTTAACCTAAAGAAATTTTATTACATTAATTTTAAATATTTCTTAGGATTAAGCTTTTTGCTCAGTTAATCCTCTCCGACTTAATTTTGGTTTAACTTAATTTGATGTTAACTTAATGTTAAAGTATTATCTCATAACTTTCTTTATTTTTCTATAGATTAAATATTCAAATCCATCAGAGTTATTGGTGACTCATAATTTAATATAATTGATGCTGATTCTTTCTTTTTTAATTTTATTCAATTATACCTTTGTATTGTTTATTTTCATCCATCTATCTATAACTGAGGCATAAATAGCGAACAAAGTTCTCAATCAGTGGGGAATGCCATCACTGAATCGTTCTGCTGCTGTTTCGTTTGATGTAGAATTGCATTGCGAACAAAATTAAAACACGACTGATCTTTTTAGTCATAGTGCGATCAAATATTCCTAAGCTAATGTTTGAGCAAAAAGGCATTTACGATCAAATAATGCAAACTTTCAGTAAGGGAGTTGGAGAAATCTTTTTAGATGGTCAGGAGAAACTAGTTGATTCTGTCAACAATTCGATCCCAAAATGGCATAGTCTTAGCTCTTGCATTTCCGAAATAGCTGCAACATTGCTACCAGGTGGAAGTACTGTTCATTTCGCTTTGAAATTGCCACTGAACATGCAGTTCACTGGAACCCCAACATAAATATTTCCAAAACATCCGGCATATGAAAAGATTGCAAAATGCAAACTTACTGTTTGGGACGAATGTACAATGGCGCATAAAAAATCGGTCGAGATTCTTGATCGATCATTGTGAGAGTTGCGTGAAATATCAGATCATTTTGGAACGCATTAATATTGCTTGCAGGAGATTTCAGGCGAAGATTATCAATAATTTCTCAATCGATACCAGCGTACGAAATAAATGATTGCCTGAAATATTCTACTTCGTGGCAACACGCAAAGACGTTAAAATCAATTACAAATATGCGTGTTCAACTGCAAAACGATCGATCAGCTGGAATATTCTCATCAGTTGCTGGAAATTGGGAACGGAAAGGTGCCGTTTATCTGATCACAAGACGAATTTCATTACGTCATAACTTCTGTAATTTAGGAACGTCAAAAGAAGAGTTGGTTGAGAAAGTATTTCCCGATATTCAAACCAAATATAAGAATCACGATTGACTGAGTGAATGAATTATTCTTGCGACCAAGAACAAAGACGTACGACGAACTTGACAATATTATTCAGTCTAACATTTAAAGCAAGGCAGTCATTGACAAGTTCGTCGACACTACTGTGGAAATAGATGAAGCCATTAGCTACCCAATAGAATTTTTGAATTCATTTGATCTTCCAGAATCGGCGTCCCAATTATCATGTTGCGAAATATTAACCAGCTAAAACTTTGCAACGGCACGCGACCTGTAGTATAAAAATTAATGAGCAATGTTGTAGAGGCAGTATTGACAGGATCTTTCAAAGGTGAAGATGTCCTTATACCACACATTCCTATGATTCCAATGGATATGCCATTTTAGTTTAAGAGATTGCAATTCCCAGTTCCATTGATGTTTGTATTCACCATCAACAAAGCTCAGAGTCAATCATTAGAATTGTGCGGTTTAGGTCTAGAGACCGATTGCTTTTTACATGGACAATTATATGTAAGTTTTCAAGAGTCGGCAAACCAGACAATCTCTGTATCCTACACAGCAGTGACAATGGAACAGCAAAAAATATTGTGTATCCACAAGTGTTGTGAAATTAAACATATTAGATGTAGGCGAAAACTGAAAGATATTAAATAAAGCCATGATAATAATTGTAAACAAGAAATACTAAAGGTGAAGTGGCGTGAGGTAGTTTCAAAGGAACGACAAACATGTTTACCACCAAAACGCTCTAATTCACAAATAAACGACAAAGATCGAAGCAGCAACAGCAAAAGTTCGGAATTCCTAGGGTTCTAGTTCGTCAGTTCAAAGCGACACAATAGTAGCAATAATCCGACAATTCACTTGAATAGTATTTTTTTCTTCATCGACAACGGAAAGAATAATCCAGTGATTAATTTACCTGGATGTTCTATGATAATTGTTTGTTACGGAGAAACACTCTTCATCAATCAAGAAAACATTTCTCAATAGCATTCATCTCTGTCATACAAGATACAAAAAACCTCTTCACGCTTATTGCTGACCTAGCCTAATCACAATAGCAAGAATCAATCTCCAGTTCAACCAGACTATAATTTAAATTTCAAAGTATCAGTTTTTTCCCCTAACACTAAAAACTTGTGCTTTCTTTTTTCTGTTTTCCCACGTCACCAGATTGAGCTACAGCAACGCTTGTATAAAAACATGCGCGTATTCGAATGCAAAGTTGTGTCAAAATTTCAAAGCAATAGGTGAGGACTTTTCGATATCTAAGATTTTGAATTAATATGGATAAGGCGCGTGTTTAAGGACTTTCGGAGGTTTAAGATTTTGAACAAATGAACATTGATGTTTTTATTTATGCAAATTAGCTGCAGCCGGACACGCGAAGTGCGGCCAGCCCCCATAGACCAGCTGGATCGGCCAAGCAGAGCGTGGCCGATCCAGCTAGTTAATTCATAAATATTAAAGTAAGACTTTTTATAGGGAGCTATGCAGTAACGACTTTAGTGTAAAACGTCAATTATCAAATATAAATGACTTAAAGATATATGTATTACTTGAATACTCAGAATCTCATCTAGTTTGCTGCATGGAGTTGGAATTGGCTCATTTCTGTCCCTCTATATACTTGTCTGTATTATCTGTGGATGTATGTATTATGAGTTAAGAAATAAAATTTTTCCGGCATTCTTTCCTTAAAGTTAACATTAGATTAACTTCAGGTCGTTAGAGCTGGATTTGTAGCAACTGAATTGGGAATACGCGAAAAACTTGTGGTCATCCTTCTTGGACAGTCGTCTCTAATGGTGGCATTGAATGCATCCATTAGCCGTCATGTACCTTATCTGCAGCTCTTTGCTGATATTTCTCGCATTGATAGCGAAATAGCCACTCTTCCGAATCTCACACCGTACAGACTAAATGGTCAACACTCACACGTATCAGTTCTCAATCTCCTTTTTAATATGGTTTGTTCTTAATTATCAATAATTAACTGCATATATGATATGGATCATGTATTGCTCTATTATCGCTTATTGTGAAATGTTTTTTGCGGCTCTGATTAGTTGGAAATTGAATAGAAATGCTATAATTCCCTAAATTAAATAACAAGGAAAAATTTTTATTCTTGTCTGCACTATTGGAATATTGTCGAATTTCGAAGCATTTCCAGTCTTTATTGTTTCAAATTCATTTTAAACTATGTACGAAAAATTTGACTGGTATTATGTGATACCTGATACGACGTACGTAAATCCTTTCGAACTGATGCGATTTGTTAATCATGTGAATTGGAATCGTCATGTGGCTATTGGTGTTGGAACTGGAGATAAATCGAACAGATGTAGCTTGCAAGCCGGAGTTTTACTAACAAATCTTGCTATGCAATCTCTAATACAGTAAGAGACATGCCCATTTTGTTTTTAATTCTTCTCGAAATTTCAAAGCACACTGATTACATTGTAATTTATAATTCATATAAATAGATATGCAACCTTTGGCAATGGTTGGCAAAAAAAGTGTGCAATGAAATGAAATTTTATTTCTTTATTACATGAGAGTAAAAATATTTTGTATCCACAAGATAAATGGACAACATGGCAGAAAAGATGTTGCAACATTTTATATTTCAGACATAGACATTTATGTAGCTCCATATCTAGCAGTTCAGATCACAATGCATTCGAACTTTGCATTCGTCTTGCAACAAACTTGTCATGCACTAGTTATTATCAGGTTTTTATTTCATAATCATTGCTTACTACTTCATTATTTTTCTTTAGTCATTGATTTCGTTGATTTATATAGAGTCGGATATATCGCTGGTGGAAAGTTGATGAAGGATTATCTGAAAGCGGTAGTGGTACAGCGATACATGATACCGTTGCGTGGTGGTCTTCATTGCAAAATTTTAATCGGTGATTGACTTTACGCAGTTCTGAATTTTTCTTCTTATAGTCATTAAATATATTAAGGTATATTTTCTATGGATTAAGCACATATTTCCCAGGGATTCGTAAAAGGCTTACAAATGCCTGGTGTCATTTAGATCTCTGAGTGTTTCGCCTTTGCTTTCTGATCTGGATGCTCATGCACTTCATCAGCATTTCTTAAATGTTGAATTGAATCGTATCGATGATGAAATTGATCGCTTATCTACTGAAATTGTCTCATTATCGTACGATATCACTGATGGACCGTCGCAGCCAGCTGGTTTACCACCATATTCAAAAGCACCAGATCGATATCAGGTTTTTTCTAAATCTTTTTTACTGAATGTATGGGATAGTTTTTTACAATTTAGTGTCAAGATAATTTACAACAAATTTAGTTTTTAGGTTCCGAAATGGCATTTTTTTACAAGTACAGAGATTTTCAAAAATGAGCCGAATCAAAATGTTTACGCACTTAGTGGAGATGATAAACTGGATATTGAAGAGGTTTATTATTGTATGCCAGATTTATGTTTAAATAAATTTATTTTTTATACTTGCTGCTTACCCAAATTGAAATTTAAGAGTCACTCGATGCTTTAGATTCTAGTTAGGTGATGAATTGCAAATACATGTAAATAATCAACTGCTATTTTAAATTCACATTAGAATTGAGTTAATAATCTGTATTTTTTTTCTAAAGATTTCCAAGAAGTTTTGGCTTTTATTCAAATTTTTTTGCTCTAGGACATATCGTTGTATTCGTATATCGAGTAATTCTTTCTAGATAGTCGCAGCTGCTCGAAAGTTTATTGAAGAAAATGGTAAAGGGAGTGATGAAGATTTTTTGCAACTTCGGAATGGTTATCGTTTATTTGATCCAGTGCGAGGTATGGATTACATCGTAGATCTGTTATATCGTGATAGCGATGGCAGCAAGGTGAATCGTATTCATCTTACCCGAATAATATCTAATAATCAACTTTTACAACAAGTAAGTAATTTATTTCGTTTATTTATTATCTAAAATAAAAGAATTCAGCATACAGCATTCAATCTACCAATCGTTGATTTCCGACTTCTTCAAGTTCAAATTCAATTGTTTGAAGAATTATAGAATTTATTAAAGTACCGTACATAAAAAGAAATATTTATTGAGGTACCTTACGTAAAAGAAGATACTGATTTAACAATTTTGGTACCGCTTGGATCAAATGATGATGTGGGCGCTGTTCGTCGACTCATAGTTCATTATGCGAGCCTATGTCAGTCATCAGTTGGTGATAACCGCCAAACCAGATTCGTTGTGGTTGTACGTGGTGTTGATCCTTTCGCCATTCGACTAATCAACGACGATATCATTGAATTGAGAATGAGGTATTGTGAAATTTTCAATGTTGTTGTTAGTAAATTGTTGTCCCTTGCGGAAGAATTAGTGCTGAGAATTAATTTTTCGAAATCCAAAGTTTTTAACGTTATCATTTTATCTCATCACTTGTCCGATTCTTTTAGGTGTAAATCAGCGCAAACGGAAACAATGTTATTGATATTGAAACAAGGCAGTCATCCAGTTTTGGCGGCAGCAGTACTGGATGAAGCAGTTGATCATTTTGGCCAGCAAATGATATATCTCTTATTGTCGCCGCATGCTGATATTCAGCGTGAATTTCTCGATCGAGTACGCATTAATACTATCAGACATTTTCAGGTAAACCTCCTCAATATTTTGGAACTTAATGAAGCTGAATTCTATTGTCCATACCGTCAGCTAATGATATAGGAGATTGACTAGATACTTTTCATAGTATATATTCTCCTGAGTGAGATCGCTATGTATTTCATTTGAGTATCCTGGAATCTGATGTGCAGCTGGTGCGATAGTATTAGATGCACTTGCGGTTATCTTTTTTTTTTTTGCATTTGCTGATGGTTCTTTATGTCTATTTTTACCAGCAACTGATTTATAGTAAACATTTCTGGCAGGTTTTCTTTCCTCTTCCGTTTGTGGAATATCATCCACGAATTGTGAGCGCAAATGAAGCATTGAAATCAAAAATGAAAGATTCTAACATCGACACTCAAGCAGAAATGGGTGAAACCGACCAAAAAGTTCGAGCATCGAAAACATTTGTAGATGGTGGAGATATATTTATGAGCAAGTTCCGTGATGCTACCTTTAAACGAAATACAAGGCCACTTATTGTTCATAAAGTAGGTTAACAACTATAATTAATTTTCTTTTGTCAGTAAAATTGATGATTGCCACATTTCACACGACCATCTTGTGGAATTGATCAAAGAAAGTATCGTAACTGAACTTCTTGAAATCAGTTATTTACATTTTTCTGTGAACACTTTGAAAAAATAAGCGAGTAAGCGAGTATAATATTTGTAGAACAAAAGCGCGTATAATATTTCAGGATCGAGGTCATTTCGATTCCTCGGATTTTTCCGTCTTTTCTTTATATGGTGCAGATTTCATCCGAACTCGTCCACGTCTAAACAGTAAATCAGTGTTGTTAGATCTATCATCATTGTTTCTTGGTGATCAAGATATCCACATGATGCGAGCTGTTGAGCCAGCTTTGCGACTGCGATACCACAATCGAGTTTGTGATCCGGAATTGGTGGATTCAGATTATGCTCGTTGTTTACTTAGTCGACGTGAAGGATTTGCCTCTAAGGCACAGCTGGCTAATTTGTTGCTCAGTCGGAAAGCAAAGGATGTGGCAATTATTTGAATCGTTGTTAATTAAAAGCAATTTCTCAGGATCTTTTTTCCAGTTTTTTGAGTATATCATTAAAAGTCGTGAATTGTTGCTTTTGAAAGAAAGATCTTATTTCATAAGAAGTCACTGAATTTTTTTTTGAAGAAGAAATCGGAACATTTACCTGATTTTAGAGTATTGTTCCGTATTTATTTAATTAGTTAAAGACTTCTTTTTCTAAACTGGTTATATTAATGACTCTGTATTTATTTTGTAATGCTCATATTCGAAAATGAAGGCTGGAAGTGAGGATATTTTTATTAATACTTCTGCTTATTTTATTATATTTAATGCCTTATAAAATTTTGCTCCGCTGTTCAGCTGTTCAATTTCATAGCATTTTCTCATATCCGATATTTTATGTTCTACCTGTTTTGTACATTGTTTCTATTTCAAGTTTTAACAGTTCTAGTAAAAACCAAAAATTATTTTTGAAGTGTATTTTGGTGCCTATTCATGAGCTTTGTTATCCTTTCAATTTCTTTTTCCAAGTTTTAATATTTATATGTTTAGCGTTCTCAAAATTTTTTATGAAGCTAAAAGATTGTTATCGGTTATTCTGCAATGCTTGCGAAATTTTTATAGCATAATGAGACTTGTTTTTCAATAAAATGACCCCAATAGTCCCCAATAGTTGTTGATCATTCTTCTTAAACTCTTCTCAAGGTTTTTCATTTGTGGGATCATTCAGATTACTTGCATTTCATTTTTGGGAACTGGGTTTTGTTTTTAACTATATTAACGAAAAAAGTAGGAGAAAAAATTTCTGTCATCTTTTCTTTAAAAAAAGTTTACGAAAGTTTCTGTAGAATTATTCAGATCCATTTATAAGTGCATTATAGGATTAATATTATTATTTATTATTGTTATCTGTGACTGATAATTAAAATTCTTTTCTTTGCTTACAAACATTTCGAAGAAAGTTTATTTTTCGCAGTGCGTACTTTTTTTGAAGAACGCATGGATTTGTTTCTGTTTTTTGATTTTCTTGTTTTGTTTTTCGTGTTTTCTTTTTGTTTTTTGCTTGGGGGACAATGTCGTAATTTTCATTAATCGACATTCATATGATTAAGGCAAAGTATTATTTATGGTCAGATGCGAAATTTTTAATACTGAGCGTGTTACACATCGCGAGTACTTCGACTGATTATTGCAATCAGAACTCATGTTGAAAAATTACATTAATCATTGCAGGTTTTCTTCGTTAAGATGCAGTCTTAGCGACTGTTCATAAATCATTAAGGTTGGACTTATGGCAATTATTATTATGGGTCATGTGGAATATACTGATGCTAACGGTGTGTCCCTTAGAGGGAATGGTACAGGTGAAGTCTTTTGTTATCAGTTAGTGGTAATTTATATTCCTTAAACTCAGGCTTTATATGCGATTGCACTATTGTAGACACATTTTGATTCATTTTAGAAAATCAAATTAAAGTAAAAGATATGTGGCTGATTTTTCAAATTTTTCAAAAATAGATATTTAGTTGTTCACTTTTAGGTGTTATAATGCAAAATGGCGGCGTTTTACCGCCGTCACTTCTCCAAGAAAATCGTGTCCCACGTTTCTATAAAGAAGCTATTGCTAAATGCGGTGCTCCAAACCAATCACAGTTACCTAATACAGCACTTGTTTATAATTTAATGGTCACATCATGTCTGCCACGTGCTGTACTCGGTAATATATGGTCACTGGTGAATCGGACCATGCCTGGTCAGCTTACACGACAAGAATTCTTTTCGTGCTTAGCGCTTATTGCACTAATACAGGTAACTTTTTGTTCTCTTTGGTTTATTATCTTTTTCTTTGGAATTCCAAATCCGAGAGTATTTGGAAAAGTTTAGGTCAAAATAAATAAGGCAAGACAGCATTCTCTCTTTTTAATGGTTTTTATTGGCCGGTAATTTATAACGACTTTTTAATGTGGTGAAAATCTACTGTATGTAGAGCTGTTTCAATCATGTGTAGAACAGAATAATATAATGTGCAAGAGATTTTTTTCAGTTTAGGATGTAAATTATAATTGTAGCAAAAAAGAATTCAAACAGATTGAGAATATAACTGTATGAGCAAGTGCAGAAATAATGCAAATAAATGAGAAAAAATTTCTAAGTACGTAGAATTGATTATGTAGAATTGAATATAAGTACTTTTTTCAAGAGCTTTATTAGTTACTCTCTTCAACTCCAATTCAGCAAAATGTATGCATTACCTCTTTTCACTTAAATAAAATTTATGCAATTCATTTTTGACGAAATTTTTTCTAGAAAGGCCAACCATTATCGGCATTGTCAACAATGTCTGCACTACCAATTCCACACTTGCAAGCTTGCCCACCATTTGTGCAACATTTATCTGATGGAAATATTTTTCAACAGCATGGTGGGTTCTGTAAAACTATCCAAAAAACTCCTGATTCTTCAGCGGTAAACCTACAAACAATGACAACAACATCAAGTGCAGTTTCGCTCCTCGCAGATATCGATTTTTCCAAGCCTATCACTAATTCACCGAATTATATTCAACCGACGGCAGTATCCATTACACAGATTCCTGCTTCACAATCACACCCATCGATTAGCACTACTGATACGTCACATATGGATAGTACTGTTATGGGAACTCAAGCTCCTGTCGCTCTTGCTTCAAATCAGTTCTTCAATGTTACGACTGATTTGGATAATCAAGTTCTTTCGAAAGATATAGATCAATCAGCAAGCAATATAGCAAGCAGTAGTTTGCAAAATTCCGTTGTACCGGATGAAATTCTAAATGTTGTTCCTAATATGTTAAGATCAAATTTAGAAACTCTGCATTTGGAGACGATTCCTTGTAGTGATAGCAATTCGACAAATGTTGGTGTGGATAAAGCTGCACGAATTTTAGAACCAGTACAAAGTATTTTTTCTTTTCATGCCTTTTTTCAAATTCTCAGTTTCTGAGGTTTTCTTGATTTCCCCAATCCCTAGTTCTTTATTTTTTTAACAGCTTTCATTTCTTCAGATAGCGAAATTATCAGTATCCAAAAAGTGAAATAGCTGAATAAAAGTAACAATAGTGAAGGTGTCTCATTGAATAGTTTGATTGCTGAATTATATGATTTGAACTTATAGGCATTTTAAAATTCTGCATGTTCCAAACTAAGAAGTTTTCTTTTTATAGTTATATTAAAATTATTCAGCAAGGAAGGAATTTCTAATTTCAGGTTCGGATGTTTATGCCACTATGAAATTGATAACTGATGCGAGTAAAGACGGAGAAGTATATTTTGTTTGCGCAATTTTATTTGATTACATAGTATTGAATTATAAGAGTTTTTGTCAGGATTAATAAGTATCGTAGAGAAGCGAACCCCTGTATGATATAAGTAGCTTTTTTGCTGATAAATAAAGAAGATGAGAAATTATGACATCAAAATTAGTTGTAAAAGATATTTTATAGGAAGAACATCTTTATGTTTGGCGACGTTGCATTGAAGAAACATATGCATTATTAAGTGATGCTGATTCACTATTACTTTGTTCAACAGCAGCACATGTTGCAGAGATCGTTCTTACCGAACGTGGCGCGCGATATATAAATGCACTTGAAGAAATCCATGAAATGGTCGGTGGATAAGACTTTTGTACATATTTTTATTAGAAGGGACACATACATTAGAAGGGACACATACAAATTGTTGTTAGAGAGTTCATTTTTTTTCTCATTACAAAGTTTATCCGCGCAGCGCATATGTATGGTCTTGAGTTCTCAGAGTGATTTGACAATAATGGGAGCACATGTACAGATTTAAAATAGCATCCAGTGCACTATTAGAGAGGAAGAAATGAGAGATTGCTCTATACTGAGGACGGAATTCACTTAAACTGAAATTTCATTGATTTTTTGGAGCAATAAGTAATCTTTGTTCTTCATAGTCTAAAATGGTATGGATAATTGATTAAAGGAAATTCTGGAACCGTTTAACAGCTGCTTGTTTACTTTCTAGAATGTTGTATTTAAAGAATATGAAACCGATAAAACTTGATTAATTTGGTCAATTTTTTTTTTTTGATAAAAAAATGGTAAAAATAATTTTTCAATGCACAGTAAATATCAATTCTATCATTTTTTGATTTAGCAAAACAAACTTAATAGTGTAATGAAATATTTTACTGAAAATATTTGCAGAAATTATGTTGATGAATTATTTTTGCAGACAATGAGAATACGAAAAGGAAGGATAGATAAATTGATTAAGCAAAAAGAACTGCTTGATAAAATCGACCAAATATGGGCACGTCTGGAATGCTTCATAGAAAAAAGTATTGATAGCGAGAGTACAGATCGATTTGCAGAAACAGTCAGCACTGATATTTCCTCATTATGTGGTATTTGTCTGTTACGCGTTTCTCCGAGTTCTATACTTGAATTTACTGGTACTGTATATCATAAGCAGTGTGCTAATTTATGGATTAATCGAGTCGATTCGTTCCTACCCAAATTGAAAGATTACTGAATCCTTTCCGAAATCTATATTTCTTCTAATTCTACTTTATTCGGTGAAATGAATTACACTTAATCACTTATACACTCATGTTCTCATTCTTATCTATTGCCAGTAACCAGAGGATATATTGATTTATTTTATTTTATTTGAATTAACCGAAAATAATGATTCGGTTATACGTTGTAATATTTCGGTTGAAAATGCATAAATCAATTTTTTTTTCTTTTTTTTTTTTATATAATAGCACAGATTATTTTATATCAAAAAATCTAATTTAATATGAACGATTTTATTTTATTTTAATATTCCATGAAGTGCCTTTCAATCGTTTTACTAGTTACCAATATTTTTTGAATTAGTTGAAAAGATCCGTAGTTTAATCTTTTCCTTTCTTTCTTTTTATCGGTATTATCATTTAGTGTTTTCAATTTTTTTAGTTTCAGATATTATTAATTGAAAGTTTCGATTGCACGAACTGTATATTCTTTTGAAATTTCGCACGATTCCCAAGATGATAAGTAGAAACAGAAGTAATATTCTTTTAGTAATATTATTATTCGAAAATTGTTTGGTGTGAAGTCGAAATTAAGAAATGACTTCTACAAAACGGTAAGGAATGGAATTAATTATTTTCACTTATTTCATCAAATTTTGGTATCATTGTATAGGCAGCTTATATTTGTGTTCAGCAGTTGATTATTAATGTGTAATTTTTCAATTTATTGCCACGTACTTTTTTTTTTTTTTTTATTTTCGCTGTATCAGTTATATTGTTTGCAAATAAATGGCTTGTTTAAGATGAAAAATTTTTAATGTTTTCGATTACGTAATTTTCCTTGTGGAAAATAGAGAGTGAAATGCAAATTATTGCTTCGCTACAGTACAAAGCCAATTTTGACCCCTCAAAATACCTTTTTTATTCATGTGCTGAAACTGTACATGAGAAAGCTAAATGTTTCATCTAAGAAGATGATCCCTTTCATTAGAGATTTTGACATTTAAATGAAAGAATAATTATGTATAATAAATAAGAAATCGGAAACAAAGAATTTCCTGCAACACCTCACTTCTCCCTTGAGACAAAATACGACAACATTTCACTCCTCCCTTGAGACGAAATACGATATTTTCATCCAGCTCAGTTGACCCATTTTTTAATTCGAATTAGGAAAGGTATAATTTAAAAAAACAAAAGTATACCTTTAAGGACACAGTGTAACCATGAGCCAACATCATCACCAAAGCTATAGACTTAAATTAAGAGAAAAATAAAGTCCCAAGAAATATCCCAAATCTGAGAAAATTGCCACGATGCCAAATGACAAAAAGTATGATAAGCATTGGCGATTTATGAACATACTGTGTTTGTAATCTGTTCTATTGCTGTGAAGCTGTGCGAAATTACTGTTCGGACAACTAATTCTTCATTGCAGGGCGTTTTAATTTTTTTGAGAATATAAATAATGACAGAAAGATTTTCAAACTTCAATTAATTTCTGTCTTTCAATAATCGAATGGAAAGAGAATGAATTCTAAAAAATACTGCTTGGAATGAGAAGCTTGCCAATTTAGCATATTTAATAAGGGTAAACCCTCAATCGAAAATTTATTAAAATTTTGGTTTCAATTGCCTACTTTTTATTTGTCCCAAGACTAGTTGTATCCATGTCTGAGAAAATTTTTTCATTTACTTTATCGCTTTAATCTTCCTCTTTCTCTTCCTCAGTATATTTTTATTGAATTTTATTTACGTCAATCAAACCGTAAATGTCGCTTTTCTTTGGTCTTAAAACAGAAATAAAATAGCATCTTCCCCTCCTCCAAATCGATCGATTTCTCTCTTTTTTGGAAGAAAAAAAATTATTGCCCTGATACTTCTGAAGTTTAGAAAAAGTGTCATTTCAGAAAAAGCAATACATCTTCCATTGATTACAAGGTAAAATTAAGTTATCCAAATTACTTCAAATTAAAGGACTTATCTATCTAACTCAATTTCAAATTCCCCGAAGAAAATCTCTTAGTTTCGTCGTAGTATTGGAAATATCGAAATCGATTATCCACGAAATCATTTAAATCTCTTACCTCGAATATAGGTTTTCTAATTTTAATGAAATTTCTACTACACTTACGTTGCATAAGCATTCTTTTAGATTTAATTTGGCAGTTTAAATAATGAGTAAATCCTGATAAATTTTAGAATATTTTAATAAACAGTTTTAATAAACAGCAATATTGGCAAAAAGATTTATTGATTCTTTTAATTATCTTATTCGGATATTTTAAAATAGCTTTATTTTTATGTTTCATGATCAGTCGTACACATCAATAAACTTTTTTGTTGCCACGAAATTAGAATCTAGAAGCCATCCTCATCGATTCTTGAAGCATCCCATGAGGATTCTCATTAGTTTAATAAAAATAAAATTTCAAGTACTTAAAAAAAAAAACTGCAAAGTTATGTAGAATAATAGCTATAAATATATACATTAAAACAAATATATCATAGACAAAGCGGAACGAAGATCCGAAGATCGATAATCATTGCCGTCATCTGGAAGATTCCAAAAAATCCCAGGAAACTTCTGTGTAAATTTCATAGCGTAAAAACATTTTCAGATTTCCTTACTTCTCATTTATGGAAATTTCCAAACTTTTTCAGTCAAATGATTTATTATCACCTCTCTCAACATCTATGTGTATGCATTCTTGTTCTCTTGGAGTTTCAGGATAATATTCATAGTTGTGGTTATAAATTATTTTATGCTTGCCATCTATTTGATGAGATTGCTTGTTGAATGCTGTAGGATCATTTCCTTGTAACTGATGCAAATTTTCAGGAATCAATTCGCTTATTTTCGACAACCTGTATTGCTCTGATTCTAAATCAACTCGTTTATCACTCGGATTTTTCGACACTGTTTCTCGATCTTTAATCTCATCTTCTGAATTTTTCGGACAATGCACTTGTTTATCATTTTTATTTTCATTAGATAGGCTGAACGTCTTATCAGGAACTGATGATGATGATAATTTCATAGTAGCAGAATCAGTAATGATAGCAGTGGGAGCAGCATTATATGATTCCGTGGAAGGAAACGGCTTGCGTTCTTCGGATCTTGAATCAATGGAAAACTCTCGTCTTGCTTCATCGTTGTATTCAGAATCTGATTTTGCATCTGTATCAACATGATTCTTTTTGATTGAAATGATTGAAAATGTATCCGTTAAGTTACCTTGCTCAATTGATCTTGGTTGATTCTTTTCTTCTGAATCCTCATACAGAGTCTGAATAATCCCACTTTCCATTCCTGACGCCTTTGTGATGCTATTATCTTCTGCAACTGCTTTTACCATTTTCTCTCCGGACATCGATTCCACAGGAGGAATCTTCGCCTCATTTTCAGTTGTGCTAGCATTCAGGAGCTCTATTGCCTCGGGAAGTGTTACTGCTGGTTTCTGTTCCTTAAAAATCAAGCACTTCTCACTTTCGTTTCCGAATCCAGCTTTCTTTGATTCTTCAGTTTTCGCAAATTCTTTTTCTTCAGAAGTTCTCCTTCCAGCAGCCTTTTCATTTTTTAATTGCTTCTCTTTAGCAATAACCTTTTTCACCGATTTTGTTTTATCATTCTTCGTTTCAAGTTTCTTTTTCATGAAATCTTCACTTCCTTCTTTCGATTGATGACTTGCAGATTGCACTCGACATGTATTTTTGCTCGTCACCTTTTTCTCTTCCATTCCACTTGACTTTTGGGTAGTTCCATTGGTTCGGTTCTTTTGAACATGAAATGATGTGGCTACTGAAATTTTCTGAATATTGATATGGATGTTACTGAGACTTCTTAATTAGTGATGACAATTCGAAATTAGTTGAAAATTTAATTTGTTTCTAGTAAAGTGAACAAATTATTTGATTAAAGGAAAAGTCTCAGTAGAAAAGGTACCCGTTTTGGAGCGCGTTGATGTTGGAAAGGTTGGTGTTGTGTAGGATCGTCGTCCAACTTGTGGATTAATTCTGTCATCAGAATACTTTCTTGTTGTGTCGCATAAATGTGACATAATACGTGGTGTTGACGAGCCAAATGCAAATGTTCCACGCACAGCTCGATCTCCAGAACCATCTCGACTTCCTGGAAAGATAGTTTGAACTCGAATTGGATTTGTCAATATTTACATCACATTTTATTCACTCTTTCTCCTGCTCAAACAATAAATCAATCAATAACTTTTAGCTATTTAAATGAAGGAATGATTAACAATCTATCAGTGCTTTCATTGTCACTATCATATCATCATCATTTATTGCTTATCAATTTACTAACACTTATCAACATGCTTCTCTAATCTGACTGTCACAGTTGTAGACCTTCAAAGCAAGAAATTTTTTAGTAGTTTAAACATATAAAATTCAAAATTTCCCTACCTTTAGCAATTTACTTTTCGATCTCTTCTTTTATTTATAGTATTTAAGCTGCGGTAATCAGCTGAACGATCGTCTTTTAATTTCAAATTTTTTTTGAATTCCTTCTGTTTTTTGAATTTCCCTTTTCTTGCAAATTTCACTTCTCAAATCGAAAAATAAGTCTATGGCACGAGGAGAGAAAGAAAGAGGAAACTAAGAAGGAAAGAGAAAGGAGAAATGTCAATAATTGTGCTTTTGAAATCAGAAAAAAAAGAATAGCTACATCACCTACAATTAAATTGCATGAATCCACATAGAGAAATCCATAAAATGGTACTTAAAAGACGTATTTTTTAAAAACGATCTTCGAAATAAGAATTTTCAGAAATTGGCGGAATTGCATGTTCTTGAAATCAAAATAGAAACAATACAGTCTTCCGATATATTTTTATAAAAAATTCACATATATTCTTTAATTCAATAATTTTTAGAGAAAACTGAATTGATGGATGAAAGAAAAGACAAAATAATAACATTATAATTCGTTTTAGTTTATAAGATGCCTAATGATACTAGTCTCGACTCATGCCGTTGAAATTTTCATTACTCTCGAATGTAGTTAAATAGTTTGAAAAAATCTAAGCTTTCGTGCAATAATTATTAAATCTTGAAAGAAATTGAAAATTTGATTGGCCCAACCAAATAGCCAGAAAGATTTATGGCTTGTTTCATTATTATTATATTGCACAATTTTTTTCGCTTCTAATCTTTAAAATACAAAGTAAACATTTTCCTTTTCCTCTCTACAGCTATAAATATAACTGGAAATTGTAACAGCACATTTAGATTTATTTACTTTTTCAGTCCTTTTAACAGCTATTTTCCGCTACCATCATCGGCATTTTCAAAATATTAAGCGAAATGAAAGAATTACTGTGCAATTTTCAATAAATGTACGGAAACTCTTTCAACCCCAAAATCACATAGTAAAATTGCTTTTACATATATAAAAATTTTCTTCTTAGTCTTATTTTGAGATCGAAATGACATGACATTTCGGCTATTTTTTTTGACGTCCGTCTTAGTTTAAGTTTAAATTTTCACGTAGTGTACGTAAAATCTTACGCCTTTAACTATATTACAAATCTTTACAGCAATATCAAATCAGAACTTCAGATTTCTTTGATGAGGAAACAACAAAATGCTTGACATTTGTTAGAAGTCGAACTTTCCCTAAAAGTAGTGCATTTACCACGAGTCTATTCTTTCTCTACTTTTCTTTTTTGTTTCTAATTCTACACTTCGGAATTTTCTTGACGATATAAGCAACAATAAGTATAACCAACAATATCTTTTGATCAATTAGAATGCAAATTCCAAATCGAATATGAACAGTTAAAGGTTGATGAGTTATAAAAAATTGCCCAATTTTTCTGGAAAGATTTCAACCAGATTTCAATCTTTCAGAATATCATTACTGATGATATCATCTATTGATGATATTTCGAATTTCAATTTTGCAAAAAGATATTGTTGGAAAGCGATGAAAGCAATAACTGGACATATTGAGCAAAACCGGAAGAAACTTTTCCGACATTTCCGAGAAGTTACCAGGCTGATTCTATTTGCATGCTCAGAAATGACATTTGAAAGTGAAAGCTGAAACTCCTCAAGCAAAATATTAGTTAAATATGGAACAATCATGAAGATTAAATCAGAAAAAGAGTGTATAATTTCTCCGGAAAAATAAAAAATCCGTTAATTTTACTGGAACTCTCAAATCATAATTAGTCTTCTGAGAATTTTAGAATTTGTTATCTTGCTATTGATATGGATACTGCTAGAAACTATGAATAAAACAAGCAACTTTTTTATAAATGGAAACAATTGTTTTTTAGTTTTGATATTTCAAAATCAGAGACATTCAAATCTCCATTTTTTTGGAATGAAAGGAAATCTCAAAACTAATCTCTGTCTCTTTTGGTATTGTTCATCGGAAATATTTTATCTTATTGATAATATTGATTTATAGAATGCCCATCCTAAATTTCTCAAAAATCTTGCAAAAATGCAAAAACATTTAAAGTTTTTATCAATTTGAAGATTTCATTTTTAATGACTTATTATTTTCTGATTTCAATGTTTTAACTTGAGAGTGGCTCTAAAAAATTGGAATAACTGAAACTTTTAAAAAAAAGTATGCAAATTCACGGTGCTATTAAATTTCTTTGCTTTTTCATAATTTGGCAAATATCTGCACTAAACTATTAGATCAAACATCAGTTTCTAAGTCCTAAACTTTACATTCTTCGGTAATACTAGATCTATTTCATATCAGTCTTCACCTTATTCTTCTAATATCTCCAATATGGCTCGCATAATATTCGAATAGGTAAAGGTAGAGAACAGTCTGTATTAACAAAAATGTTGCAATTAGTTATTTATGGACATTTTAATGTGTCTTCATTATTAAGCAAGATTACTGTTCTATTTAAAAATCGTCATATAGTTAAGGAAGAAAAATTATAATTAATTCCGAATTATGATTAACAGCAATTCTCAATTTTCAAAAAATAATTTATTCAAATATGTCAAAAAAATCTGAACTGAACATTTTCTTGCAATGTAAAAATGACAATAATTGGAATATAAATTTTTAAGCAACCAATGCAGTATGCCGACTAGAATAGCAAAAATTCATCAACTTTGGAGGAGAGAATTAAAAACTTGACCAATTGAACCTTCCTGCAGTTTCAGTTGGATGGAAGTGTCCTGGCAGGTGATATTCAGTGAAAAAAGTGGCAATAGTTGCAAATTATTTTTTCTCGAACACTAAAGGTCGCTTACCTGACTGAATCCGAGTGGCAGATCGTGCCTGTCGCATATAATGTATCAGCGTTTCATCCTTTGCCCGCTTTATAGGTTCAATTTTTGAATCGTAGGTACGCAGCGTTGCAGGTACGCTATACATGTATGAGAGGTCACGTGGTGTCGATGACCCGAACACAAATGTCTTCTTTCCATTACGTTCTATTGCTTTTCTATGGCCATGTGATTGATTATCAGCCATTCTCGACCAGATTTGAGTTTTATTCCTTGTGGCTACTACCTGTCCCTTCGATGATGAACAATTCTTTGACACTTCTGCAAGCAAAGATCACAATTCTGAAATAGACATTTCAAATTTTTCGATTGTGAACATGAATATCAATCAAAAAAATCTGTTTTAAAAGACAGCTGCCCTTCTCAAGTCCTCGGAATGTTTCGGGCCAGTAAATTGGAGCAAGTAATGAAGTTAGTCAGACAGATTTCTCTTTTCCTCGAAGGAGAAAGTTCAATTTTTCAAATCCAAAAAAGGAATGCACTTTCTCTCACTGTGGCAGTGCAGAAATCGAGCAAAAAGAAATGAAACGAAACCATATAATTTTCTACTGAATTTAGCGCTATGCTCACGAAGATAATCATATGAAGTGGGCTATAAGTGCAAAAAGGAACTGTGGGGACAAAAAGAGACTTATAGAAAAAGAGTTTTTGGAGATTTAGGCTTTAGTAAGGAGAAGCCAAGCATTCTTGGCTAACTGAGGTATCATTAAAATCTTTGAAGCCAAAGAACGTTTGTGGAGAAAAGCTCTTGGCTATAAATTCTTTCTGTCCAGAGAAGATTGACAGCGATAAATTCTTTCTATCCTCTTCCTCTCTTCTTTTTCTTCTTGGTCTTTTCTACTATATGGCTCCCCAACCAAATTTTTAAGGAAAAAATGGCCCAGTAAGTTTCTGTGAGAGCAAGCTTTATTTGTTCCTTTCTCGAATATCCAGCTTATATTTCTCTGTTGGAAAAATGCCTCCAGAGAAATTCTTTCCAACTTTTTTTTATTATTTTGCAAGAGTAGTTTCATCAATAATTTAAAAAATGATAGCAAGCAAAAAAGAGGAACATTGAAAGCATCATCTACAAATATTTGAAGCCAAAAAGATATCACTGATCTTATCAGTTTCACAGCAATAATCAGCAGTGGCACTGCAATAACTTCAAATTATTCATTGATTTCAATTTCTTTCTTGACTTAATCAATACATCATTGATTGTTTATTCGCTTTCTCAGTTCTTTCATATTCATACTTTACTAACAACTCGTCAAAGCTAATATTCGCAATGTTAATAATACAAATCAATCCATTATCAGTCATTAGAAATTTGAAATTTGAATTGTTAAGATACAATTGTATATGCGTATGCAAATATTGGAATTAAATTTTTTAAATTTGCAAATTGAATTATAAAGTACATAAGTGAATGCATGTTTCGTTAATTATGAACGAAATGGCATAACTGAATACTTAAACTTTATATCTGAAAATTTAGAATTGCAGAACAAAAAAATCTTTTCATTCATAATCTCGACTGGTATAGAATTTTGTTTTTTATATCAAGCAAACAGAAACCTGAAATGAATAGATCAGATACTGATTACTAAAATTATTAATTAAAACTTATTTCGCGATCACTATCATTCTAGATTTACTAAACCAAAACGGAACGCTTAAAATTAACAAAAATTAATTAGTATGGTTACAGTATGAATTTATTCTTAAAAAACGTTTCTTAAACAACAGATAGATAAATAAGCAAATAAATAAATAAAAGATGTCAAGAAAAAGCAAAAGACTAATTTCCCATTTTTCAGATTTTTCCAATTTTATAATACATAACACGTATTCAGTATGACACTTTTCGGGTATTATCTAATTATTTTTAATCCGACAAAAAACGGATTTATTGTGCAATGACAGAAAT
Organism: Onchocerca volvulus; assembly: GCA_000499405.2. Taxonomy (NCBI): domain Eukaryota; kingdom Metazoa; phylum Nematoda; class Chromadorea; order Rhabditida; family Onchocercidae; genus Onchocerca; species Onchocerca volvulus. The sequence goes on along the minus strand of HG738139.1, from coordinate 5,999,245 downwards.
AACATGAACAAATGGAAATTCAGATGAAGGAGCACTTCAAGATCATATTAAAAATAATTATGGCTGCAGGCAACATTGATACCATTTTCTACAAAAGCAGTTACTTTTTCCGAACTAAGAATGATTTTTCAATAATTTAAAAAAAAATTAAGAGTTTTCCGAAGTTTTCAAGTTTTTTGGGAAGCCAATATGTAAAACTCATCATTTTAAGATTTCAGGCTGCATACATTTTTTTTCATATTTTCATCATCAGGATGTATATATACATATATTTTCATCATCAGGATGCATATATACATGTTTTTTGTTAATCGTCACACAATTAAATTAAATGGATGATTTAGAAAAGTGGATTAACTTGAAGCTAACAACATCTTCGCATTATCTACGATTAGAAAGTCCTGAATACAAAGGATCATATTAATAGATCTAGAAAAGGATCCAAATAATTTAGAGCCAAATGAAGCTATAAATTTCCAACTACATAACTTCAAATTACTAACCTCAACCTTTAAATTGTTTTAAAGATTCAAAATTCTGATAATCATTATTTCTGACTAAACAAATTAATTGTTTCGAACTAAGGTTTCTGGAAGAAAAAAAAAAAAAAAAAGACTGTATATCTGAATATTTAAAATTGGAAGCCATGTAATATCTGCACCCTTTCTGAAGAACTGAACTTTTCCAGATTGAGCGGATTAAAGAGATTACGCTGCGGAAAATTTATTTTATTTATAAATCAAGAAACTCGTTCCACAATCATTGAAAGATATGGATGACTCTTGCTTTCAAGAAGATACGCTAAAAGAATGCTAGAGACATCTTTCCGATTAAAGCGCATAAAGCGCCACTGTGTTCAAATAGTTGCTCGCAATTCTTGCATTCACGAAACTCTTTTAACTTTGTTATAAAATGAAAACAAATGGAAAAACATTTATTTCACAGAATAGGTAAGAAATTAGACAGAGTAAACAAAAATCCTTCCGTTTTTTATCTAAAAAGTGACTGCTTCTGCTACTTCTTTTCTACTACATAACTTTGATAAAAATTAATTAAATAATTTCTCCATAGAAACTGATACAAAAAAGTGAAAATTTGCGTTTCATCCAAAAACAATCACCACCGCCGAATACCACATTTGCCGTCATAAATTTTACTTCAGATAAATGCAGACAAAGCAAACCCGTCACAGAGCAACAGGAGAAAATAATTTGTGATGGATGCAATATGAAACTGCGGATTTAACACTTGAAAAGATACTGCTAAATCAGCTTTAGAGATAAGCAGGACAGATCATAACAGTATAAAGTGAAAATCCGATGGAATTAGATGATAAAGAAGATGAGTTGGTAGGGAATATACTTCACAGATAAGTTCAAAAAAAAAAAAAAAAAATGACTATAAACTAACTGCGTATTGACAAGAACTGCAATCAAAATTTTTGGAGGGTTGCAAAAATCAAACTGAACTGGCAATATTAGGAATTCTTTAGAATCAATCTCAAATATAAAACTACTATTTCACAAAACGATAAAATGGAAGTACAAAAAACTGGTGATAATACCTATTTAACTCATATTATTTTATTCTCAATCAATTTTTAATGACGAGACGGGTAATCGTAAATTTAGAAAGACAGTCATCATTTTGAATAAAATAGTAATGTCGAAAGCGCTTTAGAGAACAAAGCGAAAAAAATGACAGCTGCAAATCCTTACGACGTCCCCAAAATGAGAGCCACAATCATGCCATATAGTCCCAGTACCTGGAATGATTAAAAAGTTAGAAATTAAAGACCGAAGCTTAACAATGAACTTAAAGTGGGCGAACAAATTAAATTGTACGAAATAAAGATCACCTAAACCCAATTATTATTTAACAAATTTCTTGCACAAGTTCTAGTTTTCCCAAGTTGGATCTTTGTTAAGGGCCCATGCTTTAGCAAACAAAAAAATTTCTCTTTATTCTAAAGACCAAAAAAAAAAAAAAAGTGAAATGAGACTCAGTATCGACTGAACCGTAATTTACTCGAAAATAGTTAATACGAATGACAAAATTTCTATCTTCATTCAGCTAAACAAATTTATTTCATTAAAAATTCTGCGCCTTAGAATAAATGATGACAATGAAAAACCATTTTCTAAAAAATAGGGATAATTAAAACCAGCAAGCATCAACCGAGACGATACTTACCTCTGAGAAGATTAAAATGAGAATCATGCCAACGAAGAGCCGCGGTTGTTGAGCGGTTCCTCTGACTCCCGCATCACCCACAATACCTATGGCATAACCAGCGCCAAGACCACACAAACCACATGTAAGACCGGCGGCCAAATGTGCGAATCCTTTATCTAATGTGTAACCTTCGGAGGCTTTTGTTACTTTGCCTTTTAAAACCATTGCCACCTGCAACATGAATGAAATATACAACTCTACATTTGTATTGAAAATAGCAGTATCGATTATTTATTGAAATTAAGAGATTCGACGCATGTCTACTTTTTTGTCTGAATATATGGTTCTGAAAAGCGTGATATTTCATAAAAATCTTACTTTAAAAACTAGATGTTGGATAAAGATTGCAACTGCTCATGTATCAGAATCATAAGTAATTAAGTACACCAACTTAACCTCAAAAGAAACCAAAAATAAAACTCACGACTAGACCGTAGATACCAATAATACCAGCCATAATAACCGGAATAACAGATTTCATGATCAGTTCGGGACGCATTACGCCCATACTCGATATACCCACAGCTGATTTAGCAGTTCCATATGCTGCGCCAAGCACAGTGAATATCTGTGCTGATGCTGCTCCCATATATCCAAAGAAGGGTGAATAAGCCGGTCTTTCTGCTGCTGCCAAATCGTACGACATTTCCTTAAGTTTCCCTTTTATTTATCAAAGGAAATCTAAAACAAGAAATCTGTCTTGCTATGAGATGCTTCTTTCCTGCACAATAAATCTGGTCTTTCCTACAATTGCACAGAATACCAAAAATAGCTATGAATTGTAAAACATAGACAGATTCTCTCATAAATAGTTTTAAAAAATTGTACAGACCTAACACACTATTTACAGTGGATATAATATTTATAAAACACAAACAGATCCAGAAACGCTTAGTCTAAAAGGGATATTTATCCCAAGCATCAAGTAAAAGCAATTATTTTTTGATTTTTCCATCCCTTCTGAAACAGGAAATTTATTACAAATAAAACCAAAAAAAGATAAGAACAAATCAATAAAAAAAAACAATTATTACATTTAAAGTAATCCGAAAGTAGATGACTGAAGCATTTTTTTCTAGCGGGACAATTTATATTCCATTAAAATACTTTTACCAAGTATTACAAAAGCTAAGAAAGATATTGTCCTCCCGATGCCAACAAAAAATAAAGTAGTCTGTGCGTTATCGAAATAACTACTCTAGAAGGATTATGGAGACTGAATATAATACGAAGTCTCATCTCAGTGATAACAATAACTGAAGAGAAATGATCTTTTTGCCTGAATACCTCAAGAAAACATTTCAATAATGAAAAGATAATGAAATTGAGGCCAACTGTCGAAAAAAGTCAGCGCTCGAAGCAATGCAAAATCATCCCCTCCTTAATATTAACAAAATAATATAGTATATTTCCATTCGACAAAAAGAAGCTTGTAAGGATAATTCACAGCAAAGAAATCTATTACCGCAATGAGACTATGTTCAATTTCAATGAAAAGGATGATAGAATGTATCAATAATTAATACCAGAAGACTGCTTCTTAAGATAAAAATTGAAATTTCTTATCAAGGATCTTTTAATCCAAAACGTCTCAACATCACTTATCAAACTATTAGTTGTATAAACTTGTATTAGCGACACCATCATTAGCGACTACATTGGAAATGCAACAGGAAATCTATCAAGCAATAAGTAGGTAAAGTGAAAGAGATTCATATTACGAAGCTCAAATTTAATCACTAAATATGATTTAGCATTCATTTCCCGAATGGATCCAGTAACACTTTTAGAAGCATTAAGTGATTTCAAATAATCGATGAGCAAAACTTCAAACCATTTCTCAGAGCATCTCAACATCTAATCATACACCATAATCAGCATACCACGTAAATCCTTGGCTTGAACTAATCATTTTCAAAACCGCCTTAAAACTGAAATCATTCAAATATAACTGAAAATGAAATTACTAAAATAAGCTATGAAGCTTGCGTAAACAATAACTGGGAACAAAAAAATTATGACAGCAGAGTATTATAATTTTATTGAAGCATAATGTATAAATCTATGTACAAAGTAGAGGAAAAGTAGAAATATGGATAAACTTAACATTATCAAGTCACAGTCCAGGAGAATCTTTTTAATTATTATAAAATAATAAGTATTAACTTCGATAAAATCTTTCAGGTACTATTAATTTTAAAATTTACTTACATAAAGCCGTATATTCGCCATTTTTACATTAATAAGAAACAATAAAATCATAGTTAAAATCCCCATACTGACACCAAAGTCTTTCCCGTAATCTCTAAAACAACATTGAAAAAACTATTCTACTTTTGTTTTCATTTTAAATTATCAAACAAAAACATTCATCTAATAACATTAAATACTCCTATTAAAAAGAATAGTGACTAGAAGATTATTTATACTAAGCAAAATATTTTTCGTTCTAGTTATAAGAAAAAAAATCTTTTCTCCCTCCTCAAACTTTTTTTTATAAATTTTAAAATAAATGCAAACTAAAGCTTAGCATTGTCTACGTCTGATATTTGTTCAAAAATTGCATAAATTATGTTGCTCCCAAGAGTAGAGCAACAATCATGCCATAGAGACCGAGCACTTCAGCGAAGATAAGAATTAAGATCAATCCTATAAAGAAACGTGGCTGTTGTGATAATGCCCGAACACCGGCGTCACCGGCAATTCCAATCGCGTAACCAGCGGCGCAACCACACAAACCACATACCAAACCTCCAGCAAACATACTGAATCCCTGATAGATTTTATAACCATCAGCAGATGATGTTACACGACCAGCATATATTACAGCAACTACCAATCCATAAATTGCAACAATACCTGGAAATAAACATAATATTGAAGGCTGCAAAATTGTCCAGAACATCCCTCTATGTAGCACTGACTTTTTTTTTTTTTTTTTTTTTGGAGTTCCTACACAGAACAAAATATCAGAAAAAACTATATGTTCATAACAAAGATCATTATATGTCTTAACAATGTTCAGAACTTTGGAAACAGACTTGTTCATTCGATCAATCTTCTCCAAATTTTTTTAAATGTAAGATATACACTTGCAGATGTCGATAGTTTCTGATGAAAATATACAAATATTAATAATGCTAGACGGAAGCGCATCATATTCTACAAAAATCTCTTAGAACTTGAATGGTATAAATAATACTTGTGACTGAGAAAAGCAATCAAACAACCCATTCCGAAGCATTTTATACTTCTTCGAGATCAATAAATGCTCAGCAAAATTTTAAGCGGTTACACTATCAAACTTCAAAAACTTACCAGCCATTACAACAGGTATAATAGCTTTCATAACAAGATCAGGACGTGTGACGGCCATGGAAGCAATGCCTGTTCCTGATTTTGCAGTACCACAAGCTGATCCGGCTGCCGTGAACATCATTGCAGCAGATACTCCAAGCGTACCGAAGAAGGGCCCATACATTGCACTCTCCGCATCTGTCGTGGGTTCATATATTTCTCTAGCTGACATCCCGAGTTTCTGAATAATTTTTTCTTCAGCACAAAAAAGAAAGTATTTATAACAGTTTAAAGCCACCGTTCTGATTTTAGTTCCAAGCTTACGTTTACAGCTATCGTCCCGATCAATCAAAGCAATCATTCCTTGAGGAATTGGATTCATCTCTTCTTTTTTTTGTTTCTTTTCTTATTGTTTCGCCTCAAAAATAATCTTCGTTATTTGTCGTTGAAAAGTTCTAATTTAAAGAACAATGTTTGGGATGAGTAAAAGAATGCCATGTTCTAGACAGCAAAACAACATTATGTTCTTGGAAAGTGCCAAATTCAGCTGACAAACGTACTATCAACAAAATTAGCTTTTCAATCCTCCTACTTCTACAGCAATTATTGAAAGCTCTCGATAAAAGCTATCAATATTATCAACAGAATCAAGGAGTAGCGCCGATATTTTCTGTCCTTCAAATATCCTCCACATTCTTAATACAATATGCTAAAGAGCATGAAATACTACTTCAAGAAATCAGACATGCCAAGAAGCAAAATTTCGATACGGCAATCAAAGGTACAATTTCTTGATGTAAGCAAGCACTAAATGCAATAAAGTAACGAATTCAGCTTAACAGTGGGCTTATATATAAGGAAAAAGCTTCTTTGCTGCATAAATTGATTGGAATGAAAGTATGCAACAGCAGTCAACTTCTGAGATTTCTCAGAGTTCAGCCACGAGAAATTCCATGATTCACGACAACAACTACCCATAAGACTACACAAACGCGATGAAAGGTACCAGAAACAAACCGATGCGGTGAGATGACAAAAACACAACGACCAAAAACCAAAGAGGACTACGGTAACGCCCATGTCTATTGCTGGTTGGAATGGCTTGCAAGCGCTGCGATGCGTCGCGTTTTTTATTATTGTTTGGTAGGAATTGATGGGGACTGGGATTGAAAATTTGAGCTTGGTTGTGATTTTGCGGGATTTCTGGTTTTTTATATCGCGGTCCAGCTTATTTCCATTTTTCTTCTTTCCAATACCGCAGCAGAGAGTAAAATGCCACACAATGACTAGGGAAGATCATATTCCCGCCGCCAGATGGAGACATGGGATTTGGTGACATACTAGAAATTTTTGCTGAAGTGCATAAGAATGACGTGGAGGAGTTACTGTTATTCTTTACTTATATTTTATTCCTCTTCCTTTTGCACCTCCCGGCGCTTCTTGATGATAGAGATGAAGGGAGAAGGAGAAACTTTATGCCAGTTATTCTTTTTCTTGAATAATGAAGTACTTGAGGCATAAAATAAATAATAAGATGTTGGATTAGCAGTATCGTTGTCTAAGTCGGTTGAAATCGATTGCATCACGCCTTGCAAAAGCTAATGTCGAGTGGACAGTTCAATCCATAAAATTGAGATCTCACTCAGTTAACTGTTTATTACCTTTAGTGTTGAAAAAGTATGTTAAGGAATGGGAAAAGGGCTTTTGAAAGCACTTTGCATGCTGTATTTGTTTCCTGCGAAGGCAAATGTTATCAGTGTAATGGATATCACTTTAGATCAAGAATTGTAGTTTATATCGCAAACAGTACAGCTGTTATATTTCAAACAGTTGGGAATAAGCAAATATCAGAAATGAAATCTGTTAATGCTCAGATGACATTATTGAAATCAAAAGTAATTTTTGAAAAGTTGAGGTTGGCGAAAGAAAGTGGAAGTTGAGACGTCTGATTTCAGGTCATTTTTTCGAATTACTGCGATATGGAGCCAATGGATTATTCTTTTCCACTGAAAAATTTCACTAAATAACGAATAAAATGGTGATGAAGAAACAGAAGACGAAAGTGACACAACTTAGGCAACGAAGCAGCACACGAAAAATGGTGACGAAAAAACGCAGGCGAAAAAGAAGCATCGAGGATATAGAGGTCATTGTTATAGAATTTTTAGGATGTATGAGCTACTTTGTTAACGTTTTACCAGACTTGACACAGGGTTCAACATTTTGCAGAGATTTTTGGGATCTAATTGCGATTAAATAATAAAAAATCAAAGAAGATAATGCTGATTAGCTTGTGATGCTAAGATTTGACAGTTCGTTGCTTCAGTGATTAAATACTTCGAATTCCATTTTTATAAAGTATCAATTCATATTGCTTTTAGAATGTTGAGTTACAATCAATACCGTCCACTTCATCCTTACAGTCTTTAAATTTATCGTCAAAAGGACAAATAAATGCACAAAACAACAGTGATGGCGATTTGTTTGGAAACAATTATTTCCCTTTTTCTGAACTTCCTTTGAATGTTCAGAAAAAAATTTTATCTTATTTGCCTTTAAAGTTAGTTTTTGGAATGTTCATTTCGATTTATTTAATTGCTTGCTAATGTATTATGTTTTTTCATTGATTGGGATTTAGCAAAGAATTTAATATTCAAATTCTGATATGTGTTATGGTGCTCTATTAATAGTATACTTTTATCTAAATCTAAATGTAGATGCCGTGTACGTTTGGAGCGTGTATCAGTGACATGGAAAAGATTATTGAATATATCATGGCAGAATATTACCTTCGCAGACATCCCATCCACTGTAACGAATTCTTTTCAAATCCGACCGATTGATGACCATCATGTTTGTGGCTTCTTGCAGAAATGCGGACGTTATTTACGTTACATTGATTTCTTTATCCCGCACGTTAATATTGGCAGACATGTATTGTTCAGGTAATTTACATGCATCAATGCAGTAAAAGGTTTTTCTCTGAATGGTTTTAAATTTTATTAGATATTTGAAGATTATCAGGATTTATTTTGGCTTGTATTTTATTAAAGTGTGATTCTCACATAATCTTAAGCTTATTTGCAGCATCTGTCAAAGATGTGTAAACTTGCGTGAATTACGTCTAACAACGGATGTAAATGGTTGTGCAATGACAAATCTACTCAAAGAGTATAGTCATCAGTTGGCCCAACTTCAGTCTCTCAGTATTAGCTATCAAGCTCAAGATGAACTTTACAATGGGATGCGGTAAGCTATATTTTGGTTTCAGTTCTGGGAATTTATTTTATGATAAAGGTCATCGCTTTTTCGCATAATAATAGAATCAGCCATTGTATTTTTGTGTAGAGTTTAGTTTCGAAAAAGTGATAAATGACTTGATTCTGTTTATTTTAATTAATTCGATGTGTGACTCATAAGGTTTTTAGCGCTGTGGCTCGTTCGATGACAGAATTACGTTCTTTTCGTCTGGATTGCTATACAATGCCTGCAAATGTATCTGCTCTGTTTCCCAATAGTCCTCATATGAGGATATATTCGCTTTTATTGAAGCAGGTGTGATGTAACTGATATCAGTTAAATAATCTGATTTGCATCCGTTTATCTTATTTTCGATCAAAAAATCTGAAGTTATGTAAAATTTTTCAGCCAGCTAATGTTGGTATCAGCAATAGTTCATCGATTATTGGAGGATCAACTCTGCAGTGTGAATGTAAATATGTTCGTCCTGAGTTTGTAATTGATTTCTTTGCATATTTGGTGGATGTGTATCTCGAGCTTGAACAACTTGATATCTCATTTGACACCAATTACCCAGTAAATGAAGAAAAAATATATCACAGTTTATGGTTAGTATTTATTTCTACTCCCTAGGGTTTAAACTTAATTGAAGTTCAGAATTTAACCGAAGATGTGTTTTACTCATTTGGAATGATTTTTCCAGTATGATTGGAAGAACGCGTGCGTTAAAACGTTTGAACTTACGAATTGCCGCATTGCTGGATAACAATACTGAATGGTTTGGTACACGAGCTTTACAAGCTCTCGTCAATTTTCCGACGCTGACGCACTTATCGCTATGGACGTGCGCTCTACCATTTGATTTACCGCAGATACTGGCAAAATCACCGTTAGCGAATAATTTGACGATGTATGCTTGTTTATTGCTGTGTAACTTATTCCGCTAGCATTCACCGTTTTAATATTATGATACTATTATGCGGTGGTGTGGCTTCATTTTCACCAGCGCAAGTGACAGTGATGCCATTCCTTTATTATGATAACATCATCATGTTTAGACTAAGCGTAAGATTTTATCAAAATCCGGTAGATATTTTTAATTTAGAATGATTAGAAGTAATTTGATAAAAGCTTCATGTGTTCCTAATTAATGTTTTTCCTGAACTTCTTTTGTATTAGATAAGGGGAGTCTTGAAATTATTGTTAGAAATTTTTTTTGTATAAATGATCATGTCGACATTTAGGCTTCGACTAGCCATCGTGCACAATTTATCAAATAATATGTTATGCGCCATATTTCGTGCATTACCATCGCTCACTTCATTTACTTTAATATATAGCGTTAATGGACGTTTCATATGCCCAGCTTGCATTGATGTATTGACTTTTGTGGAGTTATTTCAGGTATTATTCAGTATTTCTTTTCAAGATTTTATCCGTATTTCATTATAGCTACATGATGATTGGAATACTAATCGGAAGAATCACAAAAAAAAAATTAAAAATACATTTGGTGATTTTGCTTTGTTGAATATATGTATGAAGTTGTATTCATTTTCCAGTGTTGCCCCAAAATAAGTGAACTGGAGTTACATGATTGTGTCACAGTGGATACTACACGCTTAGCTATAGCTGCTCACTCGCATTTTCATAATTCAAGCTCTTCTTTAGGGTATGTTTTTTTTTTTTTTCCTTTCTGTCTCTGCTGATATTTATCGATTTATTGTCGAGAAAAGTGAAGGTACTGTACTGAAATATGTGTAATTGTTTTTAGAAGTGACGGTCATCTGAAAATAGTTATCAAAACAAAAGAACGTAAACGACGGCGTGATTCATTGAATAGAATACTGCGTTGTTGTACAGAGATTGAAAGCACGCAAAATACTACAGTTATTAATATCTACAAAACCTGTCGTCGTCCGAAAAAGGCAGTGGTGATCACTGGACATCGATAATTTATCCATTTGGTTTCATCATCGCTTAAAGTTTTTATGCCGGTGTACTGTGTTTTAATTTACTTATTTAAAAATGTTTTGTGAACAGTGGTAGTCGATGTCTTGATTTCAGTCTTTTTTATTCTTGAGACGTGCTCAAATTACTATTTTTTAACAAACTGCTTGAAATTTTTTTATATTTGCATTCAAGACTCATCAACTGCACTCTGTGAATTTAAATGTGATCATTGTTTTTTGAATTATTTTCTGCGTCTTTCCTTTCGAATTTTTTATCTTAATTTTTTGTATAAATAACTTTAACAAATATTTACCGCTTTTTTTATATTATCTTCATTTTCATAGGAAAGATTTCCAAGGTTTTCATATATCGAAGTTTTTTTCTAAAATTTTCGAATTTTTAGGAACACTTTTCAAATTTTATTGTTTTAGATTGAAAAACATATATTTTCGTAAATTTTCTTGTTTTAATGACATTTCACTGTTGTTCTTCCACTGCCCCTGTTGATGTTTTTTTTTTTTTCCTTTTTGTTGTTTCCCATTATTCTTCCAAATTTTTTAGTTCCGAAGAATATTTGAGATCTTGATTTATGTTAGGAAATTAGAGATTGAAATCGATCAGAATGATGACAGCTTCTTTTATTATGGTATACATTTGATTCCTTATCTTTTACAACATATTAGATCAGTATTTTATATTGTTTTAGGTTACACGTTACCAGAATAATACTTTACTCTAGGAGAACAAAAAAATAGCTATCCTCATTTATGTAATATCTTGATATTCCAATTTTTTCTTCAAATTTGAATTCCAAATGTGAGGCTAAGGTTTACTGTTTTTTTTTTGTGTTTGATTCTTGTTCCTCCTGTAAAGTATTTGCGTTCACCGGGTTTTCGCCTCACATACTTTTGTGCCACTTGCTGCGTGTTGTCTTCTGCTACTTATTACTGACTTTTCTTTTTCCTGTTAATTTGTAAAAATACGTTCTTAAATGTGTTATAGCAGTTTGTGAGTATTTCATTAATGCACAGTTTTTTCAAAAACTCTTAACTTTAAGGAGAATTTGAAAAATTTTCACTCTGTTCTTGAATGCTTTTTTTAAGAGTATTTATATTCACTTTGTTATGCTCTTTAATATCTTAAATATACGGTGTTCACAAATCATTTCGCGCCTCAGCATTTTATCATCTGTTGTAATTGGTGGAATTTCAAGTGGTAAAATTTTTAAACTGGTAATTTTTGCTAGGTGAAATTTTATATGCTGGTATTCCTATGAAACTTTCGGTGTATTTTAGTTTCATTCCCTTTCTTTCGTTAGTAGTAGTATCTATTGTTTGTTTTGTTCGGGCTTGAAGGTAAAAGTTGTTCTCCTTGTTACTTTTTATTGTATCTATCAATTGCTGTTTTTATTACAAGAAAAAAAATTATTTGATTATATTAAAAGATTGCTTACATTCTTCAGATAAAGTGGGATTTTTATTTCGATAGAGAGGGCCAGCAAAGATCGAGGATACTTCAAACGTAGTAGGTATTTATAGAGAAGGATCGAGTTTAATCAGTTAAAGAAATTTCTTTATGGCAGCTTGCTGATCTGCTCGGATGAAGAAATCGTTGTAATGAAGTGAAACAAATTCAGTGAAAAGTATTATGTAGTTGAAGTTCTTCAAGAGATTTGGTTTCTTCTGTTTCGTTGATTTTGACGCTTGTATGATTTATGAAGTAGGTTTGAAGTTATAATGATTTGGTTTGGAATTCAGGCTACTGAAAGAGCATAAAAATGCCAGAATTTCTGTACCGTTGTCAATTTCTGTTGGGAATGCTTTCATATTCGGCAAATATCGCTGTCAGTTGCATTAAATGTTGTGGAAGGGAGATGATGTGAGTGGAAATGTGCTGGTGTTGAAGTTACCATAGATTTTATTATTTTGATTATAATAGTAATATCACGAAAGCATTATTATTACAAGGACTGATATTTATATGATGAAAATAATTTTAACATTGATATTTCTGAAAAGTTTTCAAGGGACGTACCATTCTGTTAATTTTGAAATGTATCTGAACATCATTTGAGGTGATGTATTAGAATATGGTCAGGGTCGGAATAGAACGAGATGCGAAATTTCGATGTATACATTTAAATTCATATATTAGATTTCTTATTTTTCGGAATGTATGATTGCTATTGTGAAATGTTGTAACGATGGTTCTAGTTTTAAATGCAGATTCGACATCTGAAGCGGAAAATATTCAACGGTTAGTTTTCTTTTGAAGATTACTTCAAAATAAGCTTCATTTCAAAATGAAGTTTTCGATTTTTTAAAGCGATTATTTAATCAATTTTAACTCTTACTCTTATCCTCTTCAGTTATGTTTTAAAGTGAACTATAAAAATTTCACTTTGTTCCGAAATTGTTTGTCGTTTTTCTGAAGAATTTGTATTGTTTTCACGGTTTATAATCAATTGAATTTCGATTCGCAGTTATTCTATTAATTGGTATCAACATATATCTTTAAGTTCTGTGTAAAAAGAAATCTATAAAGAAGCCTTCCATTCGCATCTGTGTCATCGGTGTGATATTTCTCTCACTGTTTGTTATCGGAAGCTGGAAGAATTATGTTGATTCAGATTATCAGTTTTTCCACTGGTAGGTTTCCATTCATTATGCTAATATAGATCAATCATGGCTTGAGCCATTTCTCTTTGGTCGCTGAGCTCAGATGAATGAAGACTGAATACTAATACTCAAGTGATTGCTTTATTTTTACGATCTATTCAGGCACGTTCCAGTAACAACTGACATTTCAACTCATATGTTATGCGTATTGGTGCCGTATCGTGATCGCGAGGCGGAATTACAAATATTCGTCCCTCATATCATCGATTTTCTCAATGAACAAAATATCCTTCATAAAATAATTATTTTAAATCAAACGGATGAATTAAGGTTCAATCGAGCATCGCTGATTAATGTTGGATGGTATGAAGCAGATAGAGTAATCATCTTTTCAGTTTTACATCATTTTCTTGTATATATATATATATATATATATATACATATATATATATATGTATATATATATATATATATATATATTCTCCTAGTTTTTTTATATTTTTTTAATGTTTTTTTTTTCATGTGTTCTTCATATTCTTCTCCCACTATATAGGAAAAAACATATGAAAACATATATTTGCATTTAACAATAAAAGTTGCTCTAAAGAGTGTTTTAGATCTTTTAGTGTCCCCTTATTTTAGATAGGATGTGATTATTTGGCTATGCATGATGTTGATCTTTTACCTCTGAATCCACATTTAGATTATTCTTATCCAGGAAAAGGTATTGTTCGACATTTATCTTCTCCAGAATATCATCCAAAGTAATTTCTTATGCATTTTTTTGTTTGATGAGTAATATTTGTCAAGTTTCTTTCATATCTTATTCTGTTGTTCTTTTATTTATAGATACAATTACACGAAATTTGTTGGTGGTATTTTGCTTCTGACAATGTTTGATTATAAATTAGTGAATGGCATGTCAAATAAGTATTGGGGATGGGGTCTGGAAGATGACGAATTTTATCTTCGTTTAAGGTAAGCATGCTTTATGTACTAGTGTATGGGAGTTTAAATGTAAACGGAAATTCGAAGGTAAATTTTTTGAAAGTTAGAAGAGGAATATTAGAAAGATAATTTTTATTAGTAGAAGATGTCGAACCGAATTTCTGAAAAAATGTTTGAATTTCTTGATTTATAGTGATAATTACTTCAAGGGATGCAAATTTGCTCTCATCTCTGCAAAGGCCGACGAATTTAGCAACTAATCGTTCCAATACTTTTCGCCACATACACGACCCAAAACTGCGGAAGAGAGATTATAAAAAATACGGGAAGCAAAAACAAGTAAACTTTAATTCCATTATCTTAGAATGCTTCAAATAATTTTTTTTTTCGCTTCTCTTTATTTACTATTTTTGGTATAAAATGTAGCTTATGTAAATTTGCAAAAACGCGAATCGTTTTAGATGACTCGCAAAAGAGACCGCATTAGTGGTTTGCATTCTGTGAAATATCGTATTGTTGGACGAAATTTGCTCAATTTTCGAAAACGACTAGTGGTTTCTGTGCTCAATATTGAATTAGAATGTGACTTGAAATGGACGGATTATTGCAAGACATTGATAAGAAAATAGTTCTTAAGTTGCATTGTTTGTTTTTTCAATAATACAATGTCACTTTTTCCTAGATTCTTGTGAATTTTGTTTCCAACGATTTCTATTTCCAGTTTCAATGCAACTTTGATATAGTGGTGATACTTTTGCAAAATGCCAAAACATTATTTATTACAAAATTTCACTCATTACTTCATTTAGACATCTTTCTGTATCGAAAGCTGTCATCAAAGGAATAATGAGCAGTTTTTCTATTCATTATGTTATAATTCTTTATTCTTTTCCTGTAGAATGGCTTTAAAAATGTTATTGTTATAAATTGTAAGATCTCGGATCATCCAGTCGGGTCGCAGTGATCTGAGATAGAATTATTTGCTGCTAAAAACTTCAGATAGATCATCCAATTGTATTTGGCTTGAAGTAAATATAAATAGTTGTGACATCACCACGATTGCTCGTGCTTTCTATAAGACTTTAAAAAATGTGAATAAAGGATTGCTGCTATTTCCAAATGTTCTCTCAGAAGATTCCATAAAGATTATTTGGTTCTTCTGAATTATTCTATTCGTTTCATTTTTTCTTACATTTCTTTTTCATTTTTAAATCATTCTTTTCTAATCCAATGCTCTTCGTTAACAATTATTTGGTTCTGAAAGGTTTTTTCAAATATTGAGTCAATCGCTTGATATTCTGAAAAGAATCTGGAGATTTGATGTGCAATTTTTGTCCAAATAATCAAGTTATGTTTTCATTTATTTTGGAATTTGTTCTGAATTGATTATCTGTTTATTAATTTCATAGAATTATATTTTGAACTGATTTTATGAAAATTATTGTGCAATTTTTGTTCCATATGATTTCATTGCTTATTGAAAGATTTGCGCAGTGGAACTGCCAGAGTCTAGCAAGATTGACAGTTGCGGTTTATGAACTTCGTCTCTTTTAAATTATTTCTTGATCATCTGTTAGAAGTATTCAGGTTTTTTTGCTTTATAAAATTTGATTTGGTTGTTTAACAACAAGAAATTTGTTTCTTTTCTTGTTCTAACTATTTTCTCGATGATACATTTTTTTTTTTTTTGTCTATTATAAATCCTAACCTTAGAAGGATAATTAAATATCTGTTATTTTTTATTAAATTTTATTCATACAATTATACCATAAGTTTTGTAAAACAAAATTTTGGCGATATTGAAAGTTAAAAGCAACACCACGATTAAAATAATAATATTATGTCAATATTCATAGTATGAATAATTTCTCTGATTCCATGAATTTAAGCTATCTCTGAGCGTCTTCAGTCTCATTTTTGAAAGCATTTTGGAGGACATTTACTTAGAATTACTCTTAAGATGCTTCACTTTTAAATCAAAAATTTTTTTTTTTTTGACTTTTTTGATTAAATTTAGGATTACTCTAGTTTTTTCAAATGATCCATGTTGTTATATTCTGTCGAAAATTTGCATTTTTATCATGAAATCTAATTTGAATGACGGTGCATAATTACACTAATGCATCAAAGTAGCTTGTTTAAGCTGACAAAATGTCTTACTCAAGAATAAAACTTCCAACTTTTCTTATCTGTATGTAATGATGACAGTTTATAAATGTTATTTTGGCTGCTTTATAGGAATGCGATCGTACAGATGATTAGAATTATGCAAGAAAAAAAGTACTTTTCTTCAATTTTTATCCCGTTTATTTCAGTTATGCATTACACTGTTTGAGTGAAATATATCACTGTTAAGGAATCATTTTCTCTCAACTAATAAGTCATTCTTTTATTTGACTCATAACTGTCTGCTCTAAACAATCGTGTGGTTCTTAATCCCATATTTCTTGTAATAATTTTCTCTAAAAAATGTAATTGACTTTCATCAGAATCTTATGTTTGAATTGTGTTTTTTTATATGGATGATATGATGCTTTCCTACTTGATTTTTTTACATCTTTTGTTTGGACAGGATATTCTTCGGATTTATGATTTCCGCAATGATATTAGATATTTATTATTTCCTTTTGTTTTTATAGTGATGAGTTTGGGAATCGATGGTGTTGTTGTTTTAGCCGATCTTCACTGGCTTATCAAGGAATCTGAAATAAGATGTTTGGTAGACGCAGAACAGTGGTATCTTTGAATTTTCTTTTTTTTTAACATTTAAATCTCTAAATCTATTTCTTTTGTAATTTTAGTGTTTAGTTCCTTAATATACTCTAATTTTACCAACTTTAATATTTTCCGGACTGACTCGCAGAAGACAAGTAGAATATCAACTTAATTGTTATAGGGCAAGCGAAATGCTATTTTATATCAGCGAGGACTGGCATAATTCGTATGCGAAGCATATGTTGGCACAGTCGGAAAAAGCAGAGATGGATTACAATACAGTCGAGCCACATTTGGCTAAAATTGCTGTTTTTGGTTTGTTTTTATGACAACGTGTTATGCGACTTACTCATTCAAATATTAAAAAGTAGCATCAAAATGAAGGATTTCCAAAAAAGAGATTTTACATAAAATGTTGATGGCAAAATTTCCATTACATTTGATAGAATATAATATTAATGACACATAACACGATGAACATAATTCACTATCAGTCCTCTGATGTGAATCTTCGATATCAATATCTTAGACATAAATTTTTTAACCCATGCTTCTGAATTAGAAGATTTTGCTATAAGCCACTTAGCTTTAAGTTGGGTTCTACTTTTAATTAACGAATCTTTCGTTATGTTTTTTTTTTTGATTTCCAATCACTAAACCATTTAATCTAATAGTAAACTGTTTGTTGTGTATTATTAATAGTTCTCAAAATCATTAAACTTTTTATAGGAAGAGCTTTAATCAAAAAGCGTGAATTCTATCGAGCTACTTATTTCTTGAAGCAAATAAAAGATGAATCGTCATATGATCGTTTTATGTACTATTGGGCGAGATATTTGGTAGCAATTTTCTATTTTAATTTTTTAGAGTCAGGAATGTTTGCAATTATTTGTTAAGTTTTCGAAAAGTGATAATCATTTTTAGAAAAAACATAAGAAAATGAGGATCATTGTAACCCGGAAATCTAAGAGGAATAATATTTTGAATGTGTTTTGCATGTCATGTTTTATTACTGAGAAGTAAACTTTTGAACTATAAGATAAAGTTAAATTACAATTAGCTGAACATTTTGAGTTAGTATATTCAATGCTTCAACTTGTTCATTTTACAATCGAGTAAAGTTTACATGGAAATATTGGCATTTTTTGCAATATTCATTGTTTATATTCTCTAGATTTACAAAATTTTAATATAATACAAAAACAGGCGTGTGAATATAATCGACTTGAAACTGAGGCAGATTCGATTGGTCGAATGGAATATGATGATTCTGAACTTAAGGAACTTCATAATGAACTCTGTCTGCTTGGTAATGATCATCCGCAATATTTCGATACTTTTCTTCTTTACATGTTAGTCTGTTTTTCTTCATATTTAAGAGAATACTGGTGGTGCCAACATAGTCACTTTAAGTATCTTGGACTTCATATCATCTGGGAGATAATCAAATAAGAACTAATTTTGCAATAATAATTTGAGAAATAAAGGATACTTTTTGCAGTCTTGCAAAGGTGCGTTGCAGTTTAAAATTAAATGAGAGAGCAAAAGAAGCATTCCTTGAGTCCGTTTCATTAAATCGAGCTATGTGGCCATCATGGGAGGAATTGGTTATGCTTGTAGATTCTGTGGAAGAGGTAAGCTTAGTTCGAGGAAAGTAATAAATATTTTGTTCAAATAATTTATACTAATTTACTTAAATTTTCCTTGCTGTATAATTAAAATAGAAAGTATTGATAGCATATATATTAGAAAGTTAATTATTTTCTTCCTTGAACCTATGCTTAGTTCAGAACTTTCTTTTCGAATTTGATTTAGAGCAATCAGTTTTATTCAAAAATCTATATTTATTTAGTGATCATTATCGTTACAGGCTGAAACAGAGGCGTATTCTGCAGATGGACACTGGATGTATCAATTCTTCAAAGCTGCAGTGCTTTCTCGATTTCAATTGCACAAAAATGCATTGGAACAATATGAAAAGTTGAGCGAATGCGGTTTCCCAAATATGCCTTATATTATGAATCATGTTGCTGCTTCTTTAAATAATATGCAAGGTTATCAATAAAGTGGTCTTCAAAATATTTATCGATACAAATTCTCCAGTAATTTTATTCTAGTAGTTTTTTTGTGATTTTCAATTCAGAACATGATATGGCATTGGAATTTTTCAAAAAAGTGCGCAAAATCGATCCATATCGTGTGGAACAGATGCATCTGTTCTCTGATTCTTTGTATGTCCGAGTAAGTCTTTGTATGTCTGGTTTTTGAGAATTTCAGAAACAAAAGGAAATATTTGAAATCCAGTTTCATTTTACTATTATTTATTAATTTATTTACATGTTTCCAAGTGTTGATTTTTCAATTTTTACAGGGTTCTCGTTCAGATTTAGCCGACCTTGCTCATACTTTCTTCAAGACACACAAATTTTGCTGGGAAACATGTTGTATTGTAGGCGAGTTTTTCTGTTATAAAACCATAAATACGGAAATTTTTGAATATAAGAATTTGTTCGAAAGAAATTGAAATCAATCTTTAGTTGGACTAGTGGTGCTTTTAACATTTGATAACATCTCGTTATTTAAAAAATTGAATTCCAGCCAATTACTATAGTTTGAGAGGTGAACATGAAAAAGCAGTTGTTTTCCTGCAGCGCTCACTCAAACTCAATCCTAATAATGCAGCAGCATGGACTCTAATTGGACATGAGTTCATGGAGCAAAAAAACAATCCAGCTGCATGCCTTGCATATCGAAAAGCAATCGGTATACTGTTATACATTGCCTTCCATACAACTGAAATGTGCAGAAATTTGAAATTAAACTAAATTTTGAATCACAAACCACGTTTGAATCAACTTCACTGCAAATTACTATTATATCGTGAAATGTTAGAATTAAAAATAAGAATATAGTCTGCTTTGCTGATATACACGCGAAACTGGAACAGGAGTGTACCTATATATTTATTGTCAGCTGATTTGAACAATGCCTTTTTCGTCAAGATTTGATATGTTTAGAAGCTGATTCACACGATTATCGTGGCTGGTATGGTTTGGGTCAACTTTACGATATATTGAAAATGCCTTCATATTCGCTTTATTACTATCAACAAGCTCACAAATGCAAGTAAGAATTGCTTCATAACTTTAACAAAAATCAATAGATAATTGTTTAGGATAGAATTTGTTCCTAAAACTGTCGGATCTATCAAACTGTTAGCACTGTGAATCTTTTTGAATACTATCATGTGCAGCTCGACCCAGAATCATGTTATTTCCTAAGACAGGATTGAACTAAACAG
This sequence comes from Onchocerca volvulus, assembly GCA_000499405.2. Lineage (NCBI taxonomy): Eukaryota > Metazoa > Nematoda > Chromadorea > Rhabditida > Onchocercidae > Onchocerca > Onchocerca volvulus. Next base: position 5,978,938 of record HG738139.1, on the reverse strand, counting down.
TCCTGGTTGCATGTGAAATTTGACAATGAAATTAATTAGACTGAACTTGAAATGCTCAGTTTAAGATTTCCATTTGCAATATATACTGCTTTACAGACCGGATGACTCGCGTATGTTAGTTGCACTGGGTGAAGTTTATGTTCGACTTAACCAAATCCCCGATGCTCAAAAATGTTTCCTAAAGGCCTATAAGGTTGGAGATGTCGAGGGAACTGCGCTTATGCTGCTTGGAAAGTGAAAACTATTTTCTTCCTTTTTTTTACTTGTATTTTTTGGCCTTTATTTATATTAACTACACACATGTGTGATATGTCTAAACAATTTTAGTTCATTCCATTTCTTTTATAGACTTTATGCAAAATGTAACGACAATGACCAGGCCGCGTTAATCTATGAAAAATATTTGAATGTTTACGGCGAAGAATTTGTAAGTTCCCTACTTCCTTACATTTTTCTTCGCACGTGTTGTATCTCAGACAATGTAGTTGAACACCTAGTTTATATTAAAGTTATTTCCTTCTGAAATAAATGTTATCATCTATATAAAAACTTTATTTTAGATGGATGACTTCAATAATGTTGCAACATGTTGTTCTTTTCTTGCCAAATATTATCTAAAGAAAGGAGACCTGGATACAGCTACTCCATTTGCACAACGTTGTCTAGAATATGACATCGTATGTTCTTTTTCCATAGATTACGCATATATCTTTCAAAACGTAAATGATATCTGTTCTAGTTTATTACTGTAACTAACCAACATTTTAGACTAAAGAGGAAGGACGAAACACATTGCGTAAAATAAGTCAATTGCATCATCGGCAGAGCGTATTGCCTGAAACGCTTGTAGCAACATCAAATACAACACCAATAATAGCCATGCACCCTGATAATATCCAGTGCCAGGGAATTCATGTTTTACCTCCAGCAAGTTCAACGTAAGCTAAATCCTTCGTCGAATTAAATCCTTGATTTCTTAATTAATGAACTTCTTTGCAGCATGATGGATGATGATAACCTTCGTATAATAATTGGTGGGAAATTTCGTTCTGATCATCCGGAATTAACTTTTATATGTTTTTTGCAGTCCCCTTCATGGTTTCCGGACACCAACTATTGAAGAAGGTGAAGCTGATATGGCAATCTCATCTGATAGTTCCGATGTTTCCGATGAATCATCATTGAATGCCTCATACTGAAATTTGTTAATAGATTTCTTATAAAATCCATTTTTCTCGAGAAGCATTTCAACTAGAATAGGACTCAACTGTTATTTAGTTAATATTAATTTTATCCATTTAAAAAGTACTGAATTCTTCCTGCCAAAGATCTAGTTTAGAGCACAAAGTAGACTTCCTAGGAAATATAAAGTGAAGTTCACAAAGTTCACAATTCAATTTTGTTGATCTAAATTCCCTAGAAGTTCTTTGCTTTTTCAAAAGTGTGCCCTAGTTAGAGATACATAACCTTTACAATCGAATTTAGAAATATATCATTGTTAAGACGAAAGATGTTCGGAATTCGCTATATTTCTGTTCTATTTCAATGTTATAATTTAAATTAGCATCAGTATGAAGTCATTCATCACCGATTTCTGAGAAACTAATAGAAGACTGAATGGAATTATTATGACAGTGCCAGTATCAGGAATAAAAAAGTTTCGAAGAGTTTTCCTTTCCATTTTAATTATAATTGTTTCTGTTTTGTTTATTTTTCATTCTCTACTATATTACATTAAACCAAAGTGGAATAAACTGTTCATAAGTTCACATCATTTTGCTCAATTTAAAACGCAAGACAAGACAATTATCCATTTTTTAATAAGTACTTATTCAAAATTTTAACTAAATCTTTTAAAAAAACTTAATCACCGCTAGAATCACTACAATAATCAGCCAAGCCTTGAAGCGCAGATGATGAAGGTGCCAATGAAACAGATGGTGACTTCCTATCATTTTTCTCAAGATTTTTCGATTTGGAATGTTCTGGTAGATCTTCAGGACTGTCAATTGTGTCCTGAATTTCTGTTTTCACAATTATCGATTCATTTCTTCCTATCCTTTGTTTCTTGACAGCAACAATTCTTGATAACAGTTCCTTTTGCGATGTTCGCTTGTTTGCCATCATAATATTTTGTCCTGACGTACCTGGTTTCAAATCTGCTACATCAGTAGATGAACAAATTGCTTTCTGATCTTCTAAAGGCTCATGTTTTATTTCTTGTTTCACATGCGTCAGTAAATCCATTTCTTCGTTTTCTTCATCCAAAATCCGTTTAATAATTTTACCATCTTCCATTCTTCCATATAATTTTTGGATGAATCTCTCATCTTCTTCTTCTTGTAGCCGCAAAGCCTGGAACAAAATCACCTTATATCTGAAAATATTACGACAGAAATCCGTAGTTGTCAGACCAATATTAAAATAACTCGTTTAATCATATATAAATTTAATTCACTTCTGCTTGAGCTCCGATTAAATTTTGGAGATATTGATCTGGTCCAAACGTTTCATGGCGTCGATTTGTCTCTTGTAATTCCTCTAATTTACCTGAAATTTGAAGATTTTAGTCTGCAAAAATCTAGTTTGGAATTTGACTAGCTTGAAGCGAAGTATAGTAGTCTACTGCCATTTTCGCATTTCAATACGTGTGATCTAGATCAAGTTCTAATGGCAGAATGCTCAATAGATCAACCACCATTAATGGAAATGAAATTCGCAATAAACCAAATGATTCATTTATCACTAACAGCTCTATTATTAAAATGATGAGTAATATTTCCGTTTTAATATGTCGGGTTACATCTTCAATTAAAGCTCACAGCGATGGATATGAAGCATTCATTCGGAGAACCAATGTCAACATAATAGATTTATGTAAGCTCAAATTTGCAACCGGCAAACATCGCTATGACGAGGAATATATTTAGTGGAATAGTTATTCACAGAAGATGTCATTTCTTTGGGGTATTAATTCATACCTAATGCTTCCATTTCGGCTCGACTCATTTTTGTTCTTTTTTCAAGCATTTTCATAGGATCTTTCTTTTCTTCCTCTTCTTTCGTTTCTTTTGCTTTCTCCTCCTGCTGATACAACTTGAAGGCTTCAAAAAGGCGAGTTGCTCCATGTTCCTGTTGATAATCACAATTTTCCAAATCCGTTTTAAATGTTATTTCGGCTAGACAGTTTGGGCATCTGTAAAGCACAATGTCCAAGATCACGGAAATTTGAAATTAGTAACGAAACTTGAAAAATTAGACTGAAAAAGAAGTTATCGAAAAGAACTAACCGGAAATAAAATCGAAAGATTTTCAATCCCAAATAAGTCTCTCCCTCTGCGGTCTCACGTCTCATGTTGAACTTTTTTCCCTGAAAATGAAGAAAAATTAAAAATTTTAAATTATGATACAACGCTTATATTTCGTTTTGCTCTCTATCCTCTATATGCCTTATATCCTAGCTGGCTGCGAAGTTTCACAATATTAGCATCACAAAGCATGAGCCATTAAAATCAGCTTATATTTTCAATTCACTGTCATGATTATTCGCGACATGATCATAAAGAGACTTAAAAGGTATACTTTATATATGTATTCATGACAAGTGTCACACTGCATATTATAGGGTGCCATCACACGTTGTACAAATTGTCTGTTGCGCTGTCCTTTTGCCCGTGGGATTTTTGAAGGATCAAAGTCCGGCGGATAATATTTCTAGAAAATTTTACTTATTCGAACACAATAAACTAATAAATAAAAATTAAAGAAAAGTAATAAAGAATTGAATTACGTTTTATGAGAGCAATTTCCAAAATTTGGAAAATAAAAAAAAATTATTCATTTGCATGTATTATTTTAAGCTTATATAAGCAATCTGCTATAGGTTTTTTTCAAATTGCACCTATCCCTTTCCGCCTTCCTAAGAAACGAAGGAGAAAGGGGAGAGAAGTTATTGGGTACCTTTGTGCTGATCTTATTACTTGAAAAAGCCTGCGATACATAAATCTAATATATAAATGAGACCTAAAATTCCAAACTGAATTAGAATACAAAACCAACCTGGAAAACCTTCCGCTCCGTGCCAGTCATGACTGATCACCCACTCTCTACAATTCTTAAATGCTTGAAAAAATTTAAGCAACGACTGCAAGCGGCGCGGTCCGTTGAATAGAGTGATTTCCGAATGAGACGGACTTTTTCATAGAATGGTTTTTCCATTTATTACAACTCCCTAATTTCCATCATTTTATCAGGTTTCGGATAGTTTGGGGAATTATTTGAATGCACTGTTAAGTTTAAATACTTCATCAGAATAAGTTTATGTGAGGCTTATGGCTTATATATTGTTCAAAACTGCTGAATAGTTAGTAGCAAATACTTCTGGATTGTATGACCACATTTCCCAATTAGCAATAATGAGAGTTCTGAAAGTATAGAGAAAGTTGTCAATAAAAATAAGTAGTAGCACTATTAATTTGAAGAAAGAAACCACTTGTTCATATGTAAAAAAGAGTCAAGAAGTGACAATTTATATTATACCAAAACAATATAATTTCTAAAAAAAAAAAAATTTAACAAATTTCAAGTTTGCAATGAGATATAAAAGCAAGATCTAATTGTTTTCAAACTGCTTAGAATTTTTTAAATTGACGAAAAGTCACCAGAATATCCAAATGATTTCCTCACTGTATAGATGATTGAAAAAATGAAAAGACTCGATCTGTCTTTTAATGACACATATATGAAAGTTATTTGTTTGTTTTAGACCGGTAGCAATCAATTTTTAAGAAAACGTTTATCATTTCAATATTCTTTACAATGCATATGTAAATGATTGTAAAACTTTTCGGTATGTTTAATTTTTGGTTGTAATAGTAGCTGTTTAAATTGTTGGAGAATTCAATGATTATTTGTCAAACTCTAAGATTCTTTGCAATCATTTCTCACTAAGAGATAACTTTCAAGGTGAATATTCACCGCATATTTAATCACCTTTTCACTCCAAAATTTTCTTATCAGATCTCTATTTCTATAATACGACATTGCTAGTACTGTAGTGAATTGTCAAACATCATTATCAATTAGTATCAAATGGAAATTTTCGAGAAAAACGTGAATGATTGGACAGAGAGAACAGAAAGTAATCAAAGATACTGTTGCGGGAACTAGCACAGAATTGTGATTAATTGATAATGTGACAGTGCGTGGGAATAATTTTTTGCATTGTTGATTCAGTTGACAGTTTTAGAAAGAAATTTCATTCAAACGAATGCTTCTACTCTTCATCATTATTAATTTGTAAATTTTAACATGAACTTTACGTCTCGTAAATAATAAAATTCTAAGATAAGACGAAATTAATACCATTGCTTAGCAGCTACTTATTTATAGCTATCGATTTCATTTTAAATGAATTACTAATTAAATAAATTGTTTGTGAATACTTGTCCTTTCTACATGAAGGATTAAAACGGAGGAATATAAGGAGAAAAAGGAAAAAAGAAATATGTTATTTATCACAAATATCCATTCATATTTAAATAAGCATTATTCATAGCGATTTTGTCACTTATCAGTGATTGATCACTTAAACATATGAATGTAAAGAATATGAAATACACAATAGCATTCTCAAATGACAGGCGAATGTAATGCACAATTGTTTGGCTGTGCATTTTAAGCTCAGGCTTAGATATTATCCCTTTCTTATAGTTATACGTCTTGAAAAGAAAGACAGCTTTCTTTTCAAGTTATTTCCATCCAGCAAGTTCTATCAAATATTTTTAATTCAATCTAAAAAGATAAAGTTCAAAAGTTCAAGATTTTACTCTGCTATAACATTCCAGTAGCAATTATTTTTAATGACAGAAATACAAGAAAATTATGTAATATGCAAATATGCTCAAAAAATTGTCATAAATAATAACATTTTCAACAATATCAATGCATTCGTTTCTTACTTGTTGTAGTATTGTAGGGGATAATTAGTTAGAGTGCATTTGGAACAGAATCAATTTGTTATCAAAGAATCGGAAGGTTCAGACGATATAAATTCTATTATTGCCTTGGGCAGCGGATAAAAAACGATTCCTTCGAGTTCGGTTTCATTGCCCTTTCTTTTCCATCGACCACTTTATTTGCACTATAAAATCTTTTTTCCTTAGCCTTTTATTCGTTCAGTTCCACATGTTTTAAAAGACTCACTGATAACCTATCATCTGTTGGGTTTGGATGTTATTTGGCCAAAATCTTCAGAGCGAAATGAATTATACCAAATATTTTGGGATTCTGGCTTCTTCATAGAGGAGGTATTTTCACTGGCTGAAACTAATAGGAGAGGAATTTTGACTGATTTAACTTGAAATGAAATCCTCCTCGCTAGCTTATTTCATATTCAATTTTTGATTTCGACCAAATTTCGACTTCATCAAAATTTTGATGGATGAAAAATATATGAGAATATAACAAGTTTAATAAATAGTATTGTTTATAATAGCTGTTTGCTTATTTTTTCTAGTTATCATGTAATGTGAATGAAATATAAGTTTAAATTATTTGCTTTAAAAATTAAATCAAATCTGAGTGGTGAAAATTATGCTAGTAATATGATATGAATCATAACACTACGTTTTAAGCATTATGTGAGATTCGTAATTCCTTTTCGAGCAATTTTCAATTTTCATATTGTTTGCCATACAATGTTTGCTTGAAGCTTGTTCTCAACTTCTTATACACATTTAATTCCCATCATTAATATATTCGACAAACACTTTTCACAACTAAACAAACAGAATATACAGCTGACACATTGAGCAGCGTTATAGTCTTTCCGAGACGTATCCACGTGTGAGTCACGTCAGAATGTCGACAATTTCCACTCTTTCATGTCATTCATGCCATTTAACTTCCTTTCTCATCATAAATAGAAGAAAGTGATGGGCACGTACTTTCAAGCAAAACTTTCGTGAAAGGCTTGCAGTAAAAAGCGACAGATACTGAATGTGCGATACAGCTCACATTGTTGTGTGTTGCATTACAATTTCTAATATTAGAAACAACCACACGAATAATGTTAGCCCAAGACATAACATTAATATTCAGCCATTAACTTTTATGCTTTTTTCAATCGATGTCGTATCTCGAAACATTCATAAATTTGTTCCCATTGATGAGTCATTGCCAATTTACACGCACAAATCGCTACTTCTTTGATCGGTGAGATAAATTGAGAATTCTTTTAGTAGAAATTCAGTTTGGATGATCGAACTTTTTGCAGAATCCCTAATCTGCGAAAATATTTGTGTCCTTAACTTATGAGGCATGTGGCCAAGTTTTATTTAAATTATATTTATTGTAAGCATTGTTATCTTTGGATAATAAATATGAACAAAATGATTCATAAATTTATCACTTCACAAACTGTAGAATATATTGCCCTTTACAACGATTTCACTCCAATATCAATCTCTCTTCTTAATTGTCTTTCAATTTCAAACAGTGTGGACTTTCTTGTAAATATTTAGAATGGAAATAAATATGAAAGAGGAAAATCTGATATTTTTATGGTAAAATGTATGTGAGGAGTGCATTATTATGTATTTTTAAAATTAATTAATTTGCTGATATTGATTTCATAATTCTAATGGTTGCTCATTTCATTGGTTTTATTTATTTTGACTTATAAATAAGCGAATTCAAATGAGAAATAGTAATAAAATACAAGTACGACCTGTATTAATGCATACATCCTTCTACGGATATAGTTCGAAGAATTAGATTTCATTTCTTATTTCATTCAGTTTTTATATTTTGACAATTATATAGAATTTTTAATATTTTTTAGAGATAACAAGGACAAAAATTGGAAGCAAAAACTGAAAACATTGCAAATTAAATTGGAAGCAGTCTAAATCATTTAAAATAAAAAACTGAAAGATTAAAAAATGGGGCAAGATAATTGCTAGGCTAATACACCGATTAAGACAATTGTTTCCAATTTAAGGCAAATCTGAACCTTTTGTTACCAATGAAACTAAGTATTTGCCATATTTAGTAATTTCATTCTCGATATCCAATAAGACATTTGTTAATTTAGCGAGTTATAAAAGTGACATCCTTACATTTCTGTAACCTTATGCTACTTTAATTGCTTTTCACAAAGCATCCGTAAGTTTCAATGATAATTTCAAAATTAAATAATTTAGTGACAGAAATTTCAAATGTTTTGTAAACTTTGCTGTTGTTGTGATGAATAAGTATGATAATTGCTCATATCTGTTTATAAAAATTCAGATGAATTAGTCTAATTTAGTGTATCCCATACTATACATATTATATAGTAATGCGTGTGCTGGGAAGATTGTTTCACTTAGGAGCCGTGTTTTCAGGAGAAGTGATATTTGGCTATGTTGCTTAAAAAAAATAAGTTTTTCAACATAATTTTGTTAATGGAACGAATGAAATGTTGGGGTTGATTAAGCTGATTGGTAATAGAATGGACGAATGGCCTATCTATGGAGACTGATAACAGAACAGATATGATAATGGTCATTATATACAGAAGAAAGGAAGGAAGGCATCATAGTCTCCCATTGAACGCTGAAAATCGGCCAAATATTCCGAATGATCGGCAGCATGTTACTTTGTGTGACTTCAATCATGAAACTTTTTCAAATTCACTGAAATTGAACAAGTAGCTTAGACGAAGGAAGAATGTAAATCAGACGGCAATTATGATCCATTGATTGGTGAATTGTCGACATTTTTTCCATTTCTAATAATTTTCTGCTTATTTCGTCAACATTCTGCTGCGATCATCAAAGCCTGCACCATAACTGATAAGATAATAATTTAGTAGGGACCCATGAACGTTTTTTGTAGCTATTTATATATTCCTAACTTGATTTAGCATTCCTTGATGACGGCATTATAAAATATATTAAATAATAGAATTTGAATGTTCAATAAGCTGAAATATTTCAAAATATTTAAAAATCTGATAAGATAAGAAGATATCGCAGAGATAATATACCAGACAGCATCAATTTGCTGTCTGTGCCATATACTTGAATGCTTTAGTTTTTCATCGGCATACTATTAACATTCCATATAATATGTTAGTCATTTTTTGTCCAGCATTATCGTCCGGTTAGCTGATCAGTGAAATATTTCTCCTTATAATATTATAATCTGTAGGAATGAACTTCTTCAAAAACTTTTTTTCTTAATTTTCGCTGACTAAACTATTGATAAGTAAAAAATGAAGCATTAGCTGTTCGTTGTAGTGATTTTTCCAAATATAAAAAATATGAAGGGGAAGACTAGTAATTTTAGATTTAGATGGAATTCAACATACAAACATTGAAGGAGGAAGAGAAAGTTCTGTTATTAGTGTCGAAATCTGCTAACAACATAATTCGATAGCAGTAAGGGTAATTTGCACATCATTTCCAGACGGACTCACGATATCTATTGTTAATCCATACATTCCATTGATTTATTTTACATCTCTTTCCAAAAACATTTCCAATAAGTAATTAGTATTTTAGCATTTTTCAGTACTAGGAAACTGAAAAATATCGTTACTGCCCAAGATTGCGATGCTGTCTTTTGTCTAAATCCACAAGGTCATGGTCATTCTATACTCCATTGCTGTTATTAATAGGATTATTCTTTCTTAAATTACTCAGGATATTACCAAGATTTATAGAAAGTTCATACTTTACAGCTTCAAAGTAGCTATTTAGATACCTTTCCAGAAGCTTAACCTCTTCTCTCTTATCATTCATATTTTGACAAATTTTAAGTGTTGAATTATGCGAGTTTATCTATTATTATGATTAAAAAGTAAAGATGATGCCGTTCTTATATACTTTAATAAAGATTTGCCTTTCTCAAATCAAATGTAATGAATAAATTTCAGGAAGCGGTAGATTATCCTGATCAGCGTAACTGATCTGGGTAGGGACTGGCGGTGATCTTTCTTGCAAGATAGTTATGAACATTAACGCAGAAACGAAGCATGCTATCCATGTAGCTTCTTTCTTCTGTTGGCTGATATTGTTCGAAGTCATATGTGGTACCATACCTCTTTTCTCACAAACCCAAAGCAGATATGTCTCAACTTCATCGCTTATCGACAGGTTGATTTCGAAATTTTTTTTTTGTTTTTTTTTTTATATTCTTATTAAAGCACTGGGCAAAAAATTATATCTTTCAGTTCTAAATACTTTGACCGTACAAAAACTACTGTATCATTTGAAAAGTAGGACAAGTAAGAATTTTAGTTTAATGGATACTCGGGAAAATGTTGAAAATTTTTGAGGCTGTAGAAATTTTTTTACAAGTGGATAAACATCTTTGCATTTCATTAATTTTTCTCAGTCCTTTTGTAGTGATTTTTACCTGAATCCATTCATTATGAAGAAATTTGTTATTCACTGTTGAAAGTGCAATTTTTCGCACTTTCGAGCAATGAATAACGAACAGATTTCTTGTAATAAAAAGAAATTAAGATGTAAAAATGTCAGTTTTTTGTAAAAAAATTAAGTGTGAAAATGTCAATTTTTTGTAAGAAAATTAAGATGCGAAAATATCAACTTTTTGCAAGAAAATTAAGGTGTGAAAATATCTTGTAGCTCATATAAAAATTGTTTGATAATATCTAATGACTGAATATTTAGGTACGGGTATTTTGGTACATTTATCCTTTATATCATACGTGTTGCATCTCTATTAGTTTTACCTCAGTGCATATTTAATATGCTTGGTTTGGTGCTATTCAATGGCTTCCGGGAAAAGGTCAGATTAAAGGCTGCACCATTGTTAGCTCCACTCGTTTGTTTCCGAGTAGTAACGCGTGGTGATTATCCAGAACTTGTAAAGGTACTATTTTTAAACGAATCGTTTTTTGAATTTCATTCATAATATTTTGTTTTAAGTACATAGTGTTTACTGTCTAACGGTATTATTACTGAACTGAATTTGTCGCATTTATGGTTCAATACGATAGTGCAGAAAATCTTTCTCTGTCATTGACGATCTTCCAAACTTGTTTTAGGACAACGTTTTGTCATTTATAAGAATTTGAAAGTACAGAATAAAAATAAGATAAAACCTGTTTTTGTGGAGTTTTTTGATGTTCCGAAAATTGCAGCAAAACGTGAATTACAATATGACAAAATGTCGGGAAGTCGGAATGGAGAATTTTTTCTTCGAAGTGGTAACGGATAAAGCAATCTGTTTGCCGAGTAAACCTCGTCTTCGGGAAGTCATTGTTCCAAGTACTTATAGGTATATTTTCAAAGTTCTGCTGGATGGACTTACATGAATCATCACACTATTTATTTAAAATGAATTGAACAATTAAGATAATGTTTCGCTGTATTGATTTTTTTATGATTTATCAGTCTCAGGACAAAAAGCGGAGCTCAGTTCAAATCACGCGCCTTGCAGTATTGTTTGGAAGACGGCATCAACATCCTTCAAGACGATGATTGGATCGTACATCTTGATGAAGAAACTTTATTAACGAATAATTCGGTTCATTCATTGCTTATTTTGCTTGTGTCATTTCCTTTCTCCTCAGGCTTTATCTTATAATTTTGATTCGAACAAGAAATAATTATTTTTTTTTCTTAGTAATGAGGAAAAATTCTTTTGTCGTTCTGAATCGCGGTTTGATTAATTGGTTAGAATTACAATTTGTAATTTCCATTCGGTCTAATGCAAAGCGCTTATGACACGACTTTATCCCTGATATTATCTTGAGTCAATGAAAATGGTTTTTGTTGAAAGCTCTTAAATTATTTCAACTCTGATATATTATTGATTGTTCTTGTGATTAAAAAAATCCCATCTAACATATTTAAATTGTTGCAAAATTCATTTTTCAGATTTGTGGCATATTAAATTTTTGTGAGGATGGAAAACATCAATTTGGCCAAGGAATAATCACTTATGCTAATGGTGATATAGTTAATTGGATTACAACTTTATCAGATTCGTTCCGGTTCTTTTTTCATTTATTCATGTTACTTTAAAAATTTACTGGTTTTATTCTAGAAAAGCATTTATTCGTCCAGCTTTCCTTTTTGCTTAAATTCCCGCAAATTAAATTTTTGGTGATAGAAATATGCAAAAATTCTACTTAATTTATCAGTAGTTCGATTACAGCGTAGCAGATGATATGGGAAAATTACGCTTCCAGTTCAGATTCTTTCACAAACCGCTTTTTGGTTGGAAAGGTTCATTCGTCGTCACTCAAGTAAGCATTTAAAATATCAGAAGTTTGAGCTTAGCAGAGAATCACGAACCTTTGTAAGAGAACAATGAGTTTACCTTTCCATAATTTTTATAAGCCATGATTAACAATGATATCATACTATATCTTCCAAATTAATTGTAGGTTGGAGCTGAACGCAACGTTTCTTTTGATCATGGCCGTGAAGGTTCAATAGCCGAAGATTGTTTTTTTAGCATGATTGCATTCAGAGATGGATATACGTTTGATTTTATTGAAGGTGCGCAACATAATTTTTCTTGTTTTTCGATTTCCAGTTTTTTTATTACAGGGGCAGTGTTGTGCAGTTGTTATTAGATTACACTGATCATTGGTTTTACCAAAATAAACCAGCTTTTAAATTTTATGATTTTTTTTTGTATAACTATTGATTTTTAGGAGAAATGCTCGAAAAAAGCCCTTTCACTTTTTGGGATTTTTTGCAACAACGAAAGCGATGGCTCCAAGGCATCTTCTTGACAGTACATGCTAAACAAATCCCGACGAGAAATAAAGTAAATGTTTTACTTTTTTAATTTTATTTAGATAATAATATCTGTTTCAGATATATTGAAATAAACATATAACCGCATCTTAATAATATCAATATCATCGCACTGATTCTCGAGCATTTCGATGCTTTCTAGAAGCCGAATATCGAATGATAATTGCAGTGTAGAATCTCAAGATTCTATTGGCAATCATGAAGTTAGTTATTTGTTATTATATATGTTATTTGCAGATATTATTAGGATTATCTTTCTACGCATGGGCGTCGATGCCAGTAACTACCTTGCAAATGTATCTCTTTCATGCATTTCCGCTGCCGCCGTGTTTTATGTTTGATTTTTTGGTTGCATTCGTTGCAGCCGTCAATCTCTACATGTACATTTATGGTGTGCTCAAGAGTTTTTCGCATAAATATAGGTTTGTTCATTGCTCTTTGTGTGAATTCAAGATTCAAAAATTGTAATTTTGATAAAATTCGAAATTACGAAAAAATTAAAATTTATTTAAAAAAAAAATTAAAATCAAAATTACGACTTTTTGACTTTGATATTGTAGATCATTTAATAGTGAGACTACATTCCACTTTAAAAAATTGTTTATAAAATATTAATGTTTCTCAGTTCGTTCATATTTATGTGTGTGCTTTTCGTTTATTAAAACATTGCAACAATATATAAAAGAAGTTTATTGCTAGAACATTTTTAATCCAGATCCATACTCGGTCTGGAATTGGGCTGATTTCTTCAGAAATAATCAAAATTGAAGTATAAAAGTTCTTGGAATTGTAGGATCTCATTTTTAGAGAATTCATTTTTTCTTCCTTGAAAGTGAATTTAAGCACAAATCAACTTTTTTAGTCAGTACCTTGAGTGTTTTGAAGTGGATGGTAAAGTTGTTAGTATTATGGCAGACATAGGCTTTCAATAAAAACGCTGTCCATAAATTTTTTGAGAATTTCAAAGAAATTGCAGGCATAGTCCAGTGCGGTTGTGTTTGTACATGGTTGGTGCATTACTAACGATTCCATTTAATATATGCATAGAAAATATAGCAGTAATATGGGGAATGCTTGGAAACAAGAATGGTTTTTATGTTGTGAAGAAGGATGAAAGAATGATTTCTATGTTGTGAAGAAGATAATGGGTAGTCGTTTTACTTATAGCATGGAGTAAGAGAGTATAGAACTATATCTGTTATTAATTATCTTTATTATTTTAACAGTAATATTAACCTTCAGGCAAAATTGTGAACAAAATGAAAATACCTGAAATTCTATGTCTTTTTTTTTTTTTTTAATCTGCTTATGTTTGCTGCATTATTGTTGATTTTCTTTTGCATGTTTTGCTTCTGAAGAATTAAAAATCGTGATTACGTAATTATTTAGGATTGACGAATTTCAAAGTTTAAAATTAAATAATTTTGCAAGATTTCGATAAAGTTGCATAGGATTTCGGAAATCAAAAAAGTAATGCATGGAGAACTTCTAGAAAACTGCATATAAGTCTGGAAGTTTGCTCAAAACTGAACGAAAGTTTATTAGTTTTATTATGAAATCACTTATTACATAAAAGAGAAGATGGTTTCATCTGCTCTTTGTAACTAATATTGCATAACTATTTGCAATATATATAAATCGCCTATCAAATCACTGCACTTAGAGTTCGTTCACATTTTTATTCTTATTACTCATATGTTCATTTCTGGTCGGATGAACATGTGGAGAATTTTGGTCTTTACACGTGTATCTCATGCATGTTGGTGTATGTCATATATGTGTCAGTTATTTACAAATCATGCACAGTTGTGGAATGTGAAAGACAGAGAATGTGGGAGAATATGTCGCAGATGTAAGATACATGCATACATGATACATACGTAAGTGCTGCTCTTCTATAGAATCGCAAGCACAATTCATTTAAATTGTTTAAAAAAGATTTTTTCAATTTGAAATTTAGAAAAAAAAATGACGTATTGGTAAGGATAGAGACATATAGGCCGAAAGAAGAATCAGAATATCGTGTATCGTTACTAACATAAATAATAAATGAGAAAATAATCTCTAAAAATGAATTTTCTCTTTATCGAATTTTAATTATGCTTGCAGCTCAAGTAAATATATGTGACTTGTTGTATGATCTCAAAAAATAATCATTTCGTTCATTCTTTGCTTCTTGCCTTGAAATAATTTGCATGTTTCCATTTTAATTTTTAGTTCTGGCTATTTGTTCGAATTGTTGTAAATGGTCATTATTTCATATCATTATAGCAAAATTTTTTTATGATTTTTAAGATTTAGTAACTTTTAAATACTTTTACGGACCATTAAACCTTTTTATTTCTGTAAACTAGGAAATTTTACGAAGTTAGAAGGTTGAGATTGAAAGATCTTATGTAGAAATAATAAAAAATATGTGATTTTTTTTTCTCAAAATAGTTATGTTGTTTATTGCAGTAAGAATGTTTTACATGTTAATGGATGTAAACGGGTGTGTTAGCTGACTTTTCCGGTGATACTTGAAAATGTTAATAATACTGTACTTTACTAAATTCTTTTTATATTGTTCTAGCAAATTGAAAACTACCTTCTTGATGCGATCTTATGAAAATTACTGTGAGCTTTAATTAACTCAGAATGTCGAGTGCGATCAGTGGGGATCTGAAATTTGGTTCACGATTATGTTGTTAACATTTATTTTTTCAAGTTCAGCAGAATTAATTATGATTATTGCTACTTCATATTATAAAAAATTATCTAGAAAACTTAGAAATCGTGTTGGATCTCTAAGATTCAGCCAAATTTCGATTTGTTGGGTGGAGAAAGGATTATATTTCATCCTAGATTGCAGTTTAATTTTTTTTTTTTTTTTTTTGAACTGTTTTATACGGATAAAATTCCGTCGTCATTGATCTAGAAAAGATAATATTTTGCTATTTTTCCCCAAACTTATGGCTTAATTCTGCAGTTTTGCAGTTATTTCACAAAGTTGTGTTTTCTTTTGCTTCAAATTTAATTATGATTTCAAAGCTATCCATAGGTAAATTTCTCGCTCACTTATACATTCTAGGCATGTTTTGAACTTCGCTTCTTATTATATCATAGATTCTTTCCAAATTTCATTCTTTAAATATGATTGGTTGAATTTTGCATCAATTGTTTCTGTGCTCATCAGTAATCTACTTTTTTGTTAAGTTCTTTGCAATATTTCTTAAGTTGACTTCTTCAGTGAAAACTTTTTTCATCTTGTCAATTCATGTGAGTATCAGTCCAGATATCGATTTTAAACTTGATTTTAACCATGAATGCCACTGCTGAGATATTTGTTTACTGTGGGAGAGGTTTTGAAATTTAATGAGGATCTCGAAACCACATTCAGAATCTTATCATTGTCTTCACGAGAATTATATGAGAAAAGAGCTTACTAAATATGAATTTAATGAGGCATTTATGAAGAGCCACTTATTGTGCTATACCTCCTCTAGTTGGTTTATTGACTTACTGTATCGAACTAGAATTTTTTCTTGAAATTCAGTTTATGCCGAATACTTGAATGATGTTACGCGGATTTACAGTGTGCTTTCAATTTTTTTTACGTAGCATTCTGAAATCAAATTATATGTGCTTTACATGTGCTTATTAATACATCTTTCTATGTTGTTATTATCTTTTGTCAAAAAGCGCCTTATTGTTTTTGCAAATCGACGTGTTCTATGTCGTTCATCTCTTGAGAGTTTAATTAGAATTAGCTTACAAAACAAAGCATAAAAATCGTCTTGATTAAAAGTCATCTGATGTTTTAATGGAAATGTGAATTTTTCCTATCGATGTATTCATGATAGCGACATAGTTACGCTCTTTAAGTACTTTTTTTATTGCTTTGAGCAGTTTCTCGTCGCCTGCTATAGCCATTTATTAAAATTTTATCTGATAAAACTATTTTATTGCTCTTGCTGCATTCTTCTCTTTGTCAGAAAATCACATTTCCAAAATAGAAGATTTTCTTTTTGATTTGACGATGGAATTTTTGATTTGATTGGTATTAAAAAACCGTTGCTCCCTAAAGATCTTCTGTGCCAATTTATTGATAAATATTATTATCACAGAAGGGCATTGATATCGAATAAGTTTATCATGTTTTTTATATACATATAAGATCAATCACTTATGATTTCATGCGTAACAAAATAAGGATCATGCTTTAAATTGAGATTTGTTTAGAAAGGACATATTAAGTTTGCAAGTATTTGCGCACCGTTCCCAACGTTTTGCGTGTATGTTAATTTTATTGCAAAATCTAAAGTTTTTCCGGATTTTAAAGATTCGAAAACATTGTTTACAGTTATAATGTATTTTACCTTCTAAATCCTTGCTTTGTAGTCTATATTTTACCTTCTAAATCCTTCCTTTGTACTTGAATAATTTTAAGAAAATATCAGTAAACTATCACAGATGGAAATATGATACGTTCAAAGCTGACGAAAGATGTAATTGAAGAGAACAGTGATAATACAATATTCTTATTAAACAAACAAAAGAATAAAGTCTGCAAAATATACACAATTTATTTTAATGACAGATTTTTGATGCAAATAAGATACTAATATATCGATATGTTCATGATTCACAACATAGCGAGCAATACGCATTGAATGCAGAAGTTTAGCTGGTGAATAAAATTTTTATAAAATCGGACAAGATGATATCAGTTGTTCAAGCAAACCATTGCAGTCATCAATATTTAATTTGCAATATTACTGATAACAAAAATTCTTACAAGTAGGCGTTTAGCTATATGTTAAAAATTTCAGCATGGCAAATATCCAACGATAAGTTATCTCTATTCTTTTTCTAGTTTCTTCCATCAATAAAACCTTTCAGTAATTCCGAAAAGCAAAATTTCATATAAACATGCGAGCTGAGAATTTCTCGAGGAACAATATTGACGAGTACTATGAAATTTTCTCGAAGAGCGATGTTGGTGATAATTAAGTGCTATTATGGTCCCATGTAAAGTATATGTTTTCACTTATATATTCTAAGAGTAATCTTTTTTAATATAAATGTGTGCTGATTAAAAAATATTTCGGCTGATTGTTTTTCTTTAAGAGCAATTAATTACAAAAGAGGTTTTTTTTTTTTTTTTGATTTTTCAAAGTCGGTTGATTCGTAATGTATCAACAAAAAATGCAAAATATGGCAATGAAAGATTCAAGGATAAAGAAACATAGGAAAAATCCGTCTGCATCTTAAAATTTTAAGTCGAACAAGCATTTAGCATTAAATTAGAGGAGTCATTCATGACAGAGAAAACTAAAAATTCCAAGAAGGCAGTAATGTCTTTCCTATTACTGATTTGGATAACAGGCCTGGACTGCTAAAAACAAACGAAGAGATAATTTGGCAGTTTCTTGCTGTTATTTACGTAATCTTTAACAGATTAATTATCATTTAATTAAGGTATTCAATAAAAACAGAAAGGAAAAAATTGCAGCAATAGTTTTTAAATTCTTAAAATTCAAAAATACGAAAAAAACATGGCGTATTGTGACTGCTCTCTTTTGTAAATTTTTTGCAGAAAATCTGAGCTCGAAAATATAGCCCACTGGCCAATTCCTATTTTATAGAACAATTCCATTAACATCTTGCTACAATAATATAATAAATATATAGTACAACTACAAAAGTTTCGAACTTTTTTTTCACAAAAATAAACAAACCAAATTTTATTTTCTGATAGAATTAAATGAATATATTTTGAAGTCAGTAATATCGTCAAGATTATCTGGTGATTTATTTAATGGATGGTAGTGCTAAAAAATTGTAAGGAATACTGAATCTGTGGCTGATAATTTAGCAGTAATCGATGTAAGACTCATTGGAACTATTAATCTTGTTATAATCAATAATAAGAATCATTCATCGATTCTTGCTTAATTATCAAACGATGAAACAAATGGCATTGCTTGTTTCAAAACTTTTACGGCCTGTGTGACCTGCGCTTTATGTATAATTTAAGTCTGATAATACTTGGTTGATGAATTTCTACCTCAAAATATTTACGAATTTTTCGAAATTAAAAATTTGAAACAATAAAAAGTAGGAATTTACAATATGACTATCATAAATGAGTGAGCAAGAAGTAAACAATACGAAAAATGATGCAATCAAGTACAAGATTTGAATAATAAATAAATCTGAAATTAAGTTAGGATGGAAATAAAATTAGTAAGATATCTATTAGCATTAATTGCACTGAAACAAATGTAACAACTAAATTTATATTTTGTATTAGCTATATTGTTTCTTTTTTTGATAATTATGCTCATAATTATGGTAAAAATCCCAGTAGATCAATTTCTCTTTCATATTTTTCATTTAATTTAATTTCAAGTTCGATTATATCAATTTCACATCGCTATTTATTACAAGCATATATTCTCATTCAGTTATAATTGAGAACAAAGTATTGATATGGATAATTTTGAAATATATTAGAAAGATGTGGATCCATTTGAAAATTAAAATATTTAATCAAGCATTTTAGATGATAATTACTGCTACATTGCGCAGTAGCTCCACTTTATAACTGTATTTTCATGAACTCAATGGTGAGCGCAAATGTTGAAGATTGTTCGCAAATTAAAAATAAACGGAAAAATCTGTAAATTATGATTTTTAAAAAAAAATCATAATTTTCCCGTTCAGCGTCAGCAAGTTTCATAGAAATCGTGGGGTTGGCCGCAGACAAATCCATTTACAAAAATTGAAAACTTAAAAACCAATATCTCTGTTAATTTTATATGAATTTCGCATTTGGATGGAATTTAAAGTGCAGACCGGCAATTCTCAATTTCTTTCCTAAAATTGTCAAAATTAATAGAACTTTATAGCATTTTCGTCCACTTCATCTTTTAGTTCATTCAAGAAACAAATGAAACTAAGCAACTGAGTGTGAATAATCTCTGCTTGCAACAATTTTATTTAAAATTAATTATTTGCAAGTTTTTAAAATTACTTCCAGATTACTTAAATTAACTTTCTTTGTTAGTTTTTAAAATAAAATGCACAAAGCCTGACTAAACAATCCATTTTTCACTTTTCAAAAATTTCGTCACTAACTGCAGCTATTAAAGATATATAATAACCTAAGTAAAAGGTTTTAATACGCAAAAACAAAGAAAAAAGAAAAAATGCGTTGAATTCTTCATTGGAGAACTTTTAGCAAGCTACTATCTAATGAAAATTCAGCAAAAATTTTGTTCCTCCACACCATTCCTCACTTGAAAGTTAAAAAAAAAAAAAAAAACACAAAAGTTCAGCTAAACCAAAAACTTTATGATTTTATTAATGTGAGAAATTAAGATATATAAGCGCATTACTTCCTTCCTATACCAAAAATTATTAATGTTAAAATTTTTTCGCTTTTAGACTTCTCCTTTAAAACTTATGAATTTAATTTCACGATTTCCAGGTTAAAATTCGATATCAAATAAATTCAAACAAAAATATCAATTATCATTTGGCTATCGAAAGTCAGGAAGCACTGAACAATGAATATAATCAAACCGTTGTAGATGGTAAATTTTCCCATTGATTGCAGACTGAATGTTATTATTGATTTAATTTAAGTATATCCAATTTTGAAAATTAGTTGGCAATTGTTTTAACAATTCCTTCAATATCCTTGGAACTTTGGGACAATTCGTAATAAAAAAAGCAAATTTAGTTTAGATTCAAGGTTGAAATTCATATAAACACTGCAGGCAAAACTTGAAATTGCTTAACATTGAAATCGTTTTGAAAAACTAGACAATTTACGGCTTATTCTGAATTTCTCTTCAATTCTCTTGCTTGAACTTCTTATTCGCAATTTCTATAACCTCTATCACAATTTTATATATAATCATCCAAATCGGTTCTAATGAGACTATAGGAATTGTTTATCACCAAGAATTATTAATATGAAAATTCGAAATTTAAAATTCTGACAACTACCATCCCTCTGTAGTCTTTGCAAAATGTCAAAAAAAAACTTTTCTCGGTTGTTTTTGACTATCAATTTTCAACTTTCCTTGGCTATATAGAAATTTCCATTTCATTTCCATATTTCGGTCGATTTTTTGTTCTAAAATGTTTTATTTCATCAAGCATTTCGAATTAAAAAAAAAATCTTTTTGATAAATACAGCATAAATGAGTGGAGATATTTGACCCATTAAGCTGTTTTATTCAAGTCGCATTATTAGATGCACAATAGATCAAGTTTTCTGTACAAATCTGTGAATACAACAATTTATGCACTTGAAAGTGAATTTTGACTTTGTTAAACCAGATGGTAAATCTGAAAGTTTAAAAAATAAAGAAAATAATAATTTATCGAACTCATACCAACATATTAAAATTTCCAAACTATCAAGGCTTATGTCCTGCCGTATTGTATTAATCGTTATATGTTGCTTAGAAAGTTTCAAAAAGATAAGATGAATATTTTTGGTTTTATGAATCGAAATCGATCAGAAGTAAAAAGTAGGAAATTCTCGTGATACGTTAGAATATTATTCTGGTACCAATAAATGTTAAATCGGACCATCAAGTATTCAGATGATACAAGTGACTGCTTTCATATGCCAGATTAAAAAAAACTTGTCGAAAATACTTTTATATAATAGAAATTTGTTGAAATAAAATATTTTTGTATTGTAGAAATATTTTAGTATAATAAAGATTTTTGTTCTTCATCTTCTGATTTACTACCAAATTTACGTGCATTGCTCTTGATCTATAGTTATCATGTTGTAAATAACTCGCACTATATAAAAAGTTAGGATTGTCCATCCGATAGAAACTCTTACCGAACATTCGAGAAGCAATGTACTTCGACTCAATTCAACTTAGTGCTACCATCAATATCCCTCAAATTGCTACCAATTCTCCCTACGAGTGACAATGAACAATTCGACAATTGGCTCTACTCGTGATATTCTAATATTTTTCTCTTATAACATAAAATCTTCATCGTCACTCAATAAAACTTTTAATCACAATTATTTGTTTGCACCAATCATCAGAAAAAAACTTCCACGATAATATCTGAAGTCCTAACTTCAATGGCAATCGCTAATCATCTGCATAGAACAGCTTTTTTAATAAAAATATGCAGTCATTCGAGGTCTGCATTATGCACTTTATGTGACTTTGCGTTTGAAGTACTGCAACAAATTTTCTGAACCTCAATAAATCGCTGCTGACTGCCAAAACAAATCAAATAACTCCGGTATAATATTGAAATGCTTCAAGACTTATGTATTTGTGAACAGACTCAGTGATGCAACACACAAGATCAAACCACAGTAACTTTACAGCCTCAAACAAATTCATACAGAAATTCCAAAATTCAAAATTAAATTGAACTCTGAAAGGAAAAATGCTTCATAGAGGTAAGACCACTCCCCGTGCCTCATACTTATAAATCATAAACTTGTTTCTGAGACGGCTAGAAAATTCTGCAACTTTTCTGGTTCAGGTGATAACGATTGTCTCAAAGTTACTATGATTTTTTAACTTTCTGCATCTGCAAGAATTAAAATCTAAAATGAACGGAAGGGCAAATAATTCTAAAATAGAAAAGAAAGAGCGATTGTATAAACAGACAAAACTGAATTGCAACTATACTCTCAAGTGACTCATACGCTCACTAAAAGTAACAACTGTTAGCTCTGTATTTGAAAATCATTGGTAAGTCATTAAAAGTCAACTTTGAAAGTAGGCGAGAAATCCCATTTCCTACAATTCCGACTCCACAAACTTTCGATACTCTTACGTGATTTCAGGACTGAAAATTTGAAACATTTTTCACAATTTATATCTCAACAAATTTTTGTTTTCCATCTTAATGCAAAGCAATAAGATATGCTTTGTATCCATATCCCAAATTATTTATCGTTCAACAAATTTGCCCTACCAAAATGAGAATTATCAACAGTTCTACTAAAATAAAACATTCCCAATATTAACAGCAATAATAATAACTGATAACAATCAGGCACAAATGAAAAAAAAATTTGTAAAATAACTACAAATTAAATCAAACACTGCATTCATTAATTCAATCCAGCAAAAGTCCAAAAAAATTCAATAACAGAAAATTAAAAAAAAATCATATAAGTGAGCAAATATGAAGCTGGTTTTACGTGAAACGAAAAAAACAAAGCGTTTAGCGAAATCATCAGAACAAATACGAAACAAAGGCACTGAAGTATATGAATGCGCCCTGAGGTTTTTTTGGCGCGAACTTATGACTTGTCAGAAATAAATTATTGAGACTTGCTACCAACTCTCAAGTCTCAACAATTCCAGCTTCGTATTGTCAGACCATAATTCTGCGCTGATCTGCAAAATTACTCAACCTTACAAGACTTAACTTCAAATGAAAACTCAAAAAATATAAACGAACATCAAAAACAAAACGTGATTTCTTAAAATTCAAAATTGTGCTTAATCCTAAGCATAACAAAATCCTTGGATCCAGATCACTTGAATTTTTTTTGTTTCACATTCATGATACAAAGCATTATACATGTTTGCCTTTTTTTAAAAAAAGATATCACTAAAAAAAACCAAAAGCCACTGATTCACAAGCACATAAGTACTATAAGATGTAAAGCAACTAAAACTTTAAAGGAAAGAAAAATCAAAATATCAATGCTTCAAAAGTGATAAATTATTCAAACAAAATAAAATGCATTGCCTGAAAAATGTATGAAAAACAAGCAGAAAACCTAGAATAGAATCACCTGTAAAGTAGAATAATCAGTAAACAGATTCGATTCAAGCATGCCTGAAATTCGGTAAGGTGGTGCTAATATCCATCGCATCTTCTCGACTGTCTAATACATTCGACTCTACATCACCATCTGAATAGACTATCGATGAGCTGAAAAAGTATAACAAATGCTATAGTTTTTTAATAATGAATATGCGGACTTTATATACCGTACAGTTCATCTTCATTAATTCATTTATGCTCACACTGCGGAAAAGTGGAATAAGAGAGACTTTGATTTCCAAATTACTTTAACAGATCTTTGACGCATCAGTATAGTCTCGCTAGCAATAACTCTATTGATAACATAAGGAAATATGCATTACTAAAATTAGTAGCGTGAACTTCCTCAATAAATTCTGTGCATAGCCACACGTGCGTTCAACAACGATAGACAATGAGGGAAGGACGTGAATCGATGAATCATATTTTACTACGTTGATGCAAAAAAGATAGCAAAAGGGGAAGAGATCTTTTAAAATATAAAAATGAATAAAATTTCGAACAAGAAATAAATGAAATACTAATCGGAACCAAATACTTTTTTATGAATGAATCATATTTTTATGAGTAAATGAATTATATGTACCATTGATTTTTAAATGGTGATCGTGCCTTAGTTAGCTTTGGCTTCTGCATCTCCTCGAGAACACTTGGCGCAACATATGTGAAACCTTCGAATGGATTCACTGACAAAGAGATATTCTGTTCGCATGGGGAATCAACTGGTGTCATCTTCGTGAATTTGCTGTCAAATAAAGACACATCATCTTCCGACGTGATATTTGGTTTATATGGTGGTTCCAACTGCAAAGTTAGAGTCGGTGAAAAGTGAGAAAGACGAGATCGGAAACAAGGTTTAGAAACTTGACAGCAACTTGTAACGTCTTGATATCTTGACTATTAGATGACATAAATATAAGAAAAAGGAATATGGCTCAGCACTACATCATTTTTTTATCAAATGAATCTCACAAGAAACAATTTTTGAAAAATAGAAAACCACAACCTGCCGTGCATAAACCAAATCCCAATTGAAAGATCGAAAAAAGGGATGTTGTTTAATTTCATAAGCATCTTCAGGTCCAGCTCCAAGTCTCGTTTCAACATGTCTCTTCAGAAGCCTTTTGATCAAATCACGTGCTTCCATGCTCAAAAACGATGGCAATGTCAGTCGTCCTTTCAAAATTTTGTCAATCGTCTTTTTCCTAAAATACCAATACAATTTTCTAGAAGAATCTTATATGGTATGACAAAACAGCAAAATCTTATTTCTCATAAATATACAAACTGATATTTCACACTGAAAATTTAAAAAGAAAATATTTGAAATCTGAAAACCTGTTATCAGCTGTAAAAGGGGGACCACCAGTAAGCATATCATATGTCAGCGCACCCAAACTCCACCAATCTACTGCTTTATTGTGTCCAACTCTCATTAATATCTCTGGTGCCATGTATTCAATAGTACCACAAAATGTGTGCGTTTTCTGGTCACCTTCAATCGCTTCTTTGCATAAACCAAAATCTGTCAATTTTACATGTCCTGAAAAATCGTATTTTCAAAAGTAAATGTTTGATCAGCAAAATCTTATCCTGTAGTACGGCTTGAAGCTATCATCAAGAGAAATTTTAATATTTTAATGTTAAAATGGTGAAATTAAATAGATTATCAACACTTTTTCCGGGTACCGATCAATTCTTTGTAATCGAATCATTTGCATCAGTATTTTTAAAAATACACTAACCTCGACTATCAAGTAAAATATTTTCTGGCTTCAGATCGCGGTAAATGATTCCCTGTCGATGGAGATGCTCTAATGAGCAAACTATTTCACTTAAATAAAATGCCGCAGTGTCCTGTAAGGATATAATATACATATCCGGTTTTCTTTTTATGCTTTTAGATTGCCAGCTGCCACATGAATGTACATCTTTTTCCGAGACATTTGCATCAACATAAGTTCACTGTTCCAACCCTATTCTGCTAGCAGTTAGTCGCTTTACAACTTTAGTCATTTAGCGGTCCAAATTATAACATGATAACTGAAGCAGAAAGAGAAGGTTAATTAAAGATAGAAGAATAAAATTATCAAATGATTCTTTTGTAAAGCATATATCGGATGACTGTCATTATTATCATTATTGTTTTTTTGGAAAAAGAACGTATTATTTAAATGTAGTCCTTAAGAGTCTGAACTTCTTAAAGAAAGAATAATTCTCTGTAATTTTCAGGATTATTTATATTCAGAAATATTTTGAAATACTATACTATCACTTTTCATTCTTTCTCTTTAATTATTAGTAGTATACCATTATTAACTTAAAATTTCAGGGAAAACATCAGATCAAATAGCTATGCATATGTAATAACATTTGTAATACACAAGTAAACAAGCTTCCCTATCAGATAACTACTATAAACTTAAAAAATGCGTTCTCATTCCTCCGTGTAATAAATTCCGAAAAAGCTACACTGCATACTCCTTCAATTCGGGAAATCATTCGATTTTTCTTTAACAGAATCTCTTGGTAAATATATCTAATACAGTATTTGAAAAATATTTAAGTGGAAAGAATATCATGAATTCCAATAAATGCGCCATAAATAATTTGTTGTATAGTCCTAGTTGAATGCTTAAAAAATTTTTAGAATCGTTTGCTCTTTAATAAAAAAAAATTTCAGCAACAGAAATTTAAGGATGAAAAAAATTAAATAAATCTAAATATTACCTCCATGAAAAGTCCTTCACGCTCTAAATGCATAAATAATTCGCCACCACTTAAATACTCCAAAATCAAATACAATTTGCCGCCTGTTTGAAAAGCATAGAGAAGATCACATATAAATGGACTCTGAAAATCAGAAGACAATTATTAATTAATTTATATAAAAGTCACTTAACGACTCCACAAGAACTCAATAATTAATTCACTAAGTTTTCTCAAGGTCAGCTCCAGTTTTTTTTTTTTTTTGAAGCTTCCCTGAAAAAGATAAATCAATTTCAAGAAATTAACTAACAAATTTTCAATTCCAAAAATTGTCAATTTATTCATTTTATACCACCTTTATTTCGATAAGCACGAGAAATATTCAAGCTAACCTTTACTGCCTCCAAAATATTCCTTTCTGCTTTTGTATGAGCTGTATCTTTTTGATTTCTGATGATTGTTGCCTTTTTCAAGACCTTCATCGCAAAAATTTTCCCTTGATCTTTCCCATTAATTTTTCTAACTTGAAATACCTATAATAATGCTACTAAGCTATATCTACATTTGTGATTAATTAGTATTTCAAAAACTGCATCTCAACATAAAAATCCAAATTTTATTTCTAGAGCACAAGAGAATTCTGACATTTTTTATCTTTCAAGAACGAGAAAAACCTCTTTACTAGTAAAAATTTCAATCGTGGAACTAAAATGTTAAACCACTGAGTTCGAGTTGTTTAGCTAATATAATAATGGAAATAATTAAATTTATTATACCTTCCCATATCCACCTTTTCCTAAAACTTTAAGCAATTGAAAATTTTCTGGGCCTAAACGTGTATTAGGTGGATTGACGGTTGATTCGTCCAAATCAATTTTTTCGATATATGGATCCTCTCTAAAACAAACATCAAGTGATAACGAGAAAGGAAATTCAAAAATAATAATATGATTTTTTTCTTCAGTTAAATAATAAAACCAGAAATTTCCTTGCATCTATAAACAGCTGCTTAAACAAGGAAACTAAATGTAAATTACGATTAAAAATTACGAATCTATAATTCTTGAGACTTCTGAAATTCAATAAACATTTGTATAATTTTCATGATGACGTTCGAGAAAGCAAACAAAAAAAAAAAAAAAAAAAACCGTTCATTGTCAACATTGTTTTTCTGAGTATTCATGTACACATTCATCCAACTAACCACTAAGACACACATAAGATATTTGAAAAAATGGCATATTTTTTAGAATTAAATTTAAAACTTACAAATAGGACGAGCTTGGAGGCGGTGAACTAATATGTCCCTAAAAAGAAACATTTGCTAAGAATTATATAGAAATATTTCCAAAGTACTATATTGTAGTTTGATTATATACGCAAAGTGAAATGTCATCAATTTTGAATATATACTAGATTGAATCAACTTCTGACAGAACATTTCACAAATACTAACGATTTGCATATGTAACTTCAGTCACTGGAAATGAGTCTGCACTAATAAAAAAAAAATTTTGCACTTGTATTTTAGCCTAATAAAAACCAACATCTTCAACGTCGATGTACTCATTATCTTCTTCCATCACTTCATCGCCCAACACTGCCGCACTAGTATGATGGTCATTCAATTCTGTAGAAAAATACTTACTTTAATTTATACGGCATTTCACTGATAATCGAAATCAAGATTCTTCAGTATTCTTTATATGCCTTTTTTTTTTCATCTTTTTTTACGCATCATATATTTCCTTCGACTACAAAACACAGATATATAAATTTCATTCCCTAAACATTTTTAATAAAACAAAAAATCACTTTGTTTTTTTAACTTACCAATATCGAAAACGCCCGCCATTATATACGCTTCTTCAAATCACTGCAATTAGTAAGCACTGCCAATAGATCATCCAGAGACCGACAAAAGTCACAACAAAAAATTAGATAAATGAACCTGATCAACTGTAAAAAAAAAAAAGAAAAAAAATCAAGTTATTTCATTTATACTTTTCTGAATACGAGCAAATAAAAAAAGAAAAATTAATATTTCACAGAGAAAAGGCGATTTAATCCACAACCAATAATCAAATCTTTCGATCGCCTTATTTCACATTAAAAAAAATACAGAATGCAAAATCAAATAATTCATTATCCAACTGCTAAATTAATTATAAATATAATAAGAAAATTTATTGCTATTATTTTGATTTGCAAAAAAAGCAAAAACAATTTTAGTGATGTAATTTCCGCTAAAAATCTTTCTCTATTTCTTCTACTAAAGTCATCTGCATAAAGTAATTGGAAGAAAGATTATAAAAAATAAAAACTGCCATGTTTCATTCCTAGCAGCTGCAGAAAAGTGATTAGTGTTCTATGATCCATTTGTAAAATCGAAATTAGAACCTCTAAGATGAAAGTTTTAACTATTTCTCAAAAACACTATAAATGGCTCAATAAATGGCTCAATAAAATTTTTCGTTTATAAGTTTAAGTAAAATATATTTACCCATCAAAATCACAATGACTAAGAAATATTTGAAAACGAAATGTCTCTAGTGCTTCAAGGATAGAACTGAGAAATCATGAAAGATCAATCCGGCTTCTGGAGTTACGGATTTAAGTTATATGTAACGAAAAACGCAGGCTATAAAAATACGACATAGCCACTGCACAAAGAAAGCTATTAAACGGAAGAAATAGTGATTTCGCAATAGATCTTCAGAAAAGTATCGATCCAAAAAGCTTCCCAGTCTGATGCGCTATGAAAATTGGCAGATTAACAGAGGATTCGTTATTAATTACGACTTACTAATTATCAATCATTTCTGTGTTAGTCGATCCAAACAATAGACATGGATTAAAGAATATTCACACAGTCAACTTATACCTTAAAGGAGAGTTGGATAGGAGATTTTTAGAAAGCATAAAATTTATACTAAAACAGATAATGCTTAATATACATTTATAATATGAATAAGTTAAACGAACTTTCCTTTTTTACTTGATAAAGAGTTTTGCTCATACAAAATGCAGCTGTCTGGCAAGCACTAATAAGAATCGCAATACTACATAGAAATTAATGTAAATATATGAATGCAGTATTCTATTCTACTTAAGTTTAATACATTAAAAGCAAAAAAGCTCATAATTTATTCTTTTTTATTCTGACAAAAAAAAAAAAAAAAAAACACCGAGAAGTAAGTTCTTAAAAAAAATTATAAAACATCAAATGATCCCAACATAACATTTCGTATAGCAAAGGATAACACTACTAAAACTTGTTTTTCGGCAACGAACTTGACATATTTTAAACGAAAAAAAAAAAAAAAAGAAAAAAAAAAAGAAATAAACCTGCCCTGTCTTCCCATCATATTTCACAACGCAAAGACAATCATTCTCATGAATGTTTTGAAACTAAAATGGATAAATCATCTTAAAAACTGATAAAACTAGACGAAAGACAATTGAATACCATCCGATGTTTGCGTAAAGAATGGCATAAAATAGCATAAAAACATTTAATTTAATATTCATAAAAGCAAACTCTGATGACCTTTTTTCTCAACATTATACAAACCAATCCGGATTCACTCAGCACAATCAGATAAATATTTTAGGTTTTAATTTCAAGATGGTTTCTTATTTTATTGCTTCATAGTTTTGCTTTACTTTCTTTCCCACTTGAATGCCCTAATTTCTCTGCAGAACAATTTTTTACTGATGAACAAGAGAAATATATTTTTGTTGTTTCATCCTAACTTAATTGTCTGAACATATTCTGAAAAATGGCTAGATTTTTTGATTTCATTTATTGAAAATTTTTCAGAAAGCAATTCGTAAAACTTTTGAAAAATTTGATGACCTTGATCAGTGACAGAAGGATGTAACATACCTGAGTCATTATCTTTCTCAACGAATTTTTATCAATCGGAAATTTCAAATTACGAATCATCTGCCATCAGTGATTAAACAGTGATTATTCACATATGATATGATGTTTTATTTCCTTTAAAACTCAAAAAATCTTTTCTGTAATTCATTTTTTGAGAAAAAAGCAAATATCAGCTTTAATTTCAGCATTTCATTATAACAGGTATGATCAAATAGCACTAATCATCTACCGTACCAACCTTCCCGAAAATACTCGATTCCTGTAGGTTACACGATACATGCAAAGAAATTTCATCAAATCATCAGAGTTATTAATCAGCACAATAAAAATTACAGAAATGTTCATTTTCTCCCTTTGAAGATGACTATCTTGACCATCATTACCTATATACATTGATGTCAAGAACATTTTGAAAAACATCGATAATCCTCGACATCGCACAGAAGAAAATCGTTCCGTACGATGATATTCTCTCGCACGATAGGTCTGCGACAATTGCAGTGCTGTATCATTTCCTTATTCCTTCATTTCCTATCTCCAGCTCAAATTTATAGTCGGAAAAAATCCTCCCTCCAGACAGGACTCCATAATAGTTAGCGCAAGAAACAATATCAAGTCTTTCTGTAATGGGATGTGAAATGACAAGTCGTCTGCTTTACATTATCAACCAATTCCTAAATCCAGAACAGAAAGAAGGAATAAAGACTGAATTGCGTGCAATCAGAAAGAAATATGATAAGATTAATTTTTTGATCGCTCAATGTAACGACAGAAGAGAATCGGCACAACTCTATCTACTGCACCTTTAGCATCCATATATTTTTCTTTCATTTCATGCTATTGCCACGACCGGTTGATCATTTCGGTGGAGAATTACATGTCCCAAAGCATATTTGAATAACCCGATGAAATGAGGGACAGTTGGAAATATTACAGAATTGAAATACAAACAGAATGATATGATAAGAGAGAAAAAGAACACATAATACTCATCTCCTGCATCTCCCTACAAATTTCTAGGTAAAATCTATCTTATTATCGAAACCTAATTAATAATTCTCGAAGTCAAAAAGAATTTTTTCTATGTAACGAAAATCTATGAATGGAATATTTTCAATTATATAAATAGAGAGTAACTTGAAGTTGATTTAACTTTCTTCTACTAGAATAAACTGGATGAATGAACTGATTTGCAGAAAGCACTTTTCAAAAAACTTTCTACTCATCTGAATCCGGAAATGATCGTCTTCGAAAACTAATTTTAGTTTTGCATAGATCAAAGTTTGAGGGATGAGTTTACACGAAATATAACCACTGACATTATGCCTAAAGCTTATTCCTGGAATACGTTGATTAATATATCGATCGATTCTCAACAAAAATGCAAATTGAGCATGCTGACAGCATTTCTATTTAAAAATAAAAATCAATAAATAAAGACCTTGAGATCTGTTTTCCTCTCAATCTTCACTTTGCTCTCATTTACTGAAATGACATCTGAATAAAGTTTGGAAAAGAAGAAAAGAGAAAATGATCGAAGTGATTTCATGCCAAGCAAGACAATCTACCATAATTTCGGGAGCAGAGAATGAAAATATTCACGGAACACGTCAGACACGCGTAACACACGCATAACACACTGCAGCACGCAACGTACAACCCAAAACAAGTTGAAGAATTTACAGTGCGGAAAACAATCACATCACATGTCTCTGCTTGTCTGTCTGTCTCAGTATTTCTGTGCACGTCTATAAATGTGTGTGTGTGTGTGTGCGGGTAGTGTCACAAAAATATATTTGCAATCAATTGTTCTTCGTTGTTGGCAGGGAGAGATGGCATGCAATGTGTCTGTTTGTATATGGATGTTGGCTAACGAGGAAGTTTGCAAGCAGAAGTTTGCAGGACGCTTTAACATGCAGTCTGCAAGCAAACGCATGCTCCGCCTACTATTTATGGCAATCATTTCGAGTTGCATGCCGACGTGCATTGAAGGGAGCTGTTAAATAAGGATGCAAATTTCACCACTGAGCCAAGATCAACAAGGCAACTTCTCCGCAACATGACTACTTTTTGACTGCAGTGATTCGAGATGTCGCATATCTTATGGGAAATTGCGGGGAGATATGAAGGATGTGTAGTATTCTGAAAAGAATCGGATGAGGATTAAATGAAAGCAGAAATAACTGCTGACCATTGTACAAGCAGGAATGAAAAACCAGAAAACTATCAATGAGTGATACAGTAATATGAGTAATAGTGATGTGAGTGATAAGAACATAGAGCTGCTGTCAACCAATCCTTTAGCCTTTTATCCATGAGACAGAAAGCGATTTGATATTAGTTTATCTTATATCTCCGTCACTTCATTTCAAGACCCTTTGACCTAGCTTCACGACCCTGCCATCGCATTCGATGAATGCCTCACGCGACCTTGCCATCGCACCTGATGATCGCTTCATTACTGCACCATCCTCCCTCGACCTACGACAGCCATTATACTGAAATATATATGTATTTGTGTTGATGCCATGGGATTTGTCATACATTGCTTACATGATGACAGTCTTTGATTGTCATTCATTCATTCAATCTCGATATTCGAAAACAACGCAAATTAGCATAAAAAAGCAATTCATATGATCCTCATCCTCCACCACCACGTTGATTCTGCAGCTTCGGTTGCCTCTGTATCATTACAGTAAGCTTTCTCTGGTTTACCAGTTCTTTTTTCTAATCGCAAAAAAGGAATGCATCTTATCATCGATTAACTTCCCAGATGAGTCATGCAAGTTGTAATAAGTGGACTGCACGAAGTGTCACCAATGTTATCACCAATAGATGTCCCTTCTGCTGATCAAACAAAGAGGCTCGGATTACAAATAACAATCGGTCCTGCAAATAATGCTTTCGCAATCATTCTATGGTCCAATATTAGTTATGCAAATATTACTACCATATCACCGTTAATCATCACAAGACATGATTTCATGTTATTTATCAATAAAATTGACAGTACTGATCATCCATAAAATCAGCATTTCATTTAAGTGAATAAAGAAAATGGATACAAAAAAAGTCAATTTTTCTCTCACAATATTTTTCTATCAATCATTTCATAGTAATATCCATCAACTTAGTGACATTTTCCTGAATACATCTTTCGTTAGTAAAATTGCGAAAATAAAATCCACTTAATTTTCCATTTCTCTCTTTCATTTTCATTACTAATGATTTGTTTATAAATACATTGTCTGTGCTGAATAAAATTTCAACTTTTGAATTTAACATCCAAATATCATGTATGTTTTTTATGTGCTTATATATTTTTGTTTTTTGTGTTTTGAATTTAACACTCTAAATGTCAGATTAGTTTTGAATTCGATAATTGAAACTTTGATTCTCGACTTCTGAATTTGACGCAAATTATTTTTATTGCTCTCCGTAATTGCACTACTGTTTTCATCTATCATTGTAATGAATAGTTTTGTCGTTGCTCAAAGCTCGAACTTTCTAGTTGATACATTATACATATATACACACACACACACACACACACACACACACACACACACATACACACACACACACACACACACACACACATACACAAACATACACACACACACATACACATACACAAACATACACGAACTTCACTATTCCATCTCATGTCCTTCACCAGTTGCTGTTTTATTGAATGAGTGTTATAGCTGATGAAGAATATTATGAAGTGCTACAAATCTTACGAAACCGCCTACACAAGGTTACTATTTATTTAAAAAAGAAAAAAAAATTCGATTAAAAATATCTGAACTTTTATTTCATGAATAAGCCTCCGTAAAAGACTTAATTAGATCTACAGCCCGAGCAACCATTAACTATCAGTCCAATCTGTCCTTCAAGCCAATCCTTAAAACTCGAAAATTTCTACTCTTCATTCAAGCCCCATGATTTAAAATAAGAGTAGAAATTGCTGATACAGTTTGTCGATGAAGCCAAAGTAGCCAGAAATGATTTGAACCGAATATTCACGGAAGATTGGTGGCCGTTATCATTTCTTCTTGCATATCGTTATGACGTGGATGTGACGTACGCAGTGATCGTTGAGTGTCTCAAGTGGCGGCGCTCCTTCGCTGTTAATAGTAAAACTTTTCGCATACATTTTGAAAAAGTTGAAAATAGTCTCACGATGTTTTAAATAAATTTAATCATTATGTCCTTTTCCACTTATCTAAATCATCAATTTTTTAATCGATTTACTTGCGAATGACATTTAATGGATGTTTGCAGATATCAGTTTACTGGAACTGAAACCACTATTAGATAGAGGCTTGGCATATATACACGGCAAAGATTGCGATGGTTCATCAATTCGTAAGTCGGTTACGATTATGAAATGCAAATTCAAATCTCGAGTCTATCCTTAATTTTCGTCATAAATGAATAATGATAATGACAGAATAATGATGATGTGATGATGATAATACTAATAGTAATGATAGTGATAGTTCAAAATTACTGTATCATGTAATAATGACCTCATCCAGTGATGAATGCAGTAAAAATGAAGCAATATACTATATGATTTTTGAAATACTATTTGTTGTTTCATATTCAAAAAAACAAACACAAACACTTGATTTTGGTTTGGTTTGGTTTGGTTGGTTTTATTTGCAGTTTGGATAAATATGCGGCAGCATATCATCGGACAAAAAAACAGTGATAAGTTAATAATTTATTGGCTTGAACGACATACGATGGAACTGCAAGCAGCATCTATCACATTATTATTTGACATGTCATCGTGTTGTTTGCAAAACATGGTAATATTTTATCATCACTTCGTATGTTCAGCCCGATAATATCTCAGATAAGTAAACAAATAAATCCCAACTGACATACTCATCATTTAATTATGTGATTGTTTAAGGACTATTATTTTAGTCAAATTAATTATTTACGAATGAAATTAACATAAATTTTGAAAGATTACAATGATTCAGAAAAAGTGACAAATAAAGAAATATATTCTTAGGAATTTAGTTAGTTCATAAAATTATGCCTATAAATAATATCAAGAGAATTTATAGGATTTGGATTTTATCAAATTTATCATTCATTCATGCAAATATTACTATCCAAGTTGTCTAACGTCATTGCTAATTTTCGAAAATCCGGGATTGTTAAAAGCATCCTGGATACTGTTACGTACCTGGATGCCACCTGAAATGCAGCGTCTCCTTCAACATGTCAAACGTTCTTCACTTTCAGCATATGTACCACTACCGTACATTCCAATACGTTATGGTGGCCAGGTATGTTTTCTCTGATAATATTATTCGGTTGTGAAATTGCTATCCTAGTAGAAACCTGAAATGGTAATTTCGTTATTCATAACTTGAAATTTAAAAATTATATGATTTTCCGAATTGTCTTCCTGTTGTTCATTTGGAAATTCAACCTTATCTACATTGAGAATCTATTTTCATGTCGTTAAGAAACATCGAAAATAGATTAAGTGTAAGTTAATTTAAAATTTTTGAAACCTCGGAAATATATTTCCAAAATGACTTCAAAATTCAAAAATTGTCTAAAAAAGAAGCTAATTCATAATTCTAAATCCACTAACAGATGTCGACATGTCAACTATTTACTCTATGAGGAGGAGTAATCAAGTCTAAGTACTGAATTCGATTTTGTATTCATAAAGAATGAAATAGTGATCAACACCTTAGTCATCACAAAAAAGTCTGATGAATCATTAAATAATGATAGTTCGGAGGAGTTATTTCATTTATTGAGATCTTGAAGACGAAATTTGCTGTTTTGTTTTTTGCCATTTCAAGAAGGATTTTTTTCCGTTCATATAAATGTTTGCTTGCGAAAAATGCTTAAAATTTTAAAATCGAAATGAGTCATAACTAAGATGATGACATCATTTATCGACTGTTTATCTGCTGTTATTTAAAAAATTTTTTTAATGGTAGATCGTAATTTAATGTGTTACGCAGATACCAATTCATTTTAATATAACGTGTTACGAAGGCACCAAGTTTACTTTGGCATTCAAGTCTTTGGAAGTTCATATTTCTTGAGTTTCTTGCGTACACAACATACAGACATTGTAAACAGTACAGCATTCTTTCCTATCTCTTAAATATTGTCATCAATTTTATGTTTAATTATTCAATTTACATTCCTATGAAATTGTACGATAATATTCGATGAATTGTCATTTATTTTTTTGCATTGAAATGATTGTTAAATTTTTGAGTTAAGAGATTAATAGAAATTTTTGATTAAGATATTAATAAAAAACTTTTTAACTTACAATTTATTTATAAGAATGCAATGAAATTTTTATTTACACTATAATTGTAATGAAGCAATTTCCAGAATAAGCCTTCAAATGATTTTACTTTTCATCTGTTTTTTTTGCCGTTCTATATTACTGCATATTAAATTTCAAATTGTGGAAGCTGATTAATTATTTAAGGGCTATCTAAAAAAAATCGAATACTTCCAAATTGCAGTAATCCTAGTGATATCTAGGGAACTGACTACTCGTAAAAAAGATAGCTTTCCAATCTAGTTAACAATTTTCATACAGCAAAAATACTTCGTTGAGAATTTTATATTCCTGAATGTCTGGACGACCTCTTCAGCAGCTTTTAAAAAACTTTTTTGGTATGTTGCAAAAATTCTTTTTGAAATTTTTCCGACCGGAAAAGTTTTCGAATTTGTAAAGTTTTTAGCTTAGCAATGTGTAACAAACAAATCAATGGCATGTGGAGTGTAATATACATTGCTGCTCGTAAAAAAGCACTTGTCTGCTTCACTTGGATTTCTTCACTATTTTCACTAAACTTTTTGAAGCATTTCAAAAGGCTACACATTACATTCATTTTGTTTACATTTCTATCAAAAATTTTCTTTTCATTGATGTCAGCGCACTTTGTTACGAATCATTTTAAATCTTCGACTTCATTTTTTCCCTTGAACTTTTCAAGTAAGCTTTGAATGAACTCTAAATATGACATGCATTATGTACGGAATGAATGCATGCATTTCTCCCATGGATTCTGATTCCCATAAATATTTCATTTCGTTATAAATTGGTGATAATAATTGAAACAACACTGAAATCAAGAGATGAGCCAGGCTGACATAAATCAGACAGAAGTTTCTAAAGATGAACCAATGAGTGAATCAAACGGAATTTTTCTGACTCAATTGTATATATATATATATATATATTCATATATAATGGAGTCAAAAAAATATATATATATATATATCCCGGTAATTGTCATATCGATCTCTCGGTGATTGCTTGCATATCAATATGCCGATGAATAATTGCACACCGATAGCTCAGTGATACCTTGCATACTGATATCCTAATGGTTGCTACACAACGATATTCTGATAATTGCTTAATTATGCACTTTTATTGCTGCTAAAAGAGAAATTGCGTCAATTGATGGAACAATTTTGGTGGCATTTATTAACTAAGCAAAAATATTGGAATAATTGATGTGTCATTAATGTTTGGTTTCATTATTCGCTAACAAATACTAATTGGTTAATGCAAAGTAACTACTTCTTGCAGTATAATTTAAACTACTTATGCAGTAGAACGAGACGCATCAAAAAGCATGCTTACGATCACAGTTCCTATCAGTTTTAAAATCATCAAGCTGTAATTCAGGTTATGGGATGAAATTTAAATTTGCATAAGTTTGACTTAACGAGTAATTTTTAATTAGATAAATGTGAATGAATAACGAGTAGACAATTCCCAAACGTCATGTCCATGAATGATTTATCTGATTTTTTCAGCAATAACTGTTTCAGGACAATTTTATCTTTACAATGGATGAACTTGCTAGATGCATACCATCACAGTTGCCTTCAAGTGAATCATTTCATCACAATCAACAATATACATTTCAAAACGATATTGCAGATAGTGATCTGTCTTCTAATGATACAGCTTATTTCAATAATTTGAATCTTAAAAGGGTATGCTTGATCAATCTGATTGTACGAACTTATTATTCTCATGACCTTTCATTTCATAAATCTTTTCTATTTTCCTTTACTTTCTGCTAGCAGAAAAGCAAGCCTTTTACAATCACAATCCTTGAAATTATACAATTATAGCGAAAGAACATTTTTTGCAGTCTGTCACATTCGAGGAAGATGACACAATTCGAGATACTACGTTAACTTGCGCATCACAGATTTTACCCTCCATTACTAAGCGAAATGGGATACCTCAAGCTTTAAGACCTTTGGCTGAGGCACGTTTGCACAGTCCAACCAAAGATTATGCTAAGGTCAAATTTCTCTCCATCTGGTTAGTTTTCTCCATACATTTCTCATTTAGAAACAAACACATCTTCGCACTGACGCTATTAAAAAAGAACTCACGTATACATAATATTATAATATGTATAATCTTAATTCTAATACATGTATACACACTTATATGTTCGAATTGATCAACTTGACTGTCACAGCAATAGGCATTCAAAAGACGCATTCTCAAGTATATGTTCACGTACATATTTTACTACTGAAGTAAGTTTAGATTTCATCAAATCTAAACTTATTTCAGTATGCAACAAGTTTTCTTAAAACATCACTGAAATTTAGTCCACGTGAGGAATTAAAACTGAATCAAATAAATGGTGAAAATGATATGGCCGATGTCATGGTTTTGAAGAACGAAAGTGTTAAAAATGCTGCATATAAAATCAAGATCACTTCACCAGAAAAGTTCCGCGTACGTCCAAGCACTGGGATCATTGGTCCCGGTAGTATTGAATTCATCCGGATTTATTTGCAGAATGGTATCAAAATTTCTCCAGTTATTAATAGTTCGAAAATTCTCATACTATGTTTAAATTATGAATATTTTTACCCAAATGCACCACCATATATTAATCACTTCATTGAATTTTCTTTTTGATAATTTTCGGCCTCTTTTTTCTTGTTTCATTTTATGAAAATTCTGTTGATTTAAGTCATAACACTTATTAAAAGACTACAAACTGACAAAGAAAAAAAATCCAAAAATTATCCACCAATAACTCAACTCTATCAACTCGATCAAAGCAAATCAGTTACAGAATTCCGAAATTCGGTGCCACGTGAGAAATTACTCCTAATGGCAGTCGAAACTAGTGAAGAAAGTAGTGAAAATTTTGGAAATATCTGGAAAAACTCAAATGAAGAAGCAAGAATAGAGCACAAGCTGAAGTGCCGATTATCTATTGGAAATGATATAGTAACATCCACTGTAGAATTAATGGATCCCGTCACAGAAGGGAGAGGAAATAATCTTCCTGTCAGCGCAGTGAGTATAATTTGATTGAATCATAACAATATAGATGTGAATTTCCACGATGGATTTGTGTTTTTAAAACTGAGATTAGTAATCTCCGTGAAAAAAGAGCATTTCGATTAGATCACACGGAAAAAACTCTGTTACTCGGTTCCAAATTGTTGCCTTCCTAAATCTTGGACAGAAACCATGCTTCCTTAAACTGTTATATTGCTCAGTAACTGGAATCTGAAATAAAAAGCGGTTCATCGGTTCAGACAATTGAAATATTGTTCTCACAAATTTCTCAAATAATAATACATTTCTAATCACTACCGCTACTCAAGCAGCACTGAACCCTCGACCATCGATCGCTAACATATGGACATACACGTTGAGCCACCATATCACCAGCAATTGAAAGTTGGCAAATCCATAAATGTCTATTTCAAGCAATTGATTTGTAATTATGACAATACTTTTACAGATATACCAAATCCACATGACTCTGTTTTCAGGTAACATATATAAGAACGTTGGAAACACGAATGGCTTACAGACAAAAGTTCATCATGATCTCGATAGCGTTCATCATCGTGCTTCAATTGTTATCCTTCATTTGGCAGCATCAATACTTTATATCAATTTTAAATATACAAAAAGATTTCTGTTCCAAATTTACATCTTCTTCAAACAGTCCTTCCTCTAACTCCGAGCTGTGAATAGGAAATTTATATTATTTCGTATTCATTTAAGAACTGAATAATTGGAAAACATTAAATATGGAGCATCAGAGAATGGGACCAGAAAAAGAAAGATTTTTCCGATATTTTGTTTATGTTCTTGAATATTACTGAAGTATAAAAATAATAAAAAAGATATAAGGCTAACATTTTATGTTAAAAAATATTTGGAGTAGTAATTAAACAAATATATGACATAAGGAAATAACGAGGATTAATACCTTCCAGAATGGATAATGGGATATCATATTTAAAGCTCTTAGTATAATACACAGCTTTCGAAAAATGTAACTAAAATGCTTGAAATTTTCCTAAATTATTTAGGAAAGAATTCATAACTGCTTTTCATATACAACAGTAATGCATTTGAAAATATACTGAAATAAGATTCATGTGACTCAGTAATATGTATATTGTATATTATGTAATGAAAAAATCTTACTATACTACTAGAATTTAAGCAGTACCGGACAGCTTGAGTCATAAGGCATTTTTGAACTTTCATGCAAATTTTTTTGAAACAATATTTGAGTGTTTGAAAATATAGCTTCTGACCAGAAAATAATAAATCATTGATGGAAACCAAGTCCTTGACCTCGACCGAGATGTGTAAAAGACCGTGCTACTGCATATTGATGATCTAAATGATTGTAAAGTTCATGTTGCCGTTTTCTTTCAGCTTCAACTTGATTATCGTCCATCTTCGACGTTTGCTCTTGACCTTCTTCATCAGTTTTCTTCATACCCATTAAACTGTAATTCGGATGAATCACAGATTCCAAACCTTATTTTTCAATCCAAAAAACTATATTTATTTCACCAGAGCAAAGAGCAAATAATAGTGTTAGACAGAAATACTATTTTTTGAATTAACTTTTTTGATTACGATACAAATCCTCAAGATGAACTTGAACAAAGATACCGTTTAAATTTATCCAACTGTTTGCTATCTGAGGAACTTGCAGCCAGAATAGAGTTCCATGTAGAAGTAGTAGAGGGTCGTGGACCGATGACTGATGAAACCGTATCACTCTTTAACTCCTAAATTAGTTTGAAAGAGATTTGCAATACTCTCAGTACTGATTTTTCTCCATTTATATGATATTACTTTGTCAACCAGCAATATATAACTGGATTACCTTCTTTTCTTCTGGTTTACTCCAAATCAATTTTCTTTTTTGTATTTCTTCTGCTCTTTTCATGACAGCTTTTGTTGCCCACGCTGGCCGATCACTGTTTCCATCTTCATCATCCTCCGAACTAAAATATTTAATGAAATGAATTTTTACAAAAAAATATGTTTCTACAGTGGCATTAAAGTGGTAATGAATGATTTCCAGTCTTAGATGAAGTTTGGTAAAGAAGTTACCTATTTCTTTACCTATTCCTTTGCTAAGTTTTACTTCACATTTTTTCAAAAGAGGTAAGGATTGCATTTAATCGAAAATATTCTGCATTCTTATACAGCAAAGAGGATAGAAGTGGGCACAGGCTACTAGAACCCATATAGGCATAAAGAAAATAAAAGCTGAACACTTTTGAAGAAATTTTCGGATCCAAACAATAAAATGATCTTTAACATACCTATGATGCCGAGAGGACCGATTCCTTCGAATATTTCGGTTTCGTTCGTACGATGGTTTGTTGCTTCTGTGCTGTTTCGAGCCGCTCTAAAAGGGTCAAGAAGAGAGTAGCGATCCGCCGCTCACTCTTCATAAAATGAAACATGTAATCAGGAAATGATAAAAATAACGGCATAAAATTTTCAGGGCACCAACATCCTCAATCAGTAAACTGCCTTAGACATTATCATTAAACAACGCAATTTTATCGAAATTGCGGATTACTCCATGAAAAAGATATTAAATTTAATTTTGAAGCGTATTTTGATACAGCAACGAAAGATACCTCTTTATAATAATGGCTACGATGTTCCTTTTCTTTATTTGAATACCGATCTCGACTTCGTTCTCTGGATTGGCCTCGACCAGAGCTCCGTCCCTGAACTACCGAATCTACCTCTCGCCCATGACCATGTTTATCACTTCGGTGTCGATTGTCACTGTATCGCTCCATACTTCTTCCTCTTCTTTCGCGACCATATTTCCAGTCGCAAAATCGGTCATCATCATGGCATTTCTTCCTTACAATATCATCTGATCTATTTTTGTCCTCATCTTCATCAGATCTTCTACAAAATAACAAATTTCGACATATATTAAAACCAGAAAACTCTTCTCAAGGTGGACTTGGTAATAATGAGATCTGCAATTTTCGTTAGTGTTCTGTGAAGCTAAGATTACATTAAGTGAATTTACATCTCGTCAGGATTGTATATGGATTATGATCTTTTATTTCAGAATTCATCACTTTATCGGGAACATAAGAATTTGGTCCTCCACATATGTATTTCAATTCACTGCTTTTTCTCTTATCCTTTTCTTATCACAAGAGACAGAACTTTTTGTAAAGTAAGATTTCTGAGCAAATAAAGCATATACATATTCATAAAACATAAATCTTACTTCTTTTGTTTCTCGTGTGACTGTTTATCGTCGCTACGTTTCTCAATATGTTTGCGAATCTCTTTGGCTGTCAGAGGTCGAAAACTATTATCAGCCATGTATAATACAATCTGCAATAATTTTTTGCTAACAGTGAAATTTTTTTTGTATTTAAAAGAATACAAAAAAAGAGTCATTCATATGGTTCATGAGGAGTATTTCTCTGAGTTACATAATATTCGCATCGCCATCACATGGACACTAAGAATATTGCCATCTTTGGAAACTGCTAATGAGCGTTTAAGTTATATCGACTACAAACTTTGTAAGAACCAAGTAAATTTGACTTTCCTTCCTATAGAAGAGCTAATAATTACCAAAAAGTAATAAAATGATATAATCATTACACTTTCTATCTCGAATCTTAACGTCCCAACAGATTTAAACAAACCCAAACCCATAACCGATGCGGACCGCCGCGCAACGCGCTCCCTCCCATCATGGCATGCAACATTTTATGCAATAATTGTTTCCTGCAGTTGCAAACAAGGATGAGGAGTGGCATGACATATATCAGTGAATTTGTCAACGTGGGATTAATTAGATGGGTGAGGTTAGTAGAAATTAACTTTGCTATGGTTCTATTGTTGTATTGTAATTAATGGTGCTGGTTTATCGATTAATGTGATGATTTACAATCGATGGTATTTATTGTAGTGTAAATGATTGAATTTAAGTATCAAAATTGAACAGAAGAAAAAAAGGTATATCAATCATCATTGCAAATATTTCGTTTGGTGCAAAGAAAGAGGTATGTCACAATTGATCGGTGAGCTGTTGATGTTTTCTTTTCTTTATAATTCATGAACGAATAGCGAAACATTGTAACTGTGCTGTTTTTGCTCAAAGAATGAAAATTTCATTTAAAATGCGCATAAGGTAAAGGATTGTTTTCAGGACTATTCAAATCAATTTCATGCTTCATGGCTGCGAGTTCAAGAGGTTTGTTGAATTTTTGTGACTTCCTTTTTGCTAGTCTTTTACTATCAATTGCTTCAGTATATTTCATTTTATCAGGTTTATCTGCTGATTTTGTTGTTTTCTTGTAATAATCTTGATAAAATACGACTAGTTTTTATCATTTCGTATTTTAAAAGTTCTGGTGAACTTTGCAGGAAAAAGTGCGATGGATTCATTGGGCAAGCAGGACCCAAAGCAGATTACATCAGAGGAATGGAAAAAGGTTTTAACTCCTTTGGAATATAGTGTTGCTCGAGAAGGTGGTACTGAAAGGCCATTTTCAGGAAAATTTGACAAGCACTTCGAATCTGGATTATACGTCTGTCGCTGTTGTGGAGCACAACTTTTCAAGTATATTTTTTATTGCAAGAGTATGACGATTAAATGAAATCTGTTTCTCTAAAAGTGAAAGTTATTAATTTAAATTTCAGATCAGACGCTAAATTCAAATCGGGGTGTGGTTGGCCAGCTTTCTCAAAATCTGTAGACAATGATTTGAATATAGTGAGGTTGAAAGATACTTCAATGGGAATGGAACGTGTTGAGGTGCGGTGTAAACAGGTGAATATATTATTTCATAAAATACTTCAACTTTAAATAACATTGTGACATTTTTCTTCTTAAACAAGACGAAGGCGGTTCACGAAATTTTTTACTATTTTGAAATCTAAAATTAAAAAGATTTTGAATTTACATTTTTTCAGTGTAATGCTCATTTGGGTCATGTTTTCAATGATGGACCGAATGAGACTGGCGAACGTTATTGTATAAATAGTTGCTGTATTGATTTTGAGAAATAATTTTGGACGTCGCTGAAGAAGT
Source organism: Onchocerca volvulus (assembly GCA_000499405.2). Taxonomy (NCBI): domain Eukaryota; kingdom Metazoa; phylum Nematoda; class Chromadorea; order Rhabditida; family Onchocercidae; genus Onchocerca; species Onchocerca volvulus. The sequence continues at coordinate 5,934,308 of HG738139.1, read as the reverse complement.
CCAGTAATTGAATATGTAGAAAAGAGCATGGCCAGAAAACTTTGTCGTTATTTAATTTAGAAATGTAATTGTGATCTTTTATTCCTGTAATACATGTTTATTTTCAAAATTGGTCATCATAAGATTACTAGTCACTTAGCTAACTTCAGTCATTAAATAATGATAAATGGAAAATGAAATTCTTGCTCGATTCTGAACATCTGAAGTATTATTGCCCTTCATTTTTTTTTTTTTTTTTTTAAAGAAGATATCAAAAGTTAGAAAACATTATTTTCGCGTCTTGGCATACGTTTTTTACAAATCAATTCTTCAAAGAAATCTTTGGATCATGAACTTAAATAAGTGCAAATGAACGATTCAAAAGTATTCTGAGTTTCCACTACTCTGGTTCCGGACTAGATTTAGTAGAAACATTCAATTTCCTCAGGTATTCCGAACATAGATAACACCTAAATCAATGACATTTCAACATTTACTAGGCTATTGTTTATTTAGAATCATTAGTCTTGACATCAGTCGCAATATCTCGATAGAAATATTAAAATTTTATTCAAACATTTATCTTGAAATCTCGAAAATTGGAAACTTTTCCAGATTTTGTGGTCAGGCTTTTGCATCATAAGTTTTCTCTTGGAATTATAAGTGAGTCTTCAAGCATAATCCTGAAAAAGCTGATCTGTCTTCAGAAACATATAGTATAGTCCAATGATAGATGAGAATTCATGGCTAAATAACCAAGTAAAAGACAAATTTGCATTTTTTTTACGTCCAGTTTTTGATGTATGCTTTCTAATTCTTGTACTACCAATTCGCTAATGTTCATATGCATGTTATGGGAGATAAGTAATTTATATTTTCTCCATAAAATTTGAATTTCTTGAAGACTAGTGCGTGCAATTTTTGGAATTTCTAGTGCAGTTTTAACACATCGAATTTTTATAATTCATTTTTTATTTAGCAATGATATTATCGGGAATTTATCTTTGAATTTTTATTTTATTATCTCTAGAAATCGTGAGTAAGAATTCTGTAAGCTGTGTTTATGCGATAGGAATTTAATTGTTTTTATAAAATTCGAGTTTTCCGATTCTGATTGATATCTGTTTACCGTTTTATCACTTTTTTCATTCTTATCATTCTTTTATTTTAAGTGAAAAATGAGATTCTATTGAATGGAATTGTGCTATTTCGTTTCATGTTTCAAAATATAACAGAGCTGAAAACTTTCAAAGTTGTTTTCTATGTGAGAAATTTTCGGATGAAGCAAATTTCTATTATTTTTAACATAATTGTTGGAGTTTTGAATTCAGTGATTGTAAAAAACTAATAGAAACAAAACAAAAAAGAAAAAAATAAGAAATTGAGTTTATCAGTTTGGAAATGATATGTTCAGCTTTTTGAATTTTAAAATTCTTTCAATTCTTAATTTTTCATTGTAAACAGAAGGGGTTATATTTTTGAAAAAAAAAAAAAAAAAAAAGAAAAAGAAACGAGGAAAAGAAGGAAAAATAATCGAAGAGATTTTGTCCAATTTTATTAAAACATGCAATTATTATATTTGAAATGAAATGAAGGATTTGACTCAATTTAAGTTTATAGATTTATATCAATTAGAAAAAAACATGTATAAACATTGCATTTATTTTTTCACTGATCTATATTTCAATGTGATGACTTCAACCTTATTTTTGATGACTCAGTACTTCCTGTATTTCTCGAAAGAGCTTTTATGACGGGACTGATCAAAGAATGATAAGGAATGATGGAATCGATAAGACTAAACAGATTACAAATTGTTTAGCTACTAGAAATGAATAGCCTATCGTCATCTGAGATGAAATCATCTCAATTCATCTTTTTAATTCTATTCCAGTCTGATGACATATTTTTGTTGATATAAATCCGAGAAGATATTACAACGGACATATGCATAGTTAGCATTCAGTTAATGAAAATGGCTCTTTAAAACTTTGAAATCGCAGTGTAACAATACTCAGTTTATATTTAATTGAATTAAATTTCATTTTGTATTAATTTTTAGAAAAAAAAAGTCTCTTTTATTTGAGCATTCTATTTCAGTATCCAGTATCATGGCTTGTTGCTTCTTTTCCTTACCCAAATTGAACATAAAATCGCTGAAATCGCTAGGAGTACTAGAGAATAAGTGATTTCTTTATTTTTCAAATGTATCTCTTGTTTATTTGCATGGAGATTTCTTTGTTTATAGTTCAAATGCTTTGTAACTTTATTCCTTGCTGTAGTCAAGGTCACGCGCCAAAAAAGACGCGCTCTCATGCGCTAAAAATGGCGCCTTATGGCAGACGAAATTCTAGCGGGGTCCTCCCTTCCATAAATAAGAAGAAGATCCTGACTATAGAATCTTTGGAAAGGAGGCGCTACCACGAGGTCAGTTGGTTGTACGGATATTGTATTTGTCTGCCTTGTCGCGTTATCAGATTTTATAATAAAGGTTTAATTACCCAAGTTTGAGGCTTCGAGAACAACACAACAAGGAAGAAGAATTCTCAGTAATTGTGTCACGGTTAAGAAGATTGGCGGCAAGATGAAAGTTAAACATTGCTTCTATTTCATATTGATTTTAATCGATCCTTGAAAAGATTGTCCGATCAAAATATTCGAAAGAGCAGGAATAGAAAGGAGTAGTAAGGAAAGAAGGCGAATTAATTCTAAAATGCAACATTGTTATTGAATTATTTGCTCAAATTCATAGGCTTATGAAGCACAAGAATTGCTTTCTGACAAGGATTCATTTTTTTCCAAGGAATTCGATATATTTCCTGAAGAATTCTTTTTTTCCTAAAGAATTTTATATTTTTCCTAAAGAATTCGATATATTTTGTTATTTTGCAACTCTAGTCTTCTTAGGACTTTCATATCGAGCAGCAAAGTGATTTATATTTTCTTGATAATTTTGAGAAATCTTCGGTGATGTGATTAAAAAATTGAAAGCCATGTTGGAAGAAAAAGTGCTGATCTTACTTTTGAATCGTTATCTTCTTGATTTTGGAGATTTCGAGTTAAAGTTGCTCTGAAATTGAACATGAGGCCTAAACTAAGAAATTAGTGCAAAAAACTTATGAAAAAGAAATGCATATAATTGTAAATCTAATTATCATTAATCACTTTAGGAGACACATCAGAGAATAGAAATTAAATTTATTTTTTCTCAATATTGAAACTGAATCGGAATTGAACTTATTGTCTTCTAAATATCGAAATTGAACTTTTCAGTGGAAATGACTTAATCAATCGATGTATCATATAAATCAAGCATTTCTTGCTTCTTACTATATGTTAATCTTTGTTTTTGCAAATTTGTTAACTTGATTTTTAGTAAAATATAAAGTGCGGAATTTTTCTTTTATTGTTGATATCCGCAGATTATTTGTAATAATTATTTCTAATATTCAAAGTAGTATGACTTTTTTTTCTAAAAGCATCATATTATCTTTCTGACCCGTTCATAATATGATTTCCATCATAAAATTTCCAATGCAAATCAATTACTTTAATTTTGATGGAAGTCAAATGATCATTTAATAATTTGTTATCTAAAAACGAAAAACGAACATATTCATCATTTTTTAATGTTTTCCAGATGTAAGGACGAATTTTTTGCATGACAGCAAAATGGGACTTTATTCTAATAATAATTAACTTAACTTCCTCATTTTCTGTTTTAAAAGCTAGTATATCATTTTCTTAAAATATAAAGAAAAGTTTTGTTTAAAATTCAGAAAAAAGAAATTGGCATTTTCAGTAATAGTATTTCATTAGTTGAAACAATCAGTGGATCATTTGTTTTTCTTTTCTTTTCCTTCCTTTTTTTTTGAAACTGTTCATAAACTCTCGTCGTTCTTTTTTGCTAAATAGTAAAATTTTTAGGGAAATAATATATCATTTCGTGTAGCTATTCTACTCGGCTATATTCTTTTGTTGATGTTAAAATTTCCATACGGAGGAAATTCTTGTTTTATGACTTATTACTTCGAGTAATTTTCCTTTTCCGATTCCACTTTTATATTTTAAATAAATATCCAGTCTAATTTAAATCACAAAATTAATAACGGATTCAGATATGATTAGTGATAAGATGACGGCAAATGTAATCTATTATGATAGCAATTTGAAATGATAAAAAATGAAATCGGAAAGGGAAGAAAATAAGCAACAATCAGACGATTTCTTAAACAGGTAAAGAGAAATAATAAAAGTTTTACAAATTGAGAACTTCTGTCTATAAATGGTTATTCCTTATATTTCACAAGGCAAAAATATTGCTGAAAAATAATAATAACAAATAGAATAATAAAGAATTTCATTGCTGCTATATTACATTACATCAGCAAACTATAATAATGATTTCTTTTTATTCAAATTCCTAATTTTTTATTCAAATTTTTAATTCAAATTGTCTGGAGTTGAGTTTTGATGTTTGAAAATTCAATAGACAAGTAAGCAATCACTACTCCTCCCAACTAACTGAAAAAAAAAAAAAAAGGAATTACTAATATGATGACATGTGAATGGAACACTTAATTAATTTATATCAAAATTTCGCTATCTTTTAAGGTTAAAAAATTATTCTTGAGATTTCGTGAAGGAAAAAATAGAAGAAATTGAAAAATAATCGTCATGGACGAATAAACTCTTAAAACATCGATACAACATTTTTTCAAAATTTTTTCAATTACAGTCCAAAGTTTCCGCCTCTACTAAATAACGAAATTTGGTGTTTTAAAAAAATTTGCTGTTTGCTTTCAAAGTTGTAACATAATTCCAAAGTCCTTGCAAACTAAATATTGACGACATTAAAACATGACATTCGACAAACTGACCAATGATACTTCTGGAATCCTTCTAGAAGTGAATTAATTACTGATCAAGTTGTCAATTATTTCTTGAACAAACCACATACGATTAGCATGCATTTTATCTCATTTTCTGTTTTTCCATTCAGATTTTTCTTTTTTTCTAATACTCAAAACACGTTGAACTGTTTAATATACACATATATTGAAGGATTCTGTCGCATTGAAAAAATTCCGTCGTTAAAAAGATTCACTTGGAAAAATTCTGTAGCACATGTAAATCATCATTTCATGATAAGAATCTCAAGCTCGCTTGATAACAACAGTGATTTGAAATTTGTCAGAATTCTCGACAAAACTTGTTCTTTCAATTATTGTTTTTGGAATTATCGATTTTTGCTTTTAAAGAAAAAATCAAAACTTCTTTCTATCTGAACAAACATCGCATCGCATCGCTCCAAATGAATGAATTGAAAATTGAAATCGCTGATATTTCATGCAAAGCAATCGAATCTCTTCTGATCAACTTGCCTATGTGCTAATGCTGTTTACATTCTTGCGTTGAATCATCGTAGTTTAGAACTTGCAGCTATTGAACAAGTGTGATCGCAATTTAAGATCAGCAAGTTTCACTATGTGATTCTAAGAATTTTCCAGATGATACTGTAGGATTTTTCTCTGAATCCTGGGATTCTCTGTAGGACAAACTTTGATTTAGGAAAAATTAAGTAGAAAAATTGGTTTTATTGCGAGAGCGATTTCTTTGAAATAATTTACGTGGTTGAATGTTGTTAAAATTTGCATAGGACAGTTCTGGAAAGACTTCTTCAGTTAAAGAAACTGAAATCTTAAGATAGATTAAGGTACAACTTCATTTATTCAACCTGATTTTATCAACAAGCTTAGGAAAGTAACTTTTGTCGCTAATTTATGATTTCATTTTCAGTTGAAGTCAGCAATATTCCGAAAAGATTTCCAAAAATTAGAAGGTCATATCTTTGCGTCACATAAGTACTAGGCATTATGTTTTTGGATCTTTTGGACTGAATATATGCACCATACTTCGTTATCTCTTAGAATTGGTAGAATTCGATTCTGATAGAGATGAATTTTGAATTTCTAAATCTAATGCATCTGAATAAATTCACTTTTTAACAGCTCATCAAGTGGTATTATGATCTTAGGGCGTTCGAAATTTCATGACAACGGAAGAGATTGTCATCAAATTTTGCAACAACAGAAGGGATTGTCATCAAGTTTTGCGACAACAGAAAGGATTGTCATCAAATTTTAATTTTTGCGACAACAGAAGAGTTTATCATCAAGCGATGAATCATAACAATGTTGCATATCCCCAATCAATTGCAGATTTAGTGCAGTTGATCACGTTCGGAAAAATTGGATGTATTCGAAGATAATCTGTTCATTTAAAAAAGTATTTATGTGCTATTTCAAACAGAGAAAAGATAGCTATACAAAGCAATATCAAATTATCAGTGATATCTTGTTTGCATGCATGTCCTTTGCTCTTTCATCGATTTAATTATTTCTAAACAATGAAAAAACAAGAAGGAATTAGGATAATTTCTCTTTGTGCATGCATGCATGCAATTTGTATACATAAATTCAGTCACATTATCGCAATCTTATGTCACTGTATGCAAATTTCTACTTTTTTTTGGTGATTTTTTCTACGGAATGCTCCTTTTTTTTCTGCGAATGTCAGATATGTGGAATGTCTTATTATGATCTATAATAAGCAGTTACTATTTATAGTAGCTGTTTATCATTGGGGAAACCATTCTTATCATTATCATTAGCTATCATTTTCTGTTGAATTATATTTGTACTTATTTTATTAGTTAATCTTACTCTAAATTACCAGATTTAATTCTTTTTATTCCTAACTTAATCATTATTCCATTTTTGTTATCAGATTGGTCTTATTGATAATCTTATGATTATAGATTTGTTTCAGCATTTCATTTTACTTTTGTACTAAAGTCTATTTACGTTGACTTATCATCTTTTATGCGTTCGTTACTTAGCAACAAAGTAATTATTGCTAAAAGTACATTAAGCGAACTTTTGAAGTGACATTTTTCTGCCATGAGAATGATATTTGTATTCGTCACTGATTTTAATTTAAATTGATACAGCTGATTATTTCTGTTTTTTGGATCAGAATATGAATTTCCATGATACCAGCTGTGATATCAGATTTTCTTTACGTCATTAGATTACTTAATCATTCTCTACCACTCGTTCATGACTCTTCTGAAGGATAAAAGATATTTTGAGATTGTTGAATTACCTGATTAGATGATTGATCTAATGTATATGATAAGTTCATACAATGATTAGATATGATTAGATTAGAATCTTACTCTCTACAATAAATTAAATATAGTGAAAAAAAAAGGAAGGAAAGCTTCATGCAGACGCATATAATGATAGTTTTTGTAGTATAATGCTGTATATTTATCACTTTCAAAAAACTGTAAGAGACAGTGTCACTGATGTTGGCTTTAATCCAATTAGAACTAATTATTTCATAGGAATAGTCCGCTTATTTACGGGACCTTTAATTATTGTCCTCGACCAATTTTCATAGAGAAAATTTTGAATAGTGCAGTAAAGTATGGGAAAGATCCGGTCGCAAGCTCCAATCATAAAATTTAATCTAAAGTTTAATAAAATTGTCCAAAAAACTGCCAAATGATCATAAATTTTTAGATAACGATCGAATTTTTGCTCAGATATTCTCATTTTCGTTAAAGACTATGAATTGACTAATCTTTTTTTTTGTGGAATTTTTAGAAGCGAATCACTTACGTCGATGTTTACACGTCAAAAATTTTCGTAGCAAGACGTGAAATAACGTCGTGTTTTTGACGACTTAATGAAGAAATTGATGTTTATGACTGCATAATGCTTATTATCACTTAGTGTCATCGTTTTCAGGATTGTTTCATTACGCACATTATGACGGACAATGGTATTACTAAAGATCAGATACCATTGCTTGAGATTTCTTGTTGTAATAATTGTGCTGACAGGGATAATTTATTACATTCGGTATATTGGGAGCAATGTAGAAGACGTAACCAAATACATTGCTAAAACGGATAACTTTCCGGAAATCACTTACGGCAACTTTAATTTGGTATGGATTTTTGAAATTTAAATCAATTCTTACCTGATACGATAGAAATTAATCCATCCATCTGCTTCTTTCGATTTGTAGATAAGCAGGTCTATCAACTACAACATGATTCATCTTTACACTTGCTTCCTCCAGGAAAAACAAGAATTGCAGTATTTGAAACAATTCTATCACTTATTTTGGCTTCGTGATATCATCCCTAATAAATACGTCTTTGGTACATATGACAAGTCGAAAAATCCGGTAACAGCTGGAAACATCATTATCTATCGAATGATGAATTCATCAAATGATTATGTGAGATTCATGCATTACAAAGATCTACGAGCTGCTTATGGGTATATTTTCAGTAATTACACTTTACATTTTTACAGGCAATTAAAATCTTTAGCTTGCCCGTTTGCGATAAATTCTTCATTTATGAAATCTGTGCAGAAAATATGAAATACTTGGGAATTTAATGATTTGCACAGAAAAATTAACAAAAAGCGATGGAAATTGTTATAATTTCTTTGGGAATTATCAGGATATACAAAAAGAAAACTAATAATAAAAACAAATGATAGTTGTAAATAAGAGATTAAACTATGTAAATAATAATTCTTGTGATCCTATTAGCAATGCATCTGTTCCGCTCAGTTCGTAACTTATCTGAACATTGAACGAATGGATACAATGAATAATCTTAACAATTTAAAAACACTACGAATTGAATAAATTCTTTTTAGTCTACGTGCAGTTAAGAAGCATATATTCGAGCGAGAAACATGGATTCCGGTGAACAAGGAAGAATTCCTTCAGAAGTGGGACAATGGACGATTCCTCGAGTGCATTAGATTGAGTATTTCAACTAGCTGGAGTAAATCAGTGATTCCTGATGATTTTATCAACAATATGGCTAAATTTCGAGACTTTGTTGAATCCTTTGGAGCGACACCATTTCTTTTCGGCGGCACTCTTCTCGGTCTTTTTAAATTCATTTCTAAATATTCATGAGATTGTATCGATTTTCATTTCATATTTATTTCTTGTGACATAAGCATTGCTACACTTAAATTTAATTATTAATGAGATTATGAAATGATGTTTTCCTTCAAAACTGAACTATCTGTCGCTTTGCTCATTTTGTCTTCCTTTTTTGCCATAAGAAACTATTACAGTAAGCAGCAAAAAAAGGAAATTTCTTTTATCATTTTTGGAAGATTCTGCCATTCTCTCATTTCCTACATCAGTTCAGTTATTTGCACGAAAAGATACTTAATAGATACTGAACTAATTCTAGGATTTCTTCAATTTAGTAAAGATTAATTTATATCAGGTTGGTACAGAGAATGCGCGTTTATCAAAGATACTACGGATGTTGATATGGCGATGAAAATTACTTCTCTAGATCTAAGGATGTTAAAAAATATGGAAAAATCGGAAGACTTCAAACTTTTTTGGATTCTCGGAAAAGTTTGCTCTATTTTAAATAATTAAATAAAATTGTATTTATCACTATTAAAAAAATAAACGATCTGGCCCATTAATTGATTGATTAATTAGCAAAACTGAAGTCCCATCTTTATTTAATTGCACTTTATGTCCGCCAAAAATGAAAAAATTCTGTTTAGGTTAACGACTCATTAGAAGTGAGCGTTTATTCGGCAAACATTAAAATAGATTTATTCTTCGTCTATGAAAATGAAGATTTCGCTTGGGTTGGTGGAATGATAATCAGCGAAAGGAAGAAATTACGATGGGTTTATCCACCTATTTCACAGATTTGTACAGGAGATCTATTGGGAAGATTGTTTCATGTGCCTTGTAATGTTGAGGAAGTACTGAAGGTATGTGTTGAATTCTTAATCACATAAAAGCTAGGCTAGAGAAGAATCAGACTAGATCAAGGGAAATCATCATTTGGCCTTCGAATAATCAGGTGAGTTCACTTTCTGATCCGAAACTGAGTAATTTTGAAGTTTAGTCTAATACTTCTCATTCTCACTTTTGAATTTTCGTGGTTTTTTTTCTTAATACTATAGCTGATTTAAGCACTTCTTATCTTGTGCCATAGCAGAAAAAAAAAAATCAAAAATGGACATATGAAACATTCGACCAACTTCAGGCGGATTATGGTGATTGGCGAAAACCTCACCCAACTGCAAATTTCACTTGGTACGAATCCCATAATAATGTCCATGAAGCTGGCTACTGGAGCGAAAGTGAATGGAATGATACTTATAAAGTATTCTGAGCGAATTCCAGTAAATAACTCGAATAGTATTTGTACGAGTAAATTAATGCACTTTTATTAGTGGTGAGAAAACTAGAATCTTGAAAAATTATTGTATATGTCATGTAAAATGTGATAAGTATTTTATTAAGAGGCAGCAAATCACTGCAAATTTTTATAAATTTCAAATTTGTTGTATATATTATTACTTGTTGCGTTGAATACAACTGAATATAGTTTCCTCTGAACTTACTAGACATATATCATATATTATTGCAAATACTTATTATGGACATTACATAAATCTGAGACAAAATTATTTCCGATTGATCTGATATGCCAGTAATTCATAATGTTAATAGATGACAGTTTTTTTCTTCCATAATTACTTAATTTTAACTTGGCTTGAAATAATAGTCAATTCTGCTAACGGAATAAATCCCAGTTTTTCAGTTCATCAGATTCCAAAATTCCAGTTTTTCAGTTCATTAAATTAGCTTTTTTCTAAATGCAATTATTCACCGAGATATTTTTTGGGTATGCTACACGATATTGCAGAACTGAGCAATCCTGAAAAATTGGAAACGGAAGTAAATGATAAATAATTTCCTGGAAATCAAAAAATTTACAGAAATGTTTGTGCACCATATTTCTAATTAATGTCAATGTCATCTTGCTGTGAACATCATTCCTTTCCCAACCTGAAATTTGTCATCATATAAGGAAATATTTAGTGCGACACTCTTATAAAAACGAAAAACGATTCTTTTAGGCGCACGAGCCCTACCATTCTCTACTTTTGAGCCAGTGAAATCCTAACTTTTCGGCCTATATATGCAAATTGATTCCATGTATTATCATAATGAACCATATTGTTAGTCTAGAAACCACGTCAGATCCAACTATTATCCATCAGATTCATTTCATGTCAAGACACGCAAAAAAGGCATCAATTACATAATCATTCTCGTATGCAGAAATTTTCTATGTCACTTCATTGAAAAATTTAAAATATGAAAAACAATAATATGTTGCAATTTAAATTTACTAAAATTCACAAAAACTTTTTTTAGTACTTGACATTTTAACCTTTTTTTAGTACTTGACATTTCAAATAGTCCCAAATATTTCAAAAAAATAAATCCTTTTCTAGAAGATTTCCTTAAAAAGGTATTCATTGCTTGGAATTACCAAATCCACGGAAGTTTTCATATATAACTCCGCTTTCAATGAAGTTTTGTCATTTATAAACAAGAGAAATGAGCTTTTTTTAAATATGAGTATGACGAATAACTTCATTTATATTTCTGTCCTCGATAAGGAAGGTTTTAAATTATCTAACGAAAATGTTTATGGAAAAAAAGAAGTGAGGGAAAAGGTCAAGTATGGTTTAAGATAAAATTGTTAAAAACTATCTGAATTATCCTTGAGATGAACAGGAATTTATGGATTTATATCACTGATTACTTGAAATGAGCATAATAAATTATAAGAAAATCAAAAAACGGTAAGAAAATAACGGAAGGACATAGAGACGATTGGACTGATAGATCTTCACTCCAAACGAATTCTGCCCGTGAAAATGCCACAAAATTTAGCACAAAGTTTTCATTATCGCAATGCTTCTGAAATATTTCAGCGTTTACGGCTGAAAATTTTCAATTTTCGGTTGAAAATATTCAATTTTCTCAGGAATTTTTATCTTGAACATGACTTATAGGAAGGAGATGGAGGATGAAGAAAGAAGAAAGGATAACAAATACTGAACAATTCGATGAAGTTGCAATTAGTGACAAAATTAAATGAATCATTGATGATTTGATCAATTTTGAATGAATCATCAAAGATTTGATCAGTTTCCAGTGAATCATCAAGGGTTTGATCAATTTTGAATGAATCATTAAGAATTTGATCAATTTTGGATGGATCGTTGAGGATTTTATCAATTTTTACAGCAGTTTTTCATTGATAAGTACGATAAATTTTGCCACCGTGGAGTGATCACACGATGTTATTTCGACTGTCATCTACTAAGAGGTCAAGAATCGCCAGATGATCTGAATCGCACACAATGACAGATTATTTGACATTTTTTCATCACAAATTCTGAATTATATTTGGAGACATGTTGTCGCTGTCCACTGTCAAGTGGTTAAGAAGGAAAACGAAGTTTGTCCCGTCCATAAAACCCTGGCAGTATGTCCACTACTAAGGGAGAAGAAGGAGCTGCGATACTGGGAAGTTTTATCATGAGGTTACAGATAATGTGACAGATGGAAGAAATATCACAGATTTATAGGAGCTGGCGGAGAATGTGGATACTTAAGAAATATTTCATGGTTAGAGATGGAGAAAATATATAAAGATAGTGGCACATGATGTGGCGGGTATTGAAAGTAAATGAATGATCATATAAGGGAGAGATGGATGTGAATATGAATGATAAAGGAGAGAATCGGAGAGATTGGGCGTAGAAGAGAGATGTAATTGAAGAAATGTGTAATTTTTTCTCTTTCTGTTATCGACAAGGAGGAAGTTTAATTTTAATTCATTTGAATCGATGGCAGGTGACAGACAGTTCGTTGTACTTTTGTTGCTGTGATCTACTGGATGACCCATCAAGCAAACAGATGACTGACACCTGATGGCTACCAAATTCCAATGCTGCAAGCTAATTTTATAATTTCAGAATATATTTCAGTGTCATGTATTTTACAGCAATCTATATTTACAGTAATTTACAGTGATGGTGGATGGGCCTGAAGGGGCTGTTACTCTACGTAGCCTGATCGAAAACGAAATTCCGGATGGCAGAGCGAGTCTGGAAAATAGTTGCTCAAATTTAGAACGGGTTGCTGCTTATTGTGAAGCGAATTATGCACAGGTACACTTACTTGAATGTATGACAACACATTTTTTTATGATTATTTTGCCTTTCAACAATTACATTTGCATAAGTTAAGTTGCTTGAGAGCAGAAATATTCCGGACAAAATATTTAATAATTAGATATTATGTTGAGAAAGATGATCCTTCTGAAGATCATTTAATTTTACATTTGATTAGTAAAATAGTAAACGAACCTGGAAGAAATTAGGACGATTATTACATACAAACGAAGTTTGTTTTTTTTTTCGTTTTTGGATCGGAAATGGCCAAGAATTATTTGATGCGTATTGAAATACTTTAGATTATCTTTTTTTTTTTCTTTTTTTTTGCAGGCACAAGATAAAAAAGCGGCATTTGATGAAACGAGACGATATGTAGTGCAAAGTCTTGCTAGTGTAGCATATCAAGTGAATACTTTAGCATATGCTCTACTGCATGCACTCGATTTGCAAACTGATAAAATCAATAACATGACATCGCAGGTACATTATTCTTTATCTATAATCTGAAATACTTCAGAAAACCTATCAACAAATAATATCTTCAAAATCCCATACACTTTTCCACAGATAATAGAATGAATGAAATTCTAAATTTTCGTAAACTTATTTTTATCTTTTGAATTTCATTCACGTAGTATCTACTGACTGGAAAGTCACATCCAATATTGCAAAGATTATTTAGTCGAAATTGCGGATTTATTTTCCTGAAAACAGTTTGAAATTGTTTGAAAAAATTGATTTTATTATACACAGTTTTCTAACTCGACATCTAGTTTTTTAGGTTCACAATGTGGGAGAAATCATTGCAATTCATAAAGAAAAAGTGGCGAGGCGTGAAATCGGAGTATTAACACTAAACAAATGTGTCCAAAGGCAACATAAAGTTATTTCAGTTGGAGTTCAGGTCATTTAATCATCGAAGATATTCAATTATTTCCCCAGTCGCTTATTTTTTTCTCATTCTGTAGTACTCACTAAAACTAAATTTTAATTCATAACTTTCACTTTTTAAGGAGTCTCTTCAACGTTACCAGCGTACTCCAATCGATTATTCGGTATTGGATAATTTGGGGCACGGTGTCAAAACTCCTGAAATAACGAATCGTTCATTTGTAACATGTGCAACTTCGACTCTGTCCCACGGAAACACTAGTGCACATTATCCAGTTTTCCCTAATTTTGAACAGTTGCTGCCTAAAGCAAATATTACTGCTACGGTATTTCTTTTGTTTTTCAAAACACTGAAACAGGTGTAAAGTTTTAGCTGCTGAAATGATTAGCAAATATGCCTTATGACTATTCTGACAGGTATTCTCATTAACGAACGGTAAACCTGACTAATTTTTATTTTTCGAGTCTGCATATTTGACAATATTCATGAATTGAGTTGCCTATCGAAATGAAACAGTCTTGCTTTAGATCCTTGACGACCAGTATCAAAGAAATACTCGTTAAAAGGGTTCATCCATCTCTTTACTTTATTAAGTTTAGTGTACTGAACGGTATGTGTAATTATGAGAATTTAACTAAATTAATGTGCAACTGACTAGTCAGTATTTATTTTAGCTCTCTCGCTCATCGACAACACGTGGAGATCATTATCGTACGCCGCAAGTGGCAAGCACTCCAGTCATAGATCCTCAGAGATTTTCTACTGTTACACATGGAAGTCAAAACTATAACAGTACCGCAAATGCATCAAATTACGGTACTATAAGCAGGAAAAGAGATTCGCAGCAATCTATGCCTCTTCCTCCTCCTCAGTTGGCATCGGTAGCCCAGTATAGGTTATCCGCAAACAGTTTAGGTAATTTTTGTGTTAGTTCATGCTTGAAAGTGAATAACTGAATGGAAATGGAATGAAATGCTCAATAATTTTTGCTATTTGATTTTGCTTCGTAAATTTCATTTTTCTCTGTTTCTTTTTTCTTTTTTGTTTATTACAGATGGACTTCCACCACCGCCTACTTCTATGATGATAGATGATGAACCACTGCCGCCTCCCCCGATGCAGGCTACAATGACACCAATTTATGAGTCAACATCAAAAAATCATTCCGCATCAACTAACGATCGCTCGCCTTACCTGCTGGGATCTCCGTTTGATCGCTCATATGACTGGATTCCAAAAGTTTACATCGAAAAAGGTGTGTATTTTAATTTTTTTTAGCTATGATTAGATAAAGTTTGATTTCACAGCTTGGCGATTGAGGGGACAAATATTCATTTTTCGCTCTTTAAGTGAAGTAACTATTTTAGCATAATACTAATGCAGATAGGTTTTAGCAGGATGAAATAGTTGAACTAAATAAGGATTATTTCAATGTGATGCAAGAATTTTCAGCAGTTGCGCTATATGATTATGAAGCAGAAAAACCGGACGAATTAACCCTTAGAGAAAACTGCATCGTTTATGTTTTACGGAAAAATGAAGATGGTTGGTACGAGGGTGTACTTAATGGATGTACTGGATTGTTTCCGGGAAATTATGTTCAAGCAATTAATTGATTTCTTATTTTATAATCCTTTTTCTTTCTTCTGTAGAAATGTTTTCAAGGTGTTCTGAAAAGATTCCAATATACCACATTACATTTCACACTTCTGGTAGTAATTTAGAAGTATTTCATATGATTAAATCAGTTAGAGCTTCTGAAAGTTTATATGACTTTAATTAAACTTGCAGAAGATAGTTTGATCCATTTGGTTGTCCGAACAGTTATTTAACATACACAATTGCTAATATGTTCTATTGTGATTTGTATATGTTACTGCCAAGATTCTGTTGTCGTTATCATTTATGTTGATTAATAGTAATAGTCATTCATATAAAATCCAACCAGTGAGTCATTCGCAAGATTCTGAGTCTCAGAAATCTGGATGTTATAGCTAAATGTACATGAACATTTTAAATATATAATGCCAATAAAAATTTTCATTACTGATGTTCATAGTATGAAATAAAGGTAATATTCACTAGATAACTTATATAAATGATGATTTTCTGATTTTGTTAAGGATAATATGAGTTACGAAAAGAGAAGAATCATGCAGAAATGCTTTGTCGAGATTAAATTGATCGTATTTTTTGACCATTCCATGAGGTGAGAGTAAGGAAGTGGATACTGATATTATTGGGGAAGATAGGTTCATTTGAACTTTCATTCCCATTCTACATAATTTATCCACATGATTCAGTCTCATTAATTTGACTAATTATTGACATGCAAATGAACTTATGTTCGAACATATATTTTTGGAATTGAAATTTAGTATCATAAGTTGATATCATGCTGAGCGATCTATTTGCAACAATATCCACACTTGTAAATCTCGTAATTATGCTAGTTTTATCGAAGTAAATTGAATTCCCAGTTGTTAGAAGCAATAATTTTCAACATTTCCAGGGCGTTCGTTAATTTTTTTAAGCAACGCACAGCTATTGATTTTGGGCTGGTTTCATTTATTTGACATATCTCGTGTGTGTTTTTTCGTGCACGCGCACTGCCATGGCTGCTTCATCATTATATATTACTTTCGCAAGTTTTATCTCTCTATCTTTTCTATTTCATGTTTTGCCTCCGGCATTTTCTATCTAAAAAGATTCAAGAGACTGTAGATTTTGATCAAATACAAAAATAACACTTATTTTTCCTGTTCACACGCATTTCCATGTTGAAGTAAGGCATTTTGATAGCATTCTACATATTTTGAAGTTTTCTTTTCTGATGTCAGCATATTCATTAGAAATTTCGATTTTTAATGATTTGTGACATATTCATTGGGGATTTTGGTCTTTTTTCTTTTCTTTTTTTTTAGATTAGTAAATCATCTTAAATGGATTGCTATTTTAAATAAGTAATGCATGGTCACTCTTGAATACTTTTTTACTGAAAAAATCGAAAGAATAGAGTTGCTTCTAAAACTTTTGGTGGTTCTATTTTTTCTGGAATAATTGAAAAGAAATTCAAATAATTCACCTTCTGTGGATGGAATAATTTTAAAAAATTTCAACTAGTTGCAAAAAAAAAAGATAAAGAAAAAACATCCGAATAGAATTTAAATTTGTACCATAATGAGATAACATTTTTTTGATAGGAAATTTTTGAACTTGGATTTATTGCTGGTGTGATTATTTGAATGAAGAACTGCTGTTCCGGTTCTGGTAGTACATGTAGCTTAGCTGGCACTTCTTGATTTATGAGTGCGATCAACGATGCGTTTATATATTATCAGTGTTGATTATACTGCCGATGGATCAACAAACTCATTCAGTGAGTACAGCCAGCAGCATTCTCTCCACAACAAAGCGGCAAAATGTGATCGATGTTGGATGGATGGATGGAGTAGAAATTGAAGCATTTCAGCATTTTTCAGGATGACTATGGTCGCTGCTCGCATGGCATGCCTAAGCCATCATTCCGTCGTTCTAAAGTCGATAGATAACGTGCTGCTTATGCAATTCTCTTTTCTGCTGTGCTTCAAATCTGTTTGAGTCTTCCGAAAGATAAGATTGTTTAGTTGAGGAGAATCCAATAGGGACATTTATCATTCTTTTCTTCTTTTTCCTTCAATCCATACTTCTTCACGTTCATTATCAGTAGTACTGCCTATCCTTTAATTCAGAATCAGGTCCGTCATCATCCATTTCATTCAATTTTTAAATTAGTCATACTCCCATCGGCACTTTTTCCATCTTTAATTCGATGCTGCCTGAACCAATCCATTTCGTGAAGTTAGTTTTCACCATCCTTCTTTCATTCTGCTTTTTCTCTCGTTCTCCCCACATTCTTTCTAATTAACAGACCAACCCTTCTGTTTACTCGATTACCCTGAAGATATGATCAAGACAAAAGCTGCAAATCGATTCATCTAATTCCTCAGTCGTATTACCATTTTAACTTTATTGATGATGAATGCTTGAAGTTTTCACACCATTCAAGCATCGTTTGATCTTCCGATCATTTGCTTACTTCTTAATTCAATTAATGCCAATCATTTCACTGATGATATTTTTCAAAATGTTTAATTTTTAGAATTTTTATTTGAGATCTTGATTCTCTTCGAGAAAATGCATATATTTGCTTAGAGAAGTATTGTGGCGGTAAGTATTTATGTCAATAGAATCTTATTCTACACATCCCTCTCATATTTTGATTGAAGAAGAATCTCATCTCATCTTGATTGTAATAATGGATGGCTAAATGTGAGGATAGATTGTTTTAAAAATTTCCTCTCTAAGAGAAAGACGCTACTAAATGTAATGAAACGATAGAATAAGGCTATGAGCATATTGATTAGAAGGCTGAAATTGAGGACCAACCCTGGCATCATCATTTTCCTCTTCCTTATTTGTCCACTCTTCGAGAAGAATAGCATTCATTCATCGTGTCTCCTCGATTTTGTTGTCCATTCGTTCTTCCATCCTTCTTGGTAATAAATATTTGAATGACCTCACTGATTCATCATTTTATTTTAGAATGAATTTTTTTGACTAAAGATTATTTGTTTGCTTCAGTGCTTTTAGACATTCGATGAACATTGAAACAATAAATAATCTTCAGTTAAAAAAAAAAAAAAAAAATCATTTTAGTTATGAATCAGTTACTTTTATTCTCCTTGAAAAAAGTTTCCTTATTCTTCGTCATTTCATTTTTCTTTTGTTCTTTTAAATTTGCATGGATAAAATTCAAAAGTATTTTCTTGTAAAAGTTGAGGATCTTTCGTAGGAAGTCATCCCTGTAGTTGTTTATCGTATGATGTGATAGATTAATGCACCGAATGATTTTATCAGTGCCAGTCTTCCAATTATTAAACTTTCCAAAGGTATCAATCATTATGATATTTTTCTGATAGGGAAGTTTTTTTTAAGTCACTACAAGACCATAGTAGTATACCTTGAAAGCCTAGCTAGCGGCTGGTTTAAACAAAATAATTTTGGAATTTTTCCCGTTTGAAGCGGAAATTTGGTCCTGTAAACTTCTCATTATCGCATGATGAAGTATTCGATGACGAATTGAATGCAAAATTTCATGAGGTTTACTTGTAGAGTGCATATGTTTATTTAAATGGTGCTTTTTAATATTAATTTTTGTAAATCAGCGATTTCTCTTCGATAAACTTCAACAGTTTTTGACTTAATATTATTAGTAATACAAGAATACAATATTTACATTGTGGTAGTTATTTTGCGACGTGCAAGGTCATTTTGTGCACAATAAAGTTCATTTTTTTCAAAAAACTGTTTCGACGCCATTCATTTCGTGATTAGAATATGCCCACTCTTGTTGTTCATCTTTCATACACTATGGCCAGCTGAGCATCCAAAATATGTAATGTTTTTGCCATAATGTGGATTACAACACGTGAGGTGGTTGTCTTATTGGTTACAAAGAATTGTGTAAAGTAATATTAGCAAAATTCCAATCTGTTGACGATTCAAAGAGAAGGCAGAGATATATACATATAGGCGAGAATATTATTAGCTTCAATGTAAACGCTTCTCAAACTCCATTCTTAAACTTTATTAAATTCTGAAATACATTTAAACTAATAATGAAAGATAAGAAGTAATTGATGTTCCAGTTCTAGAATGGATGCGAGAAAAATGGGTTCTTCAGTAAAGTAGAAAGTTGAAGAAAATTTGATTGATGCTTGGAAGCGAATCATTTTGATATCTATTCATTCATAAACGAAATTATTTTTAGGATGAAAGATAATAAATGGAAGTGGAAAATACATATTGCACAAATAGTTGGATAGCTGCTGCTGACTCAAACCGCTGATCGTCCGGTTCGATCAATCGATGCATCATCTCATCGATTTGAATTGCTTTGAATTGACATTGCTAGCTTTTATTGCAGTTCTGGAATATTCAATTTTATTTAATTCGTTATTACTACTTTTCCATTTTATCTTTTTTACATCTCTTAAGCCACTGTTCTCAACACATACTCTAACACATTGAAAAGATATCTTGTTGACCTTGACATACAATGTTTCTGATTAATTCCCGCAGTGACACATTTTACAAACATTTATCTTAGGTCCCATGATACTACTTTTTGTTTCTCATAATCCATGAATTCGACAATTCTTTCTTCAACAAATGTTATTGAAATTGATACAGTGAAATGAGAAAATACGTATCAGATTAAAAAAAATGCATATCGGCTTTACACTGGAAGTGTACATTATCTCATGAAATATTATTTAAACATTCTTTAATTTTTTTAAATTTTCCAGTTTTCACCATCATTGATATCATGTCTAAATTGTAGTTACGATATAATGATTGTTTTTAGAATTATTCTCAATGTTGAACGTAGTGTTTTCATATATAAATAATAGCATGTTGATGTGGTTTGAGAAATTGTCGCAAATTATTTGTTTGTTAGATGTTTCACTGAAGACGAGAATGATTTTATAGGAATCATGATGAGTTGAAAGGAGAAGATATGGAAAAATTTGATGGCTTCGAATATACAAAGAAAGATCTGATTGGTCATGGTGCATTTGCTATCGTTTATAAAGGACGATATGTTGATGTCAGTCTTTTTTTTTTTTTTTTTTTTCATTATTCACTAACATTTTTTGAATTGGAAGCCTTGATATGACTTGTGGATGTGAGTTTTCGTTTTTTGAAACTGAATTTGCGAATCAAATTACATTGAAAAAGAAAAGTTAATTCAACATAAATTCACTGAAAAATTGTCCTTCTTTTGACTCTTTTTTACTCTTTAATTATGATTATTTTATCCGATCACTTGAACACTCTTTCGATTTTGCAACGAATAAAAGCTGAAAACGATTCGTATTGTTCTAAAAGGTTTTTAAAATAAAAAATTTGTGAAAGAACAGGCCAAAAGAAAGACTAGCTTTTACTCATATTACTTGTAGTTTAAGGTGTTTTCTTTGCCAAAATTTTTATGCAGTTTGAAAGTAGTACCAAATACACATTATATATTCATTAAATAGATGCGTTTTTCATTTAATGAAATAAATAAGGCGATATTTGCAGTCTCCAGAAATACAAATATCTCTTTCCTTTAGTAAGCTTTTCTATCTTTTGTGTATTTTTTCTTTATCTTTGTCATGAAAAAGAAAGAATAAAAGTATCATCATCAATTAGCGCATTTTTCTTCAAACTTTCAACTTTAATTAATATTCTCAACTTTAAATCATACAATTTTACAAGTTTTGTGTTTTAGCGCAAGGATATTCCGGTGGCTATTAAGAGTATTGCAAAAAAGAGTTTAACTAAATCGAAAAATCTGCTTACCAAAGAAATAAAAATACTTAAGGTATGGTTATCAAAATTTCAGATCAATATTTACCATTTATTGAAAAGAAATTCCATTAATCGTGCTAAGCAAGTATATATATATAATTTCAGGAATTATCCAATTTGAAGCATGAAAATTTGGTGGCATTACTAAAATGTGTTGAGACACCGACCAATGTTTTCTTAGTAATGGAATTCTGCAATGCTGGAGATTTGGGTGATTATTTGCAAAATAAAGTAACACTTCCTGAAGTAACTATCCAACATTTCCTTGTTCACATTTCTCGAGCTATTGCAGCAATTAATAAAAAAGGAATCGTGCACAGGTCATTTCTTCTTTTTCTTTTGTACGAAATAAAATATTCGGGTAAATAGAAGTATACTAAAAAATATGATTATGAAATCCATGGGTATTCTTTAACCGAATGTTGTTGTATAATAATTCAAACACACGTAATTTCAAATTCATTCAAAATTGGAATTTTTTAATCATTCATAAGTTGGAATCTTCTTCAAATCATTTTTGAAAACTCTGTCATTCATGTAAAATAGATTTAACTGATGAACAATTATTGTTAATTATGAAAGTTTATGAGGATATTCTTAGCCAAAATTTTTTATGGTTCCAGCAGATCAAATTTTTTATTTGTATAGTACAAAACAGCTGTTAGATTAGTCGTTATTTATTGACTAAAAATGGGATAATTTTTCGTAGAAACAATTAAATAGACTAATACTAATAACCAACAACAACAAAAAAAAACTATCATTTCCAGGGATCTAAAGCCTCAAAATTTATTACTATGCAATCCAGGACAGCGTCCGAACCCTCCAGCTACGGATTTAATTGTGAAACTTGCTGATTTTGGTTTTGCTCGTTTTCTAGGTGATGGTCATATGGCAGCCACTTTATGCGGTTCACCGATGTATATGGCTCCTGAAGTAAGTTTATTTATGTAGATTTTCCAGGACCGTGAGTAGCTGAATGTTTCATTAACTTAGTTGTTATTCAGGAACAGTTTTTTTTTCCCTTTGTAATTCTATTTACTTTGGAATTTTAAGATATTGTCTTTGCATTTTGTTTTGATTTTATCAGTCTATAATTTCAGGTGATAATGTCATTGCAGTATTGTGCCAAAGCTGATTTGTGGTCGGTAGGAACAATTATTTTTCAATGCTTGACTGGAAAAGCACCGTTTCAAGCACAAACACCCCAGGCCTTGAAACAGTTTTATGAGCGGAATAAAGAACTTCGACCGAACATTCCGACATATTGCAGTCCTTTACTAAAAGATTTACTGCTCGCTCTGCTGAAAAGAAATTCAAAAGATCGCATAGAATTTGGTAATAAGTTTGCTTCATTTCCGAACGAAATAAATGGTAGCTTTGTAAACAGAAATTTTTTTTTTAAATGTTTGCATAGTGTATCATTTTATATTTTACTCCTTATTCTTTGGCTTTAAAGAAATTCCAGTTAAAATTTTTTTTTTTTTTTTTGCGAAAAATTGTTTATGCAGAATACAACTGATAGTTTTCCCGCATATTAAATTATTTATGTGAGAGTGATTCATTGGACTATTCATAAATGACACATTATAGGTGTCAAATTGTTGTTCATGTAATTTTTTAAGTATTGAATTTTATTCTCCATTCTCTCAATAAAAGAAGGAAAAAATTTCTCGCATTCAGAATCATAAGGAACGCAAATTATAAATTAATATTAATGTAAAGTATATTTAGGAATATTTGATGATTAGAGGACATTAAATCAAACGCAGCTCCATAAGACTTAACTTACGATTTCTGAATTCGCTAAAATAATAAATTTAATCTTGAGATGGTAAATCGAGTAGTTCTCTCTCCGTTTGATTTTCTTTTTTTTTTTTTTTTTTTAAATAATATTTCGACGAAATGCATTTCTGAAAAAATAAATAACCACCAATTATTAATAAATTTCTGCAACCTAATTTTTTATTTCCTTATCATAATGATCCTGAACATTAATATATTATATTGATTTTACCGCTAAATGTCAGAATATAATAGAATGTTTAATCTATGAATGTGTTACTTTATCAGCAGATGTTAAATTTCAAAGCATTCCGTTTTCTCAGAAATTATGTATCTGTTCTGTTCTCTTTTAATTTATTTTTGATTATTTGTTCACTTTGAGCTTAAAGTTTTCTTTACAGCTTTGCAGTTTTTTTTTTTTTTTTGTTAATAATATGAAACAAATTTTTTTTGTCTCAAGAATTTGTTCGACAAGGATTTTAGATTACTTTGACTTCACTTCAGAAGCATTCTTTACGCATCCGTTTATCACAACAAGTCCTACATCCGGAAAACAAAATGATTTGAATCTCATACCACAATTAATGTCATCGCCATCTCATCGAGCATTAGGACCTGCCAAAACATCACCAGCTGTTTCCGGGCGTACAGTCGCTAGTTCAAAATTGGGTTCACCTCATCCTATTATCAGCTCACGGTATGTTATTTATCTTTGATGGATTAAAATTACACAAACATTAAAGTTTTTTAATAGTTGCTGAATGGTCCACTCTATATTTTTCATAAATTTGAACTTTTTTGTTACTTTTCATTTTAAATAGTATGCTGCTTGCTACCCTAACTTGTATTCCTAATTGTTTTCTCTAAAAGTATATTTCCACACCTACTCTTTCTAGGTGCAACACCTTTCCGATATCAAATCAGACAGGAGTTGTATCCGATTCTGACGATTTCACATTCCTACCATCACTTCACGGTACCCAAATTCCTCTTGCGAACAGCCGATCAAAAACGCATTCGCCTCTTGTTTCACGACGACCATTCTCTGCAGCCAATCCAAATATTGATTCATATTCGGGAAATCCTGTCAAACAGATTAAGGTATTCTGTGTGTGTATCGTCTTTATAATCATTTGTTACTATCACTACTGGATGTATAAGATTACTGTGCTTAAATATAACTTTTAATGTGTGCGTCGAATATCTTTCTCCTTCCCTCTCTAGAAGTCCTTGCATCATTTGACAGAGCAGTGGTTACTTCCCTCTGCAACGATTCTAAGGTAAAATAGATTGGAGTTGCTGGAAAGGAAGGAAATGTTATACGATTCATATTTTGCTAGTATTTCAGATTTTTAATGCTGCATCTAATGCACGTGCTGTGCCAGTACCAAGTCAGAGGCTGGCATATGCAAAAATGGAAGAAAGGAGAAATGGCTCTTCTACACATCATAATCATGTGACAAATATTCAGCGGTGTAGTGCACGAAGTCTAAGTGGTGGTGCTGCTGCCACTACTGAACCTAAAGTTCCTTCCATTGAATATATTAGTTTGCCCACAAGTCAGTTTTTATATTTTTTCTTTTTCATTTCGTTTTGTTGAAATTCAAGTGCATTACTGAATGTACTAACAGATTCCAATTTTATATTTGTAATGATCAAAAGAATAATTGATATTCATTTTAGTATATCTCTCAAAATCTTCTCTTTCTTAGAAAGTTTCTATGTTACTTTTATGAACTTTAATCAGACAAATCTAGTAATTTGCTAGTTTTTGGATTTTTGAATGTATATCCTGCTAAGAAGTAATTTTTTTTTCTTTATTGTGATCTTCACCCCCTATGATTGCTCTGCATCTTTTTTCTTAATTAGTTCAAAAAAAAATAGTTTGACTACATTTTAAATTTGGTTCAATATATGCATGAACTTCGCTTTCTTATAACCTTCCAGTAGAGTACAGTTTAGTCACTTCTTTAAAATGGAAAGTTCAAATTGTCTCTTCTTTGCAATAGTTCTCGAAATTTCTACTATTTTAGTAATTGAAATTTCAGCACAATTTGTTGTGAAAGATTCACGGACATCACAGTATGATACGACGTTACTGAATCGAGCACGACAATATACCATTGATACTGTTGCAACGACTTCTGCTGCTAGCTCGTCCCTAGAATTAACTCCTTCTGTTACTTCTACTACTACAAATCGGAAAATTCTGGAAGCAGTTCCGGAAGTAGATGCTGCAAATGTTGTTCATGCTAACCCGGAAACTAGAAATGGGATGGCAACGAACAAAGAGAAATCAGAGGCAGGACGAAACAATGTGGAAAATACTCAGTCCTTTATGGAAGAAGAAGATGTGGAAAGACCAAGTTCACCGCAGCCCTCACCTATACCTCCAGTGGATAATTTAAAGTATCTTTCAGTATCACCACCACGATCTTGTGCATCACTTACTGTTCGTGCTATTCCACGAGTTACAAATGAAATTTCAACAAGGTCTGTAATTTGTAAATTCAGTGGAATATTAAAGAATTGGAAGATCAGTTCCATTTGAACTTAAATGTCACAGTCATTAATAACTTTGTGCCACTATTTTGTAAAATTTCTGCAAATTAAAAAATATTTTTCGGATATTTGAAAAGATTTATCAACCAGTGATTATTAGTCGATTTAGCAGCTTTTTGGATCATTTACATTTAGCAATAAAAGTATATACCATAAATTCAGATCATGCGTTTCAATTATGAAAAAAAAAAATTTTTTTTTCCTTTTTTAGTAGCAGTCTGAGTGAGGAAGAAGAGGACGTTGATCTGAGCCAACCGATCCATCTTCCATTTGCATCCAGTAAACTTTTCAAACCATTTTAACCATATTATCATATTTTGATCTCGAGAAAATTTTTTGCCGATGAGAATTGCCGGATCACTTTGTCCAACGTAATTTGTGAACTTTGGGGTTTTGCTTTTAGGAGCTTCATTTTCTGAATGCTTAAACTGGTAATCCGCAATAGTGATTTAGATATCTAGTGATACATTGAAATTTACTTTCCCATTACTTTTATTTTGCTTATTACAGATTTATCTTCTCGTTCGCAGCTCATGGAAAGTGAATCAGCAGATGAGGGAATCTGTACAGGCACTCAGATCGCTCAGGATATATCCAATACGAATGCATCAGCATCAAATAATCAAAATGCAATTCCATCGTTAAACGATATTGCACCGTCGTTGGAGCAGGAGACTCTTATGGGGGTTTGTTTTTTTTTTTTTCTTATTTTCTTTTTCTTTCTTTTTTTCTTCTTTTTGTTTTCTGTTCTGTAAATTATGCATATTTTTGACTGTGCTGTGTTGGTTCGTTCATTAAATTCGTAATGTATACAAATTTTGTTCCTACTGGCATTATAAACCTATAATATTTCCAGCTTTAGTCTAATTTTTCATATTAAGTAAATACTACTCTTCAATTTCTAGGCAGAACATGTTCAAGTGTTAGCAAAGTTGCGATTTGTACTTGAGTTAGTCGAAACACTTATTAATGTTGCTGAAGACAGGGGAAATCCTGTTTCTCTTTCGATGCCGCCACGGAAGGTAAATTCTTTTTAATATTGTAGAGTTTTTTTTAGGAATTAATCCATTTTATTCTCACTTCATTCTATTTAAGCTTTGTCATTTAAAAATTTCTAGTTGGATTGAACTTATTAAGTTATTTTTCATAAAATTTTGTTGTAGAAAAAAGAACGATCAGATGCATATCGTCGAGCAGAGCAGCTAGTTGTGTATGTTCGAGCGCTTCATATGCTTTCTTCAGCTCTACTTCTTGCCCAAAAACAAGTCGCGTCAGAAACCTTGCATCCGTCACCAGCTGTACAGCATGTACTAAACCAACTTAATGATAAATACCACCAATGTTTGGTAGGCATTTTTTTTCAATAATTCTTTATTTGACTTTTTAAAAAAGTGAAGCTTGTAAGTGATTTAAATCATGGACATGTTGATATTAAATTTGAAGATTGTATTTTTATTTCGATTGTATCACTTTTTATTTTCAAAAAAGATCCATCATTAAAAAAACCAGCAAACACGTATTCATGATTTTTCTTTTTTTGAGAATTTTAATAAATTTTCGGAAAGTGCTGACTAAGTTCTTGAATTACCATTTTAGCTATATCCAAACTGAATTTCATGAATATTGCAATGATATTTTAGATACGATCACAGGAGTTAGCATCTCTTGGGCTACCAGGTCCAGATCCTGCTATGGCAGTAATATCAGCCGAACGAATTATGTATAAACATGCCATTCAGCTTTGTCAGAGTGCTGCTTTGGATGAACTTTTTGGCAATCCACATCTCTGCTCTCAGCGGTACTTAAATGATTAATTTGTTTTCCTTTTTATTTCCTTTTTATATAAGTTTCACTGCTTCCCTCTTAAAATGATGAAAAGATATCGACATTAGCTCATTCATTGATTATCGATCTAGAATGTTTAACTCGCGACATGATTTATAAATTTATATTCAGAAAGTAAAATGGATAAAACGAAGATTGATAGAAATGAAGAATAATGAAATTTTGGCAGCTTTTGGGAGAAGATTTGCATTACTCACACTTTCTCTTATCCATGTAACCTGACAGCTGAATTTTTTAGGTATCAAACAGCCTATATGATGCTACATACATTGTCAGAGCAAGTGTCGAGTGAAGCAGATAAACTAGTTCTTTCGAAATATAAGAATGCAGTGGAGAAGCGCCTTAGAATATTGGAGAAGCAGGGATTGGTGCAAGCTATTAGTACAGCATAGTTCATTTGTTACTTTATCTTATCAGATTGTGTTGGCGTTTTTGAGTTAAGGCCAAAATTGTCAGTTTTTTTTTTTTTTAATAATTGAGTAGAAATAAGACAAAAGCAAGACAAAGCTCGATCTATCATCGTTAATATTTATCTTACAATTGTTCTTTCATGTTGCAACAATTTTGTACATGCTGTTTGTCAGTACCATTTTTTTTTCTTTTTTTTCTTTGTAAAAACGAATTTTGTGATATCAAATATTTGTATTTTTATAATCATTTACCACCAATTATCTGTAACATCTATATCTGTTGCATGATACTTATCGTTTTGTCTTTTAAACGAATAGGTAACATTGTATAATGTGGCGAGGCTTATTTCTTATACCTTCGTCCGTGTACTTAACTTTATTTACTAGCTTTTCCTTTTTGTATTTGAAAGACTGTATGGACGCTTTATCAGTTTGCGATGCAAGAAAAGATGGGTAAATATATCGTACTGGGAATGTTTTGCACTGTTTGCCGAGATTCAGAATTCCTTGTGTTTTCTGATTTAATTATGCTTAAATATGATAGAATCGTGCTTTCAACATTCATATATGTATAAAATGGTAAGATGTTTTGCTTGATGAGCGAGGGAGTTGATAGTTACTTTTCAAGCATTGTCTCCTTTTTATTTTTTCCTTACACTCTTAAATTTTGACTTACTAAACAAAAAGCCGAAAATTAAAGATGATAGCGAGACGATTTTGAAAAGATTAAATTTGATCAAATTTGGATATTTCCATTTTCTTTGGAAATTTGATCCCTGCTCATTAAAAAAAATCTCAATAAGTATTTTTTGCTCTCTTCCGGTGTTTAAATAATAATACTCGTGCACAGACTGAGTGTATTATATTATGTCATCATTAACAGTTCTTCTGAATGAGAACAGTTGACGCAAGTAGACAGATATAACGGGGAAATCCACGTAAATCAATTTAAGTTTCTGGGAACCTCATTACAATTTTTCTCGATTTTTTTTGAAAATGCTTTAGTAAAAATAAGCGAGCCCGTTCTTCAGTTCCGGATTCTCGTTTAGGCTCAATCTAAATCCATGATTTATCATACATTCCGTAGGAAGTTATAAGACTTCCAAGATTCAAAAAATTTCATGTATAACACGACTACTAGCTAGGGAAATTCCAGTTATGTTCAGTACATTATTTTGAGAACTCCAATCGCGAAAATTTCCACCATTCAATCTTTTCCAGGCCAGTTTTTCAAGAATGATGGAAAGGTATGAAGCCAGCATTATAATAGGAATAATTTTGAAAATGTAATCTTCAACTGTTCGTTTTGAAAGAATAATAAGGAATATCAGTAATTTGCATAGTGTTTTTGTAATCGTGATTTAAAACAAGTACATTTGGCAAACAAAATGAAGTTTTACATAATTGACAGTATGATTTGGAAAAGCTGAAAGTCTGGTCAGATGGAATTTCTTAACAACCTTTTTAATCTAACTTTGATTAAAGTCTCATTATCAAGATCAAAGTCCAGAAAAATTAGAAAAAAAGAAATTCAATTTCGCTAAAAACTTGACTTAATAACATAATTAGAGACCTAACAGCATAACTGTGCAGCTGTACAGACAGATCAGCATTACATCACAATAATAGTATAATATTGTTAATGTGTTGCCATCAAGAAGATCGCATGCAATATTCCGCTAACGGCTTGATTAGACCATCATGATAAGCTCGCAAAATGCATTCGCATACAAATGTATATTGACCCTGAACATTTACTATTCATCAATTGGATACTTGTTATTAAAATATATGGTATTTTATAGATTCCTAATTTGATTATGAATTTTTTATTGATTAAAAAGAAATTAATCATGAATATTGCTAAATATTAAAGTAGGAGATGTTTGATTCCACTATTTAAATGAAAACTTCTCTAATTTTTACTCGTGTTTTGAAGTATATATATCATGAACATTAAAACATAAAGTTAGTTTAGCTCTTAAATTGTATGGAATCAAAAACACTGTCTACCGGTTGATTATTACTCCAAGTAGATGATGGATCAAGAAGCTGAATTTTTGTAAACACTAATTTTCACTACATAATTTATTCTAACTTTCTGAAGTAAGATTTGTTACAAACCTAAAATATTCCTTTGATAAATCACGAAAACAAATTAGTACTTTACTTAAGTTAATTTGATGTTTGAACTTTGGACATCTGCTTAAGATGATCCAGATTATTCTAGCTAATAATCAAATAATCATTCATTGATTAGAAAATATTTTTTCACTTCAAAATCTAAGAGAATTTGAAATGAGAAGAAAAGAAACGATACCGCTGTCTGGATGAGCATGGCCCGTTGATCACGCATTGTCCTAACAATATCTAATGGGTACACCGGCTCATTACCTTCCACCAAACAAGCAGCTGTTTCCATCAGAATCAGCACACCTGTTCGTCCGATTCCTGCACTGCAGTGCACAACGATTGGATCTACTGAACCTGCACGTGCACGTCGAACCTGAATTTCGTGCATCTTTTTTGAAACTTGAAATATATCAAATAACAGATCGGAAAATGAAAAAAAAAAAAAAAAAAGTTAAATGACATCTTAAGAGACAAACATCTAATTTCTGCATGTATTCTCATTTATAAGCAGATTAATAGAGCAGAATTCGAAACTGACCTCATCGACGAATTCGATAAAATGTTTCGGATCATCTGGCACACCATGATCAGGCCATGCCGTATATTGCATTTGACTTACCCGTCTCTCTTCTTTTGTCTGCAAATTTTTGAAATGATCGAATTGAAAAAGTTTCTGTTCCAAAACATTCAAATTTTTTTTTTTTCTTTTCAATAGCTCAGTAAGTTAGACTGAAGATTTATTAATAATGCTCAAATAAACATTTGCTTACCATTTTATCTTCAATTGATATTTCACGATAAATGCAGTTGGCAGTTTCTCGTTCACTAAGACAGGAAATTTGTAATTGGCCATAATCATGCTTTTCATAAAGTCTAGGCCAGTATTGATGACATTTGATACGACCTCGTTCGATGGTTGTAGTTAGCATTACAATTGTTGTACATAACTGCTCCCAGACCATGTACCAGAAATCACCGGATGTATGTGCAAGTGGTCCCTGAGCTGCTATATATCGATTCACAATACCACTAGATGGAATCTCCATCTGAAGTACCGTATAATTATTAAGTATTACAATCATTCATTATCAATATTCGATAAATGTAGTTAACTGTATGATTAGTGTGATTAATAAATGTAATTAATTTTACTAGTACAATTAATATTTCTTTTTGTGTATTACAATTACTATGTTCTAACCGTTGCAAACGAAAATTGCTTTTCCATACATATCATTCAAAAATTTTATGAAATTTATAAATTTCATAAATCCTTATCTGATAATACGGATTTAATGACGAAATTTTCATAAAATGAAAATCCTTATCATTTTATCTAGTGATAAGAATTTTCATCTAATGATTATCAAACTTTTTGTACAAGCAAAGGACTACATCTATTATTGATTACAACTTCATTCTCATGCAATTTATTGTTTTGAATTTTATATTAAAAAGTTTTTGAAACGAAAGCTAAAGACATGATGAGAAAAAGAATATTATATGACTGTAACAGCAAATTATAATCAAAATTAATGTTGATAAATAGCTTACGTTGACAAATGATGCATTGATATAGTCACCAGAAGGTGCACTTATCTTTACACGGGTACTATCATAGGGACACACATCTCGATAACGATTTTTATTAACATTCAACGACATCTTACAATCGTCCATAGTTAAACCTGGCTTCTTCCGATACAACTGCTGCAATAAGCAAATCTTTTCAGCAAATAATACTTCTTTTGTTTCATAGCAAAATTTGAAATTCGATGAGTACATTCATATGTAATTCGTCAACAACGAATCACGTATGAATTTTTTTCCATATCTCTGGTTTACAAATTTATTTGATTTAAATTTTAAAACTTTCGCCAAGTTCTTGAAGTTATGAATAGCCCAAGTATCAGGTTCCCAAAATTTCTTATTCCTATTCCAAAAGACCCACGAAGTAAAAATTTACTGAACAACAAAAACAGAAGATGTTCCTTTTGCATAAAAACAGATCGACCTCAAATTGTGTGATAATTTTTCCAGATGAAATGGACTCCTTAAGCATGATAAGGGATTGTGACAGCTTATCAGAACGTGGTACTGTATCAGCTACATGAGATACTTCAGGTAAATGTTGTGCATCCGATTCTTCGACATCTTCACCGCATCGATAAACTGTAATATCAAGACAGAAGTGGATTTCTATTTAGCTCCTTCAACTGAATGTTTGAGTTTTATCATTTAACAAAACTTACCATTAGGCCTGATTGTAAGTACCAATTCTCCGTTGGGTGAATCACGTGTTGCACGAATGAATCGAACAACTTTTTCGTGTGGCATCGAAGATACATCCATACCGTTAATTAGTAAAACCTGTAATTCAAAAGTTGAGCAACGAAAAAAAAACTCTGATATATAAATTTCTTGATCTAATAGGATTATTCATTCGAATGTTACATGAAAAATTCTGTAGAAAATAAAAACATTTGGTGTACAATATCAAAAATAAATCGAAATTAATAGAATTATCGTCCAAGCTTTTAATAAACACACCTGATCACCTTCATTTAGCCTAGGATTGCACTTATCGGCAGAGCTGCCAGGTGCAACTCGACTTACAATAACGGGATAATTCTGATCAGCACCACCTTTCACGTTGAAGCCATATCGGCCCTGGACATCTGCTCGCATACGAATTACTACTAAGCCGTCCTCGCTGATCGGCGATGATGACTGAAAACAAATTAATTCATTTCTTCAGTTCCAAAATTTTAAACTAATTCAATTAATCAAATATTTAGCAAAATCTTTTATTTACCGCCAATTTATACTTTTTAACATTTTAATCTGCTTTTGCTTAAAAATAAATTTAGAACTTCTTGAATATCTCGATAAATCATTGTCACCTCTCACAGAGAACAACTAAACTTTACCTAAAATATGGCTCCAATCAAAAATAGAGGATAACTAGAGATAAGCAGTAGATATCATTAAAACTAGCATTTCATTAATTCAATTAATAATTGATAATGCCTTCTATGATAAAAACTTGCAATGCAAAGTTAACCTGGCGAGGTGATCGTCTGATGTATGTCGGGCTGTACCCGTTAGTTTGGTTTACAACTGAACCATACGATGAATAACTGAAATAAATATGCAGAAAAAAGATATAATGAAAATCATTTGCATTAAAAGTTTGAATCGTTATTTGCTTATTGTACATGTATCTTGTTGCAACAATAACAACGATTAAAATTGTTCAACTAATATGATCAAATTAATTGGAGTAAGTAAACGTTTAAGAGTAACGATTGCTTCTTTATTCTTCTAAATACATTTCAAATTGAAGTCCTTTTGTGTAATGCAACATTAAACCAATCAACTTTGTTTATATGAAAGAAGGACATTGTACATGAACTTACCTAGCAAGAGATGATCGTGGGGATCCACCGTTTTGTAATTTACTGTTTGATACGGTACGAGGTGAGTGGCCACGAAGCGGTGAACCACCGATGGAACCATTTGGAACAAAGCGATTTACGGTTGAACCGCTAGCAAAACCGTTTGAAACAGATGCATTCGATGTACTATTAGTGCTCTTGCGACACACACTTTGATGACCATTAATACCGCTGAGGCGATGAATGGTTGTCGCAGCGGAAGTTGCTATGGTCGAGGACGATCCACTAGCCTAATAATCATAAACTTTGATCGAAATTGGTCTTTTTCTTCGACCAACTATTCGATGAAAAAATAGAGCCATACATATTCACCAATAATTAGTCAAAAAAGGTAAAGCAATTGCTGGGAAAGAATTCGAACTTATCCAGAAATTTCTGAGGCCAAGGCCATAAAATGTGCATTTTCATTCACATTAGCTTAATATAATAGGTCTCGAAAAATTGACTAAAAATTAAATTGAAATTTATTACTGCTCTGTGATCCCATAACAATAAGATCCTATAATACTCTTTGATCCCATAACATTTTTTTTTTTTTTTTTTTCAATTCCTAAATGAATATAAAAGATACAATTTGATTTCCAAAATCTGCAATCCTTCCTTATTTTACTAAATCAAGCAAAACAAATATAACAAAAATTTGTGAAGAATTAGAGATTGCTGTGAATTTAATTAATACCGTTATGTCTTTTCGCTCTTTTTTTGCTTTCTAATCAATCTACAGGGAAAGAAGTGGCGCAGTGATGCTATCATTTACTTCAAATCAGTGTTCGGAATCACATTCGTTTGATATATGGCGACATTGATGTGCAAAAAAGGAACAAGTGCTAGAAGCCATGACATGTACAGATCGGTGTATTTCAAAGAAGAATGGCAGTTCGACAATTTAGAAATCGAAATAATCTCTTCCTCTTCAACATGACCATCGCTCTTTTCATATTTTCTTCACTCAATTTATCGCTGGTACACATAAATTTATATTTTTAGCATTCAGGCACTTATACACTACATATAGATCTGAAACTTTCTGAGACAAATACTATCGAAAAATTTCAAGATTGTAGAATTCTATCTATTGCCTTTTCAGGGAAATTGTGAACTACTCGTGGAGCATAAAAAACAAGTCATTAGCAATGCATTGGATTGACTGGGTTAACATAAAATTTCCGACATTGATCCACGAATTTCTCAGAATCTGTAATTTGCTTTAAACTTTGATCTACTTCAAATTTAAAATCGATGAAAAGAAAACGAACTAATTGTGACTTTCCATTCGTAAGCATATTGGCAGTACCACTGGATCGCCAGCAATCTTCATCGATGCCAAATGTAGTCTCACGATGTTTGCTGTTTGGTTGCAAAGTTGCTGAACTACCAGGTGGTGCAACAATCACTCTCGAAGATGTCGTTGCTTCTTGCAAACGCGTAGAAGAATCTCGCTGCGTGCCAGATACACGACATACAGATGAACTTGGAGTACTTTCACTGAAAACAATCAAACTATCAGAATTAATTTTTCAAATGAAAATTCAAAAACTTTTAGCAAAGACAAAATTAATCATTTCTTAGTGCAAATATATGCGAGGTTTTGATGATCATCATAGCACTGCTTCATATATTTGGAAAAAGAACTTGAAATATTTTCTGAGACGCTAATTACCATACCACAATCACTAGAGGATACAAAAAATATGGTTAAATTATGATAAAACCAATACTTTTTTTAATTTTACAGGACCAAAGAGATTATTTGGTTCGTCCATTGTATCATTATGGTCACTATTTTCAACGCTATCTTGAAGAAAGAGAAAAAGCAGTGAATTTTAAATAAGAAGTGTTCTCAAGACATGCTTAAAATTAGAACTAAAATTAAAATCAACTTTCAATTATAAGTAGAAAAAAGATGAAGACTGGTACAGATTTTATTACTACTATTCGATATTGGAAAAGAATAAATATTTCTTGTTTTCAAGGAATTGTAATAAAAATTCCAATATTATTTTATTCAGAGAATGAAAAAATAAAAAAGATGCTTCAGAAGTTCAACCATTTATAACATTTTTATAATTTGAAAATCAAATCTGGCAAAGACGAGCTGAAATTCTTTAAATTCCACTTTCGTGCTTTCTTAGCTTTTTTGTCTGTTACTGCTACTTATCTGCTCAGCATTATATAATCTTCATATTGGCCAAGTACAAAGTAATGTTTATGTGTATGCAAGGCTCAATCATGCTTAGCGGTGCAGGGTACGCCAAGGCACAAAGTATATCATTTCGTGCCAGCCATAACATTTATACTTACTGCTGGATTTTTCAATCTGAGATTGATGAAAAAATGAGACGGCAACAGAAAAAAAGCTCAACAGCTGATCCAAAGTTTTCAGGCTGGCAAAATAATTAATGAGCTGCTCTTGATGATGAAAGAGTTCTGATAGTCTTTCCCGCATCACTAATTAACAGTCGAATCAGAACAGGTCATTCATCAGAATTTATCATTTTTAATAACGAATACTACAACAATCTCTCATTTTTTATGAGAATTATTGGTCCGTATAGTTATCTAGCATTCTTATTTGGATACCCGAATAACTACTGTTCCTGCATTATTTACTGATATCTCTCCGCAAAACATCAAGTTGTGATTAATAGATGGATAAATAATATTGCCAGCAAATGGTAAAACATAGAAAAGTTACAAGATAAGATGCTCAGATAGCGGTAAAAATCAGTGGTTATTTATCCATCCTCTTTAATCAGTCCTATCAATCTGGACAATCGAATGCATGCCATTCCAGAAAACAACAAGATTTTCACCAACTATGCAAATTTATATTGCTTTCTACAAATTCTTAATGAAATTTGTGAAGGAATTAAAAACTGAGCTAAAATATCTGCTAAAGTACCATTTTTCCTACAGTATCATTTATTAAGTAACTAAAAATTATTTCCTTTAAAAGCAAGATTAAAAGATATTATAAATATGCAGACTAAATTAGGAATACGCAAATTTATTTAACTCATTTGAATATTTTAATGCCAGAATTTCGTCCAATAAATATCAAAACCCAAAGAATTCAACATCGTTTAGAAAAGTCTAATTAGTTAGGTGAAAACTGAAAATGACAGAAAATTTTGAAAAAGAGAATCTTATTTTTTTCTCACATGAATAAAATTCATAGAAAATGAATAAAACTACGAGAAACTGTGATACAAATTTTCGCATTTCTGCTCGTTATTGAGTGAATTTCGAGTACGGTTTTTCTGAACTCCATCGAGAGAATTTAATAACATTGATCGAGTTTTATAATTTCGATAGTACACCAGAACGACAAACGAGTTTTTCCTTTTTTTTAAACAACTTTTGCGATGATTGATATAACAAAGATTTTCCCAAAAATTTTGTTCTTGGTTAAATTTCAGCACGAAATTAAACTTTAGCCAATAATACATCTTGCTTGCATCAAAAAGAAAGTAAGTGCTGCACTGAAAACTCCTTTTAAGTTTAATTAATTTTTAACGAAGACGAACTTAATTTTCCCATAATTTATCTAATTAACATTTCGAATGATCGAAGAAACAGAAAAAAAACAGGAAATCTTTACCGGAATCTGGACACATCACTATATCTTGAGCCATACAAATCGATAGCCCATAGACCAACAGCGAATTTCAACATTGTTCAGAAATATCGCAGGATGAAGCGAAGTTATTAGCTGATTGTGACAGTTGCAATAGGAACGGAGTGTGACATCCGAATATGAGGGAATGAGAAGAAATGTGACATCGCTCGTCGTAGTTAGCAGATATGCTTACAAGCGGTGCAACTGAAGCAGTTTATTCTAAACTGATGATTCGAAGACAGATTCTAGAATAGATTCTAACTAAGCTTCATTGTCTTCCTCTCTCAGACACTTCCCATCCGATTCAATTCAAACAGAATAATCAATGCACCATCATTTGCCTCCGAGGAGGCGTTAGTTATTGTCTACGATTTCATCCGACAACATTCCACGACTTCTTCCTTTCTTCCTTCCGATCGTTGACGCCAAACGATGGCTACAAACGTCCAGCATATTGTGATCGCTTCCATACACTCACATACATCACATGCATGTATGTAGACATACACACATACATCGAATTGCATATATCACTCATTTTTCTATAATATTTCTAAGGCAGAATTAGTCAAGATTAACTATTATGGACAAAGGAGCCTAAGGCCACAATGCTTGATGGGTCGAATCAAATAGCTGGGCTGGGTTTGAATCAAATAATGGAACAGAATTGGAGGTAAAAATTTTAAACCCAAATAACTTTTAAAAACTGCACTTGCATGAGTGAAACATGAAAGGGAGAGGATGGAGCAAATTTCAAGGCTGATCTTCACTGCTGGAATATTTTTAGGAATATAATTAATTAGATATTCCATTCCATTGAGTTCTTTCTTTCTACGATACTCGTATTTTGAGCTGAACATCACTTTGAGTTATTCATCACTGAGAGAGAGAGAGAGAGAGAGAGAGAGAAAGAAATAAAGAGAGAGCATTTCGTTGCATCGCAACAAAGTCAGTTGTTTACTAAATAAATAAGCATTTGTTGTGATGAACTGAAGTGAAAGACAAAATTCTGAAACTATCGTATGTCGAGAGTGGATGCTTTCAAAATGGAGGACCGGAAGCTGGAATCATAGTTCTTCTCAATATATGCGATCAAAAGAAAAGATGAAAAGATAATTTAAATATTAAAAATAACAATAGAATAGAGAGATAGTCGATTTTAAAGAGGAGAAGGAGGGAAGATTGATGAAGATTTAAATAATGAAAGTACACAAAAGAAGTAAACTGAATTCTAAGAGATACTGAATCAGTGCTAATCATTGGATTTAATCATAATTATGAGCTAGCTTAAAGAAATATACAACTTATTAAAATTCATAGCTGATAGCTGAATTCCTCTGTTTCGGCCTGCTCAACAAATGTTGTCTCCAATCATTACGGCATATCATATCAGTTGGCATTTATCAACGCCATGTTCACATTTTGCTTAGATGATAATTACACAATATAGAACGTATGAAATATATTTTGCAGTAATAAACAGAATAGCTAAGTTGTTAGAATGATGTCGACAATGTAGGAAGTTAACCTTCCTTGCCAGATGTTTACAAGGAATGATTTCGAATGGAAGACGAACATTTTAAAATGATTTGTAAAGATTTAATGAATATAGGGACAGAATATTTTAATTAGCTAATACGTTTCGTTGATGATTCTACATCCATAGCTTTCAAACTTCTCTTTAATATCGCTAATGTCATTGAACAAAAAATCATTCCTCTTATTTAAGAAATTTATATTTAATACTTTTTTTTAAAACTTTAATACATCTCATCATAACGGTACTTCATGAAGCCAGCCAGAAATATACATTTTCTATCTTTTGCTATTTTCAGCCACCAATCAATAACAGTGCACTTTTGATCTGAAATAACTATAAACAAACATCTAAAAAAGACAAGAAAGACCACAAGTAAGATTAAAGGATGCTAAGCCAAACAGAACTGACAAATAAGCAATCCCCAAAATCTTTTATTTTCAGTATTCCATGAAATTAATGAACCAGTTCTTCAGAATCTTACAGCTACTTCAACTTAATTTACTAGACAATCAATTGCTATACAATTATTTTATGGAATAGCTAATTAAATAACAAATTCTCTGCATCATCGATTGATGAAATACTCAAGCATTAACAATGTCTGATGACAAAAGAGTCCAAGACAAGCAATGTTAATTAACATTTCACCAGGTACAGCATGTTTTACTTTAAGTTATATTTACCTTTTCCTGATTTTCAGGAAACATTTTTCCCTTGAATTTAGTAAATATGTTAACTTTTTTTTTTTTTTTTTTTTGCTGAACCGATATAGATTAAATAAGACACCAGACACCAGTTTTCTTAAAAATCGTTTTTCTTCGAAACGAAAGTTGAAGGTTAGAAAAATGTGGTCTTGTTTGTTATCTCTTGATGATAGTAAATCGTTGAACTATTTACAAACAAGATGACGCCCTAAGATCCAAGAATATCTCTTCATTTTTTTTATTTCAATCTCCACATTTCTGTAATACTATAATCCCGAGATTCTCGTATGAAGTAAAACAGAAATATTAAAATTTATAATGATAATAGAATGTATTTTGTTTGCAATACTTCTCTCTCTCTCTCTCTCGGATAGGCTTAAAAAATGATGTCTTGCAAGGGAGGGATGTATTCAACTGAGCCTTTCCAAGGTTGAATTTACCGATTAAGTGCCCTTTTAAAATTCATGCCCATTTTTGGAAGAAGAAAGGGTGAATGGTAAAAATTTTTTTGCCTGTTCAAACATTAAATTTTTAAACACAAACGATCAAATATGCGAGAGGAAGTGAGAAATTCTCGTCCTTTTGAAGAGACATATGTAAATTTTTTGAATCAAAATATACTATAATTTCTACAAAAATTTAAAACAAAAAGAGAAAAATTTGATTGGAACTATAGTAAAATATTAGATGATTATCATTTATTGCTAATATCAATTTCAAACAATAATCATTTCTTAGATTTAGTTAAAATTAATTCATTGCTCGAATTTATCAAATTATGAAAGACGATATATGTAAAATAATATGCAAAAAACATACTACATTCGTGCCGGTAATGTTCCAATGAAAAGCATTTTTGTCAAGCTTGCTGATGAATGAGATGAACTGAAGGGGATGGAGAGAAGAGAAAGGTCAACAACGAAATACTTTGGTTAACCTTTTTCTAATCATCGAGAATCTAAATGATAATGACAAACGAGGACAACGACTGCAATGAGTGAGTTCTGAGGAGAGTTGTGCGCGATACCTGCATGCAGGCATCTAATTATAATGCAGAAATTATTCGTCATGTAATCTAAAAATTCTATTTTATGACCTCTTTCACACCTTCATCTTAATGGACATTTCATAAATTATTCTCCCTCTTCACTCCATTTGTAAGAAATTAATTCGAATTTTCAGAATTTTTTCTTTATGTAAAGTCCATCATCACAATTATTTTTCGACCAGAACTGGATTCAAAGTCTTAATGTGATGTTGACAGTAATGAATTTGTAACTAGATTATAATAAATATTTAAAATGAAATAGGATAATACTTCTAAATAGTGATAAATGAATAATGATATTTAACACAAAACTAATTAAATTATATTTTTGAGCAAATTTTTAATTGAAATTACTTTTAAAATTGCACTGAATGCAAAGGATATTGGCACTGCTGCTATTTTTGCTATTTTTGGAATTTCAATCAGACAGCAAACACCAATGGAACTTACAACAACCTTCAGAAAGGGTTCATTTAGCACCAACTGACGATATCTTAGCCGGATAATCAATTATTAAATTTTATTTCGTGAAGGTAAAAGTCAATTCTGTGTAAAACCCTTTTTATAATTCCATAAATTCGCACTAAGAAATAGCTTTTCTATAAAAAAATATGATCGAATGAGAACGATGCAAATATTTAAGCACAAATGGATGATCGAATATCACGATCGCGAGGAAGTAAAATCAAATTAATTTGATTAATTTGATTTGAACTAAAAAAAAAGATAAAGAAGGAATAACATCATTTCTCATTAATTTTTCCGAAATGAAAGGAGAGAATAAAAGAAGAGTCGGACAAGAGTTCATTGCATTCGTAACTGTCGAAAGTCTGTATCTGAAGGTCTAGGATATTACAATCATTAAATTAATCTGAAATAGTACCAATTATCTGCTTGATATTATTGTTTTCTCAGGCATTTGGAAAAATAAAGCTTCCTAACGGTAATATCTTCCAAATTGAAGGAGAAATCTAATCAATTGATAAGACAAGGGAAGAAGTGATAAGAATGCGATAAGAAAGAGAAAGACTGAAAGTGGAAATCTATCAATATCGTGAATAAAACGATATATATTTCTATAAAATGAGCAATGACGAAAACGAGATGAGCTGATAAGATAGTTTCACTTCCGGAGAATATACTGATCATGTAGTTATATCGAACAGCAACGAAATTTTTCTAATTTTCGGCCAAAAGTAATTGGGAAGAGTTTCATGCGTAAACGTCATAAATTATGTTAATTCGAAACGGAAGTTCCTATAAAATCCTTTAAGAAAAATTGTTACGAATTATTCAAACTTGAAAAAAAAGAGATGTTCAAGAAAGTATGAGAAAAGAAGTATACAAAAACTTGTAAAAACATAGAAATGCCAAAAAATGATATTTAAATTCATTCGACATATTGAACTGGCGAATTAGAAAAGGTTCGCTAGAATAATAGAAACTAAGAAAATATTCATTCTGCTTAAAGAAAGTGAAAAATGATGGGAAGGTTAGCGATTATTTCTGCTGTTCCGTCTTTTCTCGAAATATTTTTATCATTACTCGTCGCACTTTGTTTGATTCAAAGAGTATTGAAAAAGAAAAAAGCCACAATCAAGTCATATTTATTGAACATTGTGCAAAAAGTTTTGAATAATTTTCAAACAGCATCGCCAACAGTCCATCGCGAATTTAGTCAGAACTGTTCGATTTATAGCAAAGGGAGCAAGAAATATTGCATTTTAAGTTAGCAATCAGGAAAAATTTCATGCTATATATGAGAAAATGACAAATATCATACTATTTCTTCCTTTTGCTAATACTTGCAAACTCAAACTCATTATTACTTTCCAGTTCATTATTATTTTACCAATTGCTCCAATCTCAATTCATTACTATTTCTCAAATGAAGCAAGAAAATAGATCAAAAACAAGTCAGATTTTAACTGATTAATGGTTTGAATAAAATCACCATTCATTTTTAAAATTTTTGCAACTTGCCAAAAATCATAAAACCATTAATTAATTAAAATTTGATCTGCCTTCATGAAATAATGATTTTTTCAAAATCGTCTACCAAATAAATTACGAAACAAAACCGTTTATAGTTATGAGATAATAATTATAATACGGACAAATTACAGGAAATGAAATGAAATGTTAATTTTCAGAAAGTGTTGATAGTGTAATGTGCAATATGAGCACAACTGCAAAACAAACTGACCAGTCTCCGGTGGTCATTCGATTCGATTTTGCAGTTTCAGTGACCATCTCTTTTGGAGATATAAACTGGATGATAACTACACGAGCAGATCAGTCCGTAAGAAATAATCAGGCCAGTAGACATTCTTTGAATTAAATGTGGCTGTGATAGCAAAGTTCACTTTCATATTGATATTAATATCTTCGATGATGACCTTTTCTGCATTAACATTGTAGAAATTTTAACTTAATTATTATAAAGGCTAACGCTAAAGACAAAATGCATTTGAAATGATATTCCTTTTACATTATAAGAATCATTTTGGAAGTTGTTTTTAA
The DNA here is from genome assembly GCA_000499405.2 of Onchocerca volvulus. Lineage (NCBI taxonomy): Eukaryota > Metazoa > Nematoda > Chromadorea > Rhabditida > Onchocercidae > Onchocerca > Onchocerca volvulus. Next base: position 5,891,291 of record HG738139.1, on the reverse strand, counting down.
AAAATTAGTCTAATTAAAATGGGCTGATAAACTATATAATACCGTTGCACAAAAATTAAAACCAAACTTGGATTTTAAAAGGGATGCAATAAAATGAGATTATTAAATATTTGGTAGTCTTATAAGAAACACTTATTTTTCTTATTAATTTTATATGTATTAAAAGAATCTTTTTTCTGCAAGTGAAACAAGTAAAACTCTCAAAATATTTTAACGCATAAAATATCTGATTTTAAAGGAAGAATCCGAAAAGACCAACAACTATCTTACAAAAATTTCAATCATTTCAATTTCGAATCTATTTCAGTCTAAATATTGCGTGCAAAATGAACGTAGCCGTAGCATGCAGTCGCAGTATCTTGCGATAATAATTTACTAATTTGCACATTTCTTGCAATAAAAGTCTAATCGGAAATATATTATAAATGACAATTTGAGAAATGAATAAACGCATGCAATCTTTTGATATCTTCTCGAAACAAAAATATCTTTCTCGAATCTAGCAAATACGCAAACAAGAATAGAGCAAAAGATCATTATGATAAAGTTTTGCATGTAAAAGCGTTTCTTTTTCACCACTCAAATATGATGTTTACATTCACACTCATACCCATACACACTGATATTTCTAATCAACTAATCACTAAGTTAGTAAAGAGATGAAAGCGAATGAAAGCGAACTAACTGAAGTTAATAATCTATTGAGAGTTACTAATAATATATGAAAAAAGCATGGAAAGCATAAAAAGAAGTAAAAAGGAACCTTTGTTCAGTGATACTTGAATTACCGATTTTGCAACTAGCTTTGACATTGTTATCACCATTATTATCAATACTTTTCTCTTGCCCAGCAACAGTATCACTGGACTGCTGAAATTTCGAAGTGCCATTCGAAGCAACCGCCGATGACATTGGTGATAAAGTTGAAGTGTAACCAGTGAACTGTCGCGAATTGTCAACTGTTTTGGTAGATGTCCCCTTTGTTCGAGTGGTACTGATGATCGTCGCAGTAGAAGAAGATGGTGACACACCTCGAAGACGTCCACCAAGCCATTTTCGTAAACAAATTTGCGATCGACTACAGTAAATAGAGTTATTACTTTAAAAGCAAAGCAAGGATAGAAGTAAGGAATTATGAGCATTGCTTTTTCACGAATGATTCCTGAATTCCGCACAATTCAATTCGTTTCTTGAACATTTCATATGCTGCTATCATTGAACGTATTTTCTATTTCAGATAGCTGCTAGTGCAGGATTTGAGGGATCATTCGTATCTTTCAATATAAGCATTTTAATTGGCAGCATAAATTATAAACCGCAAAAAAGTTTTGCAAAAAGCAACTCATGCATTGTAATTAGTTCGGTAAATCCACTCTCCAGTTAATTGCATCTTCTTTCTGTGATACTAATTTCAATATTTTTAAAAATAGTTCGAGATCTATTAAATTCAATTATTATCAGTCTCCTATCAGTCTTAAACTAAAAATTATATCAATCAACAAAACTGAATGACACGTTAAAATGAAATGAAATTTATAAGAAAATTAAGATTTTGATAAGAATATCACTGAAAAAATACATGTAGATTATTAATAATTCTCATATTGTTGTTTCATTATTATTTATCAATTATTACTCATCATTTATCAATCCGATGAGAACATGAACAAATAGAATTTTTTGTATAATTGAGTCCAAATGAAGCAATCTATCTAGGAAACGAAATCCGAACTGATATGTCTTAAAACTAATCCATCGTTGATTTTTAGTTGGTTAGTAAATTAAATAACTTGGTGGAAAGTTTTTGCAAATTTATAACTTATGTTGAACGACAAGAATAGGAACAATGCAATACCAGAAAATACGAGATGTGATGGCCGATGAAGTAGTCTTGCACGATGAGGCGTAATCTCGAGAGTCTAATGAATTACCATTCATTGTGGTTTGCGATTCTCGGTTTGAACGCCTAGAAAAAATGATTTAACCTAAAATAATATTTGAAAAAGTTGCAAATATTTATGAATGAAGGATATAAAGAATTAGCAAAATTTCAAAATGCGAAAAGAATTTGAATTGTTAAAGTAAGGACATAACTGAAACAAAGGGATAGAAGTCCGCAGATCTTTTGATAAAATCACTTTTGATAAACTGCAGTAAATGAGTCAAAACTAAATTGCTGATGCGTGCAAGATAACAAATAGGCTTCTTGGCCACTGTATCAAGAAGAACATTTGAAGCCTGAGCCTGAGCAATAAAGATCGGCAAAAGATTCTGATGACTAGTAAATGAGTGAAATGGGCAGATAAGAAACTGTTTAACAAAAATTAAAACAAACCTTAAAAATGTGCGTTCGACACGAGCTCGTCTCCTCATTTCTTCCATGCTTTGATATTCTGTTCGCCCACTGAAATAGCCAAGGATTATTTACTTTCAAAAATATCATTATCATCACTACTATTTTCTCTTATCATTTTTATCACTAGTTACTCATATCGTTCCTATTATTTTAATACAGATGAAATAATCTATTAATAAAACATTAGTAGATTTCGTTTAAATTGTACAGATTATTTTAAACTTTATGTATGATGAAAATTTGCTAACGAACTGAAAAGATGTATTCCGTAGACTGAGCCAAACATATGCTTTTAAAACTTTCTGAATTTCTGTTTAAAAAGATTGCTTAACGTCAGGAGTTTTGGCAATAACAGACTTTGATGAAATAACGGCAATATGCTAACGTAACAAGTTAATCTATTCATTTCATTTGTTTATTGGTCATAAAGTTGTAGGAAGTGTCAAAATATCCAGTTCTTCTGCTATCACTTCAAATGATATTATCATCGTCGTGATTGTTATCACGATCATTAACACTGGTTATCATTCACTGGTTAAGATATTATCATTAAATACTTCAGAAATATTTAAACTGCATACCAAATATTAATAAAAGAAAAAAATATGCTTCGATTAACTAAATACTGGCAAGAAGATGAGAAAAGTTTTTCAACACTTCTGAGCTGTACGACACATGTTCCCGATTTAATTTCATGAATAAAATTATTGTAAACTATTCGATCATCCAAGATTTTCGGCCATCAAATTTAATGTCTTCTCTTGGATTAATTTTATTATTGCTCCAATTTATCAGCCAATATTACTTAAAATATCTCAGTCATCTCAGGATAACCCATCGCCTTCAAACAAAAACTAAATTTGCAGAATGATAGAGCCAGCAAACATTTGATGGTTTATTTACTACTTGCTTTGAATATATCATTTCAAAAGCATTCATTCTTCCAACTAAACGATGGGATGAAAGAAATTGCTTAAAATGTTTCAAAATATAAACCAACTTTTCAATGATATCTAGCAAATTTCTCCACGATTTCTGCATTTGTAAAATGACAAAGCGGTGAATATATATGTGTAACACAGCAGAACTTCAACTAAATGAAAGCATAATAATTCATTGACAAGTTGATCAATCTTCATTTACCGTATTGATTTTGTTCCATTCACAACACATAAACAAATAGATGGATCGATGGATCGATAGATAGAGAAATGGAATACTAATAATACGATAGTTTTTTTTCATGAATATCAGTAAAAAATATGAGTCTTTTGATAATTGAAAAGACAACAATTGTGTGCTTGTAATTGAAAAAGAAAAAAAAAAAAAAAACAGAACAACTTCTTTATCTCAGGATAATCAGTTCTTTCAAACAAAAGTTTTTAATCTGCAATAATGTATTTGAGGGATTATGAATTAAAATTGATTATTGAACGAAGTGATTTTGAAAAAATAATTGACATGAAAAAAAAATCAGAAAATCCGATTAAATAGAAATTTTGTAAAAATTATATATTTTTTTTTTAATTTTTGGAAAAAAAGCTATACATCAAATTTTCCTACAAAAATGAGGACGAAATTTTCGAAAATTGAACAGAATAAAAGGCAGACGATAAAAAGATTAATAAAATTAAGTTTACATAAATTTTTTTGAAATGAAATTGGTCATATTGCAATCAATGCGAATCAATGGCTGATAATCACTGTTATCAAGCAGAAAGTAGAGTAGTTCAGTTTTTGTTGAAAAACAATTAAGGATAGGATCTTGGCGGTGGTCTTTTTTTTTTTTTTCAAAAATCATTTTAAAAAAAAATATAAATTATGATTATGATTCCCTTTCCTAGAGTGTTTTAGCAAAAAGAATTTAAAGTCATTATTTTTCTTCCTTATAAAGGACAGATAATAGCCAAGAAAAGGATAAAATTTAAGGACAAGAACTAAAAAGAGAATAAAAATCATTTTGGAGACATAGGATGACAAAATGAATGCCCTTTGGGAAAAGTACAGAAGCAGATACAAATGATTATTCACTCAAAATTTCTTCAAACCAATTTGCTCATTAAAAAGTAAAAAGTATGGAGAAAAGACTAGCATAAAAGGAACTAGAAGAAATATTCATGGTGATGTCCAAAGAGCTATTATTGCGATTTTGAAGAGAAGTACGAAAAATTACTTATATCTTCCAGAATTTCAAGCAAAGTAATAAATATTAAGCCTGATATGATGGAATAAAAGCCTGAAAAAGCCAACAAAACACAACTCTGAACAAGACAGACTTATCAAATGTTTTTTATTTCGATAGCAATACTGCCATTCCCTTTGGCAATCTTTTCTTTAAAACCGTTTTGATGGATTTTTTCGTTCTGGAAAAAATGACTTTTTCTCTTTTCTTTTCGAAAATGAAGTGTAGAAAGGAAAGGAATAGAATGAAAGCAAAGCAATCCATCCTAAAATTTGCAAAAAAGCTAATGAGTCAGAAAGAATTCTATCACACAAATACCGGAAAACAAAACATATCAGATAACTTATCCTCGCAAACTTTTCGCTGAGCAGATGGATGATTAAAGATCAAGTGAATAAAGTTGCATTCTCATTCATAATTACTTTGTGATTCTTGCTTGCAATAATGTCGAAAGATTTTTTGTTTTATTTGCAACTGTAAATTTTTTAAAAATTAAAAAAGAAGTGTCATGAATAATTAGAGCTAAAATAACGGTGTGTAATAATAAGATTTACAGTTTAATAATATAAACGGCAAAGAAATTAATGCCGGGAATGGTACTCTTAGTAATTTAGACCGTTAATTGGGTAAAAAAAAAAATAATAAGTAACCTTTCATCAATGACAATATTTCTCATTTAAATAAAAATCTTTTTACCGGTGCATTTACTCATTCGGAAGTTAAATTATTTGAAAATTTTTTTGTCAATACAAATCATTTAGAACTATTTGTTATTTTGTAAATGCGTTTCTTCAAGAATTAAAATGAAAAAAATAAAAGCATTTCTTAACGTACTTTTATCTAATTATGATATCAGCACTTTTTGACAAACAATTTAATATCATATAAAATTAAAAGAAAAAAATTGGAGATAAAACATAAGAAATTTGAAATATTTTAAATTAAATCATCCATAAAGTATAAGTGATGCCAAAAACTCCGAAAAAAAAAAAAAGGAATTGAACTAAATTTTTTTAACTAAATAAAATGTGAAGTTGAAATAAGGAAAAGCAGAAGGGAAAGAGAGAGAGAGAGAGAGAGGGAAAGAGAGAGTGAGAGAGAGAGAAAGGTGAAAAAAGCAAAAATGTAAATCAATGAGTGAAAAAAGATGTTGAATTGTCTGTTTCGAGTTTATTTACATAATACAGAGAGATCACGATCCATTCTGGTAGTGTACTTGTCTATCTAAACATTGATGGAATTTCATTTTACAACTCACTAATACTACTACTAACTGATCTTTGTACAAACAAGAAGATGAACAAATGAACCAATATCAGGTAGAAGCATCTGGACAAATGCATCCGATGGTAGTATTCTTTTCGGTACTACAAATATCAATGAAAATTCTTTGTTGAAGAATCTTTCAGGAAAACTAAAGAAAACTCAAGTACGGAAGAAAACACAGAAAGTCCATAAATTCAAGATTCGCAAGATTCTAAAGTTTCATTACCTAATTAGAAGTATATCATCAATTACTGTAAATCTTGAACATTCAACAACCTGTTGACCTATGACCTACTTGGGAAGGTTAAAGTAGAAAGGCACTTCAACTAACCTATAGCGAAATCGACTTCCGATGCTAAAGAATGATTTTGGTGGGGGTGCCGGAGGAGCGATAAGTCGAAAGAATGTATGATGTTCAATGCAACTCTTCCATAACGCTTTACAACTTTCCGGATTTTGAATGTTGAAAATGACCACCGTATCTTCTTCCATCTATAGTTCACTTCAATTATTACTTTAGAATGATATCTTGAAGTAGTTACAGAATTTTCATACATCCTTCAGGAATATTCTCTTATCATAAATTCTCCTCTTTTTTCTCGAATTAAATTCTTCAATTCCTTCTCTCTAATTGACATTCTCTCTCTGGAATGATACAAATTTTCAACAAATCTCTTCATTTATCTTCTCTCCCAATTTTGCCTTCTATTTAAATACAAATGGTCACTAATCGATTTTAAGTGACATCTCAAAATAGCTTCAAACTTGATGTCTCCTCCCTTTTCTCCTGCCCTCTCAGAACTAATCTATATACTTACGTTATCATTTTTGATAGTTCGCATATGTATACTAAATAGCTTCTTCTTAAATGACAACTTCATAATGGCACACCACGGATAGATCGATTCACGACGATTACATCGCACAAGTACGATACCACTATTGCTTACACCAACTTCAATCATTGCACCATTGCTTTCCTATACAAATATCATTTACTCAAAATTAATCAAATTTGAAAAATGATTTTTAAAAAAGCCACTCAATCACTTGAAAATCCGAAACTAATTACTCAGCAATTAATTATTTATTATTCCATGACCATAGGTTATTTGATTAAAACATAAACAATAAGACCCTGATTAACATAATGAAGTAGAAAATACAATATTGAGCTTCAGAATTATAATAAATATATAATATATCATTAAAATGTTAACCTTTGCTGGATAAAGATCGACACCATATAACTCGAGATCTTTAGCATGTTTTAAAAAATTAAATTCCGCTTCAGCTGGAGTTTGTCCTTTGTGAAGTTTATGCAAATCGATTACATTCTTAACTAGAGTGGTACTTTGTTCAGGAACAAAATGGAATTCGTCAAGATATGAGGTACCATGTTCTTCCTCACTATAATCGCCAAACTCTGCTGAAAATTATACTTTTGTTGGTTTTATTTTTCTTGGATTTTAGTTTATTTTTTGAAACAGGGAATCGCAAATATTTTGAACAGCATCAAGTTTAGTAAATTAGCCTAACTAAATGGATTCAAATTATGTTGTCAACTTATTTTTAGAACTTTTGTCAACGATATTTTTAGAAATTTTGATTTAAATAAAGATGAAGCATACACTGGACAGCATAGCTGGCAAGCATTGCGACAGTATTTTCAGGGCAAATTAATCGACCGTCCAACAAATCTTTTTTGAGCTGGAGAAAGACATGGTATCTGCAAAATATATCATTCTTAGAGAACGAACTGGCAAATAAATTTTTCAGATCAACATGATTAAGAGAAAATGAAATTATCGTGAAACGATTAGAAAATCAAAAGCTAAATTTATCCATTAATAGATAAGAAATTTTTATAAAGATTGCACAAAATGATTCGTTTTTAATTTACTTGAATGTATAATAAAAAATAAATAAAACCTTGTGTATTCTTCCGTTAGCTTTGACGGATCACTAACATAAAATTTGAGACGGAAATGCAAGTGATAAGGAGGATCTGAAAAGGAATTTATAAAATACTATATAGAAAAATATAAGAATTTTATTACTGAAAATATGGAAATTTTAAAATTCTAAGCTCTAAGCAAGAACTCTAAATTTAAACATTTTTTTAAAATATAACAATGCCAAAAGACTAAGCTGAGGAAATTTCTTTCGCACAAAGATTGAAAACTATCGAGATTGGCACTGTCATAGCTCGTAAATGAAAAAACATTTTGAGGAATCTAGTCTCGATCCACGTCATTTTGTTTGCTAATTCTAAACTATTAAAAAACTTACAAAATAATTGTTTCCTGATCGATTTCGTGGGATCAAGCCATTTCTGAAAGATGAAACAATGCCAAAAGTAATTATTTGATTCCACGACGGAAATTAAAATATAATGAAGGAAAAAAGCACGAATCGGTCAATTTCTTAACTAATAACTTTAGTAATTTTTTCGATTTAACTTTAATGAGAAGTATTATTCAAACCTTAACACCACTCTGGCTGGTCTCAAGGGCAGATATGTATTGCAATCCAAAATAATCCTTCTCGACCAATTCAAGATGTTCAAACACCATATTGAGTAATATCTGTCCCTTGGCATGACGCTGTAATTAATTGCAATAATATGAGTATAATTTGAACAATTTCAGAAGTTTTGCTCAATCTGAGTGTCGCCATTCATAAAATTATTTTCGCCTATATATTTGCCGTTTGTCGCCAAATTATTCTTACTTTTCATCCAAATATTATGACTGCTTTTTCTCTCGACTTCACAACTGCAAACAATTGCGCAATACGCCTACTTCCAAAATGGCTTCGGTAGTTGATCAGAAAAAAATATTAGGAACTTTGGATGATAATCTAAAGGGCACAGATGGCTGGAATCTTTTCTTAGTTTTTCCAGTGCTTTCTAATCCAAATATTCAAGGTCTTCCTTTATCGAAACTTAACCTTCCGTTAAATATGTTTACAATGCAAATTTCAAATTTTCTATTTAACAATATTTTTTTTTCAGCAAAAAATATATGGAATAATTTAATCGAATGATAAGCAAATATGCAATTGCTTTCATGTTTTACGAATCATTCAGCAATAGGATTTGGAATTTAATTTCCTAATCCTAATGAAACATTTGAAATTTTTTTTTCTCTCAAAACACAAATTTTTTATTTCAACTTTATTGCTAAAGTTCCCAATATTGTTGATTCAGCAAGATGAGTATAGAAGTTTAGCAATGAACTAAGTTTTTCGATAGCACGACAAACTATGACACCATCGCCTCAACATTTCTTTTAAATATTATTTGATTTTAACAATATCGTTTCATTACTGCTACTTCACACTTTTGAACTCATTTATTTTTTTATTCCCTGAAATCCGAATGAAAACTATTATGGAATTTTCTTGAAGATTTTAATTCAACAACAAGCCATAATAAAGATAAGAGAAAGAAGAAGTAAAAGGAAAACAAACTTCAATTTCGAATTTTCGTTCAGTATTATCCAGGAATGTGACAGTACAGGAAATTGTACGAATCGGTATTGTCAAGCTTTGCGGATTCAATCCTTCCGATTCCCGAACACTGTAGCTGCCCAAACCGAATTTGATCATCCCCTCCTCATCGCTATAATAAGCAACTTACATCGGAAAATCTCGATAAGTTGAAATTCGTAAATACATGAATAAAAGAATATAGAAGTCGCTCTGTTTATTAATGCATCAGCGATAAAAATAACCTGAAATCAAAAACAATATATATCCATCGAAATTTACACTGCAAGTATCGAAAACATATTTTTTTTTTTTTTGAATTAACTGTAAAATATTTTACGAAATAGCGCGTCAAGCATATGATATTGATTAAAATTCTCTAAAAACTTTCACGCACTCGTTTTCTGACCCAAAAAAAAAAAAAAAAAATTGTCATAAAAACTAAGTTTCAGATATCCCAATGTAACATAAGAATAACATAAGAATGCGAAAACAAACTGATATGCTCAATATGCTCAAAGTGTTGTCAAAATAATCCTGAAGTTTCAGTAATTCCAAATTTTTCAATTTTTTAATTTTAAATATATGATTTTTTGAAAATTATGCTTTAACATTAAAATTTAATTTTCCTTTCTATTTGGAATTTCTAATACATTTCAAAAATTGATGGATATTCAAAACAAGATTTTTATTAAATGAATAACTGACAATTTCTGCGTGTGTTTTAATTTTATTGATTCAAAATTAAACTTGGAAAGGGAATTGATATTTACAACTATTCAATCAGATCGAACTGCATTTGTAAGTACTTTTTTGGGAATTCATCCATATTATCGAACTTTTTCACTAATATCTATAGAGCTAATGATAAGAGATTTTTTTAATAAAATATATGATTTTTGTCGAAAATTTTTCCAATTAAGATTTTATTAACATCTAAAGTGGAAATAAAAAAAATGGAAGGAAAGAAATGAAAATGATCAATGCATTAAGAAAGAAAAGGCAATTTTTGAGGAGAAATAGTGAAAAATCCTTTCTGAATAAATCATTGTGGATAATAACAAAGTGCTAATAATAAAAGATAATAAGATTATAATAAAATGCTTCAAATCATACTTAACAACTGATTGGATCCAAATCTATGATTTCAATTAAAAATTAAAAGACTTCAAGATTCATTCATTCAATTATCAAATCCATTTTGTTCAAAATTAAAGCGAAAAAAGAATTGAAATGAAATAATTCAAAAGAGAAGCAAAGAATTGAAGCAAAATTAAGCATGCAAATGTATATTGAGAGCAGATATTTATCATATCTGAAGATGCGACGCATCCAACGACAATCAATTTCCTTCTACTGCTGCCAAATGAGTCTTCTGCTTACTATTACATTTTTTTCCATTACTTTGAACCTATTTTATTCAAATTTTTTCTATTTCTTAAAAAAAAAAGAAAAAAAAAAAAACTACTCGCTTCCAAAAAAGGGATCTTTACTAATGTTCGTCCGAAAACCAGATAGGAGCGCTTTTTTCGTACCAGAATCATTATTGTTTTTATTACACATTAAAAAATATATCCGAACCTGCTTGCCTTTCATCCGAAAAATTGCTTTCTCTGAATTCCTCATTTTTAGCAGAAAAAAAAAAAAAAAGAATCAAATAAGTCGACGAAGAAAGCAATATTGAAAATGTGGAAAAAAAAATATTAGAACTAAAGGAATTTTCAAAAAACGAGTTCCATTACCGAAAATTACTGTGATTCAGAAAAGATGACAAGAAAATTATTAAACATCGCATCGTACATAAAATTTCAAGCAACAATTCCTTCCCAAAATGGATTCAATACATGCATTGCAAACACCAGAAAAGAGGTCACTGTTGTAGTTGCGCCTTAACATTAATTAGAATTAACAGTATCAGGAATAGTACTAGTAGTAACAATGGAATAATTATACAAATGATCACTAATCGCTAATCATTAATCATTTAACTACCTATAATAAAAGCTTTATGAATTGTTGAATCTATTACACAAAATAAATGTTTTTTAGCGGTTCCAGAAGTACTTTAAGAATGTTCATTAGTTTAAACAACACAATAAGAAGAGTAACTATTTATATCGTACTTTTAGCTATTTTTTCTATCATTCGACGAGTTATATTCGCTAATAATAATTAGTATCAAATTTGCAATGTGAAAGGGATTTGGAAAAAGAAAAATAGGATATGAGTAATTAAGTAATTAATTAAGCAATCAAGAATGAAATAATAGAATGAAATGGCCGATAAAATTGTCAATAAAAGCAGGATGGGATAATGACTGTGATAAATTCTTGTAGTTGAAGATTAAAAAAATTTTGTTAACTGTGGAAGTTTGATGGTAAATTCACTATTATCTTTTGAGAGTGAAATAGTTGATATTTCAACGACGAACTGCAATACAAAATACGGAAGCAATGCTGATTTGAGAAAAATCGATTGAAGCAATGGTCATTTCGACAAGAATTTCTTGCAAAGAAAGGAAAAGAATAATGAATGGAAATGTGATAACGAATGCATAATATTGATATCACTGAACAAAGATGAGAATCTACCAGTCCATCTTCTATCCACAGATAAATGAGGACATCAAAAGCCATGGCGCTTCTAATACGATCGATCGATCGATCAGATAGATGGGTTTGTTGAGTGCTGCACTAAACTTATTTTGCATAAATGTATGATTAATAAGCATACCAGATGGATGGCTTATTATCGACAGTTATATCGCATTACAGCGACTGCAGATGGTGATATTGACGATGATATGATTTGATATGACATGATATGATAAAAGAAAGTTAATAATGAAAATTTATTGTATCAAGTAATATTTCACTATTTCTGCTACTATATTATGATCTCTTCACTATTATATTATCATGATAAGCTATGATATCATTATCCTAAATAAAATACAGTAATGACAAAAGATAGTGTTGCTCGATAGCCGTGTAACTTCTATTGAAAAAAGATAGTGATAATGACATTAAATATTTCCAGAAGTGACTTAATGTGATCTTAAATTGTCTTTAAAGCTAAAACCAATAAGAATATATAAATATCTTCCGAATGAAGCGAAAATATTAATATAATCTGCTCAAGTATTATAATCAATTTACCAACCTTTTTCGAGAATAGATGATCATCGAAGGTAAAGAAGAAGTGGAAAAAGTGAACAAAAATCGGCAAGAACGTACAAACGACATGGAAACGACAAGAAACGTACAAACGACGTATTGTACACCGAGTTAAGCAACTCAGTGTACAATACGACAACTAACTTCAGATGATGGCCATCAACGCCATCTACCTATCTGTCGATGATGGTTCAACCACCTGTGTGAAATGTCCCATTTCATCATTTTCTTGCATCACTGCTAATAACTTTTTACATGCGAAAACCAATTATTGAAAAACTTTGTTCGCAAAGCGAAATTAGAATGAGAATGACCACCAAAAAAGTTGAAGTGTATCTCAGAACCCTACTCATAAATGACATCAATTATGCTTCCTACTCACCACTTTCCTTACTTCAATTCCTCATTAATTTCACTGATGGGACTAATTTTTTGATAATTTAGTTCAGATCTACAAATGTACAACGAACCAATTTTACTACATCTCCTTCTATTTATACTTCAGATACAGAATGACTTGGTCAAATGGATTTTTGCTGTACTGCACCTTTTTTTCGTAATATTTATGTACAAATACAGCACACAATTGCTTAGATAAATGGAATTGATAAGTTTCGAGGGGCAACGGTGCCAATAATCAAAGAATGAAGAAAATAAAGGAAGCCTAAAAGCATCATCAAATATCTCAATGAGAATCCATCAATTCGGAGAACAACAACTCGAGTACCATCTATCCATAATGTGATTCCAGGAAAGAATAATAATGTATGCAAGAGTTGAGGGAGATGACCAATACTAGACTATATAGATCGAAAGAACAAGCCTAGGCCTTAGCAACCATTCAAACTCTCTTTTCCTCTTCTTCCATCTAAGCCAATATTCTGGTGAAAGCTACAGCCAAACAAGGAAATTTGAGCCATCAATTTGTGGTCTAAAAAATGATTAATGTAGCAGTTAAATAGTGGAGCTTTTTTCATTACTAATGCACTATAGTTAATTTACGGAACAAAATCCAATTAGTACCTTTTAGTTAGAGCTTCAAAAAATTTTTCTTTACGAACATCCATGAATATATGCAAAATTATGAGTTTTTAAAGTAATACAACTTATCAGCAGCTATCATATTGTATTATTTTACCTCAAAAATCTCACTGATTGGAATTATTTTCAGTATTGTATGGAATATTTGGGGGTCAATTCACACATTATATCTTATGGCCAAGTTCCTCACTTTCAAAAACTGAGATTTTTTAGTTTCAGAAAATTTGAAATCGAAAAGATTGTCTTATTTTAATGTGACGCACTTCTGGAGAAGCCGATTGAATAAATGAAAACTTTTGCTTTCTTTATCTCTTCATGTAGAGAAGAATCCTCCATAATGTGCCAAAAATTACATTTAATTAAATTTAATTAAGTTTAATTAATTAATTAATTATTTAATTAAGTTATGTGAAAAATCATTAAGCAGTTTTTTATGAAAGTGCATGTTTCATTTCCATTTCCCCTAATTCGCTTTCAAAAATTAAGTTTTGCAATTTAATTCCTTATCAGTGAACTTTATAATCAGTTTTAGATAATAAAAGTGTTATCAAAATTACTAAATTCATTCAAGCGTATTAGATTTAATATAATCGTCCTGCGATATTTTTCAATTTCATTGAATCTCAAGATTTCAACTCAACGAGATGCGAGTGGAAAAAATATGATTTCTGCTCTCAAATGAAAAAACTTTAGTAAGATCTTGTCAATATTAGGCATATAAGTGTTATGCCAAATGATCTGGCCTTCAATCAGCAATATTCTGAAGGAGTGCAATCGATAGATAAAAGAGAAGGAACGGAGGAGAAAAGAGGAATGAAGATGGATGAGCGAATGCTTTTAACAATATTCTCGTTCCCGACAGAAGTGATAAAGTTCCTCAGTGTTGTAATGATGGCACTGATAACCTTATCATCACAATTACACTTTACTACGTCAATCGAACATATCACAAAGTACTAACTACCCATAATTTATACTAGGTTAACGGTAATTTGGTAATTTAGGGATACTTTTTGAGATTGGAGAAAGCGCACGCAGAGGTAGTAACATGACATTATTGTAAAGGATGTTTTTCGAAAATTTTCCGAACGGATTTTAATATTGCAAAATTTTTTGAATATTTCAGAAAATGCACGTTACCTGCAACTATAATTTGTTTGGCGAAAATGAAGCTCATCAGCTGAAATAGAAATACCAGAAGTGGTAGTAAAACTGCTCGTTGTACCGGGAGATCTCGTTCTCGATGAGCAAATACATAGTATACGATGATAAAACATTCCATGTACAATTTCAAATATCACGTAAGCAAGGAAAAAATTAGTTGAATATTAGAAAGAAGATAACATAAGATTAAATATGCTAGGAAGGATTAAACTTTCAGCCAATGCAATGTGTTTATTGCATTTCTATTGTTCCTCATCCGGCTATCAGATGATTTTTCCTGGCAATGTCCAGAGATGACCGTCAACGAAAATTGTCCATTAGAATTTAACAATTCCAGACTCGATAAGGATTAAAAGTCAATGATAGCTGAAGAGGCAAAGGTTGCCACAATTGAAATTTCATTTTATTACATAGGAAAGGAATGAATATGATTTATAGGAAGAAATGGAAGAATCAGATTTCATTGCAACATATTCGATACGCAGACGTACAGGGCTTTTGATGATTGGAAGAGGCAGCGACGGCCACTTATGGAAAGAAAATAAGGACACTAAGCTGAAGGAGAGAGGAAGACAGAGAGGTGGATTGAGTAGAAATTGCAGCATGACTGCATGCAAGCAGCATGCAGAAATATCACTTTTAAGCTGCTTCACTATAATTAATTACATGATTGAGGAGGAGAAAGTGATTCCTAACGATACACAGCAGTTCAGATCTGCATTCCTGCAGAAGCAATTTTATGATAAGAATGGCAATTTCAAGATAGGATAAATGTATATTCAGCAAGTGATTCGATCTGATTGGAAAGAGACAAAATCAGTTTGAATCTATGATTTGAAGTGATAAAATTAATCTGAATCCATGATAAGATTGAGGAAATCTCTTCAACTTCAGGAATCTTGATGTCCAAAGAGTGCTAGAACTTTTAGAAGATTGTTTTTAGCTATGTTCAGAGTGTTAAAACAAGTTAAAATTGATTCGAATAATTCTACTGCAATAAATATGTGAAAAAATTTCTAATTTATAGCGAAAGATAAGAGAAGTATAAAATTACAATCCTAATAAGGAAGATTTTTGGATTTTAAATTTTTCTCACGCATTGTTGCATTTCAATCGCCAGAAAGATTCATCACTCTTTAAAGCATATTTCAGTTTATTGCACAATAATGAAATGCAAACAAAAAAAATTCTAGTCTTGTAGTAAAATTTCAAATAAAAATATTTTTAGAATGGAAGATGAACTGAAATTTTTGGATTTCAAAATGAGTTAATAAAAAATAAAAGAAGATTTAAACTTGAAATGTTTGAATTTCGAAAGTTTTCAATTGATTTAGTAATCGATTAATTAAAAATCAGAAGAAAAAAGAGTGAACGGTTGAGTATATGGGATGCAGCAATTTTTGAGGGAACGTTACGAGGTTGCTGCTGCCGTTTATGTATCATCTCAGTTGCATCTGTTGCCAGTTGAATGTATAGCAGCCATTATCATACCTTTCCGTCCTTCGTTATAATCTTCTTATTTCTCCAGAAAATTTGTTTTTTAAAAAAATCTGCGACTATTTTCCTGCGACGAACTTGCCAGACAGTACCAAAGCTAAGAATATCGGAAAAGTTATAAGTAAAGCAGGAAATATTGGAAAATTGATAGGTAATTTCATTTACTACGCAATTAATATTGAAGTAGAAAATATGCATTCAAATGGAATGAAATAATATAAAAACATGGAAAGTAAATTAAAGGAATTTAAAGCATAGGTTGAAATAGTCTTTCTGATGAGTGATTATAAGCGATAAGTGAATTCTAGATGAGGACAAAGAGCAAATGAAAAAGAACTTTTCAAGGTGAAATCTATCCGATGCCTCTTTAAATTACTATTGAATCCGTTCGACTCAAACTGGCAAACTCCACCCATCTTTCCTCTCTTTTTCGATTTTTAATTGCATTACAGACAGCCATGAACTAACCATATTAATGATGACGATGTCATCAAGAGAATACGCAAAAAATTGTTATTTTTAACGAAACTTCTCAACTGTACAAAGATAGAAAGAATAATTAGTGGCCAGAAAGATATTATCCAGCCAATAAGGACGAGAAAAAGTAATAATTAAAGGAAAGTGCTTATTTGATATTCTAACAATGTTCAAGACATTTTAACTCTGCTATAAATTGCTATGCGAATTTTCCTATTTGGCTTAATGAGCTTTAGTATGGATATGTGAGATTTTCATTTGCAGATGGATAAAAAAATAAGATATTTAGTTTTGCATATTTTCGAAAATGAAAGATTAGTTATCAGTAATACAAGAATTTTAAGAACGTGTTGTATTCCAATGATTCTTTTGTAGAAAAAACAACGTAAAGAATTTCAAATTAAAGAAAAATTTTACACTATAGACACCGACTGATTACTTTAAAATGCACTAACAAAAGGCGAACAAATTCATTTAGCATTTCCATATGGTGAATTTTCTACAATAATAGTTTAAAGTTTCTTTTTTTTTTCTGAAATTTGCAAAATGTAGAAAAACAAAAAGAAAAGATAAAAGATGGATGTGAATTTTGTTGACTTGAATGAGAGAGAAGAGATCTGGAGAAGATGAAATGGGGGAAGTCTTGTGCGGGCACGAAAGGTCAGTTTGCGAAGGTCATAATGGATTGAGATGAGCCCATCTTCACAAATGCTGCAGCGGAATGATATTATGCTCAGATGCCAACAACAATCATCGGCTCTCTCGTTGTTAGACAAATAAATGATTGATCATGGGTGGTGGATGAATTGATGAAGTGGCAAATATAATTCTATCATTTTTTACTTCACTTCTATCGCTGTCAAATTTCAGGAGAAGTTTGAACATTTCTTCAACAAATTTTTAATTTTCAAATTTTTAAGACATAATTTCTTCATTAATTTATTAGTACGCAAATAGTTTAAACAAACAAATCGATGAAAGAGGAATTAAAGTGTCTCAATTTTTCTCTTCAACCCTGTTAATTGCTTCGTTTATTTATATTTGAAAAATTGCAATTATAATTGTTAATAAAAAGCAACATGATAAAACATCGATCCACTGACTTATTCTTGGCTATTTATGTCGAGATATCTCAAAAAATGCCTCAGATATGCAAAAAAAAAAAAAAAAAAAGATTAAAATGCTTTTAGAAGTTTTTCAATTTGGTAAATTGATTTTGTCAACGAGAAGTAAAATTATTGGATCGGAACTGCGTAATCACATTTGTTTCCAAAAATGCTTTTAATTAATTAATTTTTTTAAATCAATTAATAATTAAATTCGCAAAATGCTAATGTCTTCAAAAAATGAATTCCATATCGTCTTTTTCATAATTCTTCTCATTTCTAAACGTTATCATTTTCGCTGTCAACACAAAATAATGTTGACTAATAATGAAATTTTCATTTTGGAATGGGTTGAATAGTAAATTGATATTTCATTTATGGTGAATATGAATTTCATTGCATCGCACATTACTTCAATACTCCTTTTCCTGCCTCGTACTTTTTCTATAATTTCTTCATGCTAGAATGTGGACAGAAGGATTAGGAAAAAGATAAACATAAACAAATGTATCGAAGCATTACAGTTAATCATAATTACTGGCCCAAATTTCCTGTCAATTTTTTCAGAAAGTTGATACCGTGCTCTAATTTAAGTTTGAAGGAAATAAATTTCCCAAATTTTGTTTTTTTTTTCTTTTTTTAATTTTTGTGCAAGTTTTTTATTTTTTTCGGAACTTTGTAGCAATCATTTTGTTGAAGATTCAGTTTTGATCTTTTCGCTTTTTCCAAGTTTTTTTGTTCTTCTGTTTGCTCGATACGAAATATTTTCTAACAATCAGCAGATCTGCGAATTAGAGCTAAAATTCAAATTTGTGAAATGTTTTGCTTTATCTCCGGAATTTCAGTCTTTAAAGCATATTTTCTGCTCATTTTTTAGCTAAAGTTTTTGAAAAATTTAAAAGAAAGTTTCTTTTTAATTAAATTGAGGGATAGGCTGAGAAGATTTCTTTTATTTACAATAAATATTTGAACGAATTTTTTCTTTTTGAAGAGACTTCATTCTTTTTAATTATTTAATTGTAAATCGATTCATCTCTTTTGCAGTATTATTGTGTATTTTTAATTGCTACTTAAGCAATTCGTGCAATCAATTATTCATGGATGGTTAGTGATTAACATAAAGTAAATGATGGAGAAAAGTAAGAATTGCTTTTTGGATTTCCATTTTTATTGTCTCAGAATCATCCTTCATGTCTGTCACTTCTTTTATATCATTCTCTTTTAATCTTTCAAAAGCTTTCTTTGCTATTCTTTTAATCTTTCAAAAGCTTTCTTTGCTATTCACAAATATATTTTGATCTTTGAAGGAAAATACGATAGTTCGGTGAATTTGTTAGATAAGTTAGATAGTTGAAGGAAACTGAATAAGCTTAAAATGACGAATGAATAAAAATGTGAAGAAAGTGATGG
This sequence comes from Onchocerca volvulus, assembly GCA_000499405.2. Taxonomy (NCBI): domain Eukaryota; kingdom Metazoa; phylum Nematoda; class Chromadorea; order Rhabditida; family Onchocercidae; genus Onchocerca; species Onchocerca volvulus. Next base: position 5,872,124 of record HG738139.1, on the reverse strand, counting down.
ATGACTGGAGTAGGAACTGGCGCATTTGTCCCAACAAGATCGAAGATTGATTTTATAAAAAGAATCAGATGACAGCAGCTCTGCAAAAAATACGAACAAATGAATTCGCTTTGTGAAATTTGAATTTAACTCTCTTGCTCTCCAATTATGATGCAACTTACTTAATTTCAAATATTCCACTAATCACCTGCTTGACTTTCGGTAATTTTTTCCAGATCTTTCTATTTTGTGCTTATTTTAATTTGTTTCGCCTATTTTTGTTTAACAAATAAGGAATTCATCATTTTACAATCCATGCTCGATATTTTATACATTATAAAACAGGCTTTTTCCCTGCTCCTCTGACTTTCCTGGACCCTCTCAATGTCACTCTCACGAGATCAAACTTCTGAAAATTAGAGTATCGAGAAAACAATCGAAAAGTTTGCTGCGCATTCCAGTGATAGCTTGGAAATTTGTTTTTCTTGAAAATCAATAAAACAATGAACCTTTTTCTTTTACAGTCTTGAAAAATGGTATAAAGAAGATTAAGAAGTTTGAAATTAGAAGACTAAACAAGATTTGAATTTTTTTTGCTCAACTATGCATTCGTTGTGATAATTTTGATATGTCAACTTGGGTAAATTGGTAACAATTATCAATTTTTTCCGATTTTCTTCTAATATTTAGATGAGTGGAAATAATCAACGAGGTCTTTTAGACCCCAATTTGATTAACAGTTTTTTTTCTCCAATGAGATCAGAGAAAGCATGAATACGACGGGATGAAAGTAATCCACAATTGAATATTTTACATTACAGTATTGTCATCATTATTTTCGTTGCAGATCGAAATTTCGCGCTTAATGATAAAATTGTATATTGATAATCATTACTTCAAAAATTCAAAAATCCTTTATTTCTTTAATATTTTTCAATTTCATGACTTTTTTAGAGAATGTAAAATCACATTTAATTCACTATAATTAATAAATTGCAGGGAAAAGATTACTGCATTATGGAAGCGCTCATTTAAGATTACTTCATAAGATTATTTCGTTATCGATTTTTGCCTAATTTCCACTGATCAGATGAATCCAATGATTTGGCATAATATAACTATGTTTTCTCATTGATATCTTAGCGTATATTCAATCAATATTCTTTAACAGTTTATCTCTCTGAAATCGCGCGAATTTATTTTTTTTTTTTTTTTTGATTTTATTCTTTCATAGCGATTTTCTTTTAATTTTTAAAGTTAGCCTTTTGTTTAGCTTTTCCACATTACATAATTTTTCGTAGTCTTCTAAGAAGATTAATTGTAACCACCGATGAATTGTACAGAAGAGCACAATAATGAAACAATTTTATTCTGAAGTTGATGGATGCGATAGAAATTATACACATTCATACAATTATGAAAGCAAAGAAGTCAATTCAAATCATTTAAACTATTTTCAGTCTTGAAAATAAAATTTCACATCTCAACTTGTGATTGAATCATCTACTTTTGAAGACTGATATCGACACTTCGAGAATTCAGCCTTCAAATTTCAAAACCACTTTAAGATATGTGGGATGTCACCAATGTCCAATGGAAAATATCGAATTGCTATGTGAATCACCGAAAGATTTCCTGATTATTATAAAATGGAATTGATAATAATCGGTATATAATCAAAATATCCTCAAAAAACTCCGAATGCACTTAATAGGATGAAAGAATCTGAAGCAAGTAATATTTTGATTCTGTTCGTATCAACAGGTCACGCGATTTCCTTCGACCTAAAAGATTGCATAATTTCAGTGATGTCTGAAACCTATGGACAAGTATTATTATAGTAATTATGCACTAAAAATTTTTATGATGCAGATTTATTCTGACGACTTCAAATATCATTAAAAATATTACAAATAGCGATAACATCGATTTTACCGTTTGCACGCCATAATTCGAAACAGTTCCACTTGGAACAGGCCTTTCAAGGAGTGCTTTAAATTGAAAGAGATGGCAAAATTAATTTCAGATTGATCAGAATGAAATTTACTTTGTAAAGAAATTAACGATTCATTTCTGGCAATCTAATGAAGGATAAGAGAGAAAATAAGCTCCACGTTCTTCAAACTAGATGAAGTGATAATGAGTTTACATTCTTCGATTCCATATCTTTAATTTTATTGTAGGCTTTAACAACATTTTCTTAAACATATCGCAAAAGCCATTATTACTGCTTTTTTGTTCTTCTATCTAATCTATAATGTGCCACTCTTGCTATACTTTGTATGTGCTTAAAATTTAAATCCGTGTTTTTGTATTTCTGCACTCAATGATTTAAGTTTTCGAGTAGATGATCTAAATGAGTCTAAGAATCAAGTTTCACTCAAATTATTCATAGTCGACTACATTAAATTGCAAGTTGGACGAACTGCTGTTTCAATTCCATCTCTGCAGTCCAACTTTTTCCACATCATTTCATCCAATCAACTTTAAAGTGCGTATAATTCGTCGTAAAGTTCTTTGTTCTAACACTTAACTAATATACTTCTAAAAACTAATTTTTATGCAAATATTAAAGATACATTTCCACATTTAATGGTAACAAATAAACTTTAAAAGACAATATTTACACTCATGACATTATTTTCTACGAATCCGTGCTAACGAACGGCAGCGTACTGCTTCGAAGAAATGCTAAAAAAAGTCCCGTCGGAATCAGAATCCAATGCAACAGATGCTGGTGATAATGGTGAAGATTTGATTACGGGAATTTCTATTTCGGAGAAGAAGTCGATTGATTCTTCCTCGAAGAGCAACATGGAGAATACAGCCGAGGGCAAATTATTGAAAAAAAATTATCTCTCACAGCCGTTCTTTTTCAATGACGACATCATTGGCCAGAAATATGTGGAATCAGCAAGACTTCCACGGGTAAAGTATGTCCAAGATACAAAAATCATATGGGAAAGAACACAAAACGTACTCGAATTACCAATTCTCGGACATTTCCGGACCTATGAGAAACGCGTGGAACGATCATGTCCAAATCCATGGCGTCGACACGGAGCATTACTAAAAATTTATGAAATTGGTGGTTGGATCTCAAAGATGGAAAAACAACAGATAAGTCGTCGAAATCGAAAATACTTTTATGTAAAAGCAGGAAGTAAACCATGTAATCAACCATTACGACCGCCGATCAGTATTCGGGAGAGTAAATTCCTACCACCATCTTCAGTTAGTATTCCATCAGCAACGAATCGAAGCGTGGAAGAATTGGCATATGTGGCAGCTATACATATTCAAAAAGCAATTCAAAATTCCGCGTCGGTTTTTCTAGAGTCGCGGAAGATTGAAAGAGCAGAACAAGATAAAGTTGACATAAGGGATGGCTATTCAACTGGAAAAATGAGTTCAGCAGAAAGAAGTTCCTCTGCACAACGACCTACTCGATCTACACTTCCACTGGGAACAGGTTCTCGATCCAGATCATTGAGTTTTTTAGATCGGAAACGACGATGATCTTGTGATAAATATATTCTTTTTTCTGTCCGATATTACAAGGCTTTCATAGTGTCATTGAATGCTAATACACAAACCTTTCATTTTAACTATTTAATTCAAAGTCAATACATCTGTGTGGTCGTCCTTTCTTTAGCACATTTGCATGGATACAAAAAGTTTATTAAAAATTCATCAAAACAACATATTTCAAATCTGCCAATAAAGCTTTGTTTGAAATCAATAATATTCATCAACTTCAATATGACATTCATTTAAGAGATAGAAGTTGTATCTTTTACATGTGATTTAGTTATACAATCCATGAGATGATTTTAAAACATCGAGAAAATCATTTTTTCAAAATAAAAGAAAATGAACATTTGATAAAGGGTAATGTGAAAAAACTAAAGATATATTAATGTTATGTTTCCAAGATATTCTGACTCCTAATGAGAACTTTGTAATATTAGATGATCCCAAGAATTAGATCGTTTTCATTAATAGAGATTGCAAATATGTAAAAACAAAAATGTCAAATTATTAAACAGTCTTCCCAAGGAAAATAAAATACGAGAATTAACCCACATTTATTTTAACGAACACTAGAATTTTGATTTTTGAACATCAGATTGAGAAAAACTGAATATAAATTTTCTTAATTATTTTACGAAACAATTAAATATGAGCTCAATACGAAATAAATATAGTTATGTTATCTTTTCGGTTTATTTTGAATTGCATTTCAAATTTAGAAGCATTACTTCCGAATCAAGTGTGATTCTTCTTTTCAAAGTCAGGGTAAAGAATCTAATAAGGTCAACACTGAAAGCCTACAAATATGGAATTGTTTTTTTCCGGTGAAAAATTACAAAACGGTTTTTATATGTCTTTATATGGAAAGTATTTTTCGAAATAAATCCAGTACATGGTGAAGTTGAAAAATTAGTTCTGCATTTTATCAATGGTATAAAAATTGAAATTTTTATGGAGGTGAATCAAAAAAAGTTTCATGTAATTGTCGATTTTTTTTTTTGTCCAACTAAATAACTATTAAATCGATCTGTACTGCAACATGAAACAGAATAAATCATGATGGATGTTTAAAGTGTGCATTTCTTCAATTGAATGATTTTTATAGAGAAAAATGATTCGTAAAAAATTTTTTTGAAGAAAAAAAAGTTTGAGGTTGTATTCATGACTACTGGCTTGGAAATGTTACGATTTGTTCATCGCTTTGTTATTCCTTCGTAATTACCCCTATAACGCATTTGTTCAAAAATGATCGCCTAAACTTCGTTACATTTCTTTTCTGTCCACACAATTATTATATTTTCGGACGATGTTCGGAATACTGAGTGTTATACTTTTCAGTTTCTCTGGATCAGCTGCTTTTAGCTCAATTTAAAATCACTGATATTTCAATCTTTAAACAATAAATTTCTTTACTAGTTTTAGCCGTAAAAGAAAAATGCATAAAAAACGTAAAAGAAAAAATATATATTGTATGTTTGTTTGCCTGAACTACCAAGATAAATGCAGGAGTGGTCATGAATTCAAGCAGTAAAGCAATCTGAAATTACTACCCTAAAATTAGTCTATTGATAGGATGACAAAATCACAATGCTCTTAGTGAAACAAATTAAACAAAGAAAATCTCAACTGGATTCGATGAACTCTGTAGAAATTCCACCTTAAAAACCTTATTTAATTCCTTTTCAATGTTTACCGAAGTTTTTTTCAGATTCTAATTCTCGGTTTCTGATCCACTTTGTTGATTTGCATCCTTAACATTAATTTGGAAATTAATTTTATTCGAAACTTTTTCGACTGATTCAATAATGAGATAACCGAACACCCAGCCTTAGTGCTCGTGACACTGTCTGACACTATACAAATCTCACGTCTAAATGGAGTGGTCTTGATTTCCCATTGTAAAATTTAGTTTTTACTTCAAGAGGAACTAAAAAATAAACCAAAGTTTATGGAAATCGGACACCTAACAAGGAAACACTTCATAGCAATTTGTTGAATGAATTCCTGTCAGACAGTCTCCTTTTATGCTTAATCTACTTTTATCAAGCAGCAACTTCTGCCAATAAATCATGCTTCGTACAATGCATAGAAGAAAATGTCTCAAGCCCTGAGAGAAATTATGCAACAGAATAACTTACGCAGATTAATAAAACTAAAATACCAATTGTGCAATTTATGTATTTAGAAGTATAATGAATATATGTTATTTTGATATTTGCTGTAACTATTTTCGAATCTTTCAGCTTTTATGTGTTCATGTGTCGATATATTTTGCACCTAACAAGGTGTTCCATCTAGCATGTATTCAGACGTCCTATTCAAAGCTTTTGCAAAATGAACAGCTGAAATCGGAAAATATAAGAAGTGTTTAAATTATATAAAAGCACAGCACTTCAGTAGTGGCCCTATAAGTGGCATTCAGATGATGGATTTAGGAAATGGAATTAAATGATTTTCTAGCAATTCTAACTAAATAAATTTGAATCTCAAGCATTCATAAATAATCAAAATTGAAAATAAAAGGAAAACAATACATAAAAATTAAGTCATGTATAAGAAATTAAGAGATCAGAAAAAAGTGCAACAAAAAGAAAATCACTTCGAAATTTTACCAGATAAAAACAAAGCAAACAGCACACACAATTACAGAAACACTGAGGGATGGCTTGACCTTTATTTCATAATTCGCGCTAACAACTGAAACGCGGCAGAAACTATCCGATGTTGGACATTATGCAAATTCGTGTCTTACTGTCGCATCATCTATTGTAAATGAAGTCTAATGTTTCTTCGAAATCTTCCTTGTCCGAGAGGACGAAAAATATGTTGAAAGATATATCAACTTGCAATTAGTATTCATAAATGCAAAAAAAAGAAATTTGAAGGAGAATTTTCGCAAGATTTTATAAAATTTATTTTAAATTTTAAATTGCCATATCTCAAATGATTCTCTCATAAAGCATGCAGCTGAGAATTTAAATAATATTGCAACTGCATGATTGCTACATACGCAAATTTATCAGTGAGTATGAGAAGACTTCTGTATTCCTTTTTTCTCTTAACAGTTAATTAAATGATGGAAGATTCCATTGCAGAGCAGTGGCACAAAAGAATGTTCATAGGATATATATGAATGATTTGTTGGTGAATACGAGGAATATCCTTATCATTTATCATTTTTCATATTCATATTAAATGATAATTAAAAATAAAACAATAGGATTGTGGAGACTAAAAATACTTCAATGTCGGTCCAATCCCAGTAGAAAATGGTCGCTGTTGTATGAATAATAGTGAAATTGTTTGTCATGCCATGAAAAATGTCCGAGATATTGATAATACTATTATCACGGGCCATCCTTGTCATTGTCCCACCAGTCAGATGATGTCAACGATATTCCAACAAAGTTAATAGTAATACTGTGGAAATTTCTGCGCTATCATTTGCTTCTAAAAAAATTTTAAAGATTTTCAAAATTGGTGCTCTGCAACTTCTTCAATGGATAGTAATTGATAAGAAGTTCAAATAAAAACTGAAAAAATTTTGTTAGATAGCGTTTTATTTCAGTTTAATGAGAGAAAAAGGAATTAATGGGAATGTTGAAGTGGATTGTGAGCAACTTATAATTCGAAATGAGGTTACAAGCTGCAAAATTGAGGAAGGGAGAATTATGGTCTGACAATGAGCCATAAAAAATAAATAGACTGCAATTTGCAAGCTTCTGCAGGCTTCTCTTCCCACCGACCTACATTTCAAGCCTGTTTCAGTATTTGCTATATAAGCATCTCTTCCCTGAATTTCCTCATAGCAACGTAAACAGAAGACCTCTTTTACAAGGATTCAGTAAGTTTCAAGATTCAATTATTTAATCAATAATTACTTAATTGATTTCTTTGATCTTTCGATGACTGAAACGACAATAAATTGCATTATAGTGATGGTATCGTCGCGATTTGCCACAATATTACTATTAGCCTTGTTGACAATATCGGTGACAGCATCTGGCTGGTGGGACGATGACTGGGATGGTCCGTGGCATCATCATCATCAACATCTCGGACACTTTCCGGGACATCATGAACATCACGGACAATTCCCGTGGCATCACCGTCAATTCCATCATTATCCACATCATGGCGATTATCATCCACTGGGCCACGGGGGATGGAGCTGGGATTGATGCGTTTTAACGAAATGTTCAACTATGTCTATTTTTGGCAGTTTTTAAAATATTTTATAAATTATAAGATTATTCTTTATATTTACTGATAAATGGCTAAGTTACAAACATCAATGTCTTTAGCAGTGTGTTTGTATGAAACAATATGCTTTCACCGCTATAATTGATTATTACATAATAATTTACATATGAATCGCTGTGTGGCAATAGTAATATTGTGATGCTGATAGAATGATCAAGCCATTTATTAAATGAAATACGAAAAAGAGATTTTTTTTCTTCCTTCCTCTATTCAGCAATCTCTTTGCATGTTACAAGATTATGTCATATTTGTTAAAAATACAATTATCCAATCTTTTAATAGTTGGAATGCAGAAGTTACAGTTTGAAAACATTTATGGCATTTCTTTTTATACAAATACATCAGAAAGGCAAGGATAGAGTATTCAGTATTTGAAATGAAGTTTGACATTCTGCTATGTAACTCACAATGCCAAAGTTATGCGTGAAAAATTCAAAGAACTATGTGAAAAGACTGCACTTAGTTCTTAAATTTTATGAAATCTTGAGAAATTATCATTTAGTAGAAAAAAAAAAAAAAAAAAAAAATTGCAGACGCAATTGTTTGTGAAAGAGTATACAACGTCATGAAAAATATGATGTAGATTTTTAAATTGTATTTTTGAAAAACTAATATGCTCGCTACGATAATAATTGTAAGATAGCTCTTCATTAAACATATAAATAGATTAATTTTTCGGCTCAAAAAGATTTTCTGATCACGGTCCTGTGAAAGATTCTGCTGTTGATGATAGAGAAGATGATGCTTTTAAATCCGTAATTTTTTTCGAATTAATGTGTCTGCTGGGAGGCGATGTTTCAAATTTGACAGTTACAGTGTTTTGTTTCTTCGCAGTCTTAGCCGATTCACTTGAACTTATGCTACTTAAACTCATTTCTGATATATTTTTCCGATCAATTTTATCACTCTTCTGATATGATCTCATTATTTGTTCACCGTTTCTTCGCGCAGTGCAAAAGCTTGACTGTTGAGTAGAAGATGTACATAACATTGATACTAAAATTATTTCAAAATTCATTTCCAAATTCAGAATGTCTGGCAACGTAACAGAAAGTAATAAAGAATGCTACGTTGTCATTGGCGTTAAACACAGAAATCCGCAGACGTAAACAAATAACTGTTTTCATCAAAGGATCATCATGATAGCAGCTGATGAACTTACGCAGTTCTATGGGTGATAAATGATTTCGTGCTGATAAGATGGCACGGATTTCTTTACGGCTACGATTAACACTTTGACTGAGTTGCTTTTCTTTTTTGAACTGACCATTCTCCGACACGCTACTCTGAAATCTTCCTATCGTGAGCTTACAATCACTTTTTAGTCTTAACCATAATGGATACTAAAGTTTGGCTCAACTATTCTGTCTGAAAAAATATCTCATAAAAAATATCTGATCTCATATCTTCAAATTAGGCGACAGAAATAATTATTTTCCATGGATGTAAATGTTTTTCAAGATTAATAATCAGATTAAATAATTTGATATTATCGGTGGGCATAATAGTGATATAATAGGAATTAACATAATAGTCATGCAAATCTCGAAATGTCGCTTTAATCTTTTTTCATAAAATCATGAAATTAAAGATAAGAGAAATTGCTAATTAAAACTGCAATTATCATGTGGAAATTTTTTTCTTCAGTGTAATTATAATTATGATATTCGAGAATGACGCTCTGGCTCAGTTCTGAATAACCTTTCTATTTCAATTATTCTTGGGATTCTGAACTTGAATAATAATGAAGATTCCAAAAAATTATAGCGCAACTAACCTGTGAGAAGACGAAATTTTTTGGCCTAAATTCAAGTAAGAACTGAAACATCTTTTGCTGTTTTCTTTCCAAGAAATCACGGATAATCATTGGTGCAAGAAAGATAAGCGGCAATAGAGTCATTATGATGATCATTATTACTGCTTGATATGATTGTATTGTTCCGAACTTTTAAAATTATTTCGCTTTTTTCTCATAAACAGATACCATAAGTGACATATTTTTAAAATCTTTGTTCGTTTGGATAAAATAAACAAATATTGAAGTTTTGACACATTTTTTCTATAATTATAAATCTTACTCGATTAAAAATCTCATTTTGCCTTTAAATTTTTTTATTGTAATCACAAAGCTCCTTTCCAGTCGATATTGATTATCGATTAAAATTAATATGAGTCATTTAAGCTATACCTTTTAATTTATAAATTTTCTTTTAAATTTTTTAAAGAAGAAATTTATGAGAATACAAGGACTGTTAATTGCCACATCTCTCTTGTAGTAGATCGATTGCATAATGGAAATGTTTTAAAACAAATTCAAAACGTATGGTTTGTTAGCTGAGAATTCCTGGCTGATTTAATTTTTGCAAATGTCATCATTATCCGATTGTTTTGAAGACTTTTGATTGCAAGGATTATTGTTATCAATCAAAAAAAAAAAGAAAGATATAATAAGGATCAAATTGGAGAACATCGAAAATCAGCAGGTCTCGAAATAAGATTGTTTATGAATTCACTAAACGTTTTTTACTTTTTGAACTTAAAAAATAAGCATTTCGTCGAATGAAATGAAAATAAATCCTATAAATCAAGTTCAATTTTCATACAGTATAGGTGTAGTGCATATAGTATTAAGTATATGTAATAAATAATCACATAAATCAAATATGTCAATTAAAATTGGTATAATTTAGTTGTTATTGATTTTGCTGGTTAATTAAATTGCAAAATCTTTTCTGCGCTAAATTTTGCAGTGAATCTTGTCGAAGAAATTTTCAAGAGCACATGACGATCATGCATACCATTTGAATTGTACAACCGGTTCAGAATGAATTCTTTAACCAAACAATGCTCTATTTTAAAACAAGCATTATTTTATACATCAATAAAATGAGTGTGGCGATAATTTTCAAGGAAACAGTGATATAAAATTTTCATATGAATTACCGGATATGATAAAAGAGATAATCAATCCAACATTCGGAAGGTCGTAATAGACGAAATTGGAATTTCGTGTCTATCGGCCTTCATAGAGGAGATTTTATTGTTTAAATATTAAGATTTAATGAAGTGTTAACTGTCTTTCAGTTTTCATGAACAATATTCTACTTCATGACTCTAAATTGTTAGATCGAGAAAACAAGCCGAGAAATTGTTGAATTTGAATATTCTCATGAATAAGAATTTCTGCCATTATCTTTATGATTTTTTGTGGTACTCATTGCTTCACACAGATTAGTACAATTCATTTTTGGCCATAACATTGAGAATGGGACCAGAAATCGAATATTAAAGGACGAGTCTCCGGTGTGCAGTTTCTTTCGCTATTGTGAATGCAATGAATTTTAGACAAATATTTCTCTTCCGTACCCAAAAGCGCTAAATTTTTCAGATCACTAATTGTTGTCCAACTCATTCGAAATAAAGAAAAATGTATAGTTTAATAAAATTTTCTCAATTAGATTAATATGGAAATTCAATTATTTTGGCTAGAATCCAGCAAAATAAATGGATTTCTCCTCTGAAAATTTGAAACTTTAGAAACGACCGGTTTTTTCCGGTTGTTGCAAAATAAAAGGACAACCGGAGCGAAAACCAGTGAAAAGGTAATAAAGATGAAAAGGAAATGTTGAAAGAAGGACATTGCAGTATATGAGAATTGGAAAGATTTGAGCGAAAGAGAAAGGTCAATGGATAAATAATTCTAACAATGCGGGTCACTTTAACCATTTCTCGATAATTCTAAATTTTTCCTAAACTTTATAAATTTTATCGATGTTGAGAAAATTTTTGTTTTGCTGATGTGAATTAATTGTAGGAAATATTGCAAAAAAGTTAGCTAAGACGCGATTATGACCGTACATTTTGAAATATCAAAGTTATGTCATATTTAAATTGCTACATTTGAATGATGATTCAATATGTTGAAATAGCGAAGTTGAGAAGAAAAAAAAATTAGACCTTAACATCTTTGGATAAATTCTGTCGAATTAACCTGTAAAGTTTCGAGAGGAAAAATATATTTGTTTCTGATGATAAATTTAAAAATTTTTGCTCTTATTTCCCATTGAACAATTGTAATAATAATGAAAAAAAATTAAATAATTAGAAGTCTGAAAAATTTTTAATAATTCATGATAAAAAAAGTGGATCTCCTCTTCTCTCTTATTGCATAACTTGTAGTATAAAGAATGTCTTTGGCCTAGAAACTGGTAATCAATCCTAGTTCGAAAACTTTTGGAAAAGAGAGGAAATACTTGAAGATCAAGACAGAGTGACAATTGACCGCAAAGAATTTAACCCTTGTTAGTTTGCGATTATTTGGTATTTGGAGTAGATGAGAAAGGTGATTTAATAAATGTGTGCCTCATTGATCGATAGAAAATTAGCCAAAAGTTGAAATGTTTTTAATAATACAAACTATTTTTCGATTAAATTATGCACTTGTCAGTGGTCAGAGGAAAAGAAACCACAAAGTATAATTTGCATCAAAAATGGTCATGATCAATATTTGTATCCCGCATCCTACTAATTAATTTCCTGAATCCTAGCGAAGTCATCTCATTTAGGAAATGTGTTTCGCAAATTAATGAAGTACAATGCATTCTCTTTAGATGGCATTTGTCAACAAAAATAATCCAACTTCTAGTCGCGACAACGTTTGATTTATGTCAAACAAAACTAATCCACAGCGTGTCGAAATTCGTCATATTCATTTGTCTTGGCAACTTTTGCAGGAAAATGTTTTCCCAACTGGTAAGATGCAGAAAATGCTTCGAGAATTAATCGAATCCGAAGAACGCATTCCTACAACAAATAACAACAACAACATAATACAAATACAGCCAGGAATAAACAAATTTATTTTTTGATGACAAAAATGCGTTAATTGTCATAGTTATTACTTCTATTAAAGCATTTTCATACTTGCAATATCTGAAATTATGATATAAAACCACAATTACTTTTGTATTCAATACTTACTATTTAATACTGAGTAGCTCTTTCGGAGCTTTTGAAGCACCTTTTAGATGTACAAGCAAAATATTTTTTGCTTTTCTGATTGTTCTTTGATGACCCAATTTTTAAAATTTGAAACTTAAGCTTCTTGTACAAAATTATAATCAACTGATAAGTAGTGGTCAAACAACTGGTTGTACTTTTAATTAATATTAATTCAAACTAAAATCTGAATTAGGAGTCCAAACAACATAAAAAGACATAAAACACAACTATGAAAATCCAGAAATCAATAATCACCTTCTTGTGATTATCAACTATTTTGATCCGAATAATTGCCGTAAAATTTCATATCACTTGTTTCTCTATGTTGAGAACTGAAGAATCAATAGGATTCGGAGCGGATTAAACAGTTAGGAAGGTAACCTTCTACTGAAGGCGTGGAAATTTGAAATATCGGGAAAAAATTTGCTAATTTGTCAATAAATTGGGAAAAGATTGCACATTGTTCATTATTTTTTTGATATTTGGATCACTTAAAGTTTGATAATTTTCAAAATTATTGCGCTGCCTAAATTTGTGATCACTTATATAAAATGGATTATGAAATTTTAGAACTTAAATAAGAATTTTGATAATAAGTAAGTTGGAGAAGTGAAGAATTCTATGGTTCTAATTCTATTAGAAAATTAGAAATTAAAAATTCGTGATTTCCAGAATCAGAGACATCCGAAAGACAAATTTTGGAAATTCTTTCTAGACATGCCATATGCACCTTCATTATACAGCAATCATTCAGATCAAAGTCGTTTTCTTTTTCGATTAACCAGACATTTTTTGTCGAAAATTCCGAGTTTCATGCTCTAGACCTGCAATAGGGTGTCGAATTAATAAAAATTTTACACTTTTTTTACTTTTCCCTCCTCACTTCTACTTGCATTACCAGTTTTTGTATGTATTAGTAATTAATTAATTAGCTTGTTTTCTTGATAATTGATAAGTGTTATTAACCTTGCAAGCCACTGATATTTGATTAGCATTATCAATTGATGAATTAGCAGCATCTGTGGTTTGTGTTTTTGAAGTATTGAGAAGGACTTCACATATAAAACAAAAAGTTACATTTAATCCTATTAATAAGAATGACTTATTTCACATATTATCTCTCGAATAATTCCTTATATTTTAAATATAAATATTATTTTGTTCCATCGCAAAAATGTTGAGAAGATTGTTATGAAAATCTGAATAGTCTTCGTGTTTCTGATGATAGCGATTCCATGAGCAAGAATGGATGTATTCGGCAAAATTTGAACCAGAAATAGGGTGACTGTTGTTTCATGTTTCAATTATTGCAACAACGATAATGATCAATAGACGATACTGGTTGCTCATTTTTACATTTCTCTGAGAATACCACCATATTTAATTTCATAACAACCTTTTTATCTTAAGTTGTGTTTTTTTTATTTTACGTGAGGAAATCACGATAATCATTACATCTCGAAATCTCATATGATCAAAAACAAGTTTGTCATCCAAATGTCAACTGTAAGCCTAGTCTACATAAAATATGTTGATTGCAATTCCCAAGAATTGTTGCTTTTTGCTTAAATTATGAGTTTCGTCTCAGTTTTGTTTATATTCGCGTCTTTATAATTTGATTATTTTCCACTGAATTATAATCTGACTCTTTTTTCTAATGAAGTATATGGAGTAGATTGCTTTGACAATCTTTGAGAGCATTTATTTTAGTTCATTTGAAAGTCAAAAATGTATTGTCTTTTGGAAAATTATTCATGGACAGCAATTTTCTCGACTTTCTGAGTTTTTCGAGGTCATTTGAAATTCGACTATTTAATTTTATTTCTAATCGAAGTTCTCTTCTGTTTTGCATCAAACGTATATTGTAAAAGATACATGTGATAATGTACGAAAATTTTGCAGGTTGTGAAGTGCTACTACTTTGAAATGCAGCGAATTATACGAAAGATAGCAATACATTCTATAATAACTGTAAGTTATTACAATAGCTTTATTTATTCATTCATTTGATTTATTTTAAATTTACCAATTAGCATGTAAAGAAGGATATTTCCCGAAATGAATATTTTATTAATCGAATATCAGACTTAAATCTCGCTAATCAGTATGATAAGTCAATTATCAGAAAGTGATATCCTTCCCCATCTCTCGAAATCATATCTTAAATAAATTGAATGAAACAGATGAAAAAAAAATTGAGCGATAGCTAATAAATAAGCTTCTAATCTATTTTCTAAATTAAAAAAAATTCTTTACTGAGTTTTATTGTTTTTGTATTCAACTGCCGTGAAAATGAGTTGACAGAATTTAAATAATTCAGACGGCTTGAGATATCTGGATTTTTATTCTTTAATTTATCATCATATATTATTTGGAAGAAAAAGTAAAATCATATCTTTCAATTAAACACTATTGGAAGGAATTTCAATTATTTATGATGAAATCATTCACAAAGCCATTGTTTCTTGAAAATTTGCACTGTGCAAAGAAAAAGAGGTCTTCGTTGAGTTTGCACTCCCTATCATTTTTGATATCAGTGATGATTTTGATTGATCCATTAATGATAATTAGAAATGATTTGATTTTGCTTCAAATTCTCATATTGAATTGTTTATAAATTGGCATCATATGGTTGGAATTCTGAATGAACACAATTCTAAAGTGATTTGATTGAATACAAATTAATGTAATTAAATTGCCGTTTTTAAATAGAATTCAATCGATATTAGTTTATAATTTACATTAACGGAATTAACTGAAAATTTGCAAGTTTTCCTAAATTCTTGATCTACTTCCCTGATGTCCTTTTCAGGTAGTGCTAATTTACAGAGATACTGCAGCACTGCCAGGTTACAATCTGCCATTTGATTATGCTCCTCAAAACCATACTGATAACCAAAGAATATTAAGAATTAACAGAAATGATGAAGGCCAAGAGAAAAGTGATAATGATATGAGGAATAAAACGATCAATAATGTGCATATTCAAATATTCCTGATTGCTCCAAATAAAACTCCTGTTAATTCTAAAATGCAAACGAGTGATCTTCGTAATCAAGAAATCGGTAAGGAAACTTTTTTCATTTGCATAATCAATCATAAGTGTTACTTCTCGTCAATTCTATGCTGCGCATATTTACGCTTTTCTATTTCACGTACAGTTGTTAATTTCTAAACAATAGCTTTCATGTTCTGAATTAAATATGTTACAGGAAACAATATACCAGTACTAGGCAGTCAAGAGCATCCTATATCACTCAAAATTGATCTTGATAAGGGTACTGTAAACGAAGTAAGCAATTCGTTGTCAAGGATCAATGATGAAGTGAGCAATATGCGAATTTTTTGGAATTTTAAAAACCTGTTAAAGTGCGCAATAAATTGAATCGAATTGTAGGGAGCGATTTTCGTTAATGATGGATTGGATACAACGGCTCTAACGCAGAATTCTCTCAAAACATTCAATTCGCTGTTACGCGATGATTTTTCTCATGTTGGCAACGTTAATTCAAAAAATTATGCAATTAGCTTACAAAATATAAGTACTTAATGCTAAAGAAAGTTTGATTATAGCTACAGGAAAATCGATTCCGATAGATTTGTTCATCTTTAATTAAAAAGTTTGCTTTTGGCAGAATTTTAATGTATCATTTGTCTCAAATTTAAAAAATTTTAAACTCATCCTTATGGTTGGTTTCTTTTAAATAAGATTAAAAATTGAGAAGTTGTGATTTCTAATTAAGATCTTCCATAAAGTAAAGATTTCCTTTCATCTGAAAAGACTTCCTGCTATATCTGAATATTTTTCAGGGAAGCACTATGACATCTACGCGACTGACTGATAGAACTAATGGAAACAACGAAGACGAGGTGCAATACAAGAAATTTGAAAGAAGATTGCTTGAAAAAACTGAACCATCGACGCGATATGAATCAAATGCTGACATCTTAGCATTGGAAGATAAAATCTGGCCGAATACTAATTTTGATGAGACAAACGCAGCTCTTTCGAATATAAGGGAAGTAAAAACACCGAGTCATAGCTCTAATCTGAGTCTGAATCCAACTGTCCGTAGATTTGGGAAATTGGCATCAAGCCACATCCTAGATTATTCTGAATTCTTGGCGAAATCTCCTTTTTTGGAAACAGGTACAATAGTTCCAGATTTTGAAACTATTTTGAATTCTTACGAACAAATTCCTTCTTCTACAACAATTTCTATCAGTGGCAAGGAAACACAAAATTCAGGAGCAACAATTAATTTCGGCTCAGACGAAGGAATTATTTCAACTACTGGCCGTGTTGCTATTTCTGAGGACATTTCACCTCACGAACCACTTGTAACTTCCACAGTTTCTTTGCCAAAAGATGTAGCGGAACTGGTAATTTTCCCCGACAAACAAAATTTTGATACAACTATTCAAAATACTACTATACCAAAAATCAGTTCTGAAAATCGAGAATTATATTTTGGACCAGCAAATCCAGCTGCTTTTATCACGGTAGGTGATCGAGAGATTCTGGAAGAACAAAAGCCACAAATGAAAGTTCTCTCAGTGCCCCGTATTGCAGTTGGAGAAAAAATCAGTGGATTGGAAGAAACTTATCCTTCAGATTCTGTAGAGGATGAAGTTGCAATTATCGAAAGACAAGCAACATTCCCTTCATTACAAAAGCAAAACATCAATATCATGAAAGACAACTCATCTTATCGAGTACTTAGAACAGAATCAACGGAAGTTCCGCAACAAATGCAATTTAAAGAGCCTTTTCAGCCTAGATTTAGTTCGAGAAATGGCGTAAAGCTCACTGATCTTGTGGCTCAAGGGACAAAAATTGCCCACCCAGACATATTTTTTATTCCAGAACAGGACTTCGCAACTTCTGAATCGGATTACATGGAATTGATTGATTTACTAAGAAGTTCGGTTTCGAATACAGATACACTGTTTAGTGAATCTGGAGGAGATCAAAGAGGAAGCGAAGTCCCAAAATCTCAATCTATAACATCATCGAATATTCAGTTACCAGAACTAACAAAATATACCCAATTTACTCAACCACATCCATCGTTAAATCCAATCACATTTGAAGCAATGAATGATAAGGTGAACATCATTTCAGGAAGTAGTGAAAACTCAAAGACAAAACATAATTTCAGAATTTTGCAACAAAATTGGTAAGAATGCTGCATAGTTTGAGTGTGTTCACAAATAACAGTTCAGGATTTCTAATTATGCTAGTAATAAAGAATGATCTAGAAGGGAATCTGCAGATGAGAATCCATGATTTTCATTCCTAATGATTTTAATGTAATGGATAATTCCTTCCATGCAAAATTTCTCAAAAATCGCAAATGGCTTGCTTAATACTGGTCTAATCTTTTCCGATTACCAATAATTGAACTTTACAGCCATCAATGGTTACTCTGAATAAAATATCAATGATAGCTGAAGATACGAGCGAAATGAAAGCCATCAAACCGATTTATTGTGACATCTCTGCTGCCGATGGAGGTAATTTATTTTCAGTGTGAAATTTTCTTAGAATTTTGGGAACATAAAAATGTCACATTTGATCAGATAAATATATTTTAGTGAAAATTTTCTAATGATTTTTAAATATAAAATTTTTGCATAAATTTCTGATATATTTATAGATCAGTGGAATTCTGCAATCAATCCAAAAGTTTCAAATAGTGTGATTGACTGATTACGTGAAAGGATTTCAGAAATACCAACTTCTGAATGTAAAAAATATTTCGATTTTATATTAATTGTCGTTGTAGATGAGTGTCCAATAGCAAACGATCAATCTGATCAAACACAATCCGACGTATTGTTCCTAATAGATGCTTCCCGTAATATCAGTAAAATACACTTTCAACGAGCAGTGAAAGTTGTCATGGATACTGTGGAACAATTTAGAAACATCGGTCCTGATGGAGTACAGGTTAGATTGGATCCAGTGAAAATTATTAAATTTGCATAATTAAAAAAGTATTTACAAATGAATGGTTTAAATAAAATACTGAAGTAATTTGTAAATTTTTATTTTAAACTAAAAATTTTATTTTATTTTCAATAAAACTTCAAAATTTTAATCCAGTATTATTGAACAGATTTCATTGGTACAATTTACACGAGAACCTGTGCTGGAATTTTCATTCCGTAAGCACAGTTGTAAGCCTTGTCTTCTTGCTGATATTGGTGATACTGAATATTTCGGTGGATTGAACAATGTTGATAATGCCATTCACAAGGTTGTGAAATATGGCTTTAGCAAACGAAGAGTAAGTTCAACAAAATTTTCAATTTTTCGAAAAACGAGATCAATCCATAGGATTTTTGATCGTCGATTTGCCAAAAAAAAGTTGCAAATCTTTTCAAAAAAAAGAATGTTTTTTGAAAAAAAAAAAACTTTTTTACTTCAGGGAAGTAGAGATGAAGTGGCGAATGTACTTATATTAATCAATAGCGGTATGTCTGATGATCGATTTCAAGAAACATTACAGGTACGCTTGTTTATAAATGCTCAGAATATGACGAAGAAATCGATTTTTTCGCAATTCGATCATCTCATTTAGAAATTCAAATATTTCATTCAAGAAGTTAATTTTTAGTTACTAAATCCAAACAATACAACCGTAGTAGTGGTATCCACTGAAGACACAAATCCTCAACTGATAAAGCAACTTATCAAAGATGAAAAACATCAGAATTTCTTTTATAATGTGACCACTGTTGAAAAGGACCAATTAGCTAATCATCTGGCAGAGCGTGCCCGAACAATTGCAAAAAGTCTGTCTCTTTCTCGCATTTCTTTTTTTTTTTTAATTTTTAAAAATTAGAATGATAGAAAGAAGCGGCAATAAATCTATATCGTTCAACAGGATTGAAATTCCTGAAAATGACAAAATTATTATAGTAAAGAACTTTAATTATCAATTTCTGTTATAATTTGATATGATCATTAATGAAATCTTGTTGAAAATTCCATTATTGTGCAAGGTTGTCATACTAAGAATGCTCGAGATAGCAAGCAATGGCATCGTTTTTCGATATCATGTCTATTTTAAATTAAAAATAAAAACAAAATTCATAAAATTTATGCATCAACTTTGAGAAAAATCGACGTATTTCGAAAAACCGATGACGATGACAACGGATGAATCAGTTCGGAAATTCACTGTCCATTGTTTGAACAATGGATTCAATGTGACATTTACACTTCTGAAATCCTTTGGTGGAACTATCGCTGTTCAGGGTATTCCATTTCTCAGCTTGTTTTTTTTTTTTTTTTTTCCAATTGAAATAATATTTGTTATTGATTAATTTTCGAATATTTTTGAAAAACTTGAACAATTTCTTTTGCATTTTATCAATCCAGGCCATTTATCAGGTCAGAAAAATTCGGATTTTGTTTTCGTCTTTGTGAAAAAATTTTTGGAGATTGGTTTCATTTCCGTGCTAATTATTAAAATGAAGCTGTTCGTTTAAGGTAAAAATGCAACGAAAAGTTGTTCAAAAGTTATTCAAGCTGAACAATTCGGGGAAAATATCGAGACTCGTGAAGTCAACTTATTCATCAGTTTTGAACAATGTGATGTTAAAGAAACGGCATCGGTAAGGCATTTGATTAAGTCATACTAGAAATTGAATTACGATAGATTTATTTGATAGAAAAACTGTAAACTGAATTTTGACGCAGAAAATCCAGTTCCATTTGTCGATTGTTAATTTATATTTCATATTATTGATAATATATGATAATATGGAAAGATCATTCTAGCCATCCGTGACATTTGACCCGTGGACGTGGACAATGACTGGTTTTAAACCCGAGCTGTAGAAAAGTAGCAATAATCTCTACATGTCACTCATGATATTAGCTATTATTCTTGATAAAATTGATAGAGGTGATAAATGATTATGCGGATTCTATTCATGTTGACCTTTTACTGGACTGATATGCTTTGTTTCCATCTCATAGATGAATTTCGAAATTAATTTGAACCCACAGGTTAACCCAGCAGGAATGAATTATTCGACATTAATTAATGTAATACACGACAAATGGCTAGTGACCGGTGCAGATAAAGGATTTGTTGCGCATTGCTATCAATCTCAGCAATCACAAGAGCAGAATCTGGTCACTGATCTGGGCCTACAGAGGTCAGAATAATTTTTCATCTCATTTATTTGTAAAATAGTCTGATTGACAAAAATATAGATGAATATTTCTATCAAACATTTAAAAATATCTGTTCTTTGAAGGATTAAATTCCTTCAGAAATTTCTTAACTAACCATTTTTCAAAATCACAATTTTGAAATTATCAATTCTTGCTCTGATTGACGTTGAAACTTTATTCATGAAATCTTCCTAATAAGAAAAACGATAAATACAAAATATAGAGCCATAATTACCAAGTTGACAGGACTATTTAGTTAAATCAGTATAACATTAAGAAAATAGTCAAATTTTTTCTGAAATCTCTTAAGTCAAATTGCAATAATTTTATGTAAATTTCAGCGATATTAAAGTCGCCGAAATATTACCGCTGAATTCAGTACCACCACTATGCAATTATTCGATTCGAGCAGATGCACCAAATGGACCTCTGGTTCAATTTGCTAAACTTGGTGACACTGTCTATCACAGATGGGAATGTGAAAATGGTCGCCGATTTTTTTCTTTTCTTTTCTTTTTTTAATTTTTTAAATTTCGTAATATTAAATTATGAAATATGGATATTTTTCATGATGCGTGAGACAGTCATTACTTAGATCTTTTTATTACAGATGCAGACTTGTATTGATATGATTAATCATCTAAGTTCTTTTATGCCTACGTTGGATATTCTCAATATATTTTAGAATTCATTCTGTTTTAGAAATCATAGAATATTGCAATTTGAGAGATGTAATAGTTATTGATTTTCCAATTCGATCTTTTTCAACAAAATTTAGGTGAAAATCATTAAAATTTTTTGATTCCTCAAGAATCTATACCCTCTTGCATGATCCAATCCTTCTTTTAAAAAATTAGGGAAATTCTGTTGCTTTAAAATTAAGATATTGCAGAAGCATTGGATTTGTACGGACTTCACATCCATGATTGCTATGCTGAATCAAAGATCGAACAACAGCATATTATTATCGATAGCAAAGGGTACAAATTTTTGTCCCCAAAATAATAAATTGATTTAAAATACTGGCAAACTTCTTTTTTCCAATTTGAAAAGATTTCAAAAACCGAACATTGGCAATAATTCTGAATGAAGATTATATACTCTCTTCCGTTTTCAATAGATATTTGTAGTTATCCATTCAAATGTGGTCTATTTTTAAATATTTTAAAATTCAACAAAAACAAAGAATATTTTCAGTTGTAGTGCAGACACAAATATTGTTAGTGATGTGGTTTATGCCGATGACAAGCTTATGGCTTTTTCACATGTCAAAGTTTTCAAACTTTTCAATTCGGAACATCTGTCATTTCACTGCAAGCTCAGCTTATGCATCAGGAAAGCGGATAGCTGTGAAGGAATTACAGTAATAAATCCATCAATTTTTTAAAATTATTCGCTCTGTAGCCAGAATCATCCGATAATTTAATAAATTACTATTTTGTTTCATCTGTGTAAATTTGACACTTATAAGCTCCCTAAAGTTCTGTATTGTTTTATGCGACAACTTTTGATTCTAATTTTTAGACTTTTTTTGGGCAAACATTTCTTAGAAAATTGTCTTAAAATTCAACACAATGAGAGAATTCCTGAATATAGATTTTAAAAATATTTTCCAAATTTCCTATGATGATTGATATTCACTGTATGTTTGCAAATGCTGTTTGATATTTTGATACTTCGCTGAACTTTCAACATGACTAAAAAAGCTCATGAGAAAAAAAAGTTTGAATCCAGTTTTTAGTTTTTTCAGAGCCTACAATTCTTGTAATTTTCTTAGAAAAAAACTTCATAAACATTGTATTTGCAGCCACCTCGATGTCCACGTACTGGTCACAAAGATTTATTAGCTTATCGCCAGATTTATCTCAACACGGAATCTTTTTTGGCTGCGTTAACTGTTGAAGAAGAAGTCAAATTTAGCCTCATCCTATCTGTTAATGCTACTTCAGCCTTTTCGGTTTTAAGCGTTAAACAATTCTCAAACACGAATCTACTTTGGCTGATGGCCATTCTGACTGCCTTATCCCTTGTTGTCCTTTTGATACTTATCAAGTTCGGATTTTAATTTTTTTTAAGGCCTAAAATTTACTGATGTAGTTTCATTATTTTCACTAAAAAAGAATTAACATCATTACAATTATTTATCGTATATATCAATGATTTCGATATTATTTTTGAAATTTCAATTTTTCTCTGTTCAAATATGAGATTCGGATAGATACAAAATTTATATATTCGAAATATACTCAATAATTTAAGTGAAAATATTATTAAAATTTCATCCCAATTCCTATTTATTTGCAGATACATTACTAAAGTGAATGACAAGGATGAATTTATAATCTCAGAAGATTTGAAAAGGCATGAAATCATCCAGAACACTGATTATATTACATCTATCGCATCCATCAACGCGAACAGTTTATTTCCGATTGAGAAAAAATTGAGCGAACGAAATGATGTGTTTCGCAGTGGAAACTTGGAAAGAGTAGTACTGCCAGAGAAAGATACAGACAAAAAAATGAAAATTGAAACTTTTTCTGTGAGTCTAAATTCGAGCTATGATGACATTGGACCAACTGTCAATTATGATTCCCTGTACAGTACTATACCGGGAGCAGAACCAGATCAACTTGATCGATGTGATGGGTCATCCTGGTCATTTTGACATTGCAATGACCATAATTCTTTTTGATTTATTACCATTGACTTATTGCTAAAATATTTCGAATTTAAAACCATTGGAATATGTTAATCTCAGGTTGTTTTATGTAATACTGCATTCTTTTTCATGCAGTTTTTGTGTTCATTACTTATGCGAACGAGATCAGAAGGAGGACTTGTCTGGACATTAATTAATTAGGTATTCTTCCCAGTCATATGCTTTAGAAGGAGTGATAATAATACTTTTACCAAAAACTTTTGAAAATGAGATAATTACCAGAAATCAGCTCCCAATTTTTATCGAGCAACTTCATAGATCTCAGAAAATTACTCCATACTGATAATATCAGATAGTTAATAATATTACAATGTGAAATAAATTTTTTTTTATTTAAAAATATTGCAGTGAATATTCACGAATAACACAGGAACGATCATCTTTTTAAAAACTGTTGCGCATTTGAGTAACTGTTAACAATGGAGTTTGAATCTATATCATATCAATCCCAGCTCCATCCCCCGCGGCCCAGTGGATGATAATCGCCATGATGTGGATAATGATGGAATTGACGGTGATGCCACGGGAATTGTCCGTGATGTTCATGATGTCCCGGAAAGTGTCCGAGATGTTGATGATGATGATGCCACGGACCATCCCAGTCATCGTCCCACCAGCCAGATGCTGTCACCGATATTGTCAACAAGGCTAATAGTAATATTGTGGCAAATCGCGACGATACCATCACTATAATGCAATTTATTGTCGTTTCAGTCATCGAAAGATCAAAGAAATCAATTAAGTAATTATTGATTAAATAATTGAATCTTGAAACTTACTGAATCCTTGTAAAAGAGGTCTTCTGTTTACGTTGCTATGAGGAAATTCAGGGAAGAGATGCTTATATAGCAAATACTGAAACAGGCTTGAAATGTAGGTCGGTGGGAAGAGAAGCCTGCAGAAGCTTGCAAATTGCAGTCTATTTATTTTTTATGGCTCATTGTCAGACCATAATTCTCCCTTCCTCAATTTTGCAGCTTGTAACCTCATTTCGAATTATAAGTTGCTCACAATCCACTTCAACATTCCCATTAATTCCTTTTTCTCTCATTAAACTGAAATAAAACGCTATCTAACAATATTTTTTCAGTTTTTATTTGAACTTCTTATCAATTACTATCCATTGAAGAAGTTGCAGAGCACCAATTTTGAAAATCTTTAAAATTTTTTTAGAAGCAAATGATAGCGCAGAAATTTCCACAGTATTACTATTAACTTTGTTGGAATATCGTTGACATCATCTGACTGGTGGGACAATGACAAGGATGGCCCGTGATAATAGTATTATCAATATCTCGGACATTTTTCGTGGCATGACCACAATTTCACTGTTACCCATACAATGACAATCATTTTCTACTGGGATGAGACTGATATTGAAGTATTTGTAATCACCGTAATATTACTTTTTTATTTTTCATTTTTATCATTTAATATGAATATGAAGAGTGATTAATGATAAGGGTATTTCTTGCATTCACCAATAAATCATTTATACATATGCTATGAATATCCTTCCATACACTGCTATGCAGTGGGCTTTTATCATTTGATTAACTGATAAGAGAAAAAGAAAATAGAGAAATCTTGCATTCATTGATAAATGTTTTCTCTATGTAGATGTATGTATAAATAAATATACGAAAAAACAATTTCTGCAAAGAAATCACGAATCAAAGAAGTCATATCGTGATCCATTCTCGAATTTGTCCTCCTCCAATATTGACAGCATTTTTTCAACAGTCTCCTTTGGTGAAAGTGTTCTTCTGTTTACCTAAAATTCAACTTTTCACACAGAACTGCATTGATGTCATAAAATTTTTGAGATGGAAAAAAAGATAAATATATAACAAATACCTCAGTGCTATCAGCTTGTGCTTGAAACGATTTCCTTATGCTCTCATCATATGATCTATAATTTTTTCAAATAATTTTTATCAAAATCTAAAATTCTATCATGCATTTGCTCATAAGAAATGATGTTCCTGTTTTTCT
Source organism: Onchocerca volvulus (assembly GCA_000499405.2). Lineage (NCBI taxonomy): Eukaryota > Metazoa > Nematoda > Chromadorea > Rhabditida > Onchocercidae > Onchocerca > Onchocerca volvulus. The sequence goes on along the minus strand of HG738139.1, from coordinate 5,846,436 downwards.
CTTAAATTATCGCATCTCGTTTTCTTCTTTTCAGCAACTGTTGCAGTAAGAAACAAAAAAAAAAAAAAAAAAAAAAAAATTCAGTCGTTCTCTTTTCAAAACATGAATTAGTGATTTCAAGAAATTTTGTCTGGATTTTTCAACGGCTCACCTTTTAGCAATTTCATTATGCATATCAGTCTGCACTGGACCAGGTGAATAATTCAAAATTCGCAAATTACGTTCTTCAACTGCCAATGCTCGAAAAAATGCCTCACGAGCAGCTTTTCCAACAGAATACTGGAGGTAGTTTCAGATTCATTTCTTTTGACTAATAAAATGAGCCAAATAATTCAGATTACTATGAAAGAAAATATGACATCAATAACAGAAGTAGAATTTGGAATAAAAAGTAACCTGAGCCATGGAGGGGAATGCTTTTATAGCCAGCAACGATGTTACATTTAAAATATAACGAGCCGGGGCTACCTGAAACCTTCACGATTTTAATTTTGTTACTTTCAGTTTTTCAACTTCTTTTCATTGCATCATTTGTTTTCTCTTTTTCCTCTTCAATTTATTGAATTCTATCATAATCTGATGTAAATAAATTCTACATAATTAAAATAACAGTGTTTAAACAATATATTTTGAACAAGAATTTACATAAAAGAATTTCAAATTCTAAAAAATCCTGAAAAAATCAAAAAATAACTTTGCTCTGTTGTTTAATATAAATTTATTAGAAATAATTAAATACTTCTTGCAGTAGTATACTTGACATGAAATATTATGAATTAAGTTGCTGAAATTTTAATTTTTTTAGTTTAATCACGGATTGATTGAAGTTTAACTATCAAATTATACTAGATGGAAGAAAATGTTGTACCCGCTCAGGAACAGTACTCAGCACTGAATTGTTAATAAGTACCATTGAAACAAAGTTAATTTGCAAATAGCTGTGCCAATCATCCGAGTTGCTAATCTCTACACCTCGTTTGGTAACATCTCCAACTGTTCCCGCATTATGCACCAACAATAATGCGTCGTATGTTTTCGAATTTGCTGTAAAAAAATTTTCTTCAAAATGTGACTTAAATTATTTGGCTATACATTATTTATAGCAATAATGCAGATGTAAAGCTTAAAAGTTGAAAATCTAAATTAAATTTTTCACAATAAAAAGCAAAATTTCTTGCACTTAAGATCTGCAACAATAAATAAACAAATAAAATGAAACTAAAACCTATCAGGGACGAGATTGCTCCTTGCAATTCCAGAATTTTGCCCGGATTCAATTTTTCTGCATCACAAGCCAAGACATGAACATCAATTCCTTCGGCGCTACATAGATTTTTGAAATGATAGATTGATTGAAATGATAATAACTGATAAATCTTAGGAGCGTCAAGAAGAAATTTAAAATTTCGACAAACCTGGACTTGATTTCATCTTTCAACATTTCAAGTTTTGCAGCTGTTCTTGCTGTGATTAGAAATGCGGAATCCTTGGCGACAATTTTTGATAGTTGCAAGACTGTTTCTCGACCAATACCACGACTTGCACCTCAATAATTTGAAAAAAATATAATTTCAGCAGCTTAATTAAATTTGTGTGATATGGAAATTTTAATCTTCAATGAGGTATATGTTTTGAAAGTTTGCAAGTTGATTTGTTCATTCTATTGGGAGTTTTTGAAGATCCAATGATGAAAATATTTCGAAAACTGTTTTATTTGTACAAATATTACTTCTGACGCTTACCAGTAACAACCGCTAAAACTCTGCGTCCTTTAAAGGTCATTGTGGATCCGGAATTGGTTTTTAATAATCTAACAATTTTGTCGTTTCAAATAACTTTTACTTGATATGCTCACAACTAAAATGAATAATTAATTCTTATCCTTCCATTACTGCAATTTGAAGATTTCCATAAGTCAATGAATAAACAAATACTAACATGATAAGTGAAATTTAAAACAATACAGAAATGCGAATAATAATCGAGAATAGCAATTTTTCAAGATACGTAAGTACTGTTTGCTGTAAGTAAACAATGCCTACTTACGGTAAGAGTGCCGATGACAATTTGCGGTTTTTTGATTTAGCTCAATTTAGATTTAATGACTATTGAAAGATAAGTTCAAGAACATCGAACGGAAAAATTCGTAACGATTTATGTTGCGGATATTATTTTTACGATTCTTCCAGGAATCCACTGATGTGATTCAATTCACAACTATTTTTGAATCAGACTTCAGATCTGAATTGATCCTCAAGTTCTAATTTTTGATTGATATGGCCATAAGAAGCCATGGGAAGTATGAAATGTCATGAGAAGTATGAAAGAGAGTAGAAAGAAAATGGGCAGCAATTATCGAATCGATAATTCACACCAAAATATGCATCGTTTATCTGAGCTTAGTAATATTGACTACACTTTTGAGAATTTCTTTTGAAAGGAACGAATTATGCAAAGCCAACTTTGACAGCCTAGAGAGACTGAAATGCTGCTTGTCCCAGAGGTCTGAAATAAGCCAGAACGATATTATCGCATTGATTGGGCAATATCAACGGATTCGATTTATCAATATTTTGACCAAAGAAGAAATAAAAAGCTAATGAAAAGCTATGTTTTGCATGCAGTTTGTTGGTATGACCATAAATAGTCTTGATAAGTGATAACCGGAACTTTTACGGACTATTACTGATAATGATAAATGATCAAACACTATAAAGATACAGATAATAATAATAATAATAATAATAATAATAATAATGTACTGACATTGAAGTTAAGGGAGAGAGAGAGAGAGAGAGAAAAAAAAAATAGGCTAGTATTTGATAAAAGATGGAAATGTGTGCTGTATGGTATTGTCATTCGATAATAATCCATCGATCGATCAGTCCATTGATCTATAATAAGTCGAGTTGTTCTCATGCATGTTAACGATAATTTATATTATTTTGATTGTGGGGAAAAACTCTCAAATTATTTGAGCATTGAAATACGAATAATATATTAATTAATTCATTAATTAGTTAATTGACATTAATAATACAAAAGTGCTGAATAAAATACATGCATACATGCAAACAAAAGGATTTCACTGCGTATGCAACACAAATGAAAAGCAATAATTAGCAGCGAGAACTTGTTGCAACCGACAAGGCAGTCATTCAAAGCTGAAATGAAAAGATAATTTATACTAATTAATTAGAGAATTAAAATTAAGCGATCACTGTCTATTTCCATCAAATTATCATTCTTTCGTTTGCTAACTGTTGATCTATTCAGTAGGAGATGCATGATGTTGATCTATGAAGACCTTTCTTCAATGTTCATGAAATATTGCAAAGAGAGATATCAAAAATGATAATGATATGATAAAACATTTTTAATTTGGCAGCAAGATCAATAAAAATAGCATTTAAATTGATTTTAAATAATGTCGTGCTGTTACCAGCACGCAAATGCATGCCAAAGCATTCTTTTGGCCTTCTTGCCTCTTGCTTCTCACTCCGTCCTAAAGATTTTTCTTTTTTTGAATTCAGTACTTCAGTTATTGCATAATTCACCATTTTCTCAAAATCTTGCCAAGTATCCTTTGCTTGTCTTCTGAAGAGATAAATTCTATGATTTAAGGCATTTATTTATTCCTTGGACTTAGACTCATTGTCTGAATGCTTTCTTTTGTTATGGATTTATATAGATTTTAGGACTTCCATGTGTGCGGATTCCATGAGGATTCAATGAAGAAATAGAGGCAAAGAAGGCAAAAAAAAAAAATTTTAAATTCATGTGAAGTTCTCAGAAAATAAAATGCTTAAAGGCATAAGAATCTCCGAACTGTCCATTTATCCTGAAATAAATTTGATTTCTTTGTCAGCAAGCAAACATCTTCATAAGAAATATTGAATCCTTATCCGAATAGGAGTGCATTGATGACATTGATGATGATTCGTTTTTTTCTCAAAAGCCTTTCAATATTCATTCCAATCTAATTTGTCAATTATGAAAGATATATTTCATGTAAAATTTCAGACCTATCCAAAGCATTATAAATGAACGTTTGTGTGAGCTTAAAATTTCGGAAAATTTTTAATTTCTTCATTGCCTTCGAAAAACAGCTGCTAATAATTTATATATATACTACTGGCCGGACTCGGCCACGCTTGGCGTAATCCGAAAGTTCTTAGAATTCGCCCTCATTTATATAGAAACACATGCCTATCCGAATGCAATGTTGTTTCGAAATTTCAAATCAATCGGTGATGAATTTGAAACAGTTGTGTAAAAATGAACAATGCAGGAAGTAGGCGTGGTCAATAAATTTAGTCCGCTCACTTTTTTTTTTACCTGTTACACTTGTGACAGGTAAAAAAAGATAGATATATTTGGATAAAAACACGCGCCTTTTGGAATCCAATGTTATTTCAAAATTTCAAAGCAATCGATGAAGAAACTGCAACGTTATGTTAAGAGTAACAACGAAGATTTCCATTTTTATTTACTAGCTGGACCCGGCCAAGCTCGGCGTGGCCGGGTCCAGCTAATCTATTTAAATAAAAATGGCAATGTTCGTCTGTTCAAAAATCTTTAACCACCCAAGATTCTTAAACACTCGTCTTACCTATATTAATTCAAAATCTTAATATCGGAAAATCCTTACCTATTGCTTTGAAATTTTGACACAACATTGCATTCGAATACGCTATGTTTTTATTTACGCGTCGCTGTAGCTCAGTCTGGTTAGTGAAGCAGTGGAAACACATTTTATTATTATTATTATTATTATTATTATTATTATTATTATTATTATTATTATTATTATTTATTATTATTATTATTATTATTATTATTATTATTATTATTATTATTATTAATGATGATGAGTTGCTGAATGTGGAATATGAATCTAATAGAACGAATTAAATCATCTAAAGCTTTCTTCTCTTTGAAATAATCGAATTAAATACTTCACTGAACAGAATTCGTCTTATCATTCATAAAATCAATAGCCAGGGCTTCATCAGACTTTATATTTTTAATTTTTTATTGAAATAACTGAATAAAGTTCATATATCATAAAGTCATCTGTTTACTGAAATCATTAAGTAAATTTTTTTCTGCAAAAAAAATTATAAAATTATCGTTCTCGATTAATTCATGAAGAGATCTTTGAACATATATTTTATGAATATTCAGTTAGAATTTTCACTCACTGTGTGTGTGTGTATCTGTTTATAGTTAAATTCCTTTATATGGCTTTAGAAATTTAGACAGGATTTCTTCACTATTTATGCATGATCCTTTATAATACTTCTACATAAAAATATGATAAATACTATATGGGAGGTCAATAATTTGCCATTTTAGATTGCATAGACTTCATGAGCTACTGAAGGTAAAAGTAATGTTAGAGCTGAACCGCAATATCATTACGCATGCATTCATAGTTTGCAAATTTGCATGCAATATGCGAAGAAAAAGAAACGTTGTAAATTCAAAATGCAATGGAGATTAAATGTTGTTCAATTTTAACTAAAAATATCTAATTACAGTATGGAAAAATAATTTAATTTTCCCCTTATTTTGATATTGAATATTAATAGAATTTTTTGTAATAATTTATGAATAAAAAAATTAAAATGTTGAAATTAACTATTTTTTTGCATTTGTGCAATCAATAATGGTTAAATTTAGTTCTGATGAAATGCATCTTTATCTTTTATCTTTCGCTTATTACAATTAAGTTATAGTTTTTGTAATTTTAAATTTTAAAAAATTCCATTGTTATTGTTATGAATGCTATGAGGTCTGTGTGTTTCTGATTCATTTTATTTTAATTTTTTTTACAATTAATTTTCAAATTATGCAATCCTGAATTCTGAATAAGGCAAATAATTCTTATTCATCGCATAGCATTCCAAGAAACTTTTGTATTCTACTCACTACCCTTCGTGTAGTATTAGTTTTCCCCATATTTTGGACAAGAATTAAAATTTGTCAATCTTTCTTTTCATATTCATTTTCATTTGAAAAATCTTTACAAGCCCTAATTAGACAGTTTGTAATCAAAGTGACTGTCTGCTTTAGATAATGTGCTTATCTACTTTTCTCTTACAAGTTCGCTTGACTTTTTTCTTTACAGGTAACTAAATATATTATACCATAATTTATCCTTTAATAAAGCCATAATTCGTAATCGCCGAAACAGCAGTATCTTTTGTATACCTTACTGACTTCACTAATTAATCAAATCATTGATTCGGCCAATCTTCTAGAAATATTTCGTTGCTAGTATGTAAAAGAAAGAATAATCAAGCAAAAATTTATCAACAACTCATGATTTTAAAGCTAGCTAATGAGAGAAACAAGTGAACAGAATAAAAGCTAAAATGTCAAATAAGTGTTAGTTGACATTTGATTCCAGAGCAGTTGATCAACGCGGATGGAACATATTTTCTAATCTATCACTTTTGCGTCACAAATGTGACCACTTAAAAATTATCTTTCATAAGAAGAATCCAATTTATTTATCATACTAGGAATTCTTCAAGTGTTAAAAGAAAAAAACAAAAAATTATGTGAAAGCCAGTTATATCATATCGGTAACAATGAAGGAATTGGATTTATAATGGAAGTAACGGAACTGTGTAATTCCATTAAGCAAGAAACTTAATAAGGAGTCACGGCGAAAATAAATGCCCATTAATTTACAACAAATAATCATGTTGAATGAAAAACAGCGTAGCAAATGGAAAGTAGTGGATAAAAAGGCAAGAACAAGAGGAAAGAAAAAGAGGATCACATTTTCCAACTGGGCTGGAAATCATTCTATACTTAAGTTATGTAACTCGAAACGATATAAGATGAAATGAAATGCATCATAATAATAACAGTGAAAAGGAAGACATCTAAATGATACAAATGGTACAAAATATTTACATTTTTTTTTCTAATGCATTTTAAGAATACATTTCTACATCTTAGATGTATCAAGGAGATTAATAAGCTTCTTCCATCTCAACATCTGATGAATTCTGCGTTTCATTGAAGTCAAGAGTTCTAAAGCACTTGAGCACAAGATTTTGAAATGTTTCTTCGATACATAATGATTCTCCAAAGGGATTCTCAGATGGCGCTTCTTCAAGTAAGCGCCTCTTCGCTTTCCATAAGTACAGCTGCTCACGACAAATTCGTGCTTCTGCCAAATCATCGATCACTTCATAGGCTAAGGTCATTCCGTCATAGATAATGCCGAGTCCAGAATATTCTTCACCAAATATATTCAGTTCTGGAAAAATATAACGCATGTACCTAGAAATATTTTCCTTTTCTTTTAGATAAAAAATATTATTCACCGCTGGTTCTATATAAACTCATGCATATAAGTAGATGCGATAAAATCAGAAATATTTTGAATATCTTTTTTTAGGCACAAACCACCTAACAGATATACTAGAGATGAGTAACAATTTCATATGAGATTCAGCAATAAGAACAGAACATCACTAAATTTCGAAATATTTCTCCCTTATAATAATAGTAATAATCATAAGTGTAAAGCTCTTTAACTTCACTTTCTATTATGGGAATATGTATAAGAACAGAAAAACAGAATGTAAGATCAATGAGTTACGAAATATGCTAAAATAACTGTTAACTATAATAATAAAATATGGAGCGGTAAAAATTGCAAAAGAACTCCGAAGATTTGCAACAAATTGTAACACAATATGATGATTTGTAACTCTTTAGAGCATGGGCCGTAATTAAACATAACTCACAAATTCATATAATGTTGAATGAAAATTAAGAAGAAAACCATAATGATAAAAAATTCCACTTATGTATATGGAGCCAATGAAAGCACCAGTGATAAAATTGTACAATTATTATTAGTGAATGAACAACAAAACATTCAAGAAATTGTCATTAATCAAATATTACTGCAAAAAATTCTCAAAAAATTAATTTAAAAAAACCTGCCGATTTCAAGACATTTTTTGAAAAGAATCAAAGCTTCTCTGGGTCGATTCGTGTCTTTCAGATAAAGATAAGCCAAAGAAGCCATCGTGAGAGCTGTTTCATGATCATTAATGCCATAGACAATTTTCTTTGTAGCCAAAGCTTTTTCAAACATTTCCTCAGAGATCTATGACAAATGGCGGAATTTCAATTATTTATTACCACTTAGCATTTATGAAAAGATTTTAAAGAAAAATCAGTAGAGGATGGAATTGGTGATTTGTAATCAAGAATGCTAATCGATCCATTATTCATAATTGTTTTCTATCCCACTATTATAACTAGTTTAGTGATGAAAATATCTTCGGTTATTATACTAATCTCAGTCACAAAACTGCCACAGCTGCCGTTAAATCTTTTTGAGATTACTATTTTATTTATTTCGAAATTGTTTAATTTTCATCATGCATTAAAGTCTACTTAACTTGTTTAGAATAACTTAAAGATAATCTGTTAAATTTCGACATTATGCAAGAATCAAGATAAGTTAAAAAGATCAGATTTTGTGCGAGCTTACATTTCACAACAAATAATGCTAACTTCAGGTTTTTGCGACCATCGAAATATGTAGCCAAGATAATCATAAGTCTTCGCACAGTTCGCATTCGCACTGCTGAAGCCGAGATATTTGTTCAAAGCACGCATATGTGTTTCCATTGCTTCATTAAGAGATTCTTGTTGAATGGTGTCATTTCGTAATGCACTCTTTACCGAAATTAGAGCTAAAAGTATATGTTTCTAAAGCAAAACTTATAATTTGTAACTTGAATATTAATACAATGAATGTGTTGTTCATTAAAAATTGTATTGACAACGTTGGTAATATTTTTTTAACGAAACAAAACCAAATATTCATTATGTAGGGGAAATGGCAGGAATTTTGAATTTAAAATTAGGAGAGTATTGGAACAATTCGCAAAGTTATTTTGCAATTCAAATACTTAAATGAATACTCACTGACCTTGCAGTTCCTCGGCATTTAACAGCTGATAATGATCTTTACCCAGTTTTGCTCGACAAATTTCCAGTGCTTTATTGGCATACTTCTCACAACGGAAACGTAGCTGAACATATTTTTCTCTAAAAATCATAAGTTTTAAAAATTTTCAAGATCAATTATCTTAATGTGTCTTTAAATTACAACTCTGAATCCAATATAGTGGTGAATGTTTAGAACTGGAAACAAGTAGCTAAAAATAGATATTTATTTTATGTAAATTCACTTCATAGGAAGCTTGTGTGATTTTCAATTCATTATTGGATGAATGCAAAAATTAAAATTAAAAGTAACATTTATTTTCTTCTAATCTAGGAGCTTATTGAAATGAAGAATATAAAGTCAATATATTTGATTAAAAATATAGCTTTTATTACTAGAATTAGAAATCACAAAATTGTTTTAAATCTACTATTTATAAAATTTAATCACATTATACAATCACTGGAGTATAAGCTGATTTTCTCAAAAGAAAAGTAATTATTTATAATGTGACTAAGTATTTTGATTTAATCAATTCCATAAATGGTGCTTTCACAATTAAATAAATGACAACAATTAGAGAAGATAAATGGCACTGATTTCGCAATGTGTCAAATTTCCGTTTTGCATCCAGCCTTTAAATGTTGGGTCTGCTCTTAAAAATGAAAATGCTATAATTTTTTTTTTTTACCTATAATTTTTTTACCCAAATAGCCTAGTTAGCCAGCATCTTAAGATAAATTAATAAAATAATTTGTAAAAGTGATGAAAAGCATACTTATTGGTACGATACCCAGCATAATTATCATAGAGAAGCCGGTACGCAGCTCGAGCATACTCATACATTGCTTGGCCATCACGAAGAGAATCTGTTCCGAAATGTTTGTGAACCATTTTTGCCATTACCTATATCGGATCTTTTTAAATTTTTTCCAATTTCAAAAAAAAAAACTCCGAAATCCTTGACAGGATTTCAGATAAATGAAATTTAAGAATTTCAGCAAAATCATCGAAAGATCTCAGCAATTACATTTAAATTTCTGACAACTTACAACGAATAGAAAATGTTAATTATTTTAACAAACATCCAACGAATTATTTAATGCCGTAACTTACGGTATAAACCTGTACAGCCATCTCAACATGATCTGAATTGAGCAAACAATCTCCATAGTCAGATAATACAGAACACAATAATCTCTCAAGCTCTGGATGGCTCAAAACAATTGTCAAAGCGAAACGAACAATTCGTAAGGCTAAGTTAAAACATCTTTTGAAAACAAGAATCTTTGCAGTGATACATAGAAGCTCCACTTGTATCTAAAAAGAGGATTTAGATTGAACAATAATTTTCAATTTCTATATAATATATTTTTGTTCAACCTTTTAGTAAATACACCTTTGCGTTACAAAATATACTAATTTCCACTTGAATCGAGTTCGTAGTCGAGTCATGGAGACACATGACATGACTGAAGATTGAAACACTTAAACAAGTTTTGGTCTCAATCCGCTTTTTTATGTAGGTCAGAATAAATAGTCACGGAGCAAGAAATCCTAAAAATTATTTAGTCCTAGAAAAATTATTTTCATTTAAAAGCCTTAATTCGATAATAAAACTTACAGCAATATGTATTTCCTTGTCATGAGCAGCTTTTAATGCTTTTAAACAAAATTTCATGGACTTCTTGTAATTACCGAGCACGTACCTGAAAATTTGCAAACTTACAATTTTCACTTTCAAAACTACTGAAAATGGCTGTGTTATAAGAAATAAATACAGTCGGGAATCGGAAAAAACAATTAACCATAAAGAGGCACACTGAGCTTCAATCTGCACGAAATTGAATGTCCCATCATCACCATTGCTTTCCAACTTATCAATTAGTGTGTCAGTAAATGAACTGATATGTACTGCCTCGACGAATGAGCAATTGTTCATGTAATATTTCAGCAGCCTTTAAAGACTTGATTTAGGTCCGAAAATCAACCCTTAATTATGATTGGTATGTCATCAACAGTAATTACTATTCCATCAAGAAAGATAATCTAAGGAGTTATACACAATTTATTAAGCATACAATATTTCAGTGCATCACTAAATTGACACTTTTAACATCATTTCAAAAATAATTTTCAAATACCTTTGAAAATAAACATACCAGTAATTTAGTTTAAATAATTTTCGCTGACGCAGTTGGTGATCGACTGGCAACCACCTTAAAATTTTTTGACAATATCTGAAGATCTCACCAGGAAGGCTAAGTGACCCGTGATCCAAAAGAAAGGTGCCTGAAAATTGTTATTATGACTTTGCTAAAAAACTTTTATCTCTTTTAAATCATATTTTTTGGTAACATTTTCAATCTTTTATCAAAGACGAACAACTCTAGTGATAATACTAACACCTTTCCTCCCATAAAGAAATTTTAAGATGAACGAAGATAATTTACCTAAGATTAGCGCACATTCATATAGCTCCACATCTTTCATCTTCGTACGATCCAGAATTAGTCGCTTCAGATCTTCGAATAAAACTCGCTCAATCAGATAACCTTTATTCATCAACCCATTGAAAATCTCGTGAATCGTCATTCTAAAAATCAACGTTCGATTTATTGCATGCATCAGAACGAAAGCTTTCTGAATATATGATAACAACTCTGAAACTGTTAGGAAATTTAATTTGTCGGAAACAACATTATAGGCTAACAAAACATGCTTTTTTTTTTTTTCACACTCTGACAAAATATGCCATGTATGGTCAGATATAACCATATAAATACTTTTGAAGAATATCAGTAGTGATAATAGCAAACCTTCTCATTTTCCAATTTAGAATTCTTTGAAATTGGTTGATACTACTCCATTCCTTGTGCAATATAAGAAGCTTGTTTTTCTTATATAAACCTACATGGATCTCAAACAGTAACGGTAATGGTAGACTATATGCTTCCGCTGGCATATCATTTATTACACTTGTGAGGTAATCTACGACAGTGTTTTCCAGCGATCCTGCAATGTTTAAGTGCTTCTCAGAAAATAAACAATCTTTCTTATACAAATAAAATTGCAAGTGGATAAAATATAGAGACAAATTCATAATTATAAAAATTTGAGGCAATAAATTCGTGAACGGTTAAGCAAATATTTTGAATTTCAACAAATTTTCTAAAACTAATTCGTCTTTGCATTGATAAAAAATCAACTAATTAAATAATAGTTTATAACAAACTTTTTCTGCATTCATTTTTGGGAATTATTTTCGTTCACAATGAAATTATCAAAGATTTTAAAAAATTGGAGGAATTTTTTTTAACCTATTTATGTTCGTTGGAGCTACTATGTATGTGTTTTATTTACAAAAAGTGTTTATCTATTCAAAGGTTGATTAAATATTATTTCAAGATTCAGCGCAAAGTTTCAAAGCAATTGAATTTTATTAATCAATTTTTGAATATACAAATTCTCAATTCATCATTTGCATAAATTCTCAGGTTAAAATCTGTGAAATTTACAGTGAATTTAAGATTTCAAAGAGATTGAGAAAACAAACTTGGGCTCCTTATTTTTCCATTTTGTCGAGTAAAATTTCTCACTCCCCAAACTTCCAACAGTTCATCCCATTGACCGAAAAGTGGATCAAACAAGCCTCGTTGCATTACCAGTTGTCGCATTTCGTCGCGTTGTCTTATCAGGTGTTGAATCATATTACGCAATTCATCAATGAGTCCTACGGCAATACGCTCCATTCCACCCATTATTGGTTCATCATTTGCTCGATTCGCTTGTCTATGAATACTGAATTCCTCGAAAATAGTCACCCAACGATACTTTGGTTCCCAATAAAAAATCTTCCATTAGATCGTAAATCTGCGGATAAACCTAACCACAGATGTGGATGGATCCGCGGACTGTCAATGGATCTAGAGAGATTTTGCTGAAATTACCTATTGAAAATGAGGGAGGTAATTTGGGGTAGAGGGAAATCTTACACAGCTATATAAATCACAGAAATAACTTCTACAAATTATAAGCTAAATGAATCGAAGAAAACATTCAGGAACTGAGTTAAAATTTAAATCTTAATAAAAAACCAACTCTCCCAGCACCGCAAGTTGTTCAGCTAAGACAGCATTGGCATTATGTACCAATACATGAAAATCTCTGTCCAGATTTCCCAAATCGAGTCGATCTTCATTAGGTGCAATCGCTGGAAAGTTCAAAAAAGGTAAATTGTGCAATATTCGGGCAGCTCGTTGTGCCAAACCTACTGCTCTTTGTCCATTTTCAGCCTGCATATCTATTTGTTCCTCATCATTTGCCATTGTCGGGATTTTATGTGACGATCAACGAAACTACCCGCGAAAATCACTGCAAACAAAAAAATTACGAATTACGCAGAATTAAAGAATTACGTGATTAAAGTTTGCATCCACATAAGTATTACTAAGTCTTTTTCTTATACGAATTTGATACAGCTTGATTACGGTGAAATTTAAACAAGATGCAATTTAATGACTTTTTTTTCCTCTGATAGAAGTGAAATAACTTAGAAGTGAAGTGATATAGAGGGAATATAGTAGAGTTGAGACATGACATAGTTTCTACAGATATATGAACAATTTAGAAATGGTTTAATGAAATCAAGAAAAAAAAAAAGTTTATGAAATTAAAAAAAAGAAATGAATCCAAGAAAAAGATCGACGGAAAGTGAAAAAATGAATCGGATAGTTGCACCATAAATATCGTTATCACTTGCCAAAAGTTAACACGGTAGTTGTAATGCAACTATCCTCTTTGACAAGGGAGTATCATCAAATTAATTCAACAAATCCGAAACAATTGAAATTAGCAAAGAAAAAAAAAAAAAAAAAAAAAAGAAAAACAAGGAGAGATGAAATTCTCTGAAACAAAAATACAAAATTAGAAGGAGAAAGACAGGAATGAACACTTCAACTCAATTGCAAAAACAACGCAAATCCGTCAAGTTCGTCCGCATGACATTGACACACATTGCCAGGAATAATAAGCATGGTGGGAATTTGAATTCTGGAATTTGAAATTGAATCATCTTTCAGTTGGAAAGATGTGCTAATCAATGAAATAAACAATTTGATGACTTATCACACTCCTTTCTCTTTCACTGATAATGCTCTTTCTTTAGTAGGCGGAAGCCTTCTCAAACAATTCGATGACAATTTCCACTCAATTATCCTGTGTTAGAAAGAAATGTTAGAGTGTAATTAATAAACGACTTTTGGCATTTATATATATGAGTCAAATGGAAGTCATCTTTATTGATTATCAGGAAAGAAAAAAGACAATGAAGGATGTCAAAAATTTGCACAAAACTTTTGATATCTTCCGGGAAATTTGCATCTTAAATTGCCATGTCATAAAATGTTTCACTGAACAGTATTGATGTTAAAATATCAACGAATTTCGAGAAAAAAAACAGCTGATTTTTCTTGCCAAAAAAAAACATACAACAAGTAAATTGCGACTAATTACATCGGAAAAATTTACCTGAAAAGAATGCAAGAAAAATGAAGTAATCTAATGAGAGATTGAATTCTATTTATAATTGATTGTCAATCATTATTTCGTTTTCTCCTTCTTGAAGACGACACTTTTGCTCATTCTTAATTTGACAGATTTGATGTCATGAAGTAGCTCAGGCTTGGCCATACAGTATTATTTCACTCTGTTAGGCTTATCTCACTTCCATTGGTTTAAAAATTCATTCTGACCTGTTTCTTAACCATTTACCTTATTTATTATTCGATCTAATTTTAGTGTTTACAAATAAACAGACCAATCGAATAATCCAAAGTTCTCTAGTTTTCAAGGTTCAAAATTTTGGAAATTTAAAAGTTTGTGGAATTAAGCTTGGAAGGAAAATTACGCATTGTTAAAATTTTCTTCAAGTCTTATCTCATAATTTCGTCAGACAATTCATGATTTATTTAATTGCATTAATTTGCTTTAAATTGAGTTAGAAATAAGTTTTTTGTTTTGTCCTATGACTTTTAGGTAATGTTACCGGAAAATCTTGATATAGTGATGTATGTTGTACAGAGAGTAATTTACTGATTAAAAAGTTTAAGGAGATGAATAATCCCAAAAATATGTTCAAACTTTGGTAAATCCCATTGTTCACTTCTACAAATAGCACATGAAGCTTGATTTCTGATCTTTAATTCTTCCTAATCTCAGTAGAAAGTAAGCTAAGTGTTGTGTTGCATGCTGAAAAATATCAAATTTTTGGTTATTTTAGTCAAGTGATTTCTCAAATATGCATGAAATAAAATCTAAATACAGGATTTTAGAATGGTCATAAATTTATTGAAATAATACCATCAAAATATCGCACATTAAGCAGGCTTTCGAGGCGATCTTCCATTTCGTGTTTTTTTGATATAAACTTGATAAATCACGCATAATGGAATCTTTTATCTTCGAATGTATTGGATATGGAATAAATGAGGTTCAAAATTGAAACAGAGAATTAATCTACTTTTATATTGTTATAGCTATCGATTTGAAATGTCAAACAAAATTTGAATAACATCCAGCGCAAAAGTGAGAAAGGTGAAATTTACAGCAATAATGCAATTTACATCACTTTTTTCTTGGAAAAAGGCTTTGTTTTAGCTCAAAAATCTTGATCTCCAACGGATTTTGTCGAGGAATCCATGGATTCTGAACAAAAATTCTCATGTCCCAAGATAAGAGTAGGTAGAGGGTCTTCTAATTTGCAGAAAACGTCTAGCCCAAATCGATTGCATGAACTTATCATCATGTTTTCATGTTTTTCATTCAGGAAAGCTTGTTCGGCAACGCCAAAGCACGTACTTGGCGACTATATAGAAAATCTCAGTGTCATCCGAGCGAAAATATGTGGAAGCAATGTAGAACAGAAGAGTTGTGATTAGAAATGCAAGTGAATAAGAAAATAAGGAAATTGGAAGAAAGTAGAAATCGATGTGATCAACAATCACCCAGTATTTAAAACTTTACTTTTCCCTGCTACAATTTGGTTTACCTTCATTCTCTCTTAAAGATTCAGAAAATAAAGCACTAATGGTAAAAAAAAAAAAAAAAAAAAAAAAAAAAAAAAAAAAAAAAAAAAAGGAAAAAAAAAAAAAAAAAAAAAAAAAAAGAAAAAATGATTTATTTCGACAAATACCGAAATACCAAGTGTATAACAAAAAGATATTTATTTGTACATAAATCTCAAATTTCATTATTCCCTAAATCACAGAAAATCCATGGTTCCACTTATAAAGCATATTCAAGAACACTAAACTTTGTCTTCATCGTAACAGCCAATTTCTTCTTGACAGAACGATACGATAATAATTAGGAAATCACAACTGGGAGGAAACTATATTAATAAATTAATTACACAAATCATCTCTTTAATCTATCTAGATGGAAATATGCGTCCGAGTGGAGTGATGAAAGAAGATGATATAGTGACTGAATCAATCACTAGTTGAAGTGAAAATGATTTTATCGCTAATTTCCCCTCTAGATAATGCAGTTAGAAATAAGTAATACAATTTTTAAGAATGCCTAATAAAAAGTGGATATAAGTGAAAAACAGTGTACATAAGGTGCACTGCTAAAAAAAAAAAAAGTGATATTGAGAAATATAAGTCTGATATTGAGAAATATATGCCAAATACTGCAGTGTCAGAATTATTAACAATATATATCTTCCCAAGTTGTCTATATAATTAAAACTTAAAAATAATACGAACAATCAAATAGAAAATTATTGGGCCATAATAAATAGTGAAGTTATAATGAACTCTCAGAAATTCTCAAAAGACGGAAAAAGAAAAAGAATCAAATAATTCTATTTGCAGTACCAAACAAAGAAAAAATAATAGCTCCGATAAAGCACTGTAAAGACGTAAAAATAAACACATAGGCCCAAGTGCTGCCTGTCTCATGTAATATATATCCAGCAAGATACACTCCAATAAAACCAGTTATTGCAGAAAATGCATTGAAAACACCTGGAAATAAAAGAAATTTGAAACAGAAGTTTCATATGCCACCAGCAAATATAATATTTTTCATGAATACATAATGCTCTTTTTAAATAAGTAATTCCAACAATAAATTAACTTTAGAATAAACTTCTCTATAGTAAAAGAACATCATCATAAAATACATACTATCTATTATATTAGATACTATTACTTCATTGCTTCTTATATAAAGTTGCAGTACCTCATTGCACAACCACTAGAACTTTAACTACATCTTTTATTATCTTTCCCTAAATGGCCATTACAAATAAAGAACAACAGTATTTTACAAAAAAAAATGAAGTTATTGATGACCGAAAGGACAATAAATCTCAAAGGTAATAAATAAGCTTATGATGCACGCATTTCGCAAAATGCTATACTAAGAACTGAATAAAAGAATGAGAAATTGAACTGAGATCATAGTCCACCTATATCATATTTTTACATACTAAGAATTAAATGTTATCTAACTACATTTTTAGATTGAGATGCTTTTTAAGAAATCTTATGAAAATTTTGTTCAAAAGAAAAACTTTGATTTTAAAACATCTACCGAATCTATTTTTCTTCTTAGTGCTGAATACTAAATTTAATCTTCCTAATTCTTTACCTGAATCTGGTTAAATTTCTATAAGCAATTTTAAAATGCAAATTACCAAAAACTGAGCCAGTATGATTGGGAGCAAGATCACATGGATTTACTGAAACACCACCATGATGAAAACCACGTGCTGCCATAGCTAATGTAAAAGTAAATAAAGACGCATTAAAACCCATAGACTGCGTTGAAATCAATAAGCATACTGCAATAGCACTCAATGAAATGCCCTGAAAACACCAAAAATTAGCTTCTGAATAATAGTGTAATGGAAAGTTCAGCACTATGCTTTAAACAGCATAAATACAGGTTTAATAAAAAATAAACCTCCATCAACTTCCTGGCAAGAGTAAGCGAATGTACATAGACAAACAATGTTGTTGCGATAAATGGGGCAAAAAAAGCAGTTATGACAATTGCAAGAGAAGGTACTACATTGTATACAACTCCTTTGGCATCAGGATATGTATCTGCGAAATAATATGGAAGCCAACTGAACAATGTATAATAAGCGTTAGCACCACAATATTGCGCAACAGCCGCTGCCCTTAAAGTTGTCGTATACAGAGAGACCAAAAATTTCTTATCCATATATTTTTTTAAACTCGTCACTATAATTTGCTAAACTCAGTGAGACTGTTCACAATAATAATAATAGGGAAATAATAAAAAGGTTTAACTTCTGTAACATACAACAACTACTTAGAGTCCGAAACTTCTGCAACTTCAATTTCAGCATTTAAAATGAAGCCGAATTCTCGTTATTTTCAAATAGAAGGCTGAAGAACAAAAAATGCACATAATTTTCCAACATACCAAAACGAAGGATGTTTCAGGAGTACACTCCAAGGAACCACATTTTCAGAAGAGCTATTACCAAGTGATTTCCGCAAACCACTAAGGGGCGCTTTCAATTCATCATTTTTATCATCATTAAAGCTACCAGATTGGTGACTCGATGATGATATGAAGCGAAGCAGTGTCCACCACAAAAATGACATTAATCCTGAAACTTTAAATACAAAAACAAATTTCTCAAATGAATAATGATAATTTTATTAATTCTACTAAATGAAAAACACAGTGCTACCAAATAAAATAAAATAGAGTATAACAGAAATGTTGCACCATACCTACACACTGAAACAATGCACGCCAACCGAAAGTTTCCAACAGTAGTGAACCGACTGCACCGGCTAGCGCTGTCCTGGAATTCAATAATATAAAAAATGTTCAAAAATGCTCACCAAATATTTTCCTAATTAAATTTCGAGATAAAACTACTGAAAAATTGAATTTTTACCCAAGATGAGATCCTGCCAGACATATGCCTAATATGCGTCCTTTATCAATCGAAGTCAAATGTCGAGAAGTCATTGAAGCCATCGATGGAAGATGGAAAGCTGCAAAATATATTACTGAAAAAGGCTTGCATATTTTGTTAGATTCAAAATTAATTAGGAAAAAAGGGTTAATAAAATTTTTGACACATTAAATTTTTCATAATTTTAAAATCAACTAGAACCTACCCTGCCCAATGCCTGTCGCGGAACGAATGAGTATTATGAAAAGCATTGGATGATTTGTGGAATACGAAAGATCGAATAGCAGGGGAGTAAAAAAAGTAAGCAACGCCCATGTGAGTGTGCAGATTTTCAATACCTTTTCAGCGCCCACACGATCAGCTACATGGCCAGCAATTACTTGGGTACAAGCATATCCCCAGAAGAATGACGACAATACAGTACCCTAAACATAAATTAATGTAAAACTTACTTTCTCTATGCATTGATATATAATATGAATAACTCTGACGACTCATGTCTTAACTACTACGATAATAGCATACTTGAATTATGCTTCGTACCATATTATGTCTTTCAACATATAATTATCTAGCAGGGTAAATGACAAAATAAAGAATGTGAGATGTATTTTGATTGACAAATTTTCAACATAAAATTTTCTACTACTCTATATTCTCCAATTTTTTATTTTAGAAAAAATTTGAGAGATGAAACACACCGCATCATTTTTGTTCCATGAATATTCGTGAGCAATAACTGTAGCACATACCGGTAAAGCGACACGTGCTGCATATAACATACATGTACCGAGAAACAAGCTGGCTGTCCATAGACGACATTCCTGTCTGTAACTCGAATGCTGATTTATCACAATCACAAATGATAATAATATCCTAAGATGTCATTCTATCTTTTTCTTATAAAAGCGCAAGGTAGATAATTCATTAAAATCGAGAGTTTCAGGAATAAAATCCTCTCGATCATCCATATCTAACACGGTCCATTTAGGATCGTGTCTAGCATGCAATAGCATCTATTCTAAAAGTGATTTAATTAAAAAGTGGTCGATAAAAATGAAACTAATACGAAATTAAACCTGCTCCACAGTTTATCACAACTGATAAGACGGCTTTCGATATCTTGCTGCAATAACTTCATTTCGGCGGGCAGAACATAGCCCGCCGTCCCTGGATGGTCTCTTTGCTTATTTTTATTTCTTGAATACTTAATTCATTTGGTAACAACAAAATGTGAGTAACACGGAAGGAAGTAAAAGTTCCGATACTTCTACTTCTTCACCACGAATTGTTTTTTGCTGGAATATGATTAACTGATTCAAATTACTCATTCGTACAACAAGTCAACATATGTATGTTAATGACAGATACTTGTAAAAACAGGATGGCTAAGCAATAGCAATCATCATCGTAATTATCCTAATTCCTTCTCACGGCTTTAATTCATCGAAATTCGCTCAAAACATTTCCTATTCCAGGCCAAATCGATAGACGACTTGACCTTCGACCTGGTCATTCAAAGACTTGACTGTCACCACTCACCTCTCTCATATCCTACGATACTGGGAAACCAATTAGAGCACGTAACACTCTCAATTGCTATAATACAATCATACATTCATAATCATTTTAAAGCATTACCATGTATTATTCCTCTACCTTTATAGCATACTCCTTTAAAAGTCCTATTCTTCTCTGCTTCATCTCGACAGACAATACTGTTTTCCCGTCTAACGACCTTCTAAATAACAATCACTTGGTTGGAAGTGATGAGATCGAGATGAAAAAGAAAAAGAGAGTAGAATGGAGAAGGAGAGAGAATGAGA
This sequence comes from Onchocerca volvulus, assembly GCA_000499405.2. Lineage (NCBI taxonomy): Eukaryota > Metazoa > Nematoda > Chromadorea > Rhabditida > Onchocercidae > Onchocerca > Onchocerca volvulus. Next base: position 5,825,648 of record HG738139.1, on the reverse strand, counting down.
GAAAGATGTGAAGGATTTATTTTCAATTGCAACCATTTTTATTTAAATCATCTGTATAAATTAAAAATCAATTTTCTCTGGCTTAGGAAGGTGATTGCAAATTAATCGATAGTGCTATCATCCACTATACTATGATGGAAGAAGGGAATTGATGGAAAAAGGGAGTTACTGAACCATGTTGAACTAAGCATTCTAAATTATAAGTTCACCTGTGCTTAAGCTATCACACTATCAGTTTATTCGAACTTTTGATAAAGCCTTCAGCTGCTTTCCTTCCACATGCAGTGCTGCGACATTGAATAAGCACTTTATTCATCCAAATGACAGAACTAATTTAGACAAAAAAAGAAATTTAAAAAAATCAGGGCAATCATATTTCTCGCCATCTCCTTTTCCTACTACCTTCTGCTAAATGACAACAAAAATAACAGATAACCTAAATTTAGTGGTAATAATTGCAGACAATCTGTACACATGATAAGAGTAATAAGAGAGCTTTTTATATTTACATAGAATCGCATGTTTCTCGACGAAATAAAACAATCAATACAAAAAATCTTTCAAATCAGAATGTTCCTGTTAAATACAAAAATTTATCAAAATTTTTTGAAATAAAATTATGAATGAAATAAAAATTCTGGATTATTGATCGACTTAATAGAAGAAATACATCGAACTAATAGTTTTGAATCAAAATCAAGGAGCAACCAATCAAGGAGCGAGTTTCTTCCCTTCTTACCTTATAATCGAAAAATTTTTTTTCATTTATATTGTTGTGAAAGAGACGAATCCTGTTTGAAAAGAATTTTATTGGATAACAGAATAATGATTCTTCGTTAGAAACAATTAGTAAAAGATATCAAGCAAATTGATCACTGGGTTATTCTTTCTTTTGTCTCTTGTAGAGAAGAATACTGCTCAACTGAATTGTCGAACTGTTGTGTCGCTTTGGACTTCGAAAAGCGCATTGCTGCGTCGATCTGTGTCGAACTTGAACTGTATCTCAACTGATTCTGCTCCAAAATTTGAATCTTTTAAATCCTTTCGGGGATCTTCCTTCTTTCCGATCTCCAACGTATCGCCTTATGATTGGTCGACCTCACTTTGTTTATCTGTTAATCAAAGCATTTTGGCGATAAAAATATTATTTAGCGACAAACATGTTTATCCTCTTGGTGGCAAGCATGTTCATCGTTTTGACGGCAAGCATGTTTGCCCACTTATTGGTTCCTTTAACATTTTTTTCTACAATAATTTCATCTTTCCGATTTTTCCAATACCTTAAACAGCTAGGCAGCTTATTTATCAATATGTTGAGCAAAAAATGTCAAAATTTTAACTGAAACATTCAGATATGAGGAAACTTAAAGAGAGTGGAATTAGACAATAAACAGGATTTCAACTTATCGAAAGTACTGATTAAGATACATATATAAGCGATTTGCATACAGATCGATTATCGAAACGCTTGAATATTCGATATTTTTTCATTATAGAATCAGATTAAAAAATACGCTAAGTTCTGCGGAAAGACTCTAATAATGTAGTCTTTCTGTTCATCCTTTCAAAGTTTCCGGAATTATTTCCAAAATTTTTCTGATAATAGTATTGCATTTAGCTCACTTACAATTCAATATTGCAAATATAAAGGAAAACGACGAGTGAAAAAGACAGCTAATATTTCATAGGAACGATTCATATGATCATAGTTCGATGATGACAAAAGCTGACAATATGCCTAAGATATTGCATATTGCTTTCCATACGGATACTACTAACTTTAATTATCATCGAATAGTGATGATGTGAGTCATTCCTATGAGATATCAAATTATAATGAATAATATATAATGCAATAATTCGATCGTTATTTCGAAGACGACAATCACTTATCTCTTTTCCATTCTTAAATTCTTGTTCTCAAAGCCCTAACCAATTAAATTTGCATAGAAAATTTGCATAAAATGCAAATCTATTCCAATTTTATGAATAAAATGACGGAAAACCATGTGTTACTGTCATTTTTATCATTTTTACATTGATTATTAAGCAATTCAATAAATCGCAATAGCAGTTTAACGAGTGGCAGTTCATGATGGTCTTTGAATCGGCTACCAGTCCAAAAGCTTCAACACCTGACAATGGATCTTCAGTACCGCCTGAAACTCAAAGATCATCATCAGGGTCTCGACATACCCGTTGTAAAGTCTTTTGGCACTTTCATAATAATATTTCGGTTGATAAAAAAATGATAGAAATAAGTTACCTAAAAAAGTATGAAAAAGAACTTGATTATATATATATATATATATATATATATATATTCTGCATGCTCAAAGATGCGAAATTATTTCATCAGGAACTTTTTTCAGCAAAGAAGGTGATTATTCGTAGAAGGTCATCTCGAAGCATCGGTAAATTTCAAATCAGTAATTGATTTGTTCTCTTTCAGAAATTTTTCAGAAAACTTAATATTAAATTGAAAATTGTTTGTTGTGATAATCAAATCTTAGAGATTTAGTACAGTATAGTTGATTGTTTCAGTGACTTTTCAGGAGTAACTTTTCAGGAATAGGATCGATGATGGCATCAAAACCAACGACCTCTCAGCCTACGTTGTCATCATCTTCTTCTGAGGTATTTTCCATACTAAGCAAACAATAATCGTCCAAACAAAAAGGAACTATTAAGAGTGAAAAGAAATCCTACTCTACTTAAGAATGCTCTATCGAGATATTGAAATTAGAATGATTATGAAAATTAGAAATTTGGGTAATAATTTTTTTAAAGCATATTCAATTCTAAGCGCATATCCAAAAATTTTCATTTATTTTACATTTTGTTGAATTTACAAATTGGAAGAATTTTAAGCATCATATGGAATCGATACATGAGACCGGGCCATCGCAATCATTACGTGGCAAAAAACTCATTCTGGTCAGTAATATTCTTCAAAATGAAAATTTTTCATAAAACAAAACGGCAAAAGTTTCGAGCTTTTTAAACTAAAATTTTTACAGATATCATCTGAGGAAGCTGGTGGAACAGCTCGGCAAATAGAAGATGAATCATTTTATCATGGCTTCATGTCACACGACGAGTGTAAATCATTGCTTACAAATGCAGGTGATTTCCTGATACGACGAACAGAAATCGAAGGCGAGATGCAATATCTTATCACTGTTCTTCCGGAAAATTCGAAAGAAATTACAAACTTTGTCATCAAAAAGACTCGTTCTGTAAGTAATTCAATGAGATTCGCTGTGCATTCTGTTACATTGCATTTCTCAAAGTGATGCATCTTCACGTTTGAACATCAATAGATTGCAGAAGCACTTGTATTATGTGTACTTATACGCATTCAAGACAATCTCCGATCTGATTGCATATCACAAACGTTTGAAGAAGCCGCTGAATGAGGAGAATGTGTGCATTGTGAAAGGGATTGGAAGAAGTGATTGGCAGCTTGCTCATGAACAGGTACTTGATCAACATTTCCGTTCTTTTGAAAGCGAAATTTTCTGGATGCATTTCCTTCCCATTTCTCAGTAGTTTTTAATAAGGATAATCTCTGAACACATCCTGAAGATATGTTTACTCCTTATTTCGCAGGATTTATTTATATCCAATTTAGTGCATTCATTTCTTTTTTTTTCTTATTTTTTTTTTTTTAAATTTGCATTTTTTGCAATGTACTTTTAAATATGCAGATTGAACGAAACAAAAAATTGGGCGAAGGAGCATTCGGCGAAGTTTGGGAAGGGACCCTTAATCTCGGAGTGTTTCGCGGCTCCATACCTGTAGCAGTCAAAATACTTCATTCAGCAAACATTAGTAAAGATGAGAGAATTAAGTTTCTCCGAGAAGCAAATGTAATGCTTAAATTAAATCATCCCAATATCATCAAGTTTTATGGCGTTGCAACCTTGAAGGATCCAATCATGATTGTTATGGAGCTTGCTAATGGTGGATCACTCCTTGCTCGAGTACAGAATACTAAACGGCCGGTGAAATTTTTTCGAAATTTATTTCTTAAATTCAAGAAATAAAATTTTTCGCAACAAAGAATCATTGATTAATATCATATGAAGTTTCTTTACAATTCAATTCTTATAGCCTACCGATTTGGACAAGATACGATATTGTGCTGAAGCGAGCTCTGGACTTGCATATCTCGAAACAGTACAGATAATCCATCGCGACATTGCTGCACGAAATTGCTTACTGAATGCAGATGACGAACTTAAATTGAGCGATTTTGGATTGTCATTGCTTGGAATCAATTATCGCGAAAGAAGCATGAAAAATGTACCTGTTCGGTGAGGACCTTTAAGAATTTTTTTCTATTTCATCTTAATGCTTTCCTATGCTGAAACCGAGAAGGAAATTGAATTTTTGCTTAAAGATTGATCAGTATAATTTCCTATATTCTAAATTGAAATAGAATTAGCACAAACTTATTCATTTATTTGAGGTGGTTGTCTCCGGAAACATTGAAACATGGATATTTTTCGTCAAAAACTGATGTTTGGAGTTTCGGTATAACCATTTGGGAAATATATTCGGGCGGTCAGGAACCGTACGCAGAAATTCAGGATAACAAGGAATTGCGACGAGGTGTTATTGATCAACGAGTAAATTCACTATATTGGAAATGAAACAGACAAATATTCATTGAAGTCTTTTAAGAAAGTGAAATTAGAAATTGGATTAATCTAATGACATAAATAAGCTTAAAATTTAATTTTTTTGAAATCGAATTTAGACTGACAGAAAGTTGAAAATCAAGGACTAATTTGATTTTTGTCGCTTAATTTCCATAAATTTCAGCTAAAAATATGCAGTCCATTTGGTATGCCGCCGATGATGCAACAAATAATGTTTAGCTGTTTGGCATATGATCCGGAAAATCGTCCGACATTCCGGGAACTAAACGCGAAGTTCTCTGCCATCCGATCCAATAATGTCAGCCAAATCAAACTATCGACTAAAATTAAAGGACTATTTGGATTTTAAATGGATGCTGATGAGGAATTGATTTGAACGACTTTGTTGCATACGTTTAGCAAATTCTTTAATAAACAATTCTTCTAATGCCTTCCTAAAACTCCTTTAAGCATTTCAGAAAAATTCACTGGTTCCACTCGTAATAACTCATTCCAATGATCCTAAAATTAAAAAATTCCTGCTGCTGTCAAATATATTCATGCTGTCATATATTTTTGGACAAAATTTTTACTTTTGTTGGGTTTTTAATAAATCCTGTACTGCAATGGTTTCATTTGTAATATGTTATACCAAATATAATTCTTTCGACGTTGGACAATGATACAAATCTGATATTCTCTATATATTTATAATTTACTTCATTAATTTTAGATTTTATTTTAATGAACGAATTGGTATGATTTGAAAATTCTGAGAAACTGTAAACAAATTTTAATAGTTGCGAAGGTGCGGAGTATCATTACAATTTATAGTGAATAGCTTCAAATTTCATTAGAGATGAACTTTATCATTTTAATATCATAAGTCACGTAATCTTTCCTTGGCTTTCACTGATGAATGATGTAGCAAATTAGAGTTTGTTACTAACGATAATAACATGCAATATTTTCACAAAATTTCAAGATTCCATATTTGAAATCTGTAATTATTTGTTCATTTCCTTAATATAAGTTTAGTTAACGTGAAACGTCTAGTTAATAACTTCAAATTGGATTTTGAAATATGATTTGTAACGAATAGGCTTTCAATGTTGATTTTATGAAATTCTTTATCCTGAATTACAAAAGAAGAATCACATTTGATTCGAAAGTAATATTTACTTAAATCTGAAATGCAACCCGGAATAAACCGAAGAGCAACATAATCATATTTATTTCATAACGAACTAATTTAAGTCGAATTTTAAAAAAAAAGGAAACTTTTACTTGGAATGACAATTAATTAGATACGTTTGCAGTCGTGAGTAAATGTGCTGCGTGATGAGTCATTTTTTCTCGAACGTTTGTTCTTGCTCAATAAATAACAAATAGAAGCAAAAACCGAATTAAACTGCGGTTGAATCCTCTTGCGGATTAAGATAGTTACACAGCTTCCTCAGGTATCGAAAAAAAGAGTTGAAACTTTGGACAAGGTCCTTCCTACCCAATGAAAACGCTCCTTCTTAAAGTTATTTCTTCTTAAAATCTCCCTTTTTTTAGAATGAGCAAAAAGAACAATCTAAACACTGCAAAAAAGCAGTATCAAACACAATGAAACACAACCGTCTCATCCCTTCTGGAATAAACGGGTCTTATAGAATTACATTGAAGCACAACATCGAGTGAATTATTGATTAAACATCAAAAATAACGTTCAGATTTACAAAACTGATTGAATTATATAATTAATATCATAAAATCATCATATTGGGCCTTCCTTTTATTGCGTAATCATATCTCCGTATTATTTCTCCTCATAAAAATTGTCCTTTTAATATTATCGAAATTGAATTGTTGATGTAATTGCTGCGTTCGTTGATTAACAAATTTATTATAATAAGGTTTAATTATCCAAGTTTGAGGTTCGTTTTACGAGTGAAACAAGAAAATTGAAAAAACCAGTGAGAACTGAAAAGCAGAATACACCCCTACAATTTTGTCACGATCAGAAAAAAACAGCAACAGTCTTTTAAATGAATATTATTGATTTCAAACAAAGCTTTATTGGCAGATTTGAAATATGTTGTTTTGATGAATTTTTAATAAACTTTTTGTATCCATGCAAATGTGCTAAAGAAAGGACGACCACACAGATGTATTGACTTTGAATTAAATAGTTAAAATGAAAGGTTTGTGTATTAGCATTCAATGACACTATGAAAGCCTTGTAATATCGGACAGAAAAAAGAATATATTTATCACAAGATCATCGTCGTTTCCGATCTAAAAAACTCAATGATCTGGATCGAGAACCTGTTCCCAGTGGAAGTGTAGATCGAGTAGGTCGTTGTGCAGAGGAACTTCTTTCTGCTGAACTCATTTTTCCAGTTGAATAGCCATCCCTTATGTCAACTTTATCTTGTTCTGCTCTTTCAATCTTCCGCGACTCTAGAAAAACCGACGCGGAATTTTGAATTGCTTTTTGAATATGTATAGCTGCCACATATGCCAATTCTTCCACGCTTCGATTCGTTGCTGATGGAATACTAACTGAAGATGGTGGTAGGAATTTACTCTCCCGAATACTGATCGGCGGTCGTAATGGTTGATTACATGGTTTACTTCCTGCTTTTACATAAAAGTATTTTCGATTTCGACGACTTATCTGTTGTTTTTCCATCTTTGAGATCCAACCACCAATTTCATAAATTTTTAGTAATGCTCCGTGTCGACGCCATGGATTTGGACATGATCGTTCCACGCGTTTCTCATAGGTCCGGAAATGTCCGAGAATTGGTAATTCGAGTACGTTTTGTGTTCTTTCCCATATGATTTTTGTATCTTGGACATACTTTACCCGTGGAAGTCTTGCTGATTCCACATATTTCTGGCCAATGATGTCGTCATTGAAAAAGAACGGCTGTGAGAGATAATTTTTTTTCAATAATTTGCCCTCGGCTGTATTCTCCATGTTGCTCTTCGAGGAAGAATCAATCGACTTCTTCTCCGAAATAGAAATTCCCGTAATCAAATCTTCACCATTATCACCAGCATCTGTTGCATTGGATTCTGATTCCGACGGGACTTTTTTTAGCATTTCTTCGAAGCAGTACGCTGCCGTTCGTTAGCACGGATTCGTAGAAAATAATGTCATGAGTGTAAATATTGTCTTTTAAAGTTTATTTGTTACCATTAAATGTGGAAATGTATCTTTAATATTTGCATAAAAATTAGTTTTTAGAAGTATATTAGTTAAGTGTTAGAACAAAGAACTTTACGACGAATTATACGCACTTTAAAGTTGATTGGATGAAATGATGTGGAAAAAGTTGGACTGCAGAGATGGAATTGAAACAGCAGTTCGTCCAACTTGCAATTTAATGTAGTCGACTATGAATAATTTGAGTGAAACTTGATTCTTAGACTCATTTAGATCATCTACTCGAAAACTTAAATCATTGAGTGCAGAAATACAAAAACACGGATTTAAATTTTAAGCACATACAAAGTATAGCAAGAGTGGCACATTATAGATTAGATAGAAGAACAAAAAAGCAGTAATAATGGCTTTTGCGATATGTTTAAGAAAATGTTGTTAAAGCCTACAATAAAATTAAAGATATGGAATCGAAGAATGTAAACTCATTATCACTTCATCTAGTTTGAAGAACGTGGAGCTTATTTTCTCTCTTATCCTTCATTAGATTGCCAGAAATGAATCGTTAATTTCTTTACAAAGTAAATTTCATTCTGATCAATCTGAAATTAATTTTGCCATCTCTTTCAATTTAAAGCACTCCTTGAAAGGCCTGTTCCAAGTGGAACTGTTTCGAATTATGGCGTGCAAACGGTAAAATCGATGTTATCGCTATTTGTAATATTTTTAATGATATTTGAAGTCGTCAGAATAAATCTGCATCATAAAAATTTTTAGTGCATAATTACTATAATAATACTTGTCCATAGGTTTCAGACATCACTGAAATTATGCAATCTTTTAGGTCGAAGGAAATCGCGTGACCTGTTGATACGAACAGAATCAAAATATTACTTGCTTCAGATTCTTTCATCCTATTAAGTGCATTCGGAGTTTTTTGAGGATATTTTGATTATATACCGATTATTATCAATTCCATTTTATAATAATCAGGAAATCTTTCGGTGATTCACATAGCAATTCGATATTTTCCATTGGACATTGGTGACATCCCACATATCTTAAAGTGGTTTTGAAATTTGAAGGCTGAATTCTCGAAGTGTCGATATCAGTCTTCAAAAGTAGATGATTCAATCACAAGTTGAGATGTGAAATTTTATTTTCAAGACTGAAAATAGTTTAAATGATTTGAATTGACTTCTTTGCTTTCATAATTGTATGAATATGTATAATTTCTATCGCATCCATCAACTTCAGAATAAAATTGTTTCATTATTGTGCTCTTCTGTACAATTCATCGGTGGTTACAATTAATCTTCTTAGAAGACTACGAAAAATTATGTAATGTGGAAAAGCTAAACAAAAGGCTAACTTTAAAAATTAAAAGAAAATCGCTATGAAAGAATAAAATCAAAAAAAAAAAAAAAAATAAATTCGCGCGATTTCAGAGAGATAAACTGTTAAAGAATATTGATTGAATATACGCTAAGATATCAATGAGAAAACATAGTTATATTATGCCAAATCATTGGATTCATCTGATCAGTGGAAATTAGGCAAAAATCGATAACGAAATAATCTTATGAAGTAATCTTAAATGAGCGCTTCCATAATGCAGTAATCTTTTCCCTGCAATTTATTAATTATAGTGAATTGTGATTTTACATTCTCTAAAAAAGTCATGAAATTGAAAAATATTAAAGAAATAAAGGATTTTTGAATTTTTGAAGTAATGATTATCAATATACAATTTTATCATTAAGCGCGAAATTTCGATCTGCAACGAAAATAATGATGACAATACTGTAATGTAAAATATTCAATTGTGGATTACTTTCATCCCGTCGTATTCATGCTTTCTCTGATCTCATTGGAGAAAAAAAACTGTTAATCAAATTGGGGTCTAAAAGACCTCGTTGATTATTTCCACTCATCTAAATATTAGAAGAAAATCGGAAAAAATTGATAATTGTTACCAATTTACCCAAGTTGACATATCAAAATTATCACAACGAATGCATAGTTGAGCAAAAAAAATTCAAATCTTGTTTAGTCTTCTAATTTCAAACTTCTTAATCTTCTTTATACCATTTTTCAAGACTGTAAAAGAAAAAGGTTCATTGTTTTATTGATTTTCAAGAAAAACAAATTTCCAAGCTATCACTGGAATGCGCAGCAAACTTTTCGATTGTTTTCTCCATACTCTAATTTTCAGAAGTTTGATCTCGTGAGAGTGACATTGAGAGGGTCCAGGAAAGTCAGAGGAGCAGGGAAAAAGCCTGTTTTATAATGTATAAAATATCGAGCATGGATTGTAAAATGATGAATTCCTTATTTGTTAAACAAAAATAGGCGAAACAAATTAAAATAAGCAAAAAATAGACGTAGAAAAAAGTAGCTTAAGTCAAGTAGATGACTAGTGGGATTTTTGAAATTAAGTAGGTTGCATCACTGTCGGAAAACCCGAAAAAACTTTTCTAAAATAACTTTCCTATCTCAAAATATTTACACTACAAAAAATTGTTCTATTTAAATCGTTATCCAGTTCATGTAACATCTGGTATGCTAGTCATGTAACATGTAAGATTTACATTCTGTATGCCAATTATGTAATATGTAAGGTTCTTCACATCCGATATGCTAATTATTACAAAAATTATATCCTTTCTCATATCGATCTCTTAAACAGCATATTCTATAAGCCAAACCCGCTTATCGAGGATAGAAGAGTTATTCTTAAATTTGTGGTAACTTTGACTATTTTAATTGAAGTAGTGGCTATTGTAAACTATTATAATTTCGACCTTATAATCTTCGATTTGGTAATCCTCGGCTATTGTAATTTTAATTCCATAAACTTTTGCTTCTTAATTTTTTACCCTATATATTATTCTGTAATCAATTATTCGTGGTATTAATAATAAATATATAAATTAATAGTCCACGCATTCATCAATTCGATACAAATCATCGAAAAGCATAGAAAAATTTAGCTATATGAAACATGTTTTATCTAGGCTTTGAAACCATTTTTGCTATGACGTTTGAAGTCAGATGTCGAAAAAACTGTTCTTCCAAAGAAGATGGTTAAGATCTGTATGAGTCTGTCAAAGAGATAAAAAAAGTAGCAATTTCATTCATTTGCCACTCAATAATGAAAATAGATAGAAATTAAAAAAAGTTTTGTGCTATGAAAAAAAAATGAAAAAAAAATAAATATAAAAATAAAAATAAAAAAAGGTTTTGTGCTAACATCAAAATCACGATAATGCATGGAAAAATTTTTTTATAATAATATAAGAAAAAAATTCAAACAAAAATAAATTAAAATAATGTTTCGGCGGAACTCTCAGTATCAGCTCTTGATGCTGTCCATATTGGAATCTTAAACAAAACAAATCGCAATTGATGCTTGAAGTTTGCATTTCTTCAAATGAGCGATTTGTATATAGAAGAATGATTAACAATTATTAACAGGAAATTTTTTTTAAGAAAAATGAGGCTATATTCCGACAAAAATGCAGAAAGAATAGCAATCTCATTTATTTGCCAATCAATGTCATGATAATACATGGAAAAGAAATATTTTTTAATACGATAAAAAATTAAAACAAAATGTTGGACAGTGAAATAAATTCTTCCACATTCTCATTTTAGAAATTTCTTGAGCAACAACAGATGGTCCTCGATGACCCTTCACAATACCAATGCCTTAATAAAATAAATAGCAACAGATGCTTAGATTTTTGCATATAGAAAAATGACCAGTAATTATTAAAAAAATTTCTTTAAAGAGAAAATGATATTTTCAATTGTTTTCAATCCTTATTAATTATATTGTTTTAATTGTGTAATCGGCAATGACATTAACTGTGAGTTTTTCCCTTCGACAACTTCAATATTAATGCTAAATTCCTTAAATTACAAATATGTCTGTCAGAGTTTTTTGCGTAATTTTCCCAACATAGAAATACTGTCAATTCCAGGATTTTCGAAGCGGAAGATTCTTGCTACTGATGTAATTTCAAAGACAAAAGATATCCATCTCAACGGGAAAATAATCAAGAAATGCCAATAGTTGCTATTTATTGTAATCTGGCCAAATTTATTTCTAGTAGAAAGATGAAGATTCCCGACAGTAAATGGTGAAGGAGAATTCTGCACATCCGTGACCTAAAAAGTTGCAAGTCCTAACGGTAATCCATGTTGCAACCCGATTGAAAAGTACATGCTAGGCGAAGAGTGCAGAGACGAGAGAGAATGACGAAAATAGTGTTACTGATGATTGAGAAGACACTAAATAAATATGCTAATTGTTGAAGAATACATTAAGAGTGTTCACATTCAGTAATAAATGCATGCATTAATATTCTTTTGTTGTTCTGTGTTTGTGTATGAGTATAGGTATATATGTGAATTTTGTTTAAATCCAATTTTCGCTTGCATTATAGAATTCTGGAATATCGTCATTCTGTGTGGATGCTTGGATGGAATCCTGGAAATGACGAATATCCGAGAAGAAATCCATAAATTCAGAGACGTAATCGATATGCTTCACGTGGATACGTGATTAGATTCTCTAGAACTGTATTCTTATGTCACCGAGATATGACGTCGATTTGCAGGAAAGTAAAGATTAATGATGGTTATGAATGTACTGGAAAAGATAAACTGCACGTGATATTTGATATAATGAATTGTTGATTGATTCAGAATCGATTTACACGGTCATAAATGAGAAATTCCTTCGAAGTTACAGCTAGCAATTCAGATGGACATGAAGAATCGCTTGATGAGAATACGGAAGTGCGACGCTGCTAAGTTGTTGCTTACCACGGTACGCTTTTAATACCTTTTTCTTTCTTTTTTTAGGATTTGAATAAAATTCGAATTTTTGAATTCTGGTTTCCAAAGGTAGTGATTCTGACGATGAAGTGATTTTCATATCTCGCCATATTAAACAAATTAGAATTAGCGAATGATTCCGGGAAGTTTGCTGCTTGGATTATGTATAAGAGTCGTCTTATTATTATAAAACAATCGCTGAATGATAATCCAATTCACGCAAACTATTTCCTCTTAACTCCTTTGTTATGAATTCTCACAACTTTTATTTTTGCATATTCGAAGAGATGAAATTGTAAACTTGATATTTATGATTGTTCGCCGCTAGAATAACTTGGTGTTTTCAGAATCTCAATGATTGGTTGATGCAAATTGGTCCTGAGAATCTAGTTTCCATTGATTAAGCAAAAATTATGACCACATACTGTCGACGACACTGCCAAAACAATAAATTAACGCCGGATGCATTATGATTGATTTGATGTTTGTCTGTGCATAATATACATATTGAGCTGTACATTAGTTCAGCTGTTTTCGAATTTAATGCAAAATGAAAAGTCTACCTTACTACCTTTCCATTGAGGATATGTTTTTCGATATGATTTTGCAAATCAGTGCTTATCAATTGAACAATTTTTACGACTTTTAGAGTGTTTAGAATTTTGTAATCTACAACTTAATGTGGGTAAAAATTCCGGATAACGATTATTGATTGTTTTAGATGATCATCGATGATGATTTATGAGTAAAATGAAGTGAACCCACTCCAGTGCATATCTTATAACAATGACCGATTTAGAACTACGAATGTATTGCTTTCGAAAACTCGATTAACAGCGTGATAGCTGATATAAATGTTGGTGTAAAAAAATGTTATGATGCACAAATATTAAATACTGCTTGAGGATCATAGAAATAAGAAAACGTTTCTTAATTAAAAAAATAGAAAATTTTGAATTGAAAATGTGTACCAAAAATTATTTCTGATGTTCCATTGATGTTTTTTTTTCTCTTTTTCTCTACGAAGCATTTTTGTAGTCACTACAATTCAGCCATTTTATGATGCTATCTCTTGTATACAGTTTCACTAGAGACCTGAGACATTAGAAATAGGATCGTCCTTCAGTTGTATATTTGTATCGGAACTATAATATTTAATACAATTTTTGATATCGCAAGAACCATCTTATTAGTGATAATAAGATGGTTCCTGCGGTATCAAAAATTGTATATTATTTTCTTCATACTTTAACATTAGTATTATTATTAAGTTTCTATTGAATATTTCAGTTATCGATAAAATTTAGATAAATAATATAAATTTTGTACATGATGCATAGTACGATTTGTTCTGTTTGAAATAATTGAGCATACTCTGCTGTATCTGAATCATTTCATCATGTTTATCTTTCAAAGCTGTTCTTGCATTAATAACGGAATTTTGATTTTCATATCTAAGGTTTTTGAATTAAAGTTTTTGAATTACCATATTTTCAGATTTAGATTTATAGATGTTTTACATACATTATTTTTGTTGAATTGAACTCTACTATAATGCAATTATAACTTTTGTTCTTAAATTTTTAGGTAAAAATGAATATTTTGGATATACAAATCACTCATATAATATTTGACTTAGATGGACTACTGCTTGATTCAGAAACAATCTATACCCAAGTCAATACAGAAATAATGAAAAACTATGGTAGAAAGTACACGATGGAGTTAAAGGCGAAGACAACTGGTATGAAAATGGATGATGCAATTCAAACGATGCTTGAACACGTATATTTTTCTATTATGTATTATTATTGTCATTGTCGATTTAAATTGTAATAATTCAATATCTGATCTGAAAATGCATTCATTCTTTACTCAAATCTTATTGTATTTACTTGTTTTTCTGCTTTTAGTGTCCATTGCGAAAGTGGAAATAATGAAAAAACTTATTCAGTTTTGTTATTTAAGCTTTAGATTACGGCTTTCAGGAACACTTAATTGGTACAGTAAATTTGGACGAATATAGAGCGAAATATTTAGACTTGCTAGGAAAATATCTTCCTGAAAGTCGATTATTGCCTGGCGCTATGCAATTGGTGAAACATTTCGCGAAGCATAAAATTCCAATGGCAATATGCAGTGGATCCAATACTTTTGAATTCGCTGCTAAAATGAAAAATCAGAAAGAACTATCTGATCTCATTCCTCTTCATGTAATTGTTTCAAGAATTTTTTCCGATCTCAAAATCAGTTCAGAAATAACTTTTTGCTGAAAATCTCAATAGATTGATATTATCAAGAGATATATCTGCGAATTTAGTGAACATTCATATGCTTGTACAGGTTCTGACTGGCGATGATCCGCATGTTAAAAAGGGAAAGCCGGAACCAGATGGGTTTTTGGAGACAATGCGACGATTTTCAGTGAAGCCAAGAAGTGCTGCTCATGTTTTAGTGTTTGAAGATTCGATAAATGGTGTTTATGCTGCATTAGCGGCTGGAATGCATGTTGTGATGGTACCAGATTTGCGTTATTCGAATCCTTCTGAAACATGTAAAGATAAAATAACATTGATATTGAATAGTTTGGTGGAATTTAAACCAGAAATGTTCGGTTTACCATCTTATGATTAAATTTATGCGTTATTTCTTAGTCGTATTCACAAAGGATATCATAATTCGAGATGTTATTAATACTTCGGTGTATTGTGTTCTTCACTACAGGAAAGTCCTTTTCTTATTCATAACGGCAGTTGCGGAACCATCACTAAAGAAATGGATTCTGTGTAAGTTATACTGGTTAATTATTCTTCATTCACTTCGGGATTTGAAGATCTATTATATTTATTTATACATTTCGTGTTTATCAGATAATGAATTAGAAGAAGTCAGTAGAATTCGTCAAGTTGTACACATTATGGAAAAGTTTAGAAATAAAACTTTCCTCATTTTTCAACAGCTTGAGCACTATACTTTCTCAATTTTATATTTTAACATTTATTCCACTATTTTATATATATTATACCTCAAACTTCTACAATTAAAAAAAATTTTTGCATATACTGGTGTAATCATTCTAAACATAAACAGAATAGTGAAAACAGTTGCAGATTGAAAGTCGCCATAGCTTATGGTGTTCTATGATAATAGTTTTATGGGTGTGGTCAAATAACTATGTGTCATGTGGATATGTTCTCATTGAGGAAAGTTATAAAGTATTGAATTAGTTTAGAATTTTTCGCGATATTTTTCGCAAAAATTCATATACATCAAAAATTTGATTTACAGAGAAATATTCTTTTGTTTTATGGAAGAAATGGCATGAAAAATCAGAAGAAAAGCAAAAAGATGTTTTTCGTTATTGAACGGTGATACGATGACATTTTTGATTTCAAAAGGTAATTGATTTCAAAACATAGTAACTTGATTTCAAAACATAATTGTGTCAAAAACACTAAATTGCGTCAGCATGCATTGTATTATTGAAAGCCGAGAGTAAGAGAATGGATGAGGGTCTTAGACTGTTAGGATCTCCCTCATTGTATGTGTTTTAAACTTAGCTTAAGAGTGCAGTGTGATAAGCTCAGAGAAGAGCTGCAGCATTTTCACATCAATAGACATTTTGTGATGCAATCGTAGCTAAAGCTAGAACATCGGATGCAATATAATTGATTTCCTATCGGTGCAAACTTACTGTCGTTATTTTTCGATTTCTGATAAAAATGAACGCTTCGGAACCGAATAACGAACCATGTGATGTAAGTTTTAAATTATACACTTTGTTGATTTCCGGTTACTTTGGTTCAATTGAAAATGAGGTTGAAAAAAAAAATAAAGAATTTGATTTAAAATATTTTGCAGTTTGAAATGGATTTCTTAATCTTCCTCTTAATTAGTATTGTAACAACAATCATTTTTCCGCCATAGCTTTGTTGCGGAGAGGTGAGTCTTGAGAAATGATTCTTATGTTCTTTACATGATAATGTTTTGTTATTTCAAAACATACACTTTTTTAAATTTTATTTGTTTTTGTTGGAAGCCTGCTTGTGATATGAAGTATAATATTTTTAATATATCATTCTTCTTGATAATTTTTCTGATGATCTTACTTAATTCTTATTGTACTGTTTGTTTCATTTCTTTTTTCGGAAAAAAAATTGATGTTGCATCTCTAGGCTGGATGCATTTGTTAAGCTTTACTATGTATAATTTGTTTCATAGGAGCAAATTTACTTTTTACTACTTCTATATCTCTTTTTTAAATGTTTTTGTATCGCAAAATTTGGATTTTCTCGTTTTGAGATTATTTTGAAACATGGATTTTTTTTACACAATGCAAGAATTACTGGATCTCAATAGGACGGCATATATTTTAAAATAATGTAATCTACCCAGTGTGATATAAAAAGAAAATTCAAATTTTTCTTTCACTGTTTTAGATTGTCGAATGCTTTTACCTTCACTGAAAGCAGTTTCAAGTAAAATACGAATTAGTTCATGATATCGTATCATTGGCATTCTTTTCAGAATGCTTATTATCAGTTCTTTCTGTTTCGGTAAATTATGTATTGCTTTACGCCACTCTTATTCTGATATAGTAATCATTTCGGTGATGATTCAAAATCTATAAATTATTCGCTATTCTTTAGTATAAATTGAACATCGTTATTTGTTTAGAAATTTAGGATCTTTCATTTTTAATCAGTAATAGTTGAAAGATTTCTTTGTGGGTCCTTACGCTTTTTTTTAATAATCAACAAAATAGAAAATCGTGCATTTCAATGTAAGTCTCTGCTCAAAACCAAAATTTATGAGGTTAGCATTTTATCTTCCATTTGGATATTTAGATGTTTCTGGTATCTTGCATCAGCAGTCCAAATTTGGTGTAACATATGAAGTTCGGCAAACTTGAGCTCTCAAGTATTTTGATCTGTTACTTTAGAAGAAAATTTAAAGTTTTAAAAATTTGAATTTTTGAGTAGGAACGAATAGATAAAAAAAGCGAAGATTTTTCTTTTGATGCAGTGTTTCATAACTGAGATTAGTGGATTGCCTATGTATATTGAACATGTATAAATGTTGATTTTAATAAGAATTGGAATTTCAATAAAATTTGGAACAGGCTGTACACTGGAAATTTATCAATTTATACAACTGTTAAAATGATATTGAAGGTTAGTGACGCTTTGCTTTCATCATTTTCTGTTTCAGATGACTATCATAAAGTCAATGTTAAAGATAACACACGTGATTTTTGATTTGGATGGCTTATTGATCGATACTGAAGTGGTATTCTCGAAGGTGAATCAGTGTTTGTTGTCGAAATATGATAAGAAATTCACTCCGCATTTGAGAGGTTTGGTGACGGGAATGCCAAAGAAAGCCGCTGTTACATATATGCTTGAACATGTTTGTTTTTATATTTTTTAGTGCAAAATTATTCTGAAAGAAAATAAGAAACATTTCGACAAACCAGATTTTTAAGTGACTCTATCGACTTGTTTGGTAAGACTATTGTTTATTTAAAAGTTTGTATATATGTTTCGTAATTAAAGTTCATTTTTAGGAAAAACTATCTGGAAAAGTTGATGTGGATGAGTATTGTAAAAAATACGATGAAATGGCTGAAGAAATGTTACCAAAATGTTCATTAATGCCTGGTGTGATGAAACTAGTACGACATTTGAAAACTCATAGAATACCTATGGCCATATGTACTGGTGCGACAAAGAAGGAATTTGAGATTAAAACTCGACATCATAAGGAGCTACTTGATTTGATATCTTTGTGGGTAAGCTTTTTTATCTATAAAACCATTTGCAATTTGATGATGGATAATAAAATTTGAGATTTAAAATCGTGTTTTTTTAATATCACCTTATTATTGGTATACGTTGCAGGGAATTAAAAAATTTTCCTATGTACTTTAATGACAGCAAAGAATACTGTTAAAAAGTGAGATTAATAGAACTGAAAACTCATTACATCAGTGACAAATTTTATTTAAAGTTTCCTTTGCAAAAAATAGAACCAACATTATTTTGTTCATGTTAAAGAATAGACACTCTTGACTACTTTGGAAATAAGCATTTTTGAAAGTAAACATTTTCAGATCAGCGAACAAACGAACTAAATTTTCACTACTAAAATTCATAGACAATCAAATAGAGGGAAAAAAAAAATGATTTCGTTCATTTCTTTTCAGGTTTTATCGGGCGATGATCCTGCCATCAAGCGTGGGAAACCAGCTCCAGATCCCTTTCTGGTAACAATGGACAGATTCAAGCAGAAACCTGAGAAAGCTGAAAATGTTCTCGTTTTCGAAGATGCCACTAATGGAGTATGTGCAGCAATAGCAGCTGGCATGAACGTTGTTATGGTACCAGATTTAACTTATATGAAGATTCCAGAAGGATTGGAAAACAAAATAAATTCGGTACTTAAAAGTTTGGAAGATTTCAAGCCAGAAAGCGTGGGATTGCCGGCATATGATGCCAGCAGTAATGAATAACTTAGTAGTTGCTCTTAGTCTCTATTTTTCCGTGAATTACTTCTCCAAACTTCACAAGTTGTTAATATTTTATATAATTAAATGCTGTCATATAAGAATCATATAAATACTTCGTAGATATGAGTTGGATTATTTATATTGTTTCCATAGACTTTGGAAGTTTAGTTTCTCATACAAGTTCTTCAGAAAAGAGCAATCATTACTAAATCGATTTCCTTTTTATTGTATCCACTTTATTGTATCAGTAGTTGTGTTTACTTCTTTATGATGTCATATCATTCATTCTGTAAATTATTCAACTATTAATAAACTTGTTATTTCCATTTCGTCTTTATTAGTCCAACATCGTTAATACGATCATTCATATTGATCATTCCATCAAACTATGATTTGTTAGAGACGAACATTTTCTATGATAATTTTTAATATTTGCGTGCATTCTTCTGTTGTCTAGAGATTGGTTTTTAATCAAAACAAAATGAAGAAATACAAAGGTATATAATAAGAAGAGAGGGTCTGACATTATTTTTGATAACATTAGGAATTCAGTACTCATGGAATGATTCTGGCATGAAGTTCATGTCATCCGATATTGCGATGCTAAAAATATATTCTCGGTATTACAGGTGCCATATATCCATATATCCAAAGAATCTCTCATTCATATTTTTCATTCCCACCAATCGTGCTATTGTGATCTAAATTTTTCAAAAGGTAATTTGAGAAGTCCAGTAGTATTTATATTAAACAAAGTCTCTTCAAGTGAAATTAATTTGCAGTTCAATGCATATATGTGAATGAGATGGCTTAGATTGAGTTTTTGTTTAGATTTGTGTTTTGTTTTTTACTTTTACAGCTTTGGAATTATTTAGCTTTGTGTACTCATGTCTTTCAGAAAAGTAAAAATGGTGAAATAATTATAATCAAGTCAGCGTTTGGCTGAAGCTGTCATTCAGCTCTCTGATGATTTAATTGTCTCGAACGATTTGAATGTTGCACTGATGTCACTGAAGAAAGAACTAAGCGAGGAAGAAGTCCATTTTCTAAATCGAGCCTTTGAAATAGCTGTGGATGCGGTTCTTAATAATGAAGTGCCTGTTGGTTGTGTTTTCGTTTTCGAAGGTCAAGAAGTGGCCTTCGGACGGAATGACGTAAATCGTACGAAGAATCCCACGTATCATGCGGAAATGGTTGCCCTTAAAATGATGAAACAGTGGTGCATGGATAACGGACATGACTTGGAAGAAATAATGCGTCGCACGACGCTATACGTTACACTAGAACCATGCATCATGTGTGCATCAGCACTATATCATTTGCGCTTGAAAAAGATTTTATATGGTGCAGCGAATGAACGTTTCGGTGGTTTAGTTAGTGTTGGATCAAAAGAGAAGTATGGTGCTGAACATTTCATCGAAATTATGCCAAATCTCAGCGTTGATCGAGCTGTGAAGTTGTTGAAAGAATTTTATGAGAAGCAGAATCCGTTCTGTCCAGAAGGAAAGCGAAAAGTAAAGAAGCCGAAGAAATCAGGAAACAACAATGACAATTCTGATGATGCTATTGTTCTTAATGTTTAATTCTCCATTGTTTTATTTCAGGAAATATCTCCATTTATTTCTATATCGTCGTTGCTCATGATTTGTATTTTTGAAAATATCAGGTTATTTGTCATCATCTATACTGCTTCGATTCCATCAGCATTTAAGTCAGTTAAATCATTGATTTGCAGCGCTTATAATACTCATGAGAAAATAAGTTTGACTCGCTATAATTTCGGATAATTTTGTTATTTAATTTCCACTAATATTGTGCTTCCATTCAAATTTTTTAAATCATTAAATCCTAAAATTATTAAACATGTAATTTGAATTCCTTAATACAACAGCAATTTCAAATTTTTTATGATAATTTTTTTCCAATTTTCCAAGAAATTTAACTTCTGTCTTGCTATTTATTTTGTTTATTGATCAATTGATTAAGAAGACTGCGTTCATATCAACGGTTCATTTTATTTAATTATCCAATTAGTGGGTTATTCTGTGTTAGTTTCTTAAAATGCAATCTCACAGAGTTCTTCATTGTGCATTTTATCATAACTAAGAAATCCATTTTTCATCGCTAATTGTAAAAGAATTTGTTATATTTTATATCTGTTAATTGTTCATTTTGGGACTATATTTGCAAATGGATCTTTATTGATTAAAAAATTGGAAATAAAAAATTGCAAGATTGTTTGAAAATTGAAGAAATACATAAAATTATTTCGAAAAATATTTTGAATCAGAAAAACAGCGAGTTAAACGAAATTTGTAAAAGTCAAGAAATTTTTAAAATAATTCGAATCATTGGTTAATAGCAGCCAATAATGTTTTCATTCATGCATTGCATCTAATTATAACGCTTTTTTTTTATTTGATTTATCGATAGCCAATATTTTGTTAGTTGATTTTGTTGTCTGCACCGTCATTTTGACAGGCATTTTTTGCAAGCTGTTCAGACATTTGTGCATCTCAGTGTTTTTATTCATTTCGAAAACTTTAAAATCTTATCAGACATCTTATTTTGAGTTATTCATTCTTCTCAAAAGTATAGCTCACAAGTCAATGATAGCGATCATTACTGATAAAAATAACAAATTGTAACCATAGCAATTAAATCAGAGTGTCCTTATGTTAGGTGTCATGTAAATTAAAGTGGTATCCTTATTTGTAATTAGATTGAAGTATGAATAATAATTATTTTCGCGCAGGCTTTCTCCGCTGTTAGGACTGTTTCTAATCGCAATATATCATGAAACATCGGTTGATTCATTGATGCTTTTTGGCATTCAACCAGTACAGTATTGTTATGTCATTGATTTCTATTTTTTTCATGTTTGATATTTTTAATTCGTTTATTCAAATTTCATTTCTATGAATTCATGCATCTTTCGGTTTCAATCATTACATTTTTCTCTATTCCCAAGCAAAAAACCATCATAACGGTTTCGTGGTAGAAATTTGCTAACTTTTTTATGGGTATATTTTTCTGATAATGTCCTCAAAATGCTTCCTGTGCCAGAATTAATGTTGCTGTTTAGATTTCGAAAATTCCACTATGGACAACGCTGAAATAGAGAATGGAACTCAGAAACTACTAAAGTCTTCTTCATCTGATAAACGATTGAGAGTGCAAATTACGGAGGGAGATCTGGTATACTTTTATGATTTTTAAATCTATGTTCATTTGCTTTGTTGATTTTAATTACAAAAGTGTAACTTAATCATTGCAAATCCGGGCTGAATAACTCAACATGACAATAACGGTAATATATAATATGAAACGTCATTAATTTATTCAGTAAGTTTCAAGCAAACCAGATTGACTCTGTTATATGTTGCTGCGGTTGAAAATCAGAGTTTGATGGAGGAAGGTGTTTAACTTGTCTAAATGAATTTAGCTAAATTTTTGCAAAGTAAGAAAAAGATGACTATCAATTTTTGCAGCTTTGTGTCAATCATTGTGGTTTCTACGGTACACCACAGTGGAAAGGGAGATGCTCGAAATGTTGGCGAACTTATCAAATGGAAGAAAAGAAAACGCAGTATTATACCAAAAATAGGTTTGCATTAGTCAAACGTATAACAGAGTAGAAAATATTCGTATCACGCTAAGATTTTAAAGAAATCTTTAAAAAAATTCAAAAGAATATGCAATAAAAAAAAAATGCAACAAATACCAATTTGAATGGAACACTTTTGGTAAAGTAAAGCAAAACTTTATCTAAGTTAAAAGTAGTGCCAAATACTACCGTTTGATGTTCATTATAAGTCTGCAAACATGCTCATTTGCTCTGACATAATAGCATCAAAATTTATAAAAAACATTCACCACTAAATGTCGATATTGCATCGTGTATTTTCTGAATGAAAGTAAGTTCCTCAGTGCCTTCTTAATTTGTTCCTATTTTAATTGGAATTTGCTGTTATTACAATTTGTGGTAATTAAGTGGAGCTTCCAAGATGGTAAAACTTCAAAGAGATGTTATTTTCTTATTTTATCATATGGTAATCGTGCAAAGTTGTTAAATCTGTTAAGGATATAAAGATTCTTTTATTTCGGATTTTTCAAATTAGAATTGGAAATTTTCAACAGTTTATGCTTACGAAAAACTGAAATTGGAAATTTTCAAAACTTGTTACAAAAATTTTTTTGTCTATATGGTTTTCTGCAAATTAAATCCACGATTGTTTATTTTTAGAGAATTTTTAAATTTCGAAAAGTTTGAAGGACGTCGGAAACTATCAACGGAGAGTCGTTCACTTACATTAAAATCGATTCTTCGAAAATCACCATCAGTAACTGCTAATTCAAATTTCTCACAGGGTTTGTTATTTTTTTCATCTTTTTTATGCAAATTTTCATATGGTCATAGGAAATCAGTGTTTCATTTCAGAAATGGTATGTACGGGAGCTTCGTCACAGTCTGCTTTGCCATCTCCTGTTACACCGATAAGGTATTTTGTACCTTCTCTTCAATAGCGTTTTGTGTTTATATTGGATTTTTTTTCGTTCTAGTTATGTTTCATTTGTTCCCTGTATAATTCTGCTGTTCTTATTTTACTTAAAGGCATGAAACTTATAATATAATAGTTATAACATTTTCTTTAGTAATCTTTCTTCATTGCTTAAAAATTCTATAATAAGAATAAAAACTTTATCTATTCAAAAGACAGTAACATTTAAAATTTCCATGCTTTCTTTTTATATATTACTAGGGAAATAATCGATTTTCATTACAATTCTAATTTACTGAATAATTAACTTCCAGACATCGTCTTAGTGAAGAAAGCATTTCTGCCTACGATCATTTTCACGAGTTTCTTCAAAATAATCTTCCTCAAGCAATTGTTCATGAGATAGCTCAGCAAACACATCATGCCGTTGATAGAATTCTGGAAGTAAGTTTTATTTATTCCTTGCATCAGAAACGATTTCAATTAAAAAATTTTTAGAATAACGGGATACAAAGAGTTTTCTTGTTTGTATTATTATTTTAGATCTACTTTCCATCATAATTCCTTGGAATTTTATTAGCTAGACTGATATTTGTTTGAAAATAAGTAACTCATTTGAATTCCAGCAACAGAATGTCAATATGGACGATCTCTCTGGCATGGTACAGCATTTCTATCAAGTGCTTGCAGACAAAATGCGTCATAGCTCTGTTATGAATGGTAATTGTTTCGCTATTCAAAAACAAATTTTGGAAGATATCATGAATTGGAGCTTTATGGTATTATGAATTGCTATATATATATTATGAAATCAAATATCATTATATTATGTTTTATTTAAATTTCAGATTCAGCGGTTAGTGTGAGCGTTGAAGAAGTAATGGCAGAAGTAGAGCAGTATATATGTGTACGGGCCTACAGCACATTATTTTGTGCTAGGCATGTCTTCTTGTTTTTTTCTGAAAATTTTCGTATTTGAAATTTGTTTCATTTGTAAAATCTTGTATGAATATTAGGATTAATTTTAATGATAGAAAGAAAATTGTTGGAAATTTTCGATTATTTTCTTTTGCATTTGTCTTCAAACTTCCAAATATTTTAAGTTCGAATATTTTTCTAGAGCTGACGAAGAAATTGCTGATCTATCTTTGCAAGATAGAATACGATCATTGAATTGGGTTACAGCAGGTTTTTTGGAAACTACTCTTGATTTTAGTCAAGAATCGGTAAATTACATGATTTTAATATTCGTTGTTCATTGATAAAACATTACTGAAAGCATTTTCAATTGATAGGTTCGTGACAAATTGGATGAAGCAATAACTGAGATTATTGATATGAACAGCCATCGAGGAGCAGCGGAAAAATTGCAGTGTTTGGTTCGTTGCTCGAAAATGATCTTCGAGGCGCTGAAAGAAAGCCGCTCAGGTATGTTTTGTTGATATTGATCATTTAAACTTCTTTTGATAATTTTTCATAATACTGTAGTCGCTTTGATCAACAGAAGCAATTACGCTAGAATACATTTTTAGATATCAGTCACTGCTAAAACATTTAGTACAAACTGAGACACTCGTTAATTAGAGAAGCAATTCTTTAATTTTTATAAAATTGATTTTTAAAATACTTTTCCAATATTTCCGTTGGATTATCATACCTTTATATGATTATAGATTTTTATTTATAGGCGCTCCGGCTGGTGCGGATGAATATTTACCGGTATTAATTTTTGTGATTTTGAAAGGAAATCCACCACTGATTCAGTCAAACGTCAAATTTGTCAGTCGATTTGCTCTGCCTGCTAGAGTCTTAAGCGGCGAATCAGGTTTTCTGGTTTTCATTTTAACTTTGCTGTAAAGTTGTAAAATGGCAACATGAGATCAGGATTGTATTCACATTTTTTTTTTTTTTAAATTTATAAATTAATTTCCACAAGGCCGAATATATTGTATTGTTGTCTCATACCATTAACCAAGAAATTTATTTGTTTTATGAAATTGATAAGGCCATAACGCAGTTTGGTGTAATTCTCCTAATGGTTTTTCGATTTATATTTTTCTGATTTTTACTTTTCAGGTTATTATTTCACGAATTTGAGTTGCGCGCTACAGTTTGTACAAAATATGAATGCCGAAAGCTTGAAAATGCCAAAGGAAGAGTTTGAGGCGTACACTTCAGGACATCAAGTACCACCATTAAACGCAATGAATATGGGATGTAACCAGGTACTACACGCTTGTTCAACAAAATAAGTTGTACATTTGACTAATTAATTTCAACTCAAAATCTTGTTGACTGATCAAAATTTAAAAATTTCTATAGTATTATTACAGTAGCCTTTCAATCTATTTTGATAATTATATCAGATGGATAATTTTCTTCAGTCGATCCGAACGATGGAAAATTCTTTGGTACAGGTACGACAACTACTAGAGAGGCAAAAAAATCTGAAGATACTCATGAACGAGCTTGAAATACGCGTGAAAAAGTAACACTACCAGAATTTCTCATTTTTCTTTTGCAGTTATGGATAACGATTTGTGAATTTCTCAATTTTATATGCAATTGCTATGATATTTGGAATTTGGAAATCTCATCTTTCACTGTTGTGATTAAATTTCGATTACATTGTAGGGAAACAGATGAATTGTCAGCAGAAGTAGATGAAATTCTTAATTCGTATCCATCGGAAGAATTAAGGCATTTAACCGAACAGATTATGATTGATGAAGCGGAATTATTTGGAACTTCAGAACCATCTTCCACTTTGTTGAACAACACTTCGCAGTCTTCTCGAGAGCTTGAATGTATTGATGAGAATGCAGATAATGAAGAGCATGACGATCACGAAAAGAATGTTACATCTCAGCCATCATCCATCCAAAATTTAGCTTAACATTTCTATTCTCTTTATTTCAAGATTTAAAATTAAAAGAAAGCAAGAACGGTATCAATTATTTGCTGAAATTGAGATGATTATTTTATTTTGCATTTCAATACGTTGTATTATATTTTTACGGGTTTATTTGCCATTGAAAAGTCCTAACATATGTAAATGAATAAAGACTGAAGTTAAAACTGAATTCACAGTCTAAAATTAAAGTATTAATAAATGATTTTATTTCCACATTACACTTTTGTTTCTAATCTTTATTTTCTCTAAAAAATTCGAACAATAAAACCAAATCCATTTTGATAATAGCAAAACAGCAACAAAAAAAATGGTTTATTTTTAAATGTATATTTTGGATTTCTTGATTACTCGTAAATTTATAAATAAACTGTCCACATAGTTTTCTTCATCAAGATACTTAGAATAATTCAATGGTAAGTATTTGAACCAAGCGTTGGATAATATATTTGGTCTTTTCACCATAAGTATTGAAAAACTGTTTAGACGAATTAAATAGATACGGTTAATGGAAATTCGCATAATTTTCCCATAGAAAAGTTTCGAAAGAATCTACTAATTTCCAAGTAACTTTTCAAGCTTATCGATTAGCATGAAGTCTAAAAATCGACCAACTATTGATTTGTCACCATCAGCAACACTATCCGTAGAATAGGACTGTATTTCTCACAGTGTCAACTTCGACTCTCGCCTTATTGATTTTGAAAGTCCCGATAACAACTATCAATTCCGTCTTTAGACATTCTGTTATTCTTGTTATTTTTAATTTTTGATTTTCCATTTAATTTCTCAGAACATTATGAAAGTAATGAAAATTTCCTTAAAGATTGTAAACAAAAATTTAAAGTAAAGTGCTGGCAACAAATGGAAACTTTTTTTTTTAATGTTTACAACACTAACAGAATTCAATTTAAATTAATTTAACAGTTGATCAAATAACTGCAGCGAAATTACCTGTTTGTGAAAATGTCCATAAAAAATACTGCATTAATTTGATGTATTTTGACATTTTTATTTTTCTACTTCAATAGATCCTTCGACCTTTGTATCGCTTATTTTATGGTTCTTATTTTTGCCGATGCAATTGTCTTATAAAATGGATGAAAACCGGAATTATAAAGAAGGATACATACTTTTTTTTTTAAATCTTGTCGTTTTTTACGAAGTAATATTTCGATGGAAATGATGAATGAATGTTCAGATACTGTTCCAGAACAGTGACAACAAATAAAAACAAATAAATGAAACGAATGAAATATGCATTCGATCTCATGAATTTTCTTTTCCAATATTTACTGTAAATTTTGTTGAAATATGGTAATCATATATTATTATTCTTGTCATATATTTTATATCGATAATAAAATCATCAAAACAAGCTTGTATTTAAATTACAATTATTCCATTACGCTACACTAATAAGTAATAACATATCTATTAATGAAAATGAAAAAATATTTATACTTTTACGACAATTCATCATCCAGAGTCCAATTATTTCAAAAAACTACACACTACATACAATGCATCATGAGGTAAATAAAGAAATCCGCGACTGTAAAATCAAAAATAAATATTTTAGAGCATAGATCAATTCGATTAATCCATCTTTCGATGTTAGCTTTCCATGCGCTATTTGAGGTGTTCTATTAATTAAATTCAATTTAATTAATATTACAATAAAGTATGGTACCCGCCTGTTTCTGATCCTAGAATAGTACAGAAATAATTTACAAAGGAGAGATACAGTACAATTCATATTGAAGCTGATAATAGTATAAACAAAGAAAAAAATAACAAAGGGATACTTTTTTGTCCGTTACCAGAAATATAGAATATAACGAAATTAATGAATTTTATCAACGATGAATGATATATTTTTCTGATTATCAGGTAATGATTGCACTTGCACTGTCACTTTGTTCGATTTGCATTCCATTATTTTATTCATCAGCCTTGTCTAAATTAAATTTCAAAATTATAATTGAAAATATAAAGATAAAAGGAAGGTTTCTGAATTTTTAGCCATATAAAGATTGTGCAAAAATAAACAAATAATGACATATAAAATATGCAAACATCGCTTTTGCATAGACATTGAAAAATTTCGTTAAGGTCTAAATCCGAAGATTTCTCTTATTTCCTTTATCAGCAATAGTCTACATTAAGTAATTTTATAAATTAATCTTTTCGATGCCTATATTTTCCTCAATTTAACAAATTTCTGCTTTGATCATTTCTTATTTTGTCATAATTTGATATCAATTAGAAATTAAATTTAAACTAACAAAAATTGAATTCAACAATTTATTGCATAGAAAGTGATTGATTGAAAACACTGAATCATACCTATCTATGTTAAAATTTTCAAAAAATTTAATTATATGAAAAAAGAACGAACTTTTGAGTGTAATTTGATGAAAAGAGCCACGGAAATAAACAGAATACCAACACCGATGGGAATGAAACAAAGAAATGCAAACGCCATCTTAATAAGCCTAAGCATTCTGCGAAGGAATGTTAACGAACCGTTACCAATTTCTACTACTTGAAATTCTGCAAGCAGCGGTACTATCGTACTTCGCTTCTTTGATAGAACCATACTAAAATGACCTTTGACATAAATTGATTCATTCTGATTATTTGTTGCTGTTGTTAAATAAAGAAAACAAATGAGAGCTTCTACATAAATCTTGGTGTATTCAAGATCAATATGCAATTATATCTTTGCTTCCAATAATCTGAAATGCCTTCATCGAAATCCAAATAATTAGCTCCTATCGATTTCACCTCCGAAGATATATGACCTATCACGGGGTCATTTATATACTGGGAAGCGCTAACTTTCACTGATAGGTCATGTAAAGTAATGGGTACATGTTTGTACAAGCAATAAAAATTCCTACAAAAGTATTATACTCTATTTCCTTGAAATCAAAATTAAATAAAAATGGCTTGTCTCAGAAGCTTAATATTTCGATCAATATATCTATGAGATATGTATGTGCATGTGAAAAAAATTAATTTCAAGTATAAGAAAATTTTATTACCTAATAAAATCGTTAATCACTTTTTGATCTTTCAATATAGCGATATTAATCTGATATCGTATATAAATCCTCAAAAGAGTTCCCGTTCGCTAAAATTTTAAAAAGTTATGTTAAAAATAAAAGAAACTGACAAAATGAAACTTAGTTATTGACAACTTAAGCAAAATTTACCAATTATTCTTTGGCTAAAACTTTGCAAAAAAAAAAAAAAAAGATATCCGATATAACCATCATCATTAATTTCAGTGACGTTAAGAAAGTATCAAATAATCATTATTGACCGGTTCAATTTCTAGAGTGATACTATCGTGTTCCACCGAGCTTTCATTGAGACCAATAACTGATTTCTTTATTCTTTCATCAGCATAGAGAAAATTAGGAAACGAAAAGATAACAGGTGGTTTGCCTGAAAATGGGATAAAAATTTTAAACATTATCTCATTATTCGAAGAAAATAAACAGAGGATCTTCATGAAATTCCAAAAAGGCCTAATGGAAATTCAAACTTAATCATCCATCTTCACCATTAATTCATATTTCAATCTTGCAGCATTACTTGATCTTCTTTTTAATCCGATTGATTCTTACCCTAGCCGTAAAGCGAGAGATTTCAATGTTTTCTTTTAAATTCATATAATGAATCTATACCACTGTAGCAATGACTGAGATCTAGAAGCCCTTTGGGAAGACATTTCTCGTCTTCTGAAAAGAATATTCTTCCATCATCGTGACAGAATCCTTCATTACCAGGTACCGCTGGATCCAACAAATCTTCCATCACAGTGAAACGATATGCCGGTATGCCTTTGTACTCAAATTCCTCCGCAAACGTTAGATGTATTGATCTAAAATAAATGATGAGCATAGGTTGAAAAAGATATTCTAAATGCTCTTCCTTCCCATCATATTAGCCTATAAATGTAATTCCTAATTCACTATGGAATTTTTCTTATGTAAAATACTGAAATATTAAATTAATAAATAATCAGAATTCACAACAACTGTCTCAAAATTTCTACAAATTTGATATTATTCCATTCTTCGTATTTCAACTTGCTCCATTCTTTGTTCTGTTTTATATCTAAAGACATGAAATAGTTAATTATTTAATAGTAGTCGCAATAAATTAATACGCACCTGCAAATATCCGGAGCAAACACGTAAATGACATCAGTTTTTTCGATAAGTGGTTTGTATAATCCACCGTCTGAACCATTAATTTTCCTGAAAATTTATTCATTACAATGGATAAAACTTAATCTCTGAAATCTGTAATTTAAGAGAACCATAAAATAAGTGAATTTATAAAATTTTAATGTTGCGTTTGTAGCAAAATCAATAAAAACGTTTAATTTGTAAAAGGAATAATTACCTGGCATGTTTGCTATTCCACCAGTTCTCCGGTAATAAATTTAGCCCATCCCATTTCAATAATTCTCCAGCTGCTATACTACCATCTTCGCTACCAATAGATGCTTCAACAACTTTCTGAGCACCATTCTTCTGAAATTAACTATTTCTTCAATAATTTAATTAGCTGCAAAAAACTGAGTAATCGATTATGTTCTAGATAATAGAAAATTTGTGCCAGTTTTCTATTTATCTAATTGCTGAATGATATTCAAAAAGTGATTCAAAATAAAATTTGAAGTAATAATAGTCTATTTTTAACAGATGACTGAATTCTAGTAATTAATATAAATGCCAATAATATATTTGAAAATGGGAGTGTATTTGGAAACAGTTTCCATAAATCTGCAAAAAACAATATATATTGAAGTCCTGATAAGTTTTTATCACTGTGGAAGGGCGATTCAAGAAATTGTAGGCTCCCAGCAGTCGCCAGATCTCATGTCTAGACCACATTTGATAATCTATGATAGAGTCAATACTGAATCTATTACTCAAAAAATATCAAAATCTTTTCTTTGATACCATTTTTCGCTTAAACAGAAGAAAGTTTTTCTACTAGAAATTATCCATTGTATCTTACTTTGGCCTTGGCGCGAAGTCATCATGATTTAAGAAAACTATTATAACTCAAAATGCGTTAGATATTTCTTTATTATATTTTTTATACCATCTTCTCAACTTCCATTGTTACAAATTTTAAAAACGGAATCCGAACAATTTGAATTAAAGAAGAAAGTGTAAAAATTCGCCTATTGCAGGAAATTTTATAACAAAAATATAACAAAATAAGAAAAAAGACCATATATCTCTCTGAACAAAATTTTATGATCCATGAACAAAAAAGGATTAAAGTAAAAAAAAAATTGGTCCAAAATTTTCCTTTTAATTTGTTTATTTCAGTAATTGTAATCGAAGAAAAGTGTTGCTTTTAGATTTTAACTCGAAGCAAAATAGTACAAAACTCATTAAATTTGACAAAAGGGCTCACCCGAAATGTTCATGCAATTTTGAAATATTTCTCCTTTTTTCTTTATAAAATGTCATACTCAAAACGACAGAATAGTTGATTAAAACTAAAAAAACTTAAATAATAGAAATAATAAATAATTTGGATGCTTTTTTCTCCACCGATTGCATCAGTTTTTATTTTGCTACCTTTAAGTTCATTGAAATTTCGAATCATTAATACTTACATGCAACATAAAACCGATTTTGTCTGGTACTTTCCATGATTTGCAAATTATATCCACAAGTGGCATTGCACATACCTTAAAAGAAGTTCGCGTCTACATACATGAATTGAAAATGCAAATTTTGGCACAATATCAACTGTTTAAAAAAGACGAATCAGAAATCATTTACTTATTTAATCTTTTCCTCTCGAGTAACAAATCAAAAATTATGTATTTATTTGGGAATTAAAAAAAAAAAGTTTCTAACATTTTTAAGAAATGGATCTACATATCCTTTAAACAAAGCATCGTCCACAGAAATTTTTATAAATGGTTGTGATGAAGTAAGAGAAGCATGTGCAATGGATGATACAACTGGGTTCGAACTTAATTCGGCAAATTTCTGAAAGTAATTATTGGGAATCAGTACAATCTAAAATTTCGAAAAAATACATTTCAATAATAATTTTACATAAAAAAAGATCGAAACCTGAAAGATAATGTTTGGTATTTTAATTTTTTTGTGCAGCGAACATTCTTCACAAGAAGCGTTTCTGTCAAAAATGAAGCTTTGGACACTTTGATATTTGACAGAACGATTACCATAACCAACAATGTTCCTTCCCGAATGTACGTCATATACATATGGGCCTATTTGGACTACTTCTGGCTTATTTCCATCTAAAATCTGCAAAATAAGCTAGTGAAATACAGAAGTTGCAGATTTTCTTTATCTTTTGCTTTAATTATGTCATTTGACTTATTGCTTGACATATCTGCTTGAATTGACTTTCAAATTATTCAACTATTCGCTATATAATTTATAGGGATCTGTACTCTTTGCTGTTTGATACAAGAAATCGTAAGAACTGGATATTATTCAATTGAAGCAAATTTTGGAAAGTTGAGGATGACAAGTAAGAATTAGAAACAATTTGTTGAAAGATGATTGCAAAGAATATTTTTTAAAAGAATTACGTTACTTGTAGTAGAAATGAAAAACCTGATGCGAATTATTCACTGAGAAAACAAAAATCTCGGATCTGTATTTATAATCAGGATTTTCCCAATAATAATTTAATTCACTATTTTCCTCAAAACTCTTCCTCTGCAAAATAGATTTTAAGGTCAAATATGAATTTGAGATTCAACTTATCAATTCAAATATGTAGCATTTATTCTTACAAAAAATAATCCTTAATTGATAATGCTTTTCTTGATTGAACAGAAATTTCAGTATCGAAAAGTTCATTCGGAAAAAATGAAAATTCGATTTATATTACTGTTACCTGACGAATTTCCCTGTTGATGAGATGTGGTGCCAGGAATATCATCGAAATACCTACGAATATTAGCATGATCCCTGCGACAAGAAGCAATATTTGAGCAGTGCGACAGCACTCTTCCCTCAATTTGCATTTTTTCCCTTCAGTTGTCATTTTTTTCTTTTTTTCACCCTTGTAGACAATATATCTAAATTAACAACATAGATGAATATCGATTAAATTTTGATAACTTTTCGTTGCAACAATGTATAACATCGATGAATCATTGATTTGAATGCAGTCATTTCATATTTCAAGTCAATGACCTTTTTAAAATGCCGAATGAACATCTTCTCCGAGCAATTTAATCTGACCTCTCTTCTAACAGAAAATGTGACAGTATGTAATCGCATAAAGATTTGCATTTTTCGCACTTTAATTAAGGACATCCGAAACTATGTTGGGAAACATCATAAAATACCATTTTTGGAGTGGAAATTCTATGACATGTCACCATTTTTGAAGTTTATTGATCAGTCTGTATCCTAATTTATCATATTAGTAAGAGATATAATTACTACTGGCAGCAAGCCAAAGGTCACTAGAAGTATTTTAAAATATTTTTGATTCAGAGACAACACTGCACGTGTTCTAAGCAAATTTAAAATGTAATTGTTTGAAATGGAACATACAATGATTTGTACTTCATATTGAAAGTGATAATAACACAATCACTTGAAAAAAATATCTTTTGCAGTTTGAAGTTAATAATAGTTAATAACAAACATAATTAAATTATCTAATTTTCACAAAAAATATATTAAAAGGTTGAAATCCAAAAAATTTAGAAGTTCTTGGTTTGCTTTCTATAGCCATCATATAATTTTCAAAACTATAAATTTTAAGAGTTAAATAAATCAGTCCTTCATCAATTTTTCGATTTATCATTTATGGGAAATGAAAATTCTAAATATGCATCTATTGTTTTGATGCATGCTGTCTGAAAAAACAGAAAGACAATGATGTAAAAAATTATCCAAAACTTTTATGCGAATAGTTATCTTCTTATTTTATAAAATTTAATTATCTCTGATTTCTAGTCTAAAATTTATGGATCAGAAAAAATGAATGAATTCCTAAATAGGCCAAAGATTATTTGAAGCAAAAAGTTGAAATGTCTTCAGAATTGATCCATTTCATCGATTCGACATTTATTCATATAAATTCTACAAATTTCGCTCTTGCCATAATAAGATTAACGGCCGGGATGCTTATGATGCCAGCCAATCAAACATTTTTTTTAAACTTGAAGCATTAGTTTGAATATCGCTGTTTTAAATTATCTGATCTTCGTGTTAAAATATCTTATCGATATTCCTAAAGCTTTTGAAACACATCTGATTGATTCTTGAAAGTTAATTTGTTGGCATTTTCTTATATCAAAAAGTTATAATAATAATCATAAAACATTTTTCTTCCCTGTGTTTCAAAATGTTATGTTACTGAAAAAATTCTGTTAAAAAAATTCAAAAAAAAAGTACGGAAATTTCAAAAACATTGTACATCGTTGTGTTAAATTAAATAACCACAAAAAACTTTACCAAAATAGCAAATAAATTCATCAATCAATCCTTAATCAAAGTGTAATTGTAATAAATTCCAAACGAAGAGTACTTATCAAATTTATGCATTACTTTTCAAAAAGTTTATTCTAATCACTAATTTAAATTTGAATTAATTATTACGTTGTACGCGATGTTGACAAATTTTCGAGTTTCTGCCAACAACTCATAATAATTAACTTGAATGTGTCATGTTCAAAATAAGCTCGAACAGAAATAAGCAATGAATAAATTTTTGAAAACAGTCGGATAAAGCCATAATTATAATGAATGAGTGTAGAAGGAAATAAGGCATAATTGCTTCATTGAAAAAGATAAAGACTTTTGGTAATGCATTTGCAAGATTTGGAAATGAGAAGTACAAACTTTTGACATTTCATCGATGGCAATTAAACAGGACAAGAAGGGAAAGAAAGGAGGAAAAATACATTTTCTAGTATACAAGTTTCTGTATATATAGGGATGGAAAGAGCACATTTAATAGTATACTAGTTTTTGATATATAAAGGATGCCAGGAGAGGTGGAGACTGTATATTTGTGATTATGACATTTTCGTTCCAACAAGTTTTATGAACAAATTATAATAACATTACTGTTGAAAACTATTCAGCAAATTCCATATTTCCAACTTCAATCTTGAGCTATTATTTGAATATTTGAAATTACAAGCACATTAATTTTGTAAATAATAGAATTTGTCATCATAAATTCAGTATTTTTTAATTAAATTTACGCAATAAATCATAAAGATCAAAACAAATTCAAACATTCGGCGAATTTCATAATTTTTGTTTCTCTTGGTCTTCGATCCTCTGTTCAATCAAATGATTTGTCTTAATTCCAGTAACGAAGAAAAACGATTCATCAGTTTATAAAAACCTTGGAACAAAGAACTTTCAAGCATCAATCTGTAAAAAGCAAAAAAAAAGCAATTTTTAGTCACTTCTTCGTTGTTTTGGCTAAAAAGGGTGAGAAATTTGCCAAGCGAGAAAAAAGTAGAAAAAGATTAATGTCAATTTTATTAAAGTTTTTTTATGTTTTAAAAAAAATTTGAAAAAAATTTCTTTTTTTTAAAATTAAATTTGACAATTTTTTTTTCTAAATTTAAAAACCGGCATTCAGTTGCATTCTTAATGCAACTAACTTTTAGTTTAAACAGTTTACGAGAACGCGCATGAGCAAAATGCTCTCGATAATGTTGAATAAAAACTTTTCCAGTTTTGATTTTGAAAGCAAATGTGTATTTTTGAAACTAAATTTGATAGAAGAAATGATAATTTCAAATTTAAAAATTTAATGTTATTTTTGGTATTATCATACTCAATGTACAGTGAAATTTTTTTCCAAAAAAAGTGTAATCGTAAAATGTTAGTAGAACAACGGCTTTTACTCATATGTGTTTGAATGTATCAAAATAGCTCAAAAAATAGTCATTTAAGAACACTTTAATTATTTCATTCACGGTGTTTCTTCCAGTTAACTTTTAATAACTTACAGGTTTTCTGTTTTAAATAAAGTACGTCTCATCAAATTTTCGAAACAACTTTTTGCTTCTAAAAAACATCTCAAATCTTCGATTACACTGAATAATGCATAGAAGTTGTTCTGAAACCATAAAAATCCGAGAACTGGTAACGTTGACCGATGCATAAACTTTGTGAGCCTACTTTAACCCAAAGAACAAGAAAATAAAGGGAATTAGCAAAAAAAGTGTGAATAGAAATTTTGCATATATTCATGAAAAGTAAATTGATTGACCTTGCAAAGTTGTCAAAGATGATAATCGGAGAATATGGTGCCTTTGCTGACAAGATAATTTTTAAAAATCAGTAAACATTGCCAAAAAAACCGGATTAGTGATGACCGATTGAAATTTCAAACATTGGGAGAAAATAACTTTTAGCTATTTTTTTCACCACCACTTAATCGCTGCCATCAAAATATTATTAATTTTTTTTTTTTTGATGATAATCAAGTTTCTTCATCATATATTATAAATTTCACAACCGGATAATTAATAAAAAGGATAAAAAGTCACAATTACTCGAAATTATTTTCTAGTAAACATATATTCAACTGGATTGAACAATCATCTTCAGTTCAATTATGAATAAAAGTTGAGAATTGATAAATTGCTTTTGAATCTTTGAGGATTGTTGAACTGTTTTTTGAATATCTTAAAGTATTCCGATTCTTAAATTCGACGCATTATAAACGCAAAATTGATGCAATCTGCAGATAATAAAAAAGCGGAAAACTATGCAATAGTGAGTAAGAAGAATGTCATCGAATGAGACTGAGTGAAATTAAAATCATTAATATTGAAGTTATTTATCTTATCTGTTACTTCATTAGTGATATTTTATCAGTGTCAACTATATCATAAAGAGTTGCATTCTCAATCATATTCAATGAGACTAATTGATATAATATAGAATGAGAAATTCAATCTTCGTCAAAATTAAGCTTTTTTTGAAATCTCACCACCAAATTTTGAATTTAAAATTTTCACACTTTTTCTAGAATCATCTACTAAAGAAACGATAAATGAAATTGTCATCGATGCATCATCGAGTTTAAATATTTTTCATATTACATATCATACCTTGCATTTTATCCATTTTATTTGATGGCCGACAATATTTGTGGCCAAACAATTAGGCATAGACTTAGAGAGAGATGTTGAATTTAAGAGCATAAAGTTTGAAAGTGTTCAGTTCAATCCCAATCCCAACACCTTATTTGTCCCAAATTTCTTCGAGAAGAGTGCACAGCATTCAAAGTAGAAGAATCAAAAATTTTCACAGCGATACTACAAAACCATAGATGAACCACAAAAAAGAGTTGATGCAGAGTGCATCGTGAAGAATGATTGTAAGATAGTTGAAGAGGTCGGAGACAGCACTGTAATTTTGGAGAGGATAGGGGATGTTGGTGGGAGAGGAAACATTGTACTGAAGAAAGAGTAAATCGGCAAAGAGCAGTAATTCATGACGACGAGGGTGATTAGGAGCAAAAAAAATGTCTGTAGTATTTGAATAGAGTTTAAGGTTAATGAAAATTGGTCGCTCTGGATAATATTGTAGAAGATTAGGAGATAAAGGAAATTAGTACTGTTGATATATGGTTGAGAGAGAGTAAAACAAAACGGGGAGAGTGAGAGTACAGGTAAAGTTGAAGATGGTAATACTTTTGTTGACGGGGCGACTGTTTCTATATTCTATTTTCCCTTCAATGCTAGGTTTACTATAAGGAAAAAGCTTTTCTACTTTGCCTATCAATGAATTAAATTCATATTTCGTTAAAAAAGATAAGAATTTCTTCATATTTGGAGGATAGACCTTATACTTTGTAATAATCGTCGGTTAAGAAATGGATCGTATGGATGATCCTGAAAGTCTTCTTGAATATCAATCCATTTTAATTGTTGTTGTTATTGTTTAGGCAGTGGAATGAATTCTGCACAATGCGATCGTTTTGAGGCATTACGCTGAATTGTCGGCCAGTAAATTCTTAAAAACTAATATTAGGCCGTAAGTTCGTAAAATTTATCAGTTTACTAGCACTAATTATTTTATTTTGTCATAACAATTATGCATACTTGCGGGGATGTTGTATTCAATGGAAGTAATCAAATAGAGAGCCAAATATTCTCTTGTCATGTTTCCTTTGGATAGCTAAACACAACCATGTCTCCTTTTCATATCAAAGTTGCAGAACCATCATAATCGCTTCTTTATTTTGTTATTTTTCAATTTTCATTTCCTGCGATTGTTTTACAAATTTTAGCCTTCAATAGTTCGACATGCAGTTCGTTAAAGTATTAACAGAAATAAAAAAATCGACGGGTTATTATATCGGTGGTGTTATGCTGTCAATCGCTTTCTTCGTTTTAAAGATTACAAATGGCCTATGTAATTTCGTTTTTAGCATGGAAAATGAATGTGGCCTTGATCGAGTAAGTCTATTTCGGAATCTTTTGTCTTTTTAACTTTTGACTTTCTAAAGTAAGCGTTCCAATAATCTTACGAATAACTGATTCTCATCGATGTTTGTGCTATATTCAAAGCATATTTCAATTTAGTATTATGTATCAGCTGTCTTTAGCTGGCGAACTTCATTGTAAACACTTAGTTTTCGAACTCCGTTCACTAAATTAAATATTGTTGACAACCCATGAAACATCCATATATTTAAGATAAGTTAATTAATTGATGACATTAAGGATTACGATTTGTAGTAATATCAATGCATCTTTAAATCTGTCATCTCAAATATCAAATATCCTATTGTTCGTAATAAAATATATTATAGAGGGAGCATGAGATTATGGTATTCCTTGTTATTATGATAGTTTATAAGAATCGGAAAGCAGCAAACTGGATGCATTGTCTCGCGAATATGTTCCTGTTTTGCAAATTGGCCAATATTTTTCTATTTTTGCGAGCCGACTTTATTGTTGGTGTTATCTACATCTGTATTTGTTTGGGTAAGCTTATTTTACGGGTTTTCAATTTCCATATAAACAAATGTTTAATATCAAAGTCTTATTAAATTAGTTAATTATAAAACGATCGTTCGTTTTTATCTGAATGAACTTTGTGAAACTTCTCTGGGTTATTTGATTATTGACTTTAGCATGATCTTCGGTAGATCAAGGAAGAGGTGAGTGGGAATATAAATAAGTAATTCCTGTAAGAAAATGACTATCGAACTGTATTAGTCAGTGTTTACGCAATTTTCCAGATTAATCCATTTAACTGAATTAATTTTATAAGTTTTATAAGATGTATCAAAGAAAACGATAGTTTTCCTTTATTGTCGTATTTGCAGTACATTCCGTTTTCTATCCAGAACCAGTTTGTGCAGAATCAGAGAGTACAGTTATTTATAACAACGCAGAATTATATGTAAGTTTAGATAATATCTTTTTTATATATTGTACAATTTCTTTGATGAAACATAATTTTTTAGGAAGAAATTCAGCGGAATACAAAAATAACTTGGTTAATTTATTTTTACACCTCTTGGTCCCCAGATTGCAGACATATTTCTCCCGTTTTTGCCGAATTAAGCGATAGGTAAACAATTATTTTTTTTTCTTTTTTTTTTTGCATTTCTGATAATGTGTCGAATTTGTGTTACTAGTCTGTAGAAATATGGGTATGCTTTTCAAGATAAAGCTATTATAATATTTTTTTAAAGGTTTCATTTGCCAAATCTCAGATTTGCGAAATTTGATGTAGGAAAATGGTCGCAGGAAGCGAATAGATTCCGTATTAATATACATCCAACTAGTAAACAATTGCCAACGGTATGTTTAATTTATTTTGGGGCCGTTTGATTTCAAATCTTTGCAGAATGCCAATGTAGAAATCGAAGATGTGCATATTTTTCTTCCGAAGACTTGTTTCTTTTTTCTTTTTCCTTTTTTTTTTTTTTTCAGATTTCGCTGTTTAAAGAAGGTAAGGAGATACAGCGACGACCTGGAGTACATAATCGACGTGCTCTGCCTTTCGTTTTCACAAAAGTAGGATGAGTTTTTAAAAATTCAAACAAAAGCCATTCCAATAAATTTGTTTTTAGTTGGACAATTTCTATAATTTGATAAAACCGCTGCTATTGTCAACATTCTTTAACTAAGATTTGCAAGTCTCTTCTTTCAGGAGAATTGTATTCTTACATTTGATCTCATTAATTTATATGAAGAATGCAAATCAAATATGACGAAGCATGAAAAAGAACAGTTCATGAATGAACAATCAAAGAAAGAAAAGTAAAACTAATTATTTTGCTTTTAGAATTCTTTGA
The DNA here is from genome assembly GCA_000499405.2 of Onchocerca volvulus. NCBI lineage: Eukaryota > Metazoa > Nematoda > Chromadorea > Rhabditida > Onchocercidae > Onchocerca > Onchocerca volvulus. The sequence continues at coordinate 5,784,745 of HG738139.1, read as the reverse complement.
ATAGAGCTTTAAATGATTAGATTTACTCATCCGTTAATCATATTTTTGGTAAGCAAGCTGTATTTTTGATATTGAAATTTGTTTGCTCCCAACTAGATCCAGTAGATTATAGGAAATATCATAATTTAGTATATGATAATATTGTTAATTATATGTGCATAGTAAATATTGTTGTAATCTGGAAACCTTTTTTGATTAAACTATTCTTCAGCACATTTTGCAATTGGAATCAATGAAAAAATTAGAGAAAACTGAAGATAAAAATTAAAGAATATTTATTAGGTATATGAAGGTTCTTTTTTTGCAAAAAAAGTTTGCGAAAATGTTTTCTGTACAAAGGAAAAAGTATTTGCAACTTTTTTGTGAGAAATTCGAGTTTGGAAATTTTAAAAGTGTACGAAAAGTTGGAGATATTTGGGTAAGAGCAAAAATTTGTGTTTATCTTATCAAAGATGCTTTAAATACCTCATTTATTTCTCTTTCTCAGCAATTATAGATCATACATTATAAAAACAACGATAAAACAAGACGAAGGACTATTTCAAGATACAAAATGAGGGATAAGAGTGAACTGCATTGGTATACTCAATTAGGGTTTGTTAATAGATTGTGTCAACTGCTGTTTAGTTGTAGTACATACATAATCCCTTCCGGATTAAGTGTTACATAATATGCATATTGTGTCTCGTGCGTACCTCAGAATCTGAGCTGATTGCTTTGCTATTTATAAGCTGAGATGGATAATTCTTATCGTACCCTTTCGTTTTTCATCTGTTTCAATCATGAATAGTGGAATGATAGTAATATTCTTTGTGTATGAAAAAAATTCCATGATTTAATGATTTTTTTTTTTCGTTTTCTGGAACACTCCAACGATTCAATAAATTAAAGCGAAAAAATGAGGAAAAGAATTTTTTTTTTTTTTTTTTTGTAACTATAAAGATCCACAATGTACTTAATTTCTTTCAATATAAAATTTTGTTGACAAAATTTTTTGGCAAATCTTTTTCTTGATTGAAGAAGACTTCGAGCATTACCATACAACCTAAATGTCAAATCTTTTGGCGAATCTTTTTCTTGATAGAAGAAGACTTCGAGCATTGCCATACAACCTAAATGCTTAATTGCTGCTTACAGTTGCAAGAAGGACCCTTGAAATGCTTAGTATTATTAAAAACGATGAACGATGGTCGTACGTTTAAATGAATGGATCCACTTCAACTGACGCAATTCCTTCCACGAGTTTGATATAATGTGTTTTGGATAAGTGCAATGCTGACTCAACCCTTCATGTCAACATTTTAATTACAATTCTTTATTGTATTATTACTCAAACTCGTCATCTATTTTATCTACGGATAAAATTATTTTTATCAGCTCGTGCATTTCCTACGTATGAGAGATTTCTTCCCATATTATTAAAAATTTTGCTATGTCAAAATATCCAACCAAACCTTAAAATTTATACTGGTTGCAAGGCTACTTATTAATTTTATCAATTATTTTACTTTATATGGTGTTTCAATTCTGCTGAAGAATAAGGTAAAAGATTTTTGTTTATATCACTCATATCTAAAAGTAAGTTATAGTTTTAATTAAATGAATTGGAAGTGAAAATTGAGTTAAAATTATCCGATCATTAAACCTCGCTAGTTATCGATGACATAGTGAGAAATATCATTTTCGGAAGCAACATGTTGAACTATGTTTTAATTATTATTGAATATTGGACAGAAAATATTTTATTGTTTATAATTCTCAAATGAATTGCTTTGTTTTATTTTTCCATAGTTATCATCTAATTTTGCATTCAAAATCTTTAGATTGTTAAACAACAAATTGTTTAAAGATGAATTTGACTACTTTAACTTTGAATTATCCACAAATCTTAAAAGTTTGAACAATTGGTATTCATATTTTTAATTTCCTACTAATGCGCCATCTATTTTTAAGTAAATTTAAAATCACCGAATTTTTTCTTCCCGCGAATATGCAATCAAAGTTCTGCATATAAATCGAATAAGAAAAGTGTGAAATACTAAAATAGCTGGGCCATTTACATTCTGATATAACTATCGTTATATTAGTAATCTAATCAATTTTTTCTCCTTCTATGCTTATAATGTAAACACATGAAACATTAGTAATAGTATAGAATCACATGGTTAAGCAAATAAACTATAAGAATATCCATTAGATCAGTTCATTGCTTGATTGATCAAATGACTCATTTTCTCCTTCGCAAATGTGCCAGTTTTCGAGAAGTAAATAATTAACTGTACAAAAAATAAGGAGCAAATTAGTAATGAAGTAATTAGCTAAATGATTAAGTAAATTGCCTTGGATATTTAATCTCACAATTTTAATATTTTAAAACAAACAAGAGAAGAGCCAATTTTACAATTTGTAGCGATATATACTTGCATATTTACGGTAACCTTATCCTTATACCATATGGTCATAATTAACCTTTTAACATAAGTAATCGCTTAAGCAAGTAATTCTTACCTCAAATGCTTTAGTTATCAATCCACGATCTAAACTACTTCCCTTCTGCATATATAAGTAAAAGTCTGAGAAGTCGTCTTTTGAAATTTATTTTATCATTTCCATAAAATTCATAACCTATTCATAACTCTTCATACTTTTTTTTTTCAAGTAAGTTTTTTTTGACGCATTGTAAAATAATCGTTATATTTGATAATAATATTTATTGATAAACACCTGCACGATTCAAACTTTGCAAGGTCGCTTATTAATTTTTTCATCAGTCTACAACGATTTCATCTTCACAATTTTAACAAATTTTACTCATATATCCTCAAGAGTGATATTATGAGCCTGATATAACCTGCTCTTTGCGTACGTTGAATAAATCAGATTTGGGTCGTTATTAATATAAGATTTGGATTGTTATTAAAGTGCATCATAACCATTTCTTCCATTCTGAAGTTGAAACTGTCTAAATATATATTTTGAATTTCTATAAATTCCATCTAGTTTTTATTCTCAAATATTTGTGATGTTTTTTAATAGGTAAAGCCCGTTTGAATAATTGTTTCACTTTTTTAAAACTATCCATATAAATTACATAAAAATTATTATGTTATTTTTTGAACTGTTTTGGAAAGCAAAAATTTGAAGAGTTTCACCTTCTGTTTCTTACTGACAAAAATGAAATTTTCAATTTTTACTTGTTTATTTTCAATTCACTTTCAGTAAGGTGATCTATCAAATAGAAAATTTCAATTTTTCTTCATGTCGCAACAGTATTTCCCAAAAAATGGGAAACAAACGCGAGCAAAGAAACGACGAGAACGAAATGTTTTGTTTTACGAATTAAAACGTAAGGCAGCAAATGAACGAGAGCGAAAACGAATGTACAGGTAATGATGATATGATTGTAAAGTTTTAAAAAACATTGTTGTAATTCTCAGCAAATATCCGATTAATTTAATGGATGAAAGGCATTTAATTTTCTATTTCAATGAATTTCAATAAGATCGATTGCAGCATCAATGAAGCTTTTGACAAATTACGCCATCTTCTGCCGAGGTTATCACGTGATCGAAAAATGAGTAAAGCTTCTACGTTACGAGAAGCAATTCGATATATCAAACAACTCAACCAATTATTGAATGGGGAACAGATTAACTCAGAGAATACGTCACAGCAATATGGAATTGCAGTTAAATCAGAAATTACAAGATCATCGCTGGTTATACCGAATTCGGATGGTACAGTAGACTTAAATATTTCCAATTAATTAATTTTCATAATTATACACTTCTCAGTTTGATACACTAAATATTAAAATGAGATTTTTTCGGAATTTTAAGTTGAAATTCTAAATCTCTTATGATTTTTTAAAGAAAATTCGACTCTAATATTCCCATAATCTGAGTGTCTGGTAGCATCAACCATTTTTCATATGATCTGAGTATGTTTGAATGAATTTTTTTAAAACCTTTATTCAGTTTAAGGCTAAGAAAGTTAGGACAAAAATATGATTGAATCAGGGCAAAATATGACAGAAATTGCCTTTAATATTACAAAATCTGGAATTTCTGGAAAATCTGGAATTTTTTTTCGTACTTGAGGAAATGCAATTATGCTGACAATATAACTGCATTTTGCTACGATTTTGAATATCAAATTTTTGACTTGATTTTAAATTTTCAGACCATCTACCGATGAAATTTGTTGAATTGTCCTGCAGTAAGATACCAGATGATTATGATAGCATAATCAGAACGGAATATGGCACAGTACAGGGCAGATGTAGTAAAGTATGGATTCCCAGTACTTGTGAAGAAATGATGAATTTCAAGAATTATGATTGCTTCCATCATCGAAATCTATTATCATTTAATGAAGAATAATATAATTTCAAGTTTCGAATTTTTTATTTTAGTATATTTAATTCGATAATAGTTGACAAATTTCCTCATATTCTTGGCGGCAAACAAATAATTGAACGAGATGGCTAACATAGAAAAATGAAATACAAATTAGGAGCAATTGTGCTTGTTGTTTTTGTTAATACAATGATATCATTTGTTGTAATGTTAATTTTTATTAATTGCTTTAATTGTTCTATCAATCAATCACGGGTTAATATATCTAAAACTGAAATATAAAGATGTATACTTGCAATATGCCAATATATAATCTTTGCCCTTAATTTATCCATAACTATAATTCTTGTAGAATAACATGTCTCTTTTTAATTAAAAACTTACGAACCACTTAACAGCATGAAAGTAACATTTAATGAAATCCCGCATCTCTCAGCTGCCTCTTTCACTGAATCGTCAGAAGTTGGTGATATAACTATTGGCTGTAACATTTGATATCTCCAATTTATCTTGATAACGATGTGAAGTCTGCGGAAAAAGTGTATTATGAGATTAGAAAAGTATCAGAGTTGAAAGAGCAGAAAATTTTGCAATGTTTTCGTAAAGATAAGTACTTCCTGTATTTTTAAGTAATTTCGTATATAAGGATTTTCCCGAATATCTCAAAAAAAAATACCTGAAGAAAAATTTTTCTCAAAACATCTAAAGAACTATACCTTAATCATAAAATTACAAAACGTCTACTAAATACTTATGCAAAATAAAATTATGCATATGCGTAATACTAAAAAAAAAAATCCAAAGAACTTGTCCAATTTTTCCAGAGAATCGTAAACCGGAGATGTAGGATTTTTGTTAGCTCAGATTATTTCAAATATCTGGGTTATCAGATAAATGAAGCAGTCAAATTCTTGACAGGATCGAAGAAATAGTTTAAAATTTTCTAATCTCATTAAATAATCTAGCTGATGTATTAGATGACAATACATTTGTATTTAGCAATTGGAAAAACCCAAAAGTTGAAAAACACTTGAAAAGATTTTCGGAAATTCGTTTATCAAATATTTGCGAATTGTACAAGCGCACTAAAAACAGGATTATTAACTTCTGGAAAATAAGAACTTGAAATTATTTAAATGAAGTTTTTCTTTAAAAAAATTGTTAATCAAATTTTTAAATAAAGCTGTCAGACAAATGACAAAATAGCCCTACACATGTCTTTAAACAAATTAAACAAAGTCTGTAAGAACATCTCAAAAATCATTCGTTTTTGCGATGTTTTGCCAGAAACTTCTTGAAATTCCAAAAAAAAAAAAAAAAAAAAAAAGGAAAAAAAACTAAACAAATCTAAAATGGTTTATATAATCCAAAGGCAAAGTAACACAAGGAATTTTAAATCAATCTTATTTACAACAGCAAAAGGATTGAACAAATTTCAAATGATTTGTCCAATCTAATATATGGAAATTTTATGATAATTTTTTAAATATTAAAAGTGAAGTATTTGCACATTATTTTGCATCGATTACTGAAAGATGACCAACATCTGACTTACTGGCTTTTAAAGCTTGATTGAAATATCTGAAAATCAATTCAGGCTATCTATGAAGTATCCAAATCTTGCAATTAATTAAGTAATTTCTATTAGTTCAACTTGTTATGTGAAGCATTATCAAAAGTTTTTTTGCATTATTAAATTTATATTTTATAAAAGAGCTTTTTCTGACATGGAAATTTATGATCATTGAAATAGAGAAAGATGGAATATTTTTCGTTAACGATGATGTCTGGATTTGTTGTTTGTGAAATGAGTAATGGCGGATAATTTTTGTGTACGTATGAGCAATGAGCACTGAAGTTTCAAGCAGAAAGAGGGAAATAGGACGAAAGGAATGTAAAGATGACAATCACAAAAATCTTCTTAGCAAATATTGTGCACAATTTGAAATGATCATTCATTTTACTGGAAAAAGAGGAGAAGATGAAGGAAAGGATTATTATTCTTTCATTTCATAAATTTTCAATTGTGTTGTCATTGCACTCTAATTTCATGGTTCAATGATACGATGTCAACCTTATCGCATCTTTTGCTTACAGTATTGCTCGTCTCACTTGCTGCAGGTCCATTTTGAATGCTTTCTTTTAAAAAATAATCATGATGAATGATTACGATACTAATGATAATTAAAAGAACTATTAATAGTGATATTAGTAACAATAGTAGTTGTTGCAACAATAATAGATAATGTTTCCAATTCAAATTTCTTTCTGTTTCAAGTATTTCTAGAACTATTCCTTGTTCCTATCTATTATCTAATTTGAAATTTACCGATACATCTGAAGAAAAACCGATAAATTAAGATTTCAAAATATGCAGAAGTATGGAATCCATAGTGTAGAATTTCACTGATCTTAGTAGTTTGCAATTACCGAATAAGCTTGCTCTTATTTTTTTACTAATTAGTGTCAATGATAAGCAATCTTCCAGATTGCAAAGAATTGCTTTGTTATTCGTGTAATTCGCAGTTTGGTCCGTGTGATGGGAACGGTTGTAGCATCTCCAATGGTTTCTGTGTTTATCGTATGTTTTGTTGATTTTTCACATAACTTTAAACTAGTTTTGTGATAGAATTTAAAATTTTGAGACAAATTTTGACGAGAAAATTTGTATGAAAAAGAAATAATTTGCAAATTTAACTTGGATTTTAATGGGTTGAAAAAAAAATGAATGGATTTTAAGAGCAAATAACCAATGCTAATGGTAACATCTTGAGCACAGTACGATCTTGCTTGGATGGGGATCGCGTCCCAGCTGGACCTCTTCACGTAATACAGGCTGGACAATGTACTGAAACGTAAAAACTTCACTATATACATGAATTATTCATTAAAAATTGAAGTTACATGACAGAGAAAATGCTTCATCATTTGCACTCTTATTTCATCACATGAGCAAGCTTTGTTTTTTAGAATAATGACAGTTTGCATTTTTTGAACACAATTCAGATTTAGAAATTAAAATAAAATTGTATTGATAAGCCATTCAGTATTTTTAGCTTAGATTTATCGAACTTCACGTTAACATAGAAATATCTAACTCTCTTATTTTTTATTTAGACATTATTTCTTTGCTAATTGCAATATTGCCAACAATTATTGAGCTGTTTCCTGAACTTATGAAATGGGAAAATAGACTGAAAAATCGTTTTTTCTTTCAAAAAATTCATCAGATACATCTAATATTAGTAAGAGTTTACAGTTTAGTGCAATGTTATTTTAAGCTGCTTTAGAGTTGATCCAAACACTGGTATTAGATATCGAACATATTTATGCAATAATTATAATTACTGCAACGCAGATTGCCATCCACAATTGCCAACCGTTACCAATGATCCAATTTCACGTTAGCATTTTTCGAATTTGCTATTCTAAAATCACATTTCCTGTTTGCTCTTCAACTAAAGATGACATGAAGATTTTCAAAATAAATGAACTTTATTGTAAGTAAAATATGCTTGTGCAAAGCACCAGACCACTTAAAACTTAATACTATAAGACAAGTGAAATTTAATTACCATAATCAAGTGAAATTTAATTATCATTGTCAAATGAGATTTAATCATCATAAGTTGAAAATTCCAGCAACTCGTGCAAGCTCATTGGAATGCTTTAATTGTAATAATTTTGGAACGGATTGCTATGGCAATATTTGTACCATTAATAATGGCGGATACTGCTTCTTCCGTAAGCTTTTAAGATGAAATTTTGGCTTTAGATTTAAATGGTAATAATAAAATTTTTCTAAATTGCTGATATTCGTAGGCAAGTGTCTTTCAGTTTTCTGACAATTTGCATTGCAACACAACATCATTGTTCATTATTCTCATGTTGATTATTTTTATGTTGAAGATTTGCTCAATTAAGTGAACTAAATTGACTAAACTGCAACAATGAAGGTCTAGAAATAGCTAGATCTTAATATAAATAATCCAAAATAGTGATCCAAAAGCTGGCCTATAATGATTTCTTTATATTGTATAATATTCAAATAAATTACAGAATTTTCGAACGTCTCAGTTAATGGGATAAGCAGTTTGCATTACAATAAGCAGTGTATTGAAGTTCCTTTTGCTAAAACACCGAATGGTAATAGTATCACCGAAATAAACAAATGTGTCGTCAGGTAGATTTATTAAAATCTGATAGTTCGAAAATTGACAAGGCAGTTATTGTAATAGAAATTTAGAATTCTCTTCATTGGTTTGTTAAAAACATATATAAAACATCTAGAATGTTCGAAAATTATAAATAATGAAGATGAATATGAATATGAAATCGACAATTTCTAAGGCTAAAAACAAAGATAATATAATATAATAACAGATGATTTATGCTCAATGATATAAATCATAATTTCAAATCTAAATTGTTTTTTTTTCTTCTATCTCTAGCACCGATATGCTTGGAAATCATTTCTATACACTAATCTGCAACGAAGCTAATTTATGTAACGCTAATTGCAATTTGGTTCCAGCCGATACACCGATACCCGTACCCGTAGTACCTCGTTCATCTTCTTCGAAGTATTCTAGTAAAATAATATTTTTTTTTATTGTTTTTTCTCAATTTTTACGGTAAATAATTATGTAGTTAATAGTAATTGAAAATGTAATTACTACCTGATGTTAAAATAAAATAATTCATTTGTTTTGGTTATCTTGAATTATAGCAACAAGAGACATAATAAATATAATCTCATAATAGTACAGTACTAATAATGATGCCAGTAATTAAAAAAAAATCATTGAAACAAGCATATAGTCGTAAAATATTGGAAAAATTGTGAAAAATCTTATTAACATATAAATAATCAATAACCATGTACTATTGTGACAAAATAAATGTCCTTTGGTTGTATGTAATACTATGTCATTTTCTGAAATAGTATATTTAAATGATGCTTAATTATACCGAGTTTCAACTCAGTTCGAAAGGCATTGGTGTAAAAGCGAACGTGTAATTAAAGGTTTGTTTGTTTAGTCAGTGAGTGAAATCAGAAACTCTCGATATGCGGACAAGTACTGTTTGGAAAATTAAATAAAAAGGTATAATCTGCGCTTGAGGTCATTATAATACGAAGGAAATGAAAATTAAGTCATTGTTTCGTCTGAAATCATTGATTTCATTTTCATTGTTTCTTCTGAAATCATTAATTTCATTTTCATTTCTTCGTATTATAATAACCTCAAGCTCAATAAGCATTTCCTTATATAATAATACTGAATCTCATTAATCTCAGTTTCAATCCAACCCTTATGGCTTCATCTATGTTAATATAATTTGAAATTCTGCGCATTAGCAAGAAGAGCGACCAAATGAAAAGCGAATTTAAAAAAAAAAAAAATAACTTTTATAAATATCTTCAATAACTAACTATATAACTGAATTGAAGTTTCAAAATCTTTAATTAATTCTGTAAGAATTCTAATATACAAGCGAACTGAATTATAAATAGTTTCGGTTTGTAAATGATTTTAAAAGCAAGCAATATCAGAAAGTGTCATTGAAAAGTAAATTTTTGAGACTTTCTTGAAAGACTCATAAATGCAGTTCGTATAAATATTTTATTATATTATTTTATTGTTTTTACTGAACATTGAGACAAACAAATGTTTGTCACTTGTAAAGCAACGAGACCAAACTTTGTCGTTAGTTTTTTCTAATTCATATATATATCAATCTAACAATCGCTTACAGTAGTTGAGTGATACTGCAACTGTATGATTGTTACATACACAGACTGTCCGAAAAACCGAAAGATGGCTTGTTATAAGCAAGGAATATTGAAGATCAAGAAATGCGAAGATAGTTTCAAATGGACAACAAGCCGATAAACATGTTTATCATCAAAACGCTCCGATTACAAATAAAAAGATTGATCAATGAGGAAGCGACACATTGGAGTCAAGAGAGAGGGAGAAGTCCCCGAAAGGATTTAAAAAGTTCGGGATTTTGAGCAGAATCAATTTTCGATAATAGTTTTTCTAAAAGAACCGAGCAACAAGTTCGGAGTTTTGCACATCGACACAGCAATAGTTTCTATGATGATCCAGAACGACGCAGTGATAGCAGCAAATCGACAAATAAGGATCACTATTCTTCTCTACCAATAAAAAGGAATAATATCCAGTGATCAGTTTTCTTGGATATTCTCTATGTACAGAAAGAAATCAATCTTCCGTTAATCAATAAAAATTTTTACCAGAGGATTCGTCTCTGTTATAACAACTCAATAAATAAATCAACTTTTTCCGATACACACAAATTTATTAGCGAGTGTGAGAAGACTTCTTCACCCCTTTCTTCCCTTATCAGTTAATTGAATGATGGAAACTCCCATTACATAGCAGTGGCATAGAAGAATATTCATAGTAAATAGATACTATGAATGTTCTATATATATATATAAATATGATTTATTGATGAATAAAAGGAATATCCTTATCATTTATCACTGTTTATATTCATATTAAATGATAAAAATAAAAAGTAAAAAGCAAAATTGCGGTGACTACAAATACTTCAGTGTCAGTCTCATCCCAGTAGAAACTAGTTACCGTTGTATGAGTAATAGTAAAATTGTTGGTGATGCTGTGAAAAATGCCCAAGATATCGATAATGCTGATATCATGGGCCATCCTTGTCATCGTCTCACTAGCCAGATGATGTCACCGATATTACTAACAGCGACCCATTCGCTCCTATGCTTTGGATTTTTTAAATGACAATCCCATGAATGTTGTGATTTGACATTAAGCAATAAAACCAAAAGAAAAAAAACAGAATAATTTTGAAAAAGGTTATTATTTTATTGTTGAATATGTGACACTTATTTATGAAATATTTTTATTTCTTTCTACTAATTAAGAAACAATACAAAATACAAAGATATGAATAAAAATTGAATGATTTTAAAAAGAATCTCTGAAAACACATCAATCCCAGCTCCGTCCCCCGTGGCCCAGTGGATGATAATCTCTATGATGTGGATAATGATGGAATTGATGGTGATGCCACGGGAAGTGTCCGTGATATTGATGATGTCCTGGAAAGTGTCCGAGATGTTGATGATGATGATGCGACGGACCATCCCAGTCATCGTCCCACCAGCCAGATGCTGTCACCGATATTGTCAACAAGGCTAATAGTAATATTGTGGCAAATCGCGACGACACCATCACTATAATACAATTTATTGTCGTTTTAGTCATCGAATAATCAAAAAGGTCGATCAGGTAATTATTGATTAGATAATTAAATTTCGAAAAGGTCAAAAATAGAGAAACTTACTAAATTCCTGCCAAAGGGTTCTGTTTACGTTAGTATGAGAAAATTCAGAGAAGAGATGCTTATATAGCAAATACTGAAACAGGCTTTAAATGTAGGTCGGTGGAAAGAGGATTCGTTGCAGAAGATTGCAGATTACATTCTGTTCATTTTTTATAGCTCATTGTCAGACCACGATTCTCCCTTCCTCGATATCATTAGCATGTGACCTCATTTCGGATATATGAAAAAATGCTAATGAAGAAAGAGCGGAATCGTTTTCGCAATCAACTTTTCTTATATTTTATTGCATTTAGTCTCTTTCAAAAAACTGAAGAATATAGTTATGAAATGTTTGAAATTCACACCTACTATCTGTTCATCGCAGCGATTTTCCTTACAGCGACAAAGTCATTTTTGTTTTATAAGCAACTATGCATAAAGCTTGGGATCAAGAATCTAGCTTTACTTCTCGCATTTAACTGCATAGCATCTGAGCTTTACAAATCTTAATTGTTTAGGAATATATTTCAACTCGTTTTAATCATAAATTGTATTACTTACAATACAGATGACGAATTATGCTTTATTGTTTTTTCTCACATATTTAATAGGCAGAAAGATCTTCCATTTTTGAAGTGTAATGAAATCAAATGAAATATTTCGTGCACTCTTTTTAATCATTTTTGAAAGAAACGAGCAAACATTCAACACAAGAATTGCTTTGGTTAGCAAAATTTCCTCTTCATCTAAAGAAATTCATCGTTCGTCAATTTCTTCAATCAACGAATTTTAATTATTCATACATTTTAAAACTGAAAAATGTTCACAAGTATAAGAAGTCTTACAAACTACAAAATTATATAATTTTTAATATAATTTCAATACCAGTCTTATCTATATAAATAAAAATGTAAATGCTTCCTTTTACCCTGGACGGAACTTCGCAAGTTCTCCACCGATTGTTTTCAAATTCTGACACAACCTTGTATGCGAATAGGCTTTCATTCTTATGTAGACATACTTTTTTCACGTGTCACGTCTGTGACAATTAAAAGTAAGCGAGGGGGCTGAATTTTTGGATTCTGCCCTGCACCACGTCCTCTGACCGAACAGAATTTATTCACCGCGCCTACTTTCTGCATTGACTGCGGCTACTTCCCGCAACGTTTCAAGTTCTTCATCGATTGATTTGAAATTCTCATTCTGCGTTGCATTCGAATAGACGCGTGTTTTTAAATTAATAAGGTGAGTAGTTTTAGCTTTTCATTTCTTTTTTGCTTTGTGAGAGATGTGATTTGTTTATTTTTTGATTTGTGGCATCGAGGTCATGATACTGTATAATGAAATGTTTCGTTCAAGCAATTGATGGATTTTCTCTCTGACTTCTAATGTTAGACCGTGTCTTGAATTATCTCTTTGTCGTAAATTTTACCCATTGATTTGAAATTTTGACACAATGTTACATTCGAATAAGTGCATTGTTTTATATAGATATATCTACTTTTTTTTTTTCAATATATCTGCTGCTATAGTTGCTGCAGTAGCTGAAAAATTGGCATTTTGAGCGGAAAAGTTCCAGTATTTTGAAAGAACTATGGGAACATGATTTATTCTTTTCCGGTACACTTCGCATTTTAATCTAGCTCCATTTCAAGCTTTATATCGTATCTTGCTTTATATATTTGGTTATAATGGTTCTACGTCGTCGCCACCAGTGCAACTAGATCCAGCAGTGTTAGCACTGTATCGGGCAAAGTTCGCAAAGAAAAAGAAAGTAATGGGTATCACAAAGACTTTGCAAGTGTAATGACATCTCACATATGCAGTTTAATTACCCAAGTTTAATGATTATTAAGACCCACCAATCGCAGTAAAGGATGCGATGACTAAAGCCGGCGCCTTTCTTGATTGATACATCGTCTTCGGATTGATGATATCCAGATAGCGCCAGGACGTGGACTAAAGTGAAGCAGCCGCAGCCGATGATCCAAAAATCATTGTTATCTTTTTTACATCGACGATTCAGTTGGACGCGTTCCTCGACAGAGCCAACACTACTCACGACGAACTTCCCACTTTTTTTTTTTTTCCATTGTGCTTGCGTATTATTGGAAAATTATTCATTATATCTGTATTTTATTTTAACATACGAAATAAACTGTTAAAAATTCATATTGTCGTGGAACACTCTATACTATTATCATTCAAGTTTCGCAACAATCGATATGAATTCACACCGTGTATTCAATTCATCATTGCTATCATCAGTGAAATACATTAGTAGGAATTTCTGCTGACCATCTGGCAATGAAAGCAGAGAACCGGCTTTATAATAAATTTGTCCTTTCACTTTGAAAGGATTTATGCGTCGAACGAAATCATTTGGAAGTACGACTTGTATTTCTTGATTTTAGATAAGAAACGCTTTGATTCGACGGGTATATAAAGCAAGCAAATTTTTTAATGGCTCTGGTAGTTCTTCAAGTTGAAGCAGTTTAATTTTTCCGACGGCGCAATTCTTCACATTCCTTTCGTTTCTCTATTAAATTTCAAAGCCTTGCAATAAGGACATGCTTCAGTCATCAGCTAGGTTGCACCGGAATGCACAGCGATTATAACTGTGTGATTGCTGAACATCGAGTCGCGTTTGACGCTGATCAAGAAATACTAAAGGTAAAGTGGCACGAAATAATTTTAAAGGGACGACAAACATGTTTAATACCAAAAAACTCTAATTCACAGATAAACGACAAAGATCGACTCTGCAACAGCAACGGTTCGGAGTTCCAAAGGTTCCAGTTCAACAGTTCAAAGTGACGCAACAGTAGCAACAATCCGACAATTCGCTTGAATAGTATTCTTCTCTATCAGTGACAAAGAAAAGAATAACCGAGTGATCAATTTGCCTGGATGTTCTCTGATAACTGCTTGTCATGAAGCACTCTTGCTTGTCACTCTTCATCGATCAATAAAACCTTTTTCAACAGTATTCATCTCTGTCACACAAGACACAAAAAACCTTCTCACACCTATTGATGACCTAGCTGAATCCTAATAGCAAGAATCAATCTCCAATCCAACCAAAGTACCAGTTTTTTTCCCCAACACTTGAAACATGCGTTTTCTTTTTTTTTTTTCCACTTAACCAGACTGAGCTACAGCAATGCGTACATAAAAATATGCGCATATTCGAATGCAACGTTGTGTCAAAATTTCAAAGCAATAGATAGGACTTTCCGATATTTAAGATTTTAAATTAATATATATGACGGTGTTTAAGAACCTTTCGAAGGTTTAAGATTCTGAACAACTTTTTCGAAGTTCTACAAAAAAAAAAAAAAAAAAGAAAAAATAATAAAAATAAAAATAAAAATAATAAAAATTTTTATTTATATAGACTAGCTGGAGCCGGACATGCGAAGTGTGACCGGCCCCCATAGAATACCTGGATCTGCTATGCGCAGCGTGTTGAGTAAAAATGAATATGATTTGAATACAAACCTACAAATGGAATCAATCTTATAATATATTTTTCTGATCAAGCAGAATTGTTTAATTGCCTAAATTTGTCACAAATTTCCAAGATACCTGATAAATACTATCAAAGAAAGACTAATTTATTAAGGCTTGAAGTAATAAAAAACTACATAATTATAGTTACGTAATTAGTAATTATCGAAGGCCGGCAAGCCTACTGATTCCGGCCTGAAATCTTCCAAACTTTCCAGTACTCCCACGATTTGCTCCTTCCCCTCATCAGGTACCTGTGCGTAGCTCAAGTCAGGTACCATGACAACATTCATGCCAGCACGAATAGCAGCCAAAACACCATTCGGAGCATCCTCGAAAACCAAAACATTACTGGGATCCAACGGTGGACTTCGAAATCTTTGCATTGTTACAAGATATGCTTCCGCTGATGGTTTACCTTCTTCTATTTCTGGATCACTACCACATTTTACCTAGAACTTGAATGATTGTAATAATTACCATTATGATGGTGAGTAAACAGTTGGAATATTTAACTTGGAATACAAATTTAGGTTTGAAGTTTTTGGAAAAATTTTGATTATGCATGAGGAAGAATATTTCCCTTTACTTCCTTCATCCTAAACATACGCCATACAAATTATGTTTATTGTTATATCGCCTCTGAATTATTTTTGCTTTTGCAAGCATGAAAATATATTTAACAAAGTTTCCATAAAATATGGACTGGAAAGAATTATTCATTATCCTGCTCTTTTCTTTCATAGGATTGGAAGTGAAAAAAGATTGCTCCGTAATATGGCAAAAGCTGTTGAAGCCAGAACAATGCTTTTGACTCAAAGCCTTTGAAAGAAAATTATTTCTATGATAAATACACTGTGAGTATTAAACTTAAGATTAACGAAATCGGACTTCTTCGAAATTTGACAAAGTACACTAAACGAAGTAAATAACACACCTGCACAGATATCAAATCGGTAAGATCTTTGTGATTCATTGTTTTAAGTTTAAATGAATAATTGCTGGATCCAGAACATATTGCCATTGGTATGCTGTGATTATGAAAATGTTGCACTAATCGTAATGCTCCGGGCATTTTCGGACAATGTGGCAACTTCTCGAGGAGTACTGGACGGTAAAGCTTATCGTATTCTTCTACACTCACTTTGTCTGCTAAGCCAATCTTCAAAATTCAGAATAAAGAACGGAGTGAAATTAAATGATGATATGAACAATTTGGCGCGAGATTCACAGTCCATTCTAACCAATTAAATTCTCAAAAGTGAAGTTTCTAAGGTAGAAAAATTTCAAGATTCCAAACTTTTTTTGAAACTCAAATATGATCATAAGTTATTAGAAAAAGAACCTTATTGAGTAATATTTTAATGGCAGCTTCGTGTTTCATACCCATTGTAAGCGACTTCAGGTCTAGCGTGAATTTCTTCCCGTATTGCTTCATGGCAGAGGTATGAGTTTCCGTGTAACTTGGTTCTGTATCAATAAGCAATCCATCCAAATCAAATATTACATGAGTAATATTTAGAGCTTTCTTTCCTGGCATATTTCTATTTTTTAGGTTTTTGCATATGCATCCGACTCAAATTTTTATACCGTCTACTACAGAACTATCTGAAAATTTCTCAGAACTTTAAATAGCTCATCTACAGTTAGTTTGGCATTCAAAAAAGAATGCCATCAAACGTCTAGAAATTTGAAAACAAAAAAAAAATTGTTGGAAGAACTAAATAATTGACCTTTTTTAAACAGAAAACATAAAATAACTAGCACACTGTGAAATTATCGTTTCAAATACTTCCTTATGAAGCTTCCGGATGACAGTTCTCTGATTCAATTTTGCTTCGAAATAAGTGAATAGAGGAAGTGAGGAATGTGACAACGATAAAACACTATTGAATAGTGGGGCGCTTTTTTTTCAAATATTTAAAGTTAGTGTAACAAGCACTAGTGTTCTAATGCATATCACTACTCATCACATTAAAATGATTTATCATCATTGTCTTTGGATGTAACCCACTCTTTGCTCGAAGAATCATTGTTACTTACATTTTTCAGCAATATTTTTTATGGATATTGCTGTTTTCTGTTTTTGGTAAAGATAAATCCTGGTGAGAAAGGTTTTTAACAGAGGAATGATCCTTCTTTTACGTTACAAACAATTATTTAAGAATATTCAAGTAAATTAATCACTGGGTTATTTTTTCCTTTGTCGCTCGTGGAGATCGGATAGCAATTGAATTGTCGAACTGCTCCTACTCCTGTGTCGGTCTGAACTTCGAACTGGTTACTATCTCGAACAATTGTATCGGTCAGAACTAACTGCAGTCCTGAAATCCTGACCTTTTAAATCCTTCGAGACTTCTTCTCCTTATTTGAACTTCAACGTCTCATGACCTTGTGAATCGAAACGTTTTGGTGGTAAACATATGGCTTGCTGATCTCTTTGAATTTTTTCTTTTGTTGATCCTTTTATTGATCCATGTTCATCTTTTTGGTTTATTAATTTCATTAATATTCCTTGTTTATCCTGACTGATTTCTTGTTTGCAATAATTGTCATGGGCTACTTGATTTTTAACATTTCTTGTTTATTATGACTGCATCCTTCGCAAACATCTTCCCGCTGTTTGGTCTTTTGACATTCCTATATACAGTTAATTACATCTTTCGGATTTTTTCGACAAATATATCCTACTTCTCTAATTTTCCAAATATCTGAATCAAAATCCTACATATATATGCATCCAATGCTGTGAAAGAAATAAACTTGGATTTAAAATTAAAGATCAAGGCAAGGTATTGATTATACTGATATCAAATTTGAAATAAGACTGGAAAATAGAATCTCTTATCAACTGCATTTGTGAACATATGATATTTACATGTGAAAATATAAAAACTTATCAGAACTAAATCAAAAAAAAAAACCAATTCGAAAATATAAAAATTCCAATAAGTTTTTTGCTGGAATGAAGCTAATAGCGATGGCATAAGCAATTCTTATATATTGTACAACAGAACATTTGGCTGTATTTAAATATTATTCCATTTCATTTCTGCAATAATATATGAAAAATCGCGAGGGAAAGATAAGTAAGCTGATCTTTATAGATATACATGAAAGCTGAAATCCGAAGAATGAAAGGAATAAAACATCAGCATATTTAATTGAAATCGATTACTGCCTCTTTTTTAACTCTTTTGATTGCAAAAAAATGATTTCATACGAAACAACTGTCAATAATACTCAACCAGCTGCTAAGTATTTTAAGTATTAGTACTAATATCAGTCAGATTATTGCTTACTCTAGCTTGAAGAAATTAAACATGTTGTTAGTATTCCGATATGATGAAGCCTGCATGAAACAAAAAAAAAAAAAAAAAGCTCAAATCAGATACATTCCTTCAAAAATTATCAAAATAACAAAAGCATCTTCTGCTCGTTCGCTTACATCTAGAGTGTCGCTTCTTTAAAGGACAAAATTGAAAACCAAAAATTTTGCTTCATTTTTCTACTTCCTCTTCCTCTTCCCCGAATCGTTTCTTCTTCCACACTCTCTTCACTACGCCTTTCGGAATCAATATTCCGCTTTTTACTTCACTTAAAGTGATGTACTGTTTGTGTAATACACACCATTACCCGAATGTTCCATTCAGTTAATCAATTTGTTGGCTTCATAAAAGTGAGACAACTCAATTAATCAATTAACGTTTTTCGCTTTTACATTATTTATGTTTCCTTTACTTTATCTCGTTTCTCTCATCTGTCTTCTCACTGACAATCTATTCAATTGACTTGATTAACATTAATTCAAAAACCAACTTTTCGAGAGGCCTATATTTGGCAGTATCGAACGACCAATGAAGAACTCTCCATATATGAGTTACTCTCTTTACTTATGTTTGTTGATTTACAACATTAGTATCACTTATTAAATGACATATTAATCAATTTCCCAACAGAACAATTCATTTCATCTATAATGTAATTTCTTACAAATAACAAATACTGTGTATCGTTTATCTCAAGCACACAATTATCTTTTTTTTATAAATACCATGTACCGTTTAACAATCACTTCCGTAAGGAAAAGCTATTAAAACTAAGAATGGAATCAAAATTAGAAATTGAAAAGCCATCAAATCACTCAAAATATTTGTACCTAACAATCGATAAAAATATTTTTGCGAGAAAATAATCCTTAGCTAAAATCAATATACCCGTCTTCGCTCTTAATACCAATTTTTTACAAATAGTTTTGGAAACAATAAAATGAATATTATTATGGATTCCCGGGAAGTTTATAATCTGATAAATATGCATTTCTTGATGCTTTCATTATAGCAAGTGATTGTCGTTCATAGCTGGTTAACCTAAGTTAAAATATCCCCAACTTATCATTTATAGCTTCACTTAGTACGATTTTACCATCAGCATTCCTGGAAACCTGCAGTATATGTCCTCTCACATTTAATTATTGATACAAACTCTGAGAAACTACTTATATTTCAAGAATAAGGATTTCGATAATTACCATTCTTTTTGTCGTCATAAAACACTTTCATTCGAAATAGAGAAAACGAAAGCAACAATTATAACTATCCTTTTTTTTTGGAATCTTGAAAAACTGGACTTGAATACTTTATTTACTAAATATTACGAAAATGTTTACATAAATAATGGTGTTAAAGTTCAGTTATCCAGCGAGATTATTATTTGATGTCAAGATTATCGTTCGATGTCAAAATATAGAAAATACCATATTCGCAAATGTATGATTTGCCATTTTAAGTTTTGGTAACAATATAATGGATGATGAATTCGTTAAAGCAATAGGACAAAACAAAATGAAACAAGCAATAAGCTTTTTTTTTTAACCTCTTACTTGTTTGGTATGTGTATACATATAAAATGAATAAAATAATAATCAATTTCTTCACAATTTTAAACGCTCTTTAACTGTACCTTTTTTTTTTACAATTTTTCGAGAACTAGGGATTTAGAGAGTTTAACAGACAAAAATTTATTAAAACTAGTTTGTCCAGAAGAGGAAAAAAAAAGTGGTTTTTCAGTTAAACTCTCCAAATCTCATAGTTATTACTTAATAAAAAGCATGCCATTATGGAGCTACCTCGTTAGTTATTACTTTGTTCAAAAATACGTTTGCTTTCTCTGACTTTCTACTTTCTCTCAAACTTCTATTCAATGTTATCGCGCTCTTCGTCTTCTTCAGTCAATGAAGGTGGCAAAAAATCGCGATCCGGCCAAAGCTCTTCAAAAATTTTTTTTACCTGAAAAAGAAAGGATAGATTACTAGCGTTAAAAATAAATTTTTTTTAGTGCTAATGTCAAAAATAAATTTCTAACAGCTTATACAAAAATAAAACCAGTATCAAATAGATATATTGAAGGTAAATTTTTTAATCTCCCGCTTCAGGACATAAAATACCTTGTTATTGATAAATTTAGAAGAAAATTACCTCGCAAATGATTTGGGCATAATTTAAATGCCCGTCAACATTTGGGACAATTCGCATATTTGCCGGCAAGTTATGGGAAATTATTGACGGTAAAACCAAATCAAAATAAAGAGACCATAAAATTTGAGGCTTCATTTCTTCTGTAAAAGTTGTGTTGCTAGTACTTCAATCTTTTCAACTCTTAATTTCATTGGAACCGAGCAATTTCTTCGAATTTATAATTAAGACACATTTTCATGATTATTTTAAATTGAGGGTGAGGTAAAGGAACTTAATCTATGGATTTAGAGTAAGGATATGAAAAAAATTTTTATTGAAAAGAGTTCTATTTGTTAAAAAGTTTTAAATATTGTTTTAACAAGTGTTTCGAAGAACTTTTCACTAAAATGTTATCTGTTGCCAACAATATTAATGAATTTAACGTGTATCAGATTAAAATTATGGACTGTATAAAACCAAAATATAAAAATAACAAAAGTCATAGTTACCATTCTTCGTCACATTGAAAAATGGATCAATGATGGGATTTAAGACAGTGCTCGCAACTCCATCACTTTGTGCAGTTATATGGGTAACATCTAAAGGCATTCTTGTTTTAATTTAAAGAATACATAAAACTGAATCGGAGCCTAAAGTAATAAGTGAAGGATTTCATCAAATGAATTAGTGAAGTAAAAATTAATGAATATTTTTAGCAGTTCTAGCTGAACTGGAACTATTAAAAATATAATGACTTCAAATCTTAGTACAAAAAATAAAACATAAACAGTAATGGATAACTGCTAAAAAAAAAAGCAGCGAAATTATTTTTGAATTAATGTTCCATTATGTATCAAACTCCTATGCTTGAGCGCAAATACACTTCATTAAATATAAAACTGTCAAATTACCGAATTTTTTAACAGAAGGGCAATTAAAAAGAATTAAGTGCAGATGAAATTCTCAAAACGTCGCACGAAAAAAAGCCATTTGCAATGAAATTTTTACAATAATAAAAATGATGCAGAACTAACATTTCCCTTTTGGTGCTACACAACCTTCATATCCGACCTCCAGTAAATATGGAAATATATCACTTTTCAAACTGGAGAGATTTAATACACTAATCTGAAAAATTTGACGTAATAATATTAGAAATCAAGCAAACGTAACTGGTAAAATATTTTGATAGTTACGTCGATTATCAATATTTAAGAAAAGGAAACGGTTCTTCAATAGATAAATTACATGTTCTTTTTCAAGGTCGGGTAGAAGAGATCGATCTGAGATCAAAATAGCTCGATTCAGTCGCGTTTGTAACGAGGTGCTTATATGCTGCTGTGGCGCATATCTCCCATTTGCGATTATGTGGTTACATTTAATTCGTTGACCTTGTGTTATTACCGCTACTATCCTGAAAATCATTAGTATTAGAATCTCAGAACCAATGATATATTAAATAATATATTAAAATGATCGAAAAAGTATTAAAATTATCCATTAGCATTATTAACCTTCCACCAGAAATGATAAAACCATCAATCGAACGATTCAAACAATAAATTCCACCAAAAACAGCACAAAGTCGGGAGAAGCCCTGAGGTAGTTCTCCACTACCATAAAGTGTCCACAAAAATGGCGAATCACCAAAACGCCCGACAGATTCCATAAATTGCCATACTGCTTCCAGACCTTTTATTTTTTAATAGGTTATCACCGATCATATGTGAAACTATTTAGTAAGATGAGCAATTTTGGTAATTTTATTATGCAATGCACAAAACAAGCAACACAAAAAAATGAAACAGTTGGAATTTTCGACTCAAAATACAAGATATTTTGACAGCTCAAAAATTAATGTCGTAAGAGCATAAAATTTTGCAAACATATGCAAACTTATCTCTTTAGTTTTGGCTGATGGGTGTAAGATTGCCAAAGTATTAGTAAATATACTTTTCACATGACCCACGATGTCAAAAGATTCCACAAAAGCATCAAATGGTTTCTCGGCATATTCTTAAAAGAAACACAATTTCATTAATAATTAACATTTATAATCATATTTCGTACAGCTATTGAAATATTAATTCTTTCTTAAAAATAACTTGAAAACAGTGATACTTTTCTCTAAAGTCAGCATCATAATAGATAAAAACAAAATAAATCTCACACAAATTTCGATTATTCAGCACTTATTTCTATTGAATTGTTTACCTTTCCAATCATCAGTTTCATTAGGATTTTTCCTCCATTCAATGCATTTTTGGAGAAATCTCATCACTTTTCGTTTGTCTTGTATCCTGAATATAAATCTAATCTCTTCTCTTGATTCTTGTTTAAGATAAAATATGTCTTTTCTAATCAATACCCTCCCTTATCCACACAATATGTACGGACAAAATAGCGAATTTGGTAATGAGAAAACAACTGATGGATATAATTTTTCGGCAAGCAATAACCATAATATGACTGGCATTTCTATTGCTACAAAGATAGATTATTTACATTAGTGAAAACCCGAATAGGTAAAAAACATTTAAGATTTTAAAATCATTTCCAACATAAAAATCAAAGATCCAAAGAATCTGAGTAGAAATTTAAAATATAATACAAAACGAACGAAATAGCATCACTTCGGAATATTTCTCCCCGAGAACAGGGAACAACTTCAAGTGGATTTGAGCTTTTATTTGAGGAATAGCTCAGAAATCGATCAACACATTTGAATTCGCAGTACTTAGCAACACCCGAATCACATAACAGCTTTACCATACTACCTCTACTCAACAATACCTGAAATATGGCAAATAAATCGTCAAAATGGATAATTAGCTCATAAAATTTATAAAATAATTAAATATGCGGTAGTCTTTAAATTTCGAAAATTTTCACGTCGTTTGCAGTATCAGTTAAAGAAAAGACTAATCTTTAATTCAAACATATGCAATCATATCTGGCGTTCGATCAAGTCCAGTTATTGTATATATAAACGATGAAACTTTCTAAGCCTCTCATCCAATGACAAAAGTGATCCATTCTGTACAAAAAGATTGATAGCCTAGTAATAAAAAACCTTAGGTAAAAGGTCCAAACTGAATTTTCGCCATTGCGGATCAATATCTTGCAAATGCGAAGTAACGGCAGCATCCAATTCTTGAACATCGTCAACATGACTAAAATTCACAGAAGAGATATATGATCGCCATTACTGCTTGAAAGCCAAATATGATGCAATGTATTTTTTATTTTCGATTTCCAAAAAATCCAATTTTCGGCAAATAAAAGCATAAAGGAAATCATTCGGGAAGACTTACTTGAGGAGAAACTGTTGATGGATATTCTCAATAAAAGACTGACATGTGGTCGGTAAAAATTTTTCATCATCGCGCAGAAAAGATTCAGGGCTGATTTGAGCTTCATTATCATCTCTGCTATCTCCAGTTATCCAATGCTGGATAGTCCATAGATTGAATGAGGCCCATAAATCACCATAATAATTGTTCCTTACGTAAAAACAATTTATATTATTTTTATTTTAGGAACTTTCCACGCAATTGATATCATAGAAGCATCTTTAATGGTCTTTTATACCTATTACATCTCCAGATAGCTTACCTGTCTAACTGCAAAACACTAAGACCAGAACGGGCACAAGCAGCTGCAATGATACATTCTGGAAGTCCAGTGCCCAAAACGACCACATCAAAATCTTCGGGTAACTTATCATTCATTGGTTCACTTGCTTCTAAATCCCTATAAATAACTACATATTTACAAAATTTTAGTATCTTGAAGTAATCAATTGCGATGTGATACGATGTTAGCTCCATTTACTAAAAGCAGTCTCTGCAAACTCAACAGTCTGATTCGCGGTGACTTCCACATTCCTAATACCCAAATTTAAGAATCTTCAATCTTCTAGATCTGCTAAAAAAAAACCTCCAGCCAAAATACCAAATCTACGGTCACTCCGCATCATTGATGAAAATAATGTTAGGAATCAAAGTTACTATAGTACATTGATTTCTAAAGTTGCCCAATTCTGTCCTTTGGAGATTCTCTACTTTCAAATCAGAATAGTGCCTTTTAAGGCCATGTGAAAATCCTCATAGCTCTGCAATCCAAATATATATTGTCAACAATTTTACTTAAAATTGATGAGCAAAAGATGCATATATACAAAACGCTTTTTCTAATGAATGCAGCTATTTATAACGAAGCAATTGGAATCTTCGGTTAGAAAGTCAATAGCCGGGAACCGTCGAATTTGCCGAAATTCAACAATATTCGTCCAAAATTTCCAGTTGAAATCTTTAGGTTTGTGACTAACAATTGACCCATGAATAATAATGAGCACAACAATTCACTCCAAGCAAAACAAAAAGAAAACATATGCAACTACACAACACTAAACAAAACAGTCTATCACTCACGTTCAAAAGGAAAACAAAAAAGCAAAATGTATCAAATCTATTCATTACTTAACACAATAATATATTCATCAACAAGCAATTTCAGTCAGCTGTGCAAAAAGATGAAGTAATGCAGATGTGCACTATAGATTGGGTTCCCGTCATATAAAGTCTCTTGACAGAAAAAATTGCCACCATTTCTTTTATTATAAAATTTGAGCATCAATCAACAAACAATGTAACTTATAAAACAGTAACCCGCTTGTTAACAATAATGCTGAAATAAAAAAGTATAATGCAAAATACAAATCTTAAACATAAAATTTCACAAATCTATTTATGAAACAATTATCTAACAGGATTTCTTTCACATGTGCAATAAAATGCAAAAAGATAGTATAAACAAATAAAAAAAAAAAAAAACTGATTTGTGAAATTGATGTTTATACGTTTCCCTATCTTTAAAAAACAAAATAATGTTTCAAACAAAAATGAACTATGTATGAACACATTTTATCGCGGTTGGTCCGAAATCTAGAAATGATCAGTTCGATAGTTATATATTGGTCGGTTATATACACTGTACAAGTCATGAATATACCACAATTTTTTTTTTTTTTTTCTAGATCTGTTTAATTTAATGTAGTCAGAGCTCGATCATAAAAGAGCATATATGCTTCTGATGATGCCACTTCTGCGAACGTTACTGGCGTCACCTAAATAAATTTTAATAAGATCGTCCAATTTCGAACTGTATGAGTAAAATGTTGTTTCAGTGAAAAATTTTGCATGATAAGAAATTGCTTTTCTAATTATTTCGCGTTCTTTCTACAATACTCACCTCCGTGTCGCTCGTTTTGTACCAAACGGATCGATTCTGAACGCCAATTCCCCGGCGGTAAGTAATAAAATGACCTGAATGAGCCTGTCCAATATGTACAGAAACAGCACGCAATTGGTACTTGTATTTGAATATATTATAATATTCATAAAAATCCGTTCCATTCCTGAAAAACATCAAAATATAAGACTTACAAGGAACGAGTAGGAAGCACTGACTCACTTAATTGAAGACAGCCGCGAGGTTTGTAGCCATTGTTGTTTGACTTTCGGAATGGAAGGTGCCGCATTTGAAGTTGAACCGCCCAGAACTCGAAAACAGGAATTTGATAATGGACCTTTCGTTTGTTTTGTTTTTTTCTGAAATTAAAAGAATTAGTTTTTTTTAAAGAAAAAAAAAAAGAAAGAAAAATAAAAATCTTCTGGTCAAGATAGAGAATAGAATGCAAAATCATAAAAATTTAATCAATAAAAGAATATTTCTACCAAATTTGGAGAAAAGAAATAATTTATAAATGTTGCATTAGGGACATCATGTCATTCCTTCAAAAATATAAGGAGTATAAATATTATCATAAAATTTGCCTATCTGCTGAACTGATCAAAAATCAAACTTGTTCACTGAAGAAACAGTATTTTCGGATATCAATAAATTCAGGAAACAAAAAGCGCTCAGTACGTTTGAAAATATATCCATTGGGAGAAAATCCAACTCGCTCGATGCGAAATATCAATAACGATGGCAACTAAAGCAGTGCAGCATTAAATTACACCAAGGAAATCATCCTTCAATTGAAATCGATTGCAGAAATGATAAAATTATCAAACTGCTGCATTCAGAAAATCTCTTACTGCTATATGCAATCGTGCGAGAAAAAGTCCATGTATGTTATTATGATGGGCAGTGCGTTAAATTAGTAATTATAAATAAAAATTTAATATATTGAAACCACCTTACAAAACCCTTGTTTTTTCATAAGTCCACCAAATGGATTTTTCTTCCTTTCTGAGCATCGATCACATGACGCGCCTTGGATGTATTCAGCGGCAAAATATCTTTCCAGCAAATTTGAAAATGTTAGCAACTGAAAGTAACTAACATTTTTTATTCTGTTTAATTGATAAGGAATCATCTTTTTTCATTGATAAAGTTATGAACTAAAAATGTACTTTTCCTTTTTTTGATATTTTATAATTGAGTATTGAGAAACTTTGCTGAACAATTATCTACTCTCTCATCATAGTTGCATGAAATTCTCATACAAAGGAATCTATGAAGAAACAGTTCCATGTCACTTCTTGTTCTCAAAAGTCATAGAAAAAGTGCAATTTTGCAAAAGCTAAGTAGCAAGAAGTAGAGTGTAATAAAGTTGCAGAAGTAAAGCAAAACATTTTCGCAAATTGTTTTGTAAATGAAAAAGCAGTGAGTTCTTCTAAGTGGACAAAAACCGAATTCAGTATAAAAATAGACTGATTCAAATGAATTTATGAATTGTAATAAATAAACTACTTACAGAATTAGGCGATTTTGGAAGTGAAAGTGATAAAACACAAAATTTCTCTTCACGAATTTTCTGGAATAAGAAAGAATAACTTGTGTTTCAAAGATGGAACTTAAGTTAATGTGTTAATAATGATAGAGTGATATATATGCAGAACGGCTTGAAAGAAATGACGAAAATGGAAAACTTTCGAAATTACGTTTAGGAATATCTTCACACACTTTATAAAAACAATCTTCTCGGCAACAACGTAGCTGAACAGCTAATAATCCCAAGCATGGTGGTTTCAATAGCTTCTCATTTGCTATAGCACTCTGAAATGACATTTCATTGATTGAGAATCTAAAACAGAAATGTACCGATAAGAATAATGCATGTAACAGAAAATTAACAGGTAAATCTAAAGTTTGTGACATTAAAAATACAAATCACTGAAAATTTTCTGATTTGTTACCAAGTATGTCTGCTATCTGGATTATGGTTTTCTTCTTATTCCTGCCATTATATACATGATGAAGTAGAAAAACAAATTAAAAATAAACCTTCACATGCTCAAATGATAATGAGCTAAGCGATAAAGAATGTGAGTCAGTAGACAAGCTTAAATCAGCATTATTAAGAGAAACTGCGTCATCAATTTTTTTCTTGTTATTTTTCACAAACATGGAATCACCAGTATTCCGACGGGTTATATTGAGACCATTGGTTAACGGTTTCTCATCAATGACCAATGAACTCAAAGATCTATCGTTTTCATGTTGCTGTAATTTTACTTTTCGTACAAATGACGAATTTTTGCTTTCTAATTCTTATATACTTTGGAAGTTATGGAATGTAGATTAAACTGTGAATCATGCAGCACTCTTTTTTCACATCAGCTGATGATGAGACAAAAGAAATTTCAATCCATATATTCGTGACGATGCACGAACAAATGTAAACAGAAAACTTGATTTCGCAGCTCTCAATAAAAAGTTTGCAGAAGTAATCGACAATGAATGATAAACTATAAAACTAACAATTTCAATGATTTTCTGCAAGGGTGAATCATGATTATGCCGCAATTGTGCTAACTCTTCATCCCAAGTTGTAACAAATACATTAAATAATTCATACAAATCCTATAAAGCATAAAAAACTCAACTGATTTAAATGCGAGTCCTACTTTTTAATTCATATAAAAAAACATTCTTTTCGAATGAAAGATAAGTAATTTAACAATTAATTAAAAACATTACTAAGAACTTCTAGCAGAACAACTTTCTAGTAAAAGGACAAAAGAATTGTGTGTTGATTATTATGACTAAGAAAAAATATCCAAGAATATGAAATACCTGCTCCGTATTCGATGGTATGGACCATCTATGTGCCAACAAAGCATCGATTACATCTGAGGCGGAACACATCTCCTTTGTGGCGTCATTTAATTCTAAATGAAGAATGCTGCGTCAAAGTTATAACTGATAAGAAAGTAATATTTTAAACTTGGATGTTTGTTTGTAGCCCGTTATAAATTATTTGTCCTAAAATTATAAATATAACACATTATTCGTTGCTAATCATGCGTTCCAATTAATTTACATTATCAACAAAGTTTAAGCAGATTAGGAATTATTTATTCCAATCTTAAAATATTCTGAAGCCATTATGTTTTCGGATTTATAAAAGCTGAAGATCGAAATCAGTTGAAGGATAAAATCATTATATAATTTATAGCTCAATGTACAGTTTCCCGCGTCTGAATTTATAATTTCATGTTGTTACAAAATGCAAACCTTGAATAACTTGTTTTAAAGCATCCAAAAACATCAATTTGTGACCTTCATAAGGAAGTTCAGTATCAATCATCTGGACCCATTTAACAAAAGCTTTTGAACTGCAATGAATCAAAGTTTATTTTTTTCTTCTTGTTTGACCAAAAAGTAGAAAAGGTAGCGATGATCATTTCTGAATGATTAAAATAAAAAAACGAAGCTTTGCATTGCTTTATTTAGTAAGTTTAGAGATGTTTAAATTAAAGATAACCTGGCAAGTCCTTGCAATAATGAATTAGCATAGCATGTGTTGCCCAAATTGAACATTGCTGGTACGCAATGTCCATTGCCATCTAAAAAAATCCATTAAATCTATTAGATTCATTTTCGAACACAATTAATTTCAAATTGTTGAATCCAACATAGATTCTATAAGAAAAGTAATGAAAAAGATATGTTAACTTGTAATAATGAGGCAGGAAAGATCACTTCTATAAAACTAAAATGAGGAGAGATTAATTACCATCGCTCTAAATACGACTGGCACAGTAAAGAACTTACTAGCAAGAGATCGAAATACACGAGATGATCGTCTAGAAGTTATGTACAGATAGATGATAGCAATAATCAAACTACTCGTCAATAGTAAGCTACTAAAACGATGATGGGATATGCAGCTCCACGGACATTTCACCAATGCCCATTGCCATTTCCACAAATTTCCAGGAAAATGGATCATCGATCACGTCTGATTCAAAATATGATAATGCATTGAATATTATAGTTAATACTGCATCGCATGATGGAACTGGAATACAATTTTATTAAAATCTCAGCCTAAAATTTTCCATCTGGTTAAGCAAAATTGTCGTTCACATGGTCAATTTTATACTGCGAGGCGAGCTTGTACTATTCATCTAACTCAAATTAAAACTGACTATACCACACAAAAACCCGTCACGAACCAAACTTCGATGAATTACCATGTCTGTCATCGTAATGGAGAAATGAAAAGTTTTCATCCCAACGAGCTTTCACCCTTTAAATATCTCAGCATGCTGCCGAACTTATTTTTTAGTTGCTGTACCAAATCTTTTCATAACTATGCGGTGAGTTGCACCAAACATTCGAAAATGGTGTTTTTGTTAATTTAGTTTATGTTAAAGTAAATAGTCTTAAACGAAATTGAAATAAAGTAAGGTTAATTTAGATTTGGTAAAAGGAAGGTACATTATCATTTCTATCAGTTATTCAACACAAATGTCGATTAATAGTAGGTCTTTTCTTTTTCCAAAAATTAAAATTTTCAACGAAGTAGGGGATTTGCATTAATGATAATTTATTCAAACTTGTATTAAATGAATCAAAATGACTCTTCGAAACTATTGAAAAATATGGGAAACCCCAAACAAACAGAAGCAAATTTGTTAAACCAATACTTTCCCAATGTTCTTCATAACTTTGCCGACAACGAAATTTTCATCAATGGTACCAGTTCTACTATTTCCTTATTTATCATACATGTATTCACAAAACTAATTATGGTCTTTAATAAAAAAGTTGGAGCAAGAAAAACCAACATAAGGACAAATTCGTTTCGGAAATTAGCAGATATTCTTTAAAAAACTTTCGGTCCTACTTTAAGGAAATAAATTTTTCAGCTTCAAAAATTCCTGGTTTTTACTCTATCTTTTGCCAACACAATCTCCACAAGCAATCATTTCCATTGTTTTTAAGTCATTCCAGCTGCATATAAAGAATTTCCCTACACGATTGTTAAAAAAAATTGAAGTCTGAACGATTTTGTGACCTCACCTAATCTACTAGGGAAGCGCTAAATTTCACCAAATAAAAAATTCAAGTCTGCGATATGCGACATATAATCCACGATATATGGTATATATGTCGCAAATGGACTACAAGAAAACATTTAGACTTCCTTCTTAAAAAGATTTATGGAAACACCGTTTTTTTGTCCAAAGAATTTATAAAAGTACTGATACAACATTTCCCTATAAAATGACGTGAAATGAAATGAAGAATACTTCCATTAGCAAACGACTTTATCGTATATCAATTACCACCGTTTCTTCTTTTTTTTTTTCGATTTCTAACACTCTCGATTAATTCGGAAATCTTCCCTCGGAAGATTCCACCAAATACGGAAGAATATAACGGTTAAAAGTATGCAATCTTCCAGGCATATTAGTGTGTGCTAAAAATCTTGATAGTGAATCGCATTTGTTCAGGACAATTAAAATCATGTGAAATAATCTCACAAAGAAATTTTCAATTGTTTTACTTTTCCATTAACGACAGCATGATAATCAGAACTTTTAAGA
This sequence comes from Onchocerca volvulus, assembly GCA_000499405.2. Classification (NCBI taxonomy): domain Eukaryota; kingdom Metazoa; phylum Nematoda; class Chromadorea; order Rhabditida; family Onchocercidae; genus Onchocerca; species Onchocerca volvulus. The sequence continues at coordinate 5,753,242 of HG738139.1, read as the reverse complement.
ACCTACTGAATGACGATAAGAGATCTCGGTAAAAAAAAAAAAAAAAAACTAATCGAAAGAATTTTGTACTCCCATATTTATATAATTGAAAAGAAAAAAAAAATTGAATGTGTTTTAAGAATCAGGATGGGTAATATGAACCAGACTGTCTAGAAAAAAAGTAAACTAAAGACTTAAGAAAATGTGATTTTGACAAAATCTGATGATAAAAGGATAAATTAGGTTAGTTACAGAAAGAAATATAAAATACAATGACAATATTTCAGAATATAGCAGGGAAACATTACAAAATTGGATGCGATTTTTTTTTTTTACAATTAGAAAGAGTAATTGTGTTTAATTATTTTGAGGCAGTATTAGAAAAAAAATTGAAAGTTACAACACAATTTTGGAGTAGTAATGAATGATAAATTATACATGATCATAAAACTTCTTTAGGCGCGTTCACCACGGATACGACGGGCCAGCTGAATATCTTTTGGCATGATTGTAACACGTTTGGCATGAATTGCGCACAGATTGGTATCTTCGAAAAGACCAACCAGATAAGCTTCACTGGCTTCCTGAAATAGTTATTTAAATAATGAAAAAAAAAAAAGAAAAATTGAGATAGCATTCTGTGGCTACACAAATTTTCCGACAAAATAATTTACGAAAGGAAAATTACGCTATGAAGCTTTCAAACAAACAATATGTTTGTTATTATTAAACAATCGTGTTTCAGTATATGATGTTGAATTTTCTAAATCTTCTAGGCAGTTAAATGATATTGTATTATATCGCCTTTTCATATGTTATGGGATACTTTAAGTCATTAGGTAAATTACATCTTGATTATAGCTACTATTTTTCAAATTATAAGGTGCTACAAGCAGTACTCATCATAAAGCAAACTTCTAATAAATATAGTTTCACATCCAATTATGATCAGAAACGTTAGAAAATAAAAAAAAAGATTACCTGCAGAGCACCGATAGCAGCTGACTGGAAACGTAGATCGGTTTTAAAGTCTTGAGCGATTTCGCGGACTAAACGTTGAAATGGAAGTTTCCGGATTAAAAGCTCGGTGGATTTCTGGTAGCGGCGAATTTCACGAAGCGCAACAGTACCTGGGCGATAGCGATGAGGCTTCTTAACACCTCCGGTTGAAGGAGCAGATTTACGTGCTGCTTTTGTAGCCAGCTGTTTACGCGGGGCTTTACCTGCAAAGGTCGTTCAACAAGTAACTTGAGCCAACTTCATGGATTACAGTTTTCAAAATGGATTATTAGATCTGAAGAATTTCAAAAATTGACTAAATTGGAAAATCTAAAACTAAATATTTTTTGAATTAAAATAAATTGAATTTTTCGAATTTAAAAATGTATAAATTAGACAAAAGTAGCAAACCTCCTGTGGATTTACGAGCAGTCTGCTTGGTACGGGCCATTGTAGACGATAATTAGCAAAAATCCAAGGAAGAATCGAAGGACGAATTAGCGACTGATGCTGAAAAAAACTCCGTACAAACTGAAAACAATACGTCATGCCAAATAACGAGAAGACAAGCATTATTTTACATAGAATTTTACGAAGTAAAAAACAAAAGAATTGTTTTGGCAGTCTGATAGAATCCTCAAGAAAAACCCTTTAAATTACTATTGCATATTGAACAAATAAATGAAATTCTAAACACAGCAATACAATGGTTAAAAATGTTTCTCGATAAATATGCGACACAAAATCATCGAAATCGTTCTGTCGACCAAAAACAAAACAAGCAACGCATTAGAATGATGACTTGAAGCATAGCTGCAGGTTCAGAGAGTTATTTTATATCCATCCATTTTTTTATGAGTGATGTGATGACAAAGACGAACCCTAACTGAAGAAAGGTTTTAAATGAATGCCAGATCAGTGATTCTTCGTTACAAATAATTATCAGAGAATATCCAAGCAAACTGGTCACATGATTCTTTCGTTTGTCGCTCTACGAGCGAGATGAATACTGCTCTCTGATTGTCAATTTGTTGTGTTGCTTCGAACTCCAACTGTTGCTCCAAACTGGAGTTTGAAGCGAACTGAATTTAAATATCAGTTGTGTTGCGTCAATATAGAAGACCCCAAACTTGAACTGACTTCAGTTCCAAATCCTGACCTTTTATATCCTTTCGGGGCTCCTCGCCCTTACCTGATCTACAGCGTGTCATCTCATAATTGTTCGCCTCATTTTGTTTTCTACGATTTTTTGTAGTACACATATTTGTTGTCCCTTTTCATATTTGTTGTCATATTTGTTGTCGCGTCACTTGACCTTTAGTACTTCACGTTAATAATAATTGACGTGGCGCTTTTGACATCTTTCGACTTTCGCCGATACTGAGAACAACTCAGAAACAAGTGACTTTATGAGCAAAGATAAAAAGAAATGGTTCGAGAATATACATTTGAACAGCAATCATTTACTTACACGACATATTCTTAGCTAAGTAATTTGTTGTATCGCAAAAGCCAAATCAAATTCTAATAACGAATGCTTCTGAAGGGAAGCAACTTAATCCAAGCAGAACACCTCAGTTATCTTCAGACCAATTAAGCTACGACAATCGACCCTATAGCAGTTCCTCGTTCACAATTCAAAACATCGCATCCTTCGTTATTTTTCTCTCATAGAAAAACAAAAGAAAAAAAAAAAGTGTGAATCAAACATAAAACAAAGTATAGCCGATCACGCCTTATCTTCAATCTCTCATTTCAATATTTCCCTAACAGTGCATGAGCACTAGTATCTATTTCATTCACTCGCTTAATTCAGTTCAGACAAATGAATTAATGAAGAAAAAATACAAAGTTTCCCATCTACTCTTCAAAATTAAAAGTTAAATTATAAGCACCTCTTTATTTTTCTACATCCTTAAATTAATGGTCAACAGGATACTCTCATAATAGCAAAAGCACACTCTCTCGCATAGTTTCTGTCCTTCCACATACACTTCCACTCTGTATCATCGTCTAATCCTCTTTTACTGCGCGCATTTCTGACGCTTCTCACTGACTCTATAACTACCTCCGCTGAAGACCTTCAGGGGGTATTTTCTGGGATGCAAGTAGGGTGTACCTTTATATGAAAGTAAAATGCCAAGAAAATAAAGCCTAGGGAAGAACGAATGACCAGTAATACTCTGATCATAATTAAAAAATGGAGTTCGAAATAAAAGTTGTTAAATTTGGATGAAAATTGACAACAATTCTCGCAAATAAGTTATGCATTTATCAACGAATGCACTGCAAAAATCATATAATGCGTAATTTCGAGGAATCTTAAAGAAAACTTGCAAAATTAGGTTAAAACTCGAACAGGAAAATAACAGCAACAACAGGAATCACCATAACCAGACGCAAGAATCACAAAATCGAAAAGAATCTCGCGATACGCGGAGCCGTAGCTTACGATGAAGAAGAACGAACTTCGGCTGACACTCAGGACGGAAAATTGGTTGATACTCAGTGATGTATTGATTGCCTAGTTGTTGAATTAATGGGGGACGACCAGAATAGAGGAGAGAATGACACGGACAGGACATTGGTGAGTACCACAACGCATAATATTTCACCGCGCTATGGAAGAAGGAGCCATCAACGCCAATTCCAATTCCCAATTCCTTCGACACCGCGGTACCGCGGGAACTGTGTCGAAATTGTTTGCTCGTGATATCCCATCCACCCCCTTCAGTCATTACAGTCTCGAGTCCTAGTCAATATTACGATGTCACGGAGATTGAGAATACTAATCCACGTGACAGCACGTCACCTATTTCAACCACTCCCCTTGCCATGACGCAACGAGTCAGTCGCGAGCGAGCGCTGTTTATCTTTCTCTGCCCATCATCTCGTAGCAAACGTGGGACGTGCGAATTGCTATGACAAACAATGGACCCTGCACTACTGCATCACTGAAGTAGCACAACCACCCATCTTGTATAAAAATATAAAGGAAGTGCATCCTGCGCTGTGCACATGACTACAGCGTACTATACACGTTATAAACGTTTCTCGACGTGACAAATAATCACTTCCTGTTAATAATAAATTTTTATCATCTGATACGATCAAGCAACAACGTAATCAACCACATAACCACATGATATTCGCATTCATGGCAATACGTTGGCCAAAAATAGGTCACGTGCGTGTAATTATGGTACTTACAGTACGTAGGGAGTCATACAGGAAGAGAAAAGCTACAAATGGAAAAAGATTGGTTAGAGAATGTAAAAGTTAAAGAAAGCAAAAAGAGATCCAAAAGGTACCCCATCATATAGTTACGGTAATCTGAATTCACTTCTCCACCTGTTATGCATAATCCATCCGAAAAATCTGACCTTTGACTCATCTGACCCTTCGATTCATAACTCAAAAGCCATAATATCTCGACTATGTAATACACAGATATCCCATCAACACTACCGCCTAACCTTTGACCCCTAGATAATCGGTTATCCTCCACTCTAACCTCTCACTTCCAGCACTTCTAACATGATATGACATCTTGTGCATCCTCTCATCTATGATATTTGTCAACAATCACTCTCACATCCTGCCACTCTAGAACTATTCCTTTTTCTATTTACTCTTCTGCATATAATATTTCTTTGAATGTTTGGCATCCTCCTTGCAGCTCCTGCATGCAAATTTAATTTGTGTTTATAACAATCCAAGTTTTCGGTGAAATGCTTGGAAAAAGTGATAACGGGGGTATTTGAGGATGCCAGGATGGAAAGATTTTTGAAGGGAGTAATAGAAGTGATTGGGTCACATATGCACTGATAACGATCACGTTCACAGTTTTTGGATATGAAAACCCGGAAAGTAATACGAATTAGAGAAATGTGCCGGATAAGCCAAGTATGAACTATTTTAGTATTGGACCTAAGACACGTTACCGGAAGATTTAGGTATAGAATGTCCTTATGAGCAGTGTGAATGAATGTTAGAGCAAAAACTTTGGGAAATCTAAAAAAATCTGCAAGGAAATAATTTAGGAGCAATTATTTAGACCATCAACTCTATTCTCCTTTATCCATTAGATTTGGAATTAAACTCTATTCTCTGAAATCCTTATCCAATAGATGGAATTAAAAGTAAATCGGAGAAGGTGAACTTAGATCATTACCCATTATATGACCAGAAGAATGCAAAATAGGTGTCGAAGTTTGCTATGCAAAAGATGTTCTTCGTTTGGCATGATCGACACAAATACTGGCATAGCTAGAAATTGATAAAATATTGATGATTATTCCATGGAGTTGCTCTTCTTTGCCTGGTTTTTGCCACAAATAACTTGAATACGATAGGTCTGCTGATATGAAAAAAATTGTGGACGAATTGAACGGTTCATGTGGTTCATCATACTTTTCTTTCAAGAGAAAAACTATGCTATCACGTTAAGAGATTTTTTTCTTACAGAAATCAATTTTAGGATTTCAAGATTGGAATTTTGTCATTTCCTGATGGAACGCTTAACTTACGATATTGAAAAGTTGATGAGGCTATAAAAAACTGGATTTCGTCATTTGGAATTACTTCAGTTTCGATCCGAATTATGGTTTGTTTACTTATTCCTAATTACATATTTCATACTTCCTTCAACTGACTTTATATTTTCTTCAGAACCAAAGTCGACCTATAGTATTTACTTTTTTAGTTGGTTCTTGTTATCGGTGATTTTCATATACCGCATCGAAATCATAATATACCAGCGAAATTTCGTAAATTATTGGTACCAAACAAAATGCAACATGTTTTATGTACCGGTAACTTGTGCACACGTGAAACATTCGATTACCTGAAATCTCTGGCATCTGATGTACATGTAGTGAGTTTCAGACTTTAGTCGACTATTTCAATGTTTTTTGAAATTAATTTTTTTTTTGATTTGGGAACCTTTCTTCTCGTATTTATTCACTTCCTTACTGACATTGGGAAAATCATAGTCGAAATTAAAAGCAAAGTTATCTGTTAAGCAGTTGGTCATTTCCGGTGTGAACCTGTATTATTAGCCAGAAATAATGAGATTCTCTATTAAGTGTTTGTCAGATCCAATATATGGGTTGGAATATAAAAATTCCTTAATCGAATAACATTATTTCAGACTCGTGGTGATTTCGATGATATTTTAGTGAATTACCCAGATACTAAAGTTATTACAGTTGGACAGTTCAGAATTGGTTTGTGTCATGGTCATCAAATTGTACCGTGGGGCGACAAGAAGGTAATTTTTTCTTACATATTTTTGTTTTATTTTTCCATAATATCTGGAAAAGCGAGAGGCACTAGTCATTTTTTGGAAGTAAACATCATTTTTAGAGATTAGAAATGTTAGCACGACAAATGGATGTAGATGTTCTCATAACTGGACATACGCATGAATGTCAAACTTTTCAACATGAAGGACGATTTTATGTGAATCCTGGTTCTGCAACTGGAGCTTTTTCAGCCATACAAAGGTAGTATTTGATAGTTTGATGTGCAACAAATATAATATGGCTTAAATGTACAATAGTCAGTCTTTGTTTAATCGTTCAAGATTTAAGAAAGTTAATGCTTCAGTGATGTCATACCATCATTTGCATTACTGGATGTGCAAGTAGGAACGCTAATTACATATCTTTATCGATTAATCGACGATCAAGTAAAAGTGGAACGTGTTCAGTTTTCGAAGCCTACGACTGATGGATAATTTATTTATGACTGATATAGTACTGTGATTATTTGATATTTACGCTTCCATAATTTCCATTGTTATGAAACTACATTTATTAAATGATTTTCTTTGCTAACATTCATTGTTTTTCTTTTCTTTCTTTAAGATGAATTACTGTCTTATTTGAATCAGATATTGAAATGAATCAAACTGAATAAAAACAATCTTTTTGTGGAAGGAAAAAAAAAACTGAATAAAAATAGATTTTTTTGTGTCCTTTTTTGTCCTGCTTTTGTAGATGATTCGAAATTTCGAGAATAAGGAGTAAAAGCGTTCTTGGTTTATTCATAAATTACTTTTAATTCTAACAATAATGGGAAATTCCTTGCCGATTTCTATTTATCCAAGTAATGAAGAAAAAATCTCATATTCCCTTAACCATACAACAGGAAATTGTAACACTTATAAGCTCTGTTAATCTTATTAATATCACTTAATGAAAAATCAGCACTTTTACCCATCAGTGGAGTAATTGCTTGAATTCTCGCTTCTATTGTATTTTTTCCATTACGACTACCTTCCGTTGATTCATAATGCATGATAGAGAAATAATCGTAACTTTCACCATAATACGATAGTCTTAGTGAGGTAAGCTTTTCGAAGTCGGTACGAGCACCTGAAAAAAGGAAAGAGACAGTTTCATTCAACGAAACCTCTGTAAATTTTCTGAAATTTTGAATTTTTTTATATGTATCATGCGTTTTGATTATAGTGGATAACTTCAGTTTTTTCATCTGAATATATAACTGAGCTATCAAATAGTTAAACATATAAGCTGTTTGATAAAGATAAGAAAATCTCGTGGATTAAATTGAACTGTAAGCTTTCTCTTCACTTTAATGCAGAGAGTGCCTCTTATGATGATAGCGACTTTCGTATTTTTCTCCCTCAATCAGATAGCTGAGTCACTAATCGCCAGTTATTTACGTGAAAGGATTCATCTGAACGGAATTTGAGAAATTTATTAACTAAGGGAGGTCACAATAGCCATATGAAAACAAGAAATCCACGAAGACTAGAAGAATTAAAATAGAGTTCAACAAAATTTCAGCAAGTTTAATTCTGATTATTAATTGAAAAGTTCAAGAAAATTAATAATTAAAAATGAAAAATTTAGAAGGGAAGTCAAAAGTTAATATCGGCAATGATAATATTAAGAGAAAGATTTGCCGGGTATAATATTTTGCCACAAAATATCAACGAAATAATCGCGATCATCACGTTGATGCTCATGGATGAAACCAATCACGTGCATGAATTCATGAATTACGGTTGCATAATTTAGACATTCATCAGTGAGTGATACTTGTTGTGGACCTCCTCCAACATGAGCAAAATCAGCAAAACATCTACAATTCAAAGATTCATTTGATTGATCCAAAAAATGATAAACTTTTTGATAACTGACGAATGATAGAGCAAATGGGATGATAAGTGTAAATATCTATCAGAATTATCAATGATATTCCATCGTTGAATGTTTTAAAAAGAAAAAGACATATTCACGATTTCAGCCTTCAAACCTTTCCAAATTCAGTCAAGTACTAATTAGCTTAATCGACTAGCGAATAGAAATTGAGAATAATTTCTGGCAATTAATATTAAGAAGGATGAAGTGTGCGAACAAAGTTATATTTATACCCGTCAGTTTTGGAGATAATAATATAATCTGTATCAAATAGTTGTCGAGGGACGAAACGAATACATGTGCGTGCGGCATAAGCAGCCATTGCACGAGCAATTATTGCACGCTGATGAAGAGCTATAAGAAATCATCCAGTTTATTAAATTCTTTTCTTCTTTTTTTATTTCGAATTTCATATTTGATTTTTAAATTTCAACTTTTCTACTTACAAAAGTAGAAACTTTTATTCCACACTCAACTTCTGAAGAGATATAAGAATGATTGATGTCTCCAATATTTGAAATTGAAATCAATATTTCGAAAAAGGAACTCGAAAAATTTTAATGATGTACTATGTTAATTAACTAACACATCAATTAATAGTGATAAGAACTGATAAACTTACTATAAGCGGAAGACATAATATATGGAATACGACCATTTGGCCATTTATCATTTTCAAAAATTACTGCAGAACCCCGCTTTTTTCTCTAAAAAATGTAAAGATGAAAAGAAGAAACTTGGCAGTTACCTCTCATTTACTCATTTATTGATATCTTTCACAAGTACAATTTATAAGTAATGTACATAGCATTTCAACAATTTCCAAATTTTACGAACCTTTGATGGAAAACGCTGGTCGTTTCCTGAAATTCGAAGTGGTTCACTAGTATTGACAAAATTTGCATTAAAAAAATCTACTGAATTCAAAAATTGATTCTTATTTGCCAATGCCACTGAGATGAATGATAGCAATGGCAGTCTTAAGAGTGGTACCACAGGTATCAAATGCCTGGATAAGGAATACATCTCAATTTTCAGAATGGTTGTTAATAGTCGCAACCTGTGATAATTATGGATAGTGCTGACAGTAATGATGATTGTTATTATAAGGAACCAAAGCAATATTATATGTATAACAATTTCATGTGCTTGTTATAAGCTACTCAAGCTTTATTTACCGGTCTAGTCCAACCCAGACAACTCTCGGATAACAAATGTACAAATATCTTTCGTTATTCTTTTCTATTTTCCCGAACAACCAGTTTTTCTCCACTCCTACGCTTCGATCTATTCATAACAAACATTAAACAACAATATATACATAACCGGAAACTTTTCATCCAACAGGATAATTCAACTACCAATAGTTAGCTATGCAAATAATTTGTACGATACAAACAAGAATATGAAGTCTTTTTTCCTTTCATTGAAATTTATGACAAATAATCCCATGTGTTTTAGGAGGCGCATATGTTCAGATTGTTATGAAAAGATACAAAATACTCGCACCGGACTTTTATTTGAAGAACAAATACGACTTTGGCATAAGCAAACTTTTCAGTTTCTATTTTGATGAAAAAGATATCCTCAGTATTCTTTTTTTTTCTCTCTCTCTATTCATTATCGATAAAACTGAATTTTAATTTGTCGTGAATTTTATAAAAAACTCTAGTTTCAAATGTTGTGCAAATAAAAAACTTGAATTCCACATTTTTTTAATAACTAGCTGGGTTCGGCACACGCTCCGCGTGGCCGATCCAGTTAGTCTATGGGGGCCGGCCATACTTGTTCGTTTTTTAAAATCTTAAGCCTTCGGAAGTTCTTAAGCACGCGTCTTATCTATATTAATTCAAAATCTTAGATATTAGAAAGTCCTTACCTATTGTTTTGAAATTTTGATAGAACGTTGCATTCGAATACGCGTATGTTTTTATACACGCGTTGCTGTAGCTCAGTCTGGATACGTGGAATAAAAGAAAAAAGAAAACAAATATTTTTGGTGTTAGGGGAAAAAACTGGTACTTTGAAATTTAATTTGTTGTTTGGTTGGATTGGAGACTGAATCTTGCTGTTGTGATTAGGCTAGGTCAGCAACAGGTGTGAGGAGGTTATTTGTGTCTTATGTGACAGAGATGAATGCTGTTGAGAAATGCTTTATTGATTGATGAAGAGTTTTTCATCATAACAACTGAATATCAGGGAACATCTAGGTAAATTAATCACTGGATTATTCTATCCGTTTTCGATAATAGAGAAGAAACTATTCAAGTGAATTGTCCACTATTGCTATTGTTGTGACGCTTTGAACTGTTGAACTGGAATCCTTGGAACTCCGAACTGTTATTGTTGCAGCGTCGATCTTTGTCCTTTATCTGTGAATTGGAGCGATTTGGTGCCAAACATGTTTGTCGTTCCTTTGAAACTATGTCGCGCCACTTGACTTTTAGTATTTCTTGTTTACGATTATTGTCATGGCGTTATTGACATCTTTCAGTTTGGCCCACATCTAATAGTTTAATTTCACAATATTTATGGGTATACAATATTTTTTGTTGTTCAATTGTCTGTGTAGATATAGAGATTGTCGGCAAACCAGACACTGTACAGGGATTTGAATATAGTGATTGTCTGGTTTGCCGACTCTAGAACATGCAGCATATTACTGTCCATGTGAGAAGCAATCCGTCCCTAGATCGCAATATTCTAAAGATTGATGGTAAATGCAAACGTCAATCGAATTGGGAATTGCAATCTCTTAAACTGAAATGGCATATCCATTGAAATCATAGGAATGAGAGGAGTAATTACATCTTCACCTTTGAAAGATCCTGTCAAGATCGTTGCTTCTACAAAATTGCACATTAATTTTTTTAATGCAAACCGCGCCGTTGCATAGTTTTGGCTGGTTGATACTTCGCGACATGATGATTGGCACACAGATTTTCAATTGCAGTACATGCGGTGGCATTCCTGGCAGATCGAGTGAATTCATAAATTCTGTTGGATAATGAATCGCTTCATCTGCTTCCAGAACAGTATCGACGGACTTATATGTGACTATCTCGCTTTGAATGTCAGAATGTATGATATCGTTAAGTTCGTCGATGTCTTCGTTCTTAACCACAAGAATAGCTCGTTCACTCAGCCAGTCGTGATTCTTATAAATGGTTTGAATATCAGGAAATATTTTTTTAAACCAACTCTTCTTTTGACGTTACTAAATTGCAGAAGTTATGAGGCAACAAAATTCGTCTTGTGGTCAGATAACCGGCACCTTTCCGTTCCCAATTTCCAGCAATTGATGTGAGAATATTCCTGCTGATCGATTATTTTGTATCTGAATACGCATATTTGTAGATAATTTGAACATCTTTACGTGTCGCCAAAAGTACAGTATTTCACTTATTTCGTCCGCTGGTATCGATCGAGAAATTACAGATAATGTTCGCCTGAAATCTCCTGCAAGCAGTATTAATGAGTTCCAAAATGATGTGATATTTTCACGCAAATCTCGCAATGATCGATCAAGAATCTCGACCGATTTTTTGTGCACCATTGTACATTCGTCCCAAACAGCAAGTTTGCATTTTGCAATACTTTTCCCATGCCGGATGTTTTGGAAATATTCATGCTGGGGTTTCAATGAATTACATGCTCAGTGGCAATTTCAAAGCGGAATGAACAGTACTTCCACCTGGTAGCAATGTTGCAGCTATTTCGGAAATGCAAGAGCTAAGACTATGCCATTTTGGGATTGAATTGTTGCCAGGATCAATCTAATTAGGAATGTTTGACCAGTTCCTCCTGAAGCATCTAAAAAGAAGATTCCTCCAACTCCCTTATTGATAGTTTGCATAATTTGATCGAAAATGTCTTTTTGCTCAAACATTAGCTTAGGAATATTTGATTGCACTATGACAAAAGATCAGTCATGTTGGAATTTTGTTCGCGACGCAATTCTACATGGAATGAAGCAGTAGCAGATCGATTCGGTGATGGCATTCCCAATTGATTGAGAGCTTTTATTCGCTATTTGTAAGCACTAGTTATAGATAGATAGATAAACATAAACAAATAAAGGTATAATATGAATAAAATTTAAAAAAGAAAGAATTAGTATCAATTATATTAAATTATAAATCACCAATATTTTGATGGATTTGAATATTTAATCTATAGAAAAATTAAAAAAGTTATGAGTTAATATCTTAACATTAAATTTACATCAAATTAAATTAAACCAAAATTAAGTCGGAGAAGATTAACTGAGCAAAAAGATTGATTCTCAGAAATATTTAGAATTAATGTAATAAAATTTCTTCAGACTAAATTGATGCCTTTTTCAAACAAATTAAACTAGTTTTTATTAAAAAAAAGAATTTCAAATTCAAATTATAACAGATATTTAAAAATTTTTTTTTCCTGATTCGTTGCAAATGCAAAAATTTTTTATATTTATATGCCATATCAAAAACCATTCTAATTTTTTTAATCATTTTTTTCCTTCTTTCCTTGAATCATGTAATAAGCGTAGCAATAGAGAAAGAGAGGAGATAGAGGGAGAATGAGAGAAAAAAAGAAAGGCCGAGTCAATAAACCCCGTCTCCTCACTTTCAGTTGTCACGCACGTGACATTGAAAAAAGTATGCTTGCCTGAGAATATTCGCCTATTCGAACGCAAGGTTGTGTCAAAATTTGAAAAGAATCGGTGGAGAACTTGCGGAGATCATTGCGAAGTAACAGGTAGCATTTACATTTTTATTTATCTAGACTAGATTACAGAAGAAAATTACGGAATAAATAAGGAAAAAAAATTTATGGCAACAAACGGAAAATAATAGCATATCACAAAGTACAATGTACAGAAGGGAAGAAAGATAAAATTCAAACAGTTTGCAAAAAATACATATAAATGAGCTAAAAGTATATATATATTTCATAATGAGATTTGTAATCCATTCAAAGTTGGAATCAGCTTTTATTCCTCCACTGAACTATTTCTTCTTTACTTCTTTCTTTTTTTTTTTCCAACTTCCCGTTTCCACCTCACTTCCTGGCTATTCAGGAACAATGACTTGATTTTTTTCTGGGTAGCATGATAAAACGAGATCCTATATGTTGAGCAAAATTCCATAACTTCTTACCTTATTTACTCACAAATTAGAAGCAACATTGCTTGCTAAGTAAAATATATTTCGATTTTATTTAATTTAGATATCCGAATCATCTAGAAAAACTTTACCGATATTCAAGAGTTTTGGCATAAATACTTTAGTTAATGCAAATTGCGTCTTCCTTGTTGAACTACTTTTTTCTAATACTGACCGCAAAATACTAGGACATTTGTGCTCAACAATGATATATGGATCTGGTGTATTGAATGGACCAAAATCAGCTCCACATCCAGAAACCATAAATGAACCATTGGACTGGGACCAAGTTCGACCCATCTGATCGTGGGCCTCCCATGGTAGTGCTGCAAAAAAATTACATAAGATCATAACGCAATAAAATTAGTTTGATGAATTCAATAGTATTGTTTCAATAACAGTTCAAACTTTCGAGATATGATTAAGTCACATGATATAATTAAGACATGCTGTATGCGAACGATAAACGAAGAGAATTTGAAAGCTAATGTTTAATTAGGAAGTAGGAAATTTGTTTGTTAAAATAACTACTGATTGTTCAGACTGCGAAAATTAAGGCCATCAATTAACTCCTGACGCTCAAATAAGTAGTTTATTAACGCTTCTTCAGTTATTCTTTCAATTTCCATTATTTGAAAAGAAAAGTTAATTACAAATACTAGCGCCATACTATTGTACCTGAGTATTGACTATGATCTATCAAGAAATGATCTGCAATTTCTCTTTTGTGCCTGATATAGTCGGTATTCATAATAATTAAGCACTTAATATGCAAAATGAACATACTACAACCAAAAATCTTACGGTCTTCATCCTTCAAATCAATCTGCACATTCCCCGCTAACATAGGTTTTTGTGGACAAACAAGAGTACCAACAATTTGCATACATTCCGATTTGCCGTAAATTCTTGGTGACAAAAGAATAAGCAAAAGTGCTGCCACTAACTGATGATCCATTATTTCACACGGAGCGAATTAAAAAAAAATTTCAACAAAAATTTGCTAAATGAAGTTTTTTCTCCTGAAAATCTGAGACACCGACCGTCGCATTTCCTTATACCAAAAAGAAAATTACTGAGAATTATTATGACATAACTGCTGTTTGTTCTTTTTTTTTCTGCTAGTTACAAAATCAACTGGCTCAATCCTCACTTTTCATAGATAGGTTAGGAAGGAAAACAAAGAGAAGAAACACATTTTCAGGTTCATTTTTTGGAAGTATATAAATTATAAGCTCAATAATCGAATTAATTTCAATGAATGATCTAGCGTGCTTCCGAAATATGCTAAACAACAAGAAAATCATTGTCTATTCAAAGGGATTATTTATATTGGCAATTCAGAACTTCTTAGGCAAGAAATAATATCGTATCAATGAATCTAACCGAGAATATCACGTAAAATCACCTCAAGCAAATAGATATATCCTAATGTGCAAAAACTCATCAGTCGAACTTTCAACGATAAAATCAAATTTATTTCATGTTCACCGTATTCACTAACTTTTAGCAAAATAAATTCACTAAAGTAACAAAATTATTCATTTGAAATCGCAGAAAAAAATATACTGCTTTAGCTAAATTGACACATTGACTGCAGCATGTTCAATCTTGGTGCAGTAATTTCTAATTTCCCATGAGAGTAGCTGACTGCCAAAATTTCAGTATCATAAAAAACAACTTTTTACTTAAAGCTTCAAATTCACCAGCCCAAATAAATGCGCTATTCTACAAATACTAAATTAGTTCAAAGTAAAAAAAAAAAAATTTTTGCAATCTGAAAGATACGAATAACAATATCCTTCTCCTGAAGAATATTGAACAAGAGCCACATACAATCGTCTCAATTTCCTTATCACATGAAACGTTGTTTTGAAAAAAAAAAAAAAAAAAAAAAAAAAAAAAAAAAAAAAGAAAACCAACTCAATAAAAACGTATTACCAATATTTCGCAAACTATAGTCTAGCAAGTTGCTCAACCGAATAAAATCCAAAATTCTGAGGATTTTAAAACCGTTATAAAATATTAAAATATACAGAGATATAGACAGAATCATAATATGGCGTAAAGCAGAATATCATCGTATACAATAATTCTTTATGAAAAATTTTCATTCTGACTAATTACTGTAAAGTTTCTGTTTTATTAATTATTGTATTACAATGTTAGAAATATTTTGAACACAATTATAATGTTTTCGAAATTTGTATAAAAATCTTCCCTTTCTTTATTCTTCTTTCACCGACAAAAACGAACAATGTAATCGCGTACTTTCGCAATATATGCATCCTGAAACAAAATAATTCAAGTGAAGAAAGGCAGCGTAATCTTAAATGCAAATAAGGTAATTTTATATGATATTACAAAAGAAACTATTAATAATATAGAATAAGAAATTCGTATTAAATCAAACCCAAATGATTCCATTATATGATTGAGATTGATAATGAATTCAACCAATTTATGTTTTGTGTCAAATGTTTTTTCCCCTTAAATTTAGTAAGTTGGGGTGAGAAAACTCAATTTTTGCAATTTTACATTACCAGATGAAAGCTAGATAGAAAATTTCTTTAGATCATTATCCTACCATTTCCATTTTTATTTATAAGAAACAGAATTCAAAACATTATAATATATATATATATATATATATATATATATATATATATATATATATATATATATATATATATTTATTTATTTACTTATATTTATATTTATATTGCAGAATAGAGCGTAATATATATTCACCATATATGAAATGGTGGATTTGAAAACGATCTGAACTTTTTTAGATCAATTTTGATAATGTTGTTTAAGGTATTATGCTTTAGATTGAATTAATTATTTCAGGTTTTAAAATTTGCAAATCATATCAAATGATTCAGCATTTATTCCAGTTCTTAATAGCTGAAGTTTAATTTTTTCAGCTTTAAGTTATATCAATTGCCACAATCATTATATTCAGATTCAATTAAAATTTGAGAATGGAATTATAAAAATGATATTATAAAAATTAAATCACCTTATTTGTAGACCACTGTTGAGCAGCTGCTGCATTAAGAGCGTCATCAAAATCGATCAAATCAGTGAAAAGACTGTCCAAGCCAAGTACAACATCAATCAATCTACGAGTTGGCATCCATCCTGAAATCAGAAAAACCTTTTCAGCAGAACTACGCATTACCATATTTCTTGATTTCTCATTCATAGGACAATTTTTTCATTGAAATACTAAAGCAAAAATCTGACACGAACTGCTACGTCATAATTTTATTAATTGAACAACAGTATATTCTAAACAATAATCTTTTACCCATTAACTGCATGCCACTTTTATATTTTCACGTTTATGTCAGAAGAGTTTAGGCACATACCATAACCATCAAGGCTATTTTGTCGCAATAACGACAAGCATATGGAGCCTTCTTCAGTTATGTTTGGATGCCATACACGTGTTAAACACTTCACCACGGGCGGTACATTGTTATATTCGGGTGGTACCACTATAGTGAATTTGAATATTCCACCCTGAAATTACATTTACTTGTTACAAGTATAGATTGCAAACTTCGTTTCTCAAAAAGAGAAAATTAAAAAGTTATAATTCCTATCGAATAGTTCGCAAAAATGACGAATAATCAGCAATGAAATTACTTTTTCTCTAATGGTTTTTCTCTATATTCCGTATCACTAAAAGTAAAGAAATCCTATGTAATTTCTGTAACTCATACCTGAAACTACAAAAGATACTATCAGTTTGCCGTATCACATTATTTTATTATTGTATCACATTATTTTAAGCGATAAGCAACATACTTTATAAATTCCTTCAACTGGTGAAACGATAAGTTCCATATTATGTAATGCAGATGTTGACGGAAAATGCAGCTTACACGATGGTACTTTCTTAAGACTTGATTCAAGCTCTTTTATTTCTAGAAAAAGGATTTTTACAAAATTATCAACAAACATCAAAGTGACACATTATCTATCAGTTTAACATCAACTTAATCACCAACTAATTGGCCAGACCATCATATGATGCAAGCAACACGATTCAGATGCACTATCCACAGTCACGCTAAAACCATAAATCAAAAAGATCGCATATATCAAACTAATAAAAAGGAATATACTATGCAGTAATTAAAAATATTCGCTCCAATACAACTAGATAGATAACACAAACACACATTTTGACTACTTCTATATAAAATAAAATTCGAATGATACTGATGAAGAAATACAACCTTGCGATAATAATTTATCCCGGATTGATATGCGTGTACCCAAATATGTTTTTTCTTCATCCACACCATTGATCCGTTTTTGAAGATTCAACATTGCACTGACTATCTGCAAGAGAAAAATATAAACACGATAACCAATCCTCAATCCATTTTCTGAATATAGACAATATCCAGAAAATAGATATCTTTAGATCAAAGACACAACAATTTTCGCCTTAGAGCCATTTTATATTTATTAACGATGATCACGCACATATTTCTTGTGATCTTAAAATAAAATTTATAAGATGACAACAGGAAATAAAGTAAAACAAAAGATCTGGTGAGAATAAAAAAGTTGCAACTTAATATGAAAAGTTACATCTTAAGGGATGTCGTAAAGCTATCGATTTATGACGTCTCTTATGAAGCGTAAGTTTGTTATGTATAAAAGGTTATATTTTACACTGTTTTGTGTCACGCAAAGCAACACGCAATACCACGCATATATACGTGAACTACATATAATATAGATATATATGAAGTAAGCATTGAAATGTCCAATAAAGCATTGAAATGTCCAGTAAACATCATTTAAGGCGATATTAAGGCGTGTAAATATTATTAGCCATCAGCCAATCGAATTTGGCTCATTGAATGATTTCATTCCATCACTTTATCAGCTGCGACAATACTTCTTATCACTACCATTCTCTATCTTCTCAAAAGCCCGCTTCTCTTACCCTCAATTTCTATCACTTCCTCAACGAGCGGTCAAAGATATCCGGAATACATACGACTTAGAGATATTCAGAAAATCTCTTAATCCTTCTTTCCAACCTGTCACCTTGCTGTCTAAATTGTACATTATTTTCTCATGTTTCATTCTCCTCACACTATTTCCAAGTGCTGTCTGTCTTTAACCTCCCTTGCAATACTCTTCAATTCCATATACTCTCTCACTTCATCGGAGCCAGAAAGCAGTTCATGTAACTTTTGCTAATCAATCCGACATCTCCGGTTGACCTTTGCTTCCACTTATCCCGAACGTTGGAGTGTGTTAAGTGATTTCATCAGTTTTTTTTTTAAAGGATGGATGCGAATGCCAATTTCAAAATTGAATTTTTTATCGATGAAACAGATAATGGAATCGCAAAATTAGCTAAAAATTTTCGCAGAACTCGAGCAATCGAAGAAATCCAACCAAAATGGAGCAAAATACGCTTAGGAATCAAAAGGGTGAGTCTTTTCATATTATATTGGCACTTTTTGGAATAATCGAAATATTCTCAATATAAAAATATTCCTAAATAATCGTGATATTTTTTTTGTATTACTAAACATATCATTTAGACATGTTATTTTGTAATTATTTGTATAACAGAAAAATGTTCTGTTTGAATTGCTTGTCAAATTCATATATAATTCCTCTAAATTAGATACATATTTTAAACATCTGAAATATCTGGTATCCAACTTGTATGTAAATTCTTCCATCTTAAATTTAATGATAAAAATATTGTAAATATCTGTTAATCCAATTCACATATAAATCCCTGTTTGCTGATTTAAAATTAGTATACATCTGCAAAACCTATTAAAAAAAGAAAAAAACTAAGCTTAGATTCGATGCTTAAATTGTTGTAAAATATAAAATAACTCCTACATAGTTATTTTTGTATCCGATATTTTTTTGCAAACCATTCAATACATATAAGGAACATTGCTTCATTGTAAGCATTTCATCACTTCTTTCATTGGTTCAATACGACTGTTTGTAATTCTCCCACGGGATTATTTGCTAAAAATCTGTTTTATTCGATTCTCTTTGATCATTTGTTTTTTACTACTTCGCTTTAATCATATTTGACGAGCAAAAATTTTCAATCAATTTGCAAACCTCATCAAACTCTACCAATTTCCAGCACCAGTAATCTTCAAATAACTTCCCTCCTATCAAAAAGAAGTTCAAATTATCGATGTTTTATCGATAATCACCAATTGTTTTGTATCGTAGCTCGGCGAATAAAGTCTGTCAAACTAAAAATTTATCGCATAACAAATCCAATTCTTCCCAATTTCCAACTCAACTAAAGTCTTCTACAAAAAATTTTTTTTTCACGGTAGGGAGATTGTAGTATAATTTCTTAAAACAGCAGAGCAGTTTATCAAACTGATGCTAGAAAACTAGAGTTTGAGAAAGATATTTTGTAGCATCTGCACTGATCTCCCATTCTCAATGTTAGAAGACAACGCGAGACGAAAGTCCTGTGATAGAAGGTTATGTACAAAATCGATATTCAAGATGGGTATTTTGCAGTTGAGTACATTAGTAATGAATTTTTGGGATTAATCATGTTAAAGGACGGTTAATTATTTCAATTTTTTCCTAGTTCGTTCGAGATCAACGTCGAAAGGCACAGAAAAAGAAGAAAAATATGTGGGAAGACCGAACAACTATCCTAACGAACCATGACACGAACGAAAAGTCGAAATGAGATGATGGTAAGGAAGAATTACAAACAATTCATCATATGCTGTAGAAAATTTCGTGTCCTTTCATTTTCATTTACGATTCATAGGAGGAATTGTTTGTATGAATGAATTAATAAGATATTTATCATCATCAAAAAAAGTAAAGTATTCAGATGAAGAAGCTAACATAAGCTGAGGTGAGTGCACGCAGTGACATGGCTGAATTGATGGAAGTAATCATTTTCAAATTTATTTCTGTCCTAAAATAATCTTTACTTTCTTCGAGAGAAAGGCAGCACAATGTACTCATGTTTTAATTTGCACACATATTTTTAGTACTTTGGAACCATTTTTTTTTTAAAGTCGTCATAAACACATTTACGCTCGTTCAATAATACAAAAAACAAATGTCAGATGTAAACTGAACATTTTTTTATGATACATACAACAAAAATAACGCAAGGAGAGGTATTAACACTAAAAATTGTGCAGAAAATGCTCCATAATCAAATGTATTCAAAAAATAAAACAATTCTGCTGGACATGTTATTTCGGATGGACATCGAAAGCGACCTTCACTGTTCTCATATCTGCAAAAATGCTATCGGTCGTAGAGAAATTGATTTGTCATTCATTCTTTAATTCCAAACTTCAGTTGTTAAATATAGCTCGCAATCATTTAAAACTATGGTTTTAAATTAGACAATTTTTGCAGCTTAAAGCACTTGAAATGGTTTTATATGTACTAGAAATGAAATTATATGTATTTATTACTTTTGCATTTTCATATCAATGTTGATTATCGGATATTTTCACTATGTTAACCTTAGTACTTTCATTTTGTAAATATTGGTTACCTCGACATTTTCGTTTTATCCAGTAATTGTGTAATTTCTTGGAACGATATTTCTGTTGTCAAAAGACAGTAGCTCTTGTGGCATTTATTCGAAGACGGTAGAAATCTAAAAATTTGACGAAGATATTAATTTTAAAGGATTATTTTCAAATTTTACAAAGGAAAGTTTTTAAATACTTTTTTCGTTCTGGAAGGATTTCTCGGGGAAAGGGAGTTTTATAGTTTTGAAAATAATCTTTTTGCATATTATTGGAAAAGCTGAAATTTAATTTCTGTGCCTGGAATAAATAATAAATTGTCTTTATATTTTTGATACAATAACATTCATATTTGTTTACGCAGCAGAGTTAAAGGGTCGGCTGAACAAACAGGATACAGCCATAAAATAGCTTAATCAAAGAGAATCAACTGGACGACGAAAAAACAGCTGTTGAGTAATCTGAATAAGGAGAGACAGAAACCAGCAAAAACAACGATAAAAAGAAGCAGATGAATCAAGAAAAAAAGGTATAAAAAAAGAGCAACGGTCAATATTCGGGCAAGTTTTCATCTGATTCATTTATTCGGGTTGGTTAGTTCGGCAATATGTATAAGCGACGGAATTATGAGTTTAATAGTAGTAAAGTAATAATGCCGACAAGTGAGCGAGTCGACAACATTTGTATCCAACCAATAATACAAGAGTTACAGTTCACTCCAAAAAAGACTTGGAAGATCAACAGAGGACTCTACCAATATATGAATATAAAACGAATTGATGTATTTTTTTGTTATACTATTGAAAGATTTGTGTATGAATGTCTGCTTGTAGAATGGACTGAAAATGGAGAAATGTTCTTCAAACGCAAACTTCAGACGATATTTTTGTCGCAAATAATGTTAGAATAAATTAAAGTCTCTAAAAATTTTTTGCAGCAGTTTGGACAAGCTAATTATGCGGAGAAATTAGCAACATACTCAAAGGGGCTGGTCTCAATTTCATTTAAATAGAAACACGACTCACTCGATTAGCATTCCCAGAATCGATCCTTGATGGGTAGCTAAACGAACACTCATTACAGAGTAATTATCGCATCTTTGATTACTTGATGTAATAGCTACCTCTCTGAAATTTAAATGAAAATTAAATTCCCAAATAAGCGGGTTATTTCAAGCTCTTACTCGCGAACATTCAAGAGTATCTTTCAAATTTAGATGAAATTTCTGGGACAAAGGTCTAATCACTATCATCTCTATGTCTCATGAAGTGCTCAAAGCGTGTATGTGGAAGCAATTATTTGAGCAAAGTTGGATGTTGGTTTTTGCAAATAGGATTAATAAACAATTAATTCCTTACTTTAAAATTGGCACAATGCACTGATGACCGGTTTGACCACATACTTCGGTGCCACCCATCTGATTCGAAAGAAATTTTGTGAGGTCATCGACGTCACAACCCTGAAATTGCATTTTTCTGAGAATTACGAGTTTTGGAAGCATTAATTTAACATGCTATCCTGAAACTGACAAAAAGCTGACCTTTTCGACATTGAAGTGCCATCGGCAGCTAGCTTTATAATTTACTTTATACTTTATTGATTGTTTGTACAAATGCGTGCAAAAACCATTGGCGTCTAAAATTGCGATTAATTTCTTTATTCAATAATTTTTGAAAAATTACTACAAACTGCTCTTGAAATACCTAAAAAGAAATTCAAAAGAGTTATAAAGATATCGAACAATGAACAGTAGTCTATATTGTAACAAGAACTGTCAGTATAATTCGTCATTTAAACGTAGTTAAAATGAAAAAGATCCAAAAGAACTAATTACCCGGTCTTAGTAGTGATAATTCGCCATTGGTACGTATTTCGTCACCGTAAACATAACCATCATTTGTATCCTTTTCGAATACTGCTTCTGACTTCAACAAGTTGCTCTCTTCGTCCTATAAAACATCAGGTGATTAGACAAAGAAACTATGGATTACTTAAACAGAATATTTTGATTTTCAATTACAAGAACAGTAAAATGCATTAAGATTTGACGGTGGATTTAATTGCCAGATTTTTGAAACTAAATATTTAAATGAATGCCAATTTCCGAGAACGGACATTCGCAGGATTTGATAAATGACTGTATCCTTTTCAAACAAATTGCCCCGATTTCGCAGAAATTTCGATGCGAAAAAAAAAAGCACAGTAATGACTTACAGTCTGTTGCTCTATCGTACAATTTGGATCATTTCTGAAATACATATATCACATGCATTACAGAAATTCGTTTCTATAAAACTACAGTATGGTCAGCTTGTATAATCCTATAGTTGTATGAATTGACCATACTGTAATTGAGTGGAAATGTAGAATATTCGCATTACCTATAACATCGCCTGAAGAGTTCGTAATATTATATATTCATAAAATATATCTGTCAATGCTCAAAATGCTGCAAATACGAGAAATGATCAAAGCATAAACATAACTAGAATTAGGTGGGAAAAAATGGAATGCGACTAGAAGAAAATAGATCGTATAAACGACTCCAATGTGAAATTTCTTCACTTAGAGATGAGACAGACAGATATAGATAGACCTTCTATCTGGTTGATAATTTAAAATATTAGAAAGACCACACTAGATCCGGAGACTGGAATAACAGCTAGTAATATCAGCGATTTATATATACTCATCAGTGCTTTATTTATAATTATAAAAAAAGAAAGATCATACCTTGGACATATCATCTCACATTCCGAATTGATGGAAATTAAATTCGAACAGTTAGTATCTCTGAAAAAAAAAAAAAAAACACTTCATTCCTCTTTACTTTTCTTGCTGAGAAATCTTTTCTCTTTATTTGCTAGAAAAATATCTTTAGAATTGGAGTCAAAATTCCAATCAATGATTTTTCAAAACAAGAATCCTTGGTTTGAAAAAGAGATGGGACAAGCAAATTAAACAATTATGTCTAAACCAAAAATAGGAACACAATATTTAATTTGAGATTGAATTAAGAGCAGCTCGTTAGATCGGATACTCCATTCAACAATTTGGTTCTGAAAATTTACTTAATAGTAAAATGTGAAACTGTTGAAAGTGGCACAAATCGATTCAAATTTTGTTTGAAACGATTTGAAACATGATTATCAGGACCATCGTAAACATAAATTGCCCCGAAAAAACTTGGATAACCACCGATTACGTCTAGTCCTCGAAATCTGTAAATAAAAAAAAAAAATCAGAATTAGTTCCAAATATTTGATATATTTTAATATTTTTAAAGTGTTAATAAGTAAATATTTAAGTATTCAATACATCTTCATTAGAATTAATAATTAAAAA
Organism: Onchocerca volvulus; assembly: GCA_000499405.2. NCBI lineage: Eukaryota > Metazoa > Nematoda > Chromadorea > Rhabditida > Onchocercidae > Onchocerca > Onchocerca volvulus. The sequence continues at coordinate 5,729,056 of HG738139.1, read as the reverse complement.
TCAGATTATTTGAAAAAATCGTTCCAACAATGAATCCATTTTTAAGCAAAATCAATAGATTTTGAAAGGTCAAATGCAGAGAATTTATCTGGTAAACATTTTCCTCTAGCACTTACCTACGGATGCAATCGCTGGGAAAATCCAGGAAACTTGTGCATGGCCTACAGAAGAAAATTAACAAAATACTATAATAAAGTTTGTTCATCGCATTAATTCAAATGATTATATCGACAATCTCGTAACGTTGTCATGGTGAAAGTTCTACTAGAGATCAGTCGCTTATGGAATGAAAGTAGTGCAAATGGATGTTAGGTATTTCAATCCGCAGTAAATAATAAATAGAATTTCGTTTGAAATTTCGAGGAAAAATGAAATGATATTACTTGTCATTTTAGCACAAATAAAACTCATCGTTAAAATGATAAAAGCAATACAGACATTTAAAAAAAAATGAACGGTGAAGAAAAGAAAACGAACTTGAAAAGGACGCTGCTAGAAGATTTTTATGGAATTAAAGACTGAGAATTTGAATAATATTTCAAAGTAATGAAATATTCTGCAGTTGATATGATATTAATCTTCTTTTTTAGAACAAATTTGAACTAATATTTTCAAGATTGAAGTCTGCTAAAAAACAGATTAGTGATATCATCACTAGATTATCATTTCCATCAGCTAATCAGAATTCTACAAACTGTTCTTTTTTTTTGAAAGTCGTGGTTCTCACTGACTAGTGATGATATTCACACTGTTATTTGCATCAGCTAATCAGAATCACAAGTATTCAAAACAAGGAACAGTCCATAGGATTACAGTTTTCAAAGCGTCCTGGCTGAAATACTTTTTTTTGTCATTTAAAGAGACTTGAATTGGAATTTATTTTGTCCAGGTAAAAAGTAGTCCTCATGCTGAATAGAGCCCAGATAGTTCAGGGCATAGTATTGGGATTCCTCATATTAGTGTTCGCTTTCATGTGAAAATTCGTGGATTCGTGAAGTTGTATTCATCTCTACATGAGGTTACGTGAATGACGAGTATTATGAACTTCAGGGTAAAAACAGGAGTATTACTAGTTAAGAGCAAGCTGATTTAAATATTATTGAAATATTACAATATTACATTGTGTTCTTCATTTTACTTGCCATTTCTTTGAAAAAAAATATCGTCATTTATCACTAGTGTATAATCTATAAAACAGAAAGGAAATTCTTCCAGAAAAAGTACGGAACAAATAGAGTAATATCTGGAGTAAGACATTTGTTTCTGAAATAGGACAGAGCACTTCAGAATCTGCAAAATAAGATAAAATTATGGTTTGATAATAGTTGCATTCAGAGCCTTCGATAATAATATATAGAAGATATTACAATTGAACAAATGAGAAAAGTCGTTATGAACTGTGAGGAACAATGCTGCAGAAAATATAGCAATAATAACAGTCAGTAATCGAGCGGGCGTGTTTTTGAATTAGAAAGGAAGAATTAAAAAAAAATATATATATTTCTGCATACCTTTTTTGTTCAAATTGAAATTTGTAGTTCAAATCTCAAATATTTTCACGTCTTACTAAAATTCATGACACGAAGTTTATTTACTGTGTTATGAGCCTTTCCTTCACAAAGTTTTATTGCTTATTTAAACATAATAAACTTTTAGCTTATCACATGTTTATATTGTATATTTTTGCGATTAAGGTTTTAAGTAAATTCTTCGGTCTGTTATTTTAAATTCCACAGTGATAACTAAAAAAAAGTTTCACTTAGTGTAAAGATATTTGCAGGGGCAACAAATGGAAGTTGATTGGATTGGTCATGCAATCTTTCATTGATAAAAGTAAGCCAATCTTGCAAAAAGCAGTTGCTCTTGATCGAGACAATAAGAAACATGAAGCGGTGGAAAATTATACAGAGGGTATCACTTTGTTGCTCAGTGCTATGTCATGTGAGTTAATTTTCTCTTTCGTTAACAAGCCGAGTGATTCAAAAGTTTTTTTTTTTTATTTGGTTTCTGGAAGGAAGGCAATAGTAATTTCTTAATTTTATGTACAGAATGACTAGCATGGAATATTAAAATTTAAGTAGTTCGCAAATAGATTTTGTTTTTTGAAAATTTTAGTGATTTTGTAGACCATTAGTTTTTAGTTTTTGTCCGTGAAGTGGAATTCCTTTGTTTCATTTATAAATCAATAATAATTAACAGAAAGCCTTGTTTCAGGTGACGACACCATAGAAAGTACTAAAGAAGTCTTACGGGAAAAAATTTCAAAATATTTGTCTAGAGCAGAGGTATTAAAAGGACAAACGAAGCCAGAAATACTCTCGGTGCAGCAAATGCATATAATGCATAACGATGTATAACTTAACTTTGTTCTAAATGCATTGGTTAAGCATGAAGTTTTGCTGTTGTTATTTACAGATTGTCAATGAAATTGTCAGAAAAGCTTTTTCTTATTTTCAGAAAAATTCTGATTTCAAATTTCTAGAATTGCATGGTCTTAAAATTTACAGTTTTCATAATTATGCAACATTTACTTATTCATATTCTATTTAGAATACTGAAAAATTTTGACATAACACTTTATTTATCATTTATAGTCTGTAGTTTCTTTTGCTTAGGTCCGAGAAAAAAAGTTATATAGCAATTTTTTGGATGTCGGAAGTTTTTTATTTAATTTCATGAAAGCAATTTGTTGATCTTCAGACTGGTTTTGGATATGAAAGAATTTTCAGACGATGCGCAGACAATGTTTTAACAGAAATTAATGTTCGAGATGCTTACATTATGCAACCATATCAAGTACGTTGAAAGAAACTTAAATGAAAAAGAAAGAGAGTGAGGATTGGAAATAGAAATCAGTTTTAGATTGGTTTCATTATCAATTAAAGAATATAAGCATATTGATTTTAAAAAGTTACGCATTTATTTTAGGTTTTGAATTTCGTACGATTTTGTGAATTATTCGTCCTTTATGCACCAAATCTAAAAACGATACGTCTATGGACGCATTACAGTGCCAAAGCAGAAAGTTTACTGCAACAGTTGAAAGGTAGTTTAGCATGCCGTAATATAGAACTGGATGTTTGTTACGACGAGAATTTCCATGATCGAGAAATCAGGCTGGTTTTATTTAAAAGTCTATTCTCATGCTCTGGATGTGTTCCTACTTCTTTTATTATTCTATTTTTTTAGGTTCAACAATGGTTGGATGGTAAAAATTGGACGTGGATTAAATTATTTTCAAAGTATAGGATACTGTGAAATTGGTTCGTGTGATTTGAACTTGAGGAAATGTTTCGAAACAAGCATCGATATTTTCAAATTCAAACAATCTCAGTAGTTTTTCTCATGATAATCTGCTGTATTCAATGTATTTTTTTTTTTCGTTAGCTTCAAAGAAAGGAAAGATATATCTTTCCTTTCTTTATATATATATATATATGTATATATCAGGAAAAGACATGATGACAAAACGCTATGGAAAGACAAGTTAGAGTAATATAATGTTATATGAGGATGAAGCTGTCTTGATGATTAATCTTATTTTAAATGTATACCCACTCTTATTGTGATTTGTTTCATTTTGACCATTGTGGATTCATCGCCATATGCATCTCTATATATTTACTGAATTCAGAGCATATAATCTTTCATTGGGACATTCCTAGATAATATTTCATTTCAGCTTACAATTAAGAAAATAAAGTGGGTACATACATAATTTGATATTATGATATGAAATGAAGAATTTTAATAAATATTCTGAAATCCTTTGTTGATTTGTTTATTTATTTATGCCTCTTGGTTAGCAGATCAAATATTCTGTTTTCCTTTTTTTTTTTTATTTTTTAATTTTGCCGTATGCATGTGTGTATATGTGTGCATGTATATGTATGTCTTATGTCTTCGATTTTTAACGAATTGAAGAAACCCACTAGAGAACTGAATTTTATTTTCTCTTTCCTTAAGAAATTAGTCGATTATGTACTGTTTTGATGCAACAATACAAATGAAATAATTATAAATAATATAAGATTCGGAAGGAAAAAGGCGAAATATCCTTATTTGCTGATCACAGTAAAAAAAATATCGATATATTTCCATCAATTATAATTTTAAGGTTATTTTTGAGCTGACGATTTGAAAAAATCTGTTATTCGTAAACGAAAATTGTAGGACATGAACACATTTGGAAAGAATTCCAATTTTTTATCATTCTTTATCTTCACTTTGTGCGATAATTCCGTTTCGTTCTGTTGCATTTAGAAATTCCCTTAATTTTGTTCAGTTTTTAGGCCGTATGCTGCATGATGTTATCTGAAAAAAAGCAGAAGAGTGCAGCTGTATGTGGTGTAAGTTTAAATATTAGCATTTAATTGGTAAATAGTAAATTATTGCAAAGTACATAAAGCGAAGGAGAAATTTTAGATAAAAATATCAGGTTTAAAAGTGCAATCACCAAACAATTAGTGGTCTCATTGACAGTGTGATCTATCAATTCAAATGTAGTTGAAATGTTGCTGGATGACAATAGTCATATCGAATTTTATCTTTAGGTGAATTTATGGAGTATATTCAAAAAATTATACATTTCTTGGTAATGGAAATGGGAATAGTAAGGGGAAAGGTGAAGTGAATATTTCAAATCTCTATGATCTTTCGAAAAAAAAAAAGAAAGGAATGTTATCCTTAAATTGGTTTCAGCTCGATGCATACAAAACAAATTTAATGAAACAAGCGGAAAAAATTGTTTTAGAAGAATTTCCGAGAAAGGTACTCGAATTCAATAACTTACTTGAGGTTAGTTTATTTTTGTTATATATTTGTTATTTGTCATTGAATCTGAATCAGTTTGGCATTATAAGAAATTCATAAAATTTGGAATAGTTTTTCATGAAGGCATGCTTGTCTACCAGTTATTTTTCACAATCGCCGAGCAAACATTCTTTATACACTTTGTTTTATTTGCTGAGTGGATGATTTTTTCACCCTTTATATGTCATTATCTGAAAATATTTATTGATAATATCTATTACCATCTTATTTTAACTTATTTATTTTGCCTATTTATTATTTTTTCAGGGTGAACAGTTCTCCTATGAGCGACTGCCAGAACTCTTACCAAATATTGATTTAGGGATTCCATATGCAGAACAATTAATTGAATATGCGGTAATCCCTGAATTTGAACTCATTGTTGTTACTGTATATTGTTGAAAATTTTTTTCTGGATTTTAATTTAGATCGTCAAAAAATATATTTTGCAGAATGACAGAAACTCAACTGAGCATGAAAATGATGATGGGGTTCTTAAAAAGAAGCGAAAAATTGATCATGCGAATATCCAACCACTTCATGGTTACCTTTTATCTGTATTTCGTATATGCATAAATGCAGTCACGATTTTTCACACAAGCAAGTGGCGAATATAGTGAATTGAGTCTTTCGTAGATTTCGTTTGGTAGCATTATTAAAATCACAATAGTAGACTAGGATGTTCGGTCATTTAATACAGTTATTCAGAAGCATTAATCTCAATATATTGCACACTTGACTTGGTAGTTTATGATCTTCGGATGAAGCTAGTAATGCTTGTCGACAAGGCGTTCCATTCCTTTAACTTAACCTGTTTTTAAAAATCAGCGATTTTTAAAATCAATATTGGATGGATTAGCCAAATCAAACGAACATTGCATGCTGTATTATTAATTATATGTAATTAATAAGAGAATATTCTTTTCAGGCACTTCGGTTTATGGTTTTATAAATGGAACCGTTAAATGTAACGAAAAACTTGCTAGTCTCACCGATATCACACGGCCTTTACTTCGTGATTCAGTTGAAGCAGTCAATAAGGTTTGCCTTAAACTTATATTTGTGACGGGGAAAAAAAAAAGTTTCATATTTCCAGCAGTTTCATCTTTTGCCATTCTATAGTTAAGCATTATAATAACCTGAAAATTTATTACAAACTAAAAATAAATTGACATTTTTCAGGTAAAAATGTGGATCTTGTTCTTGATTCCACGAATTGAAGATGGTAACAATTTTGGAGTTTCCATACAGGAAGAAGCTCTGAGTGAGGTTCTCTTTATTGAACTCTTAATTTTTGCAATCCAAGTGTATTTTTATCTTACTATCATTCACGACACTATAGGATAAATTTTGAATTATATTGTTAAATTTTAAGAGGTAAAATCCGTCAGCATACACAAAAAACTTGAATATAATTGAAATTCAAAATTTTCAGGTGCGTACAGTAGAAGGTGAGGCAGCATCATTTCTTGATCAGATGTCTCGATATTTCGTTAGTCGTGCTCGTTTGGTAACTAAAGTAGCGAAATATCCGCATGTTGTAAGTTGTACCTGAAATTTCAAAATTTTGCTTTGCAGTGATTAAGTATGCCTTGTATAATTTGAATATATCAGCTATCAAGAATGAAAAAAAAAGCTGCAGTTATTTTTTTATGTTTTTTCGGAAAGAAATCCACAAAATTCTATTCAGGAAGATTATCGTCGAGCGATTCTGGATATGGATGAGAAGCAATTTATTAATATTCGTCTTGTGCTAACCGAAATGCGCAATCACTTTGCTACTCTGCATGATATGATTACGAAGAATCTCGAGAAAATCAAAACGCCACGAAGTAATAATACGGAGCATATGTATTAATTAGAAAAATTTTGAATTATTTCTTTTTTCTAAGATATGCAATGTTCTATTGATATTTGTATGAAAAGAAATTATTGTTATTATTCATTTTGAAGATTTCTGTAAGGTTAATTAGCGTCGGTCTTCATGAGATTTTTTTCTCATCCTGATACTAATGTAGCCAAAAATGAATTGTTGTTTTTTTTTTAGCAAATAATTTCGGTTTCTTCAAATCCGAATTTGTCTGGAAATGTTTATTTTTATGTATGACTTTGTGCCTATTTCAAATTAGGTTAGACGCAGTTTAGAAAATTTGCAGTCATGCTTGTTACTTCAGATTTCCAGAATTCAGACCTATTGGTATAAATAAGTTGAGGCTTTACACTTATGATAAATGTTTTATAAAATTTTTTTTTTTATTTTTTTTTTTGTAATTTTACAGCTGTGACGAATTAATTTATGATTCCATTCTGACGGTCATCAAGAGTCAGCTCAATAGTTTAAAATATTCTGCGCTATATTCTTTTTGCTTTAAATGAAGGAAATTTTTTTGTTTAAATTCAGGTTCTTTGTGAAATAGGAAAAAAAAAATAGAACGAAGAGATTGCTTTTGCGATTCAACTAATTTCTTTTTTTTTTTTTTTTTTTTTTTTTTTAAACCAAATAGATTTTTTGATTGAAGCTGATGTCATCATATTTATTGTCCATATCATGTTTACAATCTCTCTATACTATATAGAAATGAACATTCTGGATTACTGCGAAGTAAGTAAAGTACTTTATAATTATGCTAACAAATGATACATTTTATTTTAATTATTGCTCCTAACATCGCCAACAACAAATGAATTTTTTATTTTTGGTTTAATGATTTGTCAAAATAGCACGCATTTGTATTGTGACAACATCAATTATATATATGAGATTTTGTCAAATTAGGAATTCTAAAAACATCAGTATAGTAATATAGTATAGTTGATGTAACATGCATCTAACGCAATACATTTGTGGGTAAGCGTGCTCGGATCAGGTGGTACGTAATAAATGATCCATTCTCTGATTCGATCAATTTTCTGATGATTCATTTTTTGTCTCCACTGCTTTATTAATCATACATTTGTATTGACATCTGCATTGGTCACAATATCATCACTGCTTGAACAGAGACATCCCTAACCAAAATCCTTCATTTTTGCGAAGTTGTTTAAAATTTTTTTGTGCAAATTGATTATTTTCAGTTTACTGTTAATTATGATTTTTTATAGTTTCGATCATCTTAATTATCATTGTCATTAACAATAATAGTTAATATGGCCAATATTGTTAATATTAATTATCATTTTAATGAATTGTTAAATTGGCACTAAAAACTTATTTGTTCAGATTCTAACCAATGAGTAAAATTAATGAAGTACTAGATAACAAGAAGAGAGATGGAAATGGATATGAGAAGGAAAGAAGAAAATATGATAAAAGGAATAGCTTTACTATTAATTCCATTGACTAATTTAAAATTTTGGATAGAATCTTGGAAGCTTAGCATTTCGACTTAAAGTAAATCCAACTTAATCAATAAGACAGTACTCATTATTAACTTCCCTTTACATTAATACTATTGCTCCTCCCTATTTGTCATTATACTGATTGTCATTACTAAAAATTTTATTGTGAATTGGTTCAATTTCCAGATAGAAGTTTCAGGTACTCAAAGTTCTATAGAGGAGGAATACCTCAAAATGTGCTGGAATTAAAAGAAGACGGAATTTAAAGATTCTTTGATTGTCTTAAATTCTATTCAAATTTCACTGGAATTTGATTTTTGAAAATCCGAAAAAATATTATAAATCTGTTGAAAAAAAAAAAAAAAGAAAAGAAATCGTTGCTTTACTAATTTCCACCTTTGTAAGTAAAATTTCATCACATCAAAAATTTATTCAGAAACTGTTAAGAGCAAAATTTGGAGAATAGAAACGGAGAAGGAGAAAATAAATAGGAAAAAGAGGTTGAAAAGAGAAAATAAGGAAGATAAGTCGGAAGAGAAAGATGTAAGATGATTAGGACTAAACTAAGTAGGTATTCGATTTTTCTCTTTTGTCCAATTCATGCAACTCTTTCCAGAAAGTCAATGAATAGATGAGAAGAGAGTGTGAGAATTTGCCATCATATGCTGTGAATTTGAATTTCAATTCAATATTAATTTCATATATCGAATCGAATTTCTTAACTTATTAGTTAATTTACTCTCAGTTTAAGCATTCATCATAATCAATGAATAGTTGACCTTACGTCCGATGACCTCAACTTAGTTCGATTCAACTCTGATCTTTTATTAGTAACATTCCGGTAGAATTTTTTCCATAGTACAAGAAAAGAACTAAATAGGATGCCGAAATAATCAACCTAATTAGCAATTAATGGTTAAAGTTTTTTTTTAGATCAAGAACGCATGCACACACTCATAAATGCAGATGCAAATACAAAAAATCTATATGATATGCATAGTAACTTGCATAAAATATGAAGAAAGCTAAATGATTTCAGAAAAAAAAGAAAGTGGCATCGTCTTTTACACATGTCCGTTTGGTAAAAGAAATCAATATATCCATGATGCAAACTTTTTCTCCCCTCGCCACCTTTGTAAGATTATTGTTTGGAATTTACCTGATATTTAAGTTTATTACAAATCAAGTTGAAAAATGCAAAAACATGAATATCTGATCCTGCTTATTGAAGTTTTTAAAAAATACAGTGTTAGCTTAATCGGTTCAAGAATTTTTTGCCTAATAAAGCTGAGAATTATTAAATTATTTAAATATAATTTTTTTTCCGAGTTGCCAAGTGTTTCATTGAAAAAAAAAAAAAAGAAAATTTGGTGATAGTCGCTATGACATCTTTCAAACATATTTAGATTGTTTTCTTCATTTATCATAAGCATTTGTGATCGTTTCAGTCAAATGTTGAGCAACGAGCTTGATAAGTTCAATCCTTCTTCATTATCATCTATTAAATCTTTACTCTTTAAATACCATTTACGATTAATATTACTAAATGACTGCATGGCGAATAGTGATTTTATCCATATAGTTGATCAATAATAATATATTTCATATTTTTGTCAAGTTTCGGAATTTTTATTTTGAATTTGTTGATTATGGCAAAATTGCTTTATTTACAATACATCAAGAGAATTCAATGTGAGAAAAATTCAATGATAGATTTATTGATTGATTGATTGATTGATCGATCGCTTGAAGTTATCATTTTGAAATGCTTATCTCAGCAATTTTGCAGCAGAATATACTGTAGCAATTTTACCATACTCTTTTGCTGTTCATTTGGCCTCAACTAATAATTTGAAAAAAGAAGAAGTACGCTTGCAATGCTAAAAAGGATGGAACTTCTTGATAATATTTCGTAATATCCTGGTTTCATAATAATTTTAATCCTTTTATAGTGTTAACATTGATTGATATCAAACTGCAATTTTCAACTATTTAAAAAATTAGCTATAAACATTGGCATGCATGTTGTGACGTTGTGTTTCACCTATCATGCAATGTTTGTCCTTATCACCAAATGTTTCAGACCAAAGTTTTGTTTGCAATCTCTCTTCTCCAATAGATTATTGTTATTCTTTAGCTGAAAGTGTTGATAAGAAATTTTATCTTTTAGCTGGAAGCATTGATAAAAACATAATAATGCAGTTCTTTCTTTATCAGCTATAAAGCACATGATCTTTTCAATCACCTTTAGATGAACGCGATTCTCTGAATTTCCTGATAAGGAATCTGCAAGCTACATGGGACTGAATGTAATCAGTGATATTTCTATCCACCACATCAGAATGTAAAAGTCGGCAATTATTAATGTATCACTTTTTGTCCCTTTCTATTATACGGCTAATTCTTTTGTTCAGAGAAATCTTTTCGTTTCTGCACAAAGTTCAAAGTTCACAAAATTTTCATAATCCATCAATTCGAAATGAAGGAAAATGCAATAAAATCATCAGTGTGCAGACTGCATCCTAATTCCTTCTGATATTTTAATTTTGGAAGATGAATTCTGCTCTTTTCTGCAGAATCAGATTATAATGGTGGTTTTAAAGCATATCTAAGATCAAGAAAATGTCCTCAGAAATGAAGATAATATTGATTTTCGAAGGATTTAAACTACTGGTTGCAGCCAACCTAATTACAATAAAGATCACTTGATCTAACCATACTCTTTCCAAATCGAATTTTTGCTATCTTCTTCTAATTGTTATTCCATTAGAAGAAAAGCATTCGTCTTTAGGAAATCCAAACAAAATTTTCGCCACCTTAATTCATTTTAATGAAATCTTATAGATATAAATTAATGAGATAGCACTTCTTCTATAATAAAAGTGTTGATGTAATTTTCACATCATCAATATCATCCGTACAAATTCATCAATATAAAGCCATTTGATTCCAATGAATTCACATTTTTTCTTAACCTTTCCAAAAAACTATAATTTTGAAATTAATAAATTTCGGAAGGGATTCATCTCCTTCAATAATTGGACTCAATGTTTAAATCGATCAATTTACAATTAATACATGCTTCGCTGACAAGCACTGAATATCAGAATCTACGAAAAAAAAACAAGCGCTCACCTTACTGATTTATGTGTACATCTTAGAGATGCAAGTCTTTCAACAGTATTAGTAAGCAGCATTAGTGAGATTCTATTAAAATCGCAACGATCTCATCAAGTTGAGTTATTAATTTTTTAATCCAAAATTCAGGCTTACTAATGAAAAATCAGGAATTGGTTTGAACCGAAAATGTTGGCTTTGATTTAAACGAAAAAAGAATTTCCGAAAATTAATGTTCGCCATGAAGCCAAGCTGCAATAACATGAGAATTGATATGCAAATAGACATTGATAATGGCTTTTTATTCTATGATAAATTGAATGGATATTCATCGCATAGGCTCTAACAATTCTTTTTTTTTTTTTAATTTCAATGTCCCATTAATCAGTCTATTCTATTATATTTCAATCTTGCAAAAATTTACTATTCCTCTTCTAATCTGCAAAAATCTCTCCTTTTTATTGCAGTTTTTTGTCCAGCTTTGTTTGTGAATTAATTAATGGTATTCAAGAGGGAAAAGATAGCACATATGTGAATAAAAAGATTTGATTAAGTCGAATATTTCCGAGCGTTAATCATTCTAAACCACAATTTCGCTCTTTATTTAATATTCAAACCAAAATTTTAATTTAAATAGGCATAGATTTGATTAGAATGGCATAGCCTGAAGATAAGAAATACAATTAAATCATCAGAAGCCATTCATCCATTAATCTTGCATTTAATTAACGTATGACAGTACTGTCGGTATAGGAAGTGGATCGAAGCTTATAAGAAGGAATCTGAGATTCAACGAATCACACAATGCCTTCCAGGACTGCTTGAAGAACGTCGTCTCATCGTAATCAGATTCAAAAAAAAAAAAAAAAAAATTATAAAAGTGAACTACATTTGTAGATATATTTAGACAAAGATGTACTCCTGAATGATTTGAAGCAAAATTTAATTCTATTTTACTTACTACTTTTATACCATAGTAATTAGGGCTTTATCACTAATAACTTATCATGGCACACCTTAACTGTTTTCATGTCTATTGGTTCTTAGAAACAAAATGCTTGATGATTATTTTCATATTTTGCACTTTTCCGTCCTTTTCCCATTCTCTCATCTTCTTGCATGGTCATTATATATTCTTTACAAAGCTGGAATCATTAATTCATAAATTTAGGACTGAATCTGAATTATTTACATCTCACAAAATGGATTCGTGCACTAATTTGAATATGTTTACATTTTAACATTTATATGACTCTACTTCTCATTGCCATTATTCTTTCAAGTTTTCGAGTGCAATTCAGAAATTTATATATTGTTTGAAGAAAGAAATCATTCGTCTATAGTTGAATAAACTTCAATTCGCAATTGATAATATTTCGTATTTTTTTCCCTCTTCCTTCATCTTTTCCCTATTGTTCCTTCATACAACATAATTGATGCGATATTTCGTTCATTCGTCGTATTTTTACTTTTTTTCAGTATTTCGTGAAGATTCAAATTTTTAGATTCAATTTCTTTAAACAACTATAAATGTCAGTTGTGGATTGCATGTGTTCTTTACTCAACAGCTGATATTTTTTATAATCAATTTTTTAAATATATTTCCAAATTTAAAAAAAAAAATTTTTTTTTCGAGTGAAAACAAATAAGCTGTATCACTTGCGTAAAATCCATCGAACAATTGTTCAAAATGAATTTTCCAGAATTTCAGGAAATAACAATTGCTCATATTGAAAATTCTAAGTCCAAGTCTTATCAGTATTTTGATAACCTCATTTCAATAGGAACGGTCTTATCTAAATTAATTAATTTATGGATGATTCGTAGAATCGCTTTACTTTACTTCAAGATAGAGGAAGGTTGAAGGCAAGTTATGATCTTTTAAATAATTTTGTTTCTTTTTTTTGTATAATTTCCCAGATTTCGAACCTATCCGTAATCAGGAAAGGTAGTAGGTTGAAAAATCATACCTAGGACAAGTATATTCGAAGATTGGTATGAGAAGGCAGGTTTTAGCACTTGAGAGATTGTTTCAAATTAAATAAGACAAATATCATCAAGAAAATCCACTAAAAATATAAATGTTTCTTTTTTTCGAACTTTTGAATATCAGGAAGAGAGGACATAAGGGATATAGAGGAGCATGAGGATTTTAAATTGTGCAAGTGTACAAAAAATAATAACTTGTCTCTGATATTCACATTTAAAGAACTTGAAGCTGAAATTATCATTTCCATTTTTGCTGATAAATATAAACAATAAAAACGCTATCTTTCTCCTCAAACTTTTGAACTTTTGAATATCAATGATCAAAGATAATTTGCTTTTTTTTTTCAGTATAACTCAATATATGTATCAACTTGCAGTACTACAACCGATAATTATAGTGCAAGTATGTGTGCATGTGTGGATTGCAATTACATGTGCATTAATTATTTGAAACATTTTTGATATCATTGTCATTTCACATTGATTTCGGAATAAGAGTCAATCCAGTGAACTATTTTATTCAGCGCATGGAGTACATTTTCTTTTTTTTTTTTTTTTTTCTAGGCATCAAGGATTATTGAGAAAAAAGCAGTGCATCTAATAACTTTGGGAAATATTAGATGAAATATATTAAATTTTACCCATTCTATCGCATATTTTTCAAATTACTAGACCATTTTCCTAAGAGTTTCCTAAGAATTAAAGAACTTTCCTAAGAATTAAAATCATCAATTCTACAATCTTGTCAAAAATCGCTTTCAACAAAACTTCAAAAAAAAAAGAGATGGGATGGAACTTTTAGGATCTCTTCAGACCTCTCAATTTCATCTCCTATTCTTCTCTAGTAATCTCACATCGCTAATTACTCAGTTTATCTTGACATAAATGAAGTCAGGTAGTTTGAAATTTTGAAATTTCCGTCTTAATTTGATTCTCACTTTCAGATATAAACTTTTAGTTGAAGCTCCGATGGAGAAGCAAACACTAAACAGGAATCTAGCAAATAAATTTTTTTGCGATGTTACGGAAATGTTTAAAAATATTTCCGGAATGGAATATAATTAATTTTTGTTATAGAAAAAATATTTTATATTATTAACAATTATATACATTATTATTTATATTTTAACATTTATTGAATTTAAATTATATTTTCCGTTAACATTTTTTAAAAATACGAAATCGTAATATTTGAACTTTCTGCAGTCTTGTTTTAAAAATTAAGCCAACAATCAATAATTATGTTCAGATATTGATGCTCATCTCGGTGAAGTGATTTTTATAAAATTATTATTTAAACTTCATGGAAATTTTGAAATAACTTGTATGATTTGAAGAATTTTCCAGGAGAACAAATATTCAAGAATATCAGCTATTGTTTTTAAAGTTCATGCGCGTTAATCAAAGTCGCTTCGCATAGTCCGAAAAGCAAAGTTTGAAAAAAATTTGGAAGAAATGGTTTGGCGAAATGATAACGCTCATATCCGTCGTCGTCTTCCAACTATTCCAGCAGAAGCAAAAACTTTTCCTAGTTTTACAAGATTAAATAAAGGAAGCATGCTTCCAGTTATTAGATCTCACAACTTTGAATTGCCGACATTGCTGATAACGGGTGATGATAGCGCTGATAGCGCCGAACAATTACCGCTATCAAAACATTCCCGACGATCCTGTAGTCCTAACGATAGATTATCATTCCCTATAGAGTTCACTGAACGACCAGAACTTCCTAATGAAGAAAATTGCGGTAAGTTAAAGAAAGATTCATTACATTCTAAACAAATATTTCAAAAATATTTGAATTCCAGTCATTGCTTAGGAAGTAACCTTTCTTTCAACTTTTTCTCCCATTTCATGCATTCGAAAAGTTTTTTCACAACTTTTGTCTGCTTAAATCTTTCACTGTGATAGTAAATAACAATGAAATGCTTTGATCGAAAAAAATGAGGCAAATAGATCTTCTATCGATAATAAAAGTTAATTTTTAATGAGAAATGAGAAACTTTGATTGGTGGCAGTCACGATACATCTTCAAATCATTTCTTCTTTTATTTAAATTAACTGAATATAGGAAGAAAAGAATGAATTTCTCTTGAATTTTCAAATCGAAAGTAATAATATCGAATGTTATTTTTTACACGTCTTGTACTTTGTAAAGAATTTAAAATGTTCTAAATCGAGGAATTATTATAGTAGATAGAAATAAAAATTCATTTTAATCAAGTGACATTTGTCAGAGAAGCCATTAGCATTAAATGATATTCTATCGTTCGTGAAGCGAACTACTTTATGAAGCACCGAAGTGACAAGATATCTGTCATTGAAACTGCGCCGAAATTGACATTTCCATATCTTGCTAAGCTACGATTAGAATTTGAATGTCGAAATATCATTCACTAGGCGATGAATTATGCAAAGTGGTTAGCTATGATCAACAAGTTTCCATACGAATAAATCTTTGATATCTGAATTGAATAATCAAAAAAGCTGAATTTCATTTTAACTTATTTTAATTTGAACGAATTTAGTATAATTTGTTAGCATTAAATACATTCAATCAATTTTCTTCTCATATGTTCATATATTTATAGGATAGATAATGAGGAAACAGTTCCATCCATCTATGTCTTTTGGTCCAAGTTTTCACTTACATATTTCAATAAAATTCATTTTTTGTTTTCGAGTAAAAAATTTGTTTTAATTCTTATCATGAGTAATGCCACTCAATAACGTCAAATATGAGAATAATTAGCCTTTTGCTTCTGTTTTAATGACTTATGAAACTCATCGGTATCATTTATCGAGAAACTTATCAGTACCATATATCAGTAACTAAATAAAATTTTTGATTCTTAAGTATAACGAAGAGAAGAATTTTATGAGATAATTAAATAAATTAACAAGGGAAACTGTGAACATGTGAGAAGTATCATCGAAGAAAGAAGCTAACGTGAGAGAGTTTTTTAGATCAGAAAATGAAGAATGAAGGAATTATGGTAGATGAAAGATGAAGCTGGAGTAGCAATTATAAATTATAAGTGATTTTAAAAAGGCAGTTTTGTTATATTATCAATTTATGTCATCAAGCATGAATAATTGTTATGTATAATAACAAAATTAGCAGTCTAAATTCTCTTAAATTAGTAATCTCTCAGAGCATCATTTCTACATTTTTTGAATAAATTAACGCACTTTTCCTATAACTTTAAAAATGTTTTCATTGGAAATGATATGAAATAGATTCATGTAGACTTCTGTCTCTTTTCTTCCTGTCCTGATAATGACGATGTTCTCATCCAAATTCGGTTCATGACTATATTGAACCGAAAAATTTTTGGTTTCAATCGATGTATCACAAAATTTTGTTCTTTCCCAGTCTTCGAGAAAAAAAAGGGGAAAAATCAAAAAGCAACAGTATTTTTAGTGTAAAAAAATCTAATAAATAAAATGTTATCAGAACTAAGTATTTTTTAGCTGCATTTTAAGAATAAAAGAAAATTTTTGTTGGAGTGATCTTTGACAGATGTTATAATTTTGTATAAAACAAAATTATTAAATTTTTCTTGAAATTTCTAAAATAACAGAAAAGCAAGCCAAGATAGAGCAATTTCGAAAAAAAAAGTGATTGCATAATATTTTCTACTTATCTTACAAAAACTGTCAGGTCAAAAAAATATGATCAGCATTTGTTCAACGACCAAAACATCTGCTCGAATACGAATGGATCATTTTCAAGGAGTAAGCTCTTTTTTCAATATGTATATGTTAGGCTGATGAAGCTAACAGGATTTTTCAGATTTATTTAAAGTATTATATATTTGATTGAAAATTTATTAAATTTAATTTCTTTTATTTTAAAATACCCTCGAGAATTTTCAAAGTACATTAAAGTTGCTTTCGATACATTTTTTAAAAAAATTTTTAATTAATTGAAATGAAGTTAATCAAATTATTGTTAGCTGATAAAATTTAAAAAAAAACCGTCATAAAAGAAATACATTTTAAATGTGTCATCAAATGTGCACAGCACCTCGGAAACTGCATTGTTATTTCGAAAAGTTTTTTTTAAAGCTTTATCGGCATTGCAGTTAATTTCTAATTTCCCATTCTGAACAGGACGTGTTCGTAAATGTAAAATATTTAATTCAACAATATGGAGATCGAAGTCAGAGATTGGATATAATATCGGGCCATAAGGTACCATAGCTGTGAAAAACTTTTTAGCACCTTTGTCTTTTGAAGCATCATTTTTTTTCATTGTACTCCATTTATATTCCTCTCTTCTTATTCTAATTAATGAACTTTGTGTACTAATTAAGATCTTAGCATGTTCTCGAATACTAAAACGTATATGTTAATTTTTCCCGAATTCAGATCAACTTTAATTAAATAACAACATATTATTTCATGTTTGATTAGTCAAATTGATTACTAACATTTTACCTATCAATATCCCCTTTTTGTGGTTCGTAATAAGAAAATTAAAAAAAAATTTTTTGATCAGTTTGCTCAAATCTTTGTAATAAATGATTTAACGGTAGGAAAATGGGTAATATTAATTAACAAATCTACATTTCTTCTTTGGTTCTATGTTTTTTTTTTATTGTCAAATAATCTGAATTTCCTCAAATAACTTCAGAAAGTTACATTTTTCTAAATTTACAACACAATTGCATTGTTATGCTTAGTCATAATCAATTCTTCAAGTCTCTTCACAATTGTCACCGAAAATTAATAAAATTTTTCGATGATTGTCGAAGAAAGAGATTTATGAAAATTGATGAATCGACTATAACTAAGCTTGAGCAATATATATTTTTCAGCCAAACATGAACAGTTGATACAGCATGTAATATTGTCATAACAAGCCATTATTTATCAATTTTATTTCTGGATTGGCCAATTTTCTGCTACTCTTTCTGCTATACGCATTTTCGAGGCTGAAAAGTGAAGTTAGGAACTTTAATCAATTACAATAGCCTATTCCATTATCTCCAATGAATTCTCTCATTCCAAATAAAATTTATTTTATTTTTATTATTTCTCTTAACTTAATATTCTTTTTTTCTTACACACTTTCTGGAATCAATCAAAAAATGTGATATATTAAGCAAACGATGATTTTCTTCTCACAGATGGGACATTTGCACTCAGTTAGATTTTTTGAAAATTTTTTGTGAATTTCCAACTTTCAAGTTTCAATCAATTCACAAAATTTCACACTTCCTTTTCGCAAAATTATAAGCGAAAAATAAGAAAAGAAACAATCATATTACTATTGATTTAAGAAAGCTGAATATGACTTAGAACGGACAATTTTTGGCAATTCGTAACATTTTTTTCGATTGATTCAGTACAACTTTCTGTCTATAATTGCATTCAAGTTTGAAATATCAGAAAAGTTCGTTTTTCCAAGCTATAGAGCCTTCTGTAATTTAATCAGTCTTATAGCCCAATCATTAGGGTAATTTTTGTTCTAAAATAATACCAGATGTGTAATATCTAACAACAAAAGACAAAGAATATGGAAAGATTAATCTCAAATTTGCCTTGAATTGTCTTGCATAATGACAGTTATTGTTTATTGCTTCGAAATTTATAGCATTTAATCTTTAATTTAAATTCAAATGTTTTAAACTAGAAATATTAAAGGTTATGCATGATTGAGGGAAGGAGTTGCAATGTTTTAGAAAAAGGAATTTACTTGCTTGTTTACAATTCAAGTTTCTTATTTATTTCTTTATAAACTTATCAGAACGGGCTTATCAGAATAGGCCTAATCTCATCCAGTATTGCACTATACAATTTGTCAATTTCTAGAATTATATTTGTTTTCATTATTAAATTCCCTTTTAAAATATCAAATTAATTTTCGCGAGGCAAAACTCGATTATTCTTAAAACTTGTTTCATTTTGATTTGATCATTTTTTTTAAATCAGGTGGTGCCAAGTCGAATTCTATTTTATATTTCAGTAATTTATCATCCATACTATCTTTAATGATAAGACTGAATGATGTATTGTATGCGATAATTCTTAATTCATCCAAATGCAAAACACCATTTTTCCTTCCATTTCTCACTGTTTCTGGATGGTTTTTGCAAAATTGTTCAGTTTATTGCATTTTGTTCCATTCCATCGATCTCTTCATACATAAAAGTTGATTTGTTTCTTAAAATAATTTTACGGATAGCATTTGACAAGTTTTCAAATTATTTTTCAGATTTTATATTCCAAATATCAAATGCAAATTTCAATTTGTGATTTGCATCCGCTACTAATTTTCGAAGTTCAGAAAACTGGCAAAATCTTCACATGTCCAAAATTTCTGTTATTTAGTTAATGTGAACAAATATCTAAGATTCAGTTACAAATTTTTTAGATCTTATTGATTTTAAAAATCACTTTTTCATTCAGATCTGAGAGAAAAAAAAAAAAGTTGCACTAAAAATCTTGTCAGAAGGCACAAATTTGGAAGAAAAATTTCTTTTTTAATTAAATTTTCGTCTTTTTTTTATCGCCATATTCTTCAGAGTTACATGTTTCGAAGACAATAATTTGAAACCCAAATTCTGCAAAATACAAACTTTTGCTACATACTTATTATCAAACTCCGTAATTACAAAAAAAAAAGCTATCAGTTTGCACATGCAGAACTTTAGGATTTAATAATTGTTTATAATTATTTAAAAATCAATATTGAGGTGACAGATTGTCATATCTGAAATCGAAATGTGGATGCACCTACTGATACTAATGAAAGTTAATAATAGTAATATCAACCGATGGAAAAAAACTATCCAGCCGAACTATAATATTTTGATATATCTTTTTTGATGAAAATAAAAATAATCATAGTGATATTGATGAAAATAGCTGTAGTTGTGATAGCAAATTGAGAGTTATGAGAATTTACGACTTACTAGTGATAACAACGACAAAAATTATATCTGCAGCATAATTATCAATGCTTTATTGATATTAGAACACACCTTCGGGGCATTTTTTGGCAATAATATTATAGTTTCAAATTGCGAATTATTTCAAGAAACTAGTTTTTATCCGAATGTTTATTCGTAATTGGTATCAATAATTATACAAAAATTATCACGGACAATACTTTTAGTTTATAATATCCAAAAACAGCCAAACAAATCCATCCCAAAAGCTATCTATAATTCCTTAATTCCAAAATCTATCTGATAATTCTGAAAAATTTTTCCATAAAAACTATTTTTTTTGAAAAAAAATATATTGAAGTTTTCATTCATTGAAATTTTCTCCTTCCCTCCTTTTTTTGAGAAAAATTGTTTTCCGTCAACTTTTAAGCTATTATATTATTTTTCTAAATCATTTCGAAATGTAAATTCTCACGCGAAATATTGAAATATACTTTTGAGGAATTTTGAAATATGCTGGTATTATCTTCCATGCATATATTTATGCATTTGTACTTTACAGTCTGCACTAAAAAATTTCAGAAAATTTTTTGAAGTAAAAAAAAATGGAATTTTGAGATGTGAGTTGAGTTAGTTAAATGTTTATGATAGTTTTTAATAAGTTAACAACTCGGGAATAGCTTAAACGCAATATGGCTATACAATTTCTCCATGAAAAAAATAAGGATAAGTGAGAAGAGAAGAAATTGAAAGCATATAATACTGATAAATGAGGAGAAATCGGATAGGATAGAAGAGAAAGATTATAAAAATGTGAAATAAAAAGAGGGCATTTAGGAATCGGAGATTATTAATTCCTTCATGAAACTTCCCTTCTTTTCAATTGCATTCATAATAATATTCAAACTGTGAAAAGTGTCAATCAAACTATTTCCACTGAAACTAATAAGAAGGAATTCAATCTAAATTGCATGCTTCATTTGAAAAACACCTGGCATTTTTGTTAAAATTTTAAGGAAAAAAAGTGTTTATGAATGATTTTGTTGAAGGATTAATTCGCAGAAATATATTTTCCATGTTTCATTTTGTGGTAAATTTAGCAAGCTGCTGATTTTCACTCTTATCACTTCAATCTCTCATTCGGTCTCTGTCAACACTTAACTACTCTCATTTAGAATTTAGAATATATTTTTTAAGATTTAACTTAATTTAAGATTTAATTTTTTGAGATTCAATAATCTTGTTATGAAAATGAAATCTGTGGACTAGTTATGTAGCAAACAAAAACTATATAATGTATATTTGGAATGAAAAGTTCACATAAAATTAGGAATTGTGATCAAGAATGATGAAGTGATAGTTGAATCCATGGATAGTGTACTAATCCTGATATCACATTTGTTCTGAACAGATTCAAAATTTGTGATGAAATTTGATAACATTTTCATGAATTATAAAGTTTACCTTTTCAGTATTTTGTTCTTTCACAAAGAATTGAATTTATACGACCAAGTAAAAATCAATAATAGATTATAAACATTCTCTGCCAAATTGCTCGAATGAAATTATATTTTTTGTTTATATAATGCTTACACTTCAATCATTGCTAAATCTTTAAACTTATCTATGCTAATCAGTCACAAACCTTCCTTCATCTCCATGGTTATGTCACAATAAAATTAAGTTTAATGTAATTAAGCGATTTAGTTTTATTGTTATAACAGTAAACAATGCAATTCGATTTCACATTTGAATAATTCAATACTTTTCATACAACATATATTTTATCTTCTATGAATAATAAGTGAAATTATGTGAAATGATGCGTAACATTTGAATTCACCAAATGTTCCATTTATTTGAAATGAATGTAAATATTTTATTTCGTATAGGACGAGTAAATTTGATAAGAAAAATTTTTAGCTAAATAATAAAAATACATGTTTGTCTTTAACCTATTTGTCTGAATATATCAATCATCTTAAATTTTACTGTAAGCAAATTTTACAATTATGCCATTTATTTGGATGTTACTAATACTCAAAATCATTTGAATGAAAAGCGAAATAAACTTTTTAAATTTATTCGCTAATTTGAACAAACGATCTCAACCACGAACTGCGGCAGTATCGCCTTTTTAGAGGCCATCTAAAATATATTTCTTTCTGTCATTTAACTGTGCCACTTTTCTTTCAATATAAGTTGGATTTCTCGCGCATAATTAAATTTGTTAAATCTTAATAATTCTAGCTTATTTAAAAGTTACTAAGTTTCTATTTATAATTTCCCTTTCTCGAATAAACAACTATTAATTTGATCGTTAGCATCCCACGGGTATTATGTCCACTGACGGAATTATGTTTTAATCATATTTCAGATTTTGCTTGATAGATATATACAAATGAGCTGTTTACATATATATGCAACATGATTAAGAGCAATTTTCAAATTTTATGAAACAAATATTTGTTTTATATGATAAAAATGCCCATTCTTCTTCTCCCGATCATTTTCATTTCATCTTAATTCATTATCATTATGATAATTTTTATTCTCTTCAATATTTTTTTCCGAAAAATCAATATTGGAATTATAGCATAGACTGAAGAAGCCTTCTACGACGGATACTTCGCCAAGTTAAAATGCTGCTTTATAATCAAAAAATAATTCAATTATATCTCTTTGGCACAGCATTAATTATTCGTCCAATTTTCATGCAAATCTTTCTTACATCACCCTAGGAAACAAGATTTTATCCTTTTTGCTAAAAATTTCCGCCTTCCCATTATTATTATTATTATTATTATTATTATTATTATTATTATTATTATTATTATTATTATTATTATTATTATTATTATTATTGTTATTATCGCCATCACTACCGTTATTATTGTCATTATTTTAATCATATTCTTACCATACTACCATTACACTGTGTGGAAAATTGTTTCTTCTTAAAACACAACTATAAATTTGAGATGTTGGTAGTTAAATTAAAATTACAGTAATCTTTCAAGCATATTTAGGCTTGGTGGATTATTGTTAATCACTGACTACAAATCTAGTTTAGAAATTAAATGAAACATGACTGAAAATTATTCCCTCTATATTTAAATGATGATTGACTCGTGTCTTTTATTAAGTGACTGAAACCGAATCACATAAAAAACTTCCTAATAGAAGTTCAAGTGAATTATTAATCTTTTTTTTATCATTATTATAGTAAATGATTGGGAAAATCTATTAACAGTTAAACAAAACAATGGGAATCTTTCGACATTTCATTAAGGATCGGTTGGCTGATCTCATACTTTGAACACATTCTTTTGCTCACTAATTATTGCTAATTATCACTCGAGCAAAACTAGTTTCAAATTTGAAATGAAAAAAATAACTCTTCTGATGTGACTTGCGTTTTAATATTCATTGTAATTGTTATCTCAACTCATTAGATATGTATAACTCAACTCAATTGAAAAAAGCTCCAAACTTATGTCTTCTGATGCTTCCAAAAAATCGATTCGAATTATCTTTCAAGTGTTAGTTTTTCTTTATTAAATGAGAGTTTTATTTTGCATTTCGCTTTGTTATTTGGATTTCGTATGAAGGCTCGATGGTTCTTTTTAAACTTTTCGAATTTTTGAAAAAAAAAAAATCAATTCATATGCATCTTTCAGTATGCTCAATAATACAAAAAAGAAAAAAAAGGATGATGGTATGCATAAAGGTCAATCAAAAATTTCAAACTTCAATATTTTATGTTTCTTTCAGAATCGTATTTTAATTAAAATCTAAGGCCTTTAATAAAATCACGTAAATGTACGCGGCAAGAACGATGAATAAAGGAACAAGAGAAAAAATTAATTATAAGGTTTAATTTATCACTTTAATTTCAGCTTAAAAAGTTTCTGCATAACCTTTAAGCTTTCAAAATGAGAGAAATCCTATTTTTTACTTAATCATAATTTGCACGTAAATGCTAAATTCGAATGGAAATTATTCCCAAAATGAAATGAAATAAGTTTTTTTTTTTTTTTTTCGCAGACCTCAATGAGGCAATGAATGCTGCTGAACCATGAAAAAGACTTATTATTTCATGCACCACTGGCTTCCTATATGTAAAACGATGAAGAGAATTTGAAAAAAAAAACGAAATTTTTTTTTGTATGACATCTTATGACATCCTTTGTGACGAAAACAAAGTTACACTCTTTTCTAGAAAAGTACCAATACTAAAACATAGCAGTATCGATTTATTTTTTTAAAAAAATTTAAACAATAAATTTATTAGTTGACATTTTTGAATGGATTATACATATGAAATAGTATTATTTTATATCTTTACTTTAAAATTATATTGTTCGCCACACATTATTGACCGTCTTATCCGGTCAATCACAATCATTTTGCTTTATCCCAACAATTTACTTTGTTCGGATTTGCGATTTCTCATCTATGGAGAGCATTTATTAATTTTATTTTTCAAATTAAAAGATAAAGTTTTGTTTTGGAATAATAAACTATTGGAAAAGTAATCGAAATGTTCTTTATGATGTATTTGAACGATACTATCTCGTACTAGACTAGTTACAGCTTTTAGTTTCTTCCTAGTTTTTTTCTCCTTTTCACTTCATTCATGACAAGTGAAATATTTTTTCTCTTCCTAAAGAGAAATTAAATTTCTACGGAAAGAAAAAAGAAATAAAATGCCGCTCATACAAAAAAAAGCAAAAAATCATCAGAGTTTTTCAAATTTAAATTTGGAATTAAATTTGAAACCTATTTTTACTGCAAGGTTAAGCTCAATTAATGTGATCTAGATTCATAAATAAGAATCTACTGTAAATAGTCTAAATTTGTTCATAATTAATGTTATATTGCTATGACACTTTCAACTCTTTTTTTAGATTACATTTAGAATAATAAAATGAAATTTTAGTTCGGAATATCTGAAATAAAATTTTAATTTAATCTTTTACATTCCAAAATTTCGAAAGTTGTAGTGATTTTTTTTTAAAGTTGTAGTGATTTTTTATGAAAAAAATGATATTCGCAAAAAAAAAAAAAAAATTTCGCACATACATTATTTCGAAAGAATAAACCGGGCAAGGTCCATTGAAATTTCTTCAAAATATTTTTGAAAATACAAATTTTGTTAATCATATAGAATGGTAATTAATTTCAGTTTATTTTTATTGTTGAATTATGCAAATATTTTTAAGTCAAGAAAACGTGACTATACGATAAAGTTTTGTTTGTTTACTATGTAAAATTAAATTAGTATTGGAGTACTGGTTTAAAACGGTTTTTTGCAGAGTCTGTTGTTAAGTCGAAAATCGGAAGATGATTCATTGAGGTAAAATGATTCATTTGTTTGTATTTTGGTTTGCAGAGTATTTCCAATTTTTAAATAGAATCGAAAAAACAGTCATATTGAATAACACTCTAAAAGAATAATAATATTATTGGAATAAAAAAAGTAGTTGAACCAGAATGCAATTTTAATAAAAGAAAAGCTTAAGATAGGTCAATATTCGATTCGGAATTTTGCAGAAAAGAAATTCACTGAATGAACTGAAATAAATTTAAAAAAATGAAACTTCAACTTTTGATATTTTAGACGACACATCTCTAGTTCATTCGATTCGAGCTATCTACCAACTAGTCCAACTAAAAATTCCTCTCAAGATTTGTTGACAAAGCCTCAATCAGCGAATACGTTACAAAAGGCATTACAGAAAATGAATGCATTTAAATGCCCGGATACGTCTGATGATCAGAAAGTTTGTTCTGTTGCAATTTTAATTTTTAATTCAACATTTTACTTTCGATTTCTTGGACATCAATGAAATTCAGAAAATATAATAACTTTCGAAACTTCTTATGATATAATTTTAATTGTTATAGAAAAGCAGAAGTCTTTCTTCAGCATTCGACAGTTTATCGTTCCAGAACAAAACAAGTAGCAGCCAGAATCGCAAAAAAGTAAGTTTCGTCGATCTAATATGAAAGTATTACATTCATATAATTAATATTAAAGTAGAAGGTCCATGTTTTAGAAAAAAAAAGCATGAAACTAAATCGAAAATTTTCTAGAAGAAATCTAAATGATTAGGATAGAAAGGATTAAATTAGTTGTGCTTAATATTCATTTAAAATTCGATAATCTTGACGAAAAAATCTTTCAAATATCATTTGAAAACAATATTGTCAAATCAAAAAATTAGTTTATTTTAAGCATGAAACTAAATTGAAATATAAAATTCCAATCTGGAATTTTAATTTTCTAGAAGGAATCTAAATGTATTTTTGGTACGCAACTGTTAATTAAACTTCTTTTGAATTTTTTAGAATATCACCTGCTTCTAAGAGTTCTTTTTAAAGTTTCACATTCAATCAATTGAAATTACAAGCTGATTTAAGTATTTCTAAACTAATATCAAAGTAGGGATGGATGAAAAGTGGAAAAATTTATTTATCAATAAACTTTAAACATCTAAAATAGAGTTGAAAATTTAAATAAAATTCACGAATTCAGAATTGGTAAAGGTGTTGAATTTCACGATTTAAGCAACCATTTCAACATTCCTTTCTATCTTCCTCTTAATTAGTGCCAAATTGCTACCTCTCAAATTTAATTTCAACAATAGATTTGAATATTCCAAATACTTTTTTAAGCAGATCACTCGAAGGCCACATTCAAGTGATGTTATCAAATTATCACAAATTAGTAGCGGTAATAACAATAGAAAAAATGATCGTATGACACCAACAATGCATCGTCCTTTAATTGCTTCAACAACTAAACCATCAATGTTATCACCGAACTCACAGGTAAATTTCAAAATTATCTTTAATAATTTTGAAATAATCATAAAAATTCAATTCGATTTTTGCAACATATGTTATTGAGCATATGTAATAACGAATATTCAAACTTAATATATCTCCAAATGTCAATCAGATCATTTCGCCCTGGTTAGAGACAGGGAAGATAATATGAAAATGAAATGAATACAAAAGTTCAAAACTTGAAGCAAAGAGAGAAGTTTGAACTGATTAAACTTGGATGAAATGACATAAATTACGAATTTTTTTAAAGATCCCAGTGTTGCAATATAGCACTCCGAAAAAAATAAAATCCAAAATAGACTGAAATTGAAACTCTGGAAAAGGGCCTATCTCAGTTGTAAGGAAGTCTGTTCGGCTATTTGATATTTGAAATTCGAAAACGTTTAAATTATACATCAAATCACCAAATTCAACTCAAATTTAGAGATTAAATTTATGGGTATTTCTAATTCAGCTTAATTAACAAAGCTAACTTTTTTTTTTTAGTCAATCATACTATTCTGTATGGAGAATGCACGATCAGATATAGCATTAAGAATCGTTCAACGAATGGCACATAAACGTGATGATTTCGCGCAATTTTATGCAAATCTGAGCAGTGAACAATCTGCTGAATTAGTTACGACTCTAAAAAAATTTCTTAGTGATATCGTACAAAATATTAGAAATTTAGAAAAGGTAACAGTTATATTGATATTTTGCAATATTTTAAATTCTTTGCAAATTTTAAATCTTCATACGTGAAGCTAAACATAAATAAGTGCAAAAGCATAAAATAGATGCGACGTAAGATGTAGAAATTGATGCCAATTAGAAATAAACATTTTCCGCATGAAAAATTTGAAAGTTTCCAGAATAACTTAACGTCAGTCAATTTGTATCTTTCCGTGAATTTCCGCTGCAAGCATCGATCACTTTGATTTCTTGCATGCTCGTTTACATTTCAGATCAAACAAATTTCGAGTAAATATGGCGTTGAACAGGCTCATAAACGTAGTTGGGGTTTCAAGGCCGATTTTTTTGCTCTTTTAGCTGATGCACTCACAACCGAATGTGTTTTTCTGGATGGTGCTGCTCATCAGGTGAACAAAATACTCAAAAATTTGAAATCAATCCATTGATACTAAAAGTGTAATTTCTGAAATCCTAAAAAAATATTTGTCATAATTGTCATATTTTCTCAGCCCACGGAAACAATCGAAGCTTGGGCGACACTAGTTGAATTAATGTTTACAAATGTACGTGATGGTTATTATATGGAGGTTTGTGTCAATTCTTTCTTAAAGTTTAAACTAAAATTGATCTACTGATGATATTACCAAGATTTTTTCAATGCTTTTTAATAGAAAAACTATACCATAGCAATATTTTTTGATAATTTTCTAAAATTTTCATGTGTCAAAATTCCTTTTATTGCAAAAAATTATCAAAACGATAAGAAAACCCACAAAATGAGTTGAATGAACGAAAAGTTGTCAAGTTGTGGCGAGATATTAAGTTCATTTTTTTTTTAAATCAGTCACTGTGTTCGACCTTATGCAATTTATTGTATGGATACATAAATTATTTAAAATATCAAATGCTTTTTTTCAGACTCGACAATTACGCCGTAATTGGCAAAATTTCAAATTCATTAGTCAATCAAATCTGAGCAGTCAATCGGATCAAAGTTTCGATGGCGATTCTCCCCATTCCTCACCCTCATTAAGTCATATGTTCACCACAATCTAAAGTTCTCATATTAATCCATTATAAATTCCTTTCTGAATTTATGAAAAAAAACAAAAATTGCAGGATAATAATGAGCCAACAATTATGATCAAATTTTCTAATCTCGACATCCTGCTACACTATCTTTTTCTACTCAATTTCTGCTATCAAGTTGTAATTTCAACTTGAAATTATTTGCCCGGAAGTTTCTATCAATCAATAAGAAAATCATTATAGCATTATTACAAAATAGAAAATAAGACAAAATTTCCAACTCAATTTATCTTCATTTTGTTGAGCTTATTTATTACTTTAACTGAGATTCATGACTGAATTTCGAAAAGAGAAGATATCAGTCGACTAAACAAATATAGCTTTTTGTTATGAATTAATTTATATTATTGAATCCACTAATTTTAATGGATCAGAACGCATCTCTCCGAATTATAATTCGGAGAATGTAAGCAACCACATAAAGTCGCTTAACATTGACTTCATAACTGTAGTTGCGATAATTGCCGATATACATGATCAAAAAAGACCGCAAAGCACATCGGACCGTCGATGGAAACCAGAGAAATTTTATTACAAGTTTCTATATAATCAAACTTATTTGTTCAAAATCGGAAAGCACAAAAGAAGAAAATGGCATGTTATGCTTGATATCCGTAAAGATTTTTAAATATTTCAAAATCAAATTCTAATATGAAAAAAAGATTGCGTTGAACTTGTTCATTTCAATATTCCTTGTTACTTTTATACAGTCATTTTTTTGCCATTTAAATCATGATATTTCTCTTCTCTCTTGTGTGGAATTCATGAATTTAACCTAAAAATGTAAGGTAGTAAGACTTAAAAGTCCATGATGACGATGACAGTCAATTTATTTTTAATATTATTAATTCACGAATCGATTGCCGAGGACACATCATGACTAAAAGTTTAACTATCCTTAGGTTTTTGGAAAGTTTACTAAGTAGCTGCATTTAATGCTTCAAAGCTCAATAAGCAACCAGTAAATTTCTACTACTAAGATTTTTGCAATAACTGTGACATCAAAAAACCCGCTCATAACAATAACAACAACCTACATTAGGCATATGTTTTCAAAATGAAGGACGGTGAATTTATCGTCATACAAAATTTTCAATAACTATTTAACCAAGGTACCAGCCTTTTAACTCGCCGAATCATCAACAGCAAACTGAATTAAGTCAATCAAAATTTAAAAAAAAAAAAAAACAAGTACAATATAAAACAAAAATAATACAGTACAATACAGAATACTGCGGTAGAAGCATTATATGATCTTTTCGAAGATTCCATATTATCAATTCATTACAGAAAGTAAATTTCACAAACTTTATTACATATCATGAAAATTTAGAAGTTGAACAAAATGAATATAACAAATTCACACATAAAATATTTCAAAATATTGCTAAAAAGAAAATAGCTAAAACAGTAAATAAACATGATTACTTCATAACTTGAATCTTTAACTTAAAGCTCTTGAAAATTTCATAACCTGAATAATAAATTTTTTCCATTTCAAATCAATATAAGATTCACAAAGTCTATTTTAGCCTATTTTACTAAGCTGATTGCATTGGCAATTCTAATTAAGAACAACTGATAATAAAGTGATGATTAACTGACAAAATTTCGACAATAACAGTTAAAATCAAGTATATGCTGTGACTGCCAAAGTCCCATCAATCGAAATTCATATTCGAGGGAAATATCTATAAGTTTTTGAAAAGTCATACTGTTTGAAAACATGGAGAACTTAATGTTTTTCTTCTCTCACACATGATTCTATTTTCAAAACAAACTTTAAATAGCATTATTTCTTAATTTTAGAATCGTATTCTTTGAGAAATGATTCGGCTGTACGACGCACATCATCAGATAATGGCTCACCGGAGCTCAAAGCATATTCGGTTAACACACGACTTAAATACAAATACTGAATTTCAGTTTGTATACATTGTGCCCGTTTCTTTCTGAGATCTCTTACAAGCTGAAAAAAATCTTTATTTCTTAACTTCATCCATATTAAACGATTTCACAAATTCTCAGAATTCCAGTGATTTTGGAATTAAAATACTTTGTCCAAACAATCGAAATTTATCACGGATATGTACATATTTTCAAATTTTGCCACCTAAATAATTTTTGAACCACAAAAAAAAAATAAAAAATAAAAAAATAAGTAAAAATAGATCTACCATTGCCAGATCTACTTTGCGGCCATCATGGAACCGTCTAATGCCAAGTTCAATAGCCACAACGGTACCAGTTCGTCCGATCCCAGCTGAACAATGCACAACACACGGTGCTCGAGTGTTCCTTACTAGTGACAACAACTTCAAAGGGATCATCGCGTTCTCATGACTTGGAATTCCACGATCGGGCCACCTGTAAGAGCAGCAAAATCTAAAAAATGTAAACCACTTGCCACGAGAAATCGACATATGACTTTTTTCTACTTTTTTTTTTTTTTTTTCATTAATATAGTTCATTTATTCTCTCTTAGTGGATATCTGAAATAACAATAAAAATTACTTACGTGTTCCATCGATACTGCTTCACTACTAGTGGATCTTTGTTGCTTACGGAAGGCGATTGTTTAAATTCATCTTTGAGTTGTACTTTGAAAAGTAGAACCTCGAAATCAGAATTTTCCTCGCCAACTTTCTCAACATCTACTGTACTAAGTTCCAATTTATCACCGTTTTCCGGCCAGTATACTGCACATTTCGGTTTGCCATCTTCCGACGGTCTAAAAAGCAAAGTATGTCAAAAATTTATAAAAGTTATAGTCAGAAACATAAAATTGGAAGAGTATTTCAAAATACAAATAGCAAGTAGTAAATTCACGGATAAGTATGCTTGCAATTTAACAATAACAATTACTATCAGTTTACTTAACCGATTGAAATCATTTCGATTACAGACTTAAATTAGAATCCAAGAAAGTATTGATAATCTCCTTTATGGTTCTCATCTGTGATTGAAGGCTAATAGTATAACCATTAGTACACGATTGCTTCATCATTGTCATTAACATTATAAATACCTAGATAACAAACCTGCAAAGCATCAGAATTGTTTCAGCGCGTTCCTGAAATACCATTCTCCAGAAATCGTCTTTAGTAGTCTGTAAAGGACCCTGAAATATTTTTATTCTGTAATAAATTTTTCGAATGATTAATTATCATTCCCAAATATTTTAATAAAAAGGATATACTTTTTAAGTAACAATGTCATACTGAAATCAAAAAAAAGAAAGAAAAAAAAAAAGACCTGAGTACAAATAAATTTGTTTTGGAATTCGGGAAAGAGCACATAATTTGCATGAATATAATCACCACTTTCGGCTGATCCAATTTTCAAAACTACTCGTGTTTCATCAACACATAGGACATCTATAATTATCTGTTTTACAGCACAAATTTCAAAGACTGAACTATAACAAAAAAAATTGATTCTAATAAAAATGCCACTATTTCCATAAGTTAAAATTGGAAAATTAAATAAACAAACACTAAATTTATAGAAAACTTCACAAGGTTACAATCAAAACCACATAAAATTTAACAAAACTTGCAAAAAGTCACTTTGAAAAAAATATCTTGCGAGAAACCAAAAAAAAAAAAAAACCTCGTAAATACAATAATTTTCAAATTTTGAAGCTAGAAGAGAAAACTTACCAGAATAACGATTTTTAGCCATATTCATTACGAACGCTTTATGAGAGCCGAAAGGTACATCTTCCATGTCAATTTTACGATATTCTGAGGCCAGACCTGCCATACCCTTCTCATTCATATCCTTGATAAAACGAGACATGGATTCCACAGGTGTCTGAACAATACTCAATTGCACTAACACCAGCACTATTCCAGAAAATTTAATAAACAAGAGAAATTTTGCAAAGAATCAAAAAAAAAAAAAAAGAAAAAGAAAAAAAGAGTAAGAAAAGAGAACTGTGGTAATTAAAAAGTGGAAGAAGGAAATATGAAATGAAATGGCAATATTTTTTTTTTAATTCTCGGGAATTTCGCATAATATCATTACAGCGATTTTGTACTTCAAAAGTAGAAAATAGCAGTTAAAATTCAAAAATGACACATTTTAAATGAATAAAAAGATAAACAAGTATTTGGAAGTCTTATGCAGTTTCAAATTTCCTCTTTGAAAATCTTTATCTAGATCGAGCTTCAAACATTAGATGGAATTCCTATCATCAGTTAATTCAAATTATAAGGTTTCTGAAACACTTCACGTATTCTTTGTGTAACTTTCATCAAGGTTTTACGAGTTAAAATGATGACCGTGATAGGATCATTATCAACGACGGCATTTGAAATAGCCTCGGAGGCCGTCGCCAAGGCTTCACGAACTCGGCTACCGAATCGTTGCACAATATTGGCCAGTGCTGATATCCTCTGAAAAAAGGACACATCATTTTGGGATTCAAAACTTCAGATACGAAACGGAGATAATGTCACAAGAACAATCCATCACGATTTAACAATATGCATATTTACCCAAAAAAATAAATAAATAAAAAATAAAAAATAAAAACTAAAAAAAAAAGAAAAAACGAAAATTTCACACAAGAAAAAATACAAATCGTGACATTGTAGATTAATACTTATTAGCTAACATGATGATTGATTTGTTAATTCTTACAACGGCTCATCATGATTTCAATTTTGATGACAAAACAAAGGTTTAGAAGGTCAGAAGTAAACAAAGCAGTAATAATTCTCATGATATCATATACTTCCGGACTGTATGCATTTAATCTAGAAATGAGGAATATTTCACTCCTAAATAAGATGAATGAAGTAATTAAAATAATAAATAAATTTAATCATTCCTTCCTTTGCTCTTGTTCTTTTATTGTCCCTCGAAGGCATTTTTGTGAATCATTCTAACCAAGAAATCAATCATATCCTTTTCCTATTACGTCATTAGAATTTAAAATTAGTACACGAACTTAATCAACAAATATATGCTGAAATAATTAATCTAGAAAGGGAAGTCAAAAATGAAGTCGATATGCTCATTGATTATAATTATATGTTACTCGCATTAGCGTGAAAAAAAAAATATATTGAATTTCAGAAAACATGGTAAAGAAAGTGCAAGTTATGCGAAAACTATATATACTTATCTATATCTATCTAAATAAAATGTAAATGTTCGTTGTTATTCTCGATACAACATTGCAAGTTCTTCACTGATTGCTTTGTTATTTGATTAGAAGCGTTTTTAAGAACTTTCGGATTCGCGTGGCCGAGTTTAGCTAGTTTTGAATATTACAGAGAAGCAAAAAAATTCTGAAATTCTAATAATGGACAGATTAGGATAAATGAGTAGCTTCATTTATCCTAATCTGTCCATTATTAAATTGTCGAAGCAGCAACTTGACAATGCAATTAAAGCATTAAATAAATCTAACCTGAAATGCATAATTAATAAATAAATTAAAACATAATTTTGCATAAGAGCATGTCGTACTTGAACCCTCATGAAACTTCACAACCTTGAATAATTAATGGATAAGCTAAAATATATGCAATAGCATATCGTGCTTAAACCCTCGTGAAACTTCTCAAACCTGATAAGGAAACCCATAGAGAGAAGAAATAAGCAAAACCAGTTGAGTAGGGACCAACTTGTGAACTTTTCCTCGAATAAAGATAATAGACCTTTTTTTTTTCTTGGTTTTTAGACTTCTCTTGAACTTTTATTCAAGAAAACTTTTAGACATTTCTTCGAACCCCTGTTAAGCTAAATCATAAAATGCTATTCTTGAAAGAAAGAACTGACTTATCTATCAATTATTCAACATTCATCAAATTTTCACAAATAAAAAGGAAAACCGAACTCATATGATTTGCAATAAAAGCACACATAAAATTTTCAAATCGATCTTCACCTCTCTTTTTTGTTTCTTTGTAGGCTTCTCGTATGTAAAAGAAATGCCAAAATCAAATTATTTCCCGATTGAATTGACACAAAAAGGATAGCTATCTGTTCTTTTCAACCTTCTCTAAAAATATGAACATGTCTTCTTACTTCTTTATAAAAAAAATGATGTCAGCTTCGCTAAGTTATCTTTAGTTTTGATGTATGGAAAAAGAACTTATAATATATAAAAAGTCAACTAAACACTTGCCAACAATTTACTTTAATAGAAAAAAGCTATCTGGCAATCTATTATCTAGATTAATAATGGAAAACTTTTAGCTCAAAAAATACTGATCAAAACATACATCAAAAGCATTCTGTTAAATAATTCAAATAATTATGTACCCATTAAGTGTTATATATAGTACTGAATTTCGCTTATTCAATATCAATTTTAAATCGCAAAAATAATTGCAAATTAGTTCGAATCTGGCAATGCTATTATCTCTTACGTATGCAATTAAAAATATTGTACATTGCTATCAATCATTTGAAGAGGAATAATCAGTCAGTAACATGAAAATTGTCAACGGGAATGGAACATATCGGGATATTATTATTAGCATAATAGTTATCATAAAGTGTTACGAAATTTTATCTTGCAGTTCTAAGATAAAACCAATTTATAAACATCAATAATTTTTGGATCATCATACATTTCATATTTTTTCACTTCCCAAAAAAACTGTTTCTCAAAAATCAGACAGAGACCAAATTTATTCTTCTGGATCTAAAGGCTTGGCGATAAACAATAATGGCGCCGACATTAAAAATACCAAACTGAAATTAGACTAGTGTTAAGTCAAATTTTAGCAATTCATATTTTGCGCAAAAACTGTTATAATTTTAAAAAGTTTAGAGATTACTCAATCCAATCGTGAGTAAATCATGTGCTAACGTTTACTAATCCAGCAAAAAAAAGTATTAACTGAAGTTGGTCGAACTTATTTATCAAAATTAGACACAGAAATCTGGACATGAAAATGAGAAAAATGTGACATGTTGCGATAGAATTTTTATTAGAATCAGAGCTGCCAAGGCTTATAAATTGCACGTCCTTTCTTCCTCCTTAACTTCACTCAGCTAAAAATAAGAGAAATAAACTTATATTTATTTCACATTCTGTTTAGAATTCAAATTTGAAATTAATGCTTTTCAAGCAAAGACCACCAAAAAATGGAACAATAAAATTTAAAATTTAAACTAAAAAGTGAGTTAGTTGTCTTTAAAAATCGAAATATAGCAAAAATGGATGATAGTAAGAGAAGTAAAGCAAAAAATGAAAAATAAAAATAAATCTGAAGAAGAATCAAGCATATTATGAGAACAGCTTCCAACATCCTTTAATCATCCATAACATTCTGCGGTAAATCTCGACATAAGTTATCACGATAAAATTTCAAATGAGAAATATGTGATTAAAATAGCAAAAAAAAAGAAGGAATGGTAAAACATGAAAATTTGAAAACCGATATTTTCGATGATTTTCAATGGCAGGAAACAAAATACAGAAGAGGATATTAGAATCACAGACGAATTCAAGAACGTGAATTAGTGATTTTTGAAAGCTTCATTCATATTCCGACTCTAAATTAGAATATAATAAAAATCCATAGATTGAGGTGAACAAATTAGAGAAATAATTATGACATAAAAAAGAAAACCTCTTGCAAAGTCGTGCAGGTGAAATTTTTCTCGTTTTAATAGCAGAAAGCAATCCAATCTTAACATTCATGCATAAATCATAAAATCCTTTCTGCGATTTTTATTACATAGCTAGTAATAATGAATTAAAGCAAATAAAACATAAATAAATATTAAAGGCGAAAAGAGAGTTATGATTATACTTTAAATCATGCGACCACTCGATACTTTGCGTTTTAGTGGATAACATAACGTTAGCGAAATTATGATTGAAAAAAAAAGCAACAATAGAGCGAAATAACTAAAATAATTTAAGATTTGTAAAAATTATTTGGAATCTGAATATTTATTTTACTGAAAGATAAAAAGACTTGAAGTGAGCATTACCAGTGATAAGTGCCACCGGAAACACAAATATCACCAAGAAGTCTGAGCATGATTGCTATTATTACCTGTAAAACATGGCGTGCCACTTCAATATGTCAACAAAGTTCATAATGCTCTCCTTTGCCTCTCTCCGTCCTACGATACGTCACCGATGAAAAATATGGCTGAATGCTGGCTTGTCATTTCTATATATTGTACGTTGTGCATGGGTCCGCATGTTACATATTTCCTGGCCATTCCTGTCATGTATCACTTTCCTATATCTTTCCTCCCTTTCAATCAACCAGAAGGAATTAGTGTTCCCTTTCACATTTCAAAAATTTCTCAATCGATAGGACATATCACCAACTGAGATGAATCAGTCTTTTGTATCTTTAAATGATACAGATGAAAATGTGATTGATAAATCGATAATCACACCGTTTACACACTTCTGCAAGTAAAATGTTCGTTAAATAATAAACGATTTTATGATATCATTTGGCATAATGTATGAAATGAGATAAGCTACTGCTCAAATGAACTTCTACATAAAATATTTCACCTATTGCAATATTAATAAAAACTCATTCGAACCATCACCATCATTTATTTCATCAAATAAAAATTCAATTGGATTAAATAAACGGGAATATAGTGATGGTCAAATTTATTACCTCTCGCAATTCCCGACTAGTTTCCATAGAGAGGGTAATTATTAACTAAAAAAGTAACAACTCTCTATCAGAGCTCTTCACATCCCCTGCATCCTCAAATTCATTATGGACAGCATTCTATACCTACATTATTTTAATTGAAATCGATGAAGCAGACTATATATTTCCGAAATTCTTCTAAGTGGACTTACTGGACTTCAACCGCCGCTCTATCTATCATTGTAATCTATCATCTACTCTTCTATTATAATTCTGTCTTTCATTGCATAAATTATCAACAATTATGAGGATGTCGATGATGAAGAAATAATGTCGCTTTCATTCTGTAAAACGTTTCATCTATAATTCGATCTTATATGTTCTAACAAAATGATATACAAATTTATCTCTCTCACTGATATGTTATGGTTATCATTCACAGACGACACACTCCCTGATTCTGAAGTTTCGGATTATAATGCTCCTCACCGAATCGATAAGGTAATGCCTTACCTCTTTTGTGAATCGTCTAAGACAGATTGTGCTATTTTTCCAAGCACAATGTTCATTAACTTTATTAAAGCAGAATGCTTTAAATTTTCAAGAAGGCAAAAATTAAGATCATCAATAATTCCAACCATCTCTTATCTCTTACAAACTCTCTCTTCGACCCAGTTACTAACCTCACTAGTGCTGAAATTTGCTTTAAAAAATACAGCATTATTTTACAAATATATACCCACAGCATTCATTTACTAATTTTATATTCGTATATCAGGAAAATGAAATTAATGGCAATCGAACCAGTAATTATTACAAATAATAATTTCCAATCACTATTTTATGAATTACAGCAGAAAATTCTTTTCCAATCTTAATAAAGCCTGACATAATGCTTGACATAACGCATGAAATTTAGATTTTCCCAGATCACAGGTAGAATTAGGTACCTGTGGTTCGGAAAAATCTAAATTTTTTCTTCAGGAAGTGAAATTTACAGTGAAATTACAGATGAGCAATATTGCAACACACGTGTTTCTTCGTAAAATTGATAAAAAAACATTGTGATGAAGGAAGGAAGTGGAATGCAAGAACACTGATTAAATTAGAAGAATTTGAAGACATAGTTATTTTGAGATATAGCATACATAAATTAATTTAAAATCAAGCAAAGTAAAAATTAATACTGCATCACTTTATAGCTTTCATACTATAGGATTAATAAGACATGTGCGATTAGCAGATGCCCAAACAGTACAAATTGAATAATAAATTTTAAAACATTAAATTTTTTCAAATGCAATAAAATGAAGAAAGATGCAACAACAACAAAAAAAAAAACCTAAGTAAAAAAAGCATGAATAAAGGCTGTCTGAAAATGAATATTTAAAAATAAGTGTCTCTCTATTCAATCTCATATCGTGACTCTTCAAAGAAAACCAAGGGTTATTGGACTGATTCGAATTGAATTTCCACTAAAAAACAATTAGAACTCGACCATATCTTACAACGTCTAGTAATTATTTGAAAATAAAAAAACAATAAAATATAAGACAATGATTCAACGATTTTTTAACCTTATTTTTGGTTTAATGGAAATCGAATCCTGAACTTCCGGCAAATCATGTACAATATGCAATATTGAAGTAACAGTTTACTTTGCTAATTCATCTCCCTTAAATTGGTTCTCTCTATAACTAAAAAAAAGAATATATCATTAATTAATTGGTTTTCCACATAATTTTTTTTAGAAAATATATTAGTAATCATATGAACTGAATTAATCAGAGTCAGTGCAATGGAAACTACAATCCCAAATTCTTGACAGAAGACTCTTCTGAAAACTATGCTCTAAAGAAATTGACAAGATTTAAAAGATTAATGAAATGGAATGAACTTAAGAAAAATTTAATAGAAAGCACACACATCTTTTCATCTCTAAATTTTCAAAAAATTGAAGACTGAACCAAAAGAAAATTTGATATGAAAAAACAATTACATGACAAGCAAAAAGATACAATTGCCGAAAAATGCGGAATTACGATACATCATTCTCTGAAATACTTCTAGAATAGAAAAATGAAAATGGATGTAAATAAAATGCTAATCATTTTTCAAAAGAAAAAAAAAAAACTATTTAACTAATCAGTATTTGTCTGGATAACTAGCAATTATCTCCCTAATGTTGAATTCAATCTATGAGTTATATTCATGTAAGAAACATGACCAATCATTATAAAAACAGTACATATATATATATATATAAGTAATTAAAAAAGATATATAATATGATATAAATATTAAGTAATATGAAAGAGCAATAAGGACCAAATAATAATTGATATGACCGGAAACTCAACAATAACAAAAAAAAAAAAAAAAAAAAAGAAAATTATTAACAGCATAATATATAATAGCATGATGCATAACTACGGATTTGCAAAAAGTGAGCGTCTGATTTAATTTTTAAAATGAGCATTTAAAATTTATTCAAAAAAAGAATATTTCCATTTTTTCCCATCGAAGATTATTCCACGATCAATAAAAAAAGATTTAATATTAAAAAAACTTCGTATTTCTACTCTAAATTGTTTTTAAAATATCTAAAGATTTTCCATATTTCAATAAATTTTGCACACAGGAAAGATACCATTGAAATTTATATGTCTGTTCATAAAAAAATTTTTAAACATATCAAACATCATATCTAGCATAACTTGACTTCCACATTTTTTTTGAATATATTATGGATACCACTTGAAAAAGATTACAAAAATGCTCCAAGAAATTCTTTCAAAAGACTGATTCATCGATCTGTTTAAAAGAAAACTGCAGATCATGTGTTGTCATTCCAAGGCGGAAACGTCGAGACATATTACCGATTCCAGGTGCCGCTATCAATAATCGTTCACTACAGCAGAAAAAAAAGATTTTATAAAAGTGGGTTCCATCCAAGCTTAAAATCAGTATGCAGCTAGAACAAATTTAAACTATATACAAGAAAGATGGAGACAATATAGCAAAAGCTGAAGTATAAACTAATAAATATTTTTTTATTAGTTGACTGACCTGCACATTTCCATGGCATTTCGATATGCAGTACTAGTCGATACAGGATTAATGTTTGCAACATTGCACTGCAAACGATACTGTTTGAAAAGAATGTGAAACTGGAATTCATCCAGGCCTAAAATACGAAATTATCATACAGATTAATCAGTTTTGCTAAATTCAACTAATTAACTTTAGCACTTGTCTTACCTGACAATTTTGTGATTTGTCTTAATCCAAAACAACTTCAATATACATTCTCATATTTCTGTAATGTATCAATAGATTTCGTAAAATAATTCAAACATTGTTGTTGAATTTTCTTTTAGTAATTCATACATTAATAACAAACCTGAACTTAGCTGTTCAGCAAGAGCAGCACGAAGAAGTAGAACAGAGTGACGCGGTAAAGTTCGTATCAATTCAACTCGAACACTTGTAGATGCTTGACGAACAGCCTCCTGTACCTGAATATTAATATTTCAGAATTAACAAGAGAAAAGTCTTTTTTTTTCTTCTTTTTTTTGCAGCAAACAGCCTAATTCAAAACTTTTTGTAGCAAAGAACCTAATTTTTTTTTTTTTTTTTAAGCAAAGAGCCTAATTAAATGGTCACACATAAAAATATTTACATTTTTCATTGTAAGCTGCTCCTGGTTAGCACTGATCGCAAGTTGTGCAGCGTTTCGCAGGATATCTAGGGCTTTCCGTAAATCACCCGAGATAGCTGCCACCTGAAGAGTATAATTTGAAGGAAACTTGAAGTATAGAAAGTAAAATATGAACATCAGCTATTCATCCACACAGACTACTATTTTAAACCATTTTTATGAAAACATAGAAGTTTGTAAAGATCCTAACACATTCAAACATTTGGACTAAAATAACCTTCATAAGTAATAAGATGAAGATAATTAAACTACAAATATAAAAAAGCAATTTACTTTCATCTGCTTAATCAGTTTTCTTTTTTAGCTTATTAATCGTTAAACAAAACTATTTGGTTACTTAACAGAAATTACCTCACACTATTAATTTACTTAAAATTAACATACAAAGTATTTAACTTACTTTTCGGCTTGCTAATTCAATAGCTTCTGCTTCAACAGCAGTTGAACCATGCAGACGATCTCGAATGATATGTGCAATTTCGTCATGATCGTACGGTTGGAAACAAAGCCTATTAGCACCCTAGAATAAGATAAGCTCGAAAAGGAAGCAATGAGTTACTCAAATTAATTTAACCTTTATATTTCAATTATCTCCAAACAAATAATGATCTAATATGAAACCTGAGAGAAAAAATCACCAATCGGCTTGAAATGCGTTGCGAAAAAAGCCTTTCTGGAAGATCAAGAGTATTCGCAATTGCTATAATACTCACAAGTGATTCTTCATTCGCTGACCAATTAAATATATCGTAAATTATTTCCTGCTTCTTAGTGTTTAACAAATCTAGCTAAAAAAGATGCGTATATTCTATTATAGCAATATTCATGTAATTTTCTTTCAAGAATTCCACATATAAAGAAGATGCAAAAAAAAACCATAAGTCAACAATTTAAAGCAGCGTAGGTTCACACTATATGAAATGAATTATAGAAATAGGTTGGTGAGAAATCAACAAGGAGAGTTGACATAACATCTGCCTCCTATCAATAAATTGAAAAATCTTATAACACTATAACAATGCTCCCTCATCCTCTAACTTTCTTCAATCATCTTTTATCTTATGGTAACCTTCTTACTTAATTTTCCAAAAATTTGATGAAATAATCTTTGCCAATTTAGAATCAAATATTAGTTGGAAAATAAAATATCGGAATCAAATATCCACTATGAAAATACATCAGCTCAAATGTAAAAAATATCAAAACATATGTAAAAAAACATATGTAAAATATAGCTGTTCACCTCATCAACTAAAATAATAATTGGCAATCGTTTTTTGTCACGATATTGAAATATATCGTTTAATTTCTTTCGTGCTGTCCTAAAATAGCTTTAAGAATTATAAATTTCTTTATGGAAAACATTAAACAAAAAAACTTGTTCAGATAATTCTCTTACCACGGAATACAAATTCAATAATGATCGGAAAATGAGGGGGACCAAAAAACTGCAATAAAGTTAACATATTTTGAGAACTTTAAATAAGTGAAACAAATAATTTCAAAAAGATCAGCTTCTGGTGTTCATTGTAAAAAACCAAGATATGATGATCCAAATTCGCTTATAATCCAGTTAGCGAATCCTTTAGCTTTAGCTAGTCGGCTACAGTCATCTTTGAAAATATCGTATCTAGCACAAAGTCACGCAATTAACAGTGAAATGCTATGCAAACGATTGACAGTGCCGGTTACCCTGGCGAATTAATCCTGCAGATACTGCAGTGAGCTTAAATATAATATAAATGAATAACTTACTTTGGTGCGATTTTTTTCTTCAAACTGAATAAATGTTGATAAATTTCAACAAATATTTGTTTCGGATCTGACAGCTCCATCGCATTAACCATAACGAAATCGAATGTCGGAAATTTTTTAGAAGCTTTCAGGTGACGCACTGCCTGGAAAAACGTGCAACATTAAATTTTGGTGCTAAAATTTGAAAAATATTATATTCTAACTTTATATTTTAAAACATGTATTCCCATTCGCCCGATAATAAGACAGCAAAGTGCTTATATATGATTCATACATAAGATCAATATAAAAGATAATCTTTAAATTATCATTGGAGGATTAGAAATAAATCGGAAGTCATCAACATTATTAATATAATGTGCAAGTGACTTTTTTATAAAATCACCAGATGTAGGTTGAGTTCTAAATTGTAATTCTCTAAACATATATTTTCATTCACCCGAAGAGAGCAAATTGCTTGTTACCATTATCATCATCGAAATAAAAAAAAAAAACCGACCTGCAATACGGTTGCAGTTTTACCAGTACCTGGTACACCACTTATATATATTGCTTGTGAGATCGCATTATTTTTGATACATTCTTTTATAAATGCACATATTCGTTCAAATTCTGCCTTCCTACATGGTAATCGTTCCGGAATCTCAGAAGTATGCAAGCGACGATAAACTGCTTTCAGAGTTTCGACCCTCTAAAATCTTGAATCCGTTTAATCAGAAATATAAATACTTTGAAATCTTTTAATATATTGCAAAGATGAACTATTAACTCAGAAAATAAGGATAAAAACTAAGTATAAATTAAGCAAAAATATTGAAAAAATCTGTCATATTTCAGAATCAGCAATACAAATTACTCCTTCCATCAATTATGAGTTTAATACCTGTGTTGAAAAAGTGGTCTTCGGGCAAACATTCGAAATGACACTACATGTAGTATATTTATTGCTCGATTTTTTTTCTAAAGTAAAAGAAAAGAATATTTTAAACAATTTCATAGACATTCCCAACAATAACTTAATTAACAGATGGGATTAAAATCAAATTTCGATGGCTACAAAATCAACATAATGTTGTATTATCTTTATACTGAATTCTATTCATGTCACGGATGGTAGCGTATGCAATTTTACCGTGATGCGCATAATAATATATTGATGCATGGAATAAGCTGGGAATCTCAAATTATATTGATTTCCAAACATAATAAACATCACTATGAATGTTTTCCAGAATGAGAATAAATATAAAAATTCAAAATTACCTCTACTTAATCCTCTGCTTTCGTATTTTGAGTTATTTTGGATTTGTCTGAAAATTTGAAGCATAGAGACTTTTATTCTTCAAGGATTGTAAAACAAGTGAAATTTATAGAAAAATCATTTTCCTGAAATTTTCGGAATGCAACACACCTTTTTATTTTCCGATTCTTCTTAGAACAAAAGTTTGAATCAATTTCAGAATCTGAATCTATTTTATTAAAATTTTCCGATGTACCGGAAAACTCAAAATCTTGATCTCCATCATTGTCTTCAGGTTCACGTCCTGAGGTATCATACTAAAACAAATGAATTTCAGTTCCAGTCAAATTTCAGTCAAACGGTTCTTTACAATTTTAACATCATCCATATTGTTTCAAAATCCAAATTCTAACAAATGAATTACCTCATTATCGATGAATCTGGCTTCAGCAAGAATTTCCGTCCGTTTCATCATAATCAGTGGTTTCTTAAAATCATTCGAATGCATGCCATCAATTCGTTTAATAGGTTTGTCCATGCTCCTACTAACTTTTTTAGATTTATTATTTCTAGCTCTATTACCAGTGAAGTCGACCCTAATAACCGGCCTGGTGTTTTGCAGCTTACACACCGATGTCTTAGACAATGACAAACCATTTTTGTGTCCAGTACTATCAAACATCCCAGTCTTCTGTTTCCAAATTGATGATTTCATGGATTTCCAAGCTTCCGAAGGGGTCCTTAATTATGTTCTTGCAGATTTAAATACAACTCAAAGTAATTACAAAAAAATTTCCCACAACTTATTTGCAAATAG
Organism: Onchocerca volvulus; assembly: GCA_000499405.2. Lineage (NCBI taxonomy): Eukaryota > Metazoa > Nematoda > Chromadorea > Rhabditida > Onchocercidae > Onchocerca > Onchocerca volvulus. Next base: position 5,684,148 of record HG738139.1, on the reverse strand, counting down.
AAGGAAAATTTAATAGGATATCATTGAGTGTTAGATCCTTTCTTGCGTAAAGGAATTAAAGCATTCTGAAATTTCTAGTAACTCAAATTTGTAACTTACGAAATCCTTCTTTCACAAACTTTTGATGTTCCTGTCACCAATGGAAGTGATATTCGTGAAGAATGCAACACTCTTGATTTTACATTTTCAGAATCACTTTCGCTATTCTCATCTTCATCTTCGAATCCAAACTACAATAATAAACTATGCTGAAAACATTGAACCCTAAAATTTAAAAAGATTGGAATCAAACTTGGACAAATTTAAACCCACAATTTTCGAATTCTTCCAAAATTCTTAGTTATTTAAATAAATTGGAGAAAAATCTAGAAAGAAGTAGGACAGAATTTGCTCACCTTATTTAAGTTCTCGTCAAAATTAAAAGTTGGAACAAGCTTAACTTGCTGTAACACGTTTGATGACCGAGTCCGCTTATTCGGTGGTGAATTCAAGATGGATGAATCTTCAAAATATCCCCGTACCATCGATTTCGCTCTTCGTTTCGGCAAAATCTTTTTATTTGAAGTATTCTCATTTTCTGAAAGTGCTAACTGTAACATTCACAACAAAAAACAGAAATAAAACATGGACCAGTTGCTTGGTATTAAAGTTCTAACTGTCCTGTGCTTAGCTATCTCTAAATTTCCAACAACGTTGAATACAATAAATGATGAAATTTTTTTAGAATTTATTTAAACATTCTTTCCATATTTATAAATCTGTTTGGCTTCAAAATTTCAAAATTTGCCGGAACTCTACGATTCCTAAATTTCTAAAATTAAAGTCAAAAACGTAAAATAAAAAATTTAATAGGAAGTTCATTTAAAAAATCGGGACAAAAAAGGAGTTTATAGTTAACCGAAAATTGCTATACCTTCCTCCTTCATCACTAATCTGTTTGAAGCTATATTTTCGGATTTTTCATTCCATAACATATCCTTGTCAGTGCACATACCTGCAAACTCATTTACTCAAAACTTTTTTGAATTTAAAAGTTTTAATATTTCTGTTTAAGAGTGAGCAAATCCGAACAATACGAAGATATTTTCAATAAATGTATCGATTGATGTTATCTTTCTTTGATTGTGTAGGCTTAACTGTCCATCAGATCTCTGAAAATGTTAGTGGAATCAGCTGAAGATAACAGCAACTGCGCCCTATATGAGAATTCTGGATTGTCTCGATGTAAAGCTCAATTTTTCACTACTTCTGAAACAATTATCTTGCTATACAAAATAAATAATTATGGGAGAATATCCAAGCAAATTGATCACTGGATTATTCTTTCTTTGTTGCTAATGGAGAACAGTGGTTTAATTCTTGATTATCGATTTGCTGCAATCGCTACGTCCTTCTGGATCATTGTAGAAAAACTGTCGCTATACCGGTGTAGAAAACTCCGAACTGTTGCTCGGTCGAAAAATAATTGTCGTAGAAAACCAAACTGCCTCAGTCCCAAAATCCGGACCTTTTAAATCCTGTCGCCTCATGATAGGTCGATCTCGCTTTGTTTATCTGTTAATTGGACTGTTGCACGATGAAATGTGTATCGTTCTGGCGGGAAACATGTTTATCGGTTTGTTGGTCCATGAAGATATTTCAAACGCATCTTGACTTTTAACTCTCCTTCTTATAAGTCATCTTTCGGATTTTTCCGATAATATTGTAGATGGATAGGTTAGTCAATGAAATTTATGTCATTAAAAGTAAATGAATTAGAATTGACAAATACTGAAAGTAAAAGAAATAGGAAATGAATGATATGAATAGTAGTAATATATGAATGAATAGAGAGACTAATGGCGAAATTTAATTTATCATTTTCATCTGAAAATTAACAACCATCAAATATGATTTATATTGTCATTTTATCGTATTTCCACTCCAATTCTCGATTGTTTGAATCCATGAGTAATTACTTAATTTTTGCACATTTTTTTTCTTTTTTTGTGGAAGCATCATAATATTAATAATGGCATAAACATTTTAAAAAAATGCATTAATGGATATGTAAAATAAGATGAACTGATGTTAATGATGTATGATCGAAGAACTGTCCTATCACGTCAAAACATTCATTTGTTGATCCTTTCTAAAAATATCACGTGAAGTCTGGAATTCTTCATACATTGAAAAATCAAATAACTCCATCAAACACTTCATCACATAAAGGCGCCAGTTTTCCCCAAAAATTCCCATAGTGATCTGAATGCTGAAAATAGCTGATATCATATAATACGGCTCGGCCTTCTTTTGTCCCGAAATTTCTCGGTCCTTCCTTTGGGATGTTAAGGAGCGGGTTGCATGGTTCAGATTTTCTGATCTCTCGCACTCCATAAATCCCAATCTCTCATGTTATCGTTACACCATCAATGATTCTAAATATTTACATGAGCAACGTTATAGATTGAGCTTTTAAAGCTAGCAAGTAACGCCTCATTGGCTCAGGGGCAGAGCGTCTGTCTAGTAAACAGAAGGTCGCTGGTTCGATTCCAGCATGAGGCATCGTAGGACTCAATATTGAGTGTTGCTCCCCGCAGTTTTTGTAAAACATACTTGAACAGCCAACATATTTTCGTCCTGCTTTCGGAGTTTTGGATATTTTGAGTATTCAAATTTCAAGTATTTCTCATTTTTGTCAGCAATTCATTGAAATGGACATTAGAAGTGATGAACAATAATTTCCATTCTTTTGCCAGCAGCATTATTAAAAAATCTGAATTAAAATAGCTTTAAATACAAACAATATAAGATTTATTTCCATGCACGCAAATTCTCACCACTGATTTCAATTTGAATGCATTATCATATTATTATTAGTACTCGTTCAGCTAACTCATCATTAATATTCTTCTTCCTTCTCTTCTTGTATTATATTTTTAACTTTGCTGGTATTTCTGTCCAATCTTCGAGATGACACAGTCTTGGATTCTAGAAAAATTCAATAAGATTTGGCAGAGATTCAAAGAAATGTTTATGGAATTTGCATTTTTAATTCAGACCACCAAATTAGGGTTTATTTACTCAAATTGATGTTTGATGTCGCAAGAGCAGAAAATAAAAGACTTCGGTACTTATAGTGTCTCTTTAAAGAAACCAAAAGATTGAGCTTAATGAGCTTAATCGGTATGTTTACATTAGATTAAATAATTTGACTTTAATTATTATTGTCTAAATTCATATTCGTCTTTACAGACATGATAAAAGAAACCTATCACATTCTTTAAATGAAGCTTGCTTACATTGCAATGAATCGATATTGTTAATAGAAAAATAAAAAATTGAAAATTGTTGGAGAAATGTACAGCCGAATCAGACGTTACGTTGGCATCGGAAAACGCGTTGCATTGAATCATGATGAAAACGATCCCCGCAATAACGGATCCGGAGAAAAAAAATTTGTGCTAACATTGATCTTACAGTCTTCTCATGACTATTCAATTTCTTACTGTATTTTGTCAGCATAGGATGATACAGTGGAAAAAATTAAAATTCTAAGAATCTGCAAAATTGATAATTTTCAAATCATATTGAAGCAATAACAGTTGGAGAAATAATAGAGAAGCATGATGATTTATTTATTTTGTTGAAAGAAAGAAAGAAAAATATATAATTCTAGCTGAGCCGTTGTTTGACTTTTTTTTTTTATTTTTTTTATTTTTTTTTTTATTAGACACGTTAAGCCAGCTTTTAAAACCAAATAACCATGGAAGTTAGTGGAGCTATCACAAATTTGAATGAAGTATTGCAAATCATCCCAACTAATCTATTTCTAAAATAGTAGTGACATGCGACAGCGAAAGATATTAAATAGCAAAACCTATGAAGGTCAAAATATCAGCGTTAATTGCTACAAAAATAGTTGAGAACGTTTCAAAAACTTCATTAGGATGAGCATAGTTTTTTAAGCATTTGGGTAATTTCTGTCCGCCATCACCTAATGTAACTACATGAAAAATGCAATTTAGAAAAGATGGTTTGTCAAAAAGTGCGGTGGACAGAACTATTATTAAAGCAACTTCTAGATCATTAATAAAGCTGTGATTTTTTCATCATGCTAATCTCCATTGTATATTCTACGCAACTAAAAAATTAAAGTAAAAAAAAATGAAATAAAAAACTGGAAAATTTCTTTTCTATTTCGGCTTTCGTTAAAATTGTTAGACAACAGAAAACTACGACATGCAACAAGTAGATGTTACAATTTCAATTTATGAAACACAAAAAAATGACTTCTTGGATTTATTATAAGGATATAACATTGCAAATGATTTAGTCAAAAAATGAAGTTCTCTGTCATTTAAAAAAAAAAGAAAAATCAGTAAATCCTCTCGACAAATGAAGCGACAAATCGGAAATCCTTAAAAGAAACTCAATAAATTGATAATTTCTACAGCTGATAATGGCAACTGTTTCTACGATACTATAAAATTTTCTAAATCCATAAAGGAACTTTTTTGGGGAAATTTCTACAGCAGTAAAGAAATATGTCAAGAAATAAACGGATGGAAATTTTCGACGACATGAAAAATGAAATGGCATCATGAAGAAAGATCATTTGTAAAGTGTAAAGAAAGTAGAACTTGCATATACAAAATTCAATTAATTTTAATTAATATGATATTTGATTATAAATTGTAACCTGTAGCTATTATTAAAAACTAAGTATTTAGTCGAAAAATTAAATTCACAAAAAAGGAAACAATTGAAGGAAAAACAAAAGTATATTTGCAGTTTCTGTTGAAAATGTATTCAGCATCAAAATCATATGCTTTTCTATTTCCGATTTATTCCTTCGTAAAATAAGAAATTATTCAGCATGATTATTGCAGTGATATTTAAAATAAATGCAACTGAATTGAAGTCGATATTATTACAAAACAATTTTAGACAAAATTTCGCAATTTTTCTAATTTAACACTTTGACAAGAAACTTAAGGTCCTAATTTTTTAGAAATGATAAAACTACACAATCATGTCAAAAAAACTATTGAAGCAAAATTTTAAATTCGTTACAGATAACGTGGAGTAATTTTATCAAGTAAAGCATAAATCTAACATATTGATTAAAAAAGTTTGTTATTGGCTGCTAAAGGATTTTGTTAACCACATATCGAAGACTATTCGGGAAGATTAGTTCAATTTTCCAAAAATTCATTTCTTATTCGAAAGAAAGCATCATCCTTGATCTCTCCATTTCTTTTCTAATTAAAACCAAAAAAACTAAAAAAAAAAAAAACGTTGAAAACATCAAAGACATAATTGTTGCTGCAGCAAACACATGAAATTTCATTTAAGAGCAGAATGAAAATTCCGTAAAGTCCAACTTTGATGGACCAGGAAAGCGTTGGGCGCTTTGTGCAGCACTGGACATTAAAGGCGGTAATTGTACACCGGATGAAACGACAAGTGATAACGTCTCTTGTCCGATACGTTGAAATCGGGCAAACATTTCAATCTAAAAAATAAGTTCCTGGTTAAATAATTGAAAAAAGAAGAAAAATGGGTCAAAAATTGGCAATAAGCTGTAATCCGGTCAAAATCGGATGAATAAAATCGTAAGGCTCGAGAATTGTGAAATAAAATCCTTCAACGTTCTCGAATTTTAATTTTCTTAAGTGCATGAAACATATAAAATGGATTTGAAAAATGAATTTTTTGAAAATCATCTTGCTAAACATATGCATTAAATTGCTAAAATTTGAAATTTATCTGCAAGAATCCAAAAAAAATTCCATAGATTACTTTATTACTTTTTTAAAACTTTTTGTGATCGAAAAAAAAAAAGAAACCCAATTATCAAATAGAATAGTTGCGTTCATTTTGTCTGACATTTAAGTTTTACTTCCCGAAAAGAAATGAAAAATGAATTTTTGTGCGACATTTTCACTCACTTGGGCGATAATTGTTTGCAACTTTTTGGTATGAGGTGGTGAAGAATTGCAACAGTGATCTTTCAATGCACTCGTTATCGTACCCCGTAATTTATCAACTGCTGCGTCTGAGCTAAGTAATTCGCCACCACATTCTGGAATTTTTTTTTAACTACAGAAAGTTTCCATCAAAATTTGAAAAAAAAGACTCAATTTGAATAACTCTAATTTGTGAATTCAACAATTCTTAATTCAAGGTTTGTTTTTAGTTGTATTTTTTATTCAGATAACATATCTACATAGAGAATAATTTATCAGTTTGATGATTATTATAAAAATCAGTAACCTTTTGTATTGAGAAATTGCAAAGCAAGTAGAGCGGAAAAAGATGGTGAGTCCCACTGTATGACTTGTTGAAATCGTTTAGCCTCTTCTTGCATTAAACTGAAAAGTAATTTCAACGGTTGTGGTACTGCTGCTATATCCACTTCGATCTGCTCCATATGTAAGCTATTACTTTCAGTCCATCTGAAATTTTCGCAAAATTTCAAGAAATTTAAGTAAAAATACATAATAAACTATTTAAATGCGGACTTTTATGATAGCATATGAAAGATAGCAGGAAATGGTAAGTTGAAAAGTACATGAGAAAACTTAACCTATCAGCTTAGAAATTGAGCAGTGAAGTTGAAAAAACTCCGTTTCGTAGACCATAAAATAGAATTTATTAAAAATGATACAATTATTCAAATTTCACTTTTTTTACTGTTTTGGATAGTTAAATTTTTATTATTCTTTTGCAGAAAATCATTCCGGTAATTCTTAAGTTTCGGATAATAATTGGAATAATAAAGTTCTAAATTTTCTACTTAACCATAACATTCTCATATTAACTCAATAAAGATAATCAGCAATAAAAATATAAGCATTAATAATAAATGACCCATAGCAAAGTTTCAATGCCAGTAATGCAAAAAAGTTGCGTTCAATCAATTTAGTAATATCATTTTGAGATATCTCGGTCGAATTCGGTATTTTTTCCACGAAAAGCAACAAGAAACGAAATTCCTCGTCCATTGCAGACAACAATTGCTCCGTGCTACCGTTCTAAACTAGTGAATTGAGTGAATTGATGAACAGATTCTAAACGCATCGAAAGCATTCGTTTGTTTATAATTTGTCACGTTAAGATTCATCTTTAAAATTCATTGAACAGTCACGTAAAAAAAGCTACGATCACGTAAGAAAAGGGGCGAACATATAGCGTCGGTGTGGCAATTGTTTTCGATTCGACATATGCTTTGTTGATAAGCGTTAGCAGTGGAAGTGGTGGACTGGGAGGATCGTCCGAATGCTGAACTTTCGTTTTTGAAGGCAAGCGACCTCGTCGTCCCGATAAGCTACCGTACCGAACGACTACAAAAAAAGAAAAAAAAAATGAAGACGAGAAGAATTCAGCATAAGGATATTACTGCTCTTTTAGCTTTTTTACATATTTTACTTATAAATAATTTACCTATTGCTAAAGATAGTTCTTGGTAATTCAACTGAAAAAGAGTATTCCCACCAAACTACAAGTTCATTTAGCAATATATCCAAAGCGTTGTAATCTTATGTCATTGTGGCAACGATAGTGAAAGCGGCGAGAAAATATCATTTTGTCAAATCCCATTAGTAAATTCAATTTCAATCAATCCAATTCTTAATAGAGACATTGTTAACACTTTAAAAATTGTCAACTTACCCTCTTTGACCATACCAACTGCGATGCATTTCTGGAAACGGCAATATTGGCATCGGCTACGAAATCGCTTATCGATGGTACAATTTTTGTTACCCGTACATACATATTGCGCCTTCTTTTGGACCGTTCGCTAGAAATTTTTGCGCGAATTGCAATTATTTATATAAATTAATTAAATTTAAAGAAAATTTCCAGTCGAATATCACAGTATTTCATTGTAAAGATATTATCCACTATGATGATTGTGATCATAATATTATAAATCATTTTTATTAGATGTGAATGTATCAAGTTATCACGACAATTTAATTAAACTATACATGACATCTGTTTAGTGAACATCCTGACAGCTTTGTTGATAGCTCATAGATAATCGTATCACAGTAGTGATAACTTTATCCCCAAGTATGATCTTAATTTATACAGTACCTTGAAAAATCCTTTACATCCTTCACATGTACGAGCTCCATAGTGTTGGCATACAGCACGATCGTTACAAACGGCACAAAGTTTATCAGATGATAATGATTCATTGGCAGGAGAAACAGCTTGCAAATTCGATGGACCATTTCTAAAAGTATCACTTACAGTATCGAAATTGAAATTCCATTTAGGAATAACATCTGTCTATTGTAATAATAATAATGACAATAAAGGATTGGGAGAAAATTAATAAAAATAAACAATAATATATTTTTGTATTATTACTTGCTGTGATTGCTATAATCTTTGAAGATGGTACACTGATCCGCTTATCAATTTAGACGATAAAATAACCTTTGGAGCAGAAGAGGAAACAAGAGGCACCTTAAGGATTGTTGGTTGGCTCGATGATGCTCGGAAGTTATCGCTGTTGGTACTACAGTAGCATATGGGAACTGGAATGCAGTTGTTGATTGGTCTGAAATTTCACTGAAACCTCAAGTCTGTTGTCTGAGAGATGCATTAATTTAATTATTGAGTTTCTTATTATCAGATCCTTCCCTTCCCTTTTTTCATTATTTTTTTTCTGGAATACAGTAACAAACCAATTCGTTGATGAGCCGGTGGTGGTTGCGAATGTGTTGGATCAACAAACGATGATGTAGCAAATCCAGGCGATGCAAATGATGATTGCATTAGTTCCGGTTGCTGACTAGCTATCGATGGTCGAGGGAATTCAAATCTGAAATTAGTCTCTCTTTAAATTGTCTAAATTGAAAAATTTAAAAATAAGGAAGTGGAGAAGAATGGGTTAAAAATTAAATTTTCAAGTTCGAGCAAATAACTCAAAACTAATAGATTTCGTACGGATAATGTTGTCCTATCAAAGTCATACATTGGAGCATAGCACTATTGATTGCTTATTTTCTCTTTTCATAAGCTGCACTCTCCAATCGTGTTGAACCAGATGATATTTTCATAAATTTGTGAAGATTCTTCAACAAATGCATGTTGGCTACCGTATGCTACCGTTTGTACACTCATAATGTGTATGCATAGATAGGGAGGGAGGCAGTAGTGCGTGTTGCAACAGACGATGATTCGAGCCTTCTGAGCAGAATTATGGGTTACATGAGGTCAAGAAAGGTTGGAATTCAGGCTAACAAGTTATAATCCAACCTGTTCCTTACAAGATGTCGACTCATGTCGTATATTACGGATAACAAACTTTTTAAGTTATGGACAAGTCTCGAAATACTTCTGTAGCAATGATCGAAATGTTAAACCACAAAGTAATTTAATTTTTTCTTTTCTTGAAAAAAATTTTATGATAGAAATCATTAAAGAAAAATTAAACAGATGTTGTATGCAAATGAAGTCGTTGCTAACAGAAAATTTATAATTTTAAGGAACATCTCATGAATTTTTTCTCAGGATATTCGAAGACTTATAAAATACAATTTTAATTACAATTGATGAAGTAATTCGTTATCAGTGTGTATCATATAGTTAATATATGATTTTATCTTCGCTTGTATTGTAGCATTCTTTTAAAAAATTGCATAAAAACAAATAATATAACTAAATTGATGCAAACCTTTTCTCTTCTACGCTAACAAGTCATCTAATGTTGCGAAGAAAATATTATGAAAAATCAATAAGACATCTAATTATTATCATGAAGATCGCTAGAACTTCCAATTATTATCAGAAAGATAACTAGGGCCGTCCAGTCATTCAGCCAGCACATCTTTTTACTGATATCATTTTGATTATCATGAAATGTCTAGAAATTTGTCCTACTATATTGCATTCTTACATTTGCGATAATTAATTTTATTCAGATCAAATTCTTTACTGACGTGAAAAGAACATTTCCTATTCTTTTCGGATAAAATTACTGAAGAGAGTGAAAAAAAAACGTCCTATACTGTCTATCAATTGTTCAAATTCCAAAAAAATGATCATTTATGAAAGAAATGCTCCAGCATAAAATATGTTTCATCATTTTGGCATTAATCTTTTATTTTTGAAAAACTGTCTTCGTGGACGATTGTGAAAACTTGTCCGAAATTTCCAATACAAGTAATAGTTGAACCAGCCTAAATTGACTTTTAACCTGTGGTTTTCTGAAATAAAGCCACTGCATACTCATTTTTATTCATAATGAGCGCTAAAAACTTTAAAAGATGAAAGTAAAATTCAAAATAAATGCAATTTTCGTGCATAAGTACAGTTATTCATCATGTCTTCCTATTTGCATTTATAAGTTGATTCAATGATATACAAGAATCTCTCTGAATATCCATAATTTAAAAGATTTCCAGTCATTCTGAACGTTGTAAGTCATTTTTGGTTCAGAACTGCTTGTACTGAATAAGCTTAACGGATTCTCAAGACAGCTTTTCAAAGAAACATCATTATTTGATGAAATTAAAATATTAACGCAAATCTTACCACTTATTTTAAAATTTATGGAAAAGTCAAGGGATGAACAAACAGACAGAAAATTTTCAAATCAAAATCCTAATTGAATGAATGACTTGCTGAAGACTAACTTGGAAAATCATGAAAGAATGAAGACAGAAAGAAAGTTGAAGAAAAGTTTGAAATGAACAAATGGGGATGCTAACAAGCCAAAGTGATTTATTATTCTCTTTTTCAGTAAATTGCATTCATGTTAATTTTCAATATCTTCTTTTGAAATGAATATTTCTACAGACTTGACAACTAATGAAGGAAATAGAAATTAAGCCTTCGACGTTTATATTAAGCTTGTGAGTTTCAATTATATTTGAATTTATTTCAATTGTACTAATGTAAGTGGGTAATACAAGAGTAGTTGCAGTTTTCGTATCGCTGAAGTTCGCTTAGAATTATTCTAATGCTCATTTAATGCTTTGTGTTTTTTTATCAATTACTATTCATTTCGTATTTATTCTCAACTGAGAATTGCTTCTGGACAATGATTCAAATAATTTTTTAATGTAAGTTCACAACGGATAATTAGATAACAAGGCAACTCATAATGTCAGTAGTGCATTTGAATTATTTGTGAATTTAGTCAATTTGATTCGAAAACTTTCGGAAAAAAGACGAAAGCTTTGACGATAACAATAGAATGACCAATGACCGTGAAGAACTGCGTTCTGCAGTCAAGTTTCATTCAGCATTTAGAAAGAACGAATGAGGTGGTGAAGTTCAAGAAATATGTGCCTCAGATGGTAATGAAAGAAATCGCTATTCAAAGAAATCAATGAGGTATATCATGAACTGTATTTTCTTCAAGTGAAATTCGTCAGTAAAAATATTTCAGTTCCTAACCAGTAGCAATGTATGTATGATTGATGTGACAACAATGTATCAAAATCTGAATAAATTGGGTTCAAAATTTTGCTTCATTCACCATATCCAATTGCCTCGATAACCTTTTGTCAGAAAATACTTTCACAATGGGCAGGATGTAGAAAACCGAACTCTTGAAAGTTCGTTGAATCCCGAAGAATACTTTCTATGCTACAGGAATATATAAACTTATTCCTTGCTAATAAAAATGTATTGATTGTCATCTGTTACTTATAATAATTTTAAATTATGATCCGAAAGTACAATTACAAAAATGGTCACGCTTTCTGATTTCTTAATCATTTTTTTGTGATTATACTTTCGGATTATAATTGAGTAATGTACTTTATGACGTCTTAGAAATTCCTCTGTCTTACCGATTTGCTAAAGACTTCTGTAGTTTCACAGATGATTCGCCGTTGTTCAATTCTGAATGGTACATTCTAAACTGATTAATTGAAGAAAGCAAACCCCGAAAAGAAACTGTGCATTGGATGTTGATAAGCGGTAGTACCAGCGGATGGCACAAAGAAATCTCTATATGTGGCCGTGGAAACAGCTGAAGTGCTGATACTAGTTGACGGTTGTGGTTGCAACGGAATTCCTTCACTTTTCACGCCAGGAATATACTTGGGATCCATGAAGGATGCGTCACCAAGACGTGAAATATTTGACGTTGAACACTCCTGAAAAATATTATGTAATTTAGAAATTTGCACCAAAATTAGGTTTTAATGCATTTTAACTTCAAGTGGGATTAATTTGATGAAAAAAAAAAAAAACGTCAATTAACGTCAATTAATTAATGGAATTTTTCATCCTTTTCCTTTTTTGTCTTCTCATTTTTGTAGTTCCCACTCTTGGAAAGAAATAAGATTGAAAGTATTTTTTTGCATCAAAAATATTGATGAAAATTCAAATTATTAATAATTTTTTGAGTCGTTTATTAAAATAAATGAATCTAAAGCACTCCATTTGCAAACAGAAACATTCATTATCACATTTTCAAGTTTTCTGTAATTGATGTGCAAAATTTATACTTTTTGATTTAAAAATAATTATTGAAATTATTAACTACTGTTTGATATAAATTATTATCATTATACAATTGAACGTGTCATTTGTTGAAATTGTTTTGAAATTTCACTACTTTTTGTTCTATTTATAATGATTATTATTAATATTCTTTAAGTCTAACTATAAATCATTTAACTAACAGATTAGTTAAAAAATAATTTGATGGCACACATCATTGATTTCTTCCGATAACCTAATGATCCTCTTTTTATTTTTTCTCAAATTGAAAAAAAAAGTTGATAAAGAAAAATAATTTTAATTAGAACCATTGTTATGTTATAACTAGAGATCCGAATTGAAAACAGATTTCATGATTACAAATAACGAATTTTTCTTCTTTTTTTTTCTTTTTTTTTTCTGAAAAAACTGAGAAGGGACTTTTTCTTGTCTCTTAAACATTTGTTCATTATTGATTTCGAGTATAAGAATTACTGCAAATGACGACGATAAAGTTATAAAATGAGTTAAGAGCGATATGTTGAAGTAATTATCCTTATTTTAATAGTACAAAGAAGCATACTTATCAAAGTATAAACTTCCTTATTAATCCTTTAATACAGATTGATTTTTCAAACATACGAAAAAAAAAATCTGATTTTGATTTACATTTTTGACTAAGCTATCTTGCAGCAATATAAGCATAAATTGCTCGAAACTTTTAAAATCAATTTAAAAATATAGATTCATAAAAACAGTTTTTGGATACGAGCAAATATCATTATAAAAAATAAGTAGCCAAGCTATGCAACCAAATCAGGACTAATTTACCGAAACGTATCGAACGAAACTATCGAAACTTTTATCGAAGTCTCAATTGAAACTTCCATCCCATTTTACTATCAATAAGACATCACCAGTAAACTGGAACAGATAAAGAAGCCATAAATTCTGTTAGAAGACAGAAAGATCTAACCAATGATTATATAGAATCATCAAAACCAACTAATCATTTATTGGACGATACTAATATTAAACATCGATTTCCGAAAAAATTCTCACAATCTAATTAATTTATTCTTTGCAAATTATCATTTTCTAAAAACTGATAATTAGGACTATTCTCCTTCAACAGTTAACATAATATTTTGCTTGAAAGGAATCACACCGGGATTTTGGAAATGTATTTTGTTGCTTTTCGACATTTATCATTCAATCCTTGCTCTTTCTGAATCACATTCACATATACAAATGGCATCTGATAAGAAAGTATTATTTCAAGATTTGCGAAATTTCCGCATTAAAGAAATTTCGGAAAGAAAATAAGCAGTCAAATAAAATTTCTATGAAATTTTGCAAGATTCCCCTAATTATTTAAGAAAAAGAGATCTAAACAATTCTGCAATTCAGGAAGTCTTGCAGCATAAATAGTGAATGAATAAATTAGAATGATTTGATTAAAATAGGATTATCGAAAAGTTTGCCAGAGATTTGAATGAATTGCGAATGCATCAAAAAATATTATTATAAATTATCGGTAGTAGTATTTCAAAATTCAACATGTGCAATAACTTAACATTACTAGTTGATTTTTTCAAATCAAATATTTGTTTAAATTGAGATATTTATTAAACATCAAGTGTACTTCATTCATTAAAAATAACGTGGGAAAAAGAGTTTAAACAAAATGAAATGTAAGAAAATTAGAATTTCGAAAGACCAATGTTTAATTTTCAAGTATCATTGGAAGCATTATCCATTTCCTTGTATGCTAGAAAATAAAATGGAATAGATGACATAAACAATGTATTGAAATTGAACTGATGATCTTTAATACAAGAAAATGAATGATTTCAATGATACTTGGAAATCAAGTCTTGATCTTTCGAAATTCTAATTTAAGAGACAAAATATGTTGAAAAACGAGTGCAAAGTGAGAGAAAATAACAAATGATATAAATTAACCATATATTTTCTGGAAAGAAATTGAAATTTCCCTCTCATATTTCATAAAGTATTCATTCATAACATATTTAAATACATGAAAAAGTTGTAGCGAATAGAAAAATGGGTAGGTGGAGAAGGAAATCAAAAATCAAAAGCAGAAGGAAGAATCAAGAGAATCAAAATTAAAACGATGATTGAAACGAATGTCACAGTTAGTTTGGAAACAAGTTGAATAATTTGAGAAGCAATTCATTCACCGCAGCTACCTTATATTAGTTATCATTGAGAGAGTGCATGCATGCATGCATGCATGCTTGCAAGTAATAAGCATGTATAATGGTATATGTATGTGAACCAACATTTAAAGAAGAAGATGAGAAGGAAGAAACTAAAGCCGAGAACAGAAAAAGGACGATAAGCTTGTCATTATCCTAGAAAGAACAAATCATCCTTCTCGCGTAATGAAAATGATGACAGATAATGTTTGCATCGTCTTCCTTCAACTTCTAACTATTTTCTCTTCATCCAGATGGATCTTTTACTAAGTTATGATCAAAAATGCAATAAAACGTGCGTGAGCAAGAATTGAATCACGCACGTAAAAGATGCATTCCGTGATCGAAGAGAAATAGAACATGATGATTAGACGTGTCGCATCTGAGTGAACAATAATTAAGACGTGCTATGAAATAGAATATGACGTAAAAGTTTGAAATAAATCAAGAAAACAGTATGCTATGGTTAAGCTTAGATGAATTTTCACAATTACAAATCTAGAATAAAACGTGTATGAGGAAGAATCGATCTGAATCAACCTAAGGTACTATTCAAATTTGAGAAATTATTGTTTGAGTAATTTTACTGAATGAATAAATACAATTTGTATGCTAGGTAAATAAAATGATTTATTAACAAGTACGGAATAGCAGAATATTTTTACTTGCTAGCCAGTAGCCAATAGGCCAGCAAGCTTATTAGCCACTAGTCCCAGAAAATCAAAGTTAAAGATGAAGAATTCTTCCAGAACCATGACCCAACCGATCATAGACATTCTTTCGAATGATTTGGAATACAGGTGGGAATACAGGTGCGAATAATGCTTATAACTAATTCGTTTGCCCTAACTGTTTGCTTCTTCATTTCTCCTCCTCCTTGCTTGCTACTACAATTAGCATCAGTACCACCCTTCATTTATTCAAATATCATTTAATGGAAGCCAACAAATTCATTGTTTTTCCTCTTCTTCTGTCTTTTAGATTCTGCTCGGTGTGTTTCATACAAATGTGACGGATGCGATGGCGGCGGCTTCTTCTTTTTAATATGAAAAATTGAAATTAAAAATGAAATTTGACTGATTTTGAATTCCAATTTCTATGTGAGTAATTTCCTCTTTTCTGAAGTCAGGAATGTACTGATTCGATACAATTTGCTTCCTTTTTTTTTTTTTCCTTTTAAAATTCTTCTCGAATGATAATTTTGATATAATGTAAGGTTTAAAATTACGTTAAATGGAATGTTCAATAACTAGTGTATAAAAAACATCACAATTTTTGATATTTCAGCAACATAAAAAAAATAATCGGCGCATATGATGGTGATTGTAGCGGATTTAACTTCGGAAGATAGTTAGGTGTTAAACAGACGAGCTGGCATGTGATCTCACTTCAGAAACATCGCAAAAAAAGTCCCAGTGACTTTGATATGGGACCTCAAAACATCGAGAATGTCGCAATAAAGTTCCTAATGACCTCAGAACATCGGGAATACTGCAGTAAAATCCCAATGATATCGGTAATTTCAATAAAATTCCT
Source organism: Onchocerca volvulus (assembly GCA_000499405.2). Classification (NCBI taxonomy): domain Eukaryota; kingdom Metazoa; phylum Nematoda; class Chromadorea; order Rhabditida; family Onchocercidae; genus Onchocerca; species Onchocerca volvulus. The sequence continues at coordinate 5,667,952 of HG738139.1, read as the reverse complement.
GTGAGATAAGTCGATGATGCATTGCATGCTATGTTTCTTCTAAAAAATGATTTTAAACCTATGTTATTTTTTTCAATCAATTCATACCTAGATTTTCTTCAATTAATTCTTCTCAAAACAATAGTTCTGCTTTATCTGCGACGACACATATCAGAAATCTCTGAAGAATTGTTGATTGAAGCAAAATCCATATATTTCTTCATTCTTCGTATAAATACCATTATTTCACCTACAGTATGATGAATGACGAAAATCAGCTTAGAATTAAATACTCTTTGCAAAGAACTAATCATCCACAATTCCATTCTCAAGTTTTTAGTCTTTTTCTAAATAATGTAAATTTGATAGTGTTTGAAAAAAAGATTTACAAATTGACCCAACCATAGAGTAACTGAGATTTCTTTAAACAATAATTCTCATAGAGTTAGTGATAAATAGTTTGATTAGTATATTTTGGCTTAACTTGTGCATGCATCTTAATCAGAAAATCTTAGGAAATCTTTGGAGAACAAAATAAATTAGCTTATCCTTATTTCATAATATAATCGATTAAAACTTCCTCAACAAGCAGAAGAATTATTTAAAAATTTGTTTTTGTGCAAAGAATGCGAAGACTTAAATACTGACATAATTATAATTCAGTAAGATTTTTTCAATAATTTAAATCTTCGATTCTGAACAAAAAAGAATATTTCTATACCTTACTGACTGATAACACAATACATCAGAATCCTGGAGTTGACATAGCACGTTCCAGTCTTCATTGTAGCTGCAATTGATTTCAGATGTCCGATGATTGGAATGAATGATACAGGAGTTCCAACTGATGCGAAAAATAACATGTTGAGAAAAATCTAATTAATTAGCCAATTGAACTAAATTTGATAGAAATACTGTATCGTCTTTTCAATAGAAGCGATATGTTTGCGACATATTTCTGCAACATCTGCATAATTACATGCAAAGATATTTGCATGTCAAATAACGCATGGAACATGGTAAAATTTCATTTCAGTAGAAGAAATATTGTAAGTTAAACTTGGGTAAATGAAAATCGAGCAACAAAATCCAAGAAATCCCTAAATTTAAATACTATCATTCCTTACTGAATCATACAGATGCAAACTAATATACTTCTTATTTAGTATTAAAATAATGAAATACTACAAAATAAGAGAAAGGAAGATCGTTTGATAAAATAATGCTTTTGCATACAAAATTCTTATTTCTAAGATTTTTCACTTCGTTCTGTTTTCTCAGTTTCATCCAATTTCCAAATAGTACAAGTTAATAAAATAATATTCTAAAGTAAAACTATCTTGGATTGCAGAAAAAGATTTTTTTTTCCGATTATCATATTCTTAGATTGAAATCAATTGAAATCATAACATTCGATTCAAGGCATCAGCAGATATTTTTTGCCAATTCCACTTAACAATATCGTTAATATTAAGGCTTTTTGTGGCATTACAAAAATCGATTTCAGTTTGCGTATTGTTCAAAGTCAAAAATTGTTGGCAAAAGAGAAATAAATGGTGAAAATACAGCTATAGTCAAGCATTTTGGAATTTTTGAATTACTGTTTTGCAGCAATTGTGAATTGCAAACAGCAAAAACAGTTAAGTATGGTCTGTGATTCTTCTCAATATTTGCAGCTCTGCTCCGAATTGTTTCAAATTTTGCATTAAAAAAAAAAGGGACAAAAAACTGATCTATCGACGCGTGCAAAAGAACAAATTTGCTGAAACATCACGCCAAGAATCTTTCTTGATGTCCAACTTTTCACTTAGAGAAACGAAAATCAATTGATAACCTATTTTTAGTATTTATGTATTACAGTAAAAACATTTTTATGGAAGCAAAATTCTGATTTTAGAAAAGGCATAGAGATGAAAGCCATTGAAACTGAGAAGTAATGTTTTAAGTTCTGATTGAGAAATGTGATTGAATCTGGCACTATTCTTCTTATACGAGTAATTCAGAATATCAGAAAATTGACGAACAGCGAAAATTATAAAACCGAATATTTGAACTATTCTAGGAAGAAGAATTTAAATGAACCTGCGCCAAAAGAAATTGATTGAATTGATTAATATACTATTATGAATTCTGCATTTTATTAAATAATTACCATTAACTCCTTCAGATTGTTTAAAAACTTTATGGCATTTCCCAAGATTATTTTATTCTAAAATTTATTTCAATCATTGTACTTATATTAAATCTTGCAGCAATCATTTTAAATTGAAATATGCATTTAAAAAAGAGAAATACAAGAAAGTCTAATTAATTTGGGCAATTAATTCACTTAAGAAAGAATTGAGATAAAGAGCTTTTAAAAGAGCTTATAAAGAGCTTATTCTGCCATTAAATGCCAGAATTGCTGAATTCAGTTAATCATTTTATCAATTCCAACAATTTAATTAATAAATCAATTAAATATGTTCATTTCCGAAAAAAAGAAGCATAATCATAAAATTGTTATGAACATAAAATTCTCAACATTCAAAATGTAATTGAACTTACACGTAGTTAACAAAGAATTATAAACTGTTGGAAAAATATGAAACCTTGAAGAAAATGAATGAAATTGAGCGGAAAATTAAAAGTGAAAATTTGAAATTAAGTAAGTGAGAAATCTGAAATAGATATAATTGAATTTTATTGTAATTTAAATCCTTACTATGTCAATGGCGCACCTCTACCCCGAATGTTTTCAGTGATTTCCTTTATTTCCTCTTCCAGTGTTCAATCTCATGTTATGAAAAATGAACAGAGCAATTCCATCTCGATTTCTTAGATATCAATGGAATGTTATCAACTTCTTATCACTCAAACCAAAATGATCAATAATCTAAAAGCACGTAAAAACTTGTTGATGAAAAGTACTTTTACATCACAACGATTAGCATATTTACTTCGAAGTAGTCGCTATATTTTTTTAATAATACAAAGGAAAAAAGCACATTTAAAACAAATTGAAATAATCATTATGTATGTGAGCGGAAATGCTATCGCAGCGTCTGCTAGTTTATTAAATTTAATAACTTCATAGTTATTAGCTTTGATAAACTAAAAAATGTGCGAAAAGAAAAATGAATCCCTTTTTTGTTGTTTATAGAAAGAATTGAAATGAATAAAATTAAATGTAAATTCAAAATTGCATTCTGTCGGAATAGATAATTAGTGAAAAGTTGGATTTAAAAATGGAACGACAAGAAAATTTTAATCAACTCGAGTTGATATGCTTTGAAGAAAATTCCGTAATTTCTCTATAATTAATTCAGTAAAAGAAGTAATATTAGTGAATTAGAGAACGCAAATTATTTGGGATGGCATTAAGAGATTCATTTTTGAATAAACCGGTTAAGTTTTATATTTTCCGAAAATAAATGTTTGATTCTGAAATATACATTTGCCTGTGCTCGAAATTTTTAAGGAACTTGGGCTAAATGAAAAATTCTCTCTTAGAAAAATTGAATACTTGTCAGAGAACTACTCTTAGACTGATATATGTAGTAATGCAGTTATTCATGAAATCTAATAGAGTAGTTCTCCCAACAGGTTTTGTTTCAATTGACAGCTGTCATCAGATACATATTATTAACTGCTAAATTTGAGTGAAATTATTAAAATGATTTATTTTTCCATGAATCTTGCAGCCACATGTTGAAATAGAAGATTTGGGAGAATTGATGTGAAACATCTTTGTGGAATGACCTTCCACCCTCTGGAAACTATTCAAATCACATAAATTAAATACTTTATACTACCAAATCCTTTCTTACTGTTATTTTTTTTTGCATAACTTCTCTACATGATAAGGGAAGTGCCATTCATAATTTTTTTCTTGAGAAAAAAAAAAAACTTATTTATGAAAAATTGATCACATTTGAGCTAAATGTCAAAATAAGGTTATTAAAAGGATCTGAAATCTGAAAGCCACTTGCTGATATGTGAAACATCCCAAGGCAAGTCTCGATAGCATTATTTTAATTGCTGATCAAGACAGACGTGATAATAACGAAACTGATCTTCAATGTCCTTTACGATGCTTTATGCCTTCATTCACAATCCATTTTAATCAAAAACTGACTGAAAATCCAATAAAAATTGATTATTGAAAAGTTACGAGAATGAATGCTAATCGTTAAGATATATCGCAATTTTTTTTCGTTAAGCTTATCATACAGTCTTTATTCCTGCTGGATTTCAATATCGAGTAAATGGGCAAGCAAATTTTTCTCTTTTTTCAATTAAAATCAAAAGTTGCTGATTTATTAAGACAATATATTTATAAAATAAATAATGCATAAATGCAAAGACGCACAAACAGAAACAAAACCACAAGAGAAGACATATCGATGGTTTTGTTTTAAAAAAATGCCAAGCAGAAATTGTTGGTTGTGCATGCATGCATGCAATCATTTTCTTTTCTTAGCATACTTAGCAGAATGCTGCAAATTATCAAAATCATGCATTCTTATGATACTGATTGCAAAATTTAATTAAGCTGCATGATAGTTTGCAAAATTTTGTCGGTATACAAATATGTTTTGCAAATTACTCTTACAGTCACTATTTCAGCAATGAGAAAAAAAAGAGATTAAAATTTCAATTTCAATTTTTCGTTAAATTATTTCTAGTGAATTAATAGTTCTTTCAAAATAGCTTGAATCTGCTACTATATATGCGCTTATATACTTAACAGTTAAATTAAGTTTACATTAATGCTTACAATTTCAATTTTTTTTTTTTTGTTCACTATAACACATATTAAGCAGATCCAATTTAGTTGCTTTTCTGGGTGAAAGGGAATTAGCTCTGCGCAAGCGGTTGCACAAGTGAAAAGAATCCTAAGCTTCATACAGTACAAATTTATGCATGCAGATAATGACCCAAGTTTTTAGCATACTTTGGAATGAGTTACTTTAAGAATGGAAAAAAAGGCACAAAATGTTTGTGAATGGTTTGTTCAGTCTAAGGTCAATAGACAACAATATGTATTCGACATACTTCTGCAGCATATAGTTCTTGTGTGTAAAAAATGAAACGATTCGAAGCTGAAATTAGTGAAAATTTTGATTTTTCTTATCTTATTTTCATTTAAGTTAAGAAAAGGAAAGAAAGACGCGTGGCGCATATTTAAACCAAATATCCCCAATAATATGTATATTTCTTTTTTTTTATATGAAAAACTTATCGGAATGACTAATTGCTCCCGATGAACAATAAGTGATGGGACGGACAGGTAAGCTTGTTCATCACTCATCGCACAAGCTTGTTCTTCGTTCTCGTCTTCGTCTTCCATCCAACCTATAATTTAGGGATAGGTAGGATCGTGATGATGGGCTATTTATTCATTAGCTTATACCTTCAAACTTTCCCTTTACCATTTTTTATTGCGCATTAATGACTAATAAACAGTGTGCAATTCTTTGGTTATATTTTTTTTTGAGGGACTGAAATTGCCCAGATCTATCTACAGCTATTAAAAACATTGATAATCACTTCGTTTCTTCGAATAAGACTGAAAATAGAGTTCTGATTATTGGGACAGCAAAAGGATTTGTCAAATTTGCAAGTTTCTGAAAAATGTGTGGTAAAAATTGTATAAAATTATGAAAAATTAGAGTGTAATATTAATGGAATCTTTCTGCAATAAAATATAAAAATTAGAATCCTTTTGCAATAAAAAATGATTTTTATACATCATTTTAGTGCGTTGTGTTGTGGGTATAAATTGCAAATAATTAAAATAAATTTAAAATTCCTCTAAATTATAATGAATGTTTAGAGTTGCAATAAATCAATATCATCGAGAATAGACAATGAAAAAATAGTAAACTGAGATTGATCTTATACAAAAATGGTTGCTCCCATAATGTTTAATCTTCGAAAAAAATGCTTCGTCACAGAGAGAATCACTAATAAAAATTATTGAATAAACATTATGATCTGACTGTTGGCCATTTAAGTATATACAAAATATATTTACAAACATATTTCTGAAAAAAGGGTCAATGCTCAAGTATCAGATCATTTTACTCTCTATCAGTTAATTTAGATTATCGGTAATTAGTTACCTTTTGCTGAAACAGTAAAAAAAATACTTTTTTGGTCAATTTAAGAGGCTTCTAAAAATTGGTTTTATCATACCTTACCATTATTTAATCACTAAACTCATATGCAACAGTAAATGTGCAAATTTAAGGTAACTTTGAAATGATAAAGATTTTGAAATTCAAAGCTAAAAAAATATTTCAGTACGGAAGAGAAGATATTAATTATCAAACGAAGACTCTCTCTATTAGTTGTCTAACTAGTACAAAGACTCCTTGTGGATATATCAGTTCCGAATCCAAGTTATAATTTTTTATAAAGTAGAACCAGAGTATTCATGCAATAGTGCAAGTTATAAATTTTTAAAAGAAACGTATTTTTTCTTTAATTTTGACTTCAAAATGCATCTCGCTATTGCTACAGACAAATGAGACAGATGAATTCCTAATATGGCTCATCAGTGCAGAATCAACATCGAATCACTGGAGTAGTAGCATATTTAAAGTTTCCAAAAAACAAAGGAGAGAAGTAATTTTCTTCAACAACTTTATACTGGCATTGCTAGAGATCATTTTCACTTCATTAGAAAGATTCAGGATGAATTAAACATAGGATGTGAGAAAAACTAGGTTCAAAAGGAATTAAAGTATGAGCAAAATATTAACAAATCAGAATTTAAAAGATGTGAATATTTCTTCTCCGATACTATTAGTACTCGATTTTGTCACGAATATGCAAAATATCTAATATCAGAATATTAAAACTGATGGCGTACGCTTGCCTCGTTGATGGAAAAGTTACACGTCGAACATAACTGGGCGCTTCGCTGAGAATGACATTATCAATCTAACCATTAATTTAAATTCACTAGAGATAATTATCACTTCATTAGGAAAGTTCAACATGAATTAAGTATCAAATGTGGAAAAAACTAAGTTCGAAAGCAGTATGAGCGAAATATAAAAATATGAACAAAACTGAAATATCTGTATTTATCAGTATTTATTATAATTTATTACAGTATGATCATTGTCGATAAAGAAGTAGTAATGTATAAATTCGCATAAATCGATGTGAATCGACACTTAATATTAGAATAAGTACTAATATTTAAGTGTTGAATAATCAGTGTTAAATTCCATTTAATTTAATAACCACTTACTGATATATCGAACATATTCACTAGCTTTTCAAAATCCAAATCTTTTATTCCCAGAAGTTGTTTAAATGATTGATTACTACTAATTATTGATATTCTCTTGTTTTCCAGGCGATCCTAAATCAAATTTTAGAAGAAATTCTCATGAAATACTGTAAAACAAACAGCAGAATAATAGAATCAGCAAAATGCAATAAAACAAAAAAAAAAAAAACGCATTTTTTTCTGACATTTTATTATGACTTTCAAGAAAAATTTTCAAAATATTCAGTTTACAAAGAATTTATAGCAGAATCATATCAAAAAAGACGATTTAATTGAAAATGCCAAAATTTACGTTACAGACAAATAAAGGAAGTCATAGCCAAATATTAACTTTCTTGTGAGAAATGCGCGGATTCTACTTTCCTGTATTCACTATTTGAAAGCGAAAAATCAGATAAATTTTACAATCTTAACTTTTTACAGATTAAGCAATCGAAATTTTTCTACATACGATAAACAAATTTGAACTAATTTATTAGTCTTGGCAAAATATGATTCAAATTTTCAAGAAAAGTCCATTTTTTAAAAGTTTTTCATCAGTTTTCCAACTAGGCCATTGTGCAATAGAAATTAATTCTTATAGAAATAAAATTCACATTGAAGTAGTCCAAATTACTTTAAAATGACTTAAATCATAATTTGAAAAAATCATTTTACTGTCAATTTTACAATATAACTATTTGTGAATCAAATCAAAACTTTTTTGAAAACATACGAGAACATTTTTTACTTCTATTATTTATTTACTTATATTATTTATATCAAATACTTCTTCCTAAATTGATCCGAGACGTAATGCTATGTCGAAACTAGGATTTTTTTTTTATAATACAATAAAAAAGATATTCAAATTTAATTAAAAAATAGGATTACATGCTAAAGAAAAAGATCAAATAGAAAATATAACTGGAAAGTATTAGTACGAAGTGTGCCAAGAAGTTCGATTGGATAGCAAAACAACTTCACAATGGCAATCAATTTGCATTTAATAAGATTTGTGCTACCGTATGCAATGACAGGGTGAAGAAATGGGGTGTGGTAGAGAGAAATACCAAATATCATTGTACAGGGTCTAAAGCCTTCCTGGTTTGAGAGGTCATGACACAGAGGTCAAACAGGATAAGGGAGAACAGATGGACAGTTAATTTTTTTTTTTTCTGACATCAAAAATTAAATCTTCTTCTTGCCATGATGTTTTGTATAACCGATTTACGAATTAATTCTCATAAATTTTGAACAAATCCATCATAAATTTCTTGATATATTGATGATTACCGAAGACTTTTTCGTAGTTCATATCAAGAAATCATATCAAGAGTAAATTTACTGCTTAATCATGTTTTAGGAATATAAAGTTCAAGATATTGGGGATAGTGATTATTTTTGGATAATCACTATATCTTTTATAATAAACAATAACAATAATAATATATTGATTCATATCTAGTCAATTCTCTTCAAAATTTATGTCCATTCAATTGACATAAATTTGCAAAATTCAACAACATTTTGTCTTCTTTTTTTTCTTGTTCTTTTTTTATAACTACAATAGTCATGTCTTATAATTACTCCCATCTTTTTAAAATATTTTTCTCGAAATTAAAAAATATTTTTCTTTTCTTAATACAAAACGTATAACACTTTTTGGATTATTTTATGTGAGAAATAAATTTTTAAACTGAAAAAGAAAACTTATTTTTAATATAGCAACTATATTGACATTCCGAAATAGCGAAATCAATGGGAAATTCGAGCATTTTTCCGTAATAGCTAGCTGGTGACAATCTTACAATTGACGAAAAACCGATGCATTCAGATGAAATACTGATAAAGCCTTAGAGTAAATCTTAATGAATAGTAATATGGATAAGACAGAACTCGGATTGATCTACTAATACAGGCTTTTAATCTTGTACAGTATACTGGTTTTGCTGATAATGGTGCCGGTATAACTACCGCTTTGCAACATCAAAAATAAGCCTGTCCGCTTGCTGACAGATAAGAGGGGCAAAGTTTATAATAATGATGATAGAATAAGGTCAATCAAATAAGGGGTGGAAAAGAGATGGTAACTAAGCTTGAAAGGGCGAAAGTCGGGTATTGGGGCAACAAGATGGGAGGAGAAGGCTCTTTGCTGTTTACAACGTTTCACTTCTTCCGTGCTCCTGATCGTATCACAATTTTTTCTGTATTTTTCATACACTTTATCCGCGTTTTTCATTATTATTATACCCGTTAGTAGCATGAATTACGGATTTTATCATTTGGAATTAAATTATTAGATCACTTATAATTTCTTCACGTATCAAAAAAAAAAAAAAAAAGAATTTTCACGTATCAAAAAGACAGGATAAAGAAAAAAAAATCTAGAAAAATTAGAAATTCTTGAAAATTAACCAAACTTTATTTCTATCTTCTATTAAATAGGATAACCCTTTCTGAATTGAAGATATCATAATAAACAGACAAGAAGCTTAATAATGATTAGAAATAAAGTAATCAAATTACAAGTTAGAAGTGAATAATTCAGATTCGATTCTTAAATAATTGTAAAATAGGAATATAACACTATTGTCAGCATAATTCTCATAACAAATAGTCTTGATCAGATATATGTTTTAGGGACAAATTAAAATAATTGCATATTGTACTTCGCACTCACTGTTATTTTGATTTCTTAAATGAAGTCTAAATCGTAATTAGTAGAAATTTTTATAGTTTCATAAAACAAAAGTTTATCAATAAATTCTTACTCATTCCTAGAATCTGAATTGTTCAGTATGTTTTGTCGATCATCTAAGCTTTTCTGTTCTCAGTGATCTGCTCAATAGCACTTCATATTACAGTAGAATTTAATAGTTTATGAGTGAGCACATTTACTAAACAAATAAGCTTATTTTATAATGCAAGTTGCCTTGAACCTTGACTAACACCTTTTTTTTCCGAAATGCAATCAAATCACAAAACAGATTCGATGCTTCTTTTACTAATATCACCATTTTTTTATCATATATTTTCGAATATGGCAAAGATCGGACTCCTTGCAAAATTCGAAAAACAGTCATCATTGCGGTTCCAAGAAATGCCGGATTAGTTGATATCATAAAATGGCTGAATCAGGAATTAGAATTAGTATGGACAATTGATATGTCAAATAATGTATACATTCCGATAATTTAGTTGATGACTTAGCTAAGAGCATTTAATTTAACCCAAGAAGAAATGAAAAGCGAACAATCTCTATTGGCTTTAATTGACTTGCAATCTGAAAAAGCACTATCTGATTTACTATGAAAGTTATAATCTCAAAAAAGCTAACTTCATCTGTTATTAATCGGTTCTACCAATTTTCAACATAGTCAAAACGTTACAAATGTAGCACTATAAAAAAGTATACTGTATCTTTAGGGGCATTTTAATAGTCTCATATATTTAAGCATACTATGAGCACCACAGTGTTTTCAGGAAACATCATAAATAAAAAATCTTTCTGTTCAGAAGTTTGCGATTTTGAAGGAGATGCATTTGCATAATTACAAGGCTTCCTTACATGACAATAAATCAATTAGCTAATATTTCTCATGCTTAAATTTAATATTGTTGATTATTATCCAGCACAAGAAAATACGCTTCAAGTTTCATTTTTTATTTTACAAACAATATAAGTTTTAGCAAAAGTTTCAGCAGAAAAACTACTGTTGAAGAAATGAGATCCTACATGTCAAATAATTTTCAACTACTAACTTCCTGATACTTAAATAATCAAATTAATTAGCTCATATGTTTTTGAAATCGCTTCATGAAATTAAGTATTGCTCTGGAATTAACATCTGCGCTTGTTTCGAGGAACACATGCTGTCAAAAACTATTCATAAATCATTTTTTACAAGAGCAACCTTTAAAATTAGATCAGCATAAGTTTTACAATAAATTTCTAGATCAAATAGGAGAAATTATCCACTTGGAGTGCTGAATAATTATAGAAGTGGTAAATATTAACCAAGAGTCACTGACAGAAGTTACGACTTTAGCACTAATTAATGAATAGATTAATCGTTAATTTAAAAAATTTTTCAATAATCTATGGATTATTAGATCAATTATTTTCACTCATTATTAACTGTTATAACTTGATCCATTTGAATGAAATGTAATCAAGGATCTGAATAATTTTTTGAAAACATACCAGACTGTCAGTTTTCAAGGATACATAGTTCATCTTCCTGTTTTTTCCTTACACTCTGATAATAATAGAACTTCAACTAATGAAACTGTTGTATATTCTATTTAGGCGCAAATTTTCAAAATCACAAGTTCGATTATTAGTTAAGACTATTTAAAAAAAAAACAAAAATTTAAAATTGGCGAAAATAAAGATAATTAAAGTTTTTATATAATTCTGAAAAAAAAGAAAATTTCCAAATAAGTGTATTTTGAACGGATTTTACTAAATTTTCATACTAAGCAGAAACTTACAACCTCTGATCTCCTAGTGATGGCAAACTCTCTACATTATTTCCTTTGCATATAAATTGATAGTTTAACAGAATTTTGACTTAAATTGCAATGCTGATCATCATATTGTTATTTTCATACAATTTTCTGTTTTCGTGAATATATTGAAATAATTTTAATTACTTTCGACTGACATAATTTATCAAATGTTGTCAAATTCGTTGTCTTTACTGTTGAATGAATCAAAATCCCTTGGTGCAATTTCTGATGAAAATTGGTGTTCCAGGTTAAATTTGTTCATTTGCTTATTCAATGGATTGAGCTATTTTAAAAAAAAGTTAGTTATTTCAGGATAGCATGTACTTTCATAACATAATTTGAAGTATTTAAAACAACAAACCGATTTATATAAACAATTTAGTCTAATGAAGATTACATCCAGTAACAGCAGTTCCTATTTTCTGAATCATTATCAAGTTATGCAGAATGCTGTGAACTGCAGTTTTAACGAATTTGATGACTGAACTATTCCATGATGAAAATGAAAAATTTTAAGAAAAAACGACCTTTCAAATAATTCCGTTACAGTAATCCAAGATTTCAATAAATTTCTTTTCTTTCGTTTGTCTTGTTTGAAAATTGTTCAGATTCTAAGACAGTATTATGTGCAAAAGAATGGTTGCTCCAATTCAAAAAATTTTAAACATTTTTGAGATGTGTCTTTGGAACATCAAAGGAAGAGAAAAGTGCACAAAGCTCATAATTTTTGACTTTGTAACTGGTATTTGAAAGTGAAATTTTCAAAAAAGAATGGACAGTAACGAAAAGATGAAATAGAAATTTTTTCTTTTGTGATATATTAAAGCAAAAAAGGTTTTTTTGATTTCAATTCATTATTATTTATTTCTTTTTCGAAGTGATAAAGGAAATAAAATGAAAACAAAAATTTGCTACCGGAAGAGAGAAAAGAAATTCGAAGCAAAAAATAATAATAAAGAAAAAATTTGGCATTTAAAAAAGAAGAAATTTTTTTAAAAAATTTTTTGTTTTATCCAAATGAGAAACAGATTCTGTAAATTGAAATCAAACAAATACATTCAGAAAAAAAAAAAGATAAAAGAAACAAAATTTTTTATATTTTTTTACAAGAAAGAGGGACCTGTACAATGAACTAATACATTAAAATAATAGTGTTTGATTGAAATAGATCATTGTTACTAATTGAATTCAAACTTTTATTTGATAACTGTAACATGAAATGGTCAATTGTTAGAAGATCGATGCTCTCATTGTTCATAAATATCTCTCTGTCTCAGAAAATGAAATAAAATTTGCCTCAGAATATGATAATGGTAGGTTAAAGGTAAAAAAGGCGATGCTATATGTGCTATGAATTACAGTTATACACAGGAAAAAAGGATAAATTCTTCAATGTAAACTTGCTGTTACAAATGTAACAAATTGATGGATTTGTGATTGATGCCAAAAGATTATTAGATATTCAAAAAAAGCAAAATAATACCATATTATGCCAAGTAAATAGTCCTAATGGCTTGTTACGTAAAGACAGTTAGGATGTCAGTAGACTTACGTAAATAATCGACCGCAAAGCACTTATAATTCATATGTAATAATGCATGCATTCATATATATATATTTCATATATTACAGTAATCTTATTACGACATGTATATCTTGATTTCCATACACTCACTTCCAGAAAAATTAACATGTCGTAGCAACAGGAATGTGATAGTTAAAGAAAAGGAACGAACACGGCCCATAGGTCCGTTAATTTCATAGTGGTCATCTACTAATCATTTGATAGCAGCTCGCTGTGAAATTAGTGGTCTGATGATTTGGCGGCAAACATGTTTTCGTTGGTTCATTTGGAATTATGTCATACTGCTTGATTTTTAACATTCCGTGTTTGCAATAATTACATTTTTCGGATTTCCTCGGCAATCTTGTACTCTTACGAACACATTTATTTAATTTTGACTTCTCTCGTTTTTTTTCCCCATATCATAAATTAATGACGGAAACAGCAAATCTTTTTGTTCTTTGAATGAAAATTGCTTTAATAAATCAAACAAATCAGCCATTGTCAAAATATGTGCTGCTGTATTTAACCATATAACTAATTACAATTGGTCACAATTCAATATTGCATATTTTATGAAGATATTGATTCAGCTGAATTAAAGACTGCGATTAAATGATTAAAGGTACGATGGCTCAGTGGATTATCTCAGTGATTGCGGTAGTTCAATGATCCAAATAGGATATTGAAGGCGATTAGAAGCAATAACAAAGTATCATTCAAAAATCATAAAATGTGTTTTTATCCTCATATTATGTTAAATACGAGAAGCAGCTACTTCTAGTATTTACTACTACCAGACCAAGTTTGTCGTAGTTGTAGCCAAGTACAGCCCATAGTCTGAAATTTCAACTCGTGAAAAGTTTTAACTCTAATCTCTAAACTCAATTTGTTGCATTGATTTAAATCTTATTACTGGTATTGTATTGGTGAGAAACTGAGAAGCAAATATTATTAAAATTATTGAGACCAAAAAGAGTTCATGAGTTACCTTTCAATCCATTTATTTTATTACTAATATGTTGGCGATTTAAAAGCCTGGTACAGAGAGCTGATTATCGAAATTTGGATATAAATTTGAAACAGTTAAAAATAAATATGCAAATTAAAAGCTAAGTGTTTCAACAAAAATCTTTGCTTTATGAGCTATCACAACGAAAGTAAGATATCTGTTCTATAGATATACTCCTAATAAATATGAAATCCACCTGAACAAATTATAATAGTACTGCAGTTACAAATTTGAATATACTTAGTTCAAAATGTAAAATATTCCAAAAAGCTTGAAATAAGTTAAAAAGAGAAATAGCGGCTGATGTAAGAAAATCTAAACTACAACGATCTCTGAATTGAAATAATCCGAGAATTTATACCATGATGCTCTTGAAGAATACCTACTTCTGGCTATATCGATTGAATATTATCAAGATACTGCATTGAAAAATAACAATACTAATAACAGTAATAGCCAACTGATGTGTTCGAATTTGTCCATGCATATTATTCGGAAGCATCAATGCCAAAATCAAAAATTCATGCAATAATTTTTTTCTCGTACTTGTGAAACAAGGTCAAGTGTAGACATATCCGGGATTCGCTTATTTCTGTATTTATAAAAACAATCATTCGGTTATCAGCCATCAGTTCACTGATAACAGCTTCATTGTGGCCATATTTCAATTTTCATAGAATTTCGAAGAATCCACTCACAAAAAGATCGATGTTGAAAACTGGTTCATTGAGCGGAAGTTGCAACAATTCGATGTTCAACAAAAACCCGATGAATACCAAACAGAAGCACTACTACTAATAGTTCCTATTTTATTGCAACATATTGTTGCTGTTAAATGTTTAAATATCTGACTGCAAAACCTAAGTTCCACCCAAATCTTCCATGAAAATTTAATTCTAATCATCTCTATGATTCCTGAAAGTTTCCTTATAGTCCATGAAAATTTTCTGCTCACTTAATTAGCCCACAAAATTTTTTCTTAATTTAGTTATTATTGATTTTAATTCAACTGCACGCTGTTCAACTTGAGTCAGTTCAGTTATTGCTATGATTACTATATTAAGATAACAAACATAGGTAATTGAAATCCATATATTACTGTAGTATTGAAGAAACTCACTTTCAAAAAAAAGCAAAAACAAACACAAATTTAACAAAATATGCAATAAATGTAGCAGTTAATAAAAAATTTATCAAATAATCAGCTGATAATTAAAACCTTTGAAAAGTTAAGAATGAAAAAAATTCTATCCTGCATCATCAACTGAGACACATTTCGTATTCTTAAAAAAATCACTAATAATTAAATTATCATCGTTGTTAATAGTTGCTTTATTAATTTTTCCAGTAAATAATTCAAGAAACATTATGCATTATTTTCATTCATATTTTAAACACAAATAGATAGTTAAATAAACAAAATAGTTTATAAATAAATATAAAAAACTGATAAAAATTAATTTCCTACTTAATTGAAACTACTGATTTTTAACTTAATAATTAACTGAAATTTGTTACTCAAATTACATTTAAATCATCATTTATTCAAATTGAAGGATGATAACTTGAAAAAATGCAGTAAATATGATCAGAATATGATCAGCTGTATTCTGATTATATTTATCGAATTTTGTCAAGTAAATCATCCTTTGAAGCTTAGCTTCACAAAGCTAAAAATTTTTTGTTAAATTTGCTTTTTAATTTTTCATCCGATATGTATTTTAACATATATCAAAAAGGAAATATAATTGTTTCAAATTCGGACTTAATCAAATTCAGAATAAGAACTCCATTTATTAGTGCTATAAATTAAACAAAAGAATTTAAGTAGATCAACTTTTCATATCTTTGCTATAATCTGATTTGGAAATTCGTATTTATTCATAAAAACCAAATATTTAAGACTTGGCTTAAATGAAAATATATATTTGAGATATTTAAGACTTGGCTTAGTATTAATATAGAAATAAATCATAACAATCTGGCAGAATATGAGCCAAGTGTATTACTTGTATTAAAATCATTTGAAAAATTATTTCAATTAATAAACAATCCGAAGAATTTAATGGTTTGATATATTAAAAATTATTCACTACTTTGTGATCGAAGATTAAGGCATTATATCCCTTATTGATATAATGTCACAAATAAATAATCATTAATATTTGGCGTCATTATGTTTGCTTATGCTTCATTTTACTTTCGCACCTAACATTCGCTATTTTCTCTCCATCATTTCCATTTATACAGATCTTTTGAAATATTATGGTCCTGTTTTATTTTGAAATAATTCACTCAAAACATCTAGTCTTAATTTAAAGAAAAACGCATTCAATGTCTGCCATTTCAATTTTCTCTGAAACTAAATTTCATGAAAAAAAGTCAAACAGAAAAAAGAAAAGATCTTGTTTTTTCATATCTACCAAATCAGGTCTGTATCTTGATTTTCATAAAAACTGGCAAGGATGCCGGGCATGCACGAAAGTTGAATTGTGATTTTCTGGATGCTTTAATATTTTTTCCTTTAGCAATAGCTTTATAGATATGCAGTATTTAATTCAGTTAAATGATATACTAAAAATATTTGTGTGAAGCGAAATTCTTCTCGCTGAAATGAAATCTCTATCTCTAAATTTTTTAATTCTATTTCATCCCTTTATTAAGATCTGAATATGACAACTTTCTGAACAAACGGTTTATTGCACTTCCAACTTGAAGGCTCACCTATGCATAACAAAAGTGTCTTCGGGGAATATTTCCAATCTCTACCAGACTTTTTGCAAGGTTTTAGCCTTCTTATCATTTCCAGAAGGATTTCACTACTATCACAATTCGACAATATACATATATACTTAACTTGAACATTGCTTAGCATTGCTACTTTAATGAGGAAAATGTTCATCGACCCATCGATCTTCTGCATAACATTTTTGAAAAAATTGATAATTTTTTGATGAGATTTAAACTTAAACCAAAATTCCTTCAAAAAAAAAACAAATAAAATAAAATAAAATAAAAAAGAAATACAAACAAAAAAGTTATACACAATAGAGAATTCTTTTTCGAGGGTCTGTAAATGTCAGTCATCTGGCTATATTCATAATATTTTAATTAATGAGGAAGAAAACCGTGAATAATGTCGCTTTTTTGCGCTTAAAATGATAAATTGGATAGAAAGAGATTCTCAGCCAGCAACTTCCTGCCTTTTTGTTTTCTTAAATTTTGCGCTGAAGAATTGCTTTTTTTTCTTCCTATGTATGTGTACAAAATTAATTAACAATTTTAAGAAACATAACTTTTTATTGAGAAAAAGTTTTTCTCTTTGTCCTGCCTACCCGTCGATTATATTACATTACCATTTGTTTACTAATCGTTACAAGTCGAGTTTTACCCAAATATCTTCTTTATTTCAGAATTTTTCGGGATTAAATTTACTTTTTAATTTTTATTTGTGGAAATGAAAATTAATTAATTTAGTGTAAAATAATTAGAAAGTTTTTATTGAATATTATATGTCGCCTAGACAACAGCTTCTAAGGCTTTAATTGATGATGTTCTTTGACAACGAATGACAACAAAGGGAAAAAAGAATGAAAGAAGAAGTGATAATGGAAACAATTATTATTATGGCAAGTAATAGCAGCTTGTTAAAATTTTTGCAGATTTATCAATTTATGTTCGAAAAGGAAAAAAAACTTGCGATTAGCTTGAAAATTTTGATTGTTCATAAAAAGTACATTTTCAATAAGTACATCAAAATAAGATTCTTTTTTTTTGTTTTTTTGCAGTTTGACCGTAGAAACAACGCTGAAAGAAAGTTGAAGCTGAGATAACGAGACAGTCAAAATTGTTATTCAGGAGTTCACATCAACAATACATAGTTCAAGAGTGAGTACTCTTGAATTGTACAACTTCACATTTTCATAAAACCATTTCACAATAGCAACTTTCAAAATATTTTGTTAAATCTCTTCCATAATTTATTTTTTTGGTCTAAAAATTCAAAAAAAAAAGAAAAAAAAATTGTTCAAGATGTTCTCGAATATCATAGGATAAATTTGGCAGAACAGGCTACTGAGATGATTATAAAAAATGCAAATTGAAGCAATTTTTGAATGTTAGGAATGAAAGTTGTAACAAATAAATACTATTTTCATATGCTCATTAACTCATCCAATTATTTTAAGAAACGCCTGCTTGAGTGGGTGAATGGATGTCATTGTACTTTGTCAACGAATGCATGGCAAAGAATAAATAGCATTTTTAGCAATCGCTATCTTCAGCAAATTGTGTCGTTTGCATATAAATATAAACGACCTCATTTTATACTTTTTACTGCCTAACGACGTGATCAGACTGAGAAATTCAAAAAACTTTGTTGTCGCATGACCAATCGTTCCATTACTATCACTTTTTTTTTTTTCAGTTCCTTTAACGAACAATTTTTGAACAAACATTTCTCATTCGAAGTACAACATGCATTTTCTGAATTCATTCAGATCTTCCCATCTTTTTATATTCTCTCTACTTACTTTGTTTCTTCTTATTGAGTTTTCAAATTGATTTCAACAAAAACAGGATGAAACAATACAAAAAATAATTTTCAAGTTATCGAAATCAAAGTTCATTCGTTCACTGCATTAGTCAAGTGATCCGTTCTATTATCTTCTCAACAACTGTCAAACCAAATCTAATAAATATCATTCCTTATCAGTAACTTCCATGAATTAGTTGCTAGAACATTTATAGGCGCTTACGTCGGAGAATTGCACTGAATGCAATAATATCATGTAATATTAATGATGTTAACAC
The DNA here is from genome assembly GCA_000499405.2 of Onchocerca volvulus. Taxonomy (NCBI): domain Eukaryota; kingdom Metazoa; phylum Nematoda; class Chromadorea; order Rhabditida; family Onchocercidae; genus Onchocerca; species Onchocerca volvulus. The sequence goes on along the minus strand of HG738139.1, from coordinate 5,648,803 downwards.
TAATAATAATAACAGTACTGTATGAAATGAGAAAGAACTGCTTGAAAAGCGAAAAAGGAATGTTTGGGAATATATAAATTTGAATAATTTTCTATAGCAATGGTTATAAAATAAATGATACGCAAGAATTGCTTATTGCGTAATTTTCGCTCATTAAAGATAGAATTGAGAAGAGATGGGTGGCGAAAAGAAAGAGAGATAAAAGAAAAAAAGATACGAATTATCGCCCACGAATTTTCGTCACAAAGTTGCTCATAATTAAGGCAATAAATATAATTTGAGTAGATTTAAAATAAACAAAGATTTACTATTTATTGTGCAATACACCCACGCATAAGTATTTCCATTGCAAGAAAATTCGTTCGTTTGACATTCATATCAAAAAATTTTGTTTACATAAATTTTGATTTATCCTTTGGAATAATTTTAGGATCTCATGACGTTGATTTGACTTAAAGAACTGCCATAAAATCTACGTTATCATTTAGCATTTCCTCCAAATTGACAGAAGATGCAATCCTTCTCTAAAACTCATTGCCGTGTTGAAGTAGAAGTTAGCAATAGAAATGGTATGAAATAATGATCGCAGATTAGTCGATAAGTTAACCATAGATGGATTAGCGGAATTACTTAGCATCCAAGATTCTTGAAAAGGTCTATATTTCCAGTGTAATTAATTGTGTTCATTAAACATTATGAGTTGCATGAAGATGTCATTTATTTATAGCTGAGCGATACTAATAATATTGAAATGTTGATGATAACGATAATATAATAAGTCTTTTTTAATAATAATGACAAAAATAGAGTAAGCATTTGTAGAGCAAGAGATAATAACTTTCGCTAGTTTTTATCATACTACTCAATGAAATACGAGAGATTCATTAATTTCTTGTTTCAAACATTTCGTGAAAAAGCTGTGTTAGTAATAGCGATGAAAACATTAGTAGTAATAATTAATATTTAATATTTCAAATATCACCGAGTTATGCCAATACTTATAGACCAGACAAGTAATTTAGATAGGTGAATTGATTGTTTCAGAAAAAGTGGAAAATCTTCCATAGGTTCCCGATAGACTGAATTTGTTGATACTATATTATTTGAAATTGGCCTAACATGAAATAAAAGATCTTAAATAAAAATTCCTTTGTTAGCTGAGAAATATCATTTTCAAACCGCAATATCAGACAACCAATTCGCCATTTCTGACTATGCTACAAGTTAGGCTTTTTACAGCCTTTTTCCAGACTCGGTAAGGATTTTTTTCTTTTTATGCTTTTTATCAGCAATTATTTTATAAAAAAAAAATCTAGTAATTTAGTAACTAATTCATGAAGGAGTCGAACAAATCATTCAGAAATTATGCCAAATGTAGCAAAAAATATAATAGAAAAGTTCCGTTGTAAAGTAGCCCGAGATCATTATTCATCTTCTATTAATCATAAAATCGATTGGACATATTCATGTTGCACGAATCATATTATAATTAAATTATTGCTCTATTCAAAAGTCATTCATAAACAAAATAATTTCTCTACATAATAAAACACATCATGCGTTAAGCTTAAGAGAACTAAAAGCACTATGAAGTATATTTGATAATTTGAGAGGAAAGATTTCAAGGTAATTACGGATTACTCAATCGTTTTACTTGAATGTTTAAAATGAGCCGGATAGAGCAAGTTGCGATTGGATGAAAATGAATATATGCAATCTAAGGCAATATTGCAAAAAATGAATGCGAATTTAAGGAAATCATCAAGATTGGATGATAGAAATCGCTGATTCAAGAAAATGCCAAGAGAAGAATTCGAGGAGAAAATTCAGGACTTCACACCGTGTACTTCTTATAGAAGATCATTGTGTTCAATAATCACTGAGAAAAATGGTTGACAAATCAATAATCCTGCTAGTGAATACTTGTTTGAGATAGAGAATAATCAGTAAATAGCTTTCTTAGTATTGTCGCTGTTATTGTGTAATGATAAGAAAAAATTTGAGAGAATTTAATAAGACTGCTATAAAAAAAACCTCGCAATAATATACCACATAAAATTTTTCATTCAGTTTAATTTCGAATTCATATCGACTCATTTCATATTCTTTCATTCCACCGTTTTCTTTCATTTTCTATATTCTTTGCCTGAGCCATATTCGGAGTTAGAAATTTGCGAATTCAGATTAAGCAATATGCTTCAAGTTCAGGAATTTTTTTTCGTTAAAAACTGAGTTAACTGCATGACTATTATAAAGACTGGTTAGCAGTAGGGAAATTTATATAAACTGAAAAGAAGTTGCCGTGGCGTTGTTACTTTAATGTTTCGAAGTATCGATCTTTGTTCATTTCTATTTATGTTTTTATATAGAATGTCAAAATATCCTGCCAATAATATGAAGCAGAATGTGAAATCGGAAAATGATTACCGTTCATTAGTTTAAATTCTTTTTTTAGATTTGTGTGGCTTCCAATTATTAGCTATAAGTTCATTTATTTTATGGAATGAATTTAGTTATCAAAAGTTTCGATTAGTGATAAGAGTATGATGACCTTATTCATTGCTTTCTTGTTTCATAATCAATCCATGTCTCGTTTTTGCAAACTTTTCTCTTATTTGCCACTTCTTTAGTCGTGTTCTTTTCCATCATTCTCCATAGGATTTTCAATTTAAGCTTAAAAGTTGATGACTTCAGTCAAAATTTCTCAAAATGAAACGAAATTTAACTGAAATAAAAGCATTGGAATGAATTTCAAGTCTATATCTGTACGATTTGTGTATCCACAAACTTATATTCACATATCTTTCAACTGTCACAATTACATGAAAAGTTCGGTTGAAATTAAAATAGAGGAGAAATCTGTATTGGATGCAAAGGCTATTTAAGACATTTCTTAGACATTTTCATCCGGGAAAAGCTAAGCAGTGCTTGTGCCTTAGTTTCTATAAGCTCTTGTAGGCGAACTCCCAAATATTTCATTTCTAGCTTTCTAATTTCCATCAAATAGAGCAGTAGAAAACTGGTCGCTTCATTTGAATTCATTTTTTATTGGGCATAAGATACTGAAAAGTTTGCTTGTGTCATTTTTTATCATTATAAATATTGACCGAAATGTTGTTAACATTTTATAATATGATATAATCATAGAAATGTGATTGAAACGCTCAACAATCATAATTGCAACTTTGGTGCTAGATCTAAATTTTTAGTAATTTCAACAAAAATTTCTTGTAAATCTTTATTACTTATTGATAAGAAGTAATTTTATTTTTGCAAGTCTTTTTATAGATTACATGATCGAGAGATCATTTCTAAATATCTTTTATAGATCATATCTAAGAATGTCTCACCTTCATACTTAAAATATAAATTTTTGAAATGACACTGAAACTTTTCGCCATACTAATCGTTAATTTAATCGGTATTTGGGACTATCAATAAGCTTATGGTTACTGTAAGTCACTGTTGACTGCTCGTAAATTGCTTGGTGTTAATCAAAAAGATTGCATCGTTCAACTTCAAATAAATCTAAATCTGTTCAAATGCATAGTCAAATTTAAATTTGATGCAAGAGCCAGTTTTGCAATAAGCCGTCAGGAACAGTTTTTAAATGCCTTACTGTTAAGAGAACGTAGATTATATGAATTTTAGAAAGTCATAATTAAATATTTTATCACTTCATTTGGGAAGAACAAAAGTCTGAAGTTTTAAATTCTGGCAGCAATAGCTTAATTGATCAGCAATAGTTTTTTGGATGTAAATTTGCCGGAATAAAATATGCAGTGGAATAACAAACACATTCAGTGATAGTTCCGATGGATCGTCGGTCTTGAAGGACTTCTGGCTAATTTGTTCTGGTTTAATCTGATTTCTCAAAATTGCGGTATTCGAATATTGGTTCAATCTCTCAACAAATAAAAAACATATGGCACTGAGAAATATATAAATTTGCTTTCTGAATGACAAAAACAAGTACAAATATGTCCAGCAAAAGAATCAATCATTCAGATAATTAATTCATTAATTTAATCAATAAGAGGATGAGAGTCCAACAAATTCAACGATTCTAATGACGTGTACTGCCTTTGAAGGCTTGTAACATTTATCTGGGCGAGTAATCTACATGCAAGATTCTTTCTCAATTGCTGCTGTCTCTTTTCGCGCCAATCTATTTTTCTCTTTTCAAACCCACTTAAAGTTGTTACAAGAGAAAATATAAATAGTCATGATAGATGACGGGCGTTCTCAATTCTTCGATGAAGTAGTGAGATTATGTAAGTACGTCGGTTTGGGCGAAGTAGTTTCGTTTTAAGTGCTAAGTAGGCGGTGGGAGTGGATTGTATCCTTTGCTTCTTCCGTAGAGAGGGTTTTCTTCTTCGCAATAATTAGTGATTGATTTGTATCTTGTTCTTATATCTTGCTAGAAGTTAACATTTTTCTTGGTTTCAACGAACGTTATGAGATGAATGGAGGGATTTGACTTCCCTGCAAGACAAGGAATACGGTAGTTCTGGGGGGTGTTTGCACGCGTGCAAAGAGATAGAGATGGAGGGAAGGTATTATGTCTCATTGTTTCGGCTATGTCTCTGTGCGTGCATTAATTAATTTTCTTGAATTGTAGTGACATTACTGATCCACAGGTACACACACATATATGCATAAATATACACGGACTATGCTTCGTTCATTTTGGGATATAAAATTCGTGGGATCTAAGTAATTCTGCTTCAGATTTAGAGAACAAAGACACTTATGATGATGAATGAATGAAGAGGGACTTGAAGGTCTATTCATGTCTTGCACCAATCGACTTCATTATTTGAGGGAAATACGGCATTTAGGGAAGTGAGATACACATTGGTCAGCTTTGAGGAATTTTAGAGAATCTCTAGGAAATCACTTCAAATCGAAAACATTGACATAATATTTGAAATTTAAGAGAATTTTGGGAAACCGACTGAAGATTGGAATTAGTAAATGTAAACATCTGTTGATGTTCACATTGAGAATGACCGTAATGTTTCTGCTAATGACAACGCCAGCACAAGGCAAGTGAAGTGATTCTGAGAGGATTCTGATTTGAATATTATGGAGATTTCTTCATTTATAAGATGCTAATGCGATTGTTTCATTAAGGCTAAAGCATAAAATCAGTTTTAGACAGTTCCAAATTTGGATTAAGAAAATTCATTTGTTAATGCGAATAATTTGCTTTGTCGTAAAATATTTGAAAAATTTTTGAAATTCACATAGGGCTGTATAAAATAATTTTTTAATATGGAATTTTTGGATAGGAAGTAAACTATTATTTGAAAAAACTGCTTATTGCACGGATTTGGAAATGATGTAGATTAAAAATCAAAAAAATTTTTGCAGAGTCTTATGTCTTTTCAATTATCAAATTCATTAGCTCAATTATCTCATAGACACAGCTACTAAGCACGAGTGCGAATTCAGAAAAAATCTCCATCTTATTTAAAAAATCTGAAATTTTGAATGGTTTCACTTGATTGTTAGCTTTTCTGAGGAATTATATATTTCCCCAACATGATTTCTTTTGACTTAATCAGTTCCTTTTTCTTATTCGTGATACATACCAATTCTTATTTAAACTGTGAACAGATTTCCCACCAAATTAAAAAAATCCCAGAATTTAAAGTCTTGCATTTTCCATGGCCATTTATTATTGAGGGTTCAAGTTTAATACTTTTCGAAAAATTGCAAAAGCTTTTTCAGATTTGCTATTCTAATTCTCTTACTTCTGTTGCATAAAAAAACATTCATTTCAACACTATTCAGTTCCGTCTTGAATTAGCAGTAAATTCCCAGTTTTAAAAATTAAAAAATCGGAAATACTCAGATGGATTTCTTATCCCAGAGATATTTTAAATAATGCAGAATTCTTTAATATAAACTAAGTACATTTTTGTCCGATTTTTAAAAGATATACATGTGAGGCCATTCATTTTTGACTTTATCGGATTATCAAATGATAATAACTTTTCAAGATAATTTGAATGTTCATTAGAAGTAGACATATTTACCTTAGCTTATTCGGAACTGGTGATAATTCGAGAAATTTGGAAACATTGTGCCAGTTTTTCCAAATTTATTTTTCCGCAAACTTGTATAATGATTGTTATTTGTTAGTATTAAAGATTAATAAATATAAGAAAAAAGCAAGTGTGAGATTCTGAGATTTTCAGAATTCGCCGGTATAAAAAATTGTTTTTATTGTGAGTTTCGTAGAAAATTTAGATCTAGTTACATTGTTATCCAAGACTTTTGGTACCATTCATCAGATACTATCGAATGTCAATTTATTTCAAAACATGCACATTTTCTAATTCTTAGGATCTCGTATATTACGACCAATTTACTATTTAATGAGTTCAAAAGTGACAGATTCTTTAAGGCATGCTTTAACTGTTCCAGAACCAAAATATTTCAAAATTACTCTCAAAAACAAATTTTTTTTGCAACATTGATTGCAGCTACAGAAAAAGAATTACCAAATTTAAATTTTTGTTGAATTCCGAACAAATCAGAAATTTGTGCCTTCTTTAAAATTTTCGATGCTTTAAATTTCTATTTTCTCCGAAATGAAAAGGATGGGATAAATTACTGGTAGTGCATTATATCGACGTATCCTTGTGCTAAATCAAATTGACTTGAAGAAATATGTTTGGAATGATTTTTTTTTTGATCTGAAATGTTTGCGGAATAATAGTTACCGAAATATATAATAGGAACGTATTCCACAAAATAGTTCGATCAAATAATGAAAATGAATTTGGAGGAGCTCGGATTAGGATTTTGAAATACTGATTTCTGCAATGTCAAGCTGTATGTTAAAATAGGCAAATCATTTGCTAAAACTCAGAATAATAGAATAAATACGGCTTAGAGGATATTTGAGTTTGCTAATTACTCAATTTTTGTTTTTATGAAACTTCAACTGCTCTAAATTACTCTGGATTTCCTAAAAAAGAAAAAGGCTAAATATTTAAGAAGATATCAGACATGCCTAAATCGAAAGCTTCCTTCAATAAGATTTCGAGCTATCATATTCTTAAATCCAACATAGATACAATTCACACTATTCGAATCATCCGATGCTTCATTATTCGTTGTTGTTGAATAAACAATCGAACACTCTGTCTAGTCATGCAAAGATTTGCCAAATACTATTGATTAAGTGAGATTGACATTTTTCTGATAGCATAGTGCTCTCTAGAAATGACATGAGATTATTACTTAGATAGTCCAGCTTTTATACTTTCATAACATCTTCGGGCCATGGAAGAATATTATTGTTCCAAAATTAAAAGCAAAAATGTGACGTTAGACGTAGGTGGTACGAATCGGTGTGATAGTAAATGATTGTCGGGAGAATCCAAGAAGTGCCAGGCTTCTTTGGTTCATTCAATCCACTCGAAATCTTTACAACTCCATCCCGTCTCTCATTCCTGGTAGATCCTTTTATGGCAAATTTTCGTCGGTGCAACATTCATCCTTGTAAAAAATATTATCTTCTACGCTGCATTCACTATCCGACTAAAATGAATTCTAGATAGATTTTGCTTTGATGATGCATATTTCTCAATATCCTAACGTAATATTTACATGCATATCTTCAAAAACTGAACAAAATTCTAGAATCGTTCAATATGCTCGAAATCACAATATAGGGAACCATTCATGAAAACTGTTTTCATACACTTTTCAGCCTAAGGAGTCGATAATCTTTTCGAAGAAAATTGCTAATTTCTAAAAAAAAAAAAAAAAAAAACAAAGAAAAAGATATACTGTGCAAGAAATAATATATATAATGACAACTGTAAAATAATATTTCATGAATGTCGGGTCTGATTTGTTCATTTGAAAATTAAATGAGCGGATTTTCGAAACTGTGACTTGACTATCGATCTTTCTCCCACATATCGTACGCCATTCATTTTCACTTTTCGTTTACAAATGTTACAAATATCTTTGGAAGAAAATTAATTAATTTGTACTGTTTTAAGTAGTCTTAAGAATAAAATGGATAATATGAAGAAAGAAAAGCAATATATGAAATATATGCAGAAAAGCTTTTTTAAAATTAAATTTGATAAAATAAAGTAGGAATTTAAAGGATGCTAATGTAACCCTGTTATTCTAAAGATGTCAGGAAGATTCTTTGATTTAATCTAGAAAAAATAAGAAGACCTTGACAAATATCTCAATTTTTTCAACTTGTGTCTGACAAAGATACTATTAAAATGGTATATTTGACAACGGCATTGATTTCTAAGGTGGGAAGTGCCATCAGTATTGATTCTTTTAGTAATAGAGTAAGATATCGAGACTGATATGCTAATGTCCGTCTGCTTTCAAGATTTATAATAGATAGTGTCAGAAAAATATCCGCAATAAAGATGCATCGGAGCATTAATCGTCTGAACAAGACTTACGATATCTATCACTTAGCAAATTCCGACTGATAAAGTTCAAAATATTGGAAATTTCGAAGAATAATTGCATTACAGATGTTGCAAAGATAGATTAAAAAAAAGTTTTCTGTGAATCACATCTAAAATATAATTGATAACCAATATAAAATTGGTGGAAGTTCGAAAAAGTTCTACAGCATTGTCGGGAACAAAGTAATAATATGTTATTTTTCTTGTGGAAATTAAATTTTTTGAATTTCATACGTAATTAGTTTCAACCATGATTTATTGCCAAATGACGGTTGAATTAATGTATTAGTGATGAAACTTCGCTTCAAGCTTCATCAATACTTTTTTCTACTGCCATAAAATAATATCTAAAAATAAGTAGCTCTACATAATTGAATTTATAATAACACTGATTTTGAAATCGATTTTCTTTTCATCATAATCATTGCTTGCTTATAAATTAAAAATGATCTCCTGTTTTGCGTTCAAATTAATTGTGTATTTCTGCAATAGCTTCAGGATTAATCACTTCTTGGAAGCTTTAATAAATTCTCATAATCACTTGAAAAATCATTGACTTTTTTATCCGGTTTGCTATCGCAATAAAAGAATAGGAGGAAAATCTAGCGTGTATACGTTTGACTTATATTTCAAATTTTCTGGAACAGTTTGAAAAGTATAAATTATTTTCTGAAAATGCTGAAGGATCTAAAGATTTTCTAGCAAAATTTGCATTTATCGTCTATTTCCAGATTTTGAAAAATTAAATTTGACCTGTTTTTTGATTTTTCTGCTTGCATACTTTATTTGATCATCACTTTCTTTAGCATTTTATTTCTAATAATTTTCTTAAATTATAATTACGAGTTATTCAAACACATACCTTAACAATCAAGAAAACTGGTAGAAATAAATTGCAAAAACGTGTAAGATTCACATATGGATAGTTTAAAAAAAGTGAGAATTGAAAAAATTACATGCAAAAAATGCTTTTGTTATTAAAAAGACTAAGGCAAAATTGGAAAGAAAAATGATGAAAAAAAAAATGAAATTCTTGTAGTGTGGTAAAATTAGTTCTCATTCTTTCTCCAGTTTTTTGTTCTCTTAAAGTTTGATATATCTCTCAAATATCAAAGATTTATTTCGAAATGCATTAAAGGCAAATAAAGCATTTAATTTTCGATGTCATTTAAGGTCTTACATCCAACCAATTATTAAAATAATCAAATAAATCAATTTTGGATTGTTAACTTAATTTCACATTTTCATTACAGAATTAAATCTTGATCAATTCTTAAACATTAAAAATATTCTGACATTCCAATTTCAAATCCTCATTTTTATTAGATATTCGTACTATCAGTATCACAGCTATCGCTCATCCACAAAATGCTGAAAACAATAGATAAATTTTACTTTCAATTAAGTTTTGATAAATTTCGTTTGTTATTTTGCTTCAATTTTAAATCAAATTGAACTTCTGCCTTCAACAATTTTCTAAAATTGACATTTTTGAGATTATTTGAAAAAAATAATGTCAGTATGAGAAGAATGTCTGATTCAATTTTTGCTTTTTATTTCAGCAGGAAAAATTTTTTATAATTAAATAAATAAAGATATAGCTAAAAACATTGCTTCCGTCATCCAATCCTTGCAATATTAAAATGCAGCAGATCATATCAATTATGAGCTGCTTATGACTGATAGCAATCATTGATTGATTGCTAATTATCAAATACAATTTACCATTCAACGCACGCAAATATCAGTGATTCCAATCAACAGCTTATCAACACTGCATATGACAATTCGGAGAACAATTATTACTGCAGCATGTGAAAGGAACGGAAAATTTTTAGCTAGCAGTTTAAGTTACAGATTTAAATTTCACAACAATCATAATTTGACCAGTTTTATAATTAAGCGGGTAGAAAATAGCAAATTTAAAATTACGCAATTTGGTTAGAAGTTTTAAAAGTTACGCCATCTTCAGTGCGACCATTAAGATTTTTAGAGCAAAATTGTTGACAGTTTCTAGAGTGACACCTGAATTTGTGCCTTAAAAATGCAAATAATATCCGCTTCATTCTTTTTCTCTACTACGTTAAATTCTTGTGGTTTCTCGTATATTTTGATTCCTTACATTAATTACTAAGTCAGTCATGAATCTGCTAACGTTAATAATGAGCTCTTTGGTCATCTAAATATAATTTCCAGTTGATAAGTGTGATCAGTTTAACATTGTTATATCATTTCTAATTCAACATAATAATCATCAAGCTTGAAATATAAAGCTCATAAATCTTGAACTTTTCAATTCTTCAAACATGAAAAGCAATCGAAATGATGAAAATCAAATGCCAATATTTCGACTCATAAGTCTTATCTATTATCATTTCCGATTGTTGTCTCAGCATCCAGCAATAAATTTTTTGTTTTAATGTTCAACATTTCCATAGATCTGAAAGTAAGGTTCTAATAACATCATTATGCAAACGAGAAGTAAGGTCCTTAAAAAATCTTATTATTTTCACTGCCTTCATACATTCAATAATCAATGCTTCATATTTTCTAAGAATATTTATTCTTAATAGAAAAATTGATACTGATGAAGTTGGTTTATCCGGGTAACATTCGTAATAAGGTTTGCATCACAGAAAAAAAGTTTTAACAAATTTATTTTAGTAAAAAACAAATTTGGTAAAAAAAACTAAATTTAGTAAAAATAAACTCTAACACTCTTAGGGTATAAAGAATTTCTGTATTTATCATGATTCAATGCAACTATTAATTAATGCTTTTGCTGTCACACGCTAGTGAAAAAGATAAATTACAAATTTGAAAAATTTTAATTATAGTGAAATTTTAGAAAACAGTGATATATTGTTAATATCAACTTAGAAATATGTTGAAAAAAAACGAACTTGCTATTATCAGAATCGGTAATATTTTCATCATCAATTGAAAATGAAATGTTTTCTGATGTCTTCCGTAAGTTATTGTTATTCTTCTTCACAGTCCTGTATTAAAACATACTGGTTCACTTCAATATTATTATCATAATAGGAATAGCACTATCAATTATTGATTAATGATTCTCACTGCAAGTTTTATGTCTAAATATGGATAAATTCTAAGAATGCTATTATTCCGATCAATTCAATTTTATTATCTACAGAATTGCATTTTGTAAAAAATTCTATGAAAACTGAGTGAAAAAACTTACTTAAAAGGATTGGCAAATCTTCGTCGATGTACCATAAATTTCACAAGAATCAGCGTATCCAAATGTGGTATGACCCGCACACAGTTTTGAATTTCCTCATTTGTTACCGTTATCAGTTCACAATTTTGGGCTTCAGAAGGCATCGCATAGCAATTGTTTTGTGTTACCCATTCATGTTCCTAAAGTTATGGAAATATTATTGATTTTAATTAAAGTTAGCGTTACACATACAAGTTATAAGTTCCATTCATTACTATTCAGTAGTCACCTTTCGCATGTTTTTCTTTAAAATTTTTCGCCATCATTTTTTCGTTAACATAATTTTTTAAATTTAAAAAATAGTTCTCAAAACATTTCTACCATAAAATGGAAAATTTCCGAATTTAACATTCAAAATTCATGAACAAACCTTTTTCTTCATGCGGAATTCTGTATAGAAAATTGAAAAAATCTCATAGATTGATTACCTTAATTTCTTTCAGTGTAAGTCGCAAGCCTGGATCTTTTTTGAGCAGATTTAAAATCAGCAATTTCAACGGATTGCTTATTTCGGGCCTAAAAAAATTACAATTTATTCATGCTATTTGCTTGATGTTCTTTTAACTGAATTCATTCAGCCAAAATATGATTTTCAAATCCAGAATTTGAATTAAGAATTCAAAAATATCATTACGGAAAATAAATACTATGGGAAGACTTAAGTATTAACTAGCAACTTACGTTTCTGGAAAATTGATCGGATCATTTTTAATTTTTTTATGCAAAGCTATTACATATGAATCCCAGAAGGGCACTGTACCATACACAAAAGCATATAATGTGATACCTAAAGACCAAATATCCTGTGCACGGCCGCTGTAAAAGGACGATGAATCTTCTGAAATTTAATGCTGAAATTATCAATGTATATCAGTTGAATACTTAAATTGTGAAACCTTCTGGGAATGGTTACTTAGACTAAAATAGACTAATTATTTGAATTCAGTGGAATATGATAGCAAGTAATGGCTAGAACAGGTCTGAAAAATGAACCCTATAATGACTAAAGTAGAACATAGCATTTCAGCAATTATCTAAACTGCATCCAACAAATGAATTCGAAAATTCAACATTTCCAAAAATCGACAGGCCTGTGAGTGCTTCGGGTGCCATGAATGCCGGTGTTCCGGCAGTCCCGGACAAAAATGCATCAATATCTTTGAATTCATAGGAAATCCCAAAATCTGCTATCTGAAATTGGAAAATCAAAAGATTTTTTCCAGGAGAGAAAAACCTTAAAATTTCAATGAAACTTTTTAATTTTCTGAAATCAGAAAAAAAATAAAAAAATTGTATTATAGATATTAGAAGTTGAAAACACATAATTCATTGAAAAATATCGAAAATTAATTCTAATATTTCTGATTTAAAGTAAGAAATAAACTTAAAAAATGATGGGCAACAAACCTTAACGTGACCTGTTTCTGAGAGTAATAAATTCGATGGCTTAATATCACGGTGAACTATTTTCTGATGATGAACTAAAATGAAGATGAGTATAATATACTAAGTGACTTAAAAAGAAAAAAAAATCTTTGAAATAAAAAAGAAATCCTTACGATATTCGAGTCCTCGGATGGTATCACGAAAATATGTCCATGCAGTTTTTTCATCCAATGGATTATCTGTTGGAATTTCCAAAACAGGCCTGAGAATGCTTTTCGATAATATTCGTTAATTTCAAAAAGTTTCCATTGGTAATCAAGAAATAGTTTCAACAGAAATTAATCAAATCATGATTTTATTAAGAACAAAATTGCAAAATTTAATTTGGTAGTATTAAAAACAAATAGTAAAACTTGAAATACCTTATTTCCTATAACTTGTAGATTAAATTTAAAAAAATTATACTTACCCATTTTCAAGCAATTCGAAAACCATGTAGAAGTATTTATCATCTGGATCGTTTAATACCTGAAAGTAACTCGCACAACTTAGCTGTTCGTTTTTTAACTCGTTCGAATGTATCAAAGACTCAGTTCCTAATTAGCAACTTCTGTGTTCGATTCTTTTTAGAAAATTTTAATTTTCGTCCTATAATTTTGAAAAAAAAGCAGTCGAGATCAAATATTTTATGAAAGGGTCTACTTGAAATAAGTAAATCTGTTGTATTTACCTCAACAAGTTTCACTATATTTGGATGATTGAGCTTTTTCAGAATTGCAATTTCACGCTGTATAGCTTGCAGAGGATCCTGTCGTAATGATGAACAAATGCTATTCCGACGTGTTGGTGGAGGACCTCAGAATAGACAAATTTATAAATCCATAAAATGTTCAAATATTTACACAAAATAAAAAAAAGAAATGTGTAACATACGAAAGAATGCGAAATTTTTGAGCAATTTCATCTTATCGACCACTTTTAGCGCCTGCAACAAAAATTGAACAGAATTTAAATTCTTTAATTAAGTGAAGCCCTAAATTATTCTTTTTTACTTTTTTAAATATCAAAATTCATTCCATGAATAGAATGCCACGAGCATGGGCCCGGTCCAGCTAATTAATAATAAAAATTTCCAGCTAGTCCATATAAATTTCTTTATGAATAAAAATGTGAATGCTCGTTTAATTAAAAATCTTAAATCTCCAAAAATTCTTTTTCATTGTATTGAAATTTTGACACAATGTTGTATTCGAATACGTGCATATTTTTATACACACCATTGATGTAGCTCAATCTGGTTAGGTGGAAAAGAACGAAAAGCGAAAACGCACGTTTCTAGTATTGGGGGAAAAATCTGATAATTCGTAATTTGGTTCACAATATAGTGATTGGAGAGTGATTCTTACTGTTGTAAAATACATGTCTATTCGAATGCAATGTTGTATCAAAATTTCAAATTAATCTGTGAAAAACTTGAAATGTTATGTGGAAATGAAGAAAAAACACTTACATTTTTATTTACATGGATTATAAGAAACAAAATCCTGTAACTTCTTCAGTAAACTAAACTATGTTTTTGTTATTCATCGCTTTTCTTTAACATTTTTTATTTTTCGACAATTTACAAAGAAAATTTTCCAAAATGTTTTTCTAAATTATTGCCGCAGGTTGATGCTTTCAGAAATTTTCGGATTAATTTTGAATTTTCATATTCTTCCTGAAATTTAAATGCATGCAAGAAAACATACATATAAGTTTTTGTCTTTTTCATTATAAGCCAATTTCACTATTCCATACGAACCCTAAAATTGCAAATAAATCTAAGAGCAAGAGCGGAATTGAAAAACAAGAAGTTTTGAAATAATTTTACCTTAAAAGTATCATTCTTTATTGCTTGAATATGAAGATAATCTTAATTTATCCATCGTAAAGAAATGATTAGATAATGATATGAAAGCTTCCGAGTAAATTTTTCCAGCGAACATGAACATTTTTGAGTGAATTAAAATTTGAATACGAAAGAAGTTAGGAGTTAAATATGAATTTTAAATTGAAACTTAGTAATTAGGAATGTCACATTATTACCTGCCCAATTTCTTGCATAAGGCGATACTGATGGAGTTGCTTATACTTTTCATTGATATTTTGCTCAAGAATGCATCGCCGTAATGAACAACGCATATTGGATAATATTGACTGCTGATAGGGCTATGTCTGAAATTATTCAACCTGATATTGTATAACAGTGATTCTACTTTTATCAATAATTAGGTCATCATTCTCATTATTGCAATGGAATATGAGTGCGATCGCTTTGAAATTATTTAATTTCAAATTTTTTCTGATGCTTCGCAGTAAAACTTTCTGCTTCTCTTCGATCATTTAATTTAAAATCATTCTTTGAGTATTTGTTATTCCTCAGCAAATATCTTTCTCATTCTGTTTATCGTGATAAGTTTGGTCTATGTTGATAGCATCACTTTTCTTATACATGGCAAAAATGATGACTAAGCATCACTCGAAATTAAAATTTTAGAGAAGTGATATGTAATCCGGAAGAGTTTCAAATTATCGACTATTATTTCTTGCAGTGAGATACTGGCGAGCAATCCTTTATACCATTAATTATCTTCAATTTTTCTTATTATTAGTAATTAGTACACAATTACTTGAGTATCAAGTTATATTCAAAATCTTGGTGCCTGACGATATGCGATATTTATCATGTGTTTACAAGTAATATTTCCTGTATCCAGGAGATCTTATCGAAAAACTGATATTATGCTTTAAAACATTCAAATATATGTTAGTAATGAGAATGATTTAAAAAATTATAAATGATTCAATAAAACAAAGATTAATTGTAATTTAAAATCGAATATAATAAAAGCAATCAACAAATATTTCAATTTCATTTTGTTTAGTTCCTACTTTACTGTTTATAATTATGCCAAGATACTGATCATGCAATGCTTGCTTGTATCGGTTAACAATATTGCAATTTCAACTAAATATTAAAGATATGTCTTTATCAAACGTATATCGTTATAGCACCAATGATAAATTTAAATTAATTAAATTTAAATTCAATGATGAATTTAAATTCATTATACACAAAATATCGCACCGTTTCGGAGCAGAGAGATTTTTGATGATGTAGACAAACATCATAGTAATCGATATCCATTAGAATTAAGCAAATATTTTTGGACTGATAATATTTCATTGAGAAAGAAGCAATTCGTTGATAACAATGTTATCACTGCTAAGAATTCCAAAAGGCATTGCTAAACAGTCAATACGCTGAAACATTATTTTTTTTGTCAGTCAAATTTGTTCCATTCATCAGATGAATTGGTACAGAATTAATTAGAAAACGAACTAGAAATTATTGAAGCAAATGGTCATCAGTAAAAATGAATAAAATATAACATCGAATTGCGAAATTATTTTAAAAAAATCGCAGGGGTTTGCGAAGTACCGAACGGCTTTGTTGTAAATTAAATGATTCTTTTTCGAAATTTTGCTGATGAAAAAACAAAAAAAAAAATTTTCTCTTTTAATATAATGTATGTCTAAATGCCCTCCTGTTCAATCGAAAAATGAAGCAGAATTTCATCCAGACATCGTCTTGAAACTTAGTTAATAAAAAAAATTCATGGAAGAATAATGATAATTCTGAATAGACATATAAAGAAATAAGGTGCTGAATGAATTTAAAATTAAAATGAATTAGTTAATATTTTACACTGTAAGAAGAAATGGAATTTCTGGTACTTTAAAAGGTGGCAAATCGGAAAAAAAGTTTCAGCAAAAATTTTTTCTATGGAAGCTAATAAAAAAGTAACAGCAATATGCATATTGAAAATCACAGTCCCATTATGATGGAAATTTTTATTTGATAGAAAAAATATTTTAAAAATAATATGAATTAGAAGCAAAGAGAATATTAGTCACTTATTACATAATTATTTTAGAAATTTCGAATGCTAAGTGGAAAATTCAATTAACTGTGTCATTCGGATCTATGTATGTAATGACAAATTAACAATGGAAATTATTTTCCAACATAGTCTGTATTAACGAAATGAAGATTTTTAAAATATTTTTTCAAATAATCGAAAAAATATTTTTCCCGCAGAACTACTGTTCTCTGCTTCTCGCGATTTGGATAGAAGAGAGATTCATTGTTCGAAACAAGACGAATTCAAGAGGGAAAGAAAGCAGAATTAAATCATGATTGCTTTTAAATAGATGAAGAGCATCAGATTGATATAAATTTTCTATTCATTTTCCGGTTGGATAACTTATAATTAATGTTTAATGAAATGGCAAAACGAAGAAATAGCAGTAGGAGTAGTGGAAATAATTGCAAAATTGAGAAAAGGAAATTCAAAATGTCTCATGCTTTGAACAATTTTGATTGAATAATTTCAATTTGCTACAGATAAAACCAAAAAAAAAGAACAATTTTTTATTTTGCATTAAATTTTGATTTTATGCAAAAAAAAATCCAAAAAAAAAAGGAAAAAATTAGCTGCCATAGTACTTTAACACTTTGGGATGAAAATAAAAGTTTTAGGAATCGGTACTAGGATAGTAAATTTGATTAGCTATATAGCTTGAGCACTTGTTTACACTTATCTAGACTAAAATAGAAATAATTGCAAAACGGAGAAAAGGAAATTCAAAATGTCAATGGAATTTTGATTTGCTTTAAAGTATTTTGATTGAATAATTCCAATTTGTTCCAGATAAAACCAGAAGAAAGGATTTACTTTTTTCTTTTCCATGCCAACTACTTTTTAAAAAAATGTTATCAGAAGATGTCATAAAATCACGGCATTACCCGAATTTGTGGATTTCAGACACTCTGAAATTGATTTTTGAATAAAATTAGTGGTAAATGCATTGAATAATTACTTAAAAAATTTTAAAGATATATTTCAGTAGAAGTTTTAAAAAAGTAGAAATTAAAGTTTAAAACATAAAATGTTGGCCAATAGCTAAGATGTTAGAAAATAAAAAATAAAAAGATAAAAAATTAACTTGAAAAACTTCTAGAAGATAATCAGACAGTACAAAATGTTCAGACTAAAATACTTCAGTTGTACAAAGAAATGCCAAAACTATATGGATAAGTGCCAAAAAAAAACGATAGGATATATTCTTGAAGTATAAGAAAGCCAAAAAAAAAAGCAACATATTGATATAAACTAGATAATCGATTGAACGTGAAGGTTTAATAATGATCACACTGGGGGTCAAGAAATACTAGACAGATCTGCCAATGGCGATATTGATTGGATAGATCTAAGATCAAGATATACCAGATAAATCGGGCAGTAGTGATATTGATCGGATTGACCTAATGAATGTCATGTCGACGCAACCTCAATTACGGAGTACAAATGAATAAATAAACAAGTCATCAAAACTGAATAAATTCGTCCATTCCATGATTTCAGAATGAGTAAAATAGAAATTCAAACATAAGCATAAACTATTCTCAGTCTCGAAATGGATAGAATCAATAATGTCACGAGATAAAAAAATCTCACAAATTGATAAATAAGTTACTTAATAAACATTTCGACAAATGCATTTCTTTCTTAGGTTTGTCTAATCTCCAACATACAAAATTTTTAATTAAGTTTTTTGATTCAATTTTACATATTATAGAAAGATTTGCGTTACAATTGAAAAATGTGGATAAATCAACAACTTACTGCATATTACTTATGAAAAATCCAAAATTCGTATAATTTTTTTTTAAACAATTTACTTTAATTAAAATACTATAAGATAGAGTATTTTACATCATACATCTGGTATCAGGATAAGATGAAGTATTTTAAATGAATTGAATTACTCCGGAAAGAACGAATTATGGATTTAAGCAAAGATAGAGACTTGGCAAAAGAAAAAACAAACACTTCTAGTCTTTTAAACTAATTACCATCAAAAATTTGATTTGTTTTTAGATTTTACGATTTGCTTTGTTATTTGAAAAAATAAATAAATAAATTGGGAATTTCGTGAGAAGAAAATTGCTTTAAAAGGAATATTTTAAATTGAAATGTGTTTTCAAAATGTGCGACAAACTTAATGTATGTTAACTATACAATGATGCACCGTAATTATTTTTAAATGAGATTTCTGATTGATCTTTAGACTTATCAATAATCGATATTTATAGTCATGTGCATTACTGTATCCTTTCAAATTTCAATATAAGTCATTTAGGACTTCTCATAATATTACATTTATTTGACTGAAAATGGACATTCTTTTTCGATAGCTTCAAATGCTTAGAGCTGTTAATGAATTCTCACGAAAGTATTTTATTCAGGAATTGATTCAATAAAGCCTTCGATAATTCCGACGTATTTCCATTATTTTTCATTAACATTTACAACGCAGAGTAGAAGAAATAAGAGAGCGTTTCAATAAATGTAAATGGTATAAGCTGAAAAGTATATAAATAAAATTAAAATAGCTGTTCAAGTAAATTACAGAACTGACAAACAGTGCGCAAAAGGAATAGAAAAGGACATAAATCAAAATAAATATTTCGACGATCAATAACATTCAAGAAAAATGAAAAAACCGTTAAATATCCCACAGTGAAGAATTTTTTCAAAAATTTTTTCTATGACTGATGGACGAATTTTTTGATTCACTGATTGATGATCGATCTCTAAGATCCTGATATAATCAGTTATGTCAATTTGAATAACTATCGCCAAAATAAGACGTCTATAGAGTATTAAGTGCTAATGAATACAATTTAAAATAATTTTTAATCCTAATTATATATCCATCGAAAAAAAAATGAAATTTGCATAATTCTCTTTAAAATAACCCGCATTGTAAGAAAAAAATTTCTTGTCCATAAAATAAAAATTACTACCGTCAATGAACAAACGAATGATAATTATTTTCTCTCGATCATTCCTTTTGCTTCAAAAGTTAAGAGAATCACAGATTATTATACAATTTTAAGCAAATTTAAGAAATAATAATACAATTCTTTCTTGTAAATAAATAGTTTACGATTCTTGCAAAGAGTGAAAACAATTTGTCACATAACTTTTGTCAATTTCTGTTTTGCATTTACTTTTTGCTTTGATCTATGTCCTCGATAGCCACAATGCTAAATAGAAACTTAATTCACTTATATTATTTTCATTTCGGATACTTTTATAGCCACAATGAAAAAAATAATGATGTTTTGAATATTATATCCGAAATCTCAAAAAAAAAAAAAAAAAATCCTATAACACATGCAATCTTAAGTCCTGAAATACATGCAGCTTAAGCAAACAATTGCTCGCAAATTTTAACTTGGCAATTAGACTATAAAATGATCATTTATGAAAAAATTCACAAATTAAGATGGAGAATTATACGTCTTTCTTTATGAAATCCATTTTAAAAAAATTAGACGAAAGAAACTGATTTAACCAATTATTGCCTTTGATTAAATAGTTTCACATGGCTTAAAATACTGAAGATGGATAGAATGAAAATGAAAATGAAAACCTTGGGACGAGAAAATAATACGGTAATGAAGACATGGCTAATGTTTATCATGTAACCCTGAAAATAGATGAAAATGAATTTTCGATTTGTGTTGTGTTGTGCGTGTCTTCCTATCGCTTGAAAAAATTTATAGGAAACTTTTTCGATGAATAGGAAGGAAAATAATTATCGAATCTATCCTAAAGTGCTTCTCTAAACATAAAGGAAGGCATGTGAAGTAGGAAGAAATGAGTGAGAATTAAACTAACTTTTGAAAACTCAATTTCACAGCTGTCCTTTCAAGATTCACACAATAACAACAAAAGGAATCGTACTTTTTTTTTCGGCTTATATCCTTATCTTGCAAAGATTTGAGTTATTACACGAATAAATATTATAAGAAAACTTTGATCTTTCTATTTCAATTTCACTGAAATAATCAAAATTCTAAGTTTTATTCCTTTGCAAAAAAAGGCAATTGTTAAAAATTTTTATCTACAACAAATATGATTCAGATTTATCATATTCTATGATTTTGACTGCAACAGAAACCGAGCGATATTCGCAGAGATCATCGTACGAGCGAAAAAATGTTTATAAGATAAAAAAGAAAATATTAATAAATACTCAACAACGTGCTACATTTTGGAAATCAGAAAGAATTCCAAGAGTACTTGGGAAATTTCAGCAACTTATTTTATGATAATAATATATTTTAAACCTATATTTTTGATAATTATATGTATTTCAGCAGATTAATGAGTAATGAGTAAAGTGAAATTTTAGTAGTAATAAAATATCGAAAATGTGAATTTCAGGACATTTATATCCGACCCTTTAACTATAAAAAAGATTTTATATCAAACATCAGAAGGATGGAATCATTTCTAGCAGACAAGTAAACTCGACAGAGAGAAATTATTATTAAATTTAAAAATTAAGATTACATGAATATTGAATTCAGTGTAAAGGACTAAAACGATGAAGCACTGCTTGTGAAAATGAAATATGCGAATAAAAAGGAACATTGCCGGATCGATTAAAATTATTTAATTTATAATGTATTTTTCATTTTATTTTTGAGAATTTAAAAAAAAAATTTAGCTTAATAAATTTTTCATTTTTTGAAGAGGAAATGATGAAAGTTTTAATGTAAAAATTGATCAGACTATAAACAGCTTAAACTCAATTTCGTATCTGCACTTTCTTTCGTTATTAAATTTCTAAAAATTATTACAGAAAAATATCAGTTCTTAAAAATTTCTGCACTTATTTTATATTATTTGTTTATTTTCTTTCTCAAAAGTTTTGCGATATTTCAAACTTTGTTACCCGAAATAAAAACTTTAAAAAAATTAAAAATCAAGTAACAAAATTTGAAAACCACAGAAATATATGCTAAAATCTGAAATGATAAAAAATCGATTTCCACCTTATCCTTCTCAGAGGAAAAATAATTCATGAAGTACGGAGAGAAATTATTCATAAACTCTCTGTTTTCTTCTTCACCTCGCTGTTCAACTTGCTATTTCGTTCATCTCATTAATTCTAAGCGTAAAAATCCAATTAGCGTCAACTTAACAATTTAAATTCTATTTGCTTGTTGTTGTTTCATTGAATATTTCAATAAAGATTTCAAATAGGCCTTAAATCAATGAGAAGCTATAATTCAAACATCAACACAGCTAAACAAAATGTAAATAATTAGAATGTAAAACAATAATGGAGTTATTTCCTTCTATTCATTGATTTAATAGATCAAAAATCAAATCATAAACTTTTTTTCCACATTTCGCTTAGTTGCAAAATAACTTGATTATCGCTAATTAATTGCATCACTTTCCTTATTTTATTATTTATCTTTTTCTTTTTTCTCACTGCTTGTAATAAGCTTATCAAAAATTTGAAAAAGCATAAAATTGCCATCAGCGTCTGGTCAATGCTAACTTTACGTAATAATAATATGATATATTGCTTCAACTTATTTGAGTTTGTTAAATTAAAGCATTTTATCTTATTTTGAACAAACAGAAAAGTTATCAGCTAATGGAATCATGTTACGTTATCGATCGCGTGCACTTAAATATTACATAATGGATTGTACGATACGTACATTGTGATATCATCTCTGATATTGCGTAAACGTAAATCCCGTAGTCTGCGTTAGCGTCACGCAAATGGACACACAGGAAACTTTAGCAGTGCTCACTTCACCGTATTAACATTGCCTTCATATTAATTTTAACTTCTTAGTTTTCTAATTAGATGCCCTTTGAAGTTGTTTCTGTGAAAACATTGAATATATTCAGTTTAAACTAAAATTTTGAGAATAAAGAAAATTCAACAAAATCATTCATTTATGCTTTTATGCAACAATAAAGTCATTCAATGCATAATAAACATTTTCTGTTAGTAAGTGAAAATTGCAAATAGCTTTTAAAGCTTAAAAGCTTAAGAATCTGTCCCATAAACGATTATATTAGCGATAAATCCCTTTGCATATAAAAAGAAAACTGATTCCTTAGCAGCTTTATTCTCATAAATTGAATTTTATTTGAACCATCGAAATTTAAAACATTTTCAATCTTTTTCGAATTAATTAAATAACAAATCTTTTACTTCAACCTCTCATTAGCAACCATCTGTTATCTCAATGAATTTTTGCCCAAGAATAAAATAAAATAGAAAGTGAAATCAATGACTGAAATTATGAACTAGAATTTAAAAAATCAGTATGATTTTAAACTGCATAGAGTAAATTGCATGTAAATTAGAGATGATCAATATTTGGTTGGTATTAGTCATGTTAATCAGTAATACTATACGAAAAACTCAAAATTTATTACATTTGATATTCTAATGTTGAATTTAAAAACTTCTTCATCTGTCAACAACTGTTTAAATTATTTAATTTGCGTTAATTAGCTATTTCAAAGACATTGAAAACTTAAAGTTGTAAAAACTTTCAAATTTGAATTATTCTAATGACCTTTTATGTAAAAGTTTCGGTTTTATAACAAAAAAGATTTTTTATGAAAGTTTTGATTCCACATCAAAAAAGAAGTTTTTGAGATTTTGAAGCTTGATACTGGAAATATGACTTTACGTATGAGTCATGTTTAGATGGATATAGAAGAGAATTTTAATTGTATTCAAAATTTGAGAGATGATCCACCATATTATTCTATAAAGTTCATATTTGTATGATTGAAGAGAAATGGAAAAGATGAAGTTCTATTATCAGATAATTAAACTAATTGTTTGATTGATTTAAATAATGATTTAAACAGATTGGTTTAGTTCCTTATTAGGCAGTTGGCCTGTAGAAAAATTAAATAGTTGACCTTTATGCTTGGTCATAACTATGTCCTACTATTATCTGATCAATGCTATAATGGAATATAAAAAATTAAAGGTGATTTCTGCATAAATATTCGAAAAATAATTAATCACTTAAAGAATAAATGTGCAGGTATATCCTTTTTTGATCAAAGCAAAGTTCCGACATGAAAGATTTCAAAAATACCTCTACTTTCTAGCTATACGATTTATGCCTCAATCTATATCTACAATCAAAGATAATTTAGACTTAAATAGAAGGAAAAGTTGATAATACTAACAATGACTTCAGAGCAAAAGTGAAACAGCTTGATTAATAAATTAAGCCAGCTTGTATAATAGGAAATTTGAGAGAGCTTTTTCAATGATTTTCAACTTTTCGAAAAGAAAAACACACTCTATCATTATCATTCTTTATATACATAAATCTGAAGTTATCAATGTGAAAGAATTTAACTTTTATGAATTTAATTCTAACCGATCGTATGAATAGAATACCTCAAAATTGTATTCAGATTGCATGAGTTATATGACGGGAAAAGTTGAGAAAACTCGTCGTCAGAAAGCTTGTTTACAACTTAAAAAACTTGCATGAGAAAGAAGAAATAATTTAAAAGTGAAAAGTAAAATTGACTGAAATTATTCAGCAATTTTCAGCGAAGCGAATAATAACATATCCAAATAAGTTTTCTGGCGATTTCAGAAATATATCGATAACATGAAAAATTCCGAAAGGATTACTATTTCGGGAAGGGAAAGAAACTTAAAGAGTTGCAAAATATTAAATGAAATGCACTTCCTATGACGACAAATAACCATTAAAACGGTTACCATGGTTACTTTTAGGTATGTACGCTAAATTATTGGCAAGGTAAAACAAAAAAAATTCGGAAAGAGAGCCGAATCGAAATATTGATTTTTCGCCTCGATTTTTCTGTCGCAAATTCCGATATCACGAGATTCCAACAAATTCCAAACAAATAAATAATCAAAAAAATTCCTCATTGTAAATGAATGTTACCAATATGTGAATCATTTAACTGATTTTACATTCCTTGAATTTATTTCCCATTTAATTCCCATGTTTTTTCTGTTTTGATTTTGCTTATATCTTTGTATTCCTGTCATACAGGAAAGGCTTTGCTATCAATCGCTTACAATACTTATCTAAATCCACATTTTTGCCCAAATTCACATCCTAATCTTCTCATTAGATCTTGTTACGATGCCCTTATGTTGTAATTGGATCTTAACAGTTTCCGATGTTTAATGTAAA
Organism: Onchocerca volvulus; assembly: GCA_000499405.2. Lineage (NCBI taxonomy): Eukaryota > Metazoa > Nematoda > Chromadorea > Rhabditida > Onchocercidae > Onchocerca > Onchocerca volvulus. The sequence continues at coordinate 5,623,569 of HG738139.1, read as the reverse complement.
CCACTCTCATTAAATATAAGTCTTGTTGTATTAAGAAAGGAGCTATGATACCAATAAATGTTTTACAATCCGGGTGGATTCAAAACAGTTCCAATCTACTCATTTCGACTCAACGCAGCTCAACTCAATCCACCTCAACGTAGCGTAACCCCAATTCAACACACTCAAACCCAAGTAAACTCAACTCAACAACTCTACCCAACCGATCTCAACTTGACGCAACTCAACGCAATTCAACTCAATTCAGTTCAGTTGGAAGCTGATCGACTAACCCGACAATCAACTCGTCTTGATGGTATTTGACTATTGATCCACATCATTCTCCACGATTGAGAAAAATTCTCCAATACATAAGGAATTCTTTATTTCAAATAGGAAAATATAAGCAATGGATGAAAATATGATAAATATTTACTAAGCAAAAATTCTTATCACTACTCTACTATCATTTATATCATACTAGGACTGATAATTCCAGCATGCTCCTATCTGACAAATTCAGAAATGATATGATGCTTCAGAGTATAAATAAAATAATTTTTTGCCATAATCATTCATTTCTTTAGTGTTCCCTTAGGAACGATTTCTGGATTAAGAAAGTATTGATGCATCTTTTCCAGAAGCTTTTGTCACCACATTAAAAGTATTTGTATGAAAATATTGATGGTTCAAAAATCCTGTCTATAATAGCGATCGAAAATATCGAATGTTTCATTTGCAGATGACACAGTACTTCTTTGCTCACTGCGAAAATCACAAATTCTGCAAATTTTAGTTTCAATAACCTTTCAATAGCTTGTTTTTAATGAAGTTGAATTGATTTCAAAATCCATAAATTCATCAAATCATTTAACAATTTCCTCGCCAATAAATTCAGTTTTGAAGAACAAGATAAAATCTTTGTTTAATATACTTTGAAATTTCATTCCACTATAAAATTAAAGATATATAATTAAGTGTAAAATTAATGTATTTTGAGATCAAAGGTAATTCCTGATTCTTCAGTTTTTTTTTTAAATTAAGATATCGATAGGTATTTCCTCAAAGCATTTTTTGAGTCATTTATGTTAGATGTTGCGCTCACCGATTAATATCCAAAAGTAATGTATTCTTTTCAAAATACTTTGTCTTCAGTCACTTCCTTTGTATTTCATTTATCATTTATCATAATTCACTGATAACTTCCTGATCATCCGGAAAAAATTTCCATCTTGCCGTTTTCCACATTTACGCTTTATTTTTGCTAATAAAATCGAATTAAAACAGCAATTGGAGTAAATATTTATTTATTTGCCAACAGAATATTGTGAAAAAGAAGGAAAAGATGGAGAAAATTGAAAGAATATTCAAAAGGAAAGCATAATTCTTTTAATTATATAAACAAACAAAAACAAATGATACCCAGTGACATAAAACAGGAAAAAAGAAAAGGAAAAAGGAAATTCGCTTTTAAGAGAAACGAAAAGTCATCGATTAAGAAGAAACTAACTCTTCATCAACAGAACTTATGGAAACCACAATTTGATCACCGTGTTCTATCGCCAATAAGTATCAACATAATTGAAATATAAGTGCGAATAATTGGACTTTCATCAAAGAGTTTGCTTTCCGAAAAAATTATTCGAACAAAATGCAATGATAACTGCCAAAGTTGGCACGAAATCGTGTCCGCCAAGCCAGAGGACATGCATATACATATGCAAGTATTTGCAATAACTTCGCAATATGAGGCCTTCTTTTTCAAGAAATCTTTCAATAAGGATTTTTCGCTAATTTTGGAGAACATATAAATGAGAAGTTTGAAGTAAATACAAAGAAATGCAAAATTTATTTACGAAAAGCTTATCACTGAATTTCTATTTCGATATGATATAAACAAACAAAATAGACAAAGAATTTAAAATCAAATATCGTTCTTCATTTAATTACAGATTTTAAAGACAGAATGAAAAGAGAAAGTCCATTATTTGAGTTACAATGATACTTTAATACACAAACTAAATCGGACAATCAAAAATAGAGGAAATTCCAGAAAAATCAGACAAATTAACATACAATTAAATTTACTCGTACTATACACCACTGGTGTACTGCTATGCATAGGCGTCCACAAGACGTGTAAAGCTTTGTTACCTAAATCGCGAAATTAGGAGAAGAGTGAACATCCTTTGCGTAGCATTGGACAAGCAGAAAAGTTGATGAGATACGGAAAGTTGAAGAAGAAGAAGAAAATAGTCGTCTTTCAGGATTTGATATCTTCAAGTATGGAAGGTACCGAAATTTTGCATACATAGGAGTCATAGAACATTATTTTGAAATATTTTTTCGAGAGCTTCGATTCCAATTTCCCAAAAAAGATAAGTAAATTTAAGAAAAAGTGGAGAAAAAGAAATTGTAACTGTTAAGTGATATGAAAATATTTTTGAATTGCTTGAATTTACGAATTTATCTTGAAAGACACCAAAATTTTTATAGCAAAATGAGAAATAATTGACTAATAGAAAGCCCTGACTGGCATTTCTCGGCACAATTGAAAGCCCAGCTAATGATCATTGGGCATCATTTTTGTTGACCTATATAAAAGATATATAGGGAGCAACAAGTTGCATGAAAAACAGGTGTGTATAAATGGCAGTGATAAAAATGGTAACATAGGTCGGCACAAATATGGAAAGTTCAATTTTCAAATGTCAGATTAATGTCAAAGGTCACAATAATCACTTGTGTATGGATGACCTATAAAAACTTTCAATAATAAATCCCACGTTCAAAATATAAGAGGTAAAAATTCAGCAGTACAGCATTGTAGGTTATAGCTTCATGTACAAATACAACTAGAAGTCTACAAAATTTCGGCAGTTATAAGAAAAAAAAAAAAGAGACTAATGAAAGACAAAAAATCACTGCTTATTTCTTAACTTAAAAAAATTTAAGATGTGAATCTGAAAACAATCATTTTCATGATAAAACCATAAAGAAAAAAAGAAAATCTCCGAAATCTTAAAGTTTTAGGAGATAGTTTACAAGCATTTATCTTTGTTATCATAAAGGACTCCGTAAAATTTCGGTATATTATGAAAATCTTAAAAAGCAATAGAGTTTTTTTAGAAAGAATAAGAGTAACGGATGCATTTCAAGAAAAAAAAAAAAAGAAAAAAAGGAATATGTATATAAAGCGTTCAAAATCACCAAAATTGAGATGAGAAGGATTGAGAAAGGGAAAGAATAAAAAAACAATAATATCCGTTGTTGGTAAAAGGGAAGATAATCATCAAATAGGAAATATTTTATAAAACAACTTAGAACTGAAGAGAACATTATTAAAACCTAAATGCTTCACAGTACAATGAAAAAAGTTATTTTAGAATATGAAAAGCAATTCACATAGCTATTAATCATGCAATTTATCCGAGATCGGCACAACAATTAGCAGTAATTATGAAAATCTAATTAAAATCAAAGAAATTATTTAATTTCAGCAGGAGTATTTTCAGTTGAAAGTCATATCGTACAGTATAAAGGTAGAAGAACATTGTTTTTCATTTCTTACTACCGCATTTTGAAAAATGCCATGAAAACCTGATAAAATTACTTGAAATAAATCAAGTATTTAAAATTTTCATTATTCACTAACTTTTCCCAACCATTTCTTTACTGAAACAGAAACATTTTTTTTTTTTTACAATTTACTGCGTAAATTCAACAGTCTAGTTATGGATTCGTTAATGACCTTGAAATTTAAATCGTACATTTACGACTTAAGATAGCCTCAAAAGAAAAAAAAAAAGATCATGTAAAGACAAATTTGGAGAATATAATATGCTCAAAAATTAATCCATCGAAATTTCAAGAAAATCAGGTTCTCATCGCTTTGCACAATAAATTGAAAAAAAATATCCGGAATTTTTGCATGATTATTTTAACTTTTCCTCGAATTTTCGTGGTTAATAATTTTAATATGCTATAAAAAAAATTCTAAATTTACAGAGGAGTTTACAAATAAAAACAACAATATCACTTCAATTTTTCATTCTGAAAAAACGTTTAATCTTCATGTACAATTAGCACTAATAATGAAGAAATTGTTCAAAGAAAAATAACTTGTCGAAAATGAGGCAGATTTTTCTGGAAGTGCATTGTCGGCAAACAATATTGTTGATTTTCAATATGCTTTCAAAACAATTGATGCTTCAATATTTTCCAATAATAAAATTCATTTTTCATTCTCTTTACTAGTCCCATGCATTCGGTGAAGGAGGAAACTCAGATGGTTGTGCCACTGATGAACTGCAAGAATCAATTTTCATTAAATTGCAATGTTCAAATGATTAAATGAAAAATACTTGATTGATTGAGAAAAAAACTATTGTTTCATCAATGGACTTGATGAAGTAAAACTTTCCTTCCTACTCAATTCACTAAAAACAGTTCCAACTGAAAGATTAAATAAATAAAAACTTTATTTGTTTACAGCTTAAAAATGAAAAATTACTTTATATCTCTTGGAATACAACATTCTGTATGAATGTAACAATTTTTCATTTTATAAAATAATGGCAAATTGGAATATTTCTCATCAGCAGTAAGAAAATTAACTTTTCTTTATAATTTTCTTCTACAACTTCCTATCATTATATGCCACGAATATGTTAAATTTTAGGAAGACAGAAAAAAAAAATTAAAAATCATAGATCAAGAAAAGTTTCCATACCTAGTGAAAGTTTTATACGAGGCAGAATTCGGATTAATGGTAAGTGCTACACCGAATGGTGGTGCACGTTCGGTAACAAATCTGTACATTCGATCTCTTAAATCAAACATCGACATACGTGAAAGTTCTTTTTCCCATCTCGGATCAAACGGATGTTCATGCTAGAAAAGAAGCCATTGGTATTAAAAGAATAACAATCTTACGGAACTGAATTTTATTACAAAATTTTCCTTCTCTTCCTCCTATTTGCTTTGAAAAATTGAAATTGTTAGAATGAAATTTTTTTAAATTAAGCAAAAAGCTTACCACTGGATCTAAAATCTGTGAGAAGATTCGTACATTCGATGGTGTGGTATAGCAACATGAACACATGCATGAATGAAAACGCATGCGACCTTCGTCCAGATATCGATGGCTTAATGCTACGTCCACTGTGATACGTTTTTCCTATAAAAAAAAAAGAAGTGGAAGTTCATCTTTAAAAAGTCTTTTTTAGTTGATCAATTAAGACTATAAAATTTCGGCCTTTTAATTGAAGATTTCTAAAATTCCATAAAAATCAATTTGAAAGATTTCTCATTTATCAAATGATAATGATAATGAACTAACCGGATCAAATGTTACCAATCTGGTAAGCAAATCAATTGCATCATCATTCCCCTGTGTTAGCTGAATGATTTTTTGTGGATTTGGCTGTCGAAATGGTGAGGAAAGGATATGTTTTCGGGCACCTTCACATGCTGTTTTCATTTCTTCTTCAGCCGGTGTACCCAACAGATCAACAATCATATTCAACTGCAAGAATGAAATTCGACGAATCATTAACAAAAAAATTCCGAGAATATCGAAAATTAGAAATAAAATACTAAAAATTATTAACAATAAATTAAATTTCAATCCGTTAATCATCAATTATCGATAGTCCCTTTCAATTCACAAATGATAACAACTTGGCATTATAAATATATTTCAATTTTTTAAATAATTCACAATGTTCCAAAATTTTGGATATATTCACAAGTTTAAGAAGCGGGAAAAGAAAAAATAAATGGAATACTCAATTTTTTGGAAGGTTCCAAATAATAAAAATTTTATGGTGCAATAGAAACCTGTTCAACAGGTCCATGTGCTTGGAAAAGTATTCGTCTTCCTAATAATTCGGCGAATATGCAACCAACTGACCATACATCTACAGCGGCCGTATATGTTCGCGCACCCATTAATAATTCTGGAGAGCGATAATACTGTGTTACTACCTATAATTAATTGAGAAAAATTAATTAAAAGATTCGTTTTTTGTTCTCTGAGAAATCGGAAAATAGTACGATTGAGATTAAATAAATTTAGATAAAGTCCCTGAACTTAAGATACTAGAAATATCATCACAAAAACCCTGCAATTTCCATAAAATGCTAAAATATACACTGATCAAAAGAAAAATTTCAGTTTTTGAATGTACCAATCAATCGTCATATTTGAAATTCAAATTGATTACGAAAAAATTACTTACTTCATGAGTCATAGCTGATTGTTCATGGGGATCCCACATCCTTGCTAATCCAAAATCGCAAATCTGAAAAAGAAACATTCCGGTTACCGGAGAAAGCAACCAGTAATTTAATGAATTATGCAGTCTTTTTCCACTAATTTATTGAATTCAGGATTTTAGTACCTCTAATACTGACTACTCTAATAAGCACCCCATTTATATTTACGAAGGACTAATCATTTCAAATCCATACTATTCTCCATCAACAATAATGGATATAATTTATGACAAATGATGACTTGACAAAGGTACACTCGTTATCGATAATTAAGAAGATTTCCTATTCTTATTCTTTACATATCTTGCGACTAATCTAATCAATTGTGCAATGCTTTTTGAAAGATTATCATAATTTACTCACTGTAGATAAAAAAATTACCTTCAAAATGCAATTACTATTTACCAGCAAGTTGCCTGGTTTGATATCGCGGTGTAAAATGTTAGCCGAATGTAGATATTTCAGTCCTAAAAACATTAAATCCAAAGTTTGAAATTGAAATTTTAATTAAATGCACAATTTAAACCATGAGACTTCTTTTACTTGTACTTCCATCCTTTCCACATATTTACACTCGGAAATTATCCTAATGATCGCTATATTAGTGTTTCAAGACTGCTGAAAACTGTTTAATATAATTATATTACGTCAAAATCTATCCTGATGTGGAATGAATTTGTTCCACAATCTGTCAATATCAAAGCTAGGCTTAAACTGAATTCATGAAATTAAAATTTAAACTGACCTCTCAAAATTTGATAAACGAATATTTTTACATGATCAGTTGTAAGTGGTTGCGGCGAAACAATAATTTTATGTAGATCACTTTGCATCAATTCTGTTAAGACATATCTGAAAAAAAAAAAAAAAGAACTTTCATTTCTTCAAATTATTTTCAGAGATACAACAATCATCTAAAAGAGCAAAACATCAACTATTGATTACGCTTCCAAATATTCTACTATCATTAAATATATCAGACTTGATTCCTATTACCATTCTATATTTCTACTTTCTAGCACATCCTCTGTTGAAGTTTGAAAAAAGAAAAACTTACAGTTCTTGGAAAAAGTGAGGATTCTGCGGTTGTATAATATCAATCATACACAACACCTGTAATTCATCGCATATTTAGCAATGAATAAAAAAATCCTAACACATTAAATTCAAAATACTCAAGCAATCAAAAGCTATTAATTTAGAATATTAATTCTCAAGCAAAAATCATGATTCGAACAATCATTATCATGATAGTGATAATGACAAGAATAAACATAATTGTAAGTTTGATATGTTATTCAAAAAATAAATAAATAATTAGTTCAGACAAATGATATTTTTATCCGCAACTTCTCCCTATATTTTTAAAATCTTGAATATTGCATTATTATTCAAATCCAAAGAGCAGATGGTTCCGAAACGCAAAATTTTCGTTAGAATACTACGTTAGGATCTGAAGCAGCTGTCAGGACTTTTTAAGTAGTACAGTGGAAATAAATATTTTGTCATTTCAGTACTTTTTCAGCATATCTTCATTTCAGATCGTTTTTCTCTTCACTAACAACGAAGAAGATATTCAGTATCCGGGAAAATTTGAATCAAACCCAAATTAAAAATGACATGAATGTCAGTTAATTACATATTTATATAAAAGTATTCCTATCGTTTTTATTTTGCATTATTTGGCATAGCAAAAAGTCCAGAAATTCGATGAACTAAGTAAATGTTTTCTTTTTTTTCTGTCTTTTTCAGACGAATTTCTAAGAAGTTTTGTAAAATTGTCTCAATTATTCGGTCCTTGTATCCTTCACATTATTCAATGTGCTATTCCTGTCTCAGAGAAGGAAAACAGAAAGTAATTTAAAAGGGAAGAACCGGTTTTGATTCGACGATCAGTCTGAAACTGCTTTGTGTAAATGTCCGTCTAGACATCACATATGACGTCAACAGATAGCACAAACATGCTCAAAAAAAAAAAAAAAGAAAAAAAAAGGAAAAAAGAAAAGGAAAATTGAATAATCGGATTGATCGTCGATTTAAAACATATTTCGGAAGAGCTATCCAAATATTTAAGTGTTTTTGTCAATTTCAATCGCTTGATTCTACTCTTGTTCTTATTCTATTGAAAAAAATTATTAAACACATCTTACTCTATCCTACATTTTTTCATTCGTTTTAATTTTGTTGCAATCTGTCACTTTTCTATCCAACGATTTTCTGTCCTTCAATTTATGCAAAATGTGTTTGCTATTACATTAATCAAGCATCAGAACCATCATATCGTCAAACATCTGGCAAATTCAATTTCTTAATTCAAAGCAAAGTTCCTTTTTCGAAAAATCTATTTATATTGTGAAAGGAATGGAAAAATGCTCCTTCTCTCTCTTATAATCCTTCATCTCCAAATTTTTGTCTGATAATTGGTTAATGCTAATTTTAAATTTAATGAAAAAAAAACTCACATTGTCGTGTCTGAAACTGGACAGCATACGGATTTCCCTAAAGACGCGTTTGCATGATGCAAGATTTTGGAAAACATTTGGCATTTTCTTCAACGCTACACGTTTACCACTACGTGGATCTGTTACCGACCTTTAAAAGAAAAAGACGACTAAAAATATCAGAATTTTAGAATTGCTAGAAAAGATATTAGGAATACTAAAGCCAAATATTTAGTACAAGTTGACAGTATTATCTTCACATTGATCTCAGCCAACATGTAAAACAGGCTTATAATATTAGACTTTAATCAATTACTTAATTGATCTTTTGCTTGAATTAATCGAATAAATCATAATTAAGAATTTGAATGAAATTATGCAAGCGTAGGTTTGTCTATCATTACAGGAATGTGTAGGTTTTTATTTTGGCTAGCAAATTGAATAAAAAGAAGAAAGAGAAAAAGTTTGAAGTAGAATTCACAGTTCACAGCATCTAATTACTATTTATTAGGCCACTTTAAAAAGAATCAAAAAATGCGAACCAAACAACACCAAAAGCGCCATAACCAATTGGACGATCAGGTTGTGTATCATGCTGTTCCACATTTGGTGGACGATAAAATGGTTGCACAGCCGTCAGAATTGCTTGACTTGAATGTGCCACTGAGGCCTGAAAATGCATTGAAATGAAATTCTTTTTAATTTGAGAATGAAATTTTATGTTTTAAAATGTTTATAATAGAACTTCTCCCTTAAAAACAAGGTAAAAATTATTCCATATTTTATCGTTCATAAAATTCAAATTCAAAAAACGCGATAATCTTGTCCAGTAAAAAATTATTTCAACAAGAAATCACTAGTGAATTTAATTGGAATTCTTCGAAATGAGTGTGTAAAATGCAGAAATCCTTTCATTATGTACATGTATAATTTTGGTGTTGGATAACTTGTCTACGGCAATTTAATTGATCTTTTATAGCAATGATGCACTATGTCATAATACTTTTCTGAAGTCCAAGCTGATAAAACACAAGTATATATTAAGGGTCCAAATTAATATCAATTGTTAAAATGACTTCAATTTCTTTTTCTATTCAACAAAGTAAGTAAAAGAATAAGCTAATGAACGAAGTAAAAAGCACCAAAAAGCGATAATTAACCATTTTTTCTTATATCTGGAAACTATTAACAATAACGGTTCCAAATTTAATACGTAATCAAACCGATGAAACCCTAAAAAACACCAGATGTATGAGCTAATAACAGATTTGGAAAATTTGAAATCCCTTCATCCAGTTTAAGCGTAAGATCGAGTGAAAGATTCAGTGCAAGAAAATTCAGCTATATCTCATAAATGAATCAATTGATCTCGCCAATATCAATCCGAATACCAAAATTTTTGATAATCAATATAATTATAGAAGAGTTTTCAATCACTTATCTTTCCCACGAAAAAAAAGTCAAAAATTTAAAATCAATAACTCTTATTTCATACTAGCCAGACCCCGCCATCCTTGCCACGAAACTCCAAACTGTTGTTGTTGCTGAGTCGGAGTAAGAACTCCGGATTTGAATTCGAATTCATTGGCTCCAAATCTTGACCTTTAAATCCTTTAGAATTCCTCCCCTCATCTGATCTCCATCTATCGCTCTTAATTGATCGGCCTCACCTTGTTCATCTATAGATTGGAGCATTTTGGCGGTAAATATGTTTATTCTTTTGCCAATAAACATGTTTATTCGTTTTGCGGTAAATATGTTTGTCGTTCTTTTGAAACTATGTCGTGCCACTTGACTTTTAGCATTCTTTTTTACAATAATTGTCGTGGCGTTATTTACATTCGAGGCTCCTTTTGTCACAGAGTGACAAGTGAAAAAAAAAGTAGGTATGTATATCTATATAAAAACATGCGTCCATTCGAATGCAACATTGTTTCAAAATTTCAAAGCAATCGATCAAGAAATTGCAACGTTGTGTCAAAAGTAACAACGAACATTTACATTTTGATTTATATAGATAATTCCAACTGATGTACGAAATTTGACTGTCCTGTTCATGAGAATGTTTCCTTTCTTAATTTTCGGAAAAGTGATAACGGAAAGTGACGTGATAAAATCAAACAGATATTTGAAATTTAATTAGTTGTGGGTCATCGATGAATAGAATAGTCCACAGTGGTACCAATTGGCTAATAAGATTTTATTTTTTATTCTTTGCGCTAAAAGGAAGTGCATTTTTAGTACTTTGATCTTTTAACAAGTGACATAGAAATGTAATAAAGGGATTGAGAAGAAAAAGGAATAAAAAAATGACGTCAAAGCGCAGTTATCGAACTTCAAATTCATCATTTAAACAGAAAATATTTTCGGCAATCTTAGGAGAAAAATGCCTACTTTTTGACCTTAAAAAAATAACCGCGATTTCATTAAAGAGGCAATAAATGATGAGATTTTTCGTTTAGATGAATGTCATGATATACATTAAAAAAAAAAAAAAAAGATGATAACCTGTGATAAATGTCCATTGTGATAAGAATTTTGCAGAAATTTTGCCGCAACACTTTTGCTGTTTAGTGCAGTACCATGTCTCGACGATTCCTTAGCCAATGCAGCAGCTGCAGCAGCGGCACCTGCAGCACCTGCACCAGCATACATTGATGCCGGTCCACCAACTATATTTCCCGTTCCTGTGTGATGTGATACTAATGCCATCTCTTCTAATACACCTGGAAATGACCATTACATATTGGATGATCACTGTATATTGGATGACTACTACATTGGATGAATTTCGAACAAAACTATGAAAGAAAACATCGAAATTCTTAGAGCAACAAAGAACGACGGACAGACATAAATGTCCAACTATTTCATTTGTATGCATTGTGAATCAAATAGATCTTTTCAATGCACTCATAGCCAATCTTCGAAAAACAGCAAGGAGGAAGTTCAATATTGAATTACATAGAAAATTATACCTACTATTTTCGCTATGTGATAGTCACTAAAATTGCTAAAATATGAGTTTTTTTTTTTTTTTTTCTTTTTGCAGCACGAAATTGAGCTCTTCCAGGCTAGTCTATTTTAAATTAATTTTGAATTATTTCAGATATTATGTATAGGTTTATGCAACGAATTATTTTGCATTTGGTTCATGCCACAGCTCGCCATTCTGCTTACCAAACTGGCTTATCTTGAGCACACATTCAATGTCTATGCTTCATTCAAGCAAACGAGTCATATTCGGTTGAAGACGTTTCGTCCCACAATTCCTCTAATCATTCGCTTTACCGAATATAACAGCCTCATTATGTATTCCAGCAGAATGCCCAATGTAAGCTATGATTCGCCCCGGCTAGATTGAAATATCTTAAATCTTTCAAGTTAAAATATTTGTTTATACAAACCTGCAATGACCGACGTGTTTTTGCTATGTTTGATATTTTGATTGTTGGTTGAACTCAACAAGGAAGTAGCAGCTCGATTTGTACCGTAAAATGTCCTTTCTTGGACACTATTCAATGGTGTTTGAATATTTCCCGAACAAAGTGATGATAACGATGATGCTGCTGATGATGATGATGTTATTGCCAATAACTCACCACAATGATCGTTATTTGCAGTCGCTGATGAGCAACCTGATGATGAGCTACTTCCTGCAACTTAATTCGAAAATGAACGATTTTTAATTTTCGTTCAAGTGCTGAATTCGTCATATGAAAGGGACAATGAATGGAAAAAAAGAATCGGATTCCGAATTTTTATTTATATCCAAATTTGTGGTTGATTTACTAACAACTTTATAATATTTTGAAGGATTTAGTTTCGTATATTTTCGATAATATTTTAAAATACATGAGGAAAATAGGAAACTTTTGTTGGAAAGAAAACGTAGAATTCAAGATAGGAACGAAAAGGAAGTGATGAATCAATTCTTAAATAAAAACATATGAAATAATTAGAATTTGATTAAGGAGAGCAAAGTATAGAATATTTTTGAAAAATCCAGAACAAAAGAAATTATAACTGCCTGTCTGACACGCATTTTACAGTAATATCAATTAAAGGATATTCGAATAAAAGTATGTAGGATGAAACAAACCAAGATATGTTTATTATGGAATTGAAAATCGTCAAATTTGAAATAGAAAATAATGGAAATAAAAAAAAAAAGATCTATTATACTTACAGGAAGTGTTTAGTTGAACATTTCCATAGAGATACCGCAACAGTGATAAACAAATGAGATTCATTTTTTCAAAATGAAACTAGAAAATTGAGAAGAAAGAAAGTGAACTTTTTCAATTTTAAGAAGAGCAGAAACAGTGCAAAAAATCGAAGAGAAATATTGAAAAGTGTAGTAGAACAACCAGGAACATCCATTCCACTTTATAATTTTATTAAACGGAATTTTGACATAAAGATTTATATGAGTTAAAGAGGCAATGCAGAATCCAACATTGTCACTGAAAATGTAGGGTAAAAAGGCGATAATTAAGAGAAGCGACAATAAAGACATTCAAAAGGCATTTAAAAGTGAAATAACTCTAAAATTAGCCTACCCTCTATCCTTCGACAATATTAACATTAATATTAATTTCTCAAAAGCAGAAAAAATCAAAAAAAAAAGGAGAATATTGAGACAATTTCCTCGTTCTCTTTTTACATTTATCATGTTAATTAGAAATATTAGTCTAAAAACATTTGTAACTGAAAGCCTTACTATGGAGAGTGGATAGCTGTTGAATGTAGACAATTGATTGGTTTTTATTAAATTACTTCAAAGATCAATAACTGTAAAAAAAAATATGGTGAAAAATATCAGTACGACTGAAATATCAATATGAAAGATAATCAGATTTATTTTTTTGACTACTATATATGGAAACAAAAGTTTGGTATTTGTATTCGCAGCAGCTCGGCACTTTCCCATGTCAACAGTTCTTTACTATTATCATTGGGAAAAAAAGAAAAAAAAACTTTTTTATCTCTAAATCCTCCCATCTAAATTCATTCAAAAGTTATATCTAAAGAAAAAAAAGAGCTATACTTATGAGTTATTCTTGGATATCACTTTAAATTACAAAGAATCTCAGTAAGATTCAGTTGTTCAGTCCATTGAATCGCAGAGAGAAATTTCAGAAATTATCCGTGACAAAAATCATTCAGTACTTTCAATACTTGTCCATTCCAAACACTAACTTTACTAGTAATATGAAAGAGTATTTATAGATTTGCAGAATTTGTCAACAAATTCTCAATTATTTGAAGAAAAATTTTTTTTTAAACTTTAACCGAAATTTCTAGAGATTTGATATCAAAACACAGTCTACTCTAAAACATGTCCTTCTTTCCTACAAATATCATAAGTAAAAAGTCAAGATTTGACTGTTTAATTAAAAAAAAAAAAAAAAAAAGAAAAAAAAACAAGTGAATGTTATCTAAATAAACAAAACTAGCGTTGAAAGGGCATTCAACAAATCGGAATTGACTATTCATAAACAAGCGAATTTATCTTGCTGAATCTAAGGTTTGGTAATTAAAATTAGTCAATACTGAGTTTTTTCTTTTTGTTTTGTTTTGGAAAATATTTTCCTGTTATAATTTAAATAGAGTAGTCCGGAAATTAGTTACTTATAAGACAATTTGAATGTTTACGATATTCGTTTGTTTCATTACTTATTGACCTCAAGAGTATGTGAACTTATTAAACTTCATAAATTTTGCTTACGAAATATTTTTTGCCGAAAAATGAACAACTTTCTTAGCTTAGTTAACAAAAACACGCATAACTTCTCTCGTAAATTTTTTTGCTCAATGCTTGAAACATTGATCAATGTAGAAAATGAAAAAAACCATTAAAAGAAATGTAGAAAAAATAGGGATCCAATAAACTGTAGAGAATAAAAAATACATATTTGAGGAAACTATCCAATTCAGATTGCTATGGTACCGAAATTCCAGATCTAAAGCTATGATGTAAGAATGACAAAATTCGAAATCCATTTCAATTTTTGGGAAATTCTCTGTACCACCTAGTTCATAATGAAATATCGCACAATCAACAAACATTTATACATGCGACATCGCAGACAATTAAAAGAAGGAGCTGAAAAAAGCAGAATTAAAGGTCAGAATTAAAAGGTCACTTATCCATCCGGACTCTTCGAGATACTATGCAGTGGCTGAGTTGGCGGGCTAACCTCCTACCTCTTCCAGAGATGTCATAGCATTATGAAGACAATGACATCTTTCCCACTCTTCGACTATATTTCTTCTCAAAAAATGAGTGACATTTACGGATTATTCGAAACAAAATCATGTTTTTGATTTCCGGTAATGGAATATCATATTTTCAGTAAATCATTTTTGATTTCAGCTTTCTAGATAGATTTCGGATGGAAAAATTTGTAACAATTTCTAATACCATGTGATGATACTGAAAATTAAACATATTTCTATATTAAGCTATTATTCTGGCACTTGATCTATATCGCATTAATTAATTATCTTTTTCTCTTTTATTATCCGTAAAATATTTATTACCTAAATTATTACTTAGTGATCAGTGAGATATGAGAATATTTAGGTTCTGATATTCTTATCACTTATCTATGCATCTCATACTCTGATTAACACTTATCACTTCTACTTATCATTCATCAATCAAAAAATGTTACTGTCATCGATTTATTCCGATAAATCAGCGAGTAAAATGAAATTGTTGTCATGAAGAAAAAGTTTCTGTCACATTTTGGATGGAACTTGTTCTCTTCTCCTCCTGACATCCAAACGAATGACCCCAAAATGTCCTTCACGTGATCGTATGAACTTTCCTTTTTTTCACCACCAAAAAGCAACGAAAAAAGATGGGAAGCAAAAGAGAGACAGAGAGACACATAATTACTTCGCCGATTGCATCTTATAGGTACGGAATGGCACCGACACGCACATACACATACATCTCAGACAAAGAGATGTATGTGCGTATGTGCGTGTCGGTGTGTATGTGTATGTCGGTAGGCTGCAGCGTTCTTCGTGGCAGTCTGGTCTTCGAATTACACCAAAAAGGCTCTTTCAGCAATCCCAAAGGATGAGAAAAAAGGCCTCAGCAAAAGAAAAAAAAGATTCGAGTTTGAAAGTTTAGCAAGAGAAGAAGCCAGTGGGCTTAGTTTATATTTTCTGGGCTTCTTCAGGCTTCTAGGCCAGTTTAATTCAAGCTCAAGTTCAACTTTCCATTTATATTCCTTTTTATTTCGAATATATTATTTTATATTTGCATAAATTCTTACACATATGTTTTTTTTTTCCCATGCGAAAATTTCGATAACATGGATTTTAATTTCAGCAGGACAATTTTTTTTTTTTTTTTTTTTGAGAAATGATGAAATCGATGTCAAATTTGAGAAAAAAATATCATTTCTAAAATATTAATATCCGAAATTAATTAAACACTTAAATAAACGATTCTGATTTAATTTTCCCATAATGAATACTTCCGAATGTTTTCAAATTATCAATCTTTCCAACAATTTCATTGCAAAAATTAAAGGATGCTAGGTCCTGGAGAATCATGCAGTAACAAATCAAGCATTGTCTTCAGCAAAGTCTCTGGATTACGATTATGAAATACGCTGGCTTAGGAGCCAAAGAGCAAATGAAATTAATCAATCATTTCCAAAGATAGGAAGCCTTAACCTTTGATTTCAATTTTAGAATATGCGAAAAATTGAAGCTATTAGAAATGCAATAGACCAGTGGACAGATGAACATCATCTATTTTACTTCTTCATCAATGACCAATCACTCTTTCGGTGGAGAAGAAATTGACCTCATTTTGGTTGAATGTTCGTTTTGTTCATTTTATGATATGGTATGGTAGGATATCACTAGACATACATCGATCGTTGTATCAATAAATCCGTAAATGAGTGCATGATGGAACTGTAGATAAAAAACAAAACAAAAGAAAACTTCAAACTTCTAATCAATCATGAAAATTTCAATCTACCAATTTCTAGTCTAAAGATCAAATCTATCAATTTTCCAAATTCATTGCCAAATCACTGGATAATATCTAGGCTACAGATGAAATAAGCACTGAAGAAATTCATCAAAAAGAGGGGCACCAGATTTTAAAACCTTTGTTAAAATTTTGAAAAAAATATATTCCGCGTAAAATTGCACAATATTAGAAGCTTATCAGTTACACTATTTAGGTTATTTGATAAATCGATTGCACACATCAACAATTCTGAACAGATATTTGATTTCCAGGAAAAAAAACAATATAGTCTAACGGAAAGGACAAAATTCAAATTTAACTAATCTATCTAGTACTGAAAAATTGTGCAAGTAAATCTATATGATAAGTTAATTCTTCGAATAATTAATTGTAGAAAAAATTTTAACTATTGAATTCGAATGATTATTCAAATATTTCTTCAAAAATGCAACTAACAATTCAAACAAAATATTTCGCAAACTTTAAAAATGTCAAATTAAAGGGAAATAATTTGCATAATAAATGAATTTTAGCATTTCATTTATATCTCTTTTTTCTCTTTTTTTTTCTTTTTTTTTTGTACTACTTTGTTCAAGCAATTCATTCATCTCTTTCTCAGTAATTTGCTATCAATTATCAATGACAATATGTCAGCAACAACCACTCAGATTTCTTTTTTTTTTTTGACAAATAAATGGTTAAAAAAGAGAAAGACAGCCTGTAACGGTGCGTAAACAAACCGAAGCAGAAATAATTTTTACTATGAAAAGCGGCGAACTACAAATAGCGATTTGTATAGGTTTGATAAAAAAAGAAAAAAAAAGAAAAAAAAACGATAATTGCAGAAGAGCTCGAATGATGAAAAACAGAAATGAGCATTGTGACGATGATGACAATGACAATAATGAAGGAATGATTTTGATCATATTCTACTTATCAGCGAATCAGAAGTATTGTTTCAAAAACAAGAAAAATCATGCAGAAGATCAATGATAGTGATATGTGATGATAAGACAGAATGATTTCAATTACGCAAGAATCAACGGAGCAATAGGGCATCGCAACATTTGGACTGATTTATTGAGAATTCTATTTTGTGATATTTTTCTCTTGCTTAGCTTACTACTATAAAAATTTTGATGATTTGAGTCGTTAGAGTGTGTATTACAGCAATAGGAATTTGTCATTGGTTTGTTTATGACAGAGCTGCAAATTATTGCAGAAATTAATTCAAAAAAAATGCACTTTGAACTGAACAAATAGCAGACATATTTGTTAACAGTAAATTATCAATGATAGACAGTGAATGCACTAATATTATCGTCTAAAAGGAAATAATAATTATGCGAAATTGAGAAATATAATATTCACAGAATAATTTGAAAACGGAATGTTATTTTTTTTCATCTTCGACTAAAATACATTTCTATGTAAAAGACCAAAATAAAAAGGTACCAAAGAGGTATTTTAAAGAGGTACTACAGCGCCATCCTACAGGTACTTCACATCTATTGCTCAACATTTTTCGATTATTTCTCAACTAAATACATTATCAAAATGTTGGTAAGTTTCATCAGATAGAGTCAAACTATGCAAGTCGTAGTTGCTATACAAAATTTCTGTGACATGAACAAAAACAAACAATCACTGATTGTTACAGCATAAGGTCAAAGGTTAAGGAAGGAATATTCTGCAACACTCAATTACGGGAGAGATATTTTAAGGGCGAAAAATAATTCTATTAGGAGATAAGTGTAGAAGATGAAAAAACTGAAAGATCAAAAAGGATTGTCGTCTACGACAACAGTGATTACTGATGCCTTAATTATCGCGACCCGATACTATTTCCAACAATTCCTGTTTGTGTATGTGTATGTGTGTGTGTGTGTGTGTGTGTGTGTGTGTGTGTGTGTGTTTGTATGTGTGTGTGTCGGTGTCCATCTGTTTGTCTGCGTATAGGAAGGAGGCAAGGATTCTGTTGAGTCAAATTTCTAAGTAATCTGATGCCAGCGACGGTAGTAACGATGAAAAACAAGGAAGAATCCGTTTGAAAATAGGCGATAGTTCATATTTCGGTATGTCTAGACATCACTGTGTCACCTGCTTGACCTTTAGTCAATGTATGCTTGACCTATAGTGCTATATTCTGACGAGTCATGTCTAGTGAAAGGATTTAGGGAAGATATTTGGAGCATGTCAGGTTCTGAGCTCACCTACCATCTCCAACAATGCAACGGTACTTCGTGACCCCGTTCCTTCATCTCTGAAGGGTGAAGGATGGATAGGAACATGTCTGGGATGTGCAATGTGCGTTTACCGACCGACCCACCGACCGACCGATCGGTGTAGGAGAGTTCGACGACCGGCGCTTGACCCGAACTGGTACAGAGGGCACACTGAAACGACCGACCGACCGACCGTCCGAACACCTCCATCCGTCCTTCCTTCCTTCCTCGCTTATATCGCCAATAAAAGCAACCTTGTGCTATGCTGCTTGCTTGCCCTTCGCCCTCCCCCTTGTTGTACTGAAACTCGTAAACAACTCTCGTAACCGTCTCTAAACAACAACAACAACAACAACAATGTACCCGTCGTCCTGTCGGATTTCTTCTCTCCCTCTAAAACCACTAATTACGATAATTGAATGGATGGATTGCACTTGGAAAGATCTTTGGAAATTTGATGTCAACGTCCCAACCCAAACAGACATCACTATTGGCCAAGGATAAATGACTGATTCATTCAGAGGGTAAAAATCCATCACAGTTAATCTATGGAAGCACTGTTGACTTGTAAATGTTAACCATTATCACTTGTTATCAGTGTCATATCAACCAATGATACCTAAGATGACGAGTCTTTGATTCTCATGAAATTCGATGAACTGATACCCGCATGAATATTTCAGCATGTAATATAACAGAAGACAAATATTCACTAATGATGTAGCAGAATCAGGAAATATCGCAAAAATTGAAGACAACTAAAAATGAGGTGGAATAATAGGAAATTCTTATACTTTTAACGTTTAATAAATTTACTAAAATTGAGAAATCTCTTAAGAATTTCTAAAATAATAAAAATTTAAAACTAAGTTTCCTTTAAGATAATTTGCTTCTAACTGGAGCCAAAAATCAAATATCTGTAAAATGCTGATTGAAAATAAAAATAAAAAACGTTTTATCAGTCAATGATTTTAAAACCAAAATGATCGTATTTCCGAATCCAAAAAAAAAAAAATGGCTTCTAAAAAAAATTGAAAATTGAAAAATGAAGTAAATTTCTTCGATGATCATTGCAAATTTCTAACATCTTTGGAAAATTTTAATTTATGCACAAATATTCCGAACGAAAATGATATTTGAATTAGATTTACAATACCATATATTAGCGGGTTAACAATTAAAATCTAATATGAGCCTTAGAAATATAGGAGCTCTTTGTATTGTTATTCAATGAAAACATATTTTATGCAGCCAAGCTCAATTAATGTAGTAGATAGAAAGAAAACTTTTCAAATTTATCAATAAACAAGCTCGAATTTCGAAAATTTAACGAATTTAAGAACAAATTACAAACTGTAAAACAAGACATAAGCCAAATAAATAATAAAAAATTAACAATACGGTATTCACCACACTATTATCAATGAATAAAATAGAATCTTCATTGTTAGGGTTTCATGACCGAGTATTAATTACCCTTTACATGACTGGCACCAAATGGAAGGATTCCCGATATACAGTACACCATAAAAATGGCAAATAAATAGTAAACATATAAATAGACACATGCCTGAATAAAGGCCATTAATTGCTTTTCGGAAAAATAACCAATGACGAAAGTTTGTTTTATATTCATCCTTGTAATCTTGATCTAGAATATTAAGCAGGTGAAGACACGATCTAAAAGTGCTTATAATAGGTCAGGTTACTTGAAAAATAGATCAGATCCGAATCTTAATCTATGACGTACATACTTTAATCTATGAAACCATAAAACTGCCATAAACACCTCGCCATTTTATTCAATTCGATTGAAATTTACAAACAAAACTATTGCGTCATCTACTTCACCTGATCACGGAATTGTGTGACCTTTATGTTTGCATACCTAACATCAAATTACCGTACGATTTAAGCAAAAAATTCTAAGAACAAGAAATGGCTTTGGTATAATTTTTCATTCCTACCCGCTACATAACGTCCTCTAGCAAACGACAGACAAAACATCGTAAATTATTGACTAATCAAAAATTTATGAGGCAAACGGTGGGGATGGTACTGGCGGTGTGAAAGAGAGATTTAAGAGCTTCTTGAAGCAAAGGCCATTTTGGTGACTGACCACAAAAAAGATAGTACTGCATTGTATCAAAATGAAGGTCAAAATTTTGCAAGACTTTAAAGAATGATTGCAGCAATTCTTTTTTTTTTTTTTTTTTTTTCAAAACGACTAAAATTAAATTAATTTAATGTCAAGGATTAAAGGTATTCAAAATTGCTAAAATTTAATATTTGAAAAAAAATATTAAAAGAAGTTGTATTCTAAGTGATAAATATAAATAATACTAATGGTAAGAATTTTGTTAAGATTACATGATGGCAATAGTTTCGTTGATACCAAAGTATGGAGGATTGAAGCAAGCCGATTTTCTTCTTGCAAATTAACAAAAGATATTTGCTTCGAAATATCACATTTTAATTCACAATGAATTCATCTGAATAGTTGGATGGACGATGGGACGAACTCTTCTCGGAAGACTGATTAGATATAAAATTATGCTATTGCATTCAACAGTCGGATAATTAAAGTGATCATGTGATAAATTTGAAAATAATCAAAATGGCTAATCGCAAGATAACACTGAATTAAACAGGGAAGTTAATTTCGAAGTATTAAAAATGAAGTGCAAAATCAAAGAGTACTATATTGTTGAGTGATAGGAAAACACGGAAGAGAGCGAAGTTTGTTTGAAAAGCTGCTATTAAATTTGAAAACTGGCTACTGCATAAGACATGAATTTAAGAGCTTCCTCTGGCTGAAAAACCTCTCTAAAAAGTGCCACAAATTCAAATGAGCAATCAAAAAGCATCCATCCATCCTTAGCTTTCAAAAATAATCGTAGACCAGACATCTGCTTAAGGCAACACAGACAGATGAACGAATGGATAAGAGGAGTGATAGTTCGAAATATAATAATTAAACGACGACAGCAGTGACCAATTGTCACCAAATAATTACAGTAATTGTAAAACGACTGCAGCAACCGCATAAGTAAGATATTTTGATGAATATGTTTGGAGCAAGTTTATATGGTAGCAATCAATCGCTTCATTCATTCATTAATTAATACTAATATAATTATTAACAGCCACTTGACTTTTTCCTGCCAATAACAATCTCATCGTTACGCTTTAAGCAATATTCGCAAAAATTGGTATTTTTAAAAGAATGAAAATTGATTGATAAGGAGCGATAGAAATGAAGTAAGGCAAATCTTGAAATGGATTGAATGGACACAGATGGAAAAGCTAGTTTTTGAATTGAGCATTATTTCATGTAAACAAAGACCAGTTTATAAAAATCATCACTTCTTATTGTCTTATTTTCAGGAGAAGAGAAAAAACTGTTTCTAACGAACAGTAATGAATGAAATTAAAACAAATGAGGAATAAAAAGATATTTTCAAAATTTTAAGCAAATATTAATTTGTTAATTAAGATAATTATTATCTTGATGATTTGAAATAGGCATTATATCAAAAGTGATTTTTTCCTCGAGAATAAATGATTGGAAAAGCAAGATCAAAAACAAGTTTTATTTTCTTAGATCAAAAATTTCAATGAAAGATTTGAAATTGTTTCAAAAAATTTTTGAATTTTTACCTGCTGATAGAATTCTTGTCCGTTGATCGCCTATGTTAATAAATTTCGTACTCGAATATCCGTCGGTTCGAAGTGGGACCGTTCTAGTATGACTACGCGGAATTTCGTTATTTCTGATAATTGCCGCAGCAAATTTTTTTCAATGAATAAAGATAACGGCAAGAAGAAAGAGTGACCACTGACCGCAAACAGCAGCACAGTATCACAATATATCTTCTCTGAGACCGACGTTGAATGCAAAAGACAATCAAATATCAGCAACGATGTAAAGCGCTGATCGTTTTTATTTGCGAATGCTTCAGGATTGTAGTCGTATGAACATGCGAAAATAATCCAAAAATGTTGAATTTTTGAGGAAAACAACAATTGGATTGGTATAAAGAAATGATTGAATCCAATTCTTTGCTCTTCTTTGGATCAAATTTCCTATTTCCAGTAGAAATAGAGGACCAAAGCTTGGAAAACAAGAAGGAAGTCCTCAGAAGCTTTCAATTTGTTCTTTTGCTCGTTTGATGGAGAAGCTTCTGAAATTGGATAAAATACGATTAATTTTTGCAAGCTCCTTTTCTTTTAAAATTTGCTTTCCAATTATTATAACACGAAAAAAAAAAAAAAAAACAAACAAAACGCGATAGTTCTAATATCAATGGGAGCTATCGGGGATTCTTATCACAATATGTAGGGACTGAATTATTTACATGGATGCTTTCATATAATCTAGCCTGGATGATCGATTCAGGAATGCTAGATAATGTATTACATCTGAGGGTTTAAAAAGTTCATGCATATAAGCAAATATAATTGATGTTTGGGTATGGTTAGTCATAGGAAGAAAAAAATTTGGAAAAACTTCTGAATTCACTTCATTGAAGAAATTGCAGGAGATTCCCTAGAATTCAGTAACTACCATTTATGGTCCACAACATTTTCCATCACCTATTCCTGGACAAAAAATACATTTTTACCTGAGAACAAAGTAGAGAGACTAGATGAGAAGATGTCAAAAATGATTTCACCAAAAAATCAGTGACACGACAACGATCTCTGTGTGTGATTCCGAAAGATAATGATACGTATACTTTGAAATTATTGAAAGAAAATTTTAATTTTGAAAAAAAATGTATACCAATTTTGAGAAATATAGGAAATGACAGGGATGAGAAACAGGATTAAAACAGGGCATCTCAGAAGGAAGAAAAAAAGGGAGAGTCATTATGATACGGTGCATTTTCAACAGAAAAAACCTAAATTAGTTCTTAAAGAAAAGATAAGAAAAAAGAATTAACGATAGGATAAAAAAAAAGAAAAAAGAGGTCACAGCGTTATCAAAATGTTGTTGTCGCATCTTTGAAACAATTGTTTTTTTTTTTTTTTTTCATCTTAGATTCAGAAAATCCTGAAAAGAAAAAATAAATAATCAAAGAATTAAGAACTGAAAATAAAAAAGAGAGGAAAAAAAACGTAGACCGAAGAGAAAAACTGTGCCATCTAATGCTATTGCAAAAAAAAGTTCTTCCTTTCCTTCGTCTTCTTCTTCTTCTTCTTCTTCCTTCTAACATCCTTAATGATTGATTGCAAAAAAAAAGAAAAAAGTCTCTTTTTTTTTAAAAATTTTATTGGTTCATTGTTGTCTCGTACAAAAAAGGTGTAAAAGCAGCGTACCTCTGTGTTGACTACAAGAGAGCTTTCCTCTTCGACAAGTCTTTAATCACTATTTTTCTTCCTCTTCTATTGCCCTTCAATCTGATAGCAGCTATCAGTCATGGATAATTTTTGGAAGTTCAAAAAGTTTTTGCAAATTCATTCAGTATATCATAAGAGAGAACTTTTCAAATTTGCCGAGAATTCTTTTTCTTTTCCCATCTATTTCATATCTATGTTAATTAATTAATTTCCACGTCAATGATGTCTCATAAAGATTGAAGTTCAGATTCATTACGGGATATTTTGCTTTAGCATGAAGCGGATAGATATTTTACTACAAAAAGTACAAGTGCGGTATACATTCATCCTGATTCATTTTGATCTAGTCAATCATTCTGATCTGATCTAACCCTATAACTTGAGTATATCTCAGTAGACAGGTTGAAGAATAAGGTCAATGAAAGAAATTTTTTTGTTTCAAGTAAGTTACTCTAGTCATGTCATCTTGCATGTTATGTCTGCAATTCTCGTAGACTGCAAATGCAAATACGCCAGTAATCTTTGAAGTTTTTACTGCAAAATAGTGGAAAAACTGCAAAAAAAAAAAAAGATGAAGTGGTAGTGTTTGCTATTCTGCAAGAAGAAGAAGAAGAAGTGCAAACTGAGCAATGGTAGAATGCTTCGGCGAACAGAAATAGAAGGGAAGAACAAGTGGTAGTAGTTCATTTGGGTGGCAATTCTCGATGGGAACGAAGTTTTTGAATACTTTTTTTTTTGCTAATTTCATTAATATTACTTCTATTATAAGACTAAATTTTATAACATATCTCAATTCTCGTAATTAGAAAATAAAAAAGAAAAAATAAATAAATCTATTCACAGTTTACTTCTTCGATGTAACGGATGTAATATGTCGACGTGATTTTTCTTTCGAATTTTAAAATTTGTCTTTTCCAAAAAATAAAAAAAATATTGTTTAAAACTTTAATTGCAAAAGAAATGAATAAATTATAAAAAAAAAAGAAGTGAAGAAAGAACACAAACAATCTGATGGATGGATGAATGAATGGATGATTTTCAATACAAAAACAGAAAGTACAAAAGAATCTGTAATTCAGACTTTTACGGTAACAAAACTTTGGCGTAAAAAAAAAACTAAATGCTAAATTTGCAGTAAAGGCCCGACTATTCAATGTTTTTTGTTGTCAAGAAGGCATTTTGATACAGCTCACCATACATCCACCAACCGTCATTCTCCTTTTATGATAATCAAACATAGAAATCTGATATTCAATCAATAAATATATTCTTCAATATCACAAACTTTTGTTAGTCCATAAAAGTTAACCTAACTTGAAAAACTGCGGGAAAAAAAACGAAAAATATTCAGTAGAAATAGGATATTAGAAAAAGACGACAGAAAATTCAAACTCAAATATTACACACATCTCCGACAAATTAAAATTTATATTTTCGAATACATATTTTTATCATAAAATATGATATAATACATGAAATATTGCTAATTAAGGCGTTTTGATCATTAACTTGTCACATTCTTAGAGCGAATTATTTCAAACAATGAAAAATTATTCATTTTCAAGTAAAATTTTTATAGTTTAAATTTAAGAACATTTAAAAACTTTTAGATTTTTATAAGAAAATCATAAATTGCGAAATGCTTGTTAAAAGTCTAAAAAGTATTTGAAATTTGAAATTCAAGATATAACTTCGCTGCAAGAAAATCGAAAATTTTCGCGAAAAAAAAAATAAATAAATAAATAAACTCTCAAAATACGTCTCTCAGTGCAAAACTTCTGCAATTAATTTTGCGAATAACAAAACATCAAAGCAAAAACTATTTCAGATGAAAACAATTAAGGAGCAATGATAATTATACTCATGATACTGATGTGTAGTGAAATTTTAATTCTAAATATTAAAATACTAAAAAATTAAAAATTTTTACAAAAAATTTTTCAAAATTCCCATCTTAATTTGAACGAGAAAGAACAAACAGCATCAGATTACAGTACTATGATATGCCATTTTGCGTAAAAATTTTCAATTTTTGCATTTTCACGACTACTACAGGTTTTTTTTAAAGCGAAACACGTTTTTGCAAAAAATGCAAGACGATAGACTGCACCTATGCAAAATCGCAAAATTGCCAGACTATTTGGATCGGTACTTCATCTTGAAAATATAACAGCACAATGGACTAACCAATATAATCCATTTGATAGTTAAATTATCGATGGACAGTATACTGTATGAATCATTAACCTAATGGATAAGATATTTATTTATCGATTCAAATATACGTGCAAATGATAAGACTAAATCGTTTGCTAAAATAAACAATAAAGGATAGTAAAACGAAAAAAAGAATTAATTAATTAAATAAAATAGGAAGAAAGTGAATAGAATAAAAAGGAATAAATGACAAATAATTAAACCGAAAAAAATTGTAGTAAAAAAAAAAGTTAATAATTTTCACAAATAGTTAATTAGGTTGTAAAAAGGTTGAATTATTTTTGTTTTAGAAGGATAGATGGATAAAAGGAAAGAAAAATGGATGGATGGATGGATTGGTGAAATTAGAGGAAAAAGGAAAGAAGAATTTCAATGGCTGTGTGACAATTGAAGAGGGATGGATGAATATGAAAGGCAAATGACAACCACTGAAAAACGACGGACATTTCGCCAAAACAAATTGAAGAAATAAGAAAGAGAAAATTTATAGCAGAACTCGTTTACGTCAATCGCGTCAATATATCAGCGACTTGGTTGATGACAAATTTATCCTGTTAATCGATTCCGCATCAGTTGATGCAAACACGACACGTGGAATCATTTTTTCTTTTTTTTTTTTTTCAAATTGAAAATACGATTTTATCAATAATTTATCAAAAAGTGTTTCCAATCATTTATTTGAAAGCAAAATTTTCATTATTATTTTGCAGAATTTAATGAATATTCTCCAATCGATGCACTGCTAATGGATAAGCATTATTGATTGATTTTCTGATTTAATCTCGAAAAAGAATAATCTGATGACATTAATAAAAAAGACTAATTTGCGACTGATAGAATGCAATAATCAATGATAGTAGTAGCATTATGAAATCTCGTTTTCAGTTCACTTCAAAGACATGTGATATGGGAAGATTGCAAAATCAATCTTTTTTGAAATTTATTGGTAAGCATTAAAATATATTAATCGTATTTCACAACTGAATTTCACAGCTTTTTCGCAATTTTTTTTTTTTTTTATTTTTTTTGATAAAAAGGAGTATTTAAATTTCGCAACTGAAATTATGAAACTAATTTCCGCTAAATTTAGTGACATTTTTTAGCAATGCGTAGGGATTATGTAAGAAATGGTTGTAACAGCAGCTGTAGTAGCAACAGCCATCATCCATTTTGTAAATTAAACTGAAATTGAAATGTTCAGGCGGAATAAATTGTTTGGAGACTGAAATTTATGAAATAGCCAACGAAACTTTTCTTTTCATCGAGTCAAAAATATTCATTATTCTGCATTATAAATAAACTTGCTTTCATCTATTTTTTGTCAAAATATCAATATCATTCAATGATTTCACCATTTAATTCTCTGCATTTTTGGAAAATTCAAATTTCAATAAATTTCCTATTTCCTACCTTAGTTTGAAAACAGCTCAGCAGAATTGTCAAAAGTTCGATTATCTTAAAAGTAACGTTTTTTGTTCCAAATAAATTTTAGATTTTTATTTTTCTATCAACAATGCAACGTGATTACATATCTGCTTACTCAATTTTGATAAACAGAATTGACCCCACAGATTGACCCCTCCATATTTATCTGAGCAGATAAAAGATCCCGAACTATGTATATTTTATTTAAGCTATAAAAAGCCATCGTGAACATTTTTTTTTTTTTTTTTTGAAAACAAAATACATCAGCTAGTTTGATCTTCATCAGTCATCTTAGCAATTGATGAGACTAATGCTCTGATTGTTTCATATTTACATATATGTCATTAATTACCAATATTGTCTAGTTATTTTAAGCCAGAATTTGAATAAATGCAATTTAAAAAAATCAAGTAAAAGTTGAAAAAAAAATTTTCATTTTTTTTTAATTTTTAAATTAAAAAAGAAAAATTTGAAAAATAATAAAAAAAAAAAGTAAGAAATCTGCAAAAATTTGTTGCTCGAGTAAAAAATTTGGTCCAAAGATAGCAAAAAATATTTTTAAATGAATTGAAAAATTGGAAAAGTGCTACTAGATGATTAGCAAGAGAAAGGAAAAAAAAAGCATACAACAAATGGATAGAAGATTTCGAGTGATAAAATTATTGAAATTTTGTTAAAATGAAACTTTTGAAAAATTTTAATCCATTATTTTAAATGGTTTAAATATACGAAATGACGGAAGCAAAAGATGAGAATGTTTATGATCTATCTAAATTCCAAACAGCTATCGATTGATTGTTTGAGATGAGTTTAGATGAAAAATCATATCATTGATATAAAATATTTCTCGTCTTTTGGCTAATGCATACATTCCTGAGGTCATTCAAGAAATTGAACAATGAGAGATCAAAAAGGTTACGACAATGTACACAACATGAGGAATTTCCCTTTCCGATCACTTCTCTTCATTATCTTTGAAAATATGGAAATATACGTATGGATAAAGTTTGGAAATATATTTATGATTAATACTTATAATGATGCGTAGAATATATACGACTGCAGGATTGGCTGTTTTTGTTGATTGTTTTTCAATAAAATTTGTCATATGATGATTTGAAACAACAATGATAACGACAATCAATACTCACAAGAGAATTCTTTAAAAAAAAAGAAAAAAAAAACTATTTAAAAGCTTATAAAAATATATTTTGAAAAAGTGATTTAAGTTTTTCCTATAAGATTTCTAGAAGCCAGGATGAAAAAGAAATTTGAATTTGATCATAAAACTTCGTTAAAGCTGTTCGTCCAAATGATCAATGCAATATCAGAACACAATTGATGATCGATTTCTTTTTTTTTCTTCCAGAAGATTCACGATGCAAACTGTCAAACTGTTCCATCAATCCATTTATTTGATGAAGTCTTCACTTCTCGATGATTAATGAAAGTGAAAAATGAAGTTTTAAATCTTTCTTGAAGAAACTTAATAAATTTTTTATAAAGAAACGAATGATTCTTCATTAGAAGGTACATTTGCAAACAGATTTGCAGATAAGTACAAAGATGCAGCAACAGCAGAATTGAAATATTCGAATTGACAGATAGAAATATGAATGAAACAAATGTCATTCATTCCTACTTATTATGGAACAATTAAGTGAAGTAAAATTTGAATTTGGAATCAATCAATTGAATACATAATTTCAATATCATCAACCATCTGAAAAGTTAATGATTGTCGGCAGGAAATTTTTTCATTTTCTATATATTCTCCTAAAAAAATATTTAAAATATCAAGATTTAGAGAATCGTAAGATTAATTTGAGAATTTTTTAATGATAAAATCATTAAATTAATCATATTTTCATTAATTCATTGAACATCTGCATCATTTTGTTTCTATTTATCGTTCCTTATCGCGATAATACTGACAACGAACTGACTGAAACTTTGAAAGTGTTAAAATATTAGCAGATGACTGTCAATATGACAAAAATGAGAATCACGGCGAAAGTTAAATTCTTTAAGTCTAGCGATATTGAAAATTCCCTTGGAAGATTAAAATTAAACCGTATAATTGAAATTTTGAACATCAAAATTTAAAACTTTAAGACTACTGGTAACATGCAAGCAATTATAGGTAAATATAGACAAATCTTCAAATTTTAGATATCAAAAATCTTATTTTAACAAGTGATCTTTTTTGAAATGAAGTCAGAAAGTTTCAATTTTAAAAATTCATTCATTCTTTTTTCATGCTAAATTATTTATAGTAGCAGTTAACAGATTTTTTAACAGACAAAAAAACAGTTGACAGGAGAGAATGAGAGAATTTTAGCAAACAGCTGGTAGGATGAAAACTATAGCAATATTTCAGAAGATGAAAATTTGAAAAAAAGTCTAAAAATCTAAAAAAGTAAAAGAAAGGGCTATTTAAACACGAAATGAATTAGAGCAGAAAAAGGTACAACTGCAAAGTGCATGCAGAAATTTAGAAAATTCTTTTTTATTCCTTTTGCATTTTTGCAAAAGGAATAAAAAATTCATTCGTTAGTTTTTTCGTTTTTTTTTTTTACTCTATTGTTTGCACTTATTAATTGCACATTTATGAGCATGAAAATAAATTTTAATTAATGATTACATTGCATTTAAATGTAGAGAATTATGCAAAATCAAACTTCCAATAGCAATAAGTCATATAAAGTTTATTCAATATGATAGGAGAAATTTCAAGAATTTGATAAATTTAAATTTGGTAAAAATTTTAAAACATATATGATTCCGAGGACTTTTGGAGCTAAGAAAATTTTTAAAGTTTATGTAGTTAAATAAGATAGGAATAAAAATTTAGACTTTAGTTAATAATAATATAAAAAGAAGCTTAAATTAATCTCGAACACTGCAAAAGCCAAAAATTGTGAGAGTCGAAAGTTATAAAAAGCTGCTCAAAATATTGACTTTTCATCAAGCAAAATTGATAATGTCAGTTATCAGAACATTCCGCCTAATCTTTTTTGCATTGGCAAGCTATCACTAATGCTATCAACATTTTGTCCTGCACTTCGCTTACAATTAGGACAGAATATATTGCAAAAATAAATAAATTTTACTTCGTTTTATAAACATATAACTTCAAAAAAGAAATCGATGATAACATACACACATTAACACTGATTTATAAAATGATAACAAATTATTTTTCTGTGATTAAAAAGGAAAGAAAAAATAGAGATTTGCAAATTTGAAGTAAATTAACTTTTTTCAAATAATTCCCTAGAATATGGCCAATTTTGAGATGAAATAAAATTTATAAAAATATTTTTAATTACATATGCAAATAATATTATAATGGATAATTAGTGATAGAGTAAAATAACGTGGTGCCAGAAGAGTGTCCACTCTTCTGTCCATCTATCTATCGGTCCACAATTTGTCATGATATGTCCTGGAGTTATTATTATAATAACTAGGGCAATCATGGATACATCCTATCATTCAGAGTGTGTCCGAAATTCAAATATTTTATTTCCTGATTTAGATTATAGATCTTTAGATTCTAAATTTAAGCATTTATTTAAAATGATTAGTATACAAGTTTTTAATCATTACTCTGTAAGATTTTCATTTCTAATTTTTCTTTTTTTTTTTCATTTTTTTAATAGTTAAAAAATTTTTTCAGCAAAATTTTTCGAAAAACAAATATTACTTTTCAGTTTCAAGCTTTCTCCATAAATAAACATTGCTGAGGAATGAAGAATGAGTGTTATCAATTTCTTAAATATATAAAAGTGCAATACTTCCTCAACTTTTCTTTAGTTAAATTTAGTGCAAAACAGATAACAGTGATATTTAACATCAGTGACATTTTCTTTTTCTAACAATTACAATCCATAAAAAAAAAAACAGAATTACCAATTTTGTTGACAAAATAATAATAACATGCAAAATTGAGGAATAATCTTACGATGACCTTACAAGAAGGTCATCGTAAGAGACAACTCTTCAAATTTGCAAACATGAAAATGGCTTGAGTGACAATACAATTTCAAAAATTCTTCTGAGACAGATACCAGATAGTACTGCTGGCTGACAGTGACATAGTAATACTGAATGACAGGTGTCACCCTAAGGATGTGCATGCATGCGCATGTCAATGGCTAAGCACGAATGCATTCCGTGCCATCGCTGCAAGACTGGTTGCAGCTGCTAAATAGCAAGCAGCAATGTTTGTCATCATTAACCTGAAGGCAGGTAACCAGTACTACCATCCTCTCAACATAATTAATCAAATAAGTCCAATTTCTTATCATTTCCTCTCCATCGATCTCAATCAAAACAAAAAGTTTTAGAATCTTTGGCAGAAGTTAATTAACTGAAATCGTTGAAGTGTTTCGTACACTCTCAAAATGGTGTAAACAAAACAACGGAAATTGAAGACTTACTTCAACTGAGCTATCAATTCTGTGAGCTTCCAGATATTCTAATTTAATTAATATGCATTTGGAATGAGACAAGAATATGAGACATTTCTAGAAATAAATTAATTCCACTATGGGTCAAGGGTCATGAAAAAGCTATTAAAATGTTGTCATTTCATCAATATGGTACCCATATATGGTCGGGTGTTTTTCATGTGATGGAAGGAATATCAAAAAATATAAGAAGATACTAAAATGATATCTGTCCTCGGATTCGAGGACGCAAAGATCAGACGGCGACAAGGAAGAAAAGGCGCCATAAAGTTGGATTTGCGATATCGCAGAAATTTGCATAATTACAACGCTTGAAGTGATGTAATCGATAGAAGTAATAGTACAAAGTGTATGCATATTTAAGCAAATTTATTTCCTCGAAAGATAGATATACAAACATTATTTGGAGTGAAATACACACATAGATCACATCACAGACAATTGTGCGGCCGTCGTAAGTGTGGCAGTTGGAGGCCGGACGGTTGGGTGGATGGATGGTTGGATGGATGAAAGGAACGGATGTCGAGGGACGAAGGACGAGAAGTAGTAATAGTGGATGAGATGGAACGGATGTGGAAGCACAAAGGACGAAGAGTAGTAAGATAGTGGACGAAGTGACGGAGTGAAGAGGGTGACAACAATCGAAGGTAGTAGTAATGCAAGCAACCACTATATTATTGCAAATCTTTCTACTTCTTTCTATAGCTTTTCTCTCTCTCAAATGCTATATTTCAGTCTTTGCTTATGCATGCATGATGCAAGCTGTTTGCAACTTGCACCTTGCAGATTTTAGCACTTATAGTAATAGTAGTAGTAATATTTATTGTTATTGTTGTTTTCTCTGCTTTTATTATTGTCATTAATGCTGTCATTAAGTTTTAATATTAGCGAAGCTTAATTACAAAATTATCTTTCTCTCTGTTACAACTGTTAATTTCATCCATAGTTTATTCAAATGTCTGTTTGATGATCGGTCCTTCTATTATTTATCTGTCCACTTGTTTGTACAAATATATAGTATATCTACCTGTCTATCTATTTGTCTGTCTGTCTTGTGTGTATACGTCAGCCTGTCTGGCTGTCTGCAAGGGCTATCTTGAAATGTGTAAGCGAATTCGTAAATAAATATTTCTGCACTCCAATTGCCAAAGTGAAATAATGGCAGGAGGAGAAAAAATTTAAAATTGTGCGTCACTGTCACAAAACAAGGAGATATCTTGAAGACCCGAGTGACCCCTGATCGAATGACCCCTGATATGACAGAAATTACCACTATTATATGAACAAAAAAGTGATTCATAATTAATTAAAAATCAATTAATTCTTTGGAAGTTACTAACTTGAAAAAATTGATATATTGATAAGACTAGCTTATGTGCAATGAAGTATTCTGGTATGATGCATTCCGTGTCACCTAATGTCACCTAACAGAGAAGAACAGAGAGGATAATGCCATATTGTATACAATACAACTTTTAAATGCAATACATAACTAATAAATAAGAATAAATAGTGAAAATATGCATAAATCTCTCTCTTGATCGATCAGTCAAAGTGATAAAACCAGATTCGAATTGAAAAGTCAAAAGTCAAACTGAATTTTCATTTTAGCCAATTGAATAAGAAATGCAGTTGGTTGGCTAATCCCATTCAAATGCAATTATTAGAATAAAATCAAAGGGATCAGAATTAAAAACGAACAATTCTGTTAAGACTTTAAAACAAACTGTCGGAATAAATTACAAATAATTTGCAAAAAAATTTTTGTATTTACCAAGTTTATTTCAAGGCAGATTGATTCTGATCGAAAAGATCGAAAAATGTAAACAATTTCCGAATTAAACTTCCGCAGTGTGAATGTAATAATATGTTTATGGACGAAATCATTGGGACGTTTTGCAAGGCACCATAGATGAAAATTTCTGAAGTGGTAATGAAATTGTTGCTTTTATTTCAAAAGTTTGTTTTTGAATTTCAAGATGAAAAAGATCAATAAAGATTACCCGACGCTGTCAATATAATGATCTTGCTGGCGCTGTTCTGATAGGATCACGTACTAAATATGTTTAA
This sequence comes from Onchocerca volvulus, assembly GCA_000499405.2. Taxonomy (NCBI): domain Eukaryota; kingdom Metazoa; phylum Nematoda; class Chromadorea; order Rhabditida; family Onchocercidae; genus Onchocerca; species Onchocerca volvulus. Next base: position 5,589,110 of record HG738139.1, on the reverse strand, counting down.
ATACACTGTCAAATCAGACTGATGATTGATATTCGATCATTGATCTTCCATACTTCAAGTAATCTCATTGCCAAAAGAAATGGAATGGAAAAAGCAAAAGCCATTGAGATGCACAATAGATTCAATAATAAAATTTTGATGGAGTTGATTTTAACTCATTTAATATCGAGAGGAAATTCAATTTGAAATCAATACAAATTTGCAGGGAATTTCCAGAGTTCATCATCCGATATCTGAACTATGCAAAGAATCTTTGTACAGGATAATCTCAAAGCATTATAATCGAATATCTCAAATAAAGATAAGATGGCTTACAATGGCTTGCTGTTAAATGAGGTACTTGTATGAAACCAATCTATATTCGTAACACAATTAAGAGATATATTTCATTAAAACAAATGATATTCATTGCTAATTTTAAAAGAATTCTTTGACAAAACTAGACATTAAGCATGTGTTTGTTTCATTTAATACAAATTACCTAATAACTCAAAGGTCGAATTTTATGAAAAAGAAAGTTCGTAGATCTTAAGATTAACAGATTGCTTCTTTGAAAACTTAACCAATTTTCAACAAAGATCTAAATTGATAATAAATCTATGATGAGGGCATCAAGAGTCTCTAAAAGACGTCTTGTTAAAATGAATGATAACATCAGTTATAATGAATGATAACAGTGTTTCCAGCTTTCATGGTTCCGTTGTTTTTATGAGGAGGAAGAAGACAACAATGAGTATTTTCCAAAATAAGACCAAAACAATTTTTTAACATTTTGACATTTCACAAAAAAAAGAAGAGATTAAAGAGAGAAAGTGATGCATTGTGCTGTCTGTATGAACAGGGAATGATAAATGGCTTTTATCATATTTCTGGATAAATTTTATTTGCTATACGAGTGATTATGAAATGGATATCTTTCATTGAAAAAGCTAAAGAAGTGATCAAAACTACGCTTGAAATACTGCAGTTTCCTTCTAACCAAGCAATATGACTTTCTGAACAGAAATCGATTGTTGTGAGTGAAAAACATTAGAGAAATTTTTGTTAGTATTTCGGAAACTTCTCGTATAGATTTCGAAACTTATATCTTTTAAATAAATTATATTAAATTTATAAACTATATTTTTTCGAAATTGGAAACTTCTATTTTTATTTAAAATATATCAATTTAATAAAAACAAAAATTAACAAATAAAAAACGATTAAAATAAAATACTGATTTTCAAGCAGTTATTTTTCATTGGATGATAATAAATCTGACAATGGATAAAATTTAAAAATTGATTAAATGATCGAAGATCAAAGGCTAAAGTTAAAAATAAGCATATTTAGATGAATTTGTCGGTGATGTTCACTTTAAATTATGTCAGTCATAGAAAATCCATCTAATTCAAAGCGAATCAATATGGAATCATTCTGTTATACAATGGCTAAATTTTATTCCAAGCATCGCATAAATTGAGAAAGATACTTACGAAGAATCGAAATGGAGTCAAGGAAAATTGAATAACTCAACGAAGTTGGAAAAATTAACTGTGGAGCTGATTGATTCACAAGTAATTAAAATAGTGCCGCTAAAAAAGCTCATTATGTTAAAAATGTAATTATTGATTGACTTCTAAGGAAATCCTTGAAACCTAATACAGTATTTTCTGCAGCTGTTATAGGTCGTTTATTGAGAAGCGGACAAATACGAAGGTCGCCACTTCGAGGTATTATTATATTATAGGAAGTTGCTCAGTTTGTGCCATAGTGTCTTCCCGTGCCAACCCACATCTATACAAGGATATTTGATTGCAAATTTGATAATTTTTTGAAATTGAATTAAAATGAACAAAGAACAGAACAGTGGTTGCTGTACTCAATTGACGCCTTGTTAAAGTTCGTAAGAATAAATCCTGAAAGTAAAAAATAATGCAAAAGAATGATTTTGAGACTAACTTCAAACTACAATGGTAATAATAATGATTGTGATGTAAATGCTGATAATGATGCCGATGACGATAATGATAATGTAGTGACAATTCGATGGCAATCATGATTATAACGTCAATAATGATGATGTTAGTGACGTTTCATGAATCTATTGTATCCATGTTATCACTGACGATGACCTCCATATTTCGCTGTAACAAACAGAGAAATGTACGATATACAGAGACATTCTAAGTTCGGTGATACTTGTGAAACCTCAGATTATACTCGACTATCTGTTATCAGTGCTGCATAGTTTACTTGTCAATTCAGAGGTCAGAGGTACTTTAAAGGTGACAAAAAAAGGACGAATGAGAAGAAACTAATTAATGGATGTTCTAATTTTCAAGAGATACACTCTAATTTGTGGGTTGACATCCTTAGTGCTAGGAACCACCTCGACCTGAAAATCAAACAATCAGTGTTGTGATTATACGCGACCTTCCGAAATTAATGGAGAATTGTTGTGCCATCATTTTTTTCTCTACACCTGTCGTTTTGCAATAATTGAAAAAAAAAAAAGAATGAACCTGAAAAAAAAAATTCAATAATAAACTTGAAAAAATAATGAATCGTATGGGAAAGACCAAGCAATTCCAATAATATCACTCAATGATTCAATCCTAATGCTTCTAAAAACTTCCTAATACTTTTCTCATTTCCTTTACCTGATAAATAAATGAACAATAACAAAAATGGCAACAAATAGAAAATTGATTACTAAAATATGGCTGACTTTAAAATATTTAGACAAAGAACAACATTTCAACATTTACTATACTGATACGATAGATAAGATAATGTATTATTTCCATACTAGTTAGACTTGTCAACAAAAGAATAAAAAGAAACCAGTAGGAGTTTGTAAATCAATGCATCCTTCAACTGGTTTCAGACCCAAAAATGATGACTATTACAGAATCAATTTACTGATAAAAATTTGAAAAAAAAAATTAGTTTAATGAGAGAAGGACGATCGATCATATTTTTTTCAGTGAAGTAAATCTGATTTGTATGGTATATATTTAGATGCATGAAATGATGATCATTCTTAGGGAATTAATTTGATCTATAGATTTCTTTTCTTTGAAAAACATTTTTAGGGCACCACCTGCCACGTGTTATGAAAAGAAAAGATGCATTTTGATTTATCAACAATGATAAAATATTATTGTTTGTCATCAATGTTATGGCATATTATAAATCAAATCAATAGACATTATTTTGACGGATCGTACACCTTCCTCAACATCGATAGAAGATATTAGACGGCAAAGTTACACGGAAGAAGGTTCATAAAGAAATTTTGTTATCAATGATTTAATCAAAGGACTAATGCGACTATCCGGTTAATTAAACATATCTATAGTAACAAATATATTCTTTCGTGATATTATAATTTTATACTAAAAACAGTCTTACAATAGTTTCTCTCCCATCTCAGACTACAATGATTTATCATGTTGCCTGCAGAAATCACAAAAATGCATGATAACAAAGTATCTGATGTGCTCCGAGCCAAATTTTATGAAAATTTAGAATACTTGCAAGTAAATTCCTGAACTATAATGAGCCACAATTGTCTTTTTTCTCTCTTCATTTGTCTATTTCGCAAAAAGCTTGCTAGTATTGATTGAAAAGTTCTCAATAGTAAAGAAAGTAAAGTGAAAAAATTGTAATAAAGATGTAAAAATTTTTTGAAAACAAAAGGGAAGGTTTCAACCGTATACTCCATCAGTATCGTTGCCATCGTTCCTAAACATTCATTATCGTCCAAATTGTTAACAAATTTTCTCGTCAATTTCAAAAAAATTTGTAAAATGAATCGGTGATAATTTTCGTTAATGAGACGAATTTTTTTTTTCCTTTAGTTTTTTCCTTTGTTCAATTGCTTTGTATACTTTTTATTGTCTGTGTGAAAGAACGTAGTTGACAAATTCAAGGTTATCCATTTTCAAAATTTTATACCAGCGAGAGATATGTACATTTATCATTAAACATATTTTTAGCGATGCAACTTGATAAATTTCAATTAGAATAGAAAAAAGAAGCTCGAATCAAATGATGTTATCAGTAACATTGATAATAAAACATCTTGTTTTCTTTTGCAGTTTTCAAATTATCCAAGATCAAGGAACTTCTTCATCTCTATCTATCATTGCAGAAGATTGATAATGAACAGATTTTTAGTACCAAAGCAAAAGAGGTCATCATATTTTCTTAAACGGATTAACGAGTAGTTGAATGAATATGTGAAGCTTGTATGAAAAAAAGAAAAAGTAGATAGTTTCTCTTCATTCTCTTCAAGTTTGATGAATTTTCTGGAATGACAATATCAGTAATGATAATATCAGTAAAATGAAAGCATTATATTGTAATTTACACTTTGAACGGTGCCGAGAAGAAATATTAAAGAGGAACTGGAGGAGAAGGTCTCGATGGAATGAATGAAGGCTTCTTTTTACGCCTGGTCTTCCTAAAAAGTTTGTCAGATTGTTTGCACTCCCAAATTGATAGCTTTATCATAATTCACAGCACGCAGCTATTAATTTTCAAAAATATGCAGGAGTAGAACTATCTTTTTTTTTTTTACACAATCCAAAAAACTATTCTCTTTTGTAGATTCCTCCGAAATCATTAAAATTTTTCCAGTTGAAAGTGTGTGTATTTTTTCAGGAAGTAAAAAGTAATTGTTTAAAAAGAAAATAAAAATATTTATCATTCGAATTTTCGAATGGCAAATAGCAAATATTTTGGACTTTGATCATCAAAAACTTTTTTAAAATTGATGAAACTAAATTTTCATAAACAGTTCAGAATAAGTAAACTCATGAAATAATTTTACCAAATTAACCTGCTGAATTGAGAAGTAAATAAAAAATGAACGAAATGAAATCAAAACAGTCCCTTATGTTATTATTTGAATTTTTTTTTAAAATAAAAAAAATTTGAGTGAATAAAGACGCGAATGAAAGGAGTTAGTTTAGAAGCATATGATAACAACTGTTCCTCACAAACTCGTACAATCATTTCATTACTACTACAAACTAAACTTGGATAGTCGAAGAGTCAGTCTTAAGCAAGTTTCAAGTCCGAACTATTACATATCACCAAATCGCCGCTACTAGTTTGACTCACATTATTGAGAGTTAGTTTTTTGAGGATTAAATAGCAAAACAATTCAAATGAATTCAAATTTGAACAATTTTCCTGCAAACTTCTCTTGACGACCATTCGCTACTTTCTTTCTGCATTCTGCATAAAATTCCTTATTTTAACAAAGAAATGCAACTGTAACGACTGTTTATACTATCTTACTATAAAGTATAAAGAACGATGAATAATACTGAAAAGCCAAATTATAATAGCATTTGACGGTAATGATATTTGAAGAAAGTAGATTGATATCTCGGCTATAATCAAAAATTTCAGAACGAATTATTCTCTTAATTTTATGCTGATGTTATCGAGTAATTGTTGATATTTTCAAATAATTAGTTGCATGACAAAATTTATTAGGAAAAAGTCAAAATTATCAAATTACAAATGAAAGATAATAGACAAAAACTTTTCACCACAAAAAAAAAAAAAAGAAAAAAGGAAAATACATTCGCAAAAGAAGCTTAAAATGTAAAATGATCAAAGCATTGATTTAATTGTTAAATGGAAAAGGATGAGAAATAAGAAATACCTTATATGACATATTTTAAATTCAGTTGAAATTTTTTAATCAATAATAAAAGTAAGCATTTGGTATGCCTTGTGGTCTAAAATAAGATTAAGATGAAAAACATTGCAAACAAATAGATGTCAAACAATTGAAGAGAAGTCCTGCAAAGGAAAGGCTATGATTTCCAAAATTTCAAATTCTGCAATGATATATATATATATAGCAGACTGGTAAATAGCTAGAATCCAAGACAGTGAATAATCAGTTGTTGATAAAATTGATAGAGAGAGAAAAAAGAGAATTGACCAACGACCAAATCTCTCATTTCAAATAATATCAAAAATGATGTCTGGATGATAAAGGAACATCTTAGCCCATCTTCTCGTTCGTAAATAAAATTAATTATAAAAATATGCATTCATCTTTTCCACTCGTTATGCATGATTGTCAACCTTGATTGAGTATGCTTTCTTCGTGTCAAATTTCCACCTTTGCTATTTGAGTTCATATTCAGTTGAGAAGTCAACGATTTACATCTATGAGAAGGAATATGAGTTAGATTGGAAAAGCAGAATTTAATTTTTTTTGATTATATAAATTTTACATGAAATAATTTTACTAAAATATTCGATCAATCCAATCAGCAAGTATAAATTTTGTAATCTCAATTTAATTTAGGGCAGTTCTTCTTTTATAGATGTAGTCATTAAATAATGTGAAAAAAGTCTTAGAGTTTCATAGCTATTTATTTAAAAGACCAACTCTAAGGTTAAAGAGCAAAAAAAATTCAGTTTGTCAACCTTACTTTCATTTTCTGGAAATCGACCCAAATTTCGATCTGCGTTACCCTTAGAACTATGATGTAAAATAGAATAAACTCGTCACTCGAAGATTCATCAATTAAATTTTGAAGGAAATTATGAAATTGATCAGATGAAGTAACATCTACTGATGTCTTATCCAAATCCTTGTTTTTTAGACACCAAAATATCTCATACACTGACTTTTTTTCTCATAACTTTCTTTAAAAAAAAAAAAATAAATATATTTATAGATAGATAAATAGATATAAATATAAATGAATAAATGAATGTACATGTATATTTATTTATTTATTTTTTAACTTCGGCAATTTCCTGTAAGTCCTGTAAATTTTATCATAATTTTTTGATTTCCTGCAAACTTTTTTCATTAATAATTATTTGCATTTAGTGTTTTCCTGGTTTCCACTTCGTCTTATAAATCTTCTTTTTACCAACCAATAAATTCATTCAGAATCAATTCAAATAACTTAATTCAAATTCTCGTTTTGAAAAAGATTGAATATAATGATTGACACTCTAAAATAGTATCACTATCGAAGATATCCAGTTTTTTGCAGAAATATCTTTTGGATTTATTTGAGACGTATGGAATTAAAATGTTGTTTTGAATTCAAATTGAACTCGTCCATTTCCGAAATATATGCTAAATGTTTGTTGCTATTATTTTGAGTAATTATGATAATAAGTCGTTATTATTTCCAGTAATAATAATGATTTTGTATTGATAGAACAGATATTTGCGCCTTTAGTTAACTGAAATTACTTTAGCAGTCTCTAAATAATATTTTTTATTATTATGGAACAAATAATTAATTTCATCTGCAAATATAAATGTAATAATCTGTACCTCTTTTTTTTTAATTTTTTTTATTTTTAAAATAGGAAAAAACAGAAACTTATTTTGTTTGCACGAACGATTATTGCAAAAAGCATATTATTGATCAGTTCAAATGATCTCGAATCCATTTCGGTTAATTTGGTAAAAAGTTCGAGTTCAATAAGTCTCTGCATATGCACATTTCTTGTCCCACTGTCCTTTTTTTTTCACTGTAAGTAAATAAGATAGTTTCAGTAAAACAGCGATATTTTTTTTGACTACAGAAATTCATTAGAAATTCAATGGGAAAATTGTAAATATCGTTGAGTTATGGGATGTTGAATTATAAGAAACTATGATTGATCTCATGAAAAAAAGTCAAATAATTGAAGTGCACTTACTCTGCTAATGAAAGTAGTGCAAGCCGATACAATCTGTATGAATAGAAAAAATTTTAAAGCTATCGATGAAAAATTTGAAACGTTGTGTCAAAAATAATAACATTTTCATTTTATTGATACCTACTTTTTCTTTACTTGTCACATCTGTGACAAGAGAAGACTCGAATGTAAATAGCGCCGCGACAATCATTCTAGATACGGAGTGCTCAAGGCCAACTGGCATGATATAGTTGCAAAGGGACGATGAACATGTTTACCGCCAAAAGGACAAACATATTTACTGCCAAAAGAATAAACATGTTCACCTCACAGATAACGGGATAAAAAAAGGACAAACATGTTTACCGCCAAAACGTTTCGATTCACAGATAAATAAAATGAGGCCAACCACTCAGCGACACAATGGAGATAAGACAAAGGGAGAAGCCCCGAGAGGATTTAAAAGGACAGGATTTGAAGTTAGAGTTCAAGTTCGGTGTTGCACTATAGCAGTAGCAACAGTTCGAATTCTGTGGCAACGTGTGGTGGAGTCCAATTTCCCAGTTTTTCCCCTAACAAATGTCAAATATACAAATTTAACTCTCGGAAATTTACTACTTGAAATTTATGATCAATCAAACAAAAAAGAATCTTGCATTTTATCGTACATTAGTACTAAATAAGAAATCGTCAAATTAAATCTCAATATGCAGTTTTTCTTGCCATATCATGTACACGCATACGCACAGATACATATTTTCACATTTTGAATTGAATGATCGTTGACACGGTCAGTGTCAACCGCCCTTCTCGAGTATATCTCGGAACTTTTCTATTGAAAAAAGCAACTTGTCAGTAATATGAGAGAAACAAAGTCCTCGAAACTTCATATAATGTGAAAGTTTAGGATTCAAATTTTCGAAATCTAATCACTTTTAAATCGAAATCATTGATCTAACGGTGTGCATACATTTTCAACTCAATTTTAATTTAAAATAAGTTTCGAAACGAAACTTGGGATACTGTATTGTAATAACGATTTTCGAGTACGAGTATACATAAGTATCGGTGTATGTGTATGTGTATGTGTATGTGTGCATGTGTGTGTTTTCTTAGTTCTTGTGTCTGGAAGTGATTTTACATTGATTGTTTTCCGGATCCGGAACCGGAAGTGACTCTTAGGAAGGATAGAATACGTTGTTGGTTTTTTCTTCTCAAAATGAATGAATCTAATGAACGAAAACATGATGATACTCGTCGGCGTGGGCCTTCACAGACCATGAAAATAGCTATTGGGAAATATCATAAACAGGTCAACTATTCCTTTTATTAAGATTTCACTTTAATTAAAACAAATTGTTTGATTCTTCAATTTCTTTAATTAAAAAAAAATTTATGGATTTTCTGTTCTATCTTATATAATATGCTGTCTTTCGACCGATCACTTTTTTTCTGCACTTTTTGTTGAATTTTACATAATGAGAAGGAATCCTTAAAAATAGAGCCACTTTCCTCAGTCTTTGACGAAGGTGTCCCTCATTTATTTCGAAAAAATGGTGAATAGAAAAATTAGTCTGGTAAAGAGCGACTCATCGCAAAATTTGACAATTTCTCTCTCTCTCTCTCTCTGACTATTTGTTGATGCCAAATTATTCAGTTTCTTTTCTGTTGGTGTGAAAGTTGAAATTCATTCATTTTTAAACTTTCAAATTTAAGCTACTTAAACCGAAATGTTACGTAGAACCGGAACTATTAGAAAAATTAATCTGCAAGTAACATTTTCCAAAAAAAAATCCTTTTTTGGAACCATTTCATTTTTGTTTATTTGCTCTATTCCAGTTACTAGTTGGTTGTGGACGATTGTACTGTTCCAACGAAAACTGTGCAGCATCTGGAAAACTACCCAAATTGACGAGCAATGAGGCTGCAGCTCGAGCAATTATATGTTTGCGAGATAAGGCACGATTGTGTGAACCACTTCCGGGTAAATTGCAATTTCTTTATTTTCTTGAAGATTTTTGGTGCTATGATAGAAAAATGTGTGAAAAAAGTATATATATGAAAAGTATATGAAAAAAGTTGAAAATTTTTGTTATTTACTGATAAGCTGAATCAAAAATATTCTTCGATTATGGATGATTGCTTATGAGTCATCGCCAAAATCTTATTTTTTGCATTATTTCCATTGCTAATTTTTCTTGTCATTTCTAAATTAATCTGATATCTTAGAACTTATCGTCTCCACATTAGATATTCTTCTCAGTTTACTTAGTAATAGATTTTAATGTCTTTTATGTTTTATATATTTTGATCATTTTTTTTTAATGTTTTAGTAAGAACTTATTTGTTGCTTTTTTCTTATAATCGGCAGTTTGTTGATATTTTTGGGTTTATTAGTTTGTAAATTTCTAATTTATAGAATTTTTGACAATGGAAGCAGCAGATTCACAGGAATCACTAAATGAAGAAACAGTAAGAAAATTATTGGAAAAATCTCGAGCAGAGAATGATTGGTATTGGATAAGAGCTTATTTGGAACGTGTATTAGGTAGTCGTATAGCGCTGCTGGGTTCATTTCGCAGTAACAATTTTCGGACACAATTAGATGGAGTAATTTTTCCTTGTTGAATATCTTCCGGTAATTTTAAATGGAAAAATTTAAAACAAAATTAGAAAGAAGGGACATGATGAGGAACAAATGGAAATTGAAAGAAGATTAATAAAGAAATTTAAAAAAAAGGGGTTTGATTTTAAGTTATTTGATAGATATCTTTCAAATATTGCAGAATGCAATCGATTCTGGGATATTGGGTTCATCAACTGAACAACAGTCAGTTTCACAGCGTAAGCGAAGAGCACAAGCTGATATGGATGGTAGAGAACTGCAGTTGGGAACTAAAACAGATACTTCTGGCATCACTGTTAGCTGCGGTAAATTATTATTTGATAAGGTTTTAATTAAAATTCTTCCATTTCACTGTTTTGTCTGGATTCCAAATAATGGAATTCCGAAATCTTGACCCAATTGTAAAAAATATTCGCTGTTTTTGTTGAAATTGCATGAACATCTCAGGAGAAAAAGAAACGGAAGAGAAGATAGATCGAAAATATAGTCGTGGCGAAAGAATAAACAGTGAATTAGAATTGGCTATAACTCAGTCTTCTCATTCAGATACCTCCGCTGAAATTCAGTTTTCTCGTACGCTGGCAAATGAACTTACAAGGTATATTCTTTATCATCGTCACTTTGCGATAGATTCAGATTGTTGCAAAAATTAGAGAGAGACTAATTTGCAATAGGTACCTCTTCTTCTTTCTTAAAATGATAAAGATATTCTAGAAAACTGAGGAAGAAAAAGAGAGAAAAATACTTATTTGCAGATCAGCTTCTGACTCAAGTAATATTCAATATGCAAGCAATGCATCGCAGAAGAGTTACAATTATTATGGGTGGATAAATGAGGTAGTTGAAAACAAAAATACACTAATTAATTATCTGGAGGGAAACTCAATTATGCGTGCTTTTATTGTGGTTGATCTTTTCCATCTCATATTCATACTTTATAATTGATTTTTAAAATGTTTTTATTATTGCTTATATTACAGGAGAAAACTACACAATCAGCAGAAGAGATTTCAAAAATTGTTGCACAACTGCGGGAAGGAAAGTAATTATTTTGAATTTTAGTTTTTCTTTAATTTTTTTAAAATTCTTTTTCAATAATTTTAAAATTCCACACAAGTTTTTGGGAATTCTTTACTGATCACTTGATTAAATTAAGATCACCAACGGATATAAATGCAGCACGACGTTGTTTTCGTTTGCTTTTCATCGAAACAGATGAACATAAGAATTATTTAAATGCTGCGATGGGTGCAGTAGCTCAACTTTGTAGCATAATTGATTTCCAGGTAGAGATTTGTATTCTGAAGTCAATACATTTCTGACATTTTAATAGAACTTCATATATATATATATAATGACACTACAGTATTCGACAGAATATTATAAAATTTAAAATAATCAAACTTTGAGTTTATGTCATTAATTCACTTATATATATATATAATATTCTAGCCGAATAATATAGTGTCAGTTTCCGATAACAAATCGTCTCTCACTTCTAATTGTTTATATCTTTCCTCTTTTTTTTTTTTTTTTTCAAATCCTTGTAGGAAATCTTTTTTCTGTAACCTTGTCATTTGTTTTTTGTTCTTGTTTAACCCTGTGAATTAGCCAAGTAGCTAGTTTTCAGCTACAATATGAACGAGCCTGGGAGCGTGATCCAGCTGGTATTACACATATTATTTGTTTACTATTCGAATTACCATTCATTCAATGGCTTGAATTTATCGAAGTAGGCTTCACACCACTATGTAAAATGTGCTCAAATTTATCAGAGGAAGGCCAAATGGCATTAGCATCAGTGTGGGCTAGTTTTGGATCCCAATGGATACAAGAACGTATCAATCTTATGCAACAGGTATCTCATATTCTTGAATTTCATTTCAGTCAAAGCTTTCACGAAATGTCAGTTTTTAGTTTTTTCTTTCAGAAAGAATATATCATTGATTGATTCTTATTGTTATTCATGGAACCTTGTTTTGTTCTAGGCAATTACTCTTCGTGTATTAACTGTAATTGATGCGGTTGGGAGCTTGCCACTTTTTACTGATCGAATTGAACCTTTACCAGCTGCGATTCAAGCTTTGTCTATATTGTATAAGTCAACTTTGATCAGATCCAGACGTGATATGATTCTACCTTGGAGTATGTTTCACTTCTCTTATGGTATTCCTTGGTTTTAAGAGTGAATAAATCGTTAATCATACTATACCAATTTATGGAATATTCTTGGAATTTATTTTTTTATTTCTCACGGTGTATTTTCTATATTATTATTTTGAATTCTGGATAATATTTCGCGCTATCTCTGGTTTATTTTCTAAAAAATAACCTTTTATTTCAATATTTTTTTTGCAGATATCATTGCAATGAATGAAGCGAGGGAAGCCCATGATACAGATTTCTCAACACTGAATGCAAAAACTGGTGCTTTTTATTTCAAATAACTTTTAATCATTCGATAACACAATTATTTGTTCATAATTTTTTGAGAAATTTTTTATCAATCCTTATGATTGATGTCCTGTGGTCGGTGTCTTCAGTTTATCAGAAATTGAGAAAATTGGTTAGTTGAATGTAGCTGATTAAATCTTTTTCCATCTGTTATAATCACTCATCAGTAATCTCTAATTCTTTGTTCTTATTCCTCATACCATTGGTAATTTTATATAGCAGAAATTTCTTTAATCTGAAAATAGTAAGTTAATATGAGCTTTCTATATTATCTTACTCATTTCTTTTCTTAATAGGGGAAAGATTGTCCATTAAAGATTTTTATAAAAATTCTTATGTATTCAATGATTATTTAAGATATTATTGATTGTTAAGATTTTCAGATAATGAAACAAATTCTCAAGAAAACTACAGACGGCAGAATTTTTCGTCATTTCTTGAGGCATTTACCCATAACGGTTTGTTACTTGTTTTATTCTGGACTTTCTGAATGAAATAGTTTTTGTATTTTGACCAATTGTTCGCTTTTTTTTTTTTTTAATTTGGAATCGACCTTGTCATTTGATCATTTTTTCGGAAAGAGCAGTAATGAGTGATTTTATTCTTTCTCTCTTGTGGGAAGAATTAATCTTTCCATTCATTGCCCTCTTTTTATATATATATATATATATATATAGAAAAAAAGTTCATTTGCAGGAATTGAATTAGACGAAGAAGAGGAAATTCGGTTGGCAAAAAAAGTACCGATTGATGCATGGCTGGTAACGAAAACCTGTTTGCCTTTAACAGAACTGATGAATTCAACGTTGAGTGATAATATTTCAGTTCAGGATGATTTCGTTGCATATAAGGTTCTATATTGATATTTTTAACGTAAAATTTTTTGTCTTCAAAATTTATAGCTTTCGCATGCCGAATGTAACAGATTTATCTATGCTCTGTCGACCTATTCCATGACCTTCATAATTTCAGATTACAAATAATGTATTTTTTTCATCTGAATTGAATTTTCCAACGGGAGCAAAAAAGCAAAAAATCTTGATTTACTTGAAGCTTTTGGAACACAAGCCAGTATCTTTCTTATTTTATACATTAACAGAACTAATGAATTTTTGCAGTCATATGAGAATGGACATGCATTTTCGGTGATGCCCGAATATTCATTCATATTGACAACTGAAGTAAAACAACGTTTTCTGTATCTGAATAATCGAATTCGTCAAAGAACTGAACGTAGACAAGCACTGGCTGATGCTATAACATTCGGTGTCTCGATGGAACCTTATTTGAAATTAAACATTCGTCGCGATAATATCATACGTGATGCTTTGGACAATGTACAGTTTTTTAATTTTCAGCAAAGTTGATTATTTGAATTTTTGAAAGAATTCGCCAATACTCTTTTTTATGAAATTAAGGATAGTTTTGAATGGCATCAAAAAATTCCGCTTTTCAATTGTTAATTCTTCCACAACGATATGAAAAAATTTATTAAAATTAAAAGAACCAGTACATGAGTAAAATAAAATATTGAATACATTTTGGAATCGTATGCGTTTGGCATTTAGTCATTTAATATCTCATTTTTATTAGTAGTGACTGTTTATCTTACGACGAATTTTATTGTTGGCCGGAGAATTGGAAAATCAGATAATTTGTTGATGATGAAAAATTTTTTCATAACTTCAGATATTCAGCTAGATTCTTTATCTCGTCTATTATTTCTAGCTTGCTGCAATTGCAATGGACAATTCAGCTAACTTCAAGAAACAACTTCGGATCCAGTTTGATGGTGAACAAGCTGTAGACGAGGGAGGCGTGTCGAAGGAATTCTATCAACTAATAACTAACGAACTGTTCTGTCCGGATTATGGTTCGTTCCACTAGTTTTCATTTTTTTTTCCAATATTGGAGGGCACATTCAGGTTGTGAAAAGAAGAAATATCCTTTACTGCTAGTTTTGTTTAAATTAGCAGCACATTTCTTAGTATATTATTATAATAATTTGCTTTATAATTGTAAGCTGTTAAAGTTTACTTATCTACTTGATCTTCATCCTCGCTTTTGCTCACTATTGTTCATTGCTTATTGCCTCTATTTCCTACTTAGTTAATTACTTCATTATTCATTCTATCATCTGCTCGTTATTTTAGGGATGTTTATATTAAATGAAAAAACGGGTTTATATTGGTTCAATTCTCAATGCAATTTTTGTGATGATGAATTTGGACTAATTGGACTGTTGTTTGGACTAGCCATATATAATAACATTCTTATTGATGTACGTTTTCCGACACTAGTTTATGTGAAATTACTCGCAAGACCGGCCGTTTTTGACGAACTTGTCCAGATTGATTCAGTAAGTCATTTTAGAAGTTCTTTGTAATTTGATTTGATTTAATTAAAAAAAAAAACTTTGGGAGTTATCCGACGTATTTATAAAGTTTCCAGCAAATTTAAATTCGTTTAGGAATTATACAACGGATTACGACAGTTACTTGAATGTAGCGATGATGTAGAAAATATTTACAATTATACGTTTCAAATTTCATACAAAGATGTTTACGGCTGCAACCATGATGAGGAGCTGATACCAAATGGTGCAAACATACCTGTAACATTTGCTAATAGAAAGGTTACTTAGCTTTGAATAAAATCAGCATTTCAGGATAGCTCCTGAAAGTTATAGTAATCTACTTACGGAGCTTATCTGTCGTTCGGATTGAAGATAATTTCTTCAAAGTAAAATAATTCATATTATTTCCCTGAAACATATTTGTTCTAAATGATCTTTGACTATACTTTTTAGATTATTTTACATCTAACATGCTTTGCATCAGCTGCTCTAGCTGGTAAAATTGTAGAGTTTTAAAATTTCGCACACTTCCGAAGACTAATTATTATGTCTATTTTTCAATCTGAAGACCATTTCGGAACTTATTCAAAAAATATTTTTTTTCAGAAATTCGTAGCTTGTTATGCCGATTTTTTGTTAAATCGTTCGGTGAAACGACAGTTTGATGCATTTAGTATGGGTTTTAATAAGGTAGTTAATCGTGGATTGCTGAGACGATTATTTATGCCTGATGAAGTTGAACAATTAGTTTGTGGTGTACTTGTAAGTTTCCTGTACTTTTCTTTTGTTTCTTATTATCTGATGTGAAAATTTAGAATTTCGAAATTCTTCAAATTTGCCGAAACTTTACATTTTTCCTATTTATTTATTTATATGTTGTTGTATATGAAATCTTGTCTGATATAACTATCAATAATCTTTATGGTAAATTATTTCTTCTAACGAGTTTTCCTCCTTTTATATTGGAAAAATATTCAAAATGTTAAATTTCATATTTAAGTTTTCTGAATTTCTGGATTCAGAAGATATTTTAGGATTTGGATTTTGACATACTTGCACAATGTACAAAATATCAGAACGGTTTCACTGAAGCAAGTCAAACAGTAAAGGTTGGTCTTGTGATAGTTTTTCAGAATGTAATTAAATAATTTCAATTTTTATCTGAATTTTTTGTTCGTATTTCTGAATTGTTGGATTTTTTCAGGATTTCTGGACCGTTGCAAAGGCGATGAGTACGGATGAAAAGAAGATGTTGCTTCAATTCATCACAGGTTCTGATAGAGTCCCTGTAGGAGGTTTAGCAAAATTAGAAGTTATTATTGCTCGAAATGGTGACAACAAAGAAAGGTATGTCCTCATATTTTTCGAAATATTTTGATTGAGTTTTTCTTTTATAATACCAAAACTTAATGATACCTTAAGCTATTCTACATAACCTAATTTTTATTACTATAATGTTGCGAATGTTATTTTATTTTTATTTTTTTTTTTAAATAATAAATTATAGTACTGATTTGATGGTAATATCGGACTTCTCAATTATTGGCTTCATGAATTTCGAAATAACTTTGAAATTTGTGATTCAGAATTCTCTGATTTTTTTAAATATCTTACGATAACCTGTTCAGTCATGTATTTGTTTGAAAATTTTTGAATAATTTCAGATTGCCAACAGCTCATACATGCTACAACGTAATGTTATTACCCGATTATGAAAATCTTGAAATAACAAGAGAGCGTATTACCAAAGCGATTAGTTATAGTCGTGGATTCGGTTTACAGTAAGGTATTTAATTTCAGCTTTTATTTCTTTCCTTGTTTGTATTTACTTTACTGATTTTGAAACTGTTAAATAAAATTTAAATTGATCTCCATATTTCTTGTAAAAATTTTCGGGTCGAAGCTCCTTTCTAATCATTTTCAAAATTTCTTAGATTTAGTTATCTTTTCAACACTTTTAGCTGAAAAAGGAGCATGATCACTGACTACTTACTAGTTTTGAGTATTATTATTAGCACTGTGGATACTTCAGGACTATGAAGAATCCTGAAAAATATTCATAATAGGAATCATCATCCGACATGTTTTGTACATAAAATTGTTCTGCAATTTTTTGGAAAGTTATAACTTTATTCATGAAAATTTACTGTGGTGCCTTTTTTCTTTTCAAAACGATCACTGAAAAATTTTAGAACCATTAATTTCATCTTAATTTTGGATTTTTGCTATTCCATATTTATGATTGTTTTTAAAAGCAAAAATCATTTACTTTTTTGACTTGTCTCTTTTATTCAGGGATCGAATTAGAGATAATTTTTTAATTTGTTCGATTTTTTTCTTTCATTATTCTCAAAATAGCAACGAGAGTAGAAAAGTAAAAATGGTTTCTAGATAGTGCATTTTTGAAAGGACTGTAATTTTTCAAAGCCAGATCGTAGTCATTCATGTATCTGCAATATATGTATAGTATATTTCACGGATTTCTAATTATAATAAAAAGAGAGCTAAAATATATTTTGGAAAAGAAAAAAATAAAAAAAAAAGTTCCATAATTGTTTTATTTTTCTATGAAAACTGAAAGATTTTAAAAGCTCGACAAATCAAGTTTTTCGATGCTAAAACTTTTATACCGCTATCTTGTCAGAGCAAAAAACTCTGAAATCTATCGTACCTTTTACATAAAATTGCTCCAAGTTCAATTTTTTTTTCTGAAATAAGTTAAAGCAGTTGTATTATTTTATGTATTTTGAATACATACAGATTCTTATCGTGAGAAAAATTTGAGATTACAGTTCCATACAGATCATTTATGCTTCAAAAATTCTTACTATTTAAAATCTTAAATTAGTCGCATGAAAATAAAAGCGATGAAGAAGTTCAACGACGAAGCTTCGATGTCAGAAGTCGCGAAGGTTTTTTGAATCAAAAAAGAAAAAATCCGAATACAATTGTTTATTCAAACAACTCATTCTGAAGACTATTTGTAGAAAAAAACGAATTAAATAGTAAAGTAAAATTATGTAAAATAGAATCGAACAAAGAAATAGTTTCTTAGCTAAGTTATTCATATTTTAAATCGAGGAGTTTAATAACCTCACTGCAAAACTGATAAACCATTTTGTAATGTGATTGTTCAGTTTGGTAAATAAGAGCTGTTATACATAATATTCTAACATTTGCAGAAATAAGAGTATCAGCTTTTACCAATCATGGGTTACAAATTTGGAATATTCATAATTTATAATTCAGCGCTGTTTTAATCCGTATATCCATCATGAATTTTTTTTTCGAGTGTATAGATTAACTTCCTGAGAGTTTTACAGAAATTTCTTAATTCTTATTTTTCTAGGAAAAATGATTGCTCTTATAATTCAATTTTATTTTCTGAAGGAAAGTGGATAACAATCTACCTATTCTTAAGAATAAAAAGAATGTATAAAGCGCTATCCAACAAATTAATATATATATGTGTTTGGTTAGAATTGACATGAAGTAATGTTTATTTAAAAAAGTGGCGACTGGTATTGTTCCGCTATCCACATTGTTTTATTGGCTACTGTGTAAACCATGCTAATTAACGGCTATATTCTGAGCTCAAACTTTGAGGTACTAAATGATAACCTAATTTAGATGATTTAACATTGAATAATCTGACAAATTGATAATAAATTAGCCTTAATATAGGCATAAAAAATAGGTGAAGATCAAAAACAAAACGAGCTTGCCAAAATTTCATTAAAACTTTTTGGAGAAAGAAGATATTTGAAGAAAGAACTCTAACATAATTTACAAGTTTTGGCACAAAACATTTTCATGAGTGTAAATAAAGCCTGAGAATGGCATCGATCCTGGGTCATCCAGCATACACTAATACGATCCTTGCAATCTGAAAAAAAGCAATTGCATTTAATCTCGACTGCTGCTGAATTAGTTTTTCTTAAAAATTATTTTACTATGAACGATTAAATAGTTTTTTATAAAAAGAACAAACAAAGTGGCAGTTACTTTCTTGTCCCATTTTTGCAGAAAATTCATCAAAGTGGTGGTTGTCCAGAAATGGCATTTCATATCGTTTGAAAGTCGGTGAATAAGTCATTGAGCTCTGCAAATTTGTCAGATTTTCCGTAAAGCATTAAAAAATTTGTATTCTCTTTGAAAAAAAACTCACTTCGTGGATAAAATATCAAATTCAGATTAAAAAATAACAGGTACTAGTCAAAGTCTATATTACTGCTATTTCAGAAATGTTAAGTCATGAAGGTTTTGCAAACTTTATGGGGTACTAATCATAAATCTGATTGTTGATAGAAACAGTTCCTTAATCTTAATTCCATACAAAAATATTAATGGTATTTATTCGGTCTGTTAAGATTCCATTTTTTAAAATGATAACATATTTACTAATTGCTTTAGTCTCTGCTGAAGGCTAAAAGAAACTTTTAAATGTAGTGAAATATGAAATGAAGATTAGCGCCAAACGATTTTATTTTTTACTTCTTCCTTCCTGATATTATTTATCCTGAATATAAATTTATCTTGAAATGACTTCATATTCGGCTCGTCCTCTGAATTTTTTGCTGGATATCAGTTGTGAATTCATATCTCGAAGAAATAATACCTGATCTTTTGGCTGTGTATACGCTCCAGGACATCTGTACATTCGATTGATTTTTGTCAAATCAATTTCACTAAAATCTTTCGCATTACCAATTGTTGATGCAAACCCTGCAAATTAACGGCTTTATTATTTTGTAATGTTAGCAAATTTGTTATCTATAATCAGAAAGCATAATGTATCAATTATCCAATTTATAATAAAACACTTGAACATTTATCAATTAATTGATTGAATATCTTATCAAAATCCTAGTTGAGACAGCAAAAGTATTTTTGGAAGTTTCAAAAAAGCTGAGACAGAAGTAATGTTCAGAACTAAAAGATAAATTAAATGGAATGATACGAAAGTTGCGATGTAAACCAATTTTGAAATACTCCATATCATGCAGATTTACAATCAATCCATTGATATTCATCACTTTCACTCACATATTTTTAGCTAAGTTTCTGAATAGTTTTTTTTTTTTAAATTAAAAAAATCTTTTTGTTTTACAAAAGTGATATAACATAAAAACCTTCCTGTTTGGGAAGCATCGTAGGAAAGCCATTCTTACTGAATGCCAAACTATCATAATGTAAAATGGAACGATAGTCGTACGGTTGTCCATAATATGAAGTTTTTGTCAGATCAACTTTTCCAAACTGATCGATTGCTGCTGCAAATTTCCGAATTTTCTACGAATGTAGTCAATTGTTATATTGTAATAATGCACATCTATTATGTAAATTACCATTGATATTTCTCGATATTGAAAAATAATTGATGACAATTTGCCATTATAGATTTGCTCTCAAGTACATTATACGACAAAAAATTTGAAATTTGTCATTTGATTGTTAAATGACTTTTCGTATGATAAGAATTTTAAGGAAAAAAAACAAAAAATAAAGAGTTGAGGTTTTACTGCCAATCATTATTTCTACAATTTTATGCTTTAATTTTACTAAATTTCGAGCAAAATAAATAATTGTATAATACAGTTTTTCAAATAATCATCAAATTGAAAATTTGTGATTGTTTGGGAAGGAATTAAAACTATTAATTGCAAATCGTATACTTTCTAAACGTAAAAATAATAAAGTTTTTTGTAAACGTACTACGATCGATGTTCTTCCAAAAAATATTGATGTAATCGTCACGATCCCATCTTTCTGCATATGGAAAAATCGATTGATTTAATTGTGAGATTGAAAAGTAATGTTTACATTTCGGCAAAGAAAGTGAAGTGAAAGTAACTTTCTTTAAGCTAATAAAAAAATTTGATGATAAAAGGAATTTCACACAATTTTCCTATTCAAATTTCAATTCATTCAAAAATTTTAATTTCAATGATTATTTTTTACTTGCATTGAACTTTTTTGCTATTAAGCTCATCATCTCTATGAGAATTGTCAGTAAATTTTGGTTATTCAAGATGGCAAATCGTCCTTTAAGAACATCACTTGGAAGTTGATTTACAAATCTTATCTTTCATAAATCAATAACCAATAATTCTATCTATCGACACTTTAAATATCCAATTTTATCTCTCAATGGTTTTTTGTTTGTTTGAAGCTGCATGGAAATATATTAGTTCTGTCTCAAAATTATTCAGTCGTTTTCTTATTTTTTCCAATTAACGTGAACAGATCTGATTAAATTGAGAGAAGCACTTCATTTTGAATGCGTACAAGTTCTGCCACGGAGATGTGTCTCTTTCTTTAAAATAAATTTCCGGAAATGGTATTTTCCGGTGATTCCGGAAACTAACCGTGTTCATGATAGAATCCAACAACATGCATCATTTCATGGATTATTGTTGTGTATTCCAAACAACCATCGTCCAGCGATAGCACTTGCACACCATTTGTTCTTCCAACTTCCGAAAAACATCTAAAATTTAGAAATTTATTTGCTTACAATCTAACTTCCTCTCTATTACTTTATTTTGCATGCTTATTTTACTGTTTATTACTTTTAGCAATTAATAACTGTATTTTATTTTTCGTAATATACAATGTTGATTTGATATATTAATTGAAATAAAAGAAATTTTTACTACACAATAAAAAAAAAAAAAAAAACTAAATGAATATAAATCCTAGAACAATCAGTGATGTGAATTAAAAATTGAAATTGAAATTTCTAAAATCCAAACTTCTAGAGAATCTTTGAATTAATTGATTCGAGGCGAAATTTTCGATTGATACTACAATAATTTTAATTTTGAAAAAATTTTACAACATACCCATCAACTTTACCGATGAAAAGATAATCACTCTCAAATGCAGAACGCGGTACAAACCGAAGGCATGTTTTATCATGATACTGGAATAAATATTTTTCATTGCAAATTAGAAAATTACATGCCAATAAAAAATTAATAAATAAATTCAGGCTGATCAAATTTTCTTTACCTATGCTAATAGCAAGAGAATATTTTCATAATTTATCAATTTTGGAATTATCAGACAAATTTTCAATTTCAAATTATGAGTTGTCATTATTTGAGTTGACAAAACAACTATCGCTTTTGATAATTTTTGATAATGAATAATGATTACACCTAATATGTGATCAATATGGCGTGTATATCCTTTTATTGTTTCATTGAAAATTTTCAATATTTAATTTAGAATTGAAATACCTGTTTTACAGCCTTAGCTAATAAAGCTCGTTCTAAATTCGTATAATGTGGTGATATAGAATACGGTATTTTACCGTCAGGCCATAATTTAGCTGGCTTACTAATACCGTTTCGTCGAAATCGTTTCTTGGATGCTACCGGACCTCGTATATCAGATCGATGCTTGTTTATCTCCTCAAGCGAAAGAGCATTCGGATTATATAATTCGTCTGTGAATCAGAGGAAATTTTTGAATTCTTAATTAATATTGGATGATGAGTTTTGAAATTAAATTTCACTTCGATATCCCATTATATGTTAGAATTTTTTTAAATTTTCACTGAAAATCAAAAGTTTCCGTGTAGTGAAACTACGATTCTTTAGCAAAATACAGAATCTTTCGCATATTTGCGAAATTTTTTCCAGCGAAAATAATCGATTGAAGTACAAACCTTTTGTAAGCAACTCGGCATTTGCAAAATCAAATTCTGTAAGTGCAATTGATCCTAATACATGTGCATCAAGACCTGAATCGGAAGAGTGACTTAAAGTTTAAGTCTTCGATTTATTGAGTTCAAAGTTCATTTGAGTACTTTTATGTTGCATTAGTTTCGCTTGTCTCTAGCACTAGTTTTTTGTTAAGTGTCCTTTTCTAATGCAAGAGAATCTAAGCCGTGGCTCATTTTTTATTTCAAGTCTTCTTATTTGCCATCTGAAGATTTGATAAGATATCACTGATTTAGAAATGTTTTTAATCAAGCAGTAGAAAGTAATTTAAATGTAATCAGAATGGCGAGAATTTTAGCATTAGAAACTAAAAGCCACAAACCTGATAAATATGAGATTAATAGTTCGAATACCATAAATAAATTTCCTATACTGCACATTTCCTCACGAGGAGGATCCACTGGAGCTAACTGCTCTCGAAAATTAAGATCTAAAACATTATCATAAATTTCAAGAAAATAAACACTCCAATAAAATTCATATATTTTTTTGCAAAAATTTACTATCTTCATCGATGAAAATCAGTTCTACTAAAATTCCAGCATTGTTTGACTTACATCAAATTAATTTTATAATACGAAAATAAAATAATCAAATTTGTGAGAAAAAATGAGCGATAATGCTGGACATCATGAGAACAATATTAGAACTCGGAAATCCAATAAATAAATCCAAATGTAATTCTATTAATTATGTAACTGTGCGCCGACTAGATTGACAGTAATCAACTTTTTTGACTAGAACTAATAATGTTACTCAATTAACCATCTTTATAAGAGATACAATAAAAAAGAAAAAAAGTCATGATAATAATAAAAATATTAGTAAATAATATAAAACAAACATGTAAAATAGTATAAGAAATATAAAATAATATAAAAATATTGATGAAAAAGAAAAAAACTTGGGCGAAAACAGCGCCAGAAAAGAGCTTAATTATGGGAAAGTTCTAATTGATTATCTCTTTTGATACACTCTATGATCTACAATAAATTTTGCATAAATTGTTCTATTAATACATCATTGTTGTCGATCAAAAAATGAATAAAATAAACAGGTCTAGAATATTTAACATTATTTCAAATCCATCATGTTTTGATGATGTAAAATGGTGCCAAGAAGCATGATGAACAAGTTTCACGTCGATAATAAACGATGGAAATTTATGAAATGCCACATTTAAAAAAGAATAAAGCAAGGAAGTATTACAAATGAATTAATTGGAAAATTGAAGAGATAAAAAGCTCATATCGACCTGAAAAGCTACACTTATATTTCATTTCTGATTAAATATTATTAATAAAAAATATCATATTCACACACTTTATTCATTTTTGAATTATTATCAATTAAACAAGAAGGAGGTGTTATTATTTTCTTTTTTTTCCTCATTAAAAGCCAGTTAATTACTATTCTAAGTTACTAAGATTTTTTTTTTTTTTTTTTTTTTTTTTTTAATTTTTTAAGTTTTTTTTTTTTTTTTTTTTTTTTTATTGAATCTTTAACTATTATCGGTAGTGTCTCTTAGATTTAGGCTTGTACTATTTGTAACCCAATACTTAAAGTACTAATAGTTTCTTTATTTGTATCTAGCGCTTATTTGTTAACGTTTTTTTAAACAGTATTTGCCATTTTGCGACTTTTTTCAAGTCTGAGATCGATAGAGTACATGCTGCTATTATTAATTGTGCAAATTCCTTTTACAATTTAAAATGAGAACTTTTTATAGCTATTATAATACTACAAACACGGACTAAGATTTATGAAATTTTAGTAAAGTTTGAATTTCAAATTGTATTTCTTCTGATTGAAGCGCATAACTTCGTGTCATTTTTGCGCGAGCATAGACAAAAGGAATTAATTGATAAAAAAAAAGAATTAGTGGATAATAAACAAAATTAGAAATTAAAAGTGAAATTTCTGTAGTAGTTAAAGTCTTAAATTTATCATAAAGAGGTAAATTCATTCTTTTCACAAGAAATATATTTTTACAAAGCGGAATAATGGAAGAATGCCATTTATTTAAAATATAAAAGTGCCACCATAGGAAGAAGAGATATTTGTAACCCGAGATGAATAGCTTGCTTGGCGAGCAAGATTTTTAAATCATGAAAAGCGAATTTTCAAATAAAATCCAGTTCTTTCCTGTGGAAGAGATGAACTCGTTGATCAATCCCTTCAGCCATATTAATTCGATCAATGAATCGCATCTCAATCAACGCCTTTCCTTCTCAAAACCGGCTATCTCATCCCACACCAAATGATTTGACCAAGCAAAAACAATGCATTAAGAAAATATATGCGGAAAATGCATACTAATGAAGGGATAAAATCATTGAGCATGAAAAATGCAAATGCCTTTTGTCAAACTAATTTGTTTAGTGTTGATCAAACCTGATCAGTAATTGGGTGTCCGGAAGTAATACCAACAACAGCAACAATGATTGAAGCCAATAGAAACGGATATAGAAGTTTTTGGAATTGTAAATAAATCCACCTTTCTGCGGTTGTTCAGATGAATACAATTCTAGCATTTATATTAATGAATGTTGTAGTACTGATAACATTGATCATAGTAGCTGTTGACCAAGTACATGCGACACTCCATAATCTGCTTTATCCTTGTGTCGTTCATAAATCTCTGATTAAAATAATTGGAATAATCTGACTAACGCATATCAAATCGTATTTGTTTAATGTTAGAGCGAATAGCCTTGATTCCATCAAAATTGTACTAGAAAAGTAAAGATATTTAAGACTTTGTAAAACTTGGCAATTTAGTGGACAAATTCTTAGAAATCATTTTTAGGCTTAAAAGTAAAATATATGGCCTAGGAATTGCTCTTTCAGAAATAATTCAATGATATCAATAGCTGCTACAACTGTTTAACATCATAAGTTTATTCAATTTGGAGAATAATCCATAAAAAAATGCGATAGATGATTATCGTCTTTGTTTATTTAAAGTGATAATTTTCATCCGAAACATTTCACGGAATCCAGTTTCTAGAAGCTATTAAGTTAATCTCAAAGCTGTTTCTTTTTTTTTTGCTGAAGCAATTCAAATGGAACTAAATCAAGCATGAAAAATTTTCATTTCCCTGAGAAAAATTTTACTATCTGAAGCGATTCATTTATTCCAGGGAGAAGATGAATTTACTTGAATCAGATTCAAAAATAAAACAGTCAGCAACTCGTTTATTGTATCTAATATTCTTGAATCATTTTGTCATTTGAAATATTAGCAATTTTCAAATTATAACACGAAATATCTATCACTAAATTATATAATTGAAATTGGATATTTCAAAATTTACATTAATAAAATCAATCAACTATTTTATTTTCAAGCATCGCATATCTTTTGAAGGCATTAAATGGTTTCTCAACACACTTCTATAACATCCAATTTTTGAAAGGGATTTTTATGATCATTTTAAATTAATCACGAAATAAAATAAATTCTTGCAGAACTTGTTACCGATTAATTTGCACGGCATATAACATCACTCAAATTGATTAATTCAGATCGCACGAAGCAATGTTAAAATGATTTTTACGATAAATTTTTTTCATCAACAATTCAAGTATAAATTTTTAAAACTAGTTTTCAAATTTGGAGAAATAGCTATGAAACACAGAAATGAAGGAGCCTTCTGCCTTGATTATTTCTAAATATTTCAGCTACTAATTATTCATTGTTTGGGTGGATTTATTGAAAACTTATTAATTTATATTTCTTGTTTCAATTTATTAATACATCTATTGAAATAAGAGACATCTATTAAATCAGTTGTAAAAAACACAATTTACATGTACAATCTGTTTTTGTACTAAATGAAATGTCAGCATTAAATTTAATATCAATAAATTAACACATTTTCTAATTTCCAAAAGGATTTTTGATTTGATATTGTCAATCAGTTTGATCTTTTTTTGCATCTAATAATAATAATCTTTCTCATAAAATGGCTTAGGCAGTAGACGAATTAAAATGAAAAGTTAGTCAAAATAGTGAATTAAATGATAAATTTTGATCAAAAGTTCAGTTATCTCTGCTGAATATCGGTGAAATTATGATAAACACAGCAATAAACATTTTGTTTCTCTTAGTGTCGTGCATTTGCAAATACCAAATCCTACTACTGTAATTTCCTTGATATGAGAAAACTAAGTGAAGAAATAATTGCAAAACAAATTAGTAAGCAACATGATTGAAAAAGAAAATATATTGATTTGATAAGTGATTAAGCTTCATTTTACACATTATGATTTCCATTCGGGTCCATGAAGACCTGTTCGAAGCAGCAGATAAACATCTTCAGCAGAATGGTTAGCAAAAATAAATTAAGTGATCTTGATTGGCATGGGATTCGAGACATAAGTGTTAAAAAACTACGGAAGCTGATCAGTGCCATTTTTGATTATTCGTATATATATAAAAAATTTTATACAAGATTTTGAATTTATGCAAGATTCAACTCTATGTGAATCCTTTTTCTAAAGAATCCGGGTTGCTAATTGATAAATCATTCTGTTTTGAGGATTTTCCAGAAACTTTTAAAAGTTTGAGTTATTTATAATGAATAAAAAAAAAACTAACGGTAGGAGAAAATAAAGTTAAATAATGAGGCTAAATTTCATTCGTTATTCTTTTTTTCTTTTTTTTTTTTTGTAGACCAGCACATTCATTAGAAATACCCATTTTATTTACTGAACAGATCACTGAAATTCACAAACGACTGCAGGATGATGTTTGTAAAAGAAAGAGTTGGTTTGTTGAATTTTTCAATCAAAATTGAAGTTAAACAAATCTATTTTCACAAACAAAATCAACATACTGCAGAACGGATCGTTCAAGTGTAAATAAAAGTCAGGATTGTCAGAAAGATCTTGTAATAGTAAATTAAGAAGAGAAGAGGAAAATAGGATAATTAGAAAACTGGACATTATTTGACCATTTGAAGAGCTGAAAAGGTTGAAAAATTACGAAGAGTCAAGATTTTATGGGGATAGAGAATATTCACGGGGAATACTGCTGTAAATAATATGCAAATATAAATAATTATGATGCATTTCACAATTTGCCTCATATCTGTTAAAACGAATTTCAATTGCGGGATTATAATTGAACACTGTTTACACATGTTAGTCTATTTGTTTATCAAATTATCTTTCTGGAAATGATAAAAATCTATTAACAAATGCAGTTCAATTATTGAACGGATAACTTTATGATGCATATAATAGACTTATATTATCATATCAGAGAAATGTTAAAATAATTTTTACGACACTAAAAATATTATAAAATTCCAACAATATGTGCTAATGCAAAAATTGGGAAATTTGTAAAGGAGAGAATATACATCTAATTCTAATAACAAACTAAAAAGCACGAGAAATTTGAAATTATAAATTTTGCTTGAAAATTGTCAAAAGACATAAAATTGGTACGGATTAAGGTTTCTAGTAAGATCTTGCAATCATAGAATAAATTCGAAAAGAATAATAAATGGGAGAATGAAAGTGAGTGAACGAGATTAAGTTTTGAATGCAAAACATTTGTCAAAATAATTCGTTAAAATTAATTTAAAACTGGTTTTAAATTCATCTTCCCTTCTTCCTTGAATTTGCTTCCTCGATCTACTACGTATTTCAGTGTTTGTATGTTTGTGAACTTCATACTCCGTTTGGTAATTTACATATGCAAATTGCACTGAGCAAGTGGATATTGGCTACATTTTACGCTCATAGAAGTTACAGGAAAACAATAGACAAATAAGAAAGTAACAGAATCGATAGATGTCGATTGAAGATTTTAGCAATCCATTTTATTTATGAAAAGAATAATTCAGGAAGAAATAACTAGTTGTACTGAATAATTTCTATGCACTCGAGATGCTTGGAATAGGAAGACTAAATTCGGAATCCAGTAATGCACCGATATGTCCGGAATAGGATGGCTGAAAAGGAATTCTGAATCCGGTATTTGGATCTGCTAGAATAAGAATATAAAAGGAATTCAGTTGTCATATTCTTTTAGTTATTAAATCAGGCAGTCAGCTCAGTGCTAAAAAGTTCATATCTTACTAGACGAATTCGTCATGATGATCATTAGCTTCGAGCAGAGAAACATTATCGAAGGCTTTCTCCCTTTAATTATCATAAATCCAGAATATTTAATGTCTTGCTGTTTTAAATCTGGAAATAACGTTTAATTTTCCAAGAAATTTTATTTCAAATTTCATACATTTTGATCGAAAGAAAGATCATGTATCATTTTCTGATGCTGCTGTAATATTTATTGAGCTATTGCAGCTTTTAGTTTTAAAAAAATTAAAATTTTTAAATAACGGCTGTGATATCGATAATGACGATAAGTTATCTTACACCTTGCGATATTATTTTGTTTAAATTAAGTGAAAATATTCTTCTTTTTTTGAAATCAATAACAAGCAATTCATTTGCAACTAATAGTTTTCACTCCGATTTATCTCTCTCTAGGTTTAATTTTGGAAGTCTATGATTATATTATGAGCAATTATAAGATTAATGGAGAATTGATTATAAACCAAGTTGATGCTCAAGGAGACTTATAGAATCGCTTGAATCAATATGCAGCACATCTTATCTCTTTGTTTCAACTTCTCCTAATGATAACTGTGTAACGAATTTTGTATCAGAATTTTCGAAATATTCCAGAATTTCAAATGTATTTCCTATCACGTGTCGAATGATTTAGCAAAAAAGAAAAAATTCGATTAAGTAAGTTTGATTCTCAGATTCCTTCTCGTTTTTTTAATTTTTTCATAAAATCATTTTGTTTCTTATTACTTTTTTTTTCTACTGTTTTAAAGAATATTTAGTAGAAAAAATTTCCGTAGCTGATTTTCGATTCAGAAGATTTCATGAAATTTTAAAAACTGTATTTCCCAAATGAGGACCTTTACTACATTCTTCTTACTTTTGATAAGGATTTTAGGAATCTCACTCCTCAATACTCAATCTTGATGAATTAGTGGAAATGTTTCTGTCTTACAGATAGCTAAAGCGTGAAAATGAAATAGAAAAGTTTGGAATGCAAATTTCTCAGTCAATTTGATAGAGTTATATTTAAATTCAAAACATTTCATTTTCTCGTTGGTTGGAATGTTTTGATAGTCCCTCATTTCGTTTTTTTTATTTCACGAGAAACACTGCTATGTTGAATCGTTGGTCGGAAAAATTTAATTTAACAAAGCTGCATTTTATTAGCATCGTAACTGCTATGTTATTGTTGCCTATTAGTCAACCCTTCGAGCCGAAGCATCATCAATTTTTGTTCTTGCATTTGTGCATTTATATTTTTAAAGCAGCAAATCGATTTGTAATAAACAGAATCACGTAGTTCACGTCACAAACACAAACATGACGTAGATTTTATGCGAAATAAAAGTCATGTGAGCATTCATTTCATGCTCTGTACTTGGAAGCAAAAATTTCGGCTCGTCACTGTTTACGTTTGATTCATACTTGGAATGAAGATCAGTATTGAATCTTCGATTACCCTATAAGAAAATTTGTAGCTTTTCCACTTTAATTTTATTTCAGCATCCCAGCTTTACATGTATACGAAAATAAATCATAAAAATTTTCCAAATTTGTAAATTTTAATTAACAATTTGCTAATTCGGTAAAAACTTCTCAAATTTCATGTTTGTAATTAAAGCGCAGATGTATGTCTAATAATAACCGATTTGCTTGGTATCTGAAATGGAATTTAAAAAAAATTCAAAGATATTTGCAGTTTTTTGTTCAAATTTGAAAGAAATTTAAATAACACATGAAAAGTATTAATGGTTTGTATACACAATTCAGAAGTTTTTTTTTTGATATTCTAAAATATTTTAGTATCCTGCAGTCAATGAGTTTAATTACAACAATACTGATTGATAATTTTTGAAAAAAAAAACGATAAATTCATCCGACAAGGTTAAATATCTAAGCATCAATTAATTGTTGACAAATTCAGGGAAATTCGAGAAGGGGGTGATTGAAATACTGTAACGAGAGGTGCCCTATCACCTGCTATCACCTGCTTTCGTCCAATTGTTCGACACACTTGATAAGACAGTCGATCAATGATATGTTTTAGCACAGTTGCCAAGTAGTTTGTTCATTAAATCGCGGTATTTGTCGATGTTACGGCCCCAATCCTAACTGTCTGACGTATCGTTGTATATCGTCTGCGCCTAACTTATCTGACTGCGTCCGGTCGGCATCTCTTCAATTTCGAGCATATTGGTGTTTTATGAGCCAATGGTATACGGTAATTTTATGCACTACAACCTTCTGGGCGACCATCCTTTGTTGCTACTCTTCAATACCACACATTCATCGTCGCTGCTGCTGGTTCATCAAAGTCTGCAGCCGCCTTCTATCATTGTTGAAATTTGTATTTAAATCAACTTTTGAAATTCTTTGAAAATATCGACTTTCTTCCTGAAAAACATCGATAAAGCTAGCAACAAAATGAATTGTTTATTATAATTAATAGAAAATTGGCCTTGAATATTTAATAAATAAATGACATTCCGGAAGATTTCAATCAAGTTGAGAGGAAATGAATTATTGATCGATTAAAGTTAAATGGTAACCCTGATCATTTCATACGGAAAGACTGATCTGATGACATTATCCATCTTCCAGCACCAATATCTCACTGAGGCATATTTAAGAAACTGCTATCCTTTCGCTAATTGTTTCATTAAGACTTAAAAAAACTTTTTCAAACGTAGCTAATTTTATTGGAAATGTCAAAGAATGTAACACAATATAATAGTTTGCGAACTAAACGACTCTAAAGTAAGTAAAAATTTCTTATTCTTTTTATTGTTTCTCTCTCTCTCTTTTCTACTTTCTTTCTTTTTCTTTTTCTGATATGATAATAATCGACAACAAACAGAGGTAATAAAAAGGAGAGCGCCGAGAGGACAAAGATATGAAACAGAAGTAAGGCGTAAGCTGTTTTGAGGTTTTTTCTTTCTTTTGTGACGACGACAGATTGCCGACGAGTTGAAGTTTAGAAGAGAAAAGTTACGACAAAAATTTACAACCGCATCTTTCTCCTTCAACTCATCGCATTTCAATAATCCGAATCTCAAGCCCATTTTTCTTTCTGTCCTCTCCTTCAATTTCCCAATCTCTCTTCTATTTCTTGTTAATCCCGCTCATTTTATACCTGAATATGTTGACAAACAGTGTGACCGACCAAATTACCCATGCCATTAACACCGGTAAAGATCATTTGATGACTCCGTAATGGAAAATATACTCGAATTCTTCCCACGGATTCCTTTAATTTGGTTCCGCAGAAAGATGAAATGAATAAAGACATCTTTTCTGTCAATGATCGATAGAAAGATAACGATGACTGTTAGTTATTCCATTCAATTTTATCATGAAGATGATATAGAAGACAAATAATGAGAACAGTGATAAAGACCTATTCTTTAGCGGATGGTAGTTCAGAATTTAATCGGTCAATATTCATACAATATAAATAATGCGAAATTACTGCACAATAAATGAATGCCGGAAATTTGAAAATTTCAAGAAAATGAAGATGTAATGATAGTACAAAGCATTGAAAAAAATAATTTTATGATTGATAAATCAGAAATAAAAGGATGGAAATTTGAATTCCCAACGTTCTATTTTGGATTTTCCTTGCTTTCTGATGAATCAATCCATTGATTGCTAGCGTCATCAGCGTGCTTATTCAATTACATTACTTTTCATCTTGTTTTCGCATTTTGCTAAAATTGTCAACATTAAATTCGAATATCATTAGAATAGTGATTTTAAATCTCATTAATTAATTTTAATTGGATTAATTCCGAATCTCCGCGAGTACATCATTTTAGAAACAATTTTTTAAATTGAATATGCCAAAATTGTACGCGAAATTTGGCGAGGTCATGCAGAATACTGATTGTATCACCCAGTAAGAAGATAATTTAATAAACATTCAAAGTTTATTGCAAAGAACTGTACTAAGAAGAAGCAATGATATTTTCAGAGCAATGGCATCCAGAAGTGTCCTATCATCACTGAACTGATAACACTGAATACAAAAAATAGAATTTACTGATAAGAAATTTTAAATGATACAGCTTATGATCATACATATGTAACTTATGCACCACATTTTTGGATCAAAGCAAAAAGCCGCCGTTTGATGGTGGCGCTTAGAAGCATGAACTGTTTTTGATATGCTATCACCTCTCCGTTCCCTTCTCAATTCAACTTATTCAGCTTACTATTCTGTTTGACTCGTCAAGCCTTATTTTTTTTTTTTGATTTTTATTGAAATGATAGGTGATATACTAACAAAGGAAAGATAATGACAGCGATAACAGTGGTAATGATGAATGTGATGAGACATTGGAATAATGATAGCAATGACAATTGTATTATTGATTATAGTAATTACTGACAAGACAAGAAATGCAAATAATTGATTTATGAACTTTTCTTAACATTGAATATTTTTTATCAAAAAACATCGCTAATTTTAAATTTATAGCGATCTTATCCGTTTCATTAATGAATAGCGAGATTGAACTTAAAAATCCATCATACTTCAGAATCCAAAAGTTCAGCATTTTGTTATATTTATAACATTAACAATGTAACGTTAATTAATCGTTTCGTTTTTAATTGTTCTTTTGTGAGTATAAAAAATGTAGTAATTTTCGAGGAATTTTGTTAGAAATATGAATGATGACTTACCTTATCCTTGATAGCTATCATATCATATCATATCATATCATATCATATCATATCATAGCTATCATATCAAACTAAATGTCATACCAGTCTTTCCTTTCTTATTTGGATATTATGTTGTTATCACAATGTCATACCCTTTTTTATCCTTTTTACTTCATTTACAATTTTTTTAAAGTTACTATAAGAAACTGCATGCAATTTTTTTTATTTTTGGAATGAAAAGACCATTTACTTACCATAAAACTGCTTTTTAACTTATTCTCCGCAATTTGCCCACAGATACGTCAAATAAATCACTTAACCCTTGCACATCATGTTTTATTCATTTGACAAGCTATCTATCACCTCTGGCGAACTTGTCCCACCGCCATTATTATCATCATTTACCTTATTTTCCAACCCCTTCTCCAATGACCTGAACTACAGTATCCTAATGTGATCATCATCACATCATCTGATTCTCGTTGTTGTTACCGCATTCTTATCATCTCCCTTCTTCTTACCATTTTTTCTTCTTGCATTCTCTTTTGTAATAAATTGAATTGTTTGAGTATTATAAAGTTAGTAAGAATTTGTTATATTCATGCGTAAAAGTTTTAAATCTGATAATCAATAAACGATAAAATTACACTGATTTTTCAAGTTTGTTTTTTAAATTATTGTATAAAATTAATGTGCAAGAAAAACCCTGAAGTCGATATGAAAATGAATTACTGTCTTGCTGAAACTCTCACATTAATTTGATATCTAGATTATTTCATTGTGAAAGGAATTTCTTATTTTATTCCAAACCATTTTTTTCCTGGTTATTAAATTTCATTCCTTACTGTAATCAATTATTCTTGTTCGGAAAAATTTCTTTTTTTCAAATGGACATATCCCGAAAACTATTACTAGAAATTTGTTAGCTTTTATTCTAATGAAAAATGATGTTAAAATCTTCCTGCATTTTAGATTGAGATAATAAATTTAGTATTTAATTTTTTGTTAATTTTGTATTAACTTAAAAATATTTTTTTCTATTTTTTGTAGTAACCTAGTTGAATTACTTCCATCAGTACTACTATAATAAAAGCCAAGCAACAAATATCATTGCATCAGGTCCCTTATTATATCTCTTACCCAAATATTCTTCTGATCTTAGGTATTTAAATCAACGAATGATTTATTTCAATCAGAGCAAACAAAAGTTTGAAGCGCACCTGCATTTTTACAGAACAAAAAAGTTACTGCCGACGTAAACGAGACAAAGAGAGATAAGTGTCACAAGAAATGCGGCTAAGCTTTGTCCCAAACACCTTTCGAAAGTAATTTTCATCTTTTACACTGTTAATATTTATAATCGCATTAATACCAGTAACAGTATCTGTTTGTTGACAAAGAGCGGATCGGATACATAGCATAATATCCTACTTGAACTTTTTCACTCATGCAAATATGCCAATTTCACAACTCAGAAAGATCTTGAACTAGTGAGGAATTTACGGAATTACTCAATTCACTATTTATGATTTTCTTCCAAATAAATACTGTACTATTTTTTCGGCTTCTTAAATCTTCTTAAGCAAAAAAGAATGTATGATGAGAATTTTATTCATGTCCATCACGAAATTTCCGCAAATTTCAACTAAGGAGGAGTACTTTAAAAAACGGAAATTCTTATCAATAAAATTAACAACAACAACAACAAACCACATCAAATTAGTTTTTCTAGAAAATTCGCAAATATTTCATTTTGTTTCTTTTTTTTCGCTGTACTCTTGTCTAACTGTGAGACTTGCATTTGACTTTTTAGGATTTGGCTATCTGATGTGGAAAATCATGACATTTGAGAAATAATTTCGTCAATAATTTATAACATTTCGAAAAAATGAAATAGGTTTTGATGATTTCTTTACTTTTGTCTCATAAATTCATTTTCGCTTTCTCTGACTAAGCAATCTGAAAAATGTACAATAAATAAGTATCACATCCTAATTAGATCAAAAAAATTTACAT
Source organism: Onchocerca volvulus (assembly GCA_000499405.2). Lineage (NCBI taxonomy): Eukaryota > Metazoa > Nematoda > Chromadorea > Rhabditida > Onchocercidae > Onchocerca > Onchocerca volvulus. The sequence continues at coordinate 5,553,505 of HG738139.1, read as the reverse complement.
AGAATTGAATTATTATTTCCTTGGGATGTTTTCTTAAGTTATAATTGATTTTATCCTTATTGAAGTACATAGGTTTTATATTCTATAATTCTATTTGATGTTCAAAAATAAGACAAATTTCTGAGTTTCGATTTTTTAAAAACTCGTGCCTATTTATCGCGAATCTCAAATTCATTATTAGAATAGCAGAAGATTTAATAAATCTATTATAGACAACTATAACTTTAGCAACCTGTGAAATTCTGTAACGTAACTTGCATTATTTCTTCGCATGATCATTCATTCTCTATCATAGATTCCCCAGGATAGGCTTTTTACATTTATTCCAATCTCGTCTAAAATGATTGAAAAGCTAAGATTTACATGAATACTTTCACGATTTTGTGGTAATAATCTGGTCAAGAAAAATTGAAAAACTTAAATTCAGAGTTAGGAGTTTCGTTTACATAATATGCCAGAAAAGTTCTGGTAGCAGAAGTAATCTATGATTTAAATAGAAGCTTGAAAGGTCAGTGGTTTATCCTCATTGAGTATATGCTATAAAGCAGTTTTGCGACTTTTCAGCTTGAAATTAGAGAGTACTCACCGAGGAGTAAAAACTGGCAAAATAAAACCGGAAGAGGATTGAGATTGCAAATTAATCATATTCGGAATGAGTCATATTTGACGCTGCGAGAGAGCTTTAATAGAAGTATTAAAGTTAGGACATCGAAGGCTTCAAACAAAAGTTATATCAGTACTGGAAGCCTTGGAAAACTCATATGTTCATCGAAATTTGACTAGTCATTGTGATTAGTTCTTCACTGATAACTAATAACTCAATTTGGATTATATTAAGGACCGATATTCAATATTCGTGGATTTAATAAAAGTTACCGAAAAAAATCAAGAAGTTATCAGAAATACCAAGAAGTTATCAGAAATACGATTCCACTTCACAATTTGCAGTCTGTAATAAATTGTACAAAAGGATTGCTCGATAAGATTACGAAATTAAATAATGATCTCTGGTTTGTTTCTTATAGTCTAAAACCTGAAATTTATGGAAGAATTAATTTTTGGTGGAAAAAAATCGGAATCAATAAAACCATAAAACCATAACTGATAGAAGAAAATCATCGAAAGAAAAAGTTTGGAAAAAGATAGAGAGAAATGATTGAGAAACAAAACTTTTGTTTGTAATGGAGCTGCTCTTCAGTGCTTCTAAGCAATATAAATATATATTTATATACATATATATTACAAGGAAGGAAGAAGAAACACACATCAATCCACAAACGAAAAGATCAATTCAAGGAACAGTCGAGAATATCGAGAATGACGATGATGCCTTCTTCCTCTCTCTACACCTTCTCGACACTAAACAGTTTACAACTTCTCGAACAAATCTCTTCTTCGATGTACTTTTTATCGTGATCCCTCAGAAGCACTGATATGACAGCTCGGTTATGCTGGAAACGAAGGAGAAATTGGAATCTTTATGAAAATTAAATTCAAACATATTTTGCATGATATTATTTTATGTTCTATGTAAGTTGATCATTTGCGTGATATTTGCGATTAAAAAAAAAAAAAGAAATGTCCCTTCTTGCCATTCCATCGAACTCAGATAAGCTGGCGGCATACATGATAAAGCCAAATTTGAGCATCGTTAACGATAATCATCTCGATCTTTTGCAAGTATTAATAGCTTTTAAGGCCTTGCCAACTTCCCTTTGATCGATCCCTCTCTTCCCTTTCGATTCATAAACGTCATCGTTTGGCCAACACCACGCAACCGCCTGCTTCGATAATATTCTCTACACAATTCGGGCATCATTAACACATCAAATCATGTCCAAAAAAGTTCTTCAAATACACATTTATGGTTTTTATGTAAAATATCGTCGTTATTCCGCCATCCCCATCCTCCCAATTACTCGTCCTAGTTATTGAAATAGCTAAGAAATGATATAAATTAGGGAATGGAAAAAGAATCGTTCAGAAATTACTTGAAAAATTCAAAAATTTCATATCTTCAATTTAAAACTTCACAAGAAGAAGACAGTATATATTATCAACACACTGAAGGGATGCTTATCTTATTTGATAGTTTGTTCTTTGCTCATAGCGGCAATACTCATTTATCTGGCTTTAGAAAAACGTCAGAGGTTTTCATGAAATGAACAAATAGTGTGCATTTGTTTCGATTGAAAATATTCTATACATTTCACTTTGCTAATTAAGTTGATGCTAATTAGCTGATATAGATATCCCATATCTTCACTGGTCATTGTTAGCTTTAAGACAACTATACTTTCGATTGAAGTGATAAAAACCTATGATGACTTTAGTGATGGTGCTGTTGGTTTGTTCAGTTTTTACCTTCGTTCACATTATTAATATTCATTAATACATATATGCATGGGTATCGAATCGATGGAGCAAGAAAAAAAGCAAGAACAAAGGATGACCGATCCTTCTAGTTCAGATTCTTCCTTCGTCCACTTCTTCTCAGCATGCTTCGATCTGGACCGCTTATTTGTGCTTTTATAAAAAAAATTCCGAAAAAACTAATTTGCTTGTTTGTCGGCATGAGGTGTGCAGATGGTTGAACCATATTGGAATGTGCTGCCTGTTATTGTTGAGTCATTTCACAATCATTCCGAAGTAATATCTAAGGCTTTTGAATTTTGCCATCTTTTTAATCATTCTTATTGTTAGATTATTGAAAAATTTAATTGATCTGTAGGTACTTATCCTTGATTAATATTGAACAAGAAGGGATCTGAAAGATCTTTAAAGGGAATGATGTTCAACGACATTTTCATATATTATCGTTTTTACATCTCAGAAAAATACCATAAGGTTTCTGTTGATTATGAAATCTTTACTTAATTTTTCACCCAGAATTTGCGACTTTTGATCATTTAGGCGTAGTGTGGAAGCGAAGTCAAATTTTCAATTAGTAAGTGTGAAACAGAACATTCATTTACCTTAAACTATCCATTGCTTTTCAGATCATTCGCGATTACATCAAGATATTTAGTAAATTTAGCCATTTTATTAAATAAAATTGAATCACTTTCTTTGAAATTATCGATTCATTTTTTCATCACTTGTTGAAAGTGTAAGCTGTTTTATGACTATTATGAATTAAAATTTTTTAAAATCTTACAACAATTCTTCCAGCACAATACATATATAGTTTCTTTTGGTGGGCTAAAAAAATGCTATTTTAATAAACTAAAAGTGCTTGTTTTTTTTTCTCATTCAAAGTTAATCAATTTGACGCTTATCAAGCTTTTGAAATATTCCCATTTCGTGTACTTTAATGATAGCAAGCTGTAACACTCACATATTTCGATCATCAAAGCTGATGAAAAATGAAAAAATTTAATAAGTAATGAAGCATTTGACAATTTCCATGTTGAACTCACAGGGAGAACTCTTTCTTTTTTTTTTTTCAGATCATTATTCATTGTCAGTCTGCTTATCATTGATATTCCCAGTTCTTAATAATTCCGGGAATATAGCCATCATTCATTTGGCGATCATTACGATAAACATTAAGCATCGATCCTCTGATCCATCGTATGGGTACAGTGCTTTTCTATTATATCACTTTAAAAGACGCGGCATAGCGAAGATTTAGAAAAAAAAGTAAATTAGCGGATATCATTCAGCTATCTGCTGAAACTTTTATAAAACACTGAAGATGCTATTGATAGACTTTTTAGATCATTTTCATTTTCGATAGACTTTTTTTGGAGCAGTAGTTTATTATTTGGTATTATCGATGTGATAGAGAAGAACTTTACTTTCTTAGAATTTATTACTGTTTTGTAAATAATTCAGTGATTTCATCAATTTATTAGAGAGGAAAAGAAAGAGTACAAATAAGAGAGAAAAGAGAACGACGACGAATAAATTAAATTGAATTGAAGTTTCAAAGTATTTGAGATATTTTTGTGTGCTTTAACTTGTTAACGAGTGAATGAACTTCGGGAATTTTTTAGTTTTAAAAGCAAAGTTCAACTAATAGAAAATGGAATGAATTTAGACAAGTAAATTTCAAAATGCTTTGTTATATTCAATTTAATATTAGTTGTTTAGTAAACATCGCTTATTAGACAGGAATAAACAAATCAAAGAGATCGGCACCACAACTTTAAAGATGTTTCTTGTTCGACCTTTTTCTACCTCGGTCCTGAGAAATACGACTCCGGCACTGCAACTCTTGTGAAAAAGTTCTTAATCTCAGACGAATAAATCAACTTTTTAGATGTTCATTTAACGCATTTTGGAATATCAAAGAGGACAACAGCTGTAGTACTTCAGGTAATCTTCATTCCGTACATTTTCAACTTTTCGAAAACGGCCAGTTAGCTATTAATGAGCAGAAAATGAACTTATTATTCACTGATATCTGCGGAATGATGATTTTTGAAAGAACCGTTTAAAAAAATGTTAACTTCCAAATGAAAATCATTCATTTGAAAATTTTTTCTTCGAATATTTCTGTTTATTTACTTCAGCAATTAAGGGACTAGAAAGATTTCAAATACAATTAAGTGAAAGGGTTCGAATGTAATCAGTGGACATTTGTCAACCTTCTTGGCATCACATATTAGCGCTTTCAGAGAGTTGGGCTAAATTAGTCGTAATATATATCTTCATTGCAATACAAAGTATATACATACCTTTACTTTTTTTGCTCACAGATTAAAACTAATCTAATTACAGTATTCCTATTGTGCTAATAATCCATACAATTGAATTAAATTTATCCAATCATATAATTTAACTGTATATGGTCCTCTTAGAAGGACCGATTGCTTCATCATACCTCATCCTTTATTTAGTTCATCTGACTTGCTTGAATCTTCTACAAATGAATTTCATATAACTTCATTTACCGCATATAAAAATGATGAAAATTCTGCATCGCAATGAATTTATACTGTAGCGAATTATTTGCATTATTTACTAAGTTACATCTGCACAACTTCTCAGGCAAATTAGTTGTAACAAGTGATGTGATAACTCGATTAGTGTGAGAGTTAGTTGAAATAGACGCACGTGAAGCAATGACGTCGTTAATCGCAACAGACCGTTTCTCTGTATTGTCACTATCACATTTCTAGCATTTATTTAACATGGAATTACCATTTTTGTAAAAGAAGATAGTGTGTTGTTGTAGAATGAATCGCTTTTAGCAAGTCCATCTGTTTACTGTACCATATTTCTTCCAAAACTTATTGAGCATTAAATTGGATAGGACTGGTCATTGCGGGTTCGTTTATCGGATGAAATGCATTAGATCGTGGTGGAATTAGACTGTTGACAATTTCGCATTAATTTAAAAATTCATGAATTTATGTGAAATAATATCGAATTATATCGGAACTCGTAATCCCTGCCTTAAAAGTATTTTAAAACATTCACATATAAATAAGATGACAAACCATTAGTTTTTTTTTTTGCCGAATTCTCACAAATTTAAAATTAGAAAAGAAGCAAATCTGTTATGAAAGAAATAAAGTAAAAAAATGAATCTAAAATAAATTCAAATTTAATCGAAATAGAAAATCGATTTTAAAACAATTGCTATCCTATGATTGGGATAATAGTATAGTCCATTCCCGAAATATCCAAATTCGTGGTCATCTTGCAAGCTCATCCAATCTTATTCTCGCAACGACTGGGCGTTGCAATAACTTTGCTACCGTCGCATGATGCACCGCCTTTTCGCATTTTGCATCGAAGAACTTCCTCCGTGCCCCTTCATTTCGTTGCTGCTTTCCAGCAACAATAATGAACGATAAACAGTAGCGAATTTCAGTATCATTTGAGCCAAGTTTTATTATCAATTGAGCCTTCTTTTATCTCATTCATTCATCCTCTTCATAGCACTTTACATGCCATTTCTTTACTCTCTTCCAGCCATTTTAATATTTATGACAACAGTTGTATGCTATTCTCCTATCCATTTATATGTTTTATGGATAGCATAACTAAGTTGTTATTTCAATGAAAATTATAGCCATAATAAATTGCACGCTTAATTGGAATAACTTGTCGCGATAGAATTTAGTATCAATTGGAGTGATACCATGGAGAGCTGATTTCGATTCAGTAGACAAAACGAATGCTAATTTATAAGGGGAATCATCTTAAAGTGGTGAAAAGATGGATTAGATGGAGTTATTGAAAGTTCATTATAATGATTTAATAGCTTATGTCATGAAAACTTACTTCTTCATAGTCATATATATATTTTTTCTAACTCCAATTACTGAACAGTTTTAATCGATATTATGAAAATGTAACGATATTTAATAGTAGCGTCAGTTTGAGACAAATGCAGATAACGATCAAATATTAGATCAAAGATTCATTTAGCAAAAACATCGATGAAAGTCTTCATCAGAAGATACTTGATATTATCATCTCGTGTTGCTTTCGATAATATTAATGGAATCCAGTATTAGTAAAACTTACTTCTTGTAAATGTTCGAACTTTCATTTTATATTAATTCACTTAAAATTCAATGAATTGAGCAATAAACGGATAGTTACGGCACTGTCTGACACAACGCATCAGCAACTATCATAAATATTTAAATCATCATGATCAAAGGAACGGACAGACAAAAGAAGCAGCGATAGTTTTTTTTTTTTTTTTCTTTTCTCTTTTAGAATAATTTGTGCAATTTTGTGAAAATTTTTTTTTTTTAAATTCGAATTGTTTTACCCTACAGAAAAATTTCTGAAATAAGGAAATTTTAGAGTGTAAACTGATTCTGAAAAATTTTGATAATGCTTTCGACTTTTTAGGAATTCTTTCATTCTAAAAAGAGTTGAAAAAATTTTCTGCTATAATATTTTCGATTGGAAAAAAGTTGGAGTTTTCATTTTCAGCTAATCAATACTTTATCATCAAAAATGGTCTGATTATATTGCAAAGCGATTTAGTTTTATTTGATTTAATCTTATCAAATGAAATTTAGAGAAGGACTAGAGGTTGATAATCTCAATTTATTCTTATCAAGAAGGTCACACTGTAATTTTACTATAATCGATTCAGCCTATTCTGGGAATCCGAAGCAGTAGTGGGGCACTTTGGCTTGCAAGAGATCTAGTAACTGTCCTGTTATGGCGGAAACAAGCCAAAATCATCAGTTCTTTGCTGTTCAGTAGTTACTAAGAGATTGAAATATAGTTATTCTAGGTTCCTCTTCCAGTATACAGTTTTATTCTAAAACATATGTTCGGAAATACAAATAGTTGAAAGAAAACTGCAATTTTGTGAGTAGAATTTTTGAAAATTTCATCAATTTACCAAAGAAAATTATTATTACCATAAATTGGCTTTATTTCTTAAAAATTTCATGCATTAACTTCGAAGAGGAAAACATAAGGATGTTTTCTTCGAATTTAAAACTTATAAAATTTCTTGAATTAAAAATATTAAACAGTCTTGTAATTTTTCTTAGTAAGAAAACATTTTTCATTGAAGAGTCTTGTAAAAAAAATTATTAAAATGAATGCTAGTATATAATGCATTTTAGCATTGCATTAAAAATCAAAAATTTTGATAAATTTCGGCAAAGATATCCTTTGGGCAATCAATAATAATTCTGGTTTTTTCTTTCTTTGCAAATTTATGTTCTTTTTTATTTGTACAGCATATATCATCTAATGATTATAGTTGACATTTTACATTGTTATCGTCAATATTATTGTTGCTTGCAGAATATCATGATCATATCATATCATATCATGATAAATACTACAATTATGTTTTGGCCAGTAATTGTCGTTATTGATATTGTTGCTGTCATATGATTGGTCCAAAGAAACGGTAAACCATCGCAGTTCATTTCAGCAAGCCACGCCTACCTCAGATCTCACACATAGCCACTCCTTCGTTTGCTTCTCGATACTTCGCAACGGACCATTCATCTATTCGTCATTCTTTCCCATTTCTCTAATGTTCATAGTGAACTTTTTATTGGCATGCATGCACGCATTGCATGCGCACATATAGGACCAAACAATTTGTGCATGTCTCTGTACATGTGCATGCATGCATGCTTGCATGTGTATGTTCATGTATATGTGCGTTTGTGTGTGTGTGTTTCATAAAGTGATCATAATAGACATCCAATGGAGAGTTATGTTGTCAGATTGATTGATATGCGACTACTTAATGGCCTAATTTTGAAAAAGGGTGTGATAAAAAGATAAGCTGTGGTTGCACTTCAAAGTAAATATTACAAGCAAACTTTCAACTTTTCATCTTCATTCTTTATCAAAAAAAAGAAAAAAAAAAACTTGAAATATCGTTAACTGATAGAGTGCTGCAAATTTTTTGTCATAAAAATGTAATGAATAGTTTGCAATTGAAGCTCGCTCTATGAATGATTAATATGTACTTATCATTTTTACTTATTAAAATTATCACTAAAGATTTGTCCAATCATAAATATGTTTAAAATTTGAAAGAAAGCGACTTGAGATATCTATCATAATAGATTTTGCCAAAAGACTCATCTTTTCATTTTAGAAGTTTTACAAGTCATTTGTTCTCTGATCTATGCACTCTTCCAGTTGAGAAAAGTATAGTAATTTGATCCGACTAATGCTAATCTATCATCTTTATCATATCAAAGCTACCATAACGATGAATCAGTAGATAATTCATGGTGAAATAAATTATCATAGCATCATTCGCCATCTTTCTAAACGACCGTTTATGCACAGTAATTGTTCGTTTTATTTAAATAATGATGATAGTTTATAATTTGTCTGTTCTTCCACTGAATTAGTGAAGCAATAGCTATAGTATCCATAATATGATCAGTGATTTGATAAGCTGTCAAACATAAATTTTCAAAAATTGATGAATTCTGACTGTAATCAAGGCACTATTTTCTTACTGTTAAGAAATTTACTGAAATGAAAATATTTACAGAGTCCTAGAAAATCTTTTATTATAGTTTATACAATACAAATAGGCTGAACGATTGGAATAGCGAAATGATAATAAGTATATAAATGAAGAATTGCTTTAAATGTTAATTAATAAAATAAAACCAACCAATTAGTAGTATGAAATTTGACGAAAATTTCGGAAGCAACCATTAGCGGATAATTTAACTTGAAGAATAGCAATTTTCTTGTGATCACGATGATGCTGCTAGCAGGTTGCAACGGCAATAACTGTAACTATGACAATCGTTCATGAACCAATTGAGATGGATTATCGTATCAAACATTTTATATGCCTTTAACACCATCGTTGGCTTTATATTACTATCAAAATATTGGGCTATTACAATATTTATGTCTCTTTTCCTTTATCATCCCTTCTTTCGCCAAATATTCCCCTTTTTTCCTACAATTTTCATGATTTATATTCGCCATAAAAAACATAAATATCGCTATCATAATTTTTATTTATCTTTGAATAATAATAAAGAAAATTTTCACATAAAAAAGACTGTACATGACTTAGATTTGTTTAAAAATAAATTATCAATTAATTTACTACTCCAAGAATTCCTATTCGTTATTGTAATTTCGCACAGAAAAATAAGTGATAAGTAGTTATTCAGCATCTGAACGGCATTTGCAATGTCTAAAAATAAGTTGATTTTTAAACGTCGATTAATTTCCCATGTTCCAAGAATAATTACTTTCTCTTCCGAATATCTCCGGGGATTCTGGATATTTACATTCTATGGACATCTGACACGGAAAAGGAAAATTTACTTCATAAATTATAAAATTTTGCTTGTACCTAATTTATAACATTGTTAGTATAACAGAGAAAATGTCGAATGATTTTACACATTTTTAATACTTTGGAGAAAATTTTAATGTAATTAGACATATTCATTTATACTGTTAATAACACTTTGAAACATTCTGTGCAATTTTAATACATGAGCAACTTTGTTTTAAGCATAGTTTATAACAAAAACTTTCTTTCTTGGAATGAAATACTGAAAAGAACTGATATGATGAGTGAAAAATTAGCAACATGCTTAACAGGTTGTATCAGAAGTCAATATGGAATTTTTATTATTTTTTTCTTTAGTGATAAATTCAAAATAATTTTATTGCTAGACTAAAGATTCGGTTCTATTGTTTAACTTGACATCTCTGTACTTGCACTGATTTTAATTTCCACTTCAGCTTATTTGAAAAACATCATAGAATTTAATAAGCAGATTAATTTTCGTAGAATTCCGGTCAATATTTATCATCTTTATAAGACAAACATCATGAAAATATGATATTTTATACTACAATACACAAAATTGGGCATTGATATGATCGTATCAATGCCCAATTTTGATCGTATCAATCGTATCAATCAATGATACATCGTGCCATTATTTTAATTTAGGTATCAAAAACGGTATAACCTCATGTAGCAGTTCAGAAAACGATAGTTCAAAGAAAATTTTTTGTCTGATCATTTGAAAATAGGTGCCACTTTTTAGACAAATTTTGCAATCTTTTACAAAAAATCACCGTTATTCGTTCGATGTTGAAAACTAGATTTGTTGAAACGATGTATACATGCATGTGTGCATACATGTTGTGCATGCATGCACATATATGTGTGTGCATGCATGTGCATAATGTGTGTGCGTGCACACACACACACACACACGCATGTGTATATGTGTGTCTATATGTGTATGCCAATGTACACATAAATTGTTATTAATTGAGAATTCGGAAAGCGTTTGACAAATACAAACGCACAATTGGTTTTTCAACATTGAAGCAATATTTCAATTCATATCAGTAATTTTTAGTATTTTCAAATATTTGACAATTAGTGCATTCTCTTTTTTTTTTTACTTTCGATTTGAACCCAACTTGAACACAACTTTATGATTTGGAGATGATAATAAAGTACGATAAAAGATAAAAGTAAAAGCAAGCTGCGAGAGGTAAGAAAGATTAGCAACCCGAGTAACAACCATTAAAATATGTATGAGCTTAAGTTAAATATTTTGGAATAATTTTTTTAGAATTTGGTTCGGTCTTAATAAAAACAAAACTTGAACGAGTGGCCTTGTCTTGCTGGCCCGTCAACCGCTTACAAAAGTTTGTGAAGTATTCCTTCAGTAGCTCATCCTTCGTCGAAAAAATGCTTGACAGAAAAGGATTTCCTCAAATATTAACTTTGCTTTATGGCAAATATATATTTTACACTATTTTTTGACAATGCAATTTTTTTTTCCTTTTTTCTGAAGGTTTTTGAAATAAAAGAAGATAGAGAAAAAAGTGAAGTTGATGGTTCATTTGATTGCTCTATCAGGAAATCATCTAATTCAAGTCCCTCTCTTGTTGTATCGGCATGATACGGTTTTCATTTGTATATTATTTGCTGATGAATCAACTGTATTTTTCAAGTTAAAGCAAGGAAAAAAAAAGAAAGAAAAATAGGCATATTACAACAATTATTTCTTTTTGAATTCGTCTTCAGATATATGAGAGAAGAAACGAAATTTATTCCTTATGAGGACGATAGAAATTTTGAAAGGTAAACTAATGTAAGTTGGTATGAGAATAACCTGAAACTAAATTTGGTATGAGAATAATTTGAAACTAAATATAGGATGTGACAACAATTTCACATTTGCAGTAGTATTATATGAAATTAGCAATAGCTTTCGCTCATCTTTTCATTAGAAAATGGATTGAATTTTCCGGAAATTGAATAAATTTTGATTTTTAGAGATAAAATGCTGAAAAATTAATCACTTAATCAATCAAAAAACTTATCAATTTCGTCTTGTTGAACTTTATTCTTTTCATAATACTTAATCCTTTATTTCAACTTCAAATTTCAGGAATAAACCTCTCTGTGTGCAGTATAACTTTCTATATTATCTAATGATATGATTTCTGTGATGAACGGTATCAACAATCCGGCATCGTTCGGCTTCTCCGGAAGTTTTATGGATAAACCGTTCTACCAGAAATTTGCCGCTAACGTTACAGCGCCAGTTTCTGTAGCTGCAATTGCAACCACAGCTGCTGCTACAGCTGCATCATCTTCAAGTATTTCAGTATCAAGTGCGACAAACGAAAACGACAGGACCAGAACTCCTCCTGCTTTCGCAACAAGGTATCGCGTACAGTATTTTTCAAATTATGAGTAAAACTTCTTCCCAAAAAAGAAAAGTTCAATATTAAAAAACAATCGATGAAGAATGGTCCTGTAATTCATGTTTTTTTAGAAATCAAAAAGTATTAGTGAACCGTTTGACGGTTCATATTCTTATCTTTAATCATTTTCATACTATCAGCATTTTCAGCTCGTCGTCCGCTTCATCTTCGCAAGTGATGAATGTGATGAGCAGTTTGCCCGGTACGCATCATGTCCATGCCGGACATTCACAACATTATCCGTACGGTTATGACTGGACATCTTCGCATCAGGCTGCAGCTGCCGCTCAAGCTGCGCATCTTTCTGCGCAACAAGCTGCTGCTGTTGCCGCTAACGTTGCGTCCGTTTCTTCAGCTTCCGGTAACAATAAGATCAATTTTTCTAAATTCTGAGAGATCAAATTTTAATCTGATTAAAAATTCAAATTTGAAAACATTTTTTACAGTATTTATTTCAGCATCATCCTGTGTGCCATCATTAGGTTCTTCAGGAATACCATCACCAAACGCTGTCGCCAAAGCTGCTTTTCTTTCGCCATCTACTGCAACTGGCAAGTTTACATATTTCAACTTTATACAAATTTTCAAATATTTATTTTTTTTTAATTTGAAGTCATTAATCTTGCAAAAAAAAAAAATGCGGCAAAATTTGCTATTAATGCTAATAATAGGTTGGTTTATCACCAATTGTTTCAATTTATTACGTTGGAAAATAATATAATTGTTTTTTAATTGATATGCTTCGGTCATTAACTTACTATTAATATTGTATTTATGTTGCTAACAATCAATAAAACATTTTTATTAAGAAAAATTTTGTTCCAAAGTTTTCATTCAGGTTTTGATATGATGAATCCGATGTGTCAGGCAGATTTTTACGGGTCTAATTTTCATGCAGCTCATGCAGCAGCTGTAGCTACTGGACACACATGGCCATACGGTTATCCACAACAGTACCACTTTGGTACACATCCATATCCAGGAAGTATGGTAACAGATATGACTGGTTTAGCAGGTTTGCTTTTTTTTTTCATTAATTAATATTTGACTAATATTACTAATATATTAATTGTTACTGTTCATTATAATTAATAATTTGCTATGTAGCTCAATATTTAGTGAGCTACGGTACTCGCAATTAAACCTATGATTGTTTAAATTATTAGAAAATTACTTTGAACTTTATAATCTGAACTCGTAACAAAATATGTCACCATCACTTTTTTAGATTATAATATTTAAATATTGGTATTCTAAAATTTTATTCTCATTTGTTACAAAATTCTTCGTTTTCACGAAAATCTCTAGATAGAAAATTTGCAGTAATATGAATTATGAAATGTAGTATATATCATATCGTCGAATTTCGTCCCTCAAAAAAATTGCGCACCAATTCTTGCTACATTAATTTTATTTCAATTTGGTTTCGGATGGAAACATTCGAAACATGTCCGTAATAAAGCTACAACAAATAATGAGTCTCCAGCAGCCTGATTAATTATTAAATTAATTAATTCGTGCTTACTTTCATCATCGCGTAATTTTGCAGAATTTTAAGCACTCCTACGTAAGATTGCTTTATAAATTTTTTTATTGTCAGATCCATCTGTTTTTCTTATATGTATAGGTAAATTAGTTTAGCAGAATGATAGAAGAACATATCAGACAATTATCAATATCCTTTTGAGTGTTGATATTTAGAAACTGACGAGAGATAAAAGAGAGAGAAAGAAAAGAGAAAGAGAAAGAGAGATTTTGAATTAAGTATAACGAATAATCAAGAGATTCTATCGGACAGGAGAGGGTTTTAATTCGGAGAATTTCTCGTTACATCAAGATGAATTCGTCGAAATTCGAAAAATGCTACAGAAAGAGAGGAGTGAAGAAAGAATACGGAAATTTTAAAGATCCAATGAAATTCATATAAAACATCCGTTGAAGAAAATGCTTGATGGAGTAGAAGAGAGAGAGAAGAAAATGAAAAATCGGGTAGTAAAGAGTGTCGAGCGATTGACTGTCACGCATGAAGTCGCTACCGTTCCTGTTAGTACTGGTTATAAGTTTAGCAAAATTGTATAGTTGCACAATTTGCCAAAGATAGATTGCTTTGTAGAGAAAGGAGAAGGTGAAATGAAGGCGGGGGACCGGGAATTTGACAATTTGACAAATTGCAAACAAAACCAATAAATTAAAATTATTTCTTGAAATCGATAATGATATCAGTATCACTATTAACTACTCTTACTAATAGTCTTCTTCAACAAACATCCGAACTATCGTTAATGCTACGAATGATGACATTGTTGTGCTGTTTTACCGCAATATCCAACAATATTTGGGACTCCACCGGACAATGAATGGAAATTTAAACTGTTGCATTGCTAAATGTAGTCATTATATACTTTTCATAGAATTAAGTACAGAAAATTTAGGTTATGGAATGATTCATCATAGAGCGAAAAGTTTATACGTGTGTATATTAATGGCCAGGTTGAAAAAATTCCTATCAACTTCTAAGCTTAGGATAATAATAAACATAGTTATTGTATATTTTTCACAGAAGATTACGATATTTTCTGTTAATTATCACTAAACTGCAAATTTTCGAATTCAAAAATTTTCACAATATTATTAAACATTTTACTTATTAATTGATCAGATCAGTGATCCAAAATAAGGCAATTGTTGGTTGTTAAGAAGGAAAAACGGAAGTTCGATAGTGCGATGAAATGAGATGATTGGATATGTGCGATTTCACATTTTTCGTGAATTCCATGAATAGATAAGCTTTTTTCCAAGAATTAACTAAACCGTATTCAAAAGAACGCCAAACATAGGAAAGTTTTGCAGTCCGAGGAAAATGCAAGAGTTACAAGTTATGAGACGAATCCAGATGTCCAGTGCAAATAGAAATAAGATGCACGTAATATGAGCGGTACTGCTTTGATGTAGTTCTCAGAACATGGTCACTAAAATTTTATTGTCCTCATTACTTTCTGTGCAAATTTAAACTTCTCTAAGTTCTATTTTCCTTTCCTTCTCTTTTTATTAATGTTTACATGTGGCATCGAATTAAATTATAAGAAAATAGAATGTCGTAAAAGCAAGAAGAAAGAAGGAAAAAGTTAATATAAGCTACTAGTTGAAGTTTTCGATTTCAGTATTTTTACTAAATTAATTTAGAGATGATAAATCTACACAGATAAAGTTGAAATTGCATATTTTAAAAATTTAACAAATATTTTAAGTGAATGTCAAATTTAAATATATTGAAATATCAAGAATTTTTAGCCTTATCAATTTAAAGTATTTCAAAGACAATGTTTCTCTCAAATTGTGCTACTTTTATGATAATTTTACTAAAACAAACAAATTATCAGTTAATTCGAAAAAAGAAGCTCGGGAAAGAATAGTATAGAATTTTAGGGTCAAAATATTACTGTCATTCAATTTTAAGCTTGATATAATGTTGAGTGCAGGTGTTACCAAAATTGTAAGGTGTGAGAGTAATCTATAAAAAATGTTTTGATACCAGACCTTAATCTTATTTTATGACATCGTCGGATAAACAATTTCATATTCCTATTGTATTCGTTACTATTAATATTACTGGTATCATCTGCTTCAAGCACACTCGCTACCGAATGCCCAAATTACTTCCCGAGAATCAGACTATCGGATTATTATTCGGAAATATAGTAATTTTATCCTACGATAGGGAACATGAGAAAAGTCTTGAAATTTTTCATTTTTTAAATGATTTCTTTTCTACAATATTTACATGGCCATTTTTGCATAAAAACCCAAACAAACCCTGCAGTTTATCGATTTTTATTGCTTCTTTATATTAATCAAATCTCTAACTTCATAAATTCGTTATTAAATTAAAAGGTAAACTTTATGGATTTGTTATCCTGAAATAAATAGTTCTATCCCTCACCTTCATTCTATCTTTTTTCTTCACATTACTTTTCCTATGAAGAAATTAGAAGACAATCGACAGGTAATTTGTCTGGCCTAACGTTTGAAAACGGCCAAAGCGAAAAACAAAAATTTTAAATTCAAAACAATCTTGGAAATTTTTTGCTTTAGGGGAAATAATATGGCTTGTGCTGTAGTTTTTTTTGAATCCTTTCAGCACATTTTTTACAGTATTTCAATACTTTACTTTAACATTGAGAAATACAAATCTTACGAAATTGATTGATTATTTTCTCGTTTTTTGAATTTCTTTCCCTCGTCATTACTATCTTTTTAGCAAAATTTCATATATCTATGCCAGATTAGATCTTTCCTAAATTGTTTTCAGATGTATATTTCTAAAGATGACTTGTAATCTTTCTTTTCTGGAGCTGGTAAAATAAACATAAAAATGCCGCCATCATTATTTAACCTCGAATCCGACAACAAAATATTTTTTATGGCCATAAAAATTGGCCTTTTTTCGTCTCCAGAAACAGAAACGATAATGCGGCATAGGCTTTTGATGATATCTAATCGTGTCCTGGGAAAAGGTATCTTACAGGTTCATAAATTTAAATATAGCCGCTAAATTTGGGGGAAAATTTTGACGAATTTTCTGAAGAATACGGGTAGATTAATTGGAATAAGGTTTTTGTTGAAAAGAAATGGAAATGCTGATGCTTTCAAATCAATGTTAATATTCTTCAAAATTTTGACGCATGACAGAACAGAGTGAAAATAACGAAACTGCTACTTTAATTTCCAAATTAAAAAAAATTTCTACTAATTACTTTTTGTGGCAGTTTTATTTGTACTGATGACTTTTTCAAGAAATTTCGCAGATGATGCGAATAGTTTTGCTTTGACTTCTTAACCTCTCTTCTTTTGCCATTTTTTAACATCATAGTGATATCAGAGTTCTTCAAAGCAATTAGATCATTTAAATAAACGAAGATATGAGTTGCTTGCTTGCATTGATGGAACTTCAAGACAGTACTATCAATAGAATGGATTCAGTTATCTATCACTGATATCTACTCCTTCAGATAGCAATTATTCAAATTAGAGATATTCACTTCGGAGATAATTCCAATTATAACTTCGCATTCATAGATCATTTCTGTATTTGGAAAGTGTGCCGCCTGTCATTTATGTGTACAGTAGTTAAAAAAGTAAATGGAAGGATATGGATTGTTGCTTTTTGGTTTGCACAAATGAAGGAACGAAAGTCCAATCCATCATCTGTCTGAGATACTGATGTCTGATAAGACTTCTTTGCGTAACACCGACACCATGCTCTGATTATTGAAACAAGTTTATTACGCCAGCTGTAGTAAATATTATCACTCAACTGTTATAAATATCATTGATTTTCTCATCGTTAAATGCCTCATTTCATTTGGTAAGTTTCAAAAATTTTTTCATCAAGCTCTTGCTGGCATGTGAAAAAATATTAATCTCTTAATTAATTAACATTTTTTCGTATTTTTAGATTTAAGAGCAAATCGATAGATTTATTTCTAAACATTGGATTTCTTCTGGAAAATATATACTGAAACTAACGAAATTTTTATAACTTTTTTCCCGTGAAACTTGAATAAATTGATGAGGCTATGTATTCGATAAATTTTTTACCATTTATTTTTCATCAAAATTTAAATATTTCTATCGCTTTCAATCAAATCATCAAGCAACATCCCTCTGATCATTCACTTTGTCCTTTTTTTTTTATTACCAATCGTTGTAGATGAACTCATTTGATAAATATCTTTTTTTCTTCTATCTTTGGCTCGACCATCCGGAATTCTTTCGGACCATACAAAAGGCATATCAAATTTTTCATCTATTCGCAAATAATCAGATTTCTGCAATGATCAGCCAAAATTACTGTAACACTATCGGTATTTCTTCTTTCTTTCATTTTCAAAGCCTTCTTGAGCTCCATATTTCCCTCTTCTGAACAAATGTTTGCTCCTCTCTATGCTTGAAAATTGGAATACTGTAGTTTCCCTCAATATTATCCAAATGATTGTTTGCTTAGGGAAATCGGTTTATTTACACGACAAACAATGGAATTACTTTCATTTCTCTTCTCATAACAAGAAAGATACGTGAATTACTAAGGGTATCAAAAAAGTTGAAACGAAAATCCTTAGAAACTGGAATTTTTATAATTCGATTCTTTCGACTAAACAATAAATGACGAGTTTTTTTGGTTAAAGACACCGAATTATTTTTCGGGTGAAGAACTGATTTATTTAGTTAACTGCGCGGAAAATAATAAAATTCAAAAATCGATTTATTCATGTGACAAAATTTATTCATTTCTACTTTGAAAAGAAGCGTATTTAATCAAATAAGGAGTTGACAATAATTTTGATTGGATCATTGCAATTTCAAATAGCTAGATGAAAAGGCAATGGAAATTAAAAGATAGAAATTACATAGAATTAAGAAATTTTTTGATCAACCGTTGTCATTACACATTCGATCTCTACAAGCCTATCTATATGGAATTTATAATACTATCGCCTTCTTTTGCTGAAGTTATCACGTATGTTTCTAAAATATCACGACTAGCTCAAACCGATCAAATTTTTTGACGAAGAAAGAGTGAGTCATGTTGAATGATGATGAAAGGTCAAACTGAGATATTAGAATCTCTCCTTCGAGGTCTGCATAAAACAATAAATAATTTGCATATTTATAGAATTTTAATCCTGATGAAAGTCAACGCCTTCGATTGAATTATGGTGGATTTTTAGATAGCTACGAGAGAATTTAAGTGTTCAAATTTTCATGTAAGGAATACGGTAGCTTGTGATATATTCATATTCCAGCATGAAGAGTAACATGAATTCATATGAATTTCATGCTGTCCTTTTAATTTACTCCATTTCATTTCTCCAAGAGCCCAACCATAACATCCATCTGTTGCTTCAGCTTTTTACGATCGCTTACAGAATTATCCGCCATTTCCACTTATACAGATTACTTTTGTTAAATGAAACTGCTAGCTAATGAAATTTGAATTGGCAAGAGAGAGGAAGATGATGGAAAAGGGGGATAAATTACTTTGAAAATAAAATAAGAGGAAATAGATTCGGATAGAATATTTGAAAAATTGGAAGTACTTTAAAAAAAAAAAAAAAATTGCTTAGTTAAAATTATTTGGAGCTATTTTTTAAATGAATGCTCAGAAAAGCTCATCACCCTGTGAATTATAATCAAGATAAGCCTTTTAGGGACCGTGAAAAGTTGAAATTAAACGAGTTGTATCTTAAGGCTTTCACATCATAAATCTTCAAACTAATCATTGATGACATTTTCTTCACTTTCTCCATTTGTCACAATTCCACTTTATCAATTTACTTCATAAATTGCTTCAATCTGATCGTTTGCTTTACTTGATTGTGCGGAGAATATGGCTTCGCTGTATTTAAGTTTCAGCAGAGGTTATATTGCAGGTGATAAAATCGAAGGTAGCAGTAATTAGAATTCGGTTAATGAGTGGGTTTCTGACATTAACTTGTGCTGCAAACCCAATAATTATAATAGAAGGAATACGATCACTGCAAAAACTGCATTTTTTAGCATAACTTTTGTTTCATATACCACCGAATTTTATAAAATTTTGAATTTAAGTTTGACTCAATTAAAACAAAATATTTAAGGCTTTAATTTTTCGAGAAACCTAAAGTCTATTACATTGTTTGCACTTTGTTTCCATCATTAGCATTATTGCTATCACAGTTTTTTGGATTTTGCAATTTTGGGTATTCCAACAAGGCAAATTTTGAAATAAAATAATTTTTAGCATTTAACACTGGAATACCATTACTGATCGATTTTTGCTTTTCGAAAACTAAAAGATTTAATTCAGACCTGCAATAGAAAAAAGATTTTCAGTGAGAACAATTGTTGATGTCAATGGTTTTTTTTTTTTTTTTTTTAAATGAAAAAGCTAATTAATTTTTTTCACACCTATAAAATATGCTTTATAGATGCGACACTAGACTGGACTGGAAATATATCATCAAGGAAAAAGCGAAAACCATACACCAAATATCAAACCTTGGAACTCGAGAAGGAATTCCTTTACAGTACTTATGTTAGCAAACAGAAGCGATACGAACTGGCGAAAAATTTGTACTTATCCGAGAGGCAAGTCAAAATTTGGTTTCAGGTGAATTTTCGCCTCTTTTTCATTTTCTATCATACAAATATTGAGATTTTGAAATTCTTATATTTATTACAGAAGTTTGGAAGTCGTCAGGATTATTTTTATTGTTGATAGATGGTGATACATGGATCTTATGACACCATTAAAACTGTTTTCATTATTTGAATGAATTTTTGAAATCATATCAGACTATTTTAGGATAAAGTTCAAAACGATATTGTATAAAAATATTGATTAGTTTTTGAAATCATTGATTTCATTCCATTTAGTTTCTAGGGATTTTTATGTACCTTCAATTATTTTCGAATTTTCAGAATCGGCGAATGAAAGACAAGAAGCAAAAGCAAAGATCATCAGTGGATCAATCCTGCAGTTCGCAGTTGATGATGTCCAGTCTGAAAGGTGAATAACTGAAGAACTATTGAAGTTTAATGATTCTTGTTCACAGCAAAATTGTTTTAAACATTGAAAATTATGGAATGTCATAGGAGGTTGGGATTTTAGATCACACTTTAAATACTGGATACGATTGTGAAATGTTGAAATTAAGAAAATTTGGCTTACCTTTGACTTTAATTAGTTTTGGCATCATAAGTAATGCCCAAAAATGACAGTATCCCGGTTATATCATACATTGGAGACCAGTCCATCAGTTAAAGAAAATAATGTTCAAAAATATTGTTGCTTTAAAGATATCCTATCTAAAGATGCTAGGAATGATTTTTCTTTTTGAGCTGGTTGATAGTTAACTGATAACTTTTAGGTATAGTTCAAAGTTCAGATTTTGTTTGATATTTGTTTCGGTCTATTTTTTCGTGTTACGCTCAATTTTTAATTTTCTGCTGTTTAATAAATATTTTTTCAATGTAAATTATAATGTGTGTGTGTTTATAATAGTCATATTGTCTGCCATTTCCCATGTGAAAAAAAAAAAATTGATATTTTGGCCTGAAGAGAAAAATTGCAAATTTGTGACAATTATTTAGATTTAATATTTCAAAAAAATTTTTTGTAGTTTAGTGAATTAAAAGTTCGTAATGACTCTTTGTTACGGTTACGGTCTAGGTTTACAAATATCGGTAAGACTTTGTGCTGAGTTGTTGAATGTTTCTTTCTACTATTACAAGGGTTTTTTTTTTTTTTTTTGTTTTGATTTTCTTCTTATAAATTTCAAGTTTCCAAAAAAGACTTTTACTGATTTGAATGCGACTTATTTGGTTTCTTTTTTGATAGAAATTTGGTGCAATAAAGAAATAATTTGCAAGTGCACGCAGCAAACAAAATAATAAATATGATGAATGGTTGTCGCTAAATAGAAATTATCCAGAAAGCAAACAAAGTTAATTGTCAAGTAATATGAATTCAACAAAATTTGCTCAACAAGTGAGACAAAAGAATTTATAGAGATTTGAAATCTATCTTATTCTTCTTGTAGTTCTCCTGTGTTTCTCTACCCAATTCCAATTATAAGAAGGACTAATCAGGCCTAAAAGGCATAAACTTACATTAACTGGACTTATACATTTTAAAACTTATCGCGAAAAATTCAGAAAATTCACAACTGATTAGACTCACTGCTAAAAAATTAATTAAATGCACGTTGTTCACAAATTCCAATTTTCAGCGAATAGGATACTAACTGATATGAGAACATAATAATGCAAAACTAAAGTACAATTATACTAAGATACTCTCAAGAATCGAACTTTTCTTGACTTGCATCACAACTGATCGTTTTACTAGTCATCGTGCCAACAGACATAAGTTTTCCACTCTGATGTTTTTTGATAATTTTCATAGCGCTTTGACAGAAATAAAAAAACAAAAGTTCTGCTTGAACATGAATTTCTGGATTGCTTATTTTTCAATTAACAATCAAAATTTATGATAGTACCTTTCTTCTATTTAACACTTATTTATGATATTACAAATTAACTATATTTGAAGAAGTTCGCATGATTTCACGTTGAAAATAAAGAAATGTTCGGGCACTTTTGCGTCATAATTATTGAAGCATGTTTATCTTGTTGAGGGACACCTGCGAAATCGATTGCTTTTTCGATTTTCAAAAATAAAATTTACAGAATAAATTTATAGAACACTTTATATTCTCCTTCAAATGAAATGTTTTGGACAAAAAAGATCACTTAAAGTATTTTCGAATAAATGAATAGGAATATGCAAGGTTTAATCAGAAATTTGACAAATTACAGAAAATCAAATTTGATTAATTTATGCATTGAACCTGCTTAAAAATTCGTTTCGCTGTTTTTCGATGTATATTGTTGCTATTGGAACAATGACTCCCGAAAAATGAAGAGACGGGTGATTACCTTTCTTTAATTTTAAAAACTTTTATCATTAGAAACGATCGAACATGAAGGGCCAATTATTATGGTAAGTAAAATAAAATAATTTCAAATTTTCAATTTACTAATTAATTAAATAATTGCTTTTAACATATTAAATAGTACTTTCAGTTGACGGTGGCTTTTTACGAGCTCGAAATTAGTGACTTCTATCGATTTATTTCTCGACAACTGAAATATTTGTTGATGCAAAAAGCACCCATTTGCCTAAGATCGGATGGATTAACAAGTGGCTGGGATGGATTGTTGACATTTCACCTTATTCATCAAAGAGACAGTTGATGAATTTCGGATGGGACATTTATGTGTTCTCCTGTCACTTGGATTCGTCATTGAAATTTACACATAGCAATAACATCGAATGCTTATTTTTCGGCTATTTTTGTTTTTGTTCCAATTCCTTCAAGCTTAATTTTCTACTGCAATATATCTTCCTAACTGTTAATTACTTATTCTTTGCAAGTGGAGTGGCAAAATTTTTTAAAACGAAAAGAATGGTGATGACTAATTTCTCTAATCATACCATCCTCATTTTCAGAATCTGGATCGCTTTTCATGGTTGTAGCTATCGGTATTGGCATTTTCTTAAAGCATGAACTAAGGAATTGAATTGCTGAAATTGAGTTCAATAAATAGATTCGAAGATATTTAATTTAACATCCCCAGAGGAATATTGAAGGCCGCATAAATTACAATTTTTCTTTTAATATAAATTTCTATTTAGAAAACTTAGAATCGAATGATTGCATTTGAACAATTCTAACAAGCTGAAACAGAACGGAAAAGGAAATAAATTGAACTAATCCTGACAGTGCATTTCACTTTTCTTCCTCATTTGCTAAATATTGTTAGCTTTGAAAACAGTCTTTTTTTCTTCAATAGCTTTTCATTGTTTGGAATAATTCATATCAAAAAACCAAATAAATTGATCAATTCTTCTGAGGAAATATGAGTCCTTGTCAAATAATTGAACATGAAGGGTAGTGATATCTCAAATTTCAATCTTTTTTTTTAAAGAAATTCATATCATTTATGAGAGTGGGCGAATATTTTCGGCAACATTTTTAGCGATTCATCATAGACTTCGGGTTTTTTTTTGGTAACCATGCGAGATTATCTTTATGAAAATGCAGAAGAGGGATTATCCATCAGCACTTTATCATAATGATGTTGGAAAGGCTGTTCATTTGGGAAGGAAAAGACTCCCGAAAGACAGTTATCATTTCACTTCTTCATTTTTGTTTTTATTCTGAAAAATTTGAATGTAAAAAAATTAGTGAGTAACTTGTGAGAGTATGATGCTCAGATTAATGAATTTGACAAAGTATTCCTTTGTTAAAGTATAATAATAATCCATCAATAATACTATTAATTTGTAATAAAATCGCTTTGCGATTTCTAAATTTTAATTTAATTTGTCAAATATTTTTTGTGCATGAAATTCCTTCTTTCATTACTGTACTTATTTTCAGTATGATATATCACAGTGAAAATTTTATTTTGCAATGAGCTTTTTTTATTTATGATTAGAGAAATATTTTTATTGCAGTCTCCAGCGAAAAATATCTGAAAGTTAATATTTTGATGTATTTATTAAAATTATTGATTTTTTCAGTTGTAATAGTTCCCTGGAGACAGAAAATAATTTGAAATATGAGAAATTTGAAAAAATTCAAAATTTAAGACTTTATTTTCAATTTAAAAAATGGCTTAGAATCAATTGCATATTTTGACCTTTTTTTTTGTTAAATATAAACTACAGCCTATTCTTAATCCAAATAATAATTTTGTGATATTTAGAGAAATGTGAAGTGAATCTGATATCAAAATCCTTCCGCTCATATTTTCTTTTCTATTAGTAGTAATTTCTCAAAACTCTAAAGAGAAATTGTGAAATGCATTGTGGTACTTTGTATTTATTGCTTTATCAGGTCGAATGGAACTAAGGAGGAAGCGAAAAAGACATTTTATAAATTGAAATATTTCCATATATTCGTTACTTTTTGCCATATTTGCTCGTCAGAAAGATTTATTCAAGCAATTTTAAGCCATAAAAAAATTTCATTTTATATTGATTTTACATAAAATATAAAATATTTTATACTCTAAATTTCCGTTAAAAATACATTAAGATGCCAATCGATCCGGATATCAGTCTCGTCATCTATCATAGCATAGAATGTTGTGACAACTGCAAAGTACCATCTAATATACTTCATAATTTTTGGTTTGTTCTTCTAGAAAGCTTCTTTTATGATCTCTCATATGTGACATGCAATTGCACTTGCAAGAATTATTCGTTGCAATAATGAACATGCAATTCTAATATCTCTCATTTATTTGAAATATTGTTTCCAATTTCATATAAAAAGATGATCTTACTTTTATAACAGATGGCTATTGAAATTCAACGAACGAATTATTCCATTATAGACAGATATGGCGGCAGTAAATTGCAGAATCTTTTTTAGCTGTTTTGGCGAGAATTTTACAGAATGGAATCATTGAAGGAATCGATAATTTCTTGATTAAAAATCGAGAGCTTATGGTTCTCCATTTCCTGAGCATATTTGTTCAGTAAATTAGAAGGAAAAGGAATAATTGGATGAAAAACAATTTAATTGTTTTCGTTTTCTCGTCTAATCTAAACTTGAGCTAAAACAACTTTTTGTTTTAAAAACTTCAGAAGTTTAGTGTCACTTCCTTTGCATTTCATCGTGCATGATAGCATTCTCACTGATAAATAGATTGTGTGAAATAAATGCTTATATCATTTTATCATTCAGTGATATATTTAAAATGTACGATGAAATGCATTAATTCTTTCCCTTTGTTAGACTTCTTTTACAAAATTTGTGAACTTTTTGAAAATTAAAATCCAAATATAGATTAATTCATTTGCTCATATTAGCTATGTAGCAGAAAGATAACTGATTATGCATTTCGGATTTTGAAAAATTTAGCACTTTGCTTGAATTTAAGAAATGAAATTAAATATTACAGTCACGAAGTCTGAATTTATCTATTTTAAAGTGAGCTCAAATTCTTTAAAATTTAAGTACCTGACTGGATTCTTATAAAAAAGCTTCAACTTCAGCTTTTCTAACAATAATTCGTTCAATCTTTTGACATATGAAGAATGAATCTCTTTTTGTGATAATTACAGCTAAAATTTTTTCTAGCATAAATGGTTTAATGAACAGTGAATAATTTATACTCGCACAGATCAAAAAGAGACAATGGCAAAGCACTGAAAATCCGGGAAAGATTGCCATATAAAGATTGCAAACAATTAAATTTGAAGTTATTTTTCAACGAATTCTATGTATTGAAATGTTTCATAGTTCATAATTATTCCGAATATTGAAATTTTCCTAAATATGCATCTAATTTATCATTCATTTATCAAATAAATGTATTTACATTAACTGCAAAGTTCACTTGAAAATCACAATTTTCATCTTAGTTTTATAAAGTCAAGAATATCAAGACTGACCAATGCAGGATTGAGTTCATTTTCTGTTGGTGATACATCAATGTCTTGAATAGGTTTGAATGATCTTTCTAGCCATTTACTTTTAATTCCATATGATAAAATGATTTACATTGGGTTTCTATCATGATGTCATTCTTGTCAGATATTAAAGATTTGAATTCAATGCATTCTAGAGAATTTATTTAATAGATGGGAATATTGGAAATTACTGAATAGCTTCTTAGAAAAAAGCTTAAACTTTAGTTTTCCTAAAAATGACTAAGATATTATTTCCTGACGTCATACTTCTCATCTAAAAAAATGCAAGAAGGATTGTTGTAATGAGATTTAATGATGAATTGGGTTAATAACCCATGTCAGCAAAAAATTGCAATGTTTTTGGGTTGCAATTAAAGTTCAGGCATGTTTATATAATTGTAAATTTTACTTTTTTAAGGCATTTATTGATTTTATCTCGTTAATCTGCAATTTTTTTCCGATCTGTTTTTCATTTAAATTGTTTTATAGCAATTTTCAATGAGTTGCATACGACAAGAAAATAATTGCTTTACTACTTGAACAGAATTTCTTAACAAGGAAAAAAAAATTTTCATTCCATCTGTTGTTTGTTAAAATGATGAACTTTTAGCAATTTAAAGGAATCCAGGCAAAACTTTTTCTGTAACTTAATAAAATTTCAAAAAACATTGTAGAAATATGGTACTTTTTTAATTTCTTGATTTGAATATCAGTTTATTTAATTGCGTGGAAAGAAATTAGATTCGTATGTCTGCTGTCTTGAAATTTAATATAGTTTAAATCAAGTCAGGTAGATTAAAACTTTGAAATACTTTTTGCATTTTTATTTTTACTGCTGATCTGGCAGGCTGTTCCTGTATAAGTTTTCGGGTGAATGCTTGTTAAAAATTATTTCATAAATCATTTTGTTCTTTGCTGTTCAATATCATACTCAAATTTATTTAATCATGAGTTTTGCAACAAATTATTGGAATAATATCCCAGCTGATAATTAATTAGCCTTAACATTTTTAGTATTTAGATAAAATCTTCGGTTAATTTTCAAGCAAATGTCGCTTACTTAATGATTAGTGAGTTCGGTTCATGTCACTTATCGTGATTGTCTACTAATTTGATGATTTCAAATCCAAACAAACGTGAAATTAGAGTTGATGAAGCGTTAGATGAGAAAGTATGAC
This sequence comes from Onchocerca volvulus, assembly GCA_000499405.2. NCBI lineage: Eukaryota > Metazoa > Nematoda > Chromadorea > Rhabditida > Onchocercidae > Onchocerca > Onchocerca volvulus. The sequence goes on along the minus strand of HG738139.1, from coordinate 5,526,118 downwards.
TCTTCCTTCGATATTTTATGCTTTTCAATTGTTTAATAAATAAAATGAATGTTCGTGGATCTTTTAAACGTACGTTAATAGAAATATTGATTTGAAGAATTCTAACATTCATGCGTTCATCATTAAGTTTTACAAATTACTGATAGACTAATTTCAGACTAATTACTGATAGACCAATCATATTTTGCAATGTCTGCATCAAAAATATTAATCATAGCAGTATTGCTTATCATTAACCATTTTTGTTTCAATGATTCTAAACGATTGCAGGGTTAGTTCATTCGTCCTTCACAAATTCTATTAATGTTTTCAATGTTGCAAAGATAGTTCTTCTCATTTCATAAAATCCTAAATTTCGATCAATACCCTTATTTCAAACGATACAGGAAGGCTTATTTCCCATGATATCTTCAAATCTTCTTGACTTCTTTATCATATTTGATTTTCAAGTTTATTGCTTAGCTAAATTTCCATCAATGAAAAATATGAACTGATTGTCAGCATCAGCAATAATCTTCCACGAAATCTAATTTCCGAATGAATACATCTAATTATTCATGAGAATTTCAAAATAATTATTGCAGTAATTATTTCCAGACAACGATTTTGCACGACAATTTTTATTTCGAGGTGGCTTCGAACCAATGAAATATTACATGAGTGTTAGAAATTCAATTCGTTTTTGTTTAAAAAATTGACAAATATTTTCAAAAATATTTCTTTAAGTAATTTGCTTCACATTAAAATTTTTAATAATATGATGGTTTCGAAATAGGAAGTTATTTTTCATTGTCAAGTAGTAATTTGAAAACCTATGATTTCCTTCGAAAAGTACCGATGTGATTTCTATCGGGAAAGATTACTGTAATTTCTATCAAGTTTCTTCAGAAGAGAAATAGCGATTTATTTTGCAAATCCAATTAAAAATAATGAAAATTCGATGCCAGCATAATTTAATTATTTAAATTTAAGCCATATGATGATGTATACACTGTAAAGCGTGTACCGAGTGCAGCAGATATGATGATACGTTTTGGGAAACGTTCTCGAACATATGATGTTCCGATTGGCGATCTCAATGATGATTAAAAATTTATTCGATCTCTATCATTGGCTTTCAAAAAATTTTGATTTGGAAGTCTGTTGATTGATTTAATTGTGTTTGAGTAACAAGTAACTTGTAAAGTTGTATAAAATTCTATAACATTTTCAAAATTTCATTAAATTTTTCGGAAATTATTGAAAATTTACCGGTTTTCCAGAACTTTGAAAGGTTCTTATCGTGGAAAATTTCAACAAAACATGCCCAATTTTGGGATTTCATTTGTTTCAGTGAGAAAGTGATGCTACAATCACGCTACTGATGTTGTTATTATACGTTTAACTAAATCTGTGTTGCTTTATAATTTGGTCTGTGAATCGAAACAAATGGGTAAATTGTTGATTAAAATGAAAATAAATTGCAACAAATCTAATCAATCAATTAACAGTTGTAGAATTGGGCATATGCAATTGCAAATTTTAGGCTGTGCGACCGAAATAAAGTTTTTTTGAAACATATTCTGAAAAGCTTGAAGATGCAGTTTTTCTAATACAACCATATTTAAACATTTAATTTCCAGAAGTTGAATGTTCTGTTTCAGTACCGAAACTTCACTTATTGAATTTCACCTAATTTTTACCTAGCTTAAAATTATAAAATTTCACTTAGTTTCTTTATATGTAAATTTTTAAATTTTTAAATTTTTTTTAAATTTTAAATCACAATTAAATTGTAAATGTTAAATTCCAGAATTTTTTATGAAATTCAATTTAGAGAATATATATTAAACATCGGCTATCGATCGGTAAATTCGCTTGCAGCGCCGTGAGAAAAATATTAGTAAATATTATTCGACATCAAATATAAAAAACCGGATTTTAAACTCATTTTTGTTGACAAGAGTGGTAGGGAGTGACAAAAGGAGTTATTATTTTCGGTTATTTTTGGCTGTACTCTTAGATACAATTTTTTATTGTTGTTGATATTGTTACATAAAGTACATCATATTTAGTAGAAACTTAATTAAATTCAAATCAAATTAAATTATTTTTTGATCACACTCTATCAGACTATTTATAATACTATGAGAAAAAACAATAAATTTCGTCATAAATATACGAAAATTGCCTCGATATTTTCTAGTTAAATCCAATTTGCCAAAATTCCATAACAGTTGCTTAATCTTTGTAGAGGTCGCATTTTAGTAACGGTAAACAGACCGCATGAATGGAGAATTACAAAGAACACAGACAATCTTCTTTCCTCCAAAAATCGAGTTTTAGCCATCGATTTATTCCATTCAATTTTAATTCTCTTCCAAATGCAAGTTAATTTGTTCTCTCTACCGATCCAGTTCTGTCATAAATTTGTCATTCTCATATGAAAAATATATTTTAGCTATCGATACGTTTAGAAGTTGCTGTTTATGTAAAATTCAATAACATCTGAATGACGGGAGAGGAGATAGGAGAAGGGGACGATTGATTACTTGTTTCATTTCATATTAATTACGTTGTTTGTTTAATTTATAATTTATCGTTTTGAATTTTAAAAAGACACTTGTCATCTTATCCACCCATTGTATTCCCATTATACATGTGGCCATGTTTAGAATGATATCCAATAGTTCACACAATTCTGTGAATTTCTGATATTTGACAGCTTTTGAGAACTTGCTTAATTACTTATCTCGAATAGAATTCCCCTTAGAGTTGTGATTTTCGAATTTCGTAAGAAATTTTGAGTTCACTTCATCCTTCTTGAAAGTCTAAGAATTTCATTCGAAAAAAATATTGAACGCTCGTAGTATGCTTGTTGTTGACAGTTGTCATTGACAGCATTGCAATTCAAAAAAAAGGAAAAAAAAAATTAAAGGGACGAGCAGCAGTTTTTGTTTCAATCGATTCTTTTCGGTAAAAAAAGAAGCTTTTATTGCATATGATTTTGGCAGAAGAAGATGAAAGATTATTTTCCGAGAGTTTTATCTTGCTTCAGTCATAATTTCGATCATTCCGATAATACTGCAGACAGTGTAATAATAAAAAATAGGAATTATTGATTTTTTACTTTCTCCAAATTTTGAATGTCCCCCGGTCGAATTTAACTGTTCATTTCTACTCAATAGTGAGTCAGAAATTTTGTCTTTTTCTCTCTTTATCGAGAAATCTTCCTCAAATTTACTAATATCCTTTGAAAATCGATGGATGAATAAACTAAGCGTTTAAAATATAAAACAGTACCGGTAGCATTTCACTCTGATATTTAATATTCACTGAAATCTAAAAATATTTAAAAAATAATTCAAAACTACTGCTTTTAATATTCATTCAAATCTAAAATATATCCTACTGCATTATACAACAAAAGATAGCATATATTTGTTTTTCTAATCTTCTTTTTTTTTTCCCCGATTATGCTTTCCCTCAATGAGTTTCGTTATTGTATACAAATTACTGTAAATGGAAATATCATTTTTTTTTTTTAATGTTTAAATCAAATCAGCAAGCACAAAATATCCTAATCCCGAGCAGAGGGCAGAAGGATCAGGATGTCTCGGCGAGTATCTTTTCTATGTGATGCAGTACCAACGGCATTTACCAATCATTGGCGCCCATCAAATTATTTGCCGTACGGAATTTTGCGATTGCGGAATGAAGATCTTCTCAGCAGTCAAGTGGGTGAGGTGAAATTCCAGGAGAAATTTATATTTGCTAGAAAAAGTTATCTTAATGTTGCAATATTTAACAAATTTTTGCTTGAATTAGTACAATAGCTAGCGGACTGTAACAAAACGCTCAATTACTTAAGTTCAATTTCACATCGTTGTTTTTTTTTTTTAACTTTATATCGTTTAGCCAACTCAAAAGTTCAACAGTTTAAATTTTTAAATAATCACTTTATCATTTGATTATATTTTAGATAATCGATGATACAGAAAAATTTTCCGTATCAATTGATGCACGAAATTTCGCACCAAATGAGATAACGGTTTGTTTGCATAGAATTATTCACAGAAAATTTAATATTTTTGGTGAAATAATACAAAAAAAAGTTAGGAAATATCTGAACTATCTAAATAAACAATTAATTAATTGTTGATTTTTCGTTTGATTGCAAACGTTAACATTAGCGGATTTTTTTCATTTAATTTACATATTAATAAAAGTTCAGGTGAATACCGAAGGTAACGAACTCAAAATTGGCGCAATGCATATTGATAATAATGGCCGGGTAACACAATTTGATTTTTATTCTGACACTTTCCGCATATGAAAATGAAATGTATCCAGACAACTGTATTAAAGAAATTTCAAATTTATTAAACGCAACAATTTTAATTTTATCTAGTCACTTAAAGAAATTTTGTTAATTCATGGTAAAAATAAAAGGCTTTCTAAGATTTCCAAATATCAAGAAATTAAATTATTTCAATCCATGAGAGAAGTAGAAGTCATTTTAATTACAAATTTTAAGAGAAAGTAAACCTTTATTTCCAGTTAAAATTAACTTTTCAAACTTTCATTTAAAGAAGCAATTTGAGCGACGTTATGTGATACCGAATGATGTAATGACGGAATGCATTGAGACTAAAATCAATTCGCATGGAATTCTCACCATTACTTTATTTAAAAAACATTTATCTTTGTGATCCAAATTTGAATATTTTGTAACAATAACTCTCAATTACTATAAATACTGCGTTGCAATAACATCTTAATGATTTAGCAATGAAATTATTGAGCAAAATGAGGCCTGAAATGCGTAAAAATAAAGCAAGCATTGTGAAATCCAAATAGGCGGAAAACAACAAATATTTAAGAACTAAATATGTCATTTGTGACAAATTTTCTTTCCAAGCATACTGTGCCCTATTCCATTGCACATATTTTTTTGTGATTTTTTGTGATTTTTTTGTCGTACATTTTTTATTGAGTTCAATAAATTTCCGATTTTTTCCATTCCTCAATAATTCATGATAAATGATTCTAATGTGACAATATATTTGTTTAGCACACTTTACAATTTTGCTTTCATGTGGATGATTACTGAATGAAATTTATAAATAAAATTCAAAAAACCGATTAGATCTTTTATTAGAATCTTTGATTTTGCATATCAAATTGATGAAAATGTTAAACTGATAAGGCTCAAAAAAGAAAGTAAATATCTAACATCGTAAGATAATGCAATCTGTGCGATGTCGAGTAAATAATCGAGTTAATCAGTTCTTCAAGCGAGCAACATAAAAAACAAGAAATTGTAATTAATGCTACAATTTGGCCAGATTTTGATTACTCAGGATTTTGCTCCATCTCAATTTTGTGCATTCATTTTCGAGTGTCCATTGAGATCAAAATTTGACATCAGAATTGGATTTATGAAATTTAAAATTGAAATGTACAATTATAAATCATCGATCATTCGGCATATTCCTTCTCAAAAATTCATTATAAGACGAAGATCAATACAGGAAGGACGGAGGATAATAGTTTTGTTGTCAGATGTGACATTTCTGCGATGATGTCATCATTATTGCATTGTAATTACTTGAGGTCATTGTGCTTCCGCTACGATTTATTCATTCATCATAATTCTCCTAATGTCACTTTCTCATCACTCCTTGCAAACTTATCCGAATTTCTTTCTGTCCAGCAGAATCCGACATTTTCATATGTATTTGATCCATGGGATTTGTTTTCCGATCGCGGAGTGTGAGTAATCGTAATGTTTCAAGGATCGCTTAATTAGCAATAAAAACAATAAATGTAAATTTATGGGAATCATTTTGATTAGTCGTAGCGATTTCTTCTACTAATGTTAACAAATTTCAACTAGTTCGAAACAAATGCAAAGATATTTTCAGATGAGATTCAAAATTTTCACCCCATTCAAGGAAAGCGAAGACAGAAGAGTAATCGAATAGATTGAACCTACAATTTCTAGTTCTCAATCGAGTTTTTCAATGATTTAAAATTTCTAAAATTACTATTAATGTGGTTTATGTTATTTCTGATTAATTTGATAATATTTAACACTGCTTCTAGTGATTTCTTTTCCGATCGTTCAATAGTAAAATGCAAGTTTCATTTCATAATTATTCAATTACGATAATTTTTTTTTTTTTTTTTAATAACTTAATAACATTATTTTAATATTTTATGCTGTTTCTTATTTTCTTTAGATTGGCAAAACAAGTTCCTTTAAATATTTCATTATTTCGCTAAAAATTAATCCATTTGAAATATGTAAACGTATAATTGGATATTCCGAAATATGATTTCGACTATGCCTTCAGATATGATAAGCAATAAGAGCAATCATTTTAGCTGCTAATGCTATTTGCGCAGAAGATGGAATTGCTGCAAATATCGAGTTCAACCGATTCTTCGATGGTAAAATTTACTCTGCCAATTATTCCACAAATCCGGATTGCATTTATCATAATACAAATGATACACCGATTCTTGCAATCGAATTTGTCATACCTCTCAACAAATGTGGCACAAGGATATCGAGAAATACAAGAAATGTTATCATTTCAATTCTTTATCAATTTCTTTGAAAATTTCTTGAATAAAATTCTGGGATCACCAGATTTTTCAATTAAAAATATTCAAGTTAGAAATCGCTCAAGGATCTTTAAAACTTAATTCGATTTTTATACAGAAACCACAACGTCATTGTTATAAGAGTATTTTGAATTTTTGTAATTTTAGATAGTTGATTTGATCGAAAATTTTATCTGCGTACAAATGGAGAAGGAAATTCAAGTATCTCTCGATCGTCACTTTCTCTTCACTTGTCAATTGGCACCTCCACCAGAACTAATCCAAGCTCAAAATGGCGAAACTTCAATATCGGTATGTTTGCTTTACTTATTCGAGTCTATTTTAATGAAGAAATGAAAATTATTCTGATCTCAAAGCTAGGTTTTTTGAATAGATTTAACCAAAGTGCAATTTTTTTTTTCTCTATGGTGTTGTCACTTTTTAATCATTTCAATCTTGATTTCGATCTTAATAAATATTTCAAATAATATAACCAGTACTGCATTGAAATTTATAGAAATTTCGAACATTTAGACAACTTCTGCTTTTTGTACTTGAAGAATAGTGTTTTCTTTAGCAGATACAATCTTTGTAGAACAAGATTCTGAAATACGGTCTTTCCTCACAAGAAGCAGAACCGGAATTTAAACCAGAAAATAACTGGGGCAATTGGCCTATTAATTCGACTTCAATATCCAGTACTCCAATTTCTGCGTCTGTCAGTTCCGAGGGAAAATTTGAAAACTGGCCACTTGAATTATCGACAACTGGCAAGACGTTGTCAGTTAATAGACTTTTAATCACTACTGCTACCACTAGTGCCACTGATGTTAGTACTAAATCCAACGAAAATCTGAATACTTTAATGAAAATTCTGGAAAAAATAAAATTTTGGCACAATGTTGTGTCTACACCATTATTTTCAAACAAAATAACTTCGGAAATGAATACAAACATTTCGACAACAACAGCAGTGGATACGAAAGTGACACTATCAGCAGCCCGAGAAAATTCGACTTCGAGATGGTTCGTATCTATTAATTTTTTATATGATATTTTTTATTAGATTTTTTTTATTGAAAAACTGGCACTTGAATTATCGACAAGCTGAAGAATCATTGTCAATTGATAAATTTTTAATCACTGCTGATAGCGCCACAGGATGAAAGTTTTGAAGGATGGAAAACCGACTAATTAGAAAGAAGTAATATAAAACTCATCAATATCAGGAGAAAACCATTGGAATCAGTTCGAATATTTGCTACCCAATTACCAAACCAAAAATCAACAACTGATATGGCAATATATCTGGAAATACAAGATAATGATGAAGTACCTTTCGGGAACACAATAAATCGTCCTATTCAGATTGGTGAAAATATTTCACTGGTAATACGAGGCAGATCACGTAATTCAAGTAAAGCCTTAAATCATAAATTCAAAATCATTTAATAAATTTTTTGAATACTTTCTTCCATTATGCTTATTAGATTGGAAGAAAATTAATTGATATTGCTATTCATTTGCAACTTTTTTTTCTAATCGAACTGTTTTTTTTTTTTTTCAAATCGTTTTAAGCATCATTTATTATAAATGGTAATCATGACATAGTGATATTTGAATGCAAAAAGGTGAATTTTCAGAAGGTGATACTTACAACTTATTTGTTCATTCTTGTTATGCCAGTGATAAGCAAGGCTTGGCAAAAATTATGCTTATTGATCGATTTGGGTACTTTTTTCAAATCTTCAAATTAGATATGATTTTATATAAAATCAATTCATTCGAAAATTTTTTTGGAATACAAACAGAGAGAGATAATAATATTTTACTTAAGATAATAATATTTTACTAAAGAGAAACTGATCTTTTAATATAAATTCAAGTTCAGGTGCGCGGTGCAACCTAAATTAACCGGACAAATGATCCGAATGAAAAAAGCAGGACAAACTTATTATTATTTCCGATTCAGCGCCTTCAAATTTCCTGGACCCGATGATGTTTATTTTACCTGTGCTGTTGACATCTCCCAAAATGAAAGTTTTCCGGTACTATTCTTATTTCAAAAAATGCAGGGATAGATAGATTAGTAGATTGAAACATAAAAAGTATTTGAAAAATATTTTTAATTGGGAGGAATAAAAAAGAAAAGAATTATATACAAAATAGCTGAATAAATAAGAAATGCAAGCAAGAATTACAGGAATGTGGGAGATAAAAATTTAAGGCTCCAATGAACTGAATTCGGATGAAATTTCCGATTATTTAATGTGAAATTAATTGCTAAGTCAAGCTAATTTCATATTCCTTCTTTAATTGAAGCGAAATATTCATTTTTAATTATTGTCCATATCAGCATCGTTTTTCCCAATTTCCATTTTTAGAAAAAATGCGGAACAACGCGAAATGAAACTCGTTGACGACGAAGTTCTGATACCGACATAAGCCATGTTGAATTATTTAATAACATGATAGTGTTAAGCAGTGAAATAACTTGAAAATCAAAATCTGAAGATAATTCTTTGAAATTTATTAAAAGGATTGAATTTCAGTTAGTTATGATTTCGCATCATATAATACATTGCACATTTTAAAATGTAAAAGGCATGAACAAATATCGAATTCTCAGGAAATTTTTACTGCACCTGATACCAAATTAGTTTCACTGATGTGAATGCTATTCAGATCTCATACCGTATGCCTAATTAATTCATTGTAGGATTAAGGAAGTCAAATTTATTGATCATATGTTTTATGTTTCTCAGTTTATGATGCTGAGAAATATTTTTGATCAGTTGAAATGATTTTTATAATGCCAAAATTTATCGAAAATAACATATTTGTTTGATTAGTTTACTGTATGAACGTAATATGCCACAGTTATGTATGTCACTATAGCAATGAATATATGGTGATTGATTTAGTCCAACTCTGGAACTGCTAATGTATGATTCTATGAACGGTGATAAATGTCCACTGATTGCATTCGAATCCTTTCACTTAACCATATTTGAAATTTTATTAGTCTCTTAATTGCTGGAATAAATAAATGGAAATATTCGAAGAACTTATTACTCTATGAAAAAATTTCCAAATGAATGATCATTCACTTGAAATTAATATTTTTTAAATGGTTCTCTCAAAAATCATCATTTCGCGGCATCAGTGAATATTAAGTACAGCTTCCACTCATTAATAGCTAATTAATTCGTTCCCGAAAAGTTCAAAATGCACGAAATGGAGATTATATAAGGTATTACAATTGTTATTCTCTTTAATATTCCAAAATGCGTTAAATGAACATCTAAAAGTTCATTTATTCGTCTGAGATTAAGAATTTTCTCACAAGAGCAGCAGTGCCGGACATCGTAATTCTCAGGACCGAGGTCGAAAAATCGAACAAAAGATATTTTTAAAGTTATGGATATCGATCCCTTTGATTTGTTTATTCCTGCTTAAGATATCTGCTCAACAATTCGTATTCAATTAATAAGAAAATTGAATACAACAACCGATATCAAACTGAATATAACAAAACATTTTGAAATTTATTTGTTTAAACTCATTTCATCCTTAACGAGTTGAATTTTGCTTATGAAGATAAAGAATTCTCAAAGTTCAGAACTAAACTGACTTGTTAACAAATTAAAATATACAGAAATATTCCAAATACTTTGAAACTTTCGATTAATAATTTATTCTTCTTTCTTTTCGTCTTATTTCTACTTTTCCTTCCTTTTTCTTTCCTTTTTCTTTCTGATAAACCGATGCAATTATTAAATTATTGTCAAAACAGTAATAAATTCTAAGAAAGTAAAGTTCTTCTCTATCACATCGATGATGCCAAATAATAAACTACTGCTCCAAAAAAAGTCTATCGAAAATGAAAATGATCTAAAAAGTCTATCAATAGCATCTTCAGTGTTTTATAAAAGTTTCAGCAGATAGCTGAATGATATCCGCCACTTTACTTTTTTTTCTAAATCTTCGCTATGCCGCGTCTTTTAAAGTGATATTAAACAAAAGCATTGTATCCATATGATCGATCAGAGGATTGATGTTTAATGTTTTGAAAATAATGGTTGTCGGAAGAATCTGAAAGATGACTTATTATAAACAAGCAGTGCTAAAGATCAAGAAACGCGAAGACAGTTTCAAATGGACCAGCATGGATAAACATGTTTTCCCGCCAAAATGATACGCATGTGAGAAGAGGAGGAACCCGAAAGGATTTAAAAGGTTTGGTCGACAGTCCAAATCGATATGAGCGACTATTCAACAGGAGACCACTGTTAGTACCCTTTCATTATCGTGTATTATTCATTTACTGTTTACTATGATATAGTACGATATTGTGTATAATATCATATCACTCAATAAAGCCTATTGCTATTCTTGCCGAGTTGCATTAGCAACAAGAATCAATCTTTAACTGTTGGATTAGAGATCTATAAATCATCATCACAGAACTTTTCCTCCTCAAACCATCATTTGTCAGTCTGCTTATCGTTGATATTTCTTAATGATTCCGGGAATTTATCTATCGTTCATTTGACGACACCATTGTTGGGAAAAAAAATCTGATTGAATTGTATAATTTGCTATGTAGATTGTTGGATGCGTAGAGAACTGAACATGGGAAATGTCAAATCCTTTATTATTCATTAAGTTCCTTCATTCATTCGGGTTATTTCAGAAAAAATAAACAAAGTAGAGTTCTGAAATAATTTTAAGGCTGTTAAACAATTGTGCAATGTAAAGCACACTTTTTGACTAGAATTTGTATAAATGCATGAGATAAAGTTTCAAGATCCTGAATAATCTTTTTAATTTTGAAAATTAAATTAATATAGCATAGAAGTATTGGTCATTTCTATCACAAATTAAACTTCACTAACTGCACATAGTTAGACTTCAAGTTAGCGGTGCAAATTTCCAAAAATTACTTGCAAAACAAAAAATTCTTTTAAGTTAGAAATTATGAGTAACGCAAAAATAACAGAAAATAGATTGATGACTTGCTTTTTAAACTTCATTTGCCTAATCACATATCATCCTTTATGCCACAGTACTACAAATTTTAACTTGAAGAAATAAAATTCCGGAAATCACATCACTTCACGAATCATGTTGCTGGTCTTGAACAGAATGCTTTCAGATAGTAGTCTGAGTATGTTTAGTTCAATTTTTTGTAATGACGATTTTTTGGGTTTTCTGAAGAAATTGGCATGCGCGGATCAGAGGTTGTGGTGGGGATTTGCGGTCGATTGTGCAAATGTTTGGGATTGTGATTTTGGAAATTTTTTTTAAGTCTCTGTATTTTCTTTTAGAGGTCTCAATGATGGATATTCGTGATGAGCGTGAACCAGGTGAATGTTCACGTACGCCATCACCGGAATCAGAGGTTGCTCATGTAAACGTCCAAAGGACGCCCAAGAGGAGAACACATAGGTAATCTGTGAGAAATTTTTGTTTCTCTATTTATTATATAGGTTGTTCTATCAATTCATGATTTCTGGCCTTTCATTCTGTATTTAATTCTTTTTTCCTCATATCTTTGATAATATCAGTCATATCATAAAATTCTTTAACTTACATTATATGTCGAATAATATTGAATTTAAATACTCAAGTACATTTGGCGATTCTTTATGCTCTGATATTTCATGTCTTAAAAAGTTGTATCCACAACAGTGAGTATGATGCAAAAGAATCCTCGTTGGGACCCGTTAAACTCACTATTTAAGTCTTTTCAAGTATCCATTCAAGTCTGAAAAGTCACATGGTATTTAAGTAATACATTATTCCATACATGATTAGTGTCTTGTTTTGCAATACAAAGTCATCATCTGAATATATTGAAATTGAAATCGCCGCTGGTCTTGTTTAAGTAAAACGCTAATGTACTGCAGGTACGAAAACACAAAATTTCGGAATGAATCCGTGATTGAGCAGATGAATTTGATAACAGAATACCAAGATGAGGATATCGAAATAGTAAGAAATCTATCCTAATGTTAACTAAATTTCACTAAACATTATTGTTTTGAGTTTTAAAATCTGAACTATTCCTGCGACGAATTTGCATTTTATTTTTAGTATCTTGATGATTTAAGTTTTGAAATCTATGGCTACAGATATCTGATGAAGGTGAATCTAGCGGTGATGGTGAATTATTCGTTCTGGATACTGAAGGGACGGAAATTGTTGAAGTAGAAGAAGTAAATAGAAAGAGCCTTATCAAAACACCAAAACATGATTTGGAAAAAGAAGAACGTAAAATTTTGCAAAAGGCATCCAAGATAAAAGGAAAGGATAATATTTTTGATGTGAGCAAAATTCTGACGAATGATGTAGTAGTTCCGTCGCCATCAGAAGAAAAAAAAGAAAGGTTATTTTTTAGCATATATAGCACTACTGTACTTCCCATCGATTACTTGTTCTTGTGGTAGGAAAGTGGATAATTCAAACTTATTTGATTATAAATAGTTTTTATTAAAATTAGATTGTGAGGTTGGTAACAAGTCTATTCACTAATTTTTCTCACTTATTTTATGTCTGTAATATCTCTCAGAATGGATTTTCTCTTGGTGATTTTATGCTGCGGAAGTTATTTTCAAAATTGTAGTACATTCAAAATAAGTTGCTTCAATTGTGGTGGTGAGCATACCTTGCAACAATGTGATATTCCCTTAAATCAACGAAGGATCTCTGCCAACCGTGCTGCTCATTTTAATAATAAGCGTTCAGCGCAGGAACGTTATACTACAGTGGATGATACTGCATCAGCAGGCACGTGTAATACAAAGTAAATTTTAAGAATTTTTCCATTTAAAGAGCGTATTTTCCAGCAAAATTTTTCTGCCAATTGAAATGATGATGTTTAGGCCTGGGGAAATCAGTGATGCTTTACGTGAAGCTTTGGGTATAGGTCCGAATGACATTCCGGAATGGATTTATCGAATGCGTCGAAAAGGTTTCATTGATGGCTATCCGCCAGGATATTTGGCAGAGGTTAAATTTGCATATTTTTCGCTGTTTTTAGTAATGAAACAATTGGAAAGTTTAAGTATGTATTAACATGTAGTTATATTATCCAATATTGAAGTAGATAAAATGCATGTTAGCATATTGTTTGAAAAACAAATGAGATTATTTCTAGGCCCTTGATCAAAACTCTAGTAAAGAGTCATTATTGGAATTTCACACCGATGATAAAACTTTGGGAACTCCACGCATTTTGCGAGGTGCTTATTTTACCTGTATCTGATAATGATAAAAAAATAAAACGGTTTTTGAGTATTCTGATTTCTAGTCAATTTTTTATAGTTTTTTTTTTTTCATTCATTTTTCAGAAAAAGATAAGAAACGTAAACGATTTATGGTTTCTGCCGATAACGTGATTGCCTATCCCGGTTTTAACTACTATAATCGATATCTTAGAGATGTACGATTTGATTGATTTGCTTTATTTTAGTGGAGATTTATTTTCTATATAACAGCATTTTTACTTTTTAGAGATTTTTTTATTTTTATAGTTAGACTAAGCAGGATGATTCGTAAATTTATTAATTATAAAGCAAACCTACTGAAATTAAGGTTTTCTTATAGCGTGAACGTTTTCGAGTACCTAGATTTGATGAATACATCCGATATCTTCAAGAATATGTCAAGGAAAAGCATGCGGTAAACATTACGCTTTGCCTAATTTGTTTTTGAACAAAAATGGAACGCATGAACTAAAATATTATTATATATTATCAATTTCTATTTTTAACTTCAAATTATTTTTGTTGCAGCAGCGATTGCTTCATAATTACGGTCAAGAAAATAGAAAACGTGGAAAGTATAAGAATGAGCACAAAAACGATCATAAACGACCAAGAAATGGCATGACTTATAATTTTTTTTCTTATTTAAATGTGATATATTGGAATATCTTCATTTTGAACAAATTGTCTGAACTTTTAAGATTCGAATGACAGTGTTATTTTGGTTAGTGATGAATCAAACGAAAGTGAAACAATGTCTACACAATCATCAAAAGAGACTGCAGTAATAAAAACTATGGTAAATTTTTATTTCCAGAATTTAATCCAGAATTTCAAACATTATTATTTGTGAAAACCGTCCATATCATTATACCTTAAAGTTTCTCAAAAACATTGAGTTTTATAGTTAAATAAAGGAATTATAATATTTGGGATGAATTTAATTTGCAGAAACATGATACACCAATTGTTGACATTGTGGCTTCGACATCTTGTGCGGCAGTTGCCTCACCGTCAGTTAGTAGCAGCGATGATAGGATTTCGTTTGGAACGCCTGTAGTTTGTCGACTAGAACATGTAATTTTTATTTTGAGATTTTAAACTGTCGCTATTCATTCTTGTATGTGTTATGAATTGACGATTGAATTTACTTTTTAGGATAAGAAGAAACCAAGTTTGGAAAAATTCCGAGATGGCGTTGTGCCGTTTGAGGCTGTAGAAGAAAGTACTGGAAAACGCGGTTTCTTTAGGGCTCTTATGTTAAAGATTCGGAAAAAAAAATATAAGTGATAATACTTACAAAAAAAATGAAAGATTTTAGGTTTTATCATTTTTCGTCCCGTTTCAAATATCTGTTGCTATCTTAAATTTCATATTTCTTTGTTTTCTTTCTCAAACTTATTCAGTATCAGTTAGTAGAAATATATTAATACGGGTATTGATATCATTTTTTTTGTTATAGATTGAAAGTATACATTTGTTATTATTTTTGTAACATTTTGATTGTGATAAGTGCATTTTATGCGAATTTTCGTGTAAATTTACCTCTTCATATGCTATTTTTCTAAAATTTAGCGAATGTCTGTATTTATAAATAACACATATGCAGAGTCGGGAGGGTTTACTTGAAATTGGATTTCAGGTATTAGTTATTGAAAAAGAAGTGCGATGCGTTTTGGAATTTTAAAAAATGGAAGTTTTTGATCATGATTTTTTATCTTCACTAAAGTTCATCAAATATGAAAGATGAATATGGATATATATGATGGAGAAATAAAACTCAGTTTCTCATTTTGCAAAAAAAGTATTTAGCTATCGAAGAGAAAAAAAAGTTGTTCCGTTAGATCATATTTCGAATTAGATCAGACTAGAAGATAATCTTTCGGAATAAGAAAGAATAAAGAAAGAATTGAACTTAATTAAATTTCGGGAAAAATTAGCGAAGGTGCAAGGTAAAACTGGAAAATTTTCTCACTTTCTGGGGATGGTTCGAGGACTCTCTTTAAATTATTTTTGCTAGAATACATTCCTAAGTTCTGGTGTCAGTTTGCGTTTTGTTCTGAAGGCATCGAAAAAGTAAATTCAGAAGCGAGTATTAGGTTGTGCTCTCTGATGTATTCGCGATGGCTTGTTTGACGAATTGAAATGGAAATAGGAAAGGAACTTAGTAATATTATTGTCAATCTGTTTGCGCCTGCTAATCGCTTAGTCTGTTATTATCAATATAACGATGATAAATATTTACTTCATATCATAATCAATAATAACGGTGTGAATGTTTACGTCATATCATTATCAATAATGGTGATAAATGTTTACGTCATATGCAACTTGTTTCATAGGCACTTATTGTTTCGAAATGTCGTATAAACAAAAGTTGTATAAATAAAAGTTGAAGATGTGGTAGACAGCATTTTGTGATGAGCAGTTGCTTTTAGTTTTAAATTCATTTACTCAGGTTGGAGAAATGATGCGCTTTCATTTTTTGAAATTAGTGTGCTACAGGAAAGAAGTGTTGACATGGATATTGATGCACATGCTTTTTTGGTGGATGAGACATCATCGGATGATTCGGATGAAATTGCCGTGTTTGATAGTCGAGATCTGAGCCTTTTAAGTAATGAAAGAAAAGCATTGTAAGTTTTCTTTATCATGAGTATCGAAAATGCTGAAGGGAATATGTCTTTTTTTTCACTGTTCAAGAGATATCGAGATTTAAATTTGGTACGAAAATGTAAATTTTAGGAGAATTTGACAAGCACTTGCAATTGCTCGGATCGTATGCTTTAAAGCTCTATTCTAGATCAGAATTTTATCTATTTTATTATTAACGTTACAATACACAGCATTTCAAGTTCACATGTACTTAAGACTTTTATGTTACATGATTCAAATCGCATTGACATTAAACTCATCTGCATTGAGACGAAAGAAATACCAGTAACCAGTACAATTATTTTCAGATGTGAGGATAGAATGTGTAATTTATATAAAACATTTCGTTACAACGGTCCCGAATATAAAACACGAAGAACTATTTATGGATTTACAACATTAGACACTGATTTTTTTGATCATATCCAGGAGAAAGTTAGTTTTTATTATGATTATCTCGATTTGCGATAGTCATGGTGTTTGTTATTTATTCAAGATTTTTTTGTAAAGATTTTTTTTTAATTTATTAGTAATCTTGACATTTGGTTTCTAATGTTAATTTTTGTCCTCATCTTCTGCTTAATTCTAGATCTCTATTGATTTCAATCAGGAAGAGATTTCCAAAGCTGTCATTGCATTTCATGTTGATAAAATGGGAATCAGAGAAGGCGCCGCTAAAATGGAGATATCGGTATTCGATTTCATTGTCCTTTTAATGGATCATGTTTGGAAAGGTATAAGATTTTCTACTATTCTTATTCGATTTGTTCGGTTTTCCCATAGCTTTCGATTTACCAGTAACAAATACATTTTAAAAACTAGTAAATTTAATTCTTGATACAAATTATCGATTTTGCCTATTATTTTCTTGTACTTAATTATTCAATTTGATCCTTTCTCTAGATAATGACTTCCGAAAATACAGTTTTCACTTTATTCCATCTTCATAAGCCCATATTTCAATCATTTTTCAGTCACATATTGTGTATAATTTAAAGGAAACCGATTGCAGAACGTGATAAGACAATCGGAAATTACAGTATATCTCGAATTGCTGGCTACGTTGGTGTGGATCGCGCTCATATGCTTATTCTTGGCAGTTTGATAAACAATAACATTGCTTTAACTCCATCAGAAATAGCTACTGTAAATTATAGTAAATAATGATGAATTAATATGTTTTAGCAATATCTTGAACTATATATATATATATATATATATATATATATATATATATATCGATTTTATTTTTCTTTTTATTCATTATTTATTCTTATTCTCTTACTGATTATTTATAATTACTATATATTGAAGTTTAATCCATTATTGTCAGCAAACTTCAAATCTTTCAGAAAACTCTTTCTGAGCCAATCGAAGTAATTGTAATGTTGACGATGTTACTGGCACAAATGTATAATTGGCCTGTTGCGGAGGATTTCAGTCAGAATTGGAAAAATGTCAGTTTTTAGTAAGTCTATTACAGTGAAGATAATTCATGAAGTTTAAGTTAGAATCATTATGTCTTTTCAACATTATTTACCAAAATATAGTTTGATGTTAGGAGCATTTGAAGTGAAGTAATATGCCAGAATCAGAAATGCTGGAGAGCTTAACAACTTTGTGAATGCATTTCGATAATATCAAAAGTAAAATATATTATGGTCTTGGTAATTTTCATTAACAAAGTTAGATTTCAAGAACACATAACTTAATTTGTACACTGAAATCATTTATTCGTTTCAGATTGAAACATCTTCTATACCATCGGATGAAGAAGCCATACAATCTGTGGATGATTTTGTAACGATCGCATGTGAAGTACTGCAAGACTTCAAAAATGATCGATCATCTCCTGTCTGGTCGGATAAATTTCACCTTTTTTGTTATTCTCTTGTCTTAAATGAATATATTTAATTACTGAACATGGTAAATGATTGATATCGAACATGGCAGTCATAATAGGAACGATCGAAAAATAACTCAGCGTAAACTTTTCCATTAATTCACCACTGTATTTGGAAACTAGATATTCACTAATTTTTCTGAGGACCAGGAGTTCTTATTAGAAACAAAAAAAAGAAAAATTTGGAATTTTCATATTTTTCCTGTCGCTTTGATAATATTTTTTGATAATTTCAGCAGGTATGTGAATGATGACTGTAGCAGTGATTTAGTGATGATATCAAACGAACTGACACAATACGCCAATAATCTGCTCAATGAATTGGTAGAGTAAATTTTTTTCTCAAAAATTTTTTTTGTAATGATAACAATAAGAGGTGCGATGATAAGAACGAATGTTTCATCCTTATGATTGTAATGCTTTAGTGAACATGTGAAATGAAATAAGTAGGTTAATCTCTTCATTTTTCATAATTATCATAATTACTTTATTACAATAAGAATTGCTAGTGAAACTGGAGATAAAATGATTTGACGGTTGATAGATGAATCTTTGATTAAAGCATGATCACGCTTATACTTTTTATTTACTAACTAATCATTAAGCTTGGTTGTATAATTTTAATGGTAATAGTATTTAAATTGGAACGCTCTTATTTGAAAATTGTTCCAGTTTCGTAAATTAATCTAAAAATAGATATTTCCAGTTTCATGTTACCGACAAGAAACTTTAATAGAAATTTTGCAGCACAATTTCTCCTCATCAAATGAAAGTGTATCACAGGCAAGTTCTTCATCTCGAAATTTGATAAATCAAGCAGAAATGTTGGCGAAGGAGCAGCGTGCAAATATAACGAAAGAATCGATAATGGATTCGCAGAAAAATGACCGAAATTTTCCAGTGAGTTTAACTCATTTCCTTCTTTGTCTACAAGTTTTAGTTTTATTTCATAGATTTCAATTTAATTTGGTAGGTTTTTGCTTTTTAATATCTTTCAAGATATCTTTATTCAAAATAATGGGATTATTATTTTTATGTGAACTATAGATATCATTTAATCAATTGTAAAGAAAAAAGTTTTCTTTTCATATAGTATTTATCGAAAGAATCAGTATTAAAAAAGAATCAAAGATCAGTAGAAATAAGTTAATTATTTTTTGCTCATTATTTGAAAATGGATTTGTTTGTTTCGCACCACTGACTTTTGATTATGATTAAATTTTTATGCGGCGGAATGAAATTTGTTGTATAAGATTCTAGAATTGATTTTAGGCCATAAGTAATGAAGAAATCAGCGTTGTCAATGTGACTCATAATGAACATGTGCAGAGAAATTATATCGTTATCAATGATCCCGTCAATATTAGTGATATTCCAAACGGTTGTTTTTGTTTAGCTCGTCAGCAGAAGGCATATAATTTCGTTCGTTGCCAAATTGTTGAGAAGGTAGAATTCTGCACTTAATGAATTAGAAGTGGATTATTTTATTAAATAATTATGTAAATGTCTAATGAACTCATTTAAACTTAATTATTATTTTGTAATCAATATAATTGTTGCCATTAATTTTTGTCGTAACTGGCTTCTACTATATCGGTAACTGTCTTTTTAGCAATTAATTGTTAATAGGTTACAATAGGATACTGCTTGTTTGCTATGACTCCAGTTTTTGTAGTTTTGATTTCAATGTTTAGAAATTAATTTTCACGTAGCTGCAATTTCAGATCTCTCCACGTGAATACAACGTGCTGTTTGGTGATGGTAATGAGGAAATAATTGATATTTCACGTATTGCACGTAAAGTTGAAGGTCGTTTACATATATGGGAAGGGGTGCGCGTATGTGCTTTATATGAACCAAAGTAATTCCTGTTTTTTCAATTCAAAATTAATTGTTCACTTATTTCGAATTAGAATTTTTTCCTTAAAGTAATCTTATTTTCAGACTTCGATTTGAGCGATATCGGAAAGCATTTTATTCAGGAATAGTAGGTGTGGGACCACATGGATCCTCGCAAAATGAAATGCTGGTAATGAGGATAAAATTCCTAGAAATTGAATTTTCTGCATTTTTAGTTATCTCTGAAGTCATTCTATTATTTTTTCCAGATATTTTTTGATAATGGTATTGATAGTTTCGTTCACGAACGTACAGTTTATATTCTTGCAGAACAGAAATATAGATTTCACAATTTCAAAGAAGTAAGTTTTTATTAAGAAGGGAGGAATTAATTGTTTTGATAAAATTTTTCATTTATGTTATGTAAGTTAATAAAACTAAGTTAAGTAGGTTAATTTTATTTGGATACATTTCTATTTAATGATATATATTATGAAACGATGATTATTTTGAATTTGTAACAAATCAGCCTTAAATATTCCATATTGTTAGATTGAACATGATGTTTTGATAGCTGATAGACTGACCCTTTTTTAAAACGATGTGGTGAGAAGTCATGTACAACTGTGTCTGCATTTAGTAACATTTGCATTGATATATAAGTGCTCTAATGACTAGGCACTTGTGATATCGGATAAAATTGGCTAATTTTATAAATTTTTGCTCAGCTTTTAATCTTAGAA
The DNA here is from genome assembly GCA_000499405.2 of Onchocerca volvulus. Lineage (NCBI taxonomy): Eukaryota > Metazoa > Nematoda > Chromadorea > Rhabditida > Onchocercidae > Onchocerca > Onchocerca volvulus. The sequence continues at coordinate 5,505,116 of HG738139.1, read as the reverse complement.
TTAGGGTTTTATTCAAATGTATGATGAATTGAAGTAAACAGTAATTTTTATAGGAAATAGATCGTTGCAGTAATTGGTGTCTAGTACCACAGTTCCGACAAAAATTTGTCAAACATTATTTAAAGAATTTTCCGGATTGGCCACTTGTGCCGATGAAGCGTAAAGAAAACACACAGCGTGTAAATGTAAGATCATTAATTTATATATGAACATTAAGTTTGACCGCTATTCATTTATAAAATAGTAAAAATTGCTCTAAAAAAAAATCTTTTTTCTGCATCGAAGATTTTTTCTTCATGAAAACTTTAATCACTTAGAGACGGTCCTAGGAAAGCCGTTTTCTGAAACTTAGGGAAATTAAGCAAAACAAGTGTCTGATTTATTTTAGGATCAAGATAAATATTGCTTACAGATTCTCCGAGAGGGTAAACCTCATTCTGCATATGTTTTGAGAACTGAAAGGCAGTTCGCATTATTGCGTTTTCCAATTCGTAGCAAATACGGTGCAGATTGTGTGATGACTCCGTGCAGTCGTCATTGTCACATAGATGAATGGATTTATCGTGGTTCGGAAAGATTAGAAGCAATCCGTCAAACAATTGATGTAACTTTAAGTCATTATAAAATTTCTAAATTTTTTCGAAACTTTTTAACAAAGTTTGAAAATTACCAGTATGTCAAATTATATAATTTAATAAATTATTTAGATATTTTATATTTCTAGAGGTTGGAAAAGATCGAGCAACAGGAGAAAACTGGATTTTCAGCGGTTCCAATACGTTCCAGACGGGAAGCACGATTAGCTCACAATTTGGAATATACACTTCCATTACCCAGACAAATTATTTCAAATATGAATTTAAGGTTTGAAAATTAGAGACTTTATTGAAGAAATAAAGAAATTAAAATAAGCTTGCATTATCTCTTTAGAAATAGAGCTGGAACTTTGTGGAGTTTTTCTGTCTTTATCATTCCGCTATTATTATTGTTGTAAAAGCATTTTTTTTTCCTAAAGCTTATTATTATTTTTAGCGAGGAAGTGGATCTTTGTCCACGTGGTCGAGCTTTACTGAGTGACAATGAACCGGTAATAGATATTAATTGTTAATTTTTCATATAACTTTTTTTTGTTCTCACAGTCCATTTTTTTTCTCTTATAATCATTTTTAAAACTTTCCGATAAAATCTTGGTTTCTCTTTTTTTTTTTTTTTCAGAATTATCCTAGGCGTCAAACAGCTCGAAAAGGAGGAATATTAACCATGCAGTATGAGAATGATTATCAATATCAAGATTACTCAGTTATTGAAGGACGAGTATCTAGTCTGCGCAAAGAGGTCTGCAATAATTAAATTTATTTAAATGACTCCAATTTAAATCGATTGAAGGAATGAAATATTTTAAAGTTTATATATGAAACATTAATCCAGAAAATACATTTATTTTCAAAAATCGATCTCAAATTATATAATTTTTCCCAAATTCAAATGCATTCTTTTCTTTATGCAGAAGAATCTTATTGTACAAGATATACCGGAATGGAGTAACTTGCAACAAGTCATTCATTCGCGCTGTACGATCAACTGTTTACAATGTCTAGATAAGGATCCATTTGATAAAGAATTTTGCGGCTATTCACCTTATATGATTCCTTTACTGATAGGTTGGTCGCGTGAGGTAACTGCTGCATTATTTTCGAATTTTATTTTAAAACAAAGTGTCATTCAGTCTTGTTCTTATGACTTACAACGAGCAAAATTTGGAAAAATATATCAAAGATAAGAAAGCTTAAGATGTTATTTCGGTTTTTATGTATGTTTTAAAAAATTATTAATTTTGAAATTAAAATTTTCTCGAATGTTCTGAGAATATTGTTAAATATATTTCAAAAAAAAAAAAAGAAAAAAAATTTATTTTCTTGCAGATTGTAACATTCACGAAAAAGGCTAAAGTAGCCCATAATCGTAAAGCGATTAGTTCAGCTGTGGTTTATCGTACACCGTGTGGAATCTCTATCTACAGATTGGATCAGATAACAAAATATTTGAAGGTATGGTTTTTCTTGATGCTATAAAGTTGCTACATCAGTATTATTTTTTTAATGAATCGATCTTGACCTGCTGCTAGATATCGCTAAAGATTCTAGTTAATGCGATTTTTTTCTTTATCTACAATGATTAGCTTATAATGAAAATAAAGCTGTTTAAATGAGTTAAGAAAAGTGATGAAATCCGTGCACGTTGAAGTAACTAAGATTTCAAAATTTAATTTATTTAAGAGATTTTTTTTTTTTTATGGGTTTTTAGGATACATCTAGCCGCCTAACAATCGACCTGTTCACATTTGATCGAACAGTTCGTCCGAATGTAATTTATCGAACATCGGTTAAAGCTAAACTAATGGATGATTTCACGAATGGTTGTGAGGCTATCCCAATTTCTGTTTATAATGAAATTGATGATGAATTACCACCAAAAGTAAACTTTCGCTTTCTATTTTAATTTCAGTGAAATGAATCTTGCTACCTATAATTTCCTCGGAAGTCTCTATCTCTTTCTTTTTTAAATCTTATTGAAATCATGTTTAGAGCACAATTACTTTATTAATGTGAAAAAACTTTACATTCTTACTTTCCTAAATTATGTCTGGAAGAACAATATTACTTGAATTTTCGATGATTTTCGTCTTTTGTTTCCTTTAGATATTAAAATTCTCATGATTTCAAATGTTTGATATGTCCAATTTTTTTTTTTTTTTTTTACAGATTGAATATGAATCACGACGATATCCGTATGATAAGGAAACAGATGTATCATCCATATCATTTGATTTTTGCAGCGGATGTACCTGCATTGGTCGGTATTTTGTAATTTGTTTTTTTTTCTAAACGTTTCAAAAATTTTACATTATGAAAAAGGAACTTCAAACAATGATGATTTTGAACTCCATGAAAAGTTTCGCAATTTTTTTTTTTTTTTTTTAATAGATGATTGTGCGGATGAGACTCGATGTGAATGTCGTTTATTAACCCGCGCGGAAGTATTACGTTTGGATAAAAGTCTTCAACCTTCATTTGCTCAAGGATATATGTGAATTTTTTTAAAAAAGAAAACCATTTTATTTTAAGATTAATTTTATAAAATTGCGTTAATTTTTGAGATTTCATTTTATTTTGTATTTCTGAAATCAGCATAAGTCTTAATTCATTTTGCGAAATATTGCTTTGTACTCCTTTTTTAAGAAACTTATCAAATTTTTAAGAAGAAGTTATTATCATTTGGTTTTATTGATTGGAATGATTAGCTCTTGCTGCCATAAGCATTTTACTATTAAACTATAAAATTAGCATGTAAATTAATTTAACGAGGATTTTTTTAGGTATCGTAATTTATCACTTGGAGGCAACGATGAATCATACTTGTCAGGTTTATATGAATGTAATGAGAAGTGTAGATGCAGTCGAAGTAACTGTCATAATCGAGTGGTGCAACAACAAATGAAAATTCCGCTTGAGGTTTTTCTCTTATTTGTTATGTTGATTGGAGGCAAATGCCAGTTATATTATTTTTAACTATGATATTCAAGATTTCATAACCCGGCTTAAGCAAATATTTCACTATTGATTGTGGTTACCAAAGAGATTCTTGTAACTTCACCAAGATCTATAGGAATCTGTGTTGTGACGAATTTTAGATTGAAAGTCTTAGAAAGATTTCGACTTTATTGATATGCACATATTAGTTGTACTTATGTTTAACGACCAAAAGAATTAATAAACACTGAGAAAGATAATCCGTTGATACAAGAGAGCGAATTTCCGTGCCAAATTATCGTATCCCGAAAATCGAGAAACTTTTGTTTCGTAATTGTCATGGAGCGGAAAATGCTTTTTTGTTTCATGGAGCGGAAAATGCTTTTTTGTTTGTTGGTTGTATTAATCTCAGATTCCGTACATTTGTACCAAATTGGGGCGAAATTCAATATCAATGATCTCTACACAATCAAGTCTTCGAGCGGATCTTGATTTCGTTTTGAAAGATTTCAGAAAATAAAATAAAGCTACTTAAAATCAGGAATAGTGGTTAAATAGTCAATGATAAACTCAATTCAGATAGAATCGGTTGCTTCTTACTAGTGTGTGATTAGTCAGTTTGATCATTTGTCAGGGCAGTAGTCCCTACTCCTCTTCATTAATTTATTTTTGTTTAAAATATATCTCAGATGGGTTACTTCGAGTTGCATTTCGGTATATGTACGATTGTTAAACTAATTTCTATCGCAATTCTGTACTGCTGAATCATTGAAAGCTTATATTATTCAATGCTACTTCAGAAACTATGAAAGTGCAATTTATTTGAAATTAAATTCAGTTCCTTGAAACATTTTTATTGTTGCCTTAACAATCCAAAACTAAATTTAAGTTTACGAAGCATACAGAAGCAATAATTAGATTGAAAAAAAAAACAGTCACAAAGATCGCAAAGTGAAAGTGAAATTCCTACTAGTTCTAATCCAAATCAACCATATTTATGGTAGAAAATTCTTCGAAAATATGAGAATTTTTGGGAAGTTATGGTTTGCCGAGTTTTCATCATTTACTTCTCGGTTTCAGCTGTTTTGAATTTGATTCTTTTTGCAGTTGTTTAAAACAGAAAAAATGGGTTGGGGTGTTCGATCGATGATTGATATTCCAGCCGGTGTTTTTTTATCTACTTATGCTGGTGCTATTCTTACAGACAGCCAAGCGGAAAGAGAAGGCAAAGCGGTAGGTCTTTATTGGAAATTCTCTCATGTTTCTCGTCTTTATATACTAATTAGTAGAACAATTGTTACATTTCGGTATTTTGTAGTAAACGTTCAAGATGCTTGCTAACAATTTTTTTAGATCTGTAGTTATCGTTAGAGCATTTTTTACTGGCGGAAGCATCAATGAAACATATAAATCATATAAGTTAGAGTTTGTAAAAGATTTTGGAAGTTTGAAAACTCGTTCTTTCTATACTATATAAATAAATATTTGTAGTTTGGTGATGAATATTTTGCTGATGTGAATTTGGTAGATAACGTTGAAAAAGAAAAACATAATGCTGGTGTTGATTTGGGAGATTCGAATGACGGTTATTATTCAGATGAAGAAATTAATTGTGGTAAGATTCAATATTTTAAATTTGCTTTTAGGAATGGATTATGAGAGAATGTTTAAAAAGCTATTAAATTGTTTTCTTGAGGTGGACCTGTTTTATCATCCGAAGGTGAATTGATTGCAGTTGATGAAGATGCATCTGAGGAAGATGACGATTATGATAGGTCAGGAAATGGATTATTTTCTCATTGTTTTTGTTGAATGATCTCACTGTTGTCTGCAGGCATTATTGAAATCTGAAATTTTCAAAGTTCTGAATTACAATCTTTTTCATCATAAATTGGATATTCCAGTGGACAAGATTCGTCATTTTCGTCAGAAGAAAGTCATTCCGAGAAGAAAACTGTCAGAACGCAAAAACGTCGAAAACTTGTACATGGCGGTAGTGAAGAACAACAGGACTCTTCAATGGGGGAATCATCAGTAAATTTCATTGGCTTTCTGTTAAAAAATTTTATGCAAAACGATTTATTGTTTTTGGTTCGAATTTTTAAATTTCTATGAATTGTTTGCAGAGAAAGAATGAGTTAGCAGCAGCAGATCTAGATTATGCGCGTTCGTCCCTTGTCATGACGGAATCAGATGTGTTTGCGGATGGAACGAAATCAGACGATGTTGATATGCCGGCAATTGAACCAGCGGGTGATTCATCCTTTTTTGTTAGCATCAATAACTTTCAGTAGATTCAGTACTTCCAAATAAAAAACGGTAAAATTAATTCCAATTTCAAGTTTCGAAATTCATTTTTCCAAAAGTTTCGATGATTTTTTCCTTTCTAAAATTTCGAATTAGGTCCACCGGAAGGTCGTTTCGATATGATCAAATACATCGAGAACATGGAACTTCCATCACTGTACACAATTGATGCTAAGAAAAAAGGTAACATTGGACGATTTTTCAATCACAGCTGTCAACCCAATATTCGCGCCCAGTTAGTATATGTTGATACTCACGATTTTCGTTTGCCATGGATTGCATTTTTCACGACAACAAAGATCTCTGCGGGTTCGGTATGTTTCATCTAATTATTTAAATTCTGGTTTTTCATGGATGAGATTGCTTCCACAGTTTTTAATTTTCATGATAGCGCTTGATAATAAATTTGCTAATTTTTCTCGATTACTCGTGTTCTTGTACGTAATGAATGAATTATCATTTATTTCCAGTGTTTTTAACTAATTAAAACCTAATTTAATATTTGCAGTAGTGGAATTTTAATCAAAAATAGAATGACAGTTTCACATAAGTTGAAACTGCTCTTTCATACCTTCATTTTTAGGAACTATTTTGGGATTATGGTTATTCTGAAGGTACTGTAGATGGAAAGAAGCTCGAATGCTTTTGCGGATCACGTTTTTGTCGCAAGCGACTTCTCTAAGCTCTTTGCTATTTGATAAATGATATTCCCGATTCCTTTCCAAGCTTTTGTTGATCTCAGGAAATTCGAACTCAAAGTTCTAGATTTTGTTGAATTCTTGATGGGAATAAATGGTTTCGTGCTCTGTATTGAATTTATTATATTAGATTATCCTCAGGATTCTGCTTCAATAAATTGGATATCATTTTGAAACACATAAAATCGCATCTTTTTTTCAAAGTTTGTCTTGAAGATTAGTGCCGTTAACAAATTTTTCCTGGTTAAGGAAAAAAAAATTGATCGGATTTCTAAGAAAAGACAAATAATCTTCCTAGATCGGTTTTTAAGTATCGCTTTTCAATATATTCTTATTGTTTTTAAACTTAAATTTTCTGCATTTTATCAGTAATAGTTCGGAATTCTTTATCTGCAAATTCCAATAAAAAATTATAGTAAAGTGATTTATTTTCTAAGTGAACTATACTCTGTTCGGAATTAAAATATTTAACATAATACAAAAAACGAATCCTATTGCGAGAATCCAAATTTTTTAACATTCGAAATTTCCAGTTTTTTCGTTTCCTATTTTTCAGTCTCGAAATTTTATAAATTTTTTTTTTTATCTGAAAATTTCAAGATACAGAATGACCAAATTTTAGCAGAAAATTAATGAATTTTTATAGAATAAGCGGAAAATTATTATGTTGAAGAAATTGACGGGAATGAGCAATCTCGGGATTCTTGTAGATTAGTTTAACGTCTTGTACCATCTTCGAAGAAGACACCACCATCCAAAGCACAGTATTTTGGGCAAATACCACGTTCGCCTTGCGGTCCGGGGTGTCCTGGTGGTCCTTCTTGTCCATCTTCACCTGGTTGACCTGGTTGGCCTGGTGGTCCTGGTGGTCCCTGCATTCCCTGTGGGCCCTCCGATCCTGGACGTCCTGCCGGTCCCTGATCACCGGGCAATCCTGGTGGTCCCTACAACGATTGCTTTGCATGATCATAAATGAGATTCAAATTTGATAATCAGATTTTTCTGGACTAGAAAATTTCATTGAAAAATTGATGGAAACTTAATGATACTTACGGTTTCACCAGGCGCTCCTGGATCACCGGGTGTTGCTGGTGAACTCATGGCTGGTCGTCCCGGATCTCCTCGTGGACCATCACGTCCTGGCTCTCCTGGAGGTCCAGGCGGTCCTGGAGGACCTTGTGGTCCTGGTGGTCCATCATTACCATTTCGACCTGGATATCCAGGTGGACCAGCATTTCCTGAAATTAGCTTTGAAGCTAAGACAAATATATTTGAAGTGTCGGTCTTTGCAATACAAGTTTCTGTATACCCAAATTAGAGCTAAATCAAATTAAATGTTTAATTGAAGTCAAGAAAGAGCAAGATGAAACCTTGGTCGCCTGGTGGTCCTGGTGGTCCCGGTTCACCTGGTGGACATGCTAAACATGGTGGTTCGATAGCTTCTTCGCAAATTCTAAAATAGATAATCTTTGATCATTTGGCATCGACAATGAAAATATGCCCTTGAACATATATTTTTGAGATGTTTTGATATCAATATTTTAGAGCGGAGAAGAATGAAACTGAATAAAAAAAAAAGCTAACGCTGGAGGTCTTCCAGGAAATCCTGGTGATCCGGGTGCACCTGGACGTCCAGGAATACCGTGTTTGCCTGGAGGACCGTCTGGGCCTGGAAGTCCTGGTAAGCAACAACCTAGAAATAATGAAATTATCACTCTATTAATAAATATATTTTTTTCGGCAGATAGTCCACAGTTTTGAAAATTTGAACTCAAAATTTTAAGAAGTGATATTTCCTACTAAATTTGGAACTAGAAAGTATGGGGATTAAAATTACAGTTAGATTCAAAATATTGGAAACTTTCAGCATTAAAAAAATATAAATTCTTCAAATTCAAATTGACCTTCACAATAACTGCTTTGTCTTTTAGCGCGACTAGTAATTACGGTTTTATTATGTAGAACTTTTTGAAATACCGGTGTTCCACCTCGAGGTCCTGCTCGGTATTCATTCACTTCCATCATCACATCGCGGGCTGATAACTACAAAAATAGATTTCAGTTTTTTTTTTTTTTTTAAATCGAAATTATCCGCAATCATTCTAGCTTATTAAAAATTTATTCTTGTTTGTCATTTCATAAAAATTTAATTTCCGCTTTTATTTCTGGTAAAACATAATAACCTGAGAATTTATTTGATTTTACTGATAAATGCGTGAAAAGACAAACGATTGTGTCCATCAATTAATTCGGTTTTCAGCAAAGAATTTATATCGATGGAATGTTTTGATCGGGCAAGTGCTTAAATCAAACAATCTAAATTAGCAATGAATTCCTTCTCTACATTATGGTTTCTACAGAAGAATTCGTTTTTTGTGGTGCTACAAATACTATTACCATCAAACAAATTTTGATTAATTTGTAGTACATTTTACACAAATAATGCTTTCCAGAAAATGAAAATACTACTGAATTTATACATATATATTTCGCAAAGTAATACATCCATGTTCTTTTTTTTTTTTTTTTTGATCTTTTACAAAAGATCGTTAATTAATTTATAATTATAAAATGAAACGAAACGCTAGTCTCGGTAGTGTCTTGAAAAATACTGTACCATTACTGTAATATCCAACTGTTTACTAATTCATAGCTGTGAAATTAGGACGCATAAAATGGATGCTTATTGAACTTATACTCATTTCCATACATGCGATGTGGAGTTAAATTTCTTTTTATTATAGATTAAGGCCTGAATTCATCACCATTCCATCTATCGCTTTCTTTATGATGGTCCTACTGTATTTCCCATTAAATCATCAAATATTTAGCATTAGTTAGACAAATATTTAGTATTAATTTTTTCGCATAAAGTTGGAACTTTGATTCGCTTTCATATTTCTTTTCCTCGGAAAGTATTAAAGCTAGCCTTTTCAACTATCACTACATTTATTCTTAGATGTAAACAATTATCTGATTGATAAGATATTTAGATATCTACGCGTGATTAAATCATTCACATCATTATCCACTGCTTTTATTTACGAATTGCGAAGCATTGGTATTTGCATTTAACGTATGAATCGGAACAAAGACGCTTTGATTCAAATGTAATTAACAATGGATGCAAGTGATAATTAATGAAAATTACTATTGATCAGAGAAACTGGTTATCACTAATCCGATCAGTTTTCTTCATTTAGAAGAGAAGGATCCATTTTTCTTATGTGTCAATCATTATAACTACATCATTTCCTAAAAGTCATGTTTATCCGTTTTTATCTATCTGGATATGTCATTTTCTTAAAACATATTTCGATGTTTTCATTGAGCGACGATTTGAATCACTCATTTCAACACTTCACACAACTAATCTCCTTTTGTCATTTATTGATAAAAAAGGCTTCTTTGTCGAATTTTAAGTAACAAACGGCATTTCTACAATAGATGTTGGAAGACACTTAACAGAAACAAATTAGCAAGGCGTGCTTCTTAAAAGAATTACTGTCAGAAACATTTGGTGTGTTCTTTGGATATCTAAAAATCTGTCAAAGAAGAATATCGCAAAAAAAAGAATCAACCATATGGATCATTTTTCTTGAAGATATTATCTTGCCTTCTTCGGTGGAAAGGAAGAGAGATTAATGAAGGAGAAAATACAAAGAATGATAATCTGGAAAAAGTCATACATAAGCGGAAGAAACAAATGAGGAAGAATGCAAAATGATGGAAAATGATTTTGAAAGCATATAGTAAAGCAGACGAAAGTATATTATTCCCAGAATTTGAATTACTCAATTTCAGAAATCACCAGACAATTATCAGCCATTAAAAAGCTATTATAGATTTCTTAACCTGAAGATTTTAAAGTATTTTAGTCTTATAAAGATGAATTCAAACAATTTCCTATAAAAATATCAGATTATTTAGTATCAAACAATTTCAGCAACATTTTGAATAACGAAATTAGTTAAATCTTTGCTGTTTCTGAAGCATAATTTTAGAAGTGACAAGCAGAAACTATCAGGATATAGAATAGAGACCAAAGATTGTCAGGGTTTAATTTACTTAAAAGTTTTGAGCGCTGCAACTTCTGTCATTATGTAAGAAATCTCATCTCTGATGTCTCGATTTTAATCTTTCAGTATCTGAAGACTAAAATAGGGTAAATTGGAATAGAAATAGAAATTGAGAAGAATAAAACATAAAAAAACACTCAATGAATAAGTTACCTTACAAAATTCCATTTCCGATTGTACTCGCGCATGTATCGAATTGATATAATTATTAACCATTGGTAGAGTGATGAAAACGGCCAGAATTGCCACAAATGAAAATGTAACCGCCGAAAATGTCACCAATCGATAGGCTTTCTCTCGTATTTCCGATTCGATTAACATGATGGTTGCTTAGATCCAAACTTCAGATCCGAAATGACCAGCTCTGTTACTGTAAACTTATAATTTAATTGCAATTCGTTTAACAAAGCAGTCTCTGGAACACGCAAATTCATTATAATTAACCAATACCCTATAACTACTGTACTTGTATGGATGTGTTTGTGTGTGTACATGAAATGAGGACTAAATGAAAATGATAACAATTTATATATTGAAATCAAAAAGTTGATTGTCTTGCAGAAGTTGTCAGAGTTTGTTTTTTCTTTTTTTTTCTCTTTTTTTTTTTTTTTTTTCGGAGGAAGAATGAACTCCGCCCTGATGGCTTCTGAAGAGGAACAGAGGAATGAATGTGACAGGAAGGTGACAGGAAAGAAGGAAAAAAAGGAGCAGAAAATGTTCGATTATGGAACTATCAGAATATTTTACTCCTTCTCCTTCATCTCCCGCGGCAATTCTATCATCGACTACTGTCAAGAGAAGTGTACGATAATGACTACAGATAGAACCTATCTTCTATTCTACCAGTCCTTTTGTTCTGGTTACTGAAATATTCTCATTTTTCGCTGTCCACTCTATTCATCAAGATGAAATTTTCTTGACAAACAACTTCGATCATGTTTTGATTACATCAAATTATTTTTCATTTCTGCCTCCCTTTTTCTCTCTCATTCGGCCCTAAAATCCAAAGGAGAGAACGGTCATTTTTCGCCAACTTTCTGACAAGTTGGCTGATAAGAATATGAAGCAAAACTAATTTATCCCTTCCTTTTCCAACTTCTTTTCTCAAAATATTCCTATTGTCTAGTAAATAAATATTCCAGAAGCTTTGCCAAGATAACTACTTACAAGAGATGATGTGATTCAATATGTTTCTCAAGTTCCAAAACTTTCGCAACATACTAATCCTCATTTCATTGATTGATTACCAATTATCTCCAAATATTAACGACTTTATCAATTACTACTTTCAATTATTCTTATCGCTAATGAAAAAAAAAAACTTTTTACATAGGGAATAAAGTTATGCCTATTGTCAGGCAATTACTAATTAATTACTAATTATCTAAATTACAGTACTAACAGACAACTTTATTCTATAATAAAAATCAGCATGCTTAATTTTTTGCTCAGAAAGCAAAAAATATTGCCACCAGTTTGTATTCATATATGTGTTGATTCGGATGGAATTGAAAGAATGAATATCCTTTCGACAACTTTCAAAATTATTTTTAAAATTCAAATTATGTTGTTGAATTATTTGCTTCCTTTATTTGTTCCTAACATTGACAAGATGAAGAATACCGGCCAATTTGTCAAAAAACCACTTCCTGCAAGCTTGGATTATAACTGAATACTTATTATTAAAAATTGTCTAATTTTCACATTTAATATAATAAAATGTGCCATTATGAAAGTATTACATAAGCGGCAAAAAGGGTGAATTTTTCGGATTTTCTAGATGATTCGATAACAATTATTTTTTCTTCAGCAATTTTGTTTTCTAGTCCAGTGATTTCCACGATTTATAATTTTCGACGAACATTTCAGAAATCGAGTTTTTCTATGAACTGAGCTATGAAGAAAAAAGATCGCCCAGTTTTCTTTTTTTTTTTTTTTTCAATAACAATTGTTGGAAAATAAACGAGAGAACAGAATTGTCCTTTTTTTTTTTTTGGTAATTAAAACACAAATTGTTCAATTATCATCAATAGACTGCATTTTTTCTTTTTTTTTTTTTGAATTTTTCATTGTTTATCATGTCGAATACGCATAATACTTGCCAAAAGGTATAAAAAATCCGTAACAAATAGTATAAATTTTTTAATTTCTTGTAATTTTCATTTTTTTTTTCTTATTCCATAATTTCATCTTTCACTATTTTTCTTGCAAATAAAGTCCTGCATATGGATCACATTTCTGATAACTGTCGCAGTTTCATCTTCCATTCATATTGTGCCACCAAATTCGAATATTAGAATAAATAATTGCAGTATCCGAGCTTGTGAATTTCAATTTCAATCAAAATTTGATGTCATAAAACATGTAACCACTTGGGAGCTCGTTATTTTCATTTTAGTTCAATTTTGCAACTTTAAAAAATGTAAAGATGCAAATCAATGATCTCTCTTTCTTATTCAATTTCAAAAGCTTCTGTAAACCTGTAAACTATGAAATTTCAGTGAAAATATCGCAAATATTTGTCAACTTTCATCACTTTTTTTTTCAGATACACATTAGGTTTCAGAAAATACGGAAGGAATTTTGGAAAGAAAATATCACATGAAGGAGTGATTCAATGAAAAATCATTAGTTCTACAAGTTTTTTCTTTTTTTTTTCAAAACCTTTATAAATTCCTGAAATGTCTTACCTAATTTTTTTCAACTATAAAAATTTGCTAATAAAAAAAAGTATTACAATGTACGATTCTTTCGGCCACATGTTTGTTAAATAGACAGAAAATATGCTGAATAACTATGCAAATACTGAATTTAATTGAAATATAATATGCCTTGTAAGACGTGTTGTGCAAGAAGGCTGCAAACTTTGATGCGAACTATTTATTGCTGCATTTCTTCGTTTCATAACTGCCATTTTTTCTCATTTCTATTGTCATTTTTTTAATAAGAAATTTAAATTGATAGTAGAATGTTGAAAATGGTCGCACAAAGTGATAAGAAAAATTTTTGTTGCTTCGTTAGAAATTCCAAAAAATGATGACGAAGACCAGTGCACAAATAATCCTAAAACAGTTGAAAATTTTTTAATATTTTAAGAAATAGATACAAAAAATAAAGGTTCTTTTTGTTTAAAACTACAGCATAAGTACGATAATTTTAATTCAAAGAACAAAATTTTAATGAGCAATTCATAAAAAATGTAATGGAATATTGCTTACTTAATGTCGTGTTCCATCCTCAAAGAAAACACCACCATCCAAAGCACAATATTTGGGACAAATACCTCGTTCGCCAGGTGGTCCTGGTTGACCTGGCTGCCCTGGTCCACCTATCTCTCCCGGAGTACCTGGTTGTCCAGGTTGACCAGGTTGCCCACGGATACCAGGATTGCCCGGTTGTCCTGGATTTCCCGGCGGTCCAATATCACCTGGTTCTCCTGGTGGTCCCTGCAAATATTTGCGATTGAATTGATTTTGTAAACTGAAGATTTCAAACTTGGCATCATCCAAGCAAAGAATCAGTCATATACAAACTTCTATTCCAGCTGGTCCTGGATCTCCGGGCTGTGGTGGTATAGGCATAACCGAGCGACCTGGTTCACCAGGTGGTCCGTCTATACCTGGATTTCCATTGGGTCCGGGTGGTCCTGGTAATCCCGGTGATCCTGGACGACCGGGATTTCCGCTACGGCCTGGTGGTCCTGGTGGTCCAGATGATCCTAAATTTAAAAAAAGTGATCAATTTTATGAATGTAGTGTATTTGTTTTGTTAATCATATTTCATTCCTTTTTTTATATGAATGATATTGCTGAGTCTATTCACAATTTTTAAAATTGAGAACACTTACTAAATAATAATCAAAGAAAATGATGCATTCCGAATTCTTTCTAGTTTGAAACCAGTTTTTATTTAATAGTGTCAGTACGATGCACATATGCATCAATCTGTTAATAAAAACAAGGAAAAATGCCAATAATCCAATTCTTCCCAAACTATCGTGATTATTCAAATAGAAATACAGAGCATGTTATTATCTACTATTTCAATTGTTCATTATCACAATAATTATCATAAATATTATCATATATAGAAATGAATGGTGTCGTCCTTTATAAAAATGTGAAATCAAGCTTTTTGTCAATTTGTTGTTTTTCGTAAAAGAAAATATGTTGGATACATACAGAATTTCAATTTTTTTTTTTCCTGTAAAAGACTACATCTATTTGTTAGCGGAAGTTGAAGAAAAAATTAGTCAAATAAATACTACAAATAATCATTGGGAAATTCACGAATGAGAGACGACGTTAAATAGGAGCTAAAACTTTTAAAACTTTAAAGGATAGACTCATAGATAGATAGATGGGAGACGGTTCCGGTGGCACGACCGTTTCTGTTCATACATGTCTGTAAATTTAATTTGTGCATATGATGTATTACACTACTTTCAATAATTTTCACGGACAGAAGGCAATTCAAGGAGCAAGAGAAACTTGTTCTGATTCAATTTACATTTACGTGATAATATTTCGGCCGATTAATGAGTCTTTTAATTATCTTGAGCAAAATTATGGGATAATATCGAAAATTCATTTTCTAATTATGGAAGCATATAGCTATTGAATTAAGGAGATTTTTCTTAAAGTGGTAAGCTAGTTAGACAGTCTTTCCGATTTTCTAGATCACTGGTCTTCGATGACAAGTGGCAGAAATTTATGTCATAAGTAATACGAATATATATTTCCATAAAAGCAACATAAACATATAGTTTGAGTAGTTATTTCGTTTCTTTCATTTAATTTACAAAAATTTCCCAAAATTTCAAAGAAATATAAACGAACCTTTCTCTCCGACTGAACCTGGCGGTCCTTGTGGCCCTGGTGGACATGGTCTGCATGGCAATGATTCCAATTCCTCACAAATCCTAAATTTGAAGAAATAAAGAAAAATTTTGAAAAAGTAAAGGAATATCAAGATTAATAAATGCTACCAACACCGGAAGACATTTTTCTATTCACCCAGATCGCTTTCGACAGCAACATGATACTTTAAATATTATTTTACAACTCAAAATTTCACTTATAGACAAAAACATTTTCTTATGTAGTTGTCAAAGACAGTTAAAACTCAGCAATCAAAAATAAGCTACTGAAATTAGAAATATGAGCAAAAATAGTTAACCTTGGTGGTCTTCCTGGGAAGCCGGGTGCACCTGGCGGTCCTGGACGTCCTGGTAATCCTGGTTTGCCAGGTGGACCATTAGGTCCTGGTTTCCCAGGTAAACAACATGCTGAAATGAAAGCAGTAGAAATGGATGAACTGAAAAATTTAGAAACAAATTCTGATAAATCTCAGTAAGCTGAATTTTCAAAATTGTAGCAAACCTTCGCATCCAGCTTGTCGCTTAGCTCTAGTAATATTGAATGAATTTGCGATACTACCACCGACAACATGTACTGCTTCAGACGCTTCAGCCGCTTCAGATGCACGATGTTCACGTATTTCAAGCATTACTTCATGGGCTGATGTCTAAATTGAAGTTAGATTTCAGGCAATCGTAACTAAAAATTTATTATTTCAAATTCTGGTAGCTTTAGATTATTCATCTGATCCATTCTGGTGGAAGACTGAAATTTAACAAAATCCATAATTGATCAATAGATGAATGTTTTCCCTAAGTTACTTCTCGAGGACAAATTAAACATTTGTTCAGTTAGCAATGCATCCTCTGATATTCTATTTTCATAATTAGATACTATTTCCAAATAATTCGATAAAAATACAAGAAGATTAAGAAATCAATAAAGTGATCGATGCTTAAGCTTTATGTATCCCTAAGTTATCCTGCTTCCTCTGATAATTTATCATTATTGCTTCAATAATTTATCATTATTGCTTCAATAATTTATCATTATTGCTTCACCATAAATAACATTAAATATCATATCACACCTGACAATATTCCATTTCTTCGTAAACTCTTGAATTGATAGTAGTGATATAGTTGTTAACCATCGGTAATGTCACAAATATACTTAGAATGGATACTAACGAGAAGATTACAGCTGTATACGTCACAAACGTATAAACTTTTTCTCGTGCTTCAATTTCCATCTCAAATAATTGAGTATTTTACAAATTTTTGTTTAGAAATTTTACTTAAATAATTTCAAAATTATTATGGTATCAGTGATCAGTAACAAAACTACTGTAATATCTAAAATTAAAGTAAACATGAAAATGTTTAAAAGAAGATCGATGAAGTCTTCTAGAACAGAATGATTCTTTAGATATGGTATCAATTTCATATAATATTACAATTACAGTCAATTCCTGCTTTTCCAGCAACTTTTATAGCGACGTCTGCGATGTTACATGCTGTAATGTGTTCTGCAATGCAAGCCAGCAATATTTTCATCATTTTTTCTACGCACTTCCATTTTCTTCTCTTCTTGACCCGAACGTTTAACGGAATACCGGTTTTGCTTTGAGGAATAGGAACTTGTAAACAGTCCCGTTACCGCAAACATTTCTTGACGTCTCGATACCATCAGCTAACTTTGTTATATGCAATTGCTGCTGAAATTGTGAGTCTAAAAGGAAAAGGTTGGAAAATTAAAAATTGGCCAAAGACAAGAAGTCTCGAGATACGATAAGAGAAGACAACTTTGAACTAGCATAGCTGAATTACCTCGCTTCAGAAAAATATCGATACAGATCTGTTGCTTATTAGATTGGAATTATTCTTCGCTTCATAATCGTTACAATTCATATTTCTCACATTAACTTGAAGAAAGCCCAAATCTTGTTAATTTTTTTTTTTTCTTGAATACTTTTTTAAAATACATTTTTTTTTCAACAAAATAAATTTTGTCCATTTTCTTTTTTTTAATATATAAAAAAGTTTCGGAACTTTCTAAATGATTTCCCAGAAGAATAAACTGATTGACTTATTTCTTGAACAAATACAAAAGAAATTAAAAATCTAAGCTCTTCATTTTATGAAAAAGAATTTAAATTAAATGTTTCATTCTATTTATTCTTGAAATATTTCAATTCAATTTTCTTTTCTTAGTTATCGAAAGTTAATTTATGATTCCTTTACTTTACTTAAAACAATTGCTGATCACTTCATCAATGATACTGAATATCAAAGAGTAATTATTTGAAATGGATTGAAAATCGCTTTCAGCATCTATTTATTTCGAAATTCCGGATCGGATTGCTAGGAAAATCCTCGATATATCCCGCGGAGAAATCTCAGACAGGCTTACCTGATCTACCTTCACCTCATACAACATAACAGTTTCAAAAGGTTCATAGTCGTTTCGAGATTTTTGGACGTGAAACGATGGAGACTGAGATTTCCTCAGAAGTTCTGTTTCTGTCATCGGATGTCAACTTTTGTGTATTCGTTCAAATAGAGACGAAAAGCCACATCTGTTGCAGTATTCTTCATGAATTATAGATTATGCTTGAAAGATACATCAATTAAAGTAGAATTTGAGTCAGGCCGTTGTTTAACTCAGAATCAGTTCGTGGATACAGAAATCTTTTAAGGTTTCTGCTTTAGTTATCGATTTTGCGATACTGGGATGGAGCTGAATTAGGGAGGAATGATACGTCGTCTTCCGGAAGATGTTGTCAACCGTATCGCAGCCGGAGAAGTGATTGTACGAGCAGCAAATGTTATTAAAGAGTTGATTGAAAATGCATTAGATGCGGGAGCTACGGAAATCGTCATTACAGCCAAAAATGGTGGTCTCGATTTATTGAAAGTGCAGGTAATATAAGAACCGTTGAAATTTAAAATGCTATTTGTATCCGTATTTTCAGACGTTCGCCATCTCTTTTTGTTGAAAAATATTTTAAAATTTTTTATTGAAATTTAGCTTAAATGGTTTATTTTTTTGCTTTTATTTATTTTTTTCGATGGTAGTATTGATATTTTTTTCTGAAAATTTGACGAACTTTCCGCTTCTTTTTTTTTCAGGATAATGGTAAAGGAATTGCTAAAGATGATTTACCAATTGTTTGTGAGCGTTTTACAACATCGAAACTAAAGAAATATGAAGATTTGGAAAGTATGAGCACATTTGGATTCAGAGGTGAAGCATTGGCATCCATAAGTTATGTGGCTAAAGTGACGATTATTTCGAAAACTTCGGATTCACACTGTGCTTATGTTGGTCGTTATACAGGTATTGTTCACTTTGTAGCGGGTGTTTACTATCGAATAATTGAGGGTCATCATTAAATTGAACAAAAGATGCTGAAAATAATTCCCGTAACATTCTCACACTTTCCGTTTTTCCTTATAGGAAAGGTTGTCATCTCTTGTCAGATTCCATTATTAAGAAGTTAAAGAAAAAAAAATCTAATGTAAATTTCTTTCACAGTCTCAATTTTGATTATTCACTGTTAAAAGCTACATTTTAAAGACAAAGCGCGAGATTGATCCAAAAGTATTGGTATAATTTAATGAATAAAATTGTGATCCACACTGTTATAGATAGCCAGCTGCAAGGTGATATAAAACCATCAGCTGGTCTTAATGGTACCACGATAACTGCTGAAGATCTATTTTACAATTGTCCATCTCGTCGTCGCGCACTTAAATATCCTGCTGACGAAATGAATCGTATTGCTGATGTTGTCGTACGATATGCTGTTCATAATCCGTGAGTATAGTGCGTTTATAACACTGGAGTCTTTTTATTCGTTATAAATTTTGATAGAATTTTATCCAGAATCATTCATTAATTTCAGTTCTGTATCATTTACATTACGACGCTGTGGCAGTGGGAGTGATTTTCGAACGGCTGGTACGAATGATCTTTGTAAAACGATATCTTCATTACTTGGCGGAAAGTTTTCAAAAGTAGTCCTTTTCAAATTAGAAGCGAAAATTTCTGTCTGGGATCATTTTATGTTTCACCACAACAATTATAAGACAAAAATTTGGTTTGCATATTGTTTTAGGATCTCGTCTTGCTAAGTCATAGTGATTCAGCGTTACATTTCACTTTAAGTGGCTGTTTAGTACGACCCACCGCTTCATGTACTGCTGAGAATCTTCAAAATCGGCAGGTAATTCGTATTATTTTTCATGTTTCTATTTATAACTATGTATAAAAAGGGGAATTGTAAGCCTATCGAAAGACAGCAGTTAAGATATTCAAGATAACTACCAGCAAATGCAATCATCAAATATTTGAGTTTTTGGAAAATTATTTTTCCGCGTAACTTACAAAGCACTTAAATAGAGCAAACGTTTTCCAGAATCGTCAGAAAATTTTTTATTTGTTCATCAATGGTCGTAGTGTCGAATGTAACGCGCTTAAACAAGCACTGGATGTTGTTTTTGCCGCTCAAAATACTATGTCGCCTTTTGTTATGATTTCTTTGCAGGTATTTCGAATTAAATTTTTAATGTTTTACGAATATGAAATAGTCATCAATAGCAAAAAATCTGAGAAGCAATATTTGTGTTATCAACTCATGTTATCAACCTCATACTTGTTATTAATCAATCATATTATCCTCATTTGAAAGTTCAGTGAGTGATTGACTGATGAAAGTTTTTTTTTGACATTTTATAAGATTTACTGGTCATAAATGAATGAATTTTGAACTATTAATGAATTGATTAATTTCCATTCATAGATTGAACCGAAACGTGTCGATGTTAATGTGCATCCGACCAAATCTGTCGTTTATTTTCTGGAACAGGATAGCATCATCAGTTCTATTCAAGATGTTAGTTTCTTATTTGGTTCTGCTTTCGAAATTTCATTTAAATTATAATATGCAGTGTACTGCAGAGTTTGCAAAAATCCTTTGTTTTTTGAAGTTTATTTCGGGATTATTATATTAATTATATATTTCTCAGTATGTGGAAAATTTGATACTAAGTTCGGCTGGCAGTTGTGATGTATGTCCGAAATTTTCATTGATGGTCGATAGTACTGATAGCAGTTCATCAAAATCAGTTAATATGTTAAATAGTTCAAGTACAAAGAAGAAGCAGTTAATGATGCTTGTCCCAGAATCACTTGGTGGACCACCACCTTCTCCGAACACAAAATCGCCAAAAGTTTATCCCCACCAGGTTTCATAACTATAAATTTTAATTCCACTTCGGTGACAAAATTTATTCATTAATAATTTTACATATATTAAGTTTATATAATTTAAAAGCAGGAATAACTTTTGAATTTTTTCAAGCTAGTACGAACAGATGCGAAGGAGAGACGCTTAGAAGAATTTATCGGTAGTCAATCACAGATTGTATCGTCCCAATGTTCAACAAATGATGTCACTTCGAGGTACTTTTATAATGAGATTATCGACGATTGGAGATTGAGTAGTATTTTATTTCTTTCTAATGGGAAGATATATCGCTATGTTTATTTGTGATCGTATTTAGAATTATCACCGGAAAATTGGTCTGTTAGAAGTTGGACAGGTTTAGTAACATGCTTGAAATACAGTGCAAGTGGAAATATTGTTGAAAACTTTTGCTTTCATTTTCAGTTCTTGAGATACTATTTTAAATTTACTTGCAGTTGATTTGAGTTAGATTATGAAATTGTTTCCAGTATAAAAGTAGAAAAGATTTGAAGACTTGGCGAAACGTGAATTTCATGATAACTTTGGTTTAAGATTTGTTTTACTTATTCAGCTTAAAGTCGTCAAATGATGATCAGTGGCGCGAATTTGAATTTGAATCACTGCAAAATATGAAGAAAGCACTTTGTGCAACGGCTTCTGTCAGTTTACGTTCGTTATTCAAAGAACATATATATGTTGGAGCCGTGAATGTTGATCAGGTTCTTATCCAACATTCAACATCAATTTATTTGGTAGATGCTCAAGATTGTTTGCGGAATTTTTTTTATCAGGTAACTTTTCTATAGCTGAAAAAAAAAAACTGATGGAGAAGTAAATGGAAATATAAAAGTCTAGACATAATACAGATTTTCTGTTAATTGATTAGAACATCAGAATGCAGAATTTTTTTTTTTTGAAGTTTTAATCTTGGTGAATAACGGTTGCTTTTTAAATTAAATTTCCTTTATAGCGCTAGTGCTGAAAGAAGTTTAAGGAAGGCTTAGTCATTCCCACATTTCGTTTAAAAAATAGATTAAAGAAGGCTTAAACTAAGTGGTTGTTTTTTGAACCTTCAAAGCAATAATACAGTAATGTCATTAATTTTGTTACGATAGTTAAAGTTTCTTTTACTGCTTCTTCTAAACATTGTTGAAAAATTACCTTTATAAATTTTATTTTCCAGCTGATGAGATATCCTTAGTTGCAGATTCTGGTCCTTTCATTTGGTAATTTTGGTTCATATAAATTAAGCGAAAGCGCATCGTTAATTGAACTGTTATGCATTGCTGATAATAATTTATCTCCTACAGAAGCTCATCAAAAAGCAGATATTATAATTGAAAATCGCGAAATGTTGGATGATTATTTCTGTTTATCCATTACGGAGAATGGAAATCTTAATTCGATCCCGTCTTTAGTTGATGGATTTATTCCGCAACTGGAATCTCTTCCACAGTTAATATTAACATTGGCAAATGACATTATATGGGATGATGTCAGTTTTTTTATAATCGCTCAAGATGTTTAAATTCAGCAAATTTATTCTTATAACATTATGTATAATAATAGCTTTAAAATAACATTATTCGGGATAGCTTTTACAATTTTAAGTTCCAAAAAAATCAGTAAATAAAATCACTTTTTTCTAAAAATTTAAATGCAAAAATTTGGAGGAGAAATCAGTAATTGCACAAAAAATTTTTTAAAAATTATGTTTAAGCTTGTCCTATTTTCAGGAGCAAATTTGTTTCGAGCAAATTTGTCAGGCATTATCGAAGTTCTTTTGTCTTAAAAAGGAATTCTGTAGTGGAGAAGCGATTTCGGGTTTGTGTAACGAAAAACTCTCTTGGAAGAATGCCTATCAGGATATCCTATTCCCAGCCTTAAAAATGAATTTTTTACCGCCGCAGAAATTAATATCCTCACTACGTCGAATTGCTGATTTGCATGATTTGTACAAAGTTTTCGAAAGATGTTAATGACTTTAAGTTTTTCTTCTATGAAAAATTTGAGAACCGTTTGCAAAACTTTTTCTGTTATTGTTGAGAAATAGCAAAAAAAATAAAATTATCCGAATTTATTATGCTCATTCATTTTTCTAACAGACTTCTATTACTCATATCGTTAATTTATTTTTTAGGATTTTATTATTGTTTTGTCGGTATTAGCTTCTTTCTGACCATAGTTACATAAGGTGACCAGTAAAATAGGTAGTATGAAAAGTCCGTGCAACAAAGCCAAACCTACATCCAAAAAAACTGTTTTAGCAAATGCTAAAATTGCATAAGTCGGAACAAAAATAAGTGGCAGCATGCAAAGTACTGTTGATATGCCAGCCTGTAAATTAAAATTTCTGCTATCGAAATCCAGTCGAGGTCTAGATTTTTCATCATAGGATTACTTTTAGGTTGGATCAAATATACGAGATTTAGTCAAGAATCAAGTCAAGAATAGACTGGATCACATATTTTATGTCACAGATTCTGAAACTTGGCAAATCATCTACGAGATTCTAATCATAGATAATTGCCTGTTTTTCCACTTAATGATTCATAACCCAATTATATGTTAAAGCGATGAGAAAATAAATGCATAATTTTCTACCTGAAGCATCGGAACACACATTTCGCGGAGGCTTTCTTTAATTCGTTCTTCTCGATCACCGGTTAGTTTGTAAAATTTGTATGCAATATGAGCGGTGTAATCGACACTAAATCCGGTAGCAATGAGTACATCAACCATTGTTACCGGATCCATATCTGCCCCCCACCATGACAATGAGCCAACTAGTGCTGAAACAAAAGAAAAAATTATATATTGGGTTAAAGAGATTCTTTTATAAAACTTAAAAATATACTTAATCGATTTATTCTCTTGCAAGATATTCAGTGCGTAATTTACTAAAACAAATGGATTACGATAACTTATTAAAACAAGTAGATTACGCTAACTTATTAAAACAAGTAGATTACGATAACTTACTAAAACAAATTGATGAAATCGTAAAAGTAATAATCAGTACGCCAATTTTGCTGTCAATGAAAAATATGCATACAATTGCCATGCAAAGGACCGTAACAGTGATTGATCCAACAAGATCCTTTTTGACAGTCATTATCAAATCCAGCACAGCCGAATCGCCATTATAAACAGTGGCATTAAAGCGTGGATAATTACGGAAAACCGTGCGACATGCATCCACATACATCGCACGATTCGACCATTCAGCCATATTTTGTGCAGTTGCTGTAATTATGAATGCCACTAATTTGTGTTGACCTCTGAAAAAAAGTTGAAATTTAATCTTTGAAAAATTCAATTTTTTTCCCATCTTTGTCCTTCCGCAGTTTTTGTTCTTTCTGACTGTGAATTCACATGGAAATATACTTTTGCAAAGTATTATATTTAATCCTTTTTTCTTCTGTCCTCCAATCTTTTGATCGATTCGGATTTCAACCTTTACAAGGTTGAGCCTTTCCCGTAAACTAAGAATTCTTTTTAACTTTTATGATCGTATTGATAATAAAAGTATTGATCGCTTTATTTTGAAAGATTGCTCCCATTACATGTTAACTTTCAAGTGTTCAAATATCTTTGATTGTTCATGATTCTATCACAGTTCATATCTATTTATCACAGGCTTAGCTCATTCAAAAATGTTCAGCACGAATATGTCCATATCACTCTTAATTGTATCCTTGAATTACTTTATGACCTATCTGATATGACGATTAAAAAGTGTAACCAACTTTTCATCGACCCTCATTTTGATGAATGGTGGATTATGAATGTGATCCAGAAATGTCGGCAAATTATCGTACGATGGTGTGAAACTTTCCTGATTCGTCAAACCTAGCATATGAAGGAAACTGTATATTTTACGATCATAATCTTCATATGTTTTTAGGAAGACCATCGTTCGATTAGATCCATAACTGTTAGGTACTGCTTCCAAACTTCTTATCATATCATAAAACTCGTTATACTGAAACCATTTATAATTCGAAATAAGCAGTTCTATTATGAATTTAATAATATATGCGTAATTCCAATTTTTATGTTTCGAAAACTTTTCTTTGTCAGTTCGTTTAGCCAAACACATTTAAATTCTATTAAATGAATTGAAGTCGGTAAGGGAAATTAATTTTTGAGCTGCGAAAAATACCGATTATATATTCAATTTGAATTGTTATAGAATTGCCTGATATTAACCAAATTCGCAGAAAGAAAGAAACATACTTCCGCTGAATCGCTAATATTTGGTGGCTTATTAATAATAACTTGAAGTGGGAAAAATTCGTCAAAAATATTGCTGAAAATGTTATCACGAATAAAAAATTTTAATTTGCAATTTTCTATATTATAAAGATGAGGAAAATTAAGAGAAAAAGGAATTAGTCAAATGAAGTTGAAAATTGGGATAATTCAAGAGAAGCTTAAAACATTTGATAATCATTGAGCAATTCAATTATCTAAACACTTTTGATAGATTGATTTTGTGTAAGTAATTTCATGAAAACTTCTGAACTTTAAAGATTGGAATTTAGTAAAGATCGCTAAACCGTTGGAATTGTAATGTTTTGAACAAGAAATAGAATTAGTTTTATGATATATTTGCATACCGAAGGCGACGAAATGAACTTGCAGATATCGAGTCAGACGGAAATGCTTTGGCAGGTTCAAAAGTTGATTTCATTTTCATAACTCCTACTGATGACAGGGAGTATAACACCATCAATATGATTATTGCGATAAGTCGACCCTTCCATGAACAAATCAATTTGCTATAACTTGTCAGACACTGTTCGCCGAACTATAATTTAACAAAATCATCAAAGATTTATTGAATTTTTCATTAGGAAATTTGATAACTGAGCAATGGTTCATCTTCAGTTTTTTATCATCAATGGAAAAAAGTGTGGAGTAGAATAAATTAGAAGCGAAAAGAGGGGATGATAAGAAAAAACAAATTTGCTTTTTATATTTCGAAATTTCTTACTTCATTTTTAGGCACTTTTTTCGCCATCACATAACCATCATCTGGCTTACTAGTCAAGTAAAGAATTGGTGCGAAAAGTGTAAATGTGAAAATATAATCAAATAAACAAGCAAACGATGTGCATAGACAGAATAAACTCATCTGAAAATTTAGGAATATAAACAAAATATCTGAAAACTTAAGAATATAAACACAATTTCTATCAGTATCTCCAATATTTTTGTATTTTGTTTAATTCAATACTGAAATGAGGAATTGGAAAATAGTTTTAATGATTCCAAAACTACCTCAGCGAAACTTTTCCTTTATTCATAATTTTAGACTTTTAGAATCGACAATTTTTGCTTGATCTACGTGATGGCGACATTAGTTATACCAAATTTTTCTCTAAACTTATATGAAACAGATATAAATTGCAAAAAAAGAAACAAAATACAGAGAAAGCAATTGCTTTCATTACCATTGAATCTTTGTTTTCATGCAGTTATTAACGATCTAAAACAAAAAAAATTGATGAACTCCCTCTGACAAAAAATATTTGTGATCATATTTCTGAAAAATAAAAGGTCAAAGGTAAAAACGATGTTTAGGAGGAAGAGATGGAATTTTACGGAAAAGTTAGTGGAATGAGAACACGAAATAGTGAAATAAATTAAAAAATATAATAAATTAAATTGCAGAATGAGAATATTCAAGGTGAAAATTACTGAGTAAAAGAAGAGTTACCTGTGGTGTTGGAGTCAAATAACCAATACCAAAAGCAATCAGATTGGTTATAGATGTGATGCTAATTGATGGTCCAATTTCGACAAAAACTTGTGCTAATCTCTCTTTTCGAGATACTATATTGCTCAGACGGAACCAAGCCTGAATCATAATAAAAGCATCGTCCACACCTGCAATTTACTTGAAATTCAATCGAACGATTTAAACTTCCATATCTCTTCTCTTCATATCTGTTCAGATCATTTAGATCATTTCGCAGTTTAACCACCAAAAAAATGATTTTCATTTCTTTCTGCTTGCTTCTTTTCGATACTCATAAATCTTCGCATGATCTTATCTAAATGTATTCAATGTCCGCCTAAACATATGCGAAATTTCCAGGTCTCCTAATTTTGATCTCCAAGGTTGATCAGAATTGCTTGTATACTTCCAAATTTTACTGCTAATAGTCTCATCTGACCTAAGCATATCAGATGTCAGTGTATTAGTGCCATCTGATGCATCAAAAATTTCAAGTTACCTTTGAGTAAACAAGTGTTATCAGATGTTGCACTATCATTAGAAATGTTCGGGAACCTAATGTAAGATGAAAAATCCACACAGATAGAATATTAATTGATTGTCACTTTCTGTTAAATTTGGATAAATCCAAAGATCTTTCATTTCTTCGAAAATCTCGTCCCAAAAATAACTTTTCGTTAGAAAAATGACAAAGAAAAACATACCGATTCCAAGAATCAGAAATGGTGTAATGCACATTATAGAATAAATAGGTAATTGTAGCCAAGAAATTACACTGAACGATACAATGGCAGCCAGAAGTGGTGAAAAAATGATCGCAAAAACGATTGGAGGAAGAAGAGAAAGCTCCATTTTACGCCACAGAACAAGAATTACAAAACAAATTAGAAAAACAAATCCAACTATCATTAGTTTCGTTGCCTATAAGCAGCTGTATTAGTCAAATAGTACTGAAATTACAAGGAAAAAGCTTTAAATAACAAAAGATATCAAAATTTCATAAAAAATGCGAGAAATTTTCAAACTTTTGATCAAATATTAATAATAGATTATTATTAACGTAATTCCAATGTCGAATGAAATTTTCAAAAAAATTCCGAATATTCAAATTGATTAGTTCATATCATTTTTTTATATGTGAGAATCGCTTTTGTGAGAAAAGACAAATATTATAAGTTTTTACTTCATAAGCGCCTCGGAGCATTTCACGATTTGCAATTTCATCACCAAAAATATTAAAATTGATCCATTTGGTGGCATTTTTCTCTTTAGACATTTCAAATAATCCAAAGGTTGCATTTTGAAGAATTTCAAGTTTACGTGGATTATCGGCATTGAACAAGTGCCAGAACATAATGGTTCTTACTTCGATTATTGTAGATCGATTCGGAAATACGTGATCTAGAAATAGCATGCAAGTTTTTCATTTACAAAATAAAACTTTTTATCAGGCAATCAATCGACGAAAAGCGTCGAAACAAGAATTGAAAATAAAGGCGAAAATGTTCCTTGTGAAAAAAAAAAAGCATCATTTAATCAGTTAAAAAGCTTGGAAACATTGCCGGAAGATTCTAAATCGAACAAGTTTGAGCCAAGAAATAATTCTTGTCCAAATATAGTTGATGTTGGATGAGCAAATATTGTATCTTTATCGTAATCAGTATTGCTAGCATTTTTGTTGAATTCTTCCTTAAAATTTTTTTTTTTCATCATAATAATATTATTTACTTTTTGAACAAAGTTTTCTGTCTGAAAACAATTTTAAAAAATTAAAAATAATTTTTTTTTCTTTGGTTTATTTCATACAGTTTTTGCCACGACTTTTGTTCATTATGCAATTTAATGCGTGAATTAGTAATAATAACTATCTTTTATAATGCCAGTTAATTACTTTGTTTTAGTAATTATATATTTTCTTAATTGAAAACCGGAATTTAATCCAATAAATTATTTAAAATTGCAATTAAACAGCTTCCTTAATTAAATTGCGATTTTACGCATTACTACACTACTTTACCAAGGAAAACTTTTTTAATTTTACCCAGAAAAGTTTGACAGGCTCATTAAGTCGACAAAACGGATGACAGATTGGTACGTCGAAATATTCCGCCTTGTGCAATGCATCTGTCATTAGTCGATTTATTTGATACATTTCTTCAATATGATTTTTACGTAACATTGTTCCGCCATCTTTAGCGGAAACTATGATAAAAGCGCGTTGCGGAACAATTGTAATATTATAAAATTTCTTGTATATTTCTTCTTCCCTGTAAAAGATTGCTTTACAACGAAAGTAAAACAATCAACAAATGATTACATTAAACAGGATGTCTTTGAAAATTGCTGGCCAAAAGAAAAATTAGCCCAAATATAGAATATACAATAAAATTTTTCAAATCATTTCTGAAATTCCTGAAGCAATAGATAGATTTTAACCGAATGAAATTACGTGGTCTTAAAATTTTTTGCAAGAATATTTGAGATTGTAGTCTTCAAAATTTTGATTATCATTACCAGTTAATTATTCTCATCATTACGGTTTATTAAAGATTTTTGTGAGCATTATGATTTTTCGAAGAAATTAATAATTTCGAAAAAACAATTTGTTTGAAGACTGGAAACTTATTATGTTTGAGACTGCTGATTTGGCCATGCAAAAACTTTTAAAAATTTTTCTTGGGAAAAAAATTTGTTTAAATTTTGATTTTGGATTAGAGCAATACTTAATGGTAATTTTGTGTTAAGTTTTGCATCAATCCAATTCGCTGTCAAAAAATTTGATGCTAAAAACTTTTAAGTAATATATATCACAAGTTAAGTAACAAGTTATATTTGTTCATTTAACATTTACCAAAAATTAGAAACAATTCTTTAATTTCTAAAATCATGACTTCGAAATAATATTCTCTTAATTTTTGTCCTCTTTTTCATTTGTTCAAATATTCCATTTTAGAAATCAAAAAAATGTGGAAGTTCCTTCAAATCATTTTGCTGAATCAGCTAATAAAATAATTTGAAGGAATTTTTTTAGTTTTTCAATGAACGAAATGACCTAGAAGTCAGTAGAGATAGGGACTGATCTGAATGAAAATTAACAATGCTGATAAAGATGATAATTGATAATAGCAACCTGACTGCTCTTGAATTGGGTGGTGAGAAGCTGCGTCGAATATCATTTTCTAAAGTTAAGTTAAATAATGATAATGATAAAAATGCAGAGAAGAGAAGTGTCGCAAGAAGAAAATGATGTGGATATGTTGCGATAGTGATAGCGATTCGCCGATTAATTCGATCGTATATATGCCTTGAAAAGATTAATTACTGGATCTACTTTATCCATATGAGTTCTCATTATGAGTTCATTTGAAATGAAATCATTTATGACAGTATAGCAGAATTCTAGAAATATTTCAAAATGTCAAATGTCAAGTTGATAAATGTTTTTCGATTTCACGCAATTCTGAAATCTATTTTTAAAAGTGCCATATTGATTTCTTCAGAGTTATTGTCAAATATTTCGCAAAACAATAAAAAAAGAAAAACTATCAAAGATGCCGAGAATCTGGAATCATTCGAAAGTTTTAAGTTGAAAGAGTTCAAAAACTACTTTTGCGAGTTATAAATTCATAACGTAAATCGTGAACTACACTACAACAATGATAATAGAAATTGATGGATAAAATAGAAGAAAAAAACACTTACGTCATTCGAATCTTGGATTATAACCACGTATCAAGGTGCAAAATATCAAATTCTGGATTCAAATCACGTAACTCGGGAGCGAAGTTTAGCTAACTGATTTCGTCCAAGTGGAAAAAAATCGTTAGAATGAAAACAATATCATGCTGAACTAATGTTTTTCTTTTTTTTCTCACTAAAAAGAGGTATTTTGTTGTTTTATTATAAAAAGAATTACTTCATAGTAACATACGTCTTTGTCGCTAAATCATCAATTTCGATCAAAACACATTCTTTTCTGTTTTATAAAACTTTATGAACTTCAGTGGAAATCTAGTCTTTTCAACTGTTTCGCTTTCTTTAGAAGTGAAGTATTGTCGTTCTGTAATTTGGTGTTTAACCTATCGCTTGCATAATCTTCACTTCTGAGAACAGGTCGAACAAACAGATTCCTCAAGGAAATTTTGTCAAGATGAGAAACTGCAATGTCTTAACTTTGTGGAAAACGATTATAGCCTTCTGAATATATGGTCTCTCGTTGAAATATAATTATAATAAAATAAGAAAATTCTTGGCGCCTAATTATTCAAATTTTTGGCATTTAATCAATTTTAATTCAATCAGAAGCAAAGAAAAATTTTCTTAAAGTAAAATTTTTA
Organism: Onchocerca volvulus; assembly: GCA_000499405.2. NCBI lineage: Eukaryota > Metazoa > Nematoda > Chromadorea > Rhabditida > Onchocercidae > Onchocerca > Onchocerca volvulus. Next base: position 5,474,309 of record HG738139.1, on the reverse strand, counting down.
GCTATAATATATTGAAATGAATATCAATGAAGATCGAATTCCATAAGTATGCAATCTATGAATTGTCCACTGAAGACGAATCAGAAAGAACGATAGCAATTGATCGCACATTTTTTTTTTTAATGAGGAAAAATAGTTGTTAATTTATAAAATCCTTTCAGAAACTGGAAATAGATTTAAAATACGGCCAATTAAAGTCGGATATTGGGAAATGGTGAAGAGAAGATCACGTTTGAAAGTCCGATATGACATAAAAAAGATAGAAGGAAAAAAGCTCTCCAATTGAAGTGTATTTTTTCCATTGCAATCTATTAAAATTCATTTTGTTAACGCACTCTTTTACTACCGAAAATTAAAATCCAAAATAAATTAAATAAATGGAGATTTTTTATCCTTTGATTTTTGTTTTAAAAAAGTTTCACTTACTGCCTTATATCTATCTGGTACCAGTCAATAAATTAATCAAAAATATCTGAAAAATATTTTGGACAATGATGCATTCACATATATCTATATCACGTCAAATTTTGTAGATAGTTCCGAAGAAAATCATGGCTAATTTCCATCACACTCTTAATTTTGCCGTTTATATTTTCGACTATCTAAAATCCTAAAAATTCATCCTTAATTATGAAATTTATAGATTGTATGATAGTTTTGAAAAATCTATGTAAAATAAGTTTGTTATGGAAAAATAATGAAGTAACAATAATTTCCAAAGAATTTTTTGAAGATTTCAATAATTTTAAGTCAAAAAAACTATTCGTAATTGATAAAGTCAATTAAAATAATTGCTGAACGGATAGACGAATGGACAAATGACCAATGCATGATTCGTTCAACAGAATTTAATTTCTCTGTCGATTGAATGTTAACCTTCTTGATAATTATGGGCAGCTTTTGATTGTGCGTAAACAAGTGAAGTAATACATGATATCAATGTTTCGAACAATCAGTTGCTTCAAATATCGATTTGATAAACTGAGATCAGATGAATTGGATCAAACCTGTCAACAGTTATCAATTCTGGTGGAAGAAACACAAAAGCACTTCGTTTTATGCTCTTAATTGATATTTTAATTATTATCAAATGACTGAATTTTCGACTACTGATTCTAACAGTTGAAAGAATAAATTCGAATCAAATAAATAAATCAGAAACAGAAAAAGTTAAAATCTTAAAAAGGTACTTTTTTTAGAATAGAAAAATTTTGAATTTGAATGCATGCAAATTACATCAAATTTAATGCTGCCAATAAACTATTTTACATTGATTGAAAAAGAGAATACCAGTTTTTGAAAGTATCGAAAATCAGAAGTAATTATTGGATGGTCAAATATAAATCAGTTGCTAAATTCAAGCATTTTTATTTTTTTTATTTTTTGATATTCTTGATAGCAGATCGCTTTTGTACTCCGAGAAACTATTGTACGTTCTACTCTATTAAATTTTCTATTCTAATCAGTGACCAAAAGTAGAAATAAAATGCCAAAAGTCAATTGATGCAATATTATTCAATTTTTCGGCTAATGTGCCATTTATATGTTTCTTGAAAGAAATAGGGACATAAATTATCTCAATACGATCATTAAATAGAAAAAAAACGATACAAATTGATTTCTCGTATTTACATCATTCGATTTCTCTCCTAATTAACTGAAAATCTCGATTGGAAACCATTTTCTTGCTACCAATTATATCGATTCTTCCGTAATAAGATAATGATATTGATGCAAAATGCGAATGCGAATGATTGTGCAATATTCACCAATAATAATCAAATTAAAAGTCGATATTGATGATTGAAAGACCTGTCTTGCAATAATGTGTCATGAAATTACAATATATGAAATTGCAAAAAAAAAAAAAAAAAAGATTTGTCAACTGAAAACGACTGGAAAGGATGGGAAAAATTGAAAAAAATTGAACTGCGAACAATGTTTCAACTTGTTGAAAGATTCTCGAGTTTATTTATATGCGATATTTCACAAGAATTCAGAAAGTATCAGAATTGGAAAAATAAATAAATTAACATCATATTATTGACGCAATAAATAAAGTAGTAAAAAAATAAGATATTATAGCAATGATAGTAATATAACTGCTTGGTGTAGCAGAAAAGAATCTCGGGAAACATTCTAGGACCAATGATAAGGATGCATTTCATCCCATTTCAGCTTAAATTTAAAATGAATCAGTAATTATCATCAAAATAGTTCTTTATCGATAATGTCACTGAACTTTGATATTCACTGTTATATGACATCGCTCGTGACAATGCTTCAGAAAGTGCATCTGCGATACTAAATGATACATGGGCATGCTGTCTCCAAACAACATATTTGAATGCAATTGTTAATCTCTAAGATATTTTAATTTTATGAATTTGGAAAAATATTCTACATTTTAAGGCATCCATGCAGATACCACCTAGAAAATCCTTTAACAGCTTTGAAATCAGCATAAATTTCATAATTTAGATCAATAATTTTCGTAACATATCAAAGTTTGACGACCCTTAACACTAAAAAGTTATTTAAATTGCAGTTATTGATTTATTTTAAATTTAAATTAAAATGGAATGAAGTGTAATTATTGATTCATGCATCTCTTGCCAGAATTTAAGCCCTTAAATCAAAATTACCAGAAAGCAATTCAGGATATAACACTATCCATTCCAACTGTATTACTAATTACAGTGATTGCAACACATTGGTTCAGCATATTATTACCCAATTATTATAGTAATTTAATTCAATGTCTTTCAGATCACACATATACGAACCTACCGAAAGAAACTATATGCCATATCTATTCTCAAATTATTTCTTTGAATAGGCATAATTGAGGAAAGGAAAAATACTCTATCAAATAAATTTACTATAAGGCTGTTTTGCTTCGCAGAAAATATTTTTTTGATCTAAAATGAAGTAAATATTGAAGAAATGATTGGGAACCATAACGTCTTTCCTGTTGACTCATCCTAATCCAAATCTTCCCATCTAGAGTCATTGCTGGATGCATGCTGCCATTAACAGAAACCTTCTGCAGAACTCTTTCGATGGCTCTTTTGATTTTCCATTATAGTTCACAACTTCGGAAATTGAAATTATGACTAGACAAGCAATTAAGCAACTAAGGTCAACAATTTAATGATAGGATGATCGTACAGATAGATTAAAATTTGAATTTAATCAAGTAAATGAGGAAATAATGAATAAAAAGGAAAATTTCAACAGCCATTACGACGAAATTTACAAAAATATAATAGGCTGATAACCGATGCAAAATCTTCAGTGGGAGAGTATTTAAGCAAACCACGCATAAATTCCTTTCATATCTCATTCATTTGTTTTATTTTATTCCAATTCTATTATATTCCATTCAGTCTTTAGATTTATATATAACACAGGATTTATTCTTATTTCGATAACTGTATAACTATCACAAATTGGTCATTAGATATATTTATTGTCATTTGCTTCAAATAATAATTGTTTGTCGTCTCTTCTTTACTTTATAAATTTAAAATTTTGAAAATTTTAAAACAAAACTCAGAGACTTGGGATTGACTCCAACTTGATTCGAAGATTACGATTTCATTACTGCAACAGCAATTATCAGAATTCGTAATTTAGTGCTAACGGTCTTCTGAATATGAACAAGAGGAGAATATATTGTACAGCCATTTTCAAACTATCTGAAATTAATATAGCGTTCCATATTTTTAGCGCAGCGCGATACTCAGGGATATTACATCTAGCAGCTCAGAAGCACAGTGTTATATCGTAATTATCAAATCTGCAAGTTAATTTAAGTACTGGAATAGCAAATTAAAATGAGTTATATTAGAAAGTGTAGTTGAAATAAATGGATGAGATACGACAAAATGAAATGCTTTCTTTTAGCAGAAGGCAATAATAATAAAATGCACGTGATTTATTTCCATTACCAGTCATCTAATTGTAATTGATTTCTAATGTTATGATCATCGAGATTGAGCAATACTTCTTCTACCAACGGATTAACAAAAACCACCCTCCTATGTTTTTTGGTTCTTCCTGACACCATAAAATTTCCGCGTTTTTGTATTTTCTAAGCTCGTTGCTTAGTTTATTAGCAGGGAATGGATGACGTTATTGAGATCCGAGTAATCCCATTAAAAACACAAATTTTCTTTTTGAAATTGAATAAAGGCTGCTTTACAACATGAAAAGCCAAAAACTTATTTTCAAATAAAAATATAGAATATCAGTGTACATTAATGGCTAAATAAATATGTAATCCAATCAGTGAAAAAAATTCTCGACAAGAAGAAATGATAGACTATCTAAAACTATCACTACTGCACAATTTTCGAAACTGTCATCTGAAGAAAATGAAGAAATGATACGACACGAACTATAACGATAATTCATTTTCATTGGAATAATACTCCAATAAAAATAAATTAATTGTCTTCATAGTTTATCGTAGTGTCATATTACTTCATAAACTATAAAAGGAATTTTAAAACTTACCATGAAAAGTATTACAGCAAAATGAATAAAATTGACATCCTGTCACGGATCATCATAGTAAAAATTCAAATCTAGCACCATTATATATAAAATCTCGTAAAATCTGTTGGTTAAATATCGGTACGTCAACAGCTAAATGATCAAACAAATGGCCATATTTGGATAAATCATAAACATCGTTACTATCGTCGCTTTCATCAGAATTAGAACTATCGGTATCGTCACTTTCATCAGAATCAGAACTATCGTTATCATCACTACTATTATCATTATCATCACCACTATCATGTTCAGGTAACAAACGTGAAGTATACGTACTATCACCATCACCATCGAGTTCTTCACAATCGTCAAATGAGTCATATGTTTCCATACTGTCATGGTTCAACGAAGAAATACTCGCTGCATCAATTTCGCTACATGATTCGGAAATTGACCTAAGCGAAGCAGATGATGTATCACTAAGTGATACATCGAATACGCTTGCCATATCTAAACATATCACTTTTGATATGTAATTTTGACAAGCAAATTAAAACATATTTCTACATTATCTTATCATTATAAATAAGTGATAATACTTAAATAGTAATATGATCTCCATAAATATCAAAAAGCTTGCAGACATTACAGAACATACTAGGCAATTAGGTCTCAGCAGTATAAAAATTAGATTAATACAATTTAGTAAAAGTTTGTCAAATCAAAAAAGACTATTCAGAGACAGGACTATATTTAAAGTTAACATCGATAACATTCTTGAATATATAGAAATAAAATAAATAATGTACCGGTATCACTAATTATCCCATGATATTCGGGCTCTTCTTCATTTTCTTGATTATCTGCTTCTGATTCCGCTGCAGACTCACTATCTTCTGAAGCAATCACACTAGAATTATTGTCATTTGCAGAATCACTATCCGCTCCAATAATACCCATTGTCCATTCATGCTCATCACCATCTAAAACATGCACATGAAACTAATTTCTTTTTTCAATTTTATTTATAAAATCATTTTTGAGACTCAATAAATTCCGAACAATTCCTGCCTACTTTTATAAAATTAGTCACAAATCCCAACCTTCAGAGTCATTATCGTAATCATCGGCACTGTCGTAACTTTCATCATTACCATGGTAGTTACCATAAAAATCTTCGGATGTTTGTGGTAACAGAACATTCTCCTAAGCAAGGAACAAACTATTACTAGTAAGAAAGCATTTTCCCAACCAAAAACTGATCAACTTAAAATCTGATTTAATGTAGCATCCAATATATTCTTCAACATCACTTCCAACATTTGCATTTTCGCAATGTAGCAGTGAGAATAATCAGAGTCAAAAATATACTACATTAATATAATTTAACGACTAAAGAAATTAATAAAGTACTATGCCTCGTGCTAGGCCAGCAAATCCAAATGAAACCATTCGTCAATTCGGCCAATTTTTAACATCAACCAAGATCACTAAGCTACATCATAAATCAAAAAGGAATAATTCTGGATAATCAGTATTCTTATATTCTAGACTACTAATCACAATAAAGCTATCATGAAAACATCCTAGACTTCAGACAATATAAAATAAACATGATTTTACAACAAAAATTACATTTACTGTGGGGACGAATTCATTATTATGGTTCGCAACAGTAGTATCTGCTGAATTCTCGACATCATCCATAGCTTTATCACCACATTTAGCAAAATATAAACGTTTCACAATATTCGCTGGTGATGTGTGTGCACGACAGGTAGGACACTGTTCGGAGCACTGTAATTTTAAAGCCGATTTATTATTTTCAACTAAATATTTTTTTCTGAATTAATTCTTCCAAAGATTAATAAAACAAACTATGTGAATCATCAAAATTCCGAATATCAAAATTGTTCTGTACATTCCGCAGAATGTATCATCTGATATTAAACAAGTGTTGACCACCTAAAGCAGATTTAAAATGCCAACTGTTTAATTATTATTTCGTTCAATTAATGAGATTAACCGATAACTGAAGAAATGTACTGAAGGAAAAAAAAATGTTTCTTTCTGGATGAGTATAAAATGCATGAAACATAGCTAGCAAAGTTAGCAATCGATTCTTGATGATCTCCGACATCGCATATCAAGTGAACCTAATATAGGAAAAGTTCAAAAAAAAAATCTTACGCAAAGCCATCGCAGAATGCACTTATAATGAAATGTGTGTCCGCATGGTAGAGATGAAAAATTATCGATGCATAAATTCTGCGCACAAATCACACAACCACCGATACTATCCTCCATATCTGTATTATATCCTTACTACAAAAAGATGAAGTACTTCATCTAAACATCACACGATACAGGACGAACGCAAATGCATTAAATCTATTGTATCTGTCAAATAAATTGGCTATCTTGCACAAGAACATCGGATGTCATACATTGTCAAGGGTCATCTATGAATTTTTGGGCTCATTTCGAGAATAAATGATGTAGAATAGTCTATGCATCGAAGTACTGACAATCAAAAAATCCTGAGTTATCTCGATGTAACGAATATTTTGTTAATCACATTTCTTGAAATCATTAGAAAACATTACGAAATCATGTTACTATAAAAAGTTAAAAAGACGCCCCGGATTTAATAGACAGTAAATGAAAAATCAATTAAACCACCAATTAAACCGATCCTTTAAATCGGGAAAGTAACAAATACTTGAGAAGAAAAGAAAAACCATTCTATATCATTTATGAATGTAGAAAATTGTAGAAAGTTTTGAATTAGCAATGAAATTAGAATAAAAAAGAAAAAAAAAAGTATTGTTTTTTACGTGTGTTACATCACAACATCACGTCAACCATTTCACTAATTATTTCATTAATTGCTTCAGTGGTTTACCTATCCGCATAGCACTAACAAATCTGACCAAATAATGACAAAAATTCTAATGCAACATAACATCATCATTTTCACTGATTAATTTTATTCGTATTGGCAAAATGTCAGGGGAATGTATCGATGAAATCGCATCGCTAATATGAAGCCGAACTAATGTCATGTCAGCCTTCGATAAATCGAAAGTCTTTTCTTTATTTGCCTGACAATATTGAATGATCTATCTTAGAAATAGTTATAGCAATCAGATAATAACTGGATTCAAATAATACACTACATCACTGAACAAGCGTTGTTTTATTCGTTTTGCTTCCTGTCTTGCATATCGAATTTATTCCAATGATATTTTCATCAGAAAATCAGATCTCATATCAGATATCAAATCAAAGGCTAGTAGAGAAGATAAAATCACAATTACATATTAAGTATGACAATCGAAAAAATGATAGCATTAATCATTTATATGTTATTTGAAAGACGCTCAACGATCAGGTACGATGCTATTAGCATTACCAATCAGTTAGGGCAATAGCTAAGTTACAAAATGACATATGAAAATTTTTTCCCTTCCGATAACGATTGCTTCTCCTCACCAATAAGCAACAGAAAAACAAAAGACCAGAAATTATTGAAATTTTTTCTTTGCCAGCATAAGAAAGACAAAAAACAATTGAAAAACACGAGTATTTAAGTTAATGACACAAAATCAAATAATGCAACATATCATCATCCAAAATACAACTTCAAAAATTATTCGAAATTGTAAATAGCAAAACTTTTACTGGCCAGATAAGCAAATTTTTAACGATTTGCAGCTTGTAGATATAATTAAAAATTATGGTTGCTTCGATAAATTGGATTTCAAACATCATGGCTTTGATCACAAGCGTTAAGCAAGTTGACTATTTTCAATTTGGAGGGATTACATCATCACTCGTAACAAAATAATGATAAGAAGGTATATACAATGGATCTGAACACACCCAAGAAAGCGAAAAATTACAGATGAAACCACTTATTAATCTTTTCTTCAAATCACCGGTGTTTAATACTTGAAATATATGGTTTATACACTCACATATGACAATAAGTCCAAAGACTGTTAAAGCTATCGAGAATGTTTTGTTCAAGATCTGTTGCTATGCAGCTACTACATTCTCTAATTATCATGGAAGATTCAGTCATGTTTTGCCGGAAATTTTCTCTATATTTTAAGACAACAAATTGATTAATAAAAAATACCCAATAAAAATTTTCCCACAGTTTATGTTATATTGAAACTACATAGCATCGAAATGAAATCGATGTGACTGTGCCTGTCGTTCGTGCTTATCAGCACGCCTTTCACGATAATGCAGAAATACTACCACCAATAAAAGTATGATACAGACTGATATTAATACCATTAGCGACTGTTTTATCAGCTGAAAGAACAAAAATTATTCAACTTCTGTGATCTTCTATTTTTACTAAAATAGACAAACGGTAGAGAATGAAAAGAGGAAAGAACAGCATCTGATAAATGACACTCATTTAAAATCAGTGTAATATGATAAATGCATATTTTTGTTATTTAACCTTATCAATTTAAAATTCATTAGGATGGTAGAGATATGCTAGAAAGCAAAAAAAGAAAAAAAATTTCAATCAAAAAAACAGTCAGTTTTCTAATAAAATCTGTTTTAAGATTTTTTCCTCTCTGTCAAAAAAAAAAAAAAATGTCCTTTTATCACAAATATGAATGCTTAAATTTCACAAATCTAACTAGAGAAAAGATGATGGTGAATTTTATTATCTGAGAAAATGACTAATGCGCCTAATATGCTACGACTAATGATTTCCTTCTGATTAGTTTCCTAAGTACCGCTTGAATGAATTCCTTTCAAAGTATATGAATTGAAAAATTGATTTCAATTTTTTTTTTCGAATGATGCTGTTTGTTTAATTTTTTTCCTAAAAAAACAGAACAAAAAAAAGTTGTTCGGTCAAGAAACTAGCATCAAACTTTTCTACAGTCAAATTTGTTCCATATTAAAAACTTTCCTGTAATTATACATTACCGGACTGCTAAAATATTGAAATTTTCCTTAAAAGACAAACCTGACTAGGAGTAAGATAAAGTCTACTCTGCCAGTGAATCCCATCACCTTTTGGCGGAACAACAATTAGCCTTGAATTCGGCACAATTTGCTTTAAGTAATAATGTTGATTTCCATAATATAAACTACCCGCCAATGGTACACGTGGAGAACCAATATGCACTACAAAATGTGGCATTAATTTCGTACTTTTTTTAAATGCAAATTACAAAATAAAGAGATGAAATCCATAAGTTTGAAGTAACATTAAAAAGATGAAAGTACTTATTAGTTTGAGACAAAAGAAGTAATAATACTATTAATATTTAGTACTAAAAGTAACTGTTATGAAAGAGACGAATTCTGTTGAGAAGTTTTAATGATTGGCGGATTGACGATTTTTCATTTATGTCCTAAGCAATTACTATAGAATATTCAAGCAAATCGGACATTCTTTCACTGGGTAGTCTTTTCTTGGTCGCTCGTAGAGAAGAATACTGCTCAACTGAATTATCCATTGTTGTTACTATATGTCGGTGTAAAAACTTGAATTCGAACTACCTTCAGCTCCAAAATCCGGACCTCTTAAATTCTTTCGAGGCTCTTCCCCTTACCTGATCTCTAACGTATCGCCTCATGACTGGTCAATAACATTTGAATCGGAGCATTTTGGCGGTAAACATGTTTATCGGCTTGTTGGTCGCTTTAAAACTATGTCGCGTCATAACACTCTCTATTTACAATAATTGTCATGGCGCTGTTTGGTCTTTAATATCTCTCGGATTTTTCCGATAGTAATATCAATTATCGTTTAACCGTGCAAAAAAACTAATTACAAGAAATGCACCTCCAAAGTCTAAATTCTATGAGACCAACGGGATTAATACTATTTTTCCTGTCTGTAAAATTCCTAACAATAGATGGAATTTCGTTTATAACAATAAATATGATTTAATATGCTAGTTTATCTTTTAATATATTGGCTTATAGCACAAATATAGCATTTGTAATCAATCTTTGGTAAAGTAAGTTCTATAAATATTTTAAATGAAATAAATTTACCGTAATCAACGAAATTTGGTGATCTTCCTAAACCAAATAAAGCAAACGGTGTATGAAGTGCTCGATGTGTTGTTTGAGGCATCTGACATTGCGAACCGACTTGATCGTGACCCCATGAGTCGGACATACTGAACATTACACAAGCACCATGCCAAGCAATTCCAGTTCCAGAAAAAAATGAATCATATATTCGTATATTTTATTTGGAATTCAACGAGGTTACAATTTCAGAAAAAAAGTTCTTCGAAAAAAAAAATGGTTCATCATTTGCTACTTGCGATATTTTGGATCAGAATTAAATGTGAATGAATAAAAAAGTAAATATTGAAAAAGCAAAAATACCAATTTTTGTCTTTGTAGAACCACAGAACTGATCACATGAACTTGAAAATACTTGTACTTTCAGGAATGTTGTATCACCCTTGTCTTCACATTTAATGAAATCAACAGCCATACTCTGGTCGGCATCTTTATATTCAAGTAATACATCAAGAGTTCCATCTTCTTTCAAATCAAAAAACGACGCCAGCTGAATCTGACCCAAGGAAACATCAGCAGGTTGAATAAGCCTGGGACTTGTTCGTAACTCAAATCTTCTGAAGTAAATGAAATACGTATTAAAATACAAGACACTTGTTGGTATAGGAAACTTCTCTTATCATCCATGTATTTTCAGTGCTTTTATAGAAAATGCGTATTTTTGACGATGGATTTAAATATATAATCAAAATTTTATAAAACTGCACAAAATAATAAATTTCGCGAAATGTACCTAGAAGCATTAGAAATACAATCAGTGCATGGCACATTTTCCAGAATCATTGGATTTTGTGTTTTTTCCCGGACAAGAGCTATTAAATCAGGATATCCATCCAGTGAAAAATCTCCAACACGAAAAACAACATTCCCTTCATCTTTTTTGGACACTAAATCGGAACCCTGGAAACATACGCTCTTCATTTTTTAAGTAATAAATGACTTCTACGAAATGCTTTTGGTACATACAAGAAATCAGAAATCTAAGAACTGAAACATCGAAACTATATTATTCTGCAAATAACAGCAGCTTTAATCTCTGTCCAACTCTTTTTTTTTTTTTTGGAAACATTTCAATAAGAATAGAAAAGAGACATTTTCGGATAAGATCCTAAAATATACAAAAAAAAAATTTTTCCAGTATGTTCATAGAAAAAAATGTAGAATAAAATGAGAAGGGAACGTTCCATTTACCTCAAGACCAGTAATATGGAAATCTTGCCATGCTCCAATATTATGGTTCCACATATTGATTACTGATACTTTTCTACACGTTGAATCAGCACAACATGGCAAACCGATATCCACAACTCCATCGGCATCAAAATCGGCAAACAATACAGCACCAAAGTAATTGGTAGGACATGATTCGGCTGATAAATCAGCAATAAGCGCATGGTCTAATTCCCATAATTCACTGAAAATTTCAATAAACTGTTAGAAGAGAAGTGAAATACAAATCATAAAAAAAGAAATAGATTAGGTATGTTAAATATCCCTCTAATTATCCACTATAAAGTTCTCCAGTCACAAACAAAGAATACTTCGAAAAAATTGGAATTATATGAATAATCTGAAACTCAGCAAAAATGCGATGCATAAAGATATAGTAATAAGTCTACATTACTTCTATCAAACATATGCTATTATATAATATTAATATCACATAGATATTAATTTTTGTTGAATGAATTTTGCGACGAGAAATTAGTATTTCCTTATCATAACATATAATTAAGAGTTAATAAATCTAAAGCAGGAAAAAAAAAATAGAACTCCAATCTTCCTCGAATTAAAAAAAATCAGACGAGATAATTATTGCAATTAAAACCAAAACCGCATTTTTACCAAGTGAATGAAGCTTATCTGCTAAATAAATTAAGTAGTATTAAGTAAATTAAGCAGCGCTGCCCTTCGCAGAATTTTAATGAAATTAAATAAAATTGATATTTTAAATTTGAATTGATACTTTGATATTCTTCTCCATGCTTGCATCTTTAAACGATTGTCAACTTTGGTACCAAATATTATTTCAGCACTTAAATCACCATTTATATCCACGAAGGAATGCAAAAAACGTTCATATGGAACAATATAAGATATGTTACCAGATGCACTGTAATAAATCTTAATTCAAAAAAGATGCGAAAAAAGTACTGAAACGAACTTCTCCCGTACTTCTCTTAGAAGCACAGATAAATCAAGAGTCATTACTCAATGTTTCTGATAAACTAGATATGAAAGTTCTCGACGTCACAGAAAAGAAAAACAAAATCTTTGCAGAAAATTACTTGTTGTCACTTAGTTAAATGACTTACTTGAAAAAATGTTCACAGGATGAAAACTTTCCTGTTGCTGAGCCTAACCGACAAAATAAGGAAGTGTTGTTGAGAAATCCCACAACATCACTGATACCATCACCGTTAATATCCATTACAGCTAATTCATCCAATAACGTTGCATTTAAAGGAATTGGTTTGTATGCATTATATGAAAATATGTACACAGTCGATTCATAACCTTTCCCGCCAAAAGGCTGAAAAAAAAAAACAGATTTATAGTCGTTTAATATGATTAAAATTTCAAAGTCTTTTTTTTAAAAAAACCTAACCAATATAAAATTACGGATAAAAACTAGATATCATTTCCAATCTACTTACTTTTTTCAATTAAAATAAAGGACTATAGATACTGATAGTTCTTGTTTTTTGAAGATCAGTGAGTGGTATCGGAATCATAAAAACTGCTAGTTGGAAAAATGATGGGAAAGAAATAAATGAATCAAGTTCACAGAAAATGCATTTCATGATTTATTGTATCTATCCTAAATTTTATTTCACATCGATAACGAACACTTTTTCGCGAAACCAATATATCAGGCACTGAATCACCATTGAAATCCCCAACTGCACATGAAACAGCCTGTGATGAGCCAAGGCTAATATCTTGTCCTGCTTCGGAAAACTCGCCATTTTCACTCTACAACAGCTAGAATTTATAAGTATCACAACAACTAGAATTTATAAGTATCACAACAATATAGAGAAAAAGAAAAAGCTATTATAAAAAATAAGCGAAAGATCAGATGTGAAAAGCGCCAATTAAAGTTAAAAAGGCGAGTCTTCTCTGGCGCTAGCACTTCCAACCCATCACTGACAAGTCAAAAAAAGCCTAGTATTTCAGAAATGATTCTCCATTAAAAGACATTTGCTTTCGTTGATTTCATAACATTGGTAAATAGAGTACGACTAACAAAGTGACTGACAGTAAAAAGAAATAAAGTTAGATTGAACTGAAAAAAGATAAAATGAGGTAAAATGAAACATAGCAAAGTGTAGCGCAATAGGATAGTATAAAGTAAAATCAGATCAGATGGAGTAAAATGAATGAAAGAAAGAGGAAAAAATAAAACAGAATGAAGTTAAAATATATCAGGTTAATAAGAATAAATTCAAAACTCGAGACTAGAAGGGGAAAATGAACTAGACCTGAAAGTAAGTTTTTAATCGATCATAATCTTGAACAATGATATCAGTATATAGGTCGCGATCCATATCACCATAAGCACAAATCCGACCTTTTAATTTTCCATTAACATATATGGCATGCGTAATCACACAGAGAACAATTAGTGGCATTCTCCACGGATATTTCACTGATAACCACCGCATTTCTTAAAATACAATCACATGAGCTTTGACATGAATTCCAATTTTTCACCCACAAACGTCACAAAAAACTTCAATTTCACCACAAAACTGCCGTTGCTTATGATTAACAGTCGTGGGGACCGAACCGTGAATTGCCCGGTGTGCAACAAGCGTCCTCTCAAGAATTTAATTCTGAAGACTTTGTCGGCGGATGGGTTTTGGTTAACATAAGTAGGATTATGATCATTGGGTAGGTTAAGTTGAGCTGAAATGAGCTAGAAGGTGGTATTATATGAAATCGATCATTTGAATTTTCCCTTTTTTTGCAAACTGATGTCAAATAGCAACACTTCTGAGTCTGCTGACAAAGAATCTTATCCAGTTCTGAAATATACCGATCATTAATCAGCTTAGAATTTCATTGCAAACAATCCAACAATGATACATGCGGATAGACTGGTAAGATTCATTAGACTGACATAATTCTCTGCAATTTTCTGGATAGGACAATGATAACGAAGCTGTTTCACTGAACGGATGAAGAAACAATTTGACTACTGTCGAACAATTGTCTATAATCAAGGCAGAGTTTCTTCCCTTGTCCTGAGAGATAATGTATTAATTATAGGACAATAGAAAATAAATGAATTCCTTATATTCCCGCATCCAGTCTATAATTTGCTCCCCCAACTACATACAAATTCACTGTTTGCCTGCTTTGTGTTGTTTTGTTGCATTGTCTCTCACTTTCTAATATTCATGCTCGCATATCTATATGTACATATTATACACTTCTATTTAAATAATTGATTGATATGGTTGTTAATGTATGTTTCTTTATTTCTCCTCACTTTAGCAATCATGATAACAAAAAAGAAAGGAAAGAGAAACCAATGCGAAACAACAATTTTCAAAAATTGGAACTTAAAGAAATTAGTTTAGAAGTTACCCAAATTTTTTCTCCCCGTGAAGGCTCACTAATTCACTTTCCTTTTATAAGAATCAAATATACTGTTTAAAATTCTATTCAAAAATGATCATGAAATTTATGCAAATCAAATTTTTTAATCTGTAATTTATAAATCGAGCTGGTTTTTAAGAAGGGTAATTCGAGCTGGATGATAGTATCTGGATGTCACATTCCGGAATAATACAACACCATGATAAAGTTGTTTCAAAGCCGGCAAACAACAATAACCAAGAGCAAAGCCTTTCCCATGTACGAAGGAATAGTCACCGCGTACAATCCTGCCAATGATAGGCCTATAAATTGAGCATTCATTTCTTACTTTTTCACTTAATTGTCAATTTCGTCACATATACCTTTTTTAATGATAACATATAAAAAAAAATTTTTTTCAATATAAAAATATAAAAAAATATACTAAACAATAAAATATACTGGCAGATAATGTTGCTCCAAAAACAGAATAAAAGATAACTTTAAAATTACAAAATGTCACTGAGAATGAGAATCTGAAATATAAAATTACTCGGGTTAAGTAATAGTACCAAAATATATTTAATTTGAATTCTAATATTTCTCTAATTGCTCACCTCGAGCAGCTGCTATTATATTTTATGAGTTCTACTGCTTTTTCTTCTAATTCTTCTCTGCCATTTGTTAGCTCTTCAGAAATGGAAGTTTGCGGATTACTTTCCACATTCCTTTTCAATCGTTTAGCTGTTTTTGCTTTTTCTCTTTTCTTTTTCTTTTTCTTCTTCAGTTTTCGTTTCCTATATATATAATTTGTATTTAGTTTTAGATGATTTGTTTTTCATCTCCTAATCTCAATTTTAAGCGATGATTTACGACAAGAGTAAGTACCAAGAATTCATAACTTTCTATATATCATTTCCTTCAGAGTAAAATTTAAGCCAAAAATTGAAATGAAACTTGTGAAAAAATTGTTGTCTAATAAGAAGTAGGTCACAAATACATAGAAGACGGCTACAGGAAACGAGCAGTCCACAAATAACAGATGAAAAGATGAAAAGATTAGAAATTTAATATTTAACATTTGATTTCTTTTTTTTAAAGGCTTACCATAGCATTTCTTTGTCAGGAAAAAGTGAGTTCAACGGTATGTGCTTTTCATTTGCAGTAACATCTAACGAAATAAAATCCTCTAATCCGATCTGAAATAAGTAAATATAATTGCATATCTACAACATATTTAATGTAGACTACTTCAGTGAAAAACATATAATAATTTTATAAAATTTTGAAATTTATATCATTCAGAAATTTCTCCTTTAAAGACAAAATTAAATTACCTCATTCTCTTGGTTTTCTTCATTTTTCTGGTTATTGAATGCTGATTCTAATGTATTTGTTCGTGATTGTTCAACAATTTGCATAGCATTTTCGCCTTTCGACAATTTTGCTATAGTCGTAAAATCTTCATCGATTGGCGCACATATTAATGCAAATCGTTGTGGACGACCTACTGTTATTGAAACAAGTGATACGGGTACTAATGCTGCAGAATTCATAATAGATTCTGAAACTGTAGAAATTATCTAAGAATAATCAATTTAAATTTAGACAAGTTATTCAAAATTTTCTTCTCGAATTAATTTTTCCAATGTTTTCAAAATTAATTTCCAAAATATCTGCTAATAACGAATTAATTTCAAAACCATTGGCATTGCTAATGTAAAAAATTCATTAAAAAATAACCTTTCGGTATTGGTCCTCTTCCGATCAACCATTTCTCAATAGCCAACAATGTTCGACGGTTACGTATAACATATGAAGTACCTTCAAAGCCTGAATTTTCGAACCAGTCATGAGATAGCTCAGAGAACTGAAACGTAAAAGGATATTTGATTGATAAGCTGCTCCAATACTTCACTCTGCGATTATGAGGCCGTCGTATATACTTTTCCTGCAAATAAAATACTTGGCAAATATAGATGATAGTTTTATAAATCGATTGTTTTCCCGATATCATACAACGGCAATACCAGAAAAAATTATGAAAAGGACATATAAAAGAGACTAAAAATTGCTAAAAAAACAAAGCAGAAACAAGTTTTTCTATGTATTCAAATTGTTTTATTTGTGGAATAAGGAAGTATTATTTAAGCAACGATATAAATGCCTATGCAACAAATTTTTCTGACAGCGAATAATTACCATTTAAATATTTCATAGAAGTAACCTGCAAATTAATGTACTCTTCTTTGAATTCATTTAAACCAGCATCACAATCTGGTACATCAGCCGGAAAATTGAAATGGCTTGATTCCAGTTCTAAGAATTTCTGATCCTTCAATCCGATACTCCTCGCAGTACCATACTGCAGAGCAAGCCAAAATTCCAAGCCTTTCAAGAAATAAAAAGTTATTTGAATGCAAATCAAAAATTGCAATAAATTGAAGACAAGAAAAATTCATGAAAACAAGAACTTAATTTACCAAATCCAGATGGTGTGATGAGATCCAAACCAATGAATGGATTTGTTGTTCCTGTACCCGTATTTCGAACTATTAAGAGTATTGGTATCTACAATAGAAATAAGAACAAAATATAAAAATCTATTCAAAGGAATATAAAAAATTCCTGTTTTTTAAATGCTGTGATTTTCATTTTTGAATAACTGTAGTAATTGGAGAGTGATAGCTAAAGAATGGAATGTGACATTACTAATTACGTTTGACTCATATAATCCATAGAATCTAAAAGATGTTAGTTGTACAGCGAGCATAACAAAATAGCAAGAATGTTGAATAAAAGATTATTTGTGTACAAAAAGTTGCACAAAAACCTTGGCTTCAGAGACTTTCACTGGTTGCAGCTGCATACTTCGTTTTTTCTGCAAATCCGTTTCAATCAGTTTCTTCTCAAGAGCCTGAAATAAAACTAATGCGGTAATTCCGATTACGCAATACTTATCTTTAATGTTTGCAACAAAAAATAATGTATCTGCATATCGATTCACGTCTGAACATAGATTCTTATACAAAAGAGACAGTTTTAAAGCAATTCTTATTTAATCCATAATCGCTCAGATTTTTGTAAGAATAAAATCATTTTAATCCTGTTGTAATCTCCTACTTTCATTTATCAATAGAAATTAAAAGAAAGTTAATTCCAAACTCAAACCTTTCTTCGAATTTCAAAATTCCAAAAATCGTCCAGTGGAAGTGGCAAATCGGCCACATTTAGCGATTTTCTTGAACATCTTCTATTAGTTTCAGCTAGCTTAACTTTCTTCAGCGGTCGACTTAATCTAGGATCTTCCACAAGCAAACTGAAAACAGTACCATCAGGAAATTCACCGGGACTAAGCTTGCTGCATTCATTTCTCCAGCACTGATTATTTGACCTGTAACATCAATCTATATTTACTTATGTGTTTTTATATGTTTTGAGCATCAAATATGCGAATAATTCTGCGGCATCCCGTCAATTTAGAACTTCTTCACCACTTTTCAAAAATTATGCAGGTTAAATGTTGAAGATGTTGCATTCAGTTTTGTTTAAAAACGCTACATCGGATAAGATTTTATATAGCATTATTAGATGAACTTTCCCTTATGTACTTATCATTTACTTTCCATTTTCATTACATAATATGAACGGTAAAAACTAACACGAATTCTTTCATCCCTGAATCCATAATCTCATTTTCTTCGACAACAGCAAGAACCTCACGTAATATTTCAAATGATTTAGGACCATATAACCTGAGTCGAACCATCTGATCACTTAAATCTAATAACTGGAAAACAACTTCGTTAATATAAATTATATTCCAAAACTAGGAATTTGATTATGAACAAATTTAATCATTCCACTTATAATTATACAAAATATAAGTAGAAAAACTTCATGCTTCTAAAAAATAAAATGAGGAAGAAATGCAATCACAATCAAGAGATAATTCAGAAATGATCTAATTTTATCAAAATCATCAAAAAATAAGGGATAAAGCCTTAGTGATCTATAAGTGAAAAACAATATTATCGTAATATTTAACCCTTAAAACTAATGAGATTCAACAACCATCAATTTTATAAAATATATATATATATATATGAGAGAGAGAGAGAGAGAGAGAGAGAAAGAGAGAAAGAGGAAGAAAATTGATAAGTGACACAATTATAAAAACTATACCTTTAGATCTTCACTATTTTCGTAGACATCCGTCTTCATCTGTAAATTACGTAACCTCCATTCATCTATATTGCGTGGCACTTTGTCTGTTCCTATAAGATCTACTTCTTGATCCTGTTTTTTCAATTTTAGCAGATCGATAAATTTTGACAAGATATTTTTACTGGAAGAGGGATGTGTCCAGACAGCTAACGTGTACTTTTGATCAGTCCTGGAAATACAGGACTACAGAACTCGGATTTCTACCAAATTTATATCAAGTGAAACTTTAAATTTAATGGATAGAAACAGTAAACTTAAAAATATTCTAATAATAATTAAAACATTCAGTCAATAAACAAAACATGAATTTTTGAAAATTTGTCGCTTTCTTTTATCCTATCTCCTATACCTTGAATTCTTACGAAAACCTTACACAGAAAAGTTAATAACTGGTTTTAGAAGACAATCGGTTAATTATTCTTTATCACTGAATACCTTGTTGAATGAAAAATGAAAAATTAATTTCTACTATGGTACGATATTTCAGTACATACAACTATTTTTTATAAAAATTTTTAGATAAATATCCTTCTTTTTAGATTAATTATCCTTCATTCTTCTACAGAATGAAGATTGTAAAAACTTACCTGTGCTTACTCCATAGAAATCTAGCAGGTCCAATGAAACCACGTGGATATTTGCCTGGTTCGTATAACATAACTGGCATTTCAAAACGACCATCTAAAGCAGTTTTGAATGCAAATGTTGGGCCAACTTCAGGTGCACAAATGTTACGTAATAGCTCAATTATTGTTACTTGACTTGATCCAATTATCTGAAAAAATTAAAAAACCTCCATTCCACTACCAAATAATAGCAGTTTTAAATGAGGAAGGACTATAATAAATTTACTGTTCGCATATAATAAATTTAATGTCTGCACTGTTCTAACTATTAAATTACCAAAGATTTTGTAAATATTATTCTGGTTTAAACTATTCGACTTCATATATTTCATTTAAAGTTTGATTACTATGTTATATTCTAAATAAATTTCATGTTCTTATATTCCAATATTGATTAGCTTAAAACAAGCAGATATAACCCACTGAATGCCCCATCAATAAACAAATTAAAGTAAACAGTTATTTGGATATCACTGTGAATCATCCGAGAAGTTGATATTAAAAAATGCAGTTATGTCATCAAAAGACGTAACGTGCGAATTTCGATCTGTCTTGATATTGACATATATATACCAATAATATCACAATCATAATATTATAAGTTAAAAACTCCTTTAGGAAAACCCATGATAAAGCTTGATTTCAATTTTCAAAATCTTGTAATTTGAAAAAAAAAAAAAAAAAAAAAAAAGGAAATGTTGCATATCTTCCTAGAGAAAAATGATTAAGACTTTTGAATTTACCTGAAAACAGCGCAAGAAGCTAACATCTCGTATAACACAATGTCGCATTGCATCACGATGCGACGGTCGAAAAGCTCGTTGATAACTGCAGAACGGTAAATTGTACCCCCATTTCTGGATCATTCGAAAACGTTTTGCATGCCATATATGTGTTTCAAGCCATACATGTTTTCGTTGGCGTCTGGTATAATTCTAGAATTTGATTAATTATCAAGATTCAAAGAAATTATAATAACTAGGAAATTTCATTTTACAAATTAAAGCAAGCTGAAACTTTAAAAAAACAATATTTTTAAAACAGTATTTCCTTCGGAAATACTGTTTTACCCATTATCAAAATATACGTGAATATGCACTGATTTATAAAGATAAGTAGATGTGCTAATCATAAAATTAAGAAAGACAGAAATGCAAATAGTTTCGTCGCTGTTATAATCTGATGCATCTTTGGAACAAGATGCACTATTTAACTTTTATGATCATAGAAGATTCAGAGTTGAACTGGTAATCAAAAAATCATATCATGTGCTGGTTAATGACTCGCATTAAGGATCTCAAATTCATCATCTCTCGTAATCTCTCATTCTTTCAGTGATTTTTAACTTTAAAAAACTAAAATTTTT
This sequence comes from Onchocerca volvulus, assembly GCA_000499405.2. Taxonomy (NCBI): domain Eukaryota; kingdom Metazoa; phylum Nematoda; class Chromadorea; order Rhabditida; family Onchocercidae; genus Onchocerca; species Onchocerca volvulus. Next base: position 5,452,919 of record HG738139.1, on the reverse strand, counting down.
ACTCGTTTCAATAAGTGTCTGATCGTAAGCAAAAATCAAAATTCATACTGCAAGTAAACAGTGCATGGAATAAATTGCCCGAGGACTTATACTGATCATCTTAGTGATTCCCCAATTTAAGTATTTCAGAAAAATTAACCAAAAGTAAGTTTCTTGGTCGTCTTCTCCAAAAGCGACTAGGTGGTTTTTGACGATGTTTCGAAGCTGCAATCGATGAAATTGCAAAACGACGTTGCATACGTGGGAAACGCTTTATGTTGTAGGACATTGCACGACGACGCATATGACGTGGTAAACGCTGTACTGCTGTACGTGGTCCTTTAGTCACTTCTCCTGATATCAACACGCGATTATCGACGGCCTTGAAAAAGCGTATAAGTTAATTTTCTTTTGGAAAACACACAGAATTAAAAATCAATCTGTCAAATGTTTAATGCAAAGTACCACTTAATATGCCTGACAATATTTCCTAAATTTTTTCCAAGTACAAATTTCAGAAAACCAACCTGAATTAACTCAGCAATTTGTCTCACTCGTTCTTTCACAAAATGCATTACGTTAACACCACGTGGTCGTGGACAATATTCATCTCCCTCACTTTCCTCCATTACTGAAAATGACATTCTATTTTTATTAATTATATGCTTAACACTGAATATCTAATATGATAATTCATCAAAGATCTTTTTATCAGCAATTGTTTTCTCAACAACCTCGATAAATCCTCGAATCGCAGAAAAGCTTATTTTCATAATTTGATTTAGGAACAAGCTTCGAAAAAAGTATTGGCAAAAATTTTAAGCTGAATAAAGGACGACATATACACCTGTAATTGAGATTTATTTTTCGGAAGATTTAAAATTCAGCAAGTAATATCTACTGCTGAAACACATGTACGTCAATAAGAGAAAAAAAAAAACCCAACAAAAATATACAAATATAACAAATCAAAGGGTTGTAAAAGTCATGATGAATTTTCACACAGACAAACGAGAAATAAAATTTAGACTAGATAGATAGGTAAGTTATTTCTCATATGGAAAGCGATATGTCTTATAATCAGTGAATATGCAAAGATGATAACTAATAGGAGGAAAAATATTACAAAGCTCTGAGTTTCAAAAACTGAGGTATTAACTTAAAATTCAAATAAATGCATGCCAAAAAACCTAATTTATTTTATTAACATGGTTAATCATCTTGTTCTTTATCCTTGTTTAATGCTTCTTCCTTTTCTTTACTGATATTTTTGATCATTCGTCTCGTCGATAAACGTCCCTGCTTCGACAGCTCACGTTGACTTATCGCCATTTTACGAGTATTCAACCGTCGCCACTGTATATTCCGTTTTTCTTCGAATAACAACACATCCTAAAGCAAAAAAAGAAAAAAAAATTCAGTTTTTTCTTTGAACTAAATAATTCAAAAGTTTATTGATAGCCAAAGCAGAAAATGGCAAACGAATAATGACTATCACCCTCATTAAATAAACAACATGAAAAAACGCACGTCATCAATAGGAAACATACTATTCAGGAAACTGAAAAGCATCAGTATTTTGGTGCTAAATTTTATGACATCAATCATGAGAATTGATGGAAAATTTTGAATTCTAGAATAATACTTTAAACAACACTAAAACTATAAAGGGTGCAAGAATATTTCGATTCATCAAGCTATTCAAAGAAAGATATTCATCAAGCCACTCAAAGAAAGACATTTTCAAAAAAGACATTAATGTTGATGCAAACTAATAAAATTAAATGATATTTACTCAGTTGGTAAAACAAGAATATTTCTGCTGTTCACTGCTCACGATGCGTTTACTAACGATTTGGGCGACTGAATGTCAAAAACGAATTGCATCAACTGATCAAAAAATGATACTAACTAAATAGCTGTTGTATGTATCAGCTAGTCGAGCTATCTGATACAGTTTGTAATGTATTCTTGGAGCTTTTAGGAAACTGCCTCTTTTGACAGATTGCGAAACAATTTTACACAGTGAAGACCTCATTTAACCGAATTTTTCGGAAAAATCAACAAGAGTTCACTTTGTACACATTCAAATTTGAAACCTAGGACTTCAAAAATTGCATAAATAATTCAAAGAAAAGTTCATACATATGATGATGGTTCTTCGATAATTTCTTTCACTAGTTTTGTTTTTAAGTTGATATCGTCCTCATATTTCTCCTTAATTACTCGTTTTTTTGTGATTGGGTCGATAATATTACCATACTTAAACATTACTCGATCAACAATATGTGTGACTAATTTGGCCGGTCGCTTATTTACATCACATTTTTTGATCAAAATAGTGTCACCCAATCCTGAAAATATTCTAACAGTTACTTAAGTTCCGATTAAAACATCATCTAAATCTAATTCCCACTATGAATAAATGTTATCAAATCGTTGCACAAATTATGGATATGTGCTTAAACAATGTTTCTATATCCGTCTCTAAATTCCTAAAATAAAGAAATTAGCAAGCTTGATGCATGAAGTTTTTGAATTCCAAGTAATCGCTAAATATAATAAAAGCGAAGAATTGCATCAAAATCTATATTATTTTTGCAAAGTCATAACAAAGCATGGAGATAAAATAAAAATTTTTAGTAAAACATTCAAGAAAAGAGAAAATTGAGAAATTTCAAAAAATTTTGTCAGGGACAGTAAATTTCACAATCTCTGGAAAAAATTTTTTGCTGTGAAGTCAAGAACAAATTACCAGCTGTATTTTTTGGATCTAATGCCCATAGATCAATAGGCCGTGCAAAATACTTTTTAATATATTCATCAAAATCATTTAATCGACATCGAACCTAAAAACGACATAACATCGTTATAGTTCTTCAATCAAAAACATCGATGTAATGAATATACTAGCTTTCATCAGGCGATAAATCATGAAAAATGCATAATTTGATTTTTAATGAAAGAGTTAAAGGCCACAATAATTTTCACGAACTAATTACAAATCAAAGATTCCACTTCACCTGAACACATGGAATTTTATCATTTCCAATATGTGTATGTTTTAATACCTTTCCTAACAACATATCTAGTGTGTTTTTGGATAATTCGGTCTTGCACTGAAAATAAATTGACGTTTAGAAATAAAATACCAATAATGAATGAGTGAGAAAAATTATCTGACTGATCATTCTTAGATCATGATTTTGATTTTAAAAATTCGGAATTTCGAAATTGACACTGCAATAACTGCAATATGAAATACTTGTACACATCTCATATCTCTAATGAAGTAATAATATTGTTATAGCAATAATAACAATATGGTCTAAGAATGCTGGAAAGCGATTAATTATGGGTAAAAGAAATCTAAGATTTAAAAGAAAAAAATTTTTATTTCATAATTTTTCTTTCCCCAACCAAATTATTCTTCTATTTCTATAATTTTAATATGTTCCTACAGTTGGAGATCCCGAACCAGTCCCGCAAATTCTATAAATATCCAGTAAAACTGTAACAACTTTGATTCATGAAACTTCGTACCTTAAAGTAAACTTACACGATTAGCTGTGCTTTCATATCTTAAAGTAAACTTACACGACTAGTTGTGCAAAGCACAGGTTCCATTTTCAACAATTGTGCTGCAAAATTCATAGTTTATTACTTTACCACTGTCTCCCTTTCTTCAAACCTAAAACATTTTCATTTTAAAAAGTTTCATCATTCAAGACGAAACTAAAAGAAAGTCTCTCAATCAAATGCTAATCCCGCATTTTAAATACATCAAAATAAATCACACCAATCTTTTATCATCAAAATCAGCGACTCTAATCTAACACACAAGGCAAAATTCGCACTAACTCATTTTCAGATAATTCTCAAACAGGCACACCTGCAGATCCTGCCTTATATTATAAGAGAATTTAGTCTGTCCAAGTTCTTCAAAAATCTTTAAAACTAACATCATTTGAAATTTCTTTCTTTAGCAATAACTTCCCAGAAACTTGTCCTCTAAGCTAAACAACGAAATCACCATCAATACATTGGAAATCAACAGTTGCGAAAACAAAGACGTTGGTCTTCAGGTTTTATTTAGTAATTTCTCAAATCTTTCAATACACGAAACATCTTCAAGAAAAAAAATTCAATTCCACAGGGATTCCAGAATATCACGATTTCGACCAACAGAAGATTAACAACAGGACTGACTCTCAATATATAAATATTTTGAAAGAAAAATGACCCAATTAAAACTCCATTTTCAGATTTGTGAAAATTTTGGACCTAAAAATAATATTTTTATGCAAATTGATGGATTTTTATTAGATACTCTGGAAAGCATCAAAGTGCCAATCTTATAAACCATACAAATAATAGTTCTTTCATTTTTTTTTTAAACACATAGAAAGCAAAGCGACGAAAAAAATCAGTATTCAAGCGCTTTACACAAATTATATTTACGTTAATTAATTATAATTTCTTTTCTTTGCACTTCCCGATTTCTTTTTTTGAAGACTTTAAAAAATTTTACAAATCAGGAGCTTCTCTTCACTGATTTAAATTTATATATACACTTTCACTCTCCCATCCATTTGACTGCTCTTTTCCAGCAATGTTCACGAAGTTCTGAATGCTAAAAAACTTCTTTAAATGTATATGTATATACCCGAATTACGCTTCAACAACTGCAAATTAATGATAATTTAAGTTAAATTCATAGTTCGTAATAGTGACAATAATAGTATTGAAGAACAAATATACAGGAATCAAATTAAAAAATGCTAAACATGATTTTCGACTACACAAAAAATACAAGCAGATGAAAAAATTGATGAAAAAGGAGCATGCCAATTGTAATGAGATTCTTGAAAAACCTAGTAAAAAAGGAAAAAAATAGTGAATTAAAAAAGAGATACATAGTGGAATCATACACAAAAAAAAAAAAAAAAACATTTATGCGTAAAAGAAAAATTGACAAAATTTCTGCATACGCAAAGCAGAAACATTTTTTGGCTAATCATCAAACTAAGATCAAGAAAATACGTCAAAAAAGTTTCAGTCTGAAAATTTTGCTTAATCAGAACCTCCTTGTCATCTTTCTTTTTTTCTTCTCACCATCTTATATATATTTGATCTCACAATCTATATTTATCCTCTCTTTATAATTAATTCAAATGATTCCCACAAACAGTTATTTAAGAATAATTTCGGTGATTTTAGTAGGTCTAGGAATGATTTAAAGAATCTCGCTGCGGACGGAGAAATAATAAACGTAAAAATAAAAAATTAGAAGTATTCTAATGAAGAAATGGAATACAAATAAAAAAAATATAGCACAGCTTTCCAATCCAACTAAAATTCACACAATTCCTATATTGCTCCTGATCATCCATGAACTTCACAAAAATCAATTCAATAATTTACTTGATTAGTATGTGACATGAAATATAAATCCTTAATAAATTATAATCTGAATAGATTATTAAATTACAGAAAGAATATGCAACAGAAAGCGAAGCGTTCCGCATTATTTCACAAGGAATGGAAAAATAAAATTAAACTGATTGTTCTGTTTAAGCTATTTATGAATCCTTTACTTCAACGACATTCCCATACTTTAATTGTCATATCCACACTAGATGTCACAACGTAAGGTAGAGATGGATGGAAATCTGAAACGAAAAACTGTAGGATTAATACATTCTGAATATTCCTTAATTTTGCCTCTAATATTTCTGAAACTTGAGAAAAATAACATTATTGAACAAGAAACATGTAATGAAAATATATACAAAAAAAGACAACACCAACTAAATAAAGAACTTCACTCACGACAAGCTCGGAAGCTTCAGAAAACTGTATTTGAATGGTCGAAAGAACGACCTACCAAGTTAGCAAGATGATCTATTTCTTGAATTTGTCAAAAAAATCCTCAGAATTTCAGAAAAAAATGAAAAATGAATACGATACATGATTTTTCATAATGTCAAATATAAATAACACAAACCAAGCGAACTGACGAAGTGCTTATGAGCATCCAGTGTCTTGGCACAACGCTTCTGCGCAATTGCCCATACGCGCAGTGTTTTATCATCTGCAACTGAAAGCAGATATTTACCAGCCGGATGAAATCGTAATCCACGGACCCAGTTATCGTGACCAATCTGAAAACGACGCCATTCTATACATTTAAGAAAGACGGCTAATTGACCACAGAAAAAATAAATTCATTTTTAATTTTATTAATTATAGAAGAAATCGATTTTTGTTGGTTTTGAGCTTATTTCATAGCTTTGCTAATCATTTTTGACTTTTATTAAAATTTATTAATATGAGAGCAAAAAAATGATTGACGCGCTAGTGTCATCATTACGCTGAAGAGTTCAATAGATATTGCAGACTCAATCCGTTTGCCGACTACGCCGCGGTAATTCTGATAGTTCCATTAAGTTTGTCAATATGTGATAATGTCTTTGCTGCTTGTTTAAACTTCTAGAAAATATATTTTGTTGTAGTGTAGAAGAAAATAATTAATTAAAAACTTGCCAGAGTAAATAAACAACATCCAGCATTAATATCAAAAAATTTGATCGTTTTGTCACGAGAACCAGAGACAAGAATCGGTCCCAATTTCGGGGCAATCATACTATCATTTTTCTTTGCATCACCATTCATTTGCGCTGAAAAATAGTTTCTTTTCTGAAAAATTTGAATTCTTGATACTTATAATTGACTCGCTGCGTTTTAATCTGGTAATCAATATACTCACCCATCTATTTAAGCAGTTTGAAACTGAAAACAATGAAGGAAAAATGATTGGAGAGGCAGAACCTAGAATTGGAGGAAACTGTGGGATTTCCACAACGCTAGGGATGACAATATTTTAAACTAAGAATAACGTTCTATATTTAGAATCAAAGAAAAAGGGCTAACATAAGGAAAAATTGGAGTAATATAAATTAAGAATAGAAACCTACAAACATGATCTTGTTCAGCTTCAGCGACATAACGAAGAGTCTTGTCAGGTGCCCACTGGATACACTCAACAACATGTTCGTGATCATGGAATCGCATTTTATATTCTTTTGATATAGTATTCCATATGCAAATTGTCTATAATGAAAAATTTTTTAAAGAAAACATATAAAAGAACGAATACGTAGAAAGCAGAGTTCATCATTCCTTTTCTTTTTTTTTCAAGTGTGAGATATCGCAGAAACTCTAATACTGACTCTGTGAAGAATTCTTTTTGCAAAAAACTAAAATTACCTGATCATTACTACAGGATGCAAACATATTTCCATCATGATGCACACGCACCATTCGTACCCATTCATTATGGCCTGCAAATGTTCGGACACAATAACCCGATGCTACTTCCCACATTTTCACCAAATGATCTCGTGAAGCAGATAGTAAATGATCACCTGAAAATAAAAACTTAATTTAACTTCATTAATTTCTTCCCGTCAAAAGAATTTATTCTAACTTTTATTTTATCTCACATCCTTTTAAATTCAATCCCTACAAAATAATGATGACCAGTATAAAATTAAGTAATGATGATCAAAAAAATTAGAAATTAAATAATGATGGAGAAAATAATGACCGGCATAAAATTCTTTAAACTGGCTATTGTGACAATGCCACTTCCTTCTCTTTGCTTATTCCATTAAAAAAAAAGAAGGGAGGAAGGCTATTTTATATAAAAAAACATTTATATAAGAGTATATAAAATACTCTTATATAGATATTTTTTATATGAATTGAAATATTAAATTGAGAACAAAACTTTTCCACAGAATAATTATATGTGCGGAAGACAATAATACATTTCTCTTCTAGTCTTTCGAATAAGTAGCTAGATGAAATTTATGATCCAACTAAATTAAAAGTAAATAAGAATACCAGAAGGCAAGAATGCGATTGATGAGATATTATGATCGTGCCCTTTAAGTGTTTTCATACAATCAAATGTTTGTACGAATTCCCATATTTTGATAGTCATGTCGGCAGAGCATGATGCTAAAAAAGAATTTAATAAATCGAGGAATTAGTCTTTAATTATCCCAACATGTGAAACAATTTTTAAAAATATAAAGACATATTTTTATACTGAATAATATATCGGAATCAATAATAAATGTTTTGGATTATTTATTAATGATATTGATTACCAATACTAAATAATCCAAATCAAGAAAACTGGCTTAATTTATGCTATCATCTATCGCTCGATTTTTGAATTGGTAATAGATTATCAGTATTTTCGTAAATTATTAAATTTTGAAACAAAACATTTCAGTATCACTAACAATTCCACTACCTTCGGAAAAAAGAACATGAATGAGTATAATCGGAAAAATTTATAATCTTGAAACAACTTAAAAAAAATAAGCTTCAAAAGCCAATTGTTTTGATGTGTCTCATCTAAATGATCGGAAAAATTGATCTTACCTAATAATTTTCCACTATTATCAAATGCAAGATCCTGTACGGCATCAGTGTGTCCTTTTAATGATCGTTCGAAATCACCCGTTTCGAAATCCCAAACCTACAAAAAAAAAAAAAAAGTTAATTCAGTTTAGTCATCCTAATAAAGGACAACACTACGAATAAAGTAAACTGTTGCAAGTCACACGAAATCTAAAAGTAAATCTTAAATTAGCTACACAGCTAAACTCATATAAATTCATATACTCATATAAATAAAATTAATGATTAATTATGCAAAAAAAATATGTCAAGAATTCACCTTAATTGTTGAATCTTCACTAGAGGATGCAATTATGCTATAGACAGGATGAAATATGACGCGGGTAATTGGCGAGCGATGACCATTTAAACAAAATTTTTCAGGCGGTCGTGGGATCCATTCGCCTGGTTGCCGTTTTTCCCTGAAGATAGGGAAACTTTCTTTAGCACGTAATAAGTATTAAAGAGTAAAATCTTGATAAAGTAAAACTAATGTCAACATATAAATAAACCTTCGCACAATAGAAATCAAATAACTATTAACTTTTATCCTCTCAGATTGTTTCTGTATCAAAAATGAAGTTATTGTAACCTCGTTGGTGCTCCATGCATGTATTCTCGTTCAGCTTCTTGCAGCTTTGCTTCCAAATCCATAACTTTTTTCTGCAGACGGACTACTGACGTCCATTTCTTTTCCAGCAAACCCATTACTTTTTTATCGTCATTTTCCGTCTGAAAATCTTTCAAGATTTGAAACATGCGGAGCTACAATTTCCAAATGATTGCATTATTAAGAATTTACATAATATTCTCCTCATTCTAGTCAATAGCGATGAAAAACTAACCAAGCCTGTTTCTCGTCTGAAAGCATCGAATGATTCATTATAACCGTATGACTGGAGATAATCAGCAATTGCACGGTTTCTGGAAAACATAAATTTCGTGAAAATATTCGATCTGAATCTTCGAAAAAAACATAGCATTGCAAACTACACGATTTTTTCACTGAGTTGGCCACATCCAGCAAATAGTATTAGTAAAAAAAAAAAAAAAAAAAGAAAAAAAAATAGCAATTAGATGATCAGATGGCTTGACAACCATTAATATATCGTACAAAAAACTTTTGCAAAATTATTTAGGTAAAAAATAGAAAAACATTTTAAAAAATTATCTTTACATACAATTCATCGCGCTGTTTTTCCGACAAATTCATTTTCATTGTTGCAAATCGCTCTATTTCTTGAATAAAACCAATGATTGCAGTTTGATGAGAACTTAACTCAAAGAAAAAATTATAACGGGATTTAGTAATACGTCGGAATGAAATATAATCACAAAGTGAGCACTACGCAATTGTAGCTATTGATGTTATCAATATTCGATCGTTAATCTGAAAAAAATAAAAATCCTATGAAATTTTTTTTCAATTTCAACATTGAATAGCGCTTTGAAATGCATTGAAAGATGATAGGCAATGCCAAGAATTAAGGAAGAATGAACGATAATAGGACCAGAAGAGAAAATGAAGCTAATAATGTCTGAAAAAGCTCGAATCCTGCCAATTTAATTGATTGGATCTTAAGTGCGAAATATAAACACATTATAGACCAAGCTTAATAGTGACAATGAATGCAACGTAAAAGATAGAAAATGAAAAGATGGAAAGAATGCCATCTTATTCCAATCCAATTAATTTGTTTTGCCAGCAATCTCGACATACATACAAACATGTAGACATAGATAGTATAGACATTACTATTCTCGCATCGACTATTAACGAGAACAAACGAAAATCTGTTCTAAAAACATTTGAAATTCACAAATAAATATCGCTAGTAAGATTTTGTCGTAATCAAACTTGCAAAATACAAAACCTGCACAATGCTTTTTTCGATGATATTTCAGACCTGTTCCCAAAAATTCCAGGCTCCGTGGCTAGAGATGATTTATTTCAATTTCCACAGATTATAAAGAGCTTTTTGATTTAACTTATATGACTGCAGTTAAATGGAATTAATGTTTTAACAACTACATTTTCTTCTTCCTAATCCACTTATTTCGGTTTCAGTAAATTGTATGACTCTCATTTAATACCATATATAAAATACAACCTTCGATCAACTTACATTTTTTGCAAGACAAGACGATTTTCAGTTTTTCAAGATTTCATTTGGTATGACAATAAATCAACTAAATGAGTGAAAATGAAAAAGATATTAAAAACCATTTACGATGAAAACCTGAAAGTAATGTTTGTGAATTCGAGACGAATACATCAACTTTGAATTATAAGCTCGTAAAAAATGTAAAGTTACAAAAAATGAAACTAATAAATCTGGCTTATCTATCATCGTCAATAGATTAAAAGATTTAAATAAAACAAGTACTCGACTGCAGAATGTCTTGGATTTCCGATTAAGATACAATTTACATTTTTGCTGCATCTAAACGAATTATCTTGAAGATGAGGGGACTAACCCTTTATTTTAGAATTCCCGACAAATCCGAAATAAGTTTTAATGATATTTTGAAAATCTGTCACAAAACGAATAATTTTTGATCTAGAAGGGAACTGAAGTAAACTTAAAGCGAAAACGATAATATGATGAATGATAACAATAATATACCTTGTTCATACAATTTTCCACTCATTTTTTCAGAGATATATGAAGTTTTTTTTTTTTTTTTGATGAAAAAAATGATCAGTGAGTCCGAAACCAACAAACTATCATGCCTCATTTGTCCTTTAAATTCCGAAACGACTGAAAATTTCTATCATAAGAAAGCTGGAAAAAGAACGTCTTCCAGATTCTATCAGAATTCATATGACATGGTTAATCATAACTTTGAAAATTCTTATACCGTATCCGCACCAAATCTTTTTAAACTAATCGAGTAAATCAATAAAATAAAAGTTCTAAGTAACAGGATTTTTTTTTTCACAGTTTTTAAAAGTGCAAAAACAATAATATCAATGCAATACTATGATAATGAATTCACAAGAATATACTGGATTCTTTTAATCTAAAAACAATTCGGTAATCTGGCTAATTTCACACATGCCTTTCATCAGACTTTTCATGACTAACTTTTTGAGTAATTCATTGATCTTTATTAACTTATAAACTTATAGTAAATATAATCAAGACTTCCTAAAATTATTTCCAAAATAACAAAAAATTTATTCTATAAATTAAATTTGCATGCTTTTAAGTTGAAGAAATAACTTATCTAGATGGAAATATAAAAATAAGCTATCGTCTCAGCCAATCAATAATTTCGACTATATTTCACTAATTCTTAAATTTCGAGAGTAAAACATGATGGTGAAATTGAAACAATGATAAGAAACTGACGAAGATCTAGAAATGATAGCAAACTGCAGAATCTTTATGACTATTCACTGTTGGTAGAGGCAGCAAAGATATTAAAACAATAAATTAAATCCATTATAAAAATTTTTAAGCAAAATGAATCTCTCTATTCCTGTCAAGATATCAAATTCCTATGCTGCAAATTAACGATAAAAGCACGATTCACTAAATTTTAAAGCAATTCATGCTAAAACGTAATTTATTAATTCATCAGCATTAACTTATCTGGAAAAAGAAGTAGGTGAGGTCAACTAAAAATCAAAAAATCAGAAGTGAAATAAAATGTACGTATAAATGGAGAAAGATTATAGCATATCTCATCAAATCCTAAGATTACTTTCTAATGATATATCACTGGAAAAAAACAGGATAATTCAGAACAAAATTTATCGGACGTTTAGTAAAAAATCTAAATAATTTAGCATAACCAAAGATGTGTGATATTTATTATCAAAAATGGATGAATGGAGAAAAAGTTAGATGGGGAAGTTACCAGAACACTATTGATGAAATGATCATTTGGAAATAAACAAAAACTAGAGCTTCGCGGAAGTGATTTCGAAATCGCGATCGAAAATCATTTCAATCAAATTTATTTCATCGTCAAATATATGAAGAATATACTTCTGCTTGACCACCTCAAAATCATCAAACATGTCTTTGAAACATTCATGCTACTCTAATTCTCACCGTTCCATGTTTATGATCGAAAATTTAGGTAACCCACCGCAAAAAAATTACTCTCGAATTCTGAACATTGATTTGAATAAGTCTTTATAGCTGCTGCTAAACTCTCATTCGCTTCGAAATATTTCTGATAATTTAATAAGCAATAAAGATTCACAAACATACTTAGATATCATATTTGTTACTCGAAGACACAAATATGGATGAGTTGTCAGAATCAATCTAACGGATTTTATTTCATTAAATTTACGAAACTTCTATATGAATGAATCTAATTCAAGTTAATGAACAGTCATATTTTACATCCTGAAATCTACAAATAACTGATTTCTTAGACATTCTTTCTTTGAGGACATAAAACAGTTGTTATTAGGTAGTTCAATAAGATTAGAAAGAAAATTGACGTGTGTAGCAAAACAAACAAATAAACGGTCTAAATAATATCCCAAAACATCTTACAATTCCTGTCAATGTATTTCACATCCTATTCATCTCAGCAGAATACAAAAATTCTTAATATTAAAATATAAATATTTCAATTTGACATATCAAAGTGCTTCAAGTAACATGAAGAAGAAACTTACTTCCATCCATTTCAACAAAATTTAAGCGAAATATTTCGTCCTCACTATCTTGTCTACAATCATTTCAGCAAGAAAACGAAATTTGAATAGAAAAAATGCCGAAGATTACAGACTGATGCTTCTTCGTATTTAAAATTAAATTTACAAAATTGTTAAATCGAGAAAAAATTGTTCAGAAGTTTATTAAAATAAATACATTTGAAGTCTACGAGTTTTTTATTTTCAAGAAGCAACCGTATTTATCAATATTTGCTTTTTCCTAACCTTTCCGTAAAGAAAGATTAACTCCAAAGGAGAAAAGAGGAAAAAATAATTCAACTTTTTTAATCAATTCGAGACAATGATTCATAAAATTTTTGAATGATAGAAGAGTTGAATGAAGGACTAAGCTAACTGATTATAAAAATAACTAAAAAGGACAACACTGAATATCCTAATCATTCAACAAGCTTTGACTTTGATATTCGTTTTCAAGAAAATATAAATGAAAGGAAAAAAACTCTCGGCGGTTCAAAATAATAAAAAAAAAAAAAAAGAAAGGAGAAAAACCGGAAAAAAATTGGACATAAACTACAGAATGATTTTTCACAATTAATCAATCACCATCGACACCAATATCGACAAATGGAAGAGATTTAAACTCATAGTTCTATTACTTAAACGTAACGATGTCTCGCTTGCAGATAAGATTAAATTCCCACAAGCGACTAAATTTAGGATATAAAGTATGTTTTCAAAAAAGAAACATATTTAAATTCAGCTACTTTCTATGAATAATTAATTTGCTCTAATCGATTCGCAAATATACTTCTATGCAAATTATCTATGATTCAAAATTTTTATATCAATATCTATGGTATCAAACTAACAAACTATTAGCAGCCATTACCCCACTATTCAATGCACTTTCCAAATATTTCTGCACAGCTTGTTCCAGTAATGCTAGTTGACTATATATATTCCACTGTGTATCCATACATCAATGTTATCATCTGATATTTGAGCAATCTCCAATTCGATAACTTTAGGGAAAACTGCAAGTATATATAAATACACTTTTAATTAACATGTCAAATGATGTCAAAGCTTTCAATAAATTTTATTAAATATATATTCGGCCCTTTTTTCAGTAGTGCGCTGCTAAATAGATTTATAATCCTCTTTCTGTTCTAGCATTTTACACACATAAAAAAGAAAAAAAGAAATTGCATATGCATTTTACACAAAAATATAGGCATAAAAGTACATACATACTGGAAAATACTCTGAGTCATTTTATTAATTCCACTTATTTTTTCATTACCTCCGAATGTGATTATAATCTCAAGTATGATTTTTTTTGTATTAAAGAAATGTTGAAATCAGGCAATTTTCAGAAAAAATTTCAACGTATGCTTCAAATATTTTAGTTATCATTAATGCTCTGCCAAACAAATGGATTAACCAGAATTCTGAACTGAAAATGAATGACGAATATGAAGATCAACAAAAAAGATCAAAATACATCAAAAATAAAAGAAGATTGAATAATTTCATTTAGCTTATGACAAAATGGACGTTCCTGTATCGATATTGCATGAATCCATCTCAATTTTACTCGGAATATCAGATTGTCTTTCACTTACCATTTGAAATGCACCCAGAAAAGCCAAAAAGCATAGCCATCATAAAAAAAATTGGACGGAAATTACGAACTGGATTTAATGGAAATAGAACAAAAAGAAAAAAAAAAAGAAACAATTTTTCGGAAAAAAAAAGGGAAAATTGCTCGTAAAAGACATTCTTCCTGATCTTTGCCTTTAGGTTAAATTTTCTGGAAGAATGTCTAATCTCAGAAGTTTTTTCTTTCCCTTTTTTGAAAAATTAATTTGCTGAAAGATTTTAAACATAGGGGAGATACAAGGACAATTCTAAGCAGTTTGTATAGACATTCAGGAGGCTTCCTGCAATCGAACAAAACAATTTCAACGGTTTCTATCGCAATTTTCCCCCAGAAGGTCATGGTGAATCTTTGATCGAATCTGTTGTTGCGTTATCGTCAAAGAAATAATACATCACATTAATTCGTCGGGCATTCACCTAATGAATCGAATATATTTGACAGTATCCGAAATTACATGTATATATCGATTATATATATGACTTTTCAGGTATTTGAAAAGTGAAGAATGTGAGCAGGATTCTAACCCACTGCAAATCCTTATTCCTTCCTTTTATCAAAATTCCTCAGTCCTCATTCTCGGCATATTTCATTCAAATGAGACGATCAGGACGAAAATGATAGAAAGATAAAGTGTAGTCTGAACATATCGAGAAAAATGTCAAGAAGAATAGGCGGAAGAGGAAGCGGAGATAGAGAAAGGGTTGATTTCGATGATATCGGGAAGTTTGGATGCCACCAGCAGTACATACTTCTATGATACAACTGCAGTAGCTCACATTTTTCCCCTTTGCTCACCCTTCCTTCCATTCTCTCTATGCTGACTGACTGGTAACTAACCGTGTATTAAATTGAAAAATTCGTTTGTTGAACCCCTCGGGAGCCGCAGCTGGTAACGACACATCACAACACATTCTCTTTTCTGCTTCCTTCACTCTTTTCCTCTTCTCCAATACTGGCTGATATGCAAGCAAAACAAGTGACAACAATGGTGACAATAACATGGTAACATATACCACGATAAATTTCAACCACTAGCTATAATCACAAGTTACAATTGACAGTTAGTTAAAGCGATGTATTAATTGTGACTGCATAGTAGATTTTGTCACCAAATAATGTATTCTCTCAACTCAATTAGCAATTATCGGAAAAGAACCATTAAATGATCACACTCATGACACTGGTAGTGACAGCAATATTGATCTATTATCACAACCAATATGACAAGTACTATCACTCGATAATGCATAGCAAAGATGTTTTCTAAACTTATTCCATGTTACATAATGTCAAAATAACTTATCATGGACCACTGTAACTATGAAGAAAATGCATTTCACGATTTATTTCACTTCTTATAGAATTCATTGCACAAACCCATTCTTTAGCACTAAATAACCAATTAGTCCTTTCCATAAAATGCTAACACACTTCAGTGGGTAAAGGACTTAAGAAAAAAAATTCATCTACTATTGTTAATATAAAAAAACACTGAGGTATTTCATGGAATATACATCATAATTATCACTGTACTTAGCGGCACGCTTTCACCATTTGCATTGTGCTATATAAGTGAAACAGTTAGTTTTTCCAAATTACTTAATCCTGTTTATTTAAAAAAACTAGCAGTTATGGATTAACTGATCAATTTCGACAGATGCACAATCATAATGCTTTCTGAACCAATTCAGACTGTGCAATGTAAACAATACGATTATTATTACAACAGTAATATAATTGCTTGCAAAACTTAATTATACTTTTCCTTCCAACGAAAAGAATAGTATAATACTAAATTACGTAAATGGATAAAGGACAATAATAAAATAGTAAAAAAAAAAGAAAAAATAATAAGTCTCATTCCCACCAAGCTATCTAAGAGAAATGTAAATATATATTATTTTCCTCTTCCTCTAATACACAGCCATTATCTATGGATATTATATTTCGTTCATACAACGAATTATTAAAACAATAATTGTTTTCTGTCCTTTAGATTTTTTACCAAACAAAATGAAGCGAAATATTTGCACGTGAGGTATGTTAAATTTTTTCCTTAAAAAATCTTGCAGAAAATAAACTTTTAATTCAGTCACAATAACGGTTATTCAATTTATAAATAGCCATTTAAGGCAGCTAAAAAAAAAAAAATGCTGCAAGCAAAATTGCTTTTGAGTAACATAATGGAATAGAATATCGCTACTAAAAGAGTCCTTACTAACTGCTTTAATCTAACAAAATTTCAATTCCTAATTATTCATCAAAAAAACTACTTGCAAAAAATATTGATATTAAAGGAATTATTGAGCTATTCCATTTACGAATGCCGCTTGTTCATTAAAAAGCTGTTCAACTATTCAAATATCATTATCTATTCATCGCTCAATCTTGAACTTCTCAATGAAATAAATGTCCCATTTGTTCCGTTTCTTATTGAAAAAGAAAGAAATTTAACAGCGCAGTTACATTCCTCATGTCACATCTTTAAACAGTCTTCACATAAGATTCATGAAACTTCTTTCTCCCATCTGAATAAAAAAAAAAAAAAAAATCTCAGACCTCTTGAGATTACAAAAGGAGTACACCATAATATAAACCAATGGTCCTCTAAAGTGAATCTAACAAAAATTGTAAACTAAATTACATTTATTCCTTTGTCGCACATTTGACATTTCTAACATTTACGCAGACATTTATAAAATTCTAGAAACATTTATGGAAAATTCGCAAACATTTATAAAATTTTTGGAACTTCCTTTTTTGGAAAAATACGAATGCCATAGTTTACTAGCCATCAAAAAAAGTGAGGCTTAATATCTCACTTCTATCATACAAAAAGTCCAAAAGAGTGAAAAACTACTTTGAAAAAAACAAACTCTTAAAAATAAAGACATAGAAATAAGCACCAATTCGTTAAAGTCAACCAGTCGACTCAAGAAGAAAAAGCAAATTATAGCTGGGCAAACACACCCAAAAAAGGCAAAGAAAAAACGAGGAGAAACTATAATTAACGCAGCCAGTTTATTTTTCTCGTGAAATGTTTTCATCTCTTAGTTGCATAAATATTTCTGTTTATGCTAACACGAATGTTGAGTGTTAGATACGGTTGTGGAAAGGAAGTTTAACAAGTTGTGTTTTTACGCATTTCAATCAAAATTCAATTACTAAATTGAAAACGAAAACCTTCAAAATTCAGTGGAAAATCAGCTTACCAAATAATCATCAATCGCTCTGCGACCGAAATGTACTTGCTGTTATCCGAGTTTCCATGTTCTTATCGCCGATCACGTGTAAACATGTATATCTATAATTCGTCCCAAAAAAAAGAAAAAAAAAACTTAGTAGAACATAAATTATTTTACATATGTGTAACTTTAATGTAGCTATAATACATTTCAAAAAATCAAACATTGAAAACAAAAAAGAAGTATATTCTTATTATTACCATGAATTCTTAATATTACAGATTTGTTTTAATTTAATAAATGCAACGAAATTCCGTTAAAATATCAAAATAAATGGATCAAAATACAAAATTTACATGAAGAATGAAGTCATACAAACTCAAAAGAAAAAAAAAAAAAAGACAATTCTCTTTCTATTGCAATAAAGCAGTTTTCAAGTAGCATTTCGTCGAACATTGCCTGTTTCTTTATCATTCCAATCAATTGTCTAGCTATCGCAAATTCCATTGCCCCTATTTCCTCATTGGATAATCTTTCCAGAGTTAATATTGAAGTTTGAAGTACTTTTTAGTTCCCTTTCTACTTCTTCATCTCTTTTAATGGCTAGTAAAATCCTAATCGATTGAAATCATATTCTTCGAATCTTTCAATTTCAATCTTTTCTGTATATTTGTTAAAATAGTCTAATCAACAAATGGATTAAAATAATGGGGTTGAGTGACTTCCATTATTTTAATCCATTTATTGATTAGACTACGACGTGTTGATTTCCAACTGTGTAAAAGATGGAGTGATATCATTCATCGCAAAAGCAGTATCGAATGCTAAGGAAGTTCTTCTACTTTTACTAATTACTATTCTAAAAAAATATATATATAATACAATGAATGAAGAACTGTAATAACTGATTGAATAACTCTTGATCAAGATTCCTGTTAATAATAAGAGCTAATCATTGCAGAGAAGTTGTAACAGATGAGACTTCGAAAGCAACGCTTAACCTGACAAATTGATAGAATTATGCTCTACAAGAAATCAACTTGCCTAGCATGCTCGAAACACATAGTTCGCATTGGCTGGCCTAATTCTTAAATGATGGATGATTTCTGCTCGCAATTCTATCAAAATATTCTCATTAATTCCAATAAAACAGCATCAGTAACAGCTGATAGTACAAGATCAGTTATGATTCAAGAACAATTGTGCATACACACCAACTAAATTTACAAGGAATACTGTATGTTTATGTAAACAGGGACTGCAACGAATGACTTTTGTGAAAGGAGAGATCTAAAGAATCAGAACTTCCGTATTTGTTCCCATTTTTGGTTTCAGATCAATGATTACAGTTTTACTTTTCATTCCGTCTCTCTCAACACATTATATTTCCATTTTGCTCAGAAATTTCATTTTAATGAGGGAGTAATTAAATGTTTCAGAGGATCAAACAATCTCTTTTACGTCACTTTTTAGCTCTTGAAGATGACCACAGTTAAAGAATTTTGCAAAAACTCCTGGTTTATAAAAAATTGTATGCAGAATTTCTTCATTAGAAATGCAAAAATATCCTTCCAGTTCTCGAAAAGCTCCTAAGCACTTAAACAAATACAAATAAGTTGTCATTGCTGTCACACACGTCATCACCTTTCAACAAACAATACATAATATAACTAGCTGCAAAAATTTTTCAGCTGACGAAAATATATAAATTGTATGCAACCTAGTCTTTATTCCAATGAGGAAAAGAAACGAGAAATTGATTCGAGCGAGAAAAAGGACTGGAACATTAAATCTTTCTTAAACTAAATTTATCCTCAACTACACATATACAACGAAATCATTCATACTTTTTTCATGCATCCGTACCATTTCCTCCATTTTATTGCAGGAAAATATTCAATATGGCAATTCGATAATAATATATATTTAATTCAAAATAAATCATACAATCGAAATATTTAACTCCGAAAATTATTTCATAGAATCAATTAACTTTCCATATCCCATTTTTCGATTCAATAAAAAATTTTGTTTTTCATTCGCTCTAAAAGTTCAATAATATAGACGAAAAAACGAAGTAGTGAAATGAAGGTAAATGAAACAATTATCAAATAAAATAGAAATTAAAGCAAAATGATTAAAAAAGTAATATATTAAATGTGGGAGAAATTATAAAAAAGATAAACCGATAGTGATTTATACATATGTACAAATGTCTTAAGTACATAGGAAGTTCGATCGCAAAAAAAAGTTTGAATGATAAGATATAGATTTAAATTGAGTAATTTAAAGAACAATAAAACATTTGAAAAAATCACATAAGTATAACAACTGGAACTGAGACTGAATTTTCATTTATTTATTTTTAAATGAATTGAATTAATACAGTTTCGCAGAACATTAATTTTAAATATTAATTAAATCATGAAATGATGATCTACCCTATTACAAACAGATGTTCAAGAAATGCATTTTATGAGAGATCATTTTCTCAAAGCTTTCAAATATGATATGAACAAACATGGACATTAAATATTGCGTTCTGAATCAGAATCAAAGATATATTGCTCAGGGCGTGGATCTGAAGTTTCTGAAGCTGAATCTGAAGCCAAAATTTCTGCATCGCGGGAAAATTCTGCTGAATCAAATGTTGGCTCATCGGTCGAAAATAAATAGCGAAATAACTGAAAAAATAATTTGTGCAGGTGGAATATTATTTTGTGCAAGTAATGATGCAATTTAGGCAATATTCATAACCAATGAATAAACATCAAAATTGCTCAGATAAAAGGAAAACTTTTATGATGAGGAAAAGGTTATGAACCAGCAAACAAAAACTTACAGCTGAACCTCGAGAAGGCGGACTTTCTGATCCTAATCTTCCAACATTATTAACATTTGTTCTCGAAGTTTCTGCCACATTGTTCCCAATGTCCACCGCATCGTCCTGCAATTTTAGATTTTCTGCCAATGTGCCATCTTCTCGTTTTTCCGATCGTATTTCGCTATAAAATGCTAGATAATAAAACTAAAGAACAATATATTGCAGAATAAATAATAACTTATACAAAAACTAAACGTCAAGTACTAAAATGTGTCCTGAATAAAGGGAAATGTGACATTAAAATTAAGTGATTTGAAGAAAAAAAAAAAGAAAAATACTATTTCTCAAGTTCATAATTCCTTCTTCTTACCTTCGGAAGTGTATTGAAAATAACAAATTCCAAGAAACATAATCTGTTACCTGGTGGGAGAAGACGTTGCGTATGGTGGACCGATAACAAAATCCATGTTCCTCATTTCACTGGACGATTCCTTCATATCACTACTTTTGACATTTGATATCACAGTGATTCGTTTCCTTGTAACCACAGAATCTTCTAGCAAATTTCTTGAAAGATGCGGATTTGATGAAGATTGACTATGCTTCCGTTTAAGCTGTCCTTCGTCAGTTGGGACATGGACAATTTCGACGGGAACTTCAGGACTCACATAACTTCCGGGATCGTCCACAGCTGTTGCAAGTATTACTTCAGCTGTGTAGTTCACATCATCTTCCAAAGCTATTACTATGGGTCTAAAAATTTCTTTATATAATATTTTGTCATACTTTCATTTTTATTCCTTGCCTCTTTAACTTTTTCATTAACAACCCTTGCCTCATAATAACTTTATATTTAAAGATATAAAAATATGATTTAAGCCTACATTCCTGGTTGATCGAAATAAATGCTGACAAGTGATTGGTGAACGTCAGCAAAATTTACAATAGCTTTCAGTTCCTTCAAATTCACGGTAATTTCGGCTGGTCGTTGAACACTGTACCTCTTAAATTCAGCAATTGGAATTTTTCCTTCAGTTTTCATAACCGTATCTCTATCTGTAACATATTAATTAATTGAAAACTGAAGATTTGATAGAATTAAGACTGGAATTAAATGAAATTGGAGCTAGGTAAGAAAATGGAGTTTTGATAATAAATACTACATGAAGTAATGTTTAGCAGCTTAAAGAGAAGAAAAGAAATATGAAAAATTTTTTAAATTGAAAGTTTTAGTAAAAATGAAAAGCATGTAACCGAAATTTAAGCTATTATTCTGCATGAAACGGTTGCAGTATAGTTAACAGTGGAATAAATAAATTGAAAACAACCTTGCTCGTGTGTAATATAATTTCTGAATGATATTTCTTCAGTTTTAGCATCAATTAAAATTTCAGCCGTGTTATGGTGCATTCGATTGAACATTTCGAGCAACGATCTAAACAAAAAGAAATTTTCCGAAACTATCTAAATTGGCAAAAAATTTGTATAAAGAGCTAATAATCGACCGTAATATCAACTCTTATAAATCGAAAACAAATAACCTTGCTTGTATCACAAAACAATTATTTAAATTTGCTTTATCAACAACAGTTCGAAACATAGTGGTACACTCGAAGAATGGTATTTCATGATTTCTAATGACATCTGAAATACTATTGATAGATCATGAAATTGTTAAATGTAACTGTGATATCATTTTTTGATTTATATCTAAAATAATCAAAATAACTTTTAACTTTTTGCCATATATGAAGCATAACATATGGTGAAGAATGGAACAGTACATGAAAATCATTGAATATTGCTAATCAAGATAAATATCTGACAAACCATAGGTGTGTGTGAGTTGAATAAGCATGGAATCAGCCCGAGGATTGAGATAAAGTTGACACGAAAGAACTGCTTTTTCAGAATTTTTTACACATTTGAAGGCCGACAATGCACACTAAATAGTAAACTATGAAGAAAAAAAAAAAAGGCATCACTAATAAATTTCGTAAAAACTGAAACTGAGCTTACCAAAATTATGAAGAAATCACCTATTCATTTGCTCAGAAAAGTAAAATCAAACAACCTTCATTGGAATTCGGCAGACATTGTAAGCATTGGAATCAAGTCGCAACACATCACATTCGCTGAAGAATGATTTAGAAAACATAAAAGTACCAAAGGCTGATTTCGAACAGCTTAACGATCGCAAAACAAGCTGAAACACTAGTTTAGCAATCAATCCATGACTGACTTTCTTCACTTTAAAATTTTAATTTCACCCATTTGACATTAAAATTTCAATCATCACTTTGCTTTTTTGAGATTTTCAATAAACTTACACCGAAATTATTTGGTTCCATGTATAATTCATTGCCGACACGATTCAACGCCAAAACTGCACGAGCAAATACTGAGATATGTGAAAAGTACAGGACCACATAAAAGAATAAATTCGAATTTCAATGAAATCAATTGGCGTCGTTTTATTAAGCGTTCAAAGTAGTATTATAATAAATTTCTCATATATTTTTTTTTGGTTATTTTTTCTTTTTTTTTTTTTTACCATTAAAGTGTATGAAAATTCTAAAAATCTCATTAGCTCACATTGTTACATCTGAATTAGGTTATAATACATCTGAATTAGGAGCAAAATACATCTGAATTAGGAGCAAAATTTCAACTTACTTTTAAAATTGCCATGTAGAGTGAAAGATGCACCAGCAGTGACATCTGCATCTGCTTCCTCCTCAGGCAATTCCATGAGTATTGCTAAACTGTCGTAAGTTTATCTTGAAATAATTCCCAAAAATGATTTGCAATTACTCTGAAATCAAATCACTGCCGCATTGAAAATATTCAAATTTCGATTCGTAGTTAATACGAACAATTATTTTCCTTCGTGGCGAGCATGAATAACGGAAATTGAAAAGTCCTAACGAATTACGGTACAAAAAATAGTCAAAATCCAAAGTTAAAGAATAAAATCACACCTTCAAACCACTCATTACCCATCCTTCCCGCCAAAGGAAATTCTCGGATCGGCCATATCATCAGAGAAGATTTTACGGTTGTCCTGCACCAATCCCCACTGCGGTTTCCACGGTGTACAAGCTTATCGCGATGGGTGCGGGAAGTTTTAATTGATTACTGGAATTTGAATTATGCGTATAAACGAACATGCAAAGCTTATTGGCCGAAAAGTAATTTTGGTACCTTATCGTAAACATCACGTGGTTAAGTACCACACCTGGATGGAGGTATGATGCATTGTTCTTCAAATTTTAAAAAATGAATATTTTTTGAAAATTTTCATTTTCATATGGATATTTCATTTTCAGAATGAAGAATTACGGAGGTTGACAGCATCAGAGCGTTTATCACTTGAAGATGAATATGAAATGCAAGCAAGATGGCATGAAGATGACGACAAATGCACGTTCATCATTCTAGCGCGTGACCTGATTGACAGTGGCGTTGATGAGGTAAACTAATTTTGAACGTTTTTGCATAATTTTGCTAAACAAATATTCATGAAAACAAAGTATTTGAAATGTATTATGCTTATCAGCAACGATTATAGCAGCCAAATTTCTTTTATTCCCGTTCCTTAACTTTCCACTTGAAGTAAGTTATTCCAGGATTATTTTTTCAGATCTCCAGCATGGTGGGTGATATCAATATTTTCATAAACGACAGCATTGGTGAACTGACAATTATGATTGCTGAATCCAAATGGCATCGTAAAGGTTTAGGTGAAGAGGCGGTTCGGATAATGTTAAAGTTTGCGTTTGAAATAATTGGATTACGAAATTTTGAAGTAAAGATTTCAGATGATAATATTAGCAGCTTGAAGCTTTTTCAAAAGATCGGTTTCTTTTTGACTTCGCAATGCAGTAAATTTCATGAATATACTTTATCAATTGGAGCGGAACATATCCTTGAAGCTATTTCTCATTTAAAAGTAACAGTAGACAAATATTCATATTGTGAATGATAAGAACTGGTAGCTAAATATTTAGTTTTTTTTTTCGGTTTTTCAGTGTTATATAACAGTAAGTAATTTGGTTGTCATTATCTGATAAAGATCTTTATTTGAACATATTAGATTTCTATATCGACAATGGTTGAGTTGAGCCATAGAGAGATAATAACACTAAAAAAAATTTATTCTATTTAAGCCATGATGTATGTGAAAATGCTACAAATTTACGCGATAAAATACGAAATCAATAAATTAGAATAAAACCTTGAATTTATTAGTCCTTTCGTCAAGTAAGGCTATAGATAAGCAATCATTAATTTTTATATTTTTTTTTATAAACACAAGACACATAAGATAAACTTTTTCTTCAACAATGATCACAAGTTCCTGAAAATTTTCAAGGAATACTATTCAGTTAGAGCAATCACAATAGACCATTTACCTTTACATTAGAAAAGAAAATATTTAAAAAAAAGTTTATCAAGTATGTGAAGGAACGCTGGAATTTCTTAGCGAGATTTAGAAAAATGATATCAGGACTATACTATGGTGTAACGATGATTTATCGTTACACCATAATGGATTCTTTGTTATAACATGTATTTATATTTGTTTGTATAGTTATGTATTATTTGCAAATATTGCACTTTGTAAGCATTGCATTTATGCTTTCATTTTCCATGTGCCTCAATTTTTCTTAACTTCCTTATCTTAATAGTATTCTTTCAATAAATTGTTGCATTTTTCTAATTTGAAGTTTTAAACGGTGAATTAAACAGAATGAAAATACTACTTCAGTGTTCAGAAATAACACTGCATTAACCGTAATCAAGAAAATCAACATTATTGTTGTCTCTGATTTCTTACTCAATTTATTTATTATATTATTGTATACTTTTATTGCATACTTTATTGCATATTATTGCATACTTTATTGCATACTTGTTGCATACTATGCATACTTAACCAACAAGTCGTATTTAACAATTGTTCTCAAGAGTCTTTTGATTGTGATCATTTTGAAATCCCGAAGATGTTCAGTTTCATTTAAACTGCTCTTAAGTGCTAATCTTCGTGAATAATGAAAAAGAAAGAAAAATTTTTTTTTTTCAACAGCTCGAAATTTCACTCAGTTTAGCTTGAATTTCCCCATATCCTAAATGTAACTGCTCACATTCTTCCTTCTCTTTAAAAATCTATTTCAAAAAAATGAAATAAAGCAACAAATAACAAAGTAAAAGAAGTATTGATCATTGACGAATGATTTACAATGCCAGTAAGTTCCTGTTGTTTGATGATGCCGACAAAAGGTCATTTTGAGATCATATAGCAAGTTCAACAATAAATTAAGCAAGTCTCAAAGAGTCATTTCTTTTTTTCTTAAATATAAACAGGTGAAACTTTGAGAAAATGATAATTGTTTTTCAAGTTGAGATGGAATACTTGTGAGCGATGATAAGAAAAATCGCTGAAGCGAATGCCTTCATAATCACGATGAACTTCATACCATTTTCACAGGAAATTCGATTGAATAAGTCAGACTTTTACAGAAACATATTTTTCGAGAAGAAGGAAGAAGAAAAGTTGATTGGAAAATAGCGAA
This sequence comes from Onchocerca volvulus, assembly GCA_000499405.2. Classification (NCBI taxonomy): domain Eukaryota; kingdom Metazoa; phylum Nematoda; class Chromadorea; order Rhabditida; family Onchocercidae; genus Onchocerca; species Onchocerca volvulus. The sequence goes on along the minus strand of HG738139.1, from coordinate 5,426,572 downwards.
AATGTCACCGACAACTTTACTGAGTTATCACATATAATGGATCAAAGAAGATAGAAATGATGAATGTCAGGTTCGACTTTAAAGAGTTTTTGGTTAATAATTCGGTATTCGATACCGAAGAGATTCACCACTTATTTTTCAACTTTCTTCTCTCGTCAGCTTTCTGCTTCCACTTCTTCACTACTTTTTTCTAATTCTAGAAGGTAATAAGGAAATAAACTTTATTTATATTTAAAAGCTCGTGTAGGAGGAAGTAAAGTTGATAACAAGGTAAAATTGGATAAATTTTGTTTACTTCTAGTATTCGAGGTGTTTTTTTTGAAATCTAAGAAAAGCTTCAAATTAAGATTACAAATTACAATAGCATTACGATAGTACGGTATACCTATAAAAAAGGACAATATCATTTCTATTTATGAAATTTTAAGAAAATTTTTCTATTAATTGTTGTTCAGCAAATATTTCAAAAGCGAAACCAAAATCTGTGGTACTTGCAAAAACTTATGGAATGATGTTGGAAACTTTTGAATGCAATCAAAGCTAGTTTGCAAGGTTTTTTAAAATTTCTATTCTTTTTTCTATTTATCTGCAAACTTACCGAAAGTCAGTTTAGCTTGATTTGCGAAAATAAATCAAATTTTACTGCCGTTTACTTAGCCAGCAACTAATAATGAAAAAAATAGAAGATGTCGGAGATTTTATCCTTGCTAGTATCACATATTCAACGATGCAAAAATAAAGTCAAGCTTAGGTTCAGGAAAATATCTGATTGGCAAATATTTACTTACGAAAACTGATGCATGGAGACATCATTCACCAATGAAGTATTCATTACTTTATCAAACGAACCTATGCACAAGTCACACACCAAGCGTTTTATTCATTAAATTACATATCATTCTTCCTATTGGTCATCAGAATTAGCTGTTTTCAGCATATGGCAAAGTATAAATCATGTTTGAACTAATATTTCTCTTTTTTGAAAATAATACTTAAATGACATGTTCTGCTTTGGAAAAGAACTGTGAATGATAAGAATGCTTTTCTGATCGCATAATCTTCGCTGTAAATTCGATGAAAAGATATATATACCGTATCATAATTTACTCGTGTATTCTAAACTGCCACGTTAATTAATTAAATGTCATCAATCTTTTCTCCAAATAACTACTTGTGGCATGAAACATGTTCATGCTTCTTGTGATTAATTCACGTGCAATGAGTTTAGTTATACGCAAGAAAGGCAATATTATTCAATTATTATACAAACAAATGATTTTAAGGATGAATTTATTTGGCAGAAATGCATCATATTATCGATCTTTGATCGATAATATGCTTTCTAAAAAAATTTAAAAAATTGCAGAAGAGAGAATTAAACTATAAATCCCTAAAGCAGTTAAAATCTTCCATCGTTTCAACTGCCGAAGGGGGAAATAGGAAAATATGATAATATCGATTTTTTAAATATTGAATGAGGAAAATCTTTCCAACCTAGCAACATGACTGTAATCGAACGAATCAGTCTGATTGAATATTTTCCATCTTGTCATCAATCATACTTTCTCGATTTTCATACTACTTGCATTGCTCTTCGTCAGTTATCTGTTTGATTCCCAATCCATTTCTTTCATCGCACTGAGGAGCTTCAGAATCTTTCTGTTCACCGGGATAGCACTTGCTAATATCGTGGACGACATCCCAAACTCGTGCTACCAAAAAATTTGTGATGTACAAGTATTAAAAAACTGGTAGCGCTTGTATGATTTGGCTTTTGTTTGATTGGATTGGCGACTGTTTTTCATGCTATTATTCGACTGGATCGGCAATAGATATCGGAAAAATATTCTCTGTCTTGTGTGACAAAAATGAATCCTGTTAAGAAAGCTTGGAAGAAAAACTTTTCGTAGCATACAATATCAGAGAATAGAATATTTTCACAACAAATTAAAGCAATAAATGAAAATAAAAGTGAAAAAATGAATGTAATTTGACTGTAAAATATTCCATTCAATCTCCATCAATTCAGTCTATGAGCAGCGCATCAATGACAAAGCAAAATAATGCAAATATAATTCAAGCTAGCACAATACAATGATTTATAATTCTGCGGAAAAAATTATTTTCCTTATTCATGTAATTGTGACAGAGATGCTTTTGCTGTCGGCGTAATCAAAGAGCTAACTTTAGAATAAAGGCTTTCCAATTGAATTTTTATGTCTTTTTTTGTGTCCGTTCAAACCAAACTTTTGATTGAATCTTTTTCCACATTCATTACATTTGAATAGCCTTATGCCGATGTGTATCAGTTTCATGTCTTCTCAAATGGCTGAAATATTTGAATTCTTTGCCCCATTGATCACATACGAGTTTCCCGTACTCCTTCTCAAATATTTTCAGACTTCTGCGTTCCTTGAATCTTTCACCGCATTGATTACATATGAATTCGCTGTGTAATTTTTCATGTCTGATCAAATTGCTCAAATATTTGATTACTTTGCCGCATAGATTACATTTAAATGATCGTTCATTCAAATGTGATCTCTTCGTTTTGTTGCAGATGGTCAGCCTGTTTGAATTTGTCGCCGCACTGATTGCTTTCGAGCGGTCAATTGACATTTCACTCCTAGCCAACCATTGGTAAACTGAATTCCGTTCTTCGTCATCCATTTATTAGGGGGATTTGTTTTAAATTATTATCATTTAGGATTTCCTTTGAATTACAGATATCCGAAAAGTGCCGTAGCAGTTGTTTGATTTGATACTACAGATAATGATAAGCTGAGAAAATTTTTGATATATGCAGTTCGTTGTTGAATTTTAATTGCGGGATTCGTACGTACGTCCTAGTGAATACTGTGATTTTCGTCAAGTTGAATTATCTCCTGAAAAATCTTCAGATAAATGCAACATAACTTGGAGAAATAAACCGGAAAATTTTTTTTATTTTCTTCGAAATCGATGAGTTCCAGCATAAGAAATAGAATAAAACAGCAACAAAAGAAAAAAAAAGTAGCAATCATGAGCATCTGGAAAAAATGGAAAATACACTACACTTTCATTTTCTGCAATAATGCTTAGCTCTTTAATTCGATTGATATTCAATTTCAATTACTGTAGACTTATAATTGCTCCCAATCAGTTTTATGGAATTTAAATCATATCCTCATATCATTCACATAATATTCCACAGTTCAGATAAAAAACTCGGAACATCTGTTAATTACACAAAAATAGATTTCTACTGAAAAAAAAAAAAAAAAAAAACTGTCACAGTTGCAATACCAAAATAACCAAAATCAGAATAAAACATTGGATATGTATAACTGCTGCATATATTTCATGCAAATTCACTCAGTCGAAAATATCGAATTCTTCATTCCCAAGAATCTTCAACATTCCTATTAAAAAAGCTAATAGAAGTGAACAATTGTAAATCAAATTAATGTGAAACGTCAGAAATTATTGGTGAATCCCATAATAAGCATTTTTTTCTTAAGTAGTTGAACCTCTGACATAAAAATTACATAAACGAATACAAAGCAAAAAAGTCTCAAGAACTCGAGATTACAGAAAGGAATATTTGTCACACTGGTTGCTTGGCCACTTATTTGCAGTTCGGATACGTGATTCCTTCTGAGTTCAAGTAAAATTTTCATCGATAATTATTATCTAGTCCATTCCAGATCAAATTTCCAATATAATATATGCGAATTGATTAGTAAGTCGTTTTGGACTGGATTTGTAGAACTTCTACTAAAATCTTTTGCTACTGTTATTGCCTATATCAGCCAAAACATTCTGAGAAAAAGACATTACTATTGTAAACAACAACAGCAATAAAGGGAAAACATCTGGATTTCGTAAAATATGAAGAGTCCAGGAGAAATTTGAAGTTCTAAGCAAGCAGCCAAAAGAAGATGAAAGAATTTAGAATCAAACAATCAGTCATTATGTCGATCAATGACCAATTAATATTATCAAATAATAAATAAATTATAACTTTCTGATATGATTATAATGTGTTTTTGAAAGATACGATTATATCGAAAACTTTAAATGCACCAAAGCACAAAATGCTGCATGAAACTGTTTGATTCACAAGCGATAATCCAAAATTTTCAAAGCGTTTAACAGAAACGCTTCATTCTTGGTTCAAATGATCCGTGGTATTTCGACAGAATTTTCTCGGCGAAAAACTGGAATTCCACAGTAGAGATTTCAGTTCATGGGAATTTAACACAATGGTAAATAATGATCTTCATAGAACAGATGAATATATACAGAAATTCGATTTAACCATCACTTCGACATTCTGAAATCGAAATAGCTTTAACATTATTAATTGTAAAATTTTGTTGGCAAAATTTTTCTCTTAAAATCTTTAATTTCTTCATTTTGAAATCCCTTCAATCAGCAATGATCAAAAAAAAATAGTTGACAACCAGTCCTGCAATCTTTATTTTTTCAAAAAATAGGACTTCAGAGAAAAAAGCCTCGGCGCAATAAATCTGCCATACCTCAAAATTTTTCATAAAAATTAATTTCAAACGACATTATGACTAATCAACAGGATCATTTGAACTTCTTAGTTCATCAGTACAATGTTCAGGTAATTGTACATCAAGCAATTAACGATGGATTATTCGAAAAATCAAACGGTTTCTTTTAATCCACCTAGTGATTGCAGTACTGATAACTTTTGCCAGTCAACAGGCAGAGATTCTCATTTCAACTTGGGATATAAGTCTTGCTATAATTCGACTAGATCTAAATCCCGTTCCCAATCCCATATCATGATGAGATATACGACCGAATTCGGTGGAAGGTGAAAAATTTAAAACATCGAATCTCGACATATCAAAATTAAAAAAAAAAAAAAAACTTATAATTTCAATTGAAAAACCTTTTGCTATAACTTTCGCAGACTGTTCATTTTCAGCTTGATTTTGAGCAAGTCTGTAAGTGAAAGATCTATTTAATACTTAGTTTTTTATTTATAATTATTTTGCGTGATTTCATTTAATTATTTCATAATTTTCTGATTTAGAATAATTGAAAAAGTTTGATTCTAAATAAATTTTCAAAAAAAAAAAATAAAAAAAGAAAAATTAATACAAAGTCAATAGTAATTATTAGAATGTTGAAGAAAAAAACTAGCGTTTTGTTTTGAACTTTTTCATCTTCAGTAGTGTTCTTGTTTGCCATATTTGCATGTGATTTCGACATAGTCTTATCATTTTCTATATATTTCTCTAATTCTTTCATCATTAATGCTGGCCCTAAAGATAAATCCATCATGGAAAGATACTTCTTTTATTTTCACATTTATATATCGTTGCTCTCACAGACTACAGTGACCCAAATCGAATAGATCTTATTAAATTTGATCCTTATTATGCAAATATTTTCTTTAAATCTCAGATTATTGCCATTATTCCAAATCTCACATCGAATTTTGAGGTGCGTAATTAAAAATTTATATATTAAACGGACTATTTAACTGCTGTACACTTCGTGATGACTGCTCATTCTGACTCCTTTGTACCTCATCGATCAGCACAACATCGACTCCTTCCGTTATATCTGCGTAAATTTTGGTTTTAATCAACAACACTGATGGCGATGCAACATCATTAATATTATTCTTTAATTCTTCAGACTCAAGAAAGAAGCTAATATTAATAAATGCTTTAAAACTTCGGAAATATAGGATTTAAAAGAAAACTATCCAAAAATATACCGAAACAATAGATTTGACTTATTGAATTTTATAAGATATATGAAAACTTGACTTGTATCTTCCCCACTTTTCTACAGATCATTTTTTCTATCCAAATTTCTATTCATTCTTATGAGTTAAAAAAGAAAAAAAAAACATTTGAAAAAAAAACATTTTCTACGATCCGGAAACATGCATTGCAGCATAATGGAATATAATATAAAATATTCGCTATTCACCTTAATCATATTATTTTTCATTCTGAGATAGCTCAGTTTCCCATTGATGGCTGCGAATTTATTTAGGAAGAAAGCCTATTAAATCAAATCATAGGAATTTGAAATAAAAAACTGGAGAAGAGAAACCTTTTCGGAATTGATCACTGATATGGCCATGCTGCTGTTCTTGATAACGAGAAAGGCATTCATCCTCTCGTTGATCATCTTTTCCTTTTTCTTTTAATTGTGCTCCGTTTAAAAATTGCCTTTTTAAATGAAAATGTGTCATTGCTCGATTACTATATTTTTTACCTTCACTGTGACCCGACGACAAGCTCCAGGTTGATTGAAAACGAGAAAATGTTGAGTGATAACCACCGGAGCGATTTGTCGACTGCTTCATTGTACGGCCAGCACGTATCATGTCACCAGATTGCGATGAATTCTGATTTATTCGTCCTTGATACTGCAAAACATTAGAAATACAAAATCCATAAAATAAATATACGGAAAAAAATTCAATGCGCCTTCGTACTAAAATTTTATAGATTCTTATTTACCTGGACCTCCTCCATCCTAAACAGCAATAAAAATGTCATTTACGATATTTTCACTCATATTTCACTACCAAAATAATAGTAAAATGTATAAAGATAATAGTAGAATTTCTTTTGAAAGACAATTTTAAGAATATAAACAATTAATTTTTGAAAATCCATAAGATGGAGAATCTAATCAATGAAAAACTTATTAGATGAATTCAAAATGTTACCGTTTTGGAAAAAATTTCACGTGTATTATTCGAATGTGCATGAAATAGTGATGATGAATGTCGCGAATTTCCCCAAATAGTATTATCACGTACTAAAATATTTAAAATATACTATTCTATAAAAAATGAACTAATAGGAGTAAGAGCAAAAAAAAAAAGATCATGAAGTTTCGAATAGAATTTAAGAAATCAGAAATTTTACTTCGCGCTGATTGACAATCTTTTCGGTAACCATATGCATCGTCCGTATTATTCTTGTTTTGATGAAATAATCTAAAAAGCATTATTTAAAGTTAATTTAAAATCTGACAATTTTTCAGGAAACTTTAAATAATAACCGATATTGACTGGAATTTTGTGCAGGGTTGCTCCGTGAAATTGAATATGCTGAATTGGTATTATGATTGTTTGATAAAGATGATAGGCGCAAATCAGATGATGCTTCTTTCGACTCTACAAACAATTCATTAAATAAAAAAATTTCACAAAATTTCGACAATGCATAATATCACTTATTCGCATATTACTTGGAAATTTAAATAGAGAGTGTGGACTAGATTAACAGATAAGAGGAAGAACATAAAAAGGGTGACAAATCATTATTTTATCTCGAAATTATTAAACTGATTACTTATACTGTAATACTGTAGACGACAAACACATCAGTACAATCTTTTAGGAAACTAAACCAAGAGTTATTACAGTACATATACAACATAAACATAATATTTCTTTTTTAGTACAAATTCAGATTCCAAATTATTACAAATGATTTACTGAATCTCAAAAAGAAGAAACACAAATAATTATGTGCAAAAAAGTCAGCAACCTCTTGCTGATATCCCTTGCGGCATATCCTTAGCTCTATCGGTGCTTATGTCACAATAGTATTCGCGAATATAATTCTGAAACTTCAAAAACTTCAAATTCTTCTCATTAATATTATCGGAATCTCATAATCATGTTTCCTATTTCTATGAAAATTGCTGCTATAACAAAGTGCTACAAAATAATTCAAGAAATGATGTAAAGTCCTTATAATCGCTGAAAGCATTCAGTTCGGGTCGATTGTTTTGTATTCTTTACCAATACTTTCAAATATCATCAGAATTCAACAGTCTCGTAATGTTCAAGTATGCAATAACAAATTATGGGTGAAACCTCATTCGTGAATGAAGATTTTAATGGAAGATTTTTTTTGGTTTGCCAAGTTTTTTCTGGAGAACTGGCCTTTGAGCTTTGAGCACTTCCTACAGAAAATATATTGAAACAGAATAATTAACTGCGTAGATAATGATTGGAACTATAAGTTTTTTGCCAGACTCTTAATCTTAAAAGACGCTTTTTCTGAGCCTATTTGGCTTAATAATAACATCAGTAGATTGAGCTTCATTTAAATCATTTATTAATATGGTATTTAGAATTATTGCTAACTCGGATAAGTATAATTATCTGCAGGCCTCGCGAATGTTTTAAAATTGATCTTTTTTCCATATTTGATACATATATTCGAAATATTCACTTGATTTTATTGCTGTCATAATGCCCGATGATTGAAACCACTGCGATGGAGTATTCTGAAGCATGGCACTGGCTATTGCTCTTGTTGTGGAGTCTGAAAATACTGGTTCAATGTAAAAGACATCTTTTCTATAGTTATAAGAGTCAACAGAACCAAATATATCTAATATAACTACTTTTAGACAGCAGGAAACTTTGGACAGCAGGAAACTTGTTGTCCAATGTCTTTTAATGTTCTCAAGCCACATCAGCGCTTTTACATAACTTCTCGCCACCAATGATAAATCATCTTGATTACTGATAAATTACCCTGGTCCTCCATAACATTAGCTCCAGAATTTTCCAAATTTTGCGATTGCGGTATTACTGATAAATTACCCTGGTCTTCCATAACATTAGCTCCAGAATTTTTCAAATTTTGCGATTGCGGTATAATTGTAAACAATCGCGTACACACTGACGACTTTTCGGACAAATATTTTGATTTCAATATATTTTCCGGGATAGTTTTGCTTGTCAAATCACAATTAGCATTGTTAGTAGCTACGTCGAAATTATATCCTTCCAAATGTTTATCAAAATTCTGACCGACAGCAGTCCTATCAATATTTCGAATATATTTCATCTGAAAAAAAAGCTAGACATAAAGTATGAAAAAAAAAGTATGCATAAGGAAATCGATGATTCCAAGCAGTAAAATGAAAGAACAAGAAAGAGTGCGCTTATCATCATTATCTATTGTCTAAGAAACCTACACAAATGATCGAAAATGGGTAGGTGTATAGCATAAAGCAAACGACCAAACACGTAATACTTTCTATCTATCAAGCATTTGAAGAACTGCCATCCGTCGCAGAAAAAGATTAAGGTGTTAAAAAAGTGTGGTGGTATAACACTGGAATAGCGACACAACTTCAAACTTCCCATCAGTTAGCTTTCTTTCAACTTCTTCATCACAAAACCTCATGCAATATGAAGAGCTAATTTAGAAAAATGGCAAAAGCGATTTTTCGAAAACTTCAAAAAATAATAAAAAAAAAAAAAAAAAAACTAGTCGTAGATTGCGATAAGCGGAATTGTAATTCTATTTTTGGCATGTAATATCATTTCTGGAAATTGTTGAAATGACGAATAATATAATCTAAAGGACCAAAAAAGCATAAATTTAACAAAAGCTATCCTTTGTTTTTGAACCCATAAAGTGATAAATTGTATGTTTTCTATTAATAATCCCTAAAATATTTTCAACATCAAAATTGAAAATTAAGACACAACCTTCTGGGGAATAGCTATCTTGGATGACGGCTTTTCAGCATCATCAGTCGGAATCATCACAATACCTTTATTTTTATTCCGTCTAAACAAATCCATGAACTGCGGCACAGACATATTTACTCCATCTGATGCATTTTGTTCCTGTAATATATTTATCTCTTCAATCTGTCCTTCAAGTAATATTCCAGTTTCAAATCTGATATTGTACACGAATATTTTTCATATCATCCCTACTCTTCTGCCTACAGTTCGTTTTTCAAAATGGAAGATTTTTTTAAAAGACTAAGGAGAAGGCAGTCATTCTGTTCAAAAACAATAGAGAGAATTAAAAGTAATCAAACAATAGGCAAATAAATTAAGAGTATTACTGGTATTACTCCAACAGCTGGCGACTTTAAATTAATTTATTGAAATGAATGCCGCTGACATCCTTTGCTTTCAAACTAAGTAATAGCAGTCATTTTCTCGGGATATAAATAACTGTAATTAAAAAGTGTATAAGATAATGCAGAAATCTGGTTACTAACTTTCAGTACAATCGATGACGGCGAAGCTGAAAATGTTACAGCTTTTTCTGCCACTTTTTCCTGACCTGTAATCCTATGTATGGGTGAAAATTCTTGAAATTTTACTGCAAATTAACATAAAGAGGTTTGAGAAAAATAAAGATATAAAACAAGTTCAAAATTTTTAGCATAATGTCAGTAATACCTTTAACAGCTATAATATTATCAAAATTATACACTGACAACAGTGTTTTATGGGAATTTTCATGACTGCTACTTTTGAATATGCAGTATTTGTTTTAATTATTTTTAATGATAATATCCAAAAATAAGGCATGTAAAAATTCTAATCTCAAAGTAATTCCAGAGCGCGTCAATTTAAAAACAAATATCGTATCAAAACTACATGCATAAATGTGAACAAAGATCATAATATCATTTATCTCAAGATCAAACTTGCCAGAACATGAATAGCAATTTTTTAAAAATTTATAGAACTGGAAGCTATCTCTGAAGCAGTTTTCCAGCAAATTTCCAATCACAATATCCGAAAATTCGTACGAATAACAAGAACAGACCAATAATACGGAATGAATTTTTTAGAAGTATGAACAATCAAGTTTTACATAATTTTTGCAGAATAATTGATGCATCACTAAGACAAACTATAAAGATCTGCAAAGTACATTTACTTGCTGAACTGCCATCAACTGCTACTGCAAGTGGTATATTTTCATTTTCGGATGAATGTAATACTTCTTGAGGAACATGTATTTGTGGTAACAACTCAGCAATACCATTCATTACAGGTGATGAAATAACGGGTACTGGTGGCAATGCTGAAGAAATATGAAAATTACTATTATAAATTATTGCAAAAACTTAAGAGGATTTAATAACGACAATGAAGATTGTTTCTCCAAACAATTCAACTAAGTTTTCGAAATCAAATTAGATTTAATTGAGAAAAAATGAGAAATAATTATGCTTAAGAAATTTATCAATGAAAATATTTTCAACTAAATGTTGTAATTAAAAAAGCTTAATGATTCCTGAGGCTTAAATTATAAAATTTTTGAGGAAATTTAAAAGTAAGAAGATTTAGAAATTCATCAACAATTTAGCATACAGCTTGGTTGTCTATTTTGATTCAACTGTGAATAAAGTAACGATGGAGTCTTTGCTTGGGAGTTATTTGAACACACATTCTGAAAAAATAAATTCACGAAAATTCACAATGAAAATCCTCTACATTCTCTCAACTGAATGCATTTATAGAGAAGCAAAAATCATCTCATATTTTACAGAAGATGGACAATCAAACATGCAATCTTCATTCTTTATCATTTAATCACTTGCCTAGATCCTGCTTGGCCACTGGACTCGCTTTTTTTTTATAATTTTAAAACTTACTTCAACGATAACCTGATTATTTCTAGCAATTAGTGCTTTGAAATCTTTTTTAAAGAAATCGAAGTCTTTTGTTACGATCAATGGCTCATCCTTCAAAACATGATTCCGAAGAAGTTGACGTCGCATTGCATAAACATTAGTTAGATTATATTCTCCCGACTCAATTATCACCATATTCTACAAGTGCAAAAAGATCTGAATCAATTCAAGAAGAATCAAAATGAATGTTCCTTAACAGTCAGTGATAATCAAAAACGGAATTCCCAATCATCTGTTTTCATCCTCATTTATTTCCAATCTGAATAATTTTTTTCAAATTTAATTCATTTCTTTAATTTAGCAGTTATCTTCAGATCTTTAGATAAAACCCAAATTTTTTGTCTTTTGATATCGTATTGTAGGATATAGATATTGAGAAATAAATAATAGGATGACAAATATATATCGAAATTTGAAACTTTCTGGATTTTAACAAACATACTCGTAAAGTATCGTTTGCAGTTATTTTTTCTCCTTCTAAACGACTTTTTTTCATCGTAATTGTTAAATCATGTTCTGCATCACGCAAGAATAACTCTCTATTTGATGCATCAACTGGACAAAGTAAATCATTATTTTCCACGTCGAAAATTAAACGTACAGGTAAAAGACCCTTAAAAAATATTTTATTATTAGCTTTGTTTATGAACAGTTTTTCAGAATTAACAATCTCATCTATGCTAATTCTAATTTTTATCTTTTCAGTTGATATTTTCCGAACATCAGCTGAAGAGAAAGCAATTCATGTGCAATTAACGACAAAAAATATTTTGCATTGCTAGATATGCTATTGATATGTAAAAAAGTGTGAATTTGGGAAATAATAAACAAATAGAAAGTAAAGAAGAGGAGTAAATAAGAATAGAGCAAACCTGAATATATTTTCTCGCTCTCATGATGGCATGCACAGAACCATATAAATAAAATACGGTTGCCCCAAAACGATGATCTGATATCGTTGGAAAATAAATGATTGCATCCGTTTCCAAACTTATCATTCGTATCAAACATCCGTCTGGTACTCCCGTAACAGCTAGTTGTTGTACAACTGGTATATCCATTACCGTTGAGTATATCATTGCTGAACTCTAAAAAAGTATGTTTTAATCTACTTACTATATCTCACGGATTTTTGAATCTACCATCATGTTTTCATAATTCAAACTATGTTAGATCTCAAGTCTTAATCCGTTTGTAGAGTTCCGGAAGCGGGAAAATTTACATGTTCATTGTCGTTTCCAGCATCAAACAGCAATCGATGAAGACCTGCACAGGCATCACATATATCACGTTCATGGGATGGAGTACCACGCACAACACATGATGGAATTGAATCTTTCGGCTAAAAATATATAAGATTAGGTGTGTTATCCATTTTTCTCAATTTTTTTTTTAAATCAACAGATGAGAAAGAATAAACGTAGATAACTTGTTTATTTCCGAAATTTAGCTGAGATAATTAAAATCTGGAATTCAGATAAAAGTGACTGAATGTACTAATGCCTCATTCTTTTTATTTTTTTCAGCTTCCACTTCTCAATGACAAATGTCTTCACTTCTCATATTCGAACAACAACAATTTTGCTATGCCGAAAACATCAAACCATGCCGTTCTCATCACATGATGACCAATAAAGTAGTGGAAAATTTAAACCTTGGAAAATTACGGAAGAACTCACCAACTGTGATGACTGCACCATTATTTCGAGGTTAGGAAAATCAATTATTTTTTCGGCAATCGCTTTATCGATGATATTTTTCACATCCTTTATTAATATATTAGGTTTCAATGTCCTTAGAGGAAAACTGATCGCTATAGGCGTAAAATTCTGTAAGATATTATAATATCTTGATAAAAAATTTTGTATATAATCAAATGACAGAACTACTGTACTCAAAAAAGTGAATTTTTCTAATCACTTGAGAATTTCGAACTTGAAAAGAAAAGTGCGGGAGAAAATCAGAAAGTTATCATACTCTAATTCGAATCCTGGCTTGTTCAACATTCGCCAGCGGTCCTGTTAATGTCACCTGCAGTGAGCTACATAAACTTCTACATCTTAAAAATTTGAGCAAGAATCTAACTTTCTTTTCTGAGAAAAATTAGAGTAACAAAATATCCCCAAGTTCCTCGATTATAAAAATTTCCAAAACATGTCTTATAGATTGTAAAAGATTTTGAAATTTAGACTAGGACAGAAACAATTTAAATGAAAATTGAAAGTTTTGAAACTATTAAATTTCCAGTGAAGTAGTCCACAATGAAACCTACTCTATTTACGTAATCCCCGGCATTGTTAACTTCAGGCATCAAATCAGGGAACTGGATGAGTACGCCAGTATCCTGCATAATTTGCGGTATTGAATCTTCGTTACACCAAGCTTCCATTCGCTCCATCATACTAGCATGTTCGGCATTTGGTATTTCAACTGTTAGCGTGACATTTTTCGATAACGGAATCTTTAAAAATGAATTTAAGAATTGGAAATATTTTTCTTGATGAAAAATTTAAGAATCAGGAAACATTTCTTGATCTCCATTGCTGCTCAGTATTTGTATATATTTGATATACGGCTGTTTTAGACATTCAGCATCAAAAAAGTTATGGCATTAAATCGACACTGTTGACAGAATCTCTTTTAAAATTTTAACGTACTGATTCCTAAAGACTGGCCAATGTTGTAAATTTTGAATATGAAATAAAGTTGTAGAATCTATGCAAGTTTCAATGCAAATTGTACCAAAAATATCTCGTATTAGGGTTAAATAGCATCTCATCATTTTCATTTCTGCTCCCTTCAGGAGAACATTTGAGTAATTAAGCGAATTTAATGGATCACGAAATTTTATGACATTCTTTTTATCTCACAAATTACTTCTGAAATCTATTTGGGAAGTTTAAAGAAATATATAATTTCCGACAATTAACTTGATATGAGAAGTTTTTGGTACAATTCACATGGAAGTCGAAAACTTGCATAACATTCTACGGTTTTATTGACATCAATTAATATAACTCAAGTTTCGTAAAAAATAAATTTGAATACTGCATTTTGCACATTGAGAAGTCGCTAAATGTTAGTTCCCTTATTTTAGTTCTTTTATTACTTTAATAAGTTAATTCACAGCTTCAAAGTAAGAAATCTCGAAACCCGTTCCAAGTGTCGTATCACATTTATATTAGTGGTTTTCCGCAATCGACTAGCTTCCGACTTACGACGCTGTTCATAAGCAAGTTCCACTCGTCGTTTCATCGCATCAAATATCTAAAATTGTCATTTGCGAGCTAATATAATGCAAAAACAAGCTATAATTTGCAATTTTAAGCTGCCTAATTCATCCATCCAAATCTGACTTTTTTTTGACTTTTGGAAATCCGATCGTTTACTTTTAGTCAAATCAATATATTCCATAAGTTGTCAGTGTCCTTCAAAATGCACCATAATGGTTATTACGATAGAGTTATAAAGATCTAATAGAATATAATGGTATAAACGAAGGATGAATAAATTAGCAATGGTATTGAATAAAATTTCAAACTTGAAATTCTTCACAAAATGGAAATTTATAGTCCATAGCATTTATAAAATCCATTTTTCTGCACTTTGCTAGAATTAAACGAAATTTCGATCTTTTTTTCTGTGAAAATTTTATTTTAAATTCTTTCTTTCTTGATCTAGATTTGAATAAAATTTTTTCGTTGTTTTTTCGAAATTTCATTAAATTTGGAAATTCCTTACCTTAGCACTTTCTTGTGAACGATGATAAAAACTGACGAAAAATTTGTCACGCGACTGTTGAAATATATCCCGGTATGCGAAATAAATATTAGGACGTCTAGGATTTACTCGTGGCGCAAAGCCATCACGAAGAACCCACTGGCCCGCGACTGGCATACTACCAGATGGAAAACAATCACACATCCAATTCAAATTATCCGCTTGATGCGTGCGTCCCCTCAGAATTAAAACTGAAATTTAGGAAAAGAATAATCAATATAATTGGTTGTCTAAAATGATCCTGACGAACTGCTCACTTATTTTTATGGCAAAAAATCTCCAAAATGTCCCCAAAATCTCCAAATCTCCAATTATCTCCAAAATGTGAATCATTTTTCTTTATGATATGCAGTTTTAAGAACAACTGAAAAGAATTTGCTTAACAACGATGATTCGAAAAAAATGTCTCTAAAAAAAATAAATAGGTAAGAATGTCTGAAATAATAAAGAGTGGAGGTTTTTTTTAAGAACTGCTGAAATTGAATCTCAAATTTTGAAGTCAAAAAAAGGTCTAAAATTTCGGATGTCATCGAACAAGTTGTGTCCATTGAACGCCTAATTAAGTGGATGGAATAAGTGGAATAAAATGACAATTTATGCTGCTAGCTCTTTATTTAATGTCTAGATGAAGCTTGTTTGATGTCCGCATCTACTCTAAGATAAACTACACTAAATCTTCGGTAAAAAAAGCAGAAAAAATTCATCATTTTTTCAAGGAACTTAAGCATAAGTTCGAGAATTTTCACTTTAAGCTTTCATTCAACTATTTTCAAATAGATACACTCAAAGAAAGAAAATATTTTGTTTATAATGTTTTAATAATTGAAACATCCTATATTCAAGCGTAAGATGTAAACAAATAAAATATACATATTTGATGACAGTTTTAAGAAAAGAATTTTATTTAGATGTAAATTTTGATAGTGCAGCAACATGAACATCACGCTTTAATCCTTACATCTAATATGAACGCTATGCTAACCAATTCCACTCTTTCACAGTAATTGTTGAAACTATAATAATTTATTTCGACATTTGTAAAAATACTGAAATATCTGAAATTTTGTTGAGTATTCAATTTGAAATATAGTTTTCGCAGTCTCTTGCTTTAATTCAATCTCAATTTTGTCCAATGCAATTCAGTTTAGATCGATTTATCGCTCCTTTTATCATACTTCATTTTAATTTAATTCCCATTATTTCGCTCTGTTCATAGAATCAATTCATAAACTATCACATCCCGAAAGTATTTTTGAAAGCGCTTAATTTCTATCCTCATTTCCTATTTCTGGATCTATTCTCTCTTCGTTTTCATTTTTCAAATCTAATCACCTATTCATAATTTCACTTTATTTCAAAATAGAGGAGGACAGAATCTGCTCTCCAGCAACTTCTGAATCCTTGCTCCGCTCTCTATCAGTTCACGGGCTCAAATCATTTCTACACGTCCGCATCCCTATTTCACGAAGAATATGTGCAAATTATGGAGACCAATTATGTGTTTTGCTAGACTTTTGGATGAAGAATTGTTCAAGAGCGATTTTTCGAGTGATTTTTCGGCTTCTTCCGATTATTTTGTCTAGCTCACATTTTGATTTCCCCAATTTGCTTTAAGTTTCACATAATATTTAAAATAGTATATAATAATGAATACGCATGGATTATTATTTGAATTTTCTTCCGTCGAACCCTTGGAGTGATTCGCCTTTCGTCACTTGGAATCAGTTGGTACTCTCGAAACTTTCTAACTTCCGGCTTAAGATTCAAACTTCATGAACTTCACATTTTACTATATCAAAAATTACTATTACGCCGCATTTCACAAAAAATATAAAGTGTCAATGGTTAATCTGCCAATTTAAAGACTGTCCTGATATATCGCAGATATCCTATCATCCTTTCCCTCTTACCTTTTCTTTCCTAATCACCAAAACTCGATCTACCTGTGAAAAATCAAAAGAAGAAGAAATAATCGACCAACCCATAAATACTCAAATGAAGATGCTCTGGAATAGCATCCCGAAGAGACCGCTCACGATTGCTGATAAACAGAACTTTGATCGACTATGAACACTTCCGCCACAAATTTTTTTTTCCATAATTTGCATATCGATTTAATAAGTTCATGACGTGATCTACTCTCGTATGTCTGCAAATCTGACTGAAGCACAGCCTAATTTAAAGTATTCGCTAAAAGTGTGCCGAACGAATTTTATTCAATGTCATACAACTTAACAAATTTGATTTTCGACTAGTCGATTTTTTATGCATTTTGTTTGGTCACATCAAAAAGAACGATTTTTTTCTCTTTTAAAATATCTAAAAAAATATTTCACGAAATTTATTTTTACAATAATTCGGAAAGTATTAATATTCAGTTTACTTCTACACAAGACCAATTTAACTTCCTTTATTCAGCATACCTTAAAGTTTTATTGAACTTTAAAATCACTTCTGTGGTCAGTCTTTTCCTTCATTTTTTCAAAAAAAGAACACAAACTTCTAAAATTACAAATTCATATGCATAATAAATATCGCAAGCAAAATTTTTTTAGCAAAATACAACTTAAAACTTATGTGCAGTAATTATTACAAACATAATTAGTACTACTTATATTAATATCAATCTGCTTCGTTTATTCCATCTGATAACTTCCGCTGGAACTGATTGTTGAATTGTCATTGGTTTGATATTTTGCTAATTGTGTTTCCAAATATTCAATTCTTGCCAGCAATTTCGATTTCACACTATTGAATTCTGTCGCAAATCGAGCCATTCTATGAGAAATTCTCGTCCGATTTTTTTAATTCACACGAATCATACGAAAATAAACGTAAATAAACCTACTTTTTTTATCCAGCTTATTCTCATTCCTTTCTATTTTCCATTTCTTATCTTTATTTTATTATTTTTATATTTGTTGCTTTTACCCTACGCTTAACTTTTTATCATTCCCTAAATTTTTCATAATTTTCATAATTATTACATCCTATCTTGATCCTTCTTCAATAACTATTGTTTAAAAAAATTATTCCACAAATTTTTTTTTTTAATTTATAACTTGATTTAAATCGTAAATTTTTAAAAATTTTTTTCAAATTATCTTCAATCAGTACTTAGTTTGCATAATTTTCAGCGTATTTTGCAAACTTTTGGCCATCTCTTCGGCGGTCATCTGTTCTTCTGGTGCATCTTCATCCAGTAGGCCATCTTTTCGAAGAATTTCACGACCCTAAATTATTCCTGATCATTTGCAGTTTGTTTTAAATAATTCATCTAAATTTTTCAACCGTCCTTAATAATGGATGACTCTTAGTAACGACAACACACCTACAGTTAGATGTGGCAGTCATAACGAATAACTCTAAATATTCATCAAATCCATCAAAAATTAAATCAGTAGAATTTCGGATCAAGTTGCTGATCAAAATGAAGACTTCTCGAAAACCATCACCAACCTAGAAAACCACTCTCAAGAATGATCCTCTTCAAAAAAAAAAACCAAAAAATTACCAACAGCCAAAGTAAAAGCACAAACACCCAATCAAGAAAAATTAGTAAGAAAAAACAAAAAAACCTACGCCACTTATCCAAAAAAGCACAAGAAAAAAAACCTTTGCGATGAGTAGCTTCCTTGCATCCGGATATTCCTTTAATGCAGTCCAAAGATCGCATTTGTTCAAAGCAAACAAATCTGTGTAACCAACTGATCGAACATTTGCTGTTCTCCGATTACCATTCTTACTTCCTGAATGAAATTTCAATCTAATTCTCTCTTTTATTCATTCTTTCAACATTATATATCATTTCATCATTCGCAATGGATAAACAACTAGATGTGCATTTCGTATTTTAAGGATAGAATTTATTTCATAATAAATCTTATCTAAATTGCTAATTATGAAGATAATCTTACCTAAATTGTTAATTATCAAGTAACATGACAAGTTTTGAAACATGCCACATTATTGGATAATAATAATTTCTATATATCTAACCAGCGATATTAAGTATGCTAAGTTCGCCAAAAACAGCGCCCTCCTGCAATGTCGCAAAGATTTTAATTCCATCATCAGCTACAACTTGTAATTTACCACGCTTGACAATGTACATTTCACGTCCGATATCACCTTTTTTGCATATGTAATCACCAGGAGAAAATATCTAGAAATATCGATCGGTTTATCACTTAGAGAACATCAAATAATTATATTTCTTTCTCCACAAAAATGGACAAAAACAATTTTTTCTTTAGTCCATTTTATCGCATTTTCCTTTTACATTTGAAATTTTTCAAGCATTTCAAAAATTTTAAAACTAAGAAATTAGGTAGAATTATGCGAATACCTGCTGCTGTAGTTTCAATACTAATTCAGCTAAAAGACCGGCTTCACAATCCTGAAATTCAGTAATTTCATTTTCATCAGTTATGATTATTCAAAAACTACTTTTTCATCATTTGAAAATTATTTGCTAGATTGAATTTCTATACCATTTTGAATGTCGAAGATATCTGATGCTCGAAAATCACTTATAAAAATTTCCTGAGATGAAATTTCAAAAACAAAAAAAAAAAAAAAAAAAGAAAAATCATTTACCTGAAAAATGCGTACTTTTCTGAGAGTCTCAAAATGCACTTGCATGGCAATTTCTGTTTGCAACTTATCCGGAAGCACTTTCAATACACGCTGATCACTTAGAGAATGTTTCTGTTCCCATAAATAATCGAACCATTTCATAACTCGCGTTTCAAGCTGAAAATCTTATTTTTCATTTTCTCCAATTTCTTCGAATTAATTTTGACAAAAAATTATAAAGCAGTGTTTGAATGTCCAATTATTGATATTATCCATTATTAACTTTTAAATATTTCAGAAAATGCTGCAATCATTAATTCGTAGGCTAAAATAATCTAACTTGTTTGAAGATTAGACGGAATAATCATGCGGCTAATATCATTTATGTTTTTTTCAAGAAACCCGTCGATGGATAGTATCCATGCATTCATTCATAAGTGTTCACATCAAAGAATTTTAGATGAGATTCAAAAAGAATTTCTCTAATTAATTACCTCTTTGTTAACTTTTCTTAATTTCATGTATTGTTTGATTCCATCCGTTTTATTCTGAAATTTCGTCCGTGCTGCACTCATATTTGATATTGCACTGGAAAAAAAAAGAAGTGAAATTTATATCGTTGCGCTTTATCTTTAATTATTATAATTAGTTCTTTGAATAATTCACTTCCCATTGTATTCATCAATGTGACGGAGTAGATGTGAATTAAATTTGAAAAAATCACGAAAATTCTGGATTTATGTCAAACATTGAGATTCTGATTCTTGTCAAAAACTGAAACGTCTAGATCGTCCCAACTATTTATTCTTGTAATCGTTACTATTAAATTTCGCAGTCTTCATTGATTGTAAATGAAGGAAGAGAAAAATGAATCAGAAAATCGTCTTTGGAAATCTTCAAAATCCAAAATTTTGATTTTTTAACAATTCATTTAATTTTTCACTAAAATAAATAATTCTCTATTTTACCTGCCAACATTACCCACTATAGTAGCGAAAATGAGTACACCGCACATCAAATCCATAATTACAAAGAGAAATTCCATATTTCTCTTTGGTCCTGGTACTTCACCGATTGTTGTTAAAATTAGTGTGGACCAATAGAAACTATAGATATAACGCCTGGCAAGAGTATCTTCTACACCACTGAAAATGATCATTATTGATTAGTTTGTCTCCTAAATGCTCAATTTTGCAAGTTGATAAATCTATCAGTTTTCATTTAATGAACGAGAACTTTAGATAACCAATCGATTTTCAAGATACATTTATTTTATAATCAATCAATTCTGATTAAGAAATTTGATGCCATTTTGCTAATTCTAGGCTTGATATCCAACATATCCAAAGACTTGCTCAGGTAGACTTTGCTTATTAAGTGGCCCATAGACCCAACCATCACTACCAAGACCAATCATTTCACTTATAAAGAAGTAGATACAAGCATTCCAGTGAATAATTACAACAATATTGACAATAACGCAGAATATTCGAAATGCGTTTGGCATCGAACTCCTGTAAATTTTGAATCAATAAATTAAACGATCAATAAATTGAACAAAAAAATTTTGTAAGAGAGATTTAAAATAAAAAAAAATATAAAGCGAAATGTCTCCAATAATTTGATGCTTATGAAAATATCCCGATAAATTTTAGCATCTTTGAAATTAAATAAGAAATCAAATTCATTTACTATGAGAATTGTTTTGGTATGTATTTCAAAATGCTGTTAGTAATGTTAAGTTTAAAATTGAATAATTACGAATCTGATTGTAATCTAAAAATTATAAACCTAGTCTCAGTTCGATCAATAAAATCGGAAAAGCGTGGATAACGAATAATACGATTGAAACGCATATACGGTACTGGTTTATAAAATATGAGCGAGAAAATGAAATCGAATGGAAGAATACTGATTATATCCAATTTGAATTGTAATGATTGCAGATAAAGCTTTTTAATTCGTGAAATATCTCGAACAAGCAAGCCTTGCTCCAGAAATCCTGAAAACACACTATTTTTCAATAAATCTTTACGATTATACAAGTGGTTGAAAATTTTTGCCGAAAAGTCATCAATTTTAGAGTAATGTGACATTATAAAGCTTTCTACCTGTCCTGGAACGTACAAACATATCGAACACGTAAATAATATCCATAACAAGATCCACCACTATCCAAGCAATCCAGTAATATCCGGAAGCCAAGTCAGAAAAAACTGATCGTGCTAGAAAATTATGGTAAGCTACAGATAAGCACATTTTGAAGAAATAGTTCAAAATGAAAAATTTAGAAAATGGTTCATTATTATTTAAATGCTGCGGAAAGTTCGAAAGTAAAATGATATTTCATTTCTGAGTTACTAAATTCAAAAAGTTGCAGCGATGTTTTATAATAGTTTTGGAAGGTATCGTGCGAGCATTACGACTGCATTTAATTGATTTGGATTTAATTGATTTTAATTGATTTAATCTCAGATCAGTTTTATGGATTTTTGAATTCATGCCTCAGTAAAGTTTAAAAAAAAAGGAAGGCGAATTTCTGATCATAACGAATGCATTGATTACTAAGCATTTTCAATCGATAATATTCAGAATAAATTTTGGTAAGTTTTTGAGAAGCAAATTTTCAATCAATCCATATTATAAATTTTTTATCTTGTTTATTAAAGCAACTGATATGATATATCACTTTCATTAAGTCTGAAAAATGCTTACCAATGACAACGATCAAGTTGTAAGTAAATGCGCATGATACCATACTTAACCAATAATAGTGAAATTCATCCTTTGTATCTAAAACCCATTCCTTCCAGAAATACTGCCACTTTGTCTTATCTACGATTTCTGCTAGTTCTTCTGTTGCAGGTTGTTTTGAAGGAAGTGCAGCAGGTGGTTTGGAATTAGCTTCGTTGACATCTTTATTCAGATCTGTTGATTCCGACAATGGCGCATTTTCTGCGCTTGGTGGAGCTCGATTTTCTTCCTCATCTGTGCTGCATACTTTATTTGATCGTAATAATTTAAACTTCTATAATTACTATCATTAGATTAATGACTTTAAAATCGAATATTGTTAAAATTTAAAATTAATCCAAATCAATTAAAACAAATTTAGTATTAATACAAGAAATGGAATAATTGCATTTTTTTTAACGAAATTTAATATGAATTTCAATAGTGAAATTAGAGCTTTGCATTTAACCAAATGTTTGAAATGAATCGAACTAACCAGAAAATCGAACTTCCAACTAATCAAACGTATAAAAGTACCTTTTGAAATGAATCGTTAGCTGGAACATTTGATAGATTTTCTTTCATTTTCAAATGGCTATTAAAAGCATCGTCATGATTTTTTGTAGAGTTTTGTTGTTCATCAACTAACTTCTGAATATTTTGACAATTAATTTGCAGATTCATTAGTACTTAAAAAGGCAAATCAGTTATTGATTTCTTTTCCAATCATAGTTGAAAGGAAAAAAAAAAAGAAAAAATATTCTAAAAAGGATGGCAAATAAACTCTATCGCCATAAATAAGAATAAGTGCTACAGATTGTTTCTATTTTAATCAAACAAGAAATTGAAAGTAATTATTTAACTATTAATAGAATATAAGAGAAAATATCTATAATTGGTTGGTCAAATAATTTTTTAAACAACAATAAAATAATTACAGAAAAATCATTTTTCTATTTGAGACAAAATTCAATATGGAAATATACAATAAATATATTGAATAAGATAGGAATAGAATTATAGAATTTGGCATTAAAATTCTTCTTGTTCAGAATATTTCATAAAAGGCAAAAATAAACCTTTAGTCGTTCAATATTCAATGAATCCAAAGACACGGCATGATTCTGATTGGATAATAACTTCGAAGAATCTGATTGTTGACTTTTGGAATGAATAGGATTGAAGAAAGATTTTCCTGTATTCTCTTTTCCATCGTGCAAACAGTTATCGTTATCTTTGGTGATATCAGTTCGCATGGAAAATTCGTCTTTCACAAGAATCTTACTCAGCTGTCTATTCTTTGGTCGTTGTCGTGGCTTCTGAATTTCAATATCTGGAAACTTGGAATTGTCCGTCATCAAGTCTTCCATTTCTTAGTGTAATCGATTCGACAAATACTACGTATTTGATTTTCTTTTTCCTCACGAAATAATTATGCATAGCAATCTGAGAATAATGACATCATAACTTTTTAAAAGTAATTGGGAAAAATTATTAACGAATCAAATTTTATGATAACAACAATAATTGCAGTGATTTGAACATCTTCTCTACCTTATTTGTTAATCAAAAGTTTGCTTTTTGAGCATAACGTTTGATTCAAGCTCAACTTCATTGCTGTGTAATTACTATCTCATATATTACTTTTGCTCGTTTATCTCATATTAAGATAGAAATTGATTATTTAGTAGCTTAGTTCGAAATCTATTAGTTTTAAAAAATACAACTTTGCATTTTTTCCAGAAAAGAGAATATATTTGATCATATCAATTCATAAACTTAAAATAGAATTTTTAAAATTTCGATTTAATCGATCTAATTTTCATAAAATTAGGATACTGAACTTTTAAAAAATAGTGATATTTATCGAGCCTGATACACAACTTATAATGATGAGTACATAGCAAATGCCATGTCATTTGAAGATGAAACCGTCATCCATAAAGTCACCTTGACAACCAACAAAGTCTCATCATCCTTTCATTCCATATCATTCGAATTAACTAAATTGAAAGTATTATCCTCATTAATCATTCTCCCACTCCCAACTTTTTGTCTCCCTCTCCAAGTTAAACAAAAATGGCGTCATTTAATTAATACGGAAGAAAATCCTTACTTAAAAACTTGGCGATATCAAATATCACACACCTGATATTCTAAAATCATCTCTTAATTGATTTCCAAAAGTTTCCTAAGATCATAGCATTTCTCTGGACGAGATGAAATGAGAATTTTTCTTCACATCTTCTCTTAATGTTCATTACTTTAAGAAATCCAAAAACTTAGTTGGCTTCTAAATTAATTATCTCTCCGACCAGTGATGTTTTATAAAATGTTTCAACAGTATGTGTCAACTTTTCTTTATTTACAAACATTTGAAACTTACAATTTAAAGAAAACTTTTTTAATTATAACACAGTATTTAAATGCTTGTAGACTTAGAACTTAAGCTTTAAAAAAACAAATGCAATAATTCAATAATGCATATAGTTTCAATAATCTCAGAATGTTTTTCATTTTCAAGAAATTGAAATTCTAAAAAGCCTACAAGTTAATTTAAAAGAACATGAACAAAAAAAGTCGATATATTGCATTTTATGATCTGAAATTGAATTTGAACTTATATTTATATTATTATTTATGGTCAAATAGGGCAAGAAGATATTCCATGATTACATGGTAATCCAAAACAAAACAACGCATTCTGTTTACATTCCTTCAGATTTACATATCTTCGTCATGGCATTGACGATACTCTTAAAACCAGCACATTTGAAGCCTGAAATTCAAAAAATCTTTAATTGATTGATTGATTTATATGTGAGAGAATTAAATGTTAACTGACAACTGATAACGAAGTGACTGAAGCGATAAAAATATAATATATTTATTGATAACAGAAAATGGAAGTAATTCATCCAAGATCAAAATGAAGAACTGGTCTTTGTTACACCTTTTAAGTCACCGCAATCCATATCTAATTTACATTGTGCAAATTGCATGCATGCAGCACAATTGCATGTACCAACTGCAATACCCAAACATTTTCCTCCAAAAAAAGAAGAAAAAAAATCATGCAAAGTTTCCGAAAATCTATGAAAGTTCTCAAAACTGAAGGTTCTGGAAAATGTGAGAATTTGAATCTCTGCTTTAACATATTATTAATAAAAAGCTTTAAAAAAGACTTTTAGATTCTATGCTTTTGTTGATTTTAGGTTTCGATTTTTTGATTTAAAATCAGAAATAATACTTCTTGATTTGTAAAAAAAATTGTACGTACCAGCAGGAATGTCCGAATCATCATAGCAAGATGCAATTGGTTTGCAGAATGCAATCACAAGCTTTGCTTTCTTGCTCATTTGTCAATTTGTGCAACATCTGTGTCAAATTATGAAAATCTAAAAATAATTCATTGAAAGCAATTAAACGAGCCACTAATTTTTGCTTTTTTTTTTTCAAATTCAGCAATCAATCCCAAGCCAAGCATCTTTTTCCACACTTGGCAAATGATGCTTAACATTTCTTGATTGAAATTTCGATTGCAATTATCATAGACAAAAACAAATGCAATTTTAAGCCTGCTTGCTCTCCATTAATTGATGCTGCATGTATTTATTTTCAATAGCTGAAAAGATATTTAAATTAGAAATGAAGGTTTTCTCTTCTTGAACAAATAGCAAGTTACAGCTAGCAGTGCGAGAAATATTGTTGCAGTAGCACCAAACATTCTTCGTAAAAAAATAATTGTCAAATATCTGCAGTTTCAGCCTTCTGATAATTAACAACATCAAAAAATTCTGGTTATTCAGAATGTCATCACCGGTTACATACTGCTTCTAGAAATAATCGATAATTTCAATCTTTAAAATTACTTCATTTTCATGTCTAATTAAGCTATTAGATCGTCCGATCTTTTTCCGGAATTCTTGTCTTATTTGGAGATTTTGATACTGTCTTCCTGTGTGCTTTGGTATTTCTTATTGTCATTAATGTTTTTGATAACAGACGCTTATGTCATTTTTCAAGAGAAAAATAAGAAGTAAATTGATAATTGAATTCGATGACTTGTTAAAAATTTTCGACAAATTTTAATTATTTTCTATTAAACTGATCCGGTATATTCGGTTTATGTTCTCTTCTAAACTTCCCTCTGATAGGAATGAAATTAAGAATTAAGTAAGCGTCAA
The DNA here is from genome assembly GCA_000499405.2 of Onchocerca volvulus. Classification (NCBI taxonomy): domain Eukaryota; kingdom Metazoa; phylum Nematoda; class Chromadorea; order Rhabditida; family Onchocercidae; genus Onchocerca; species Onchocerca volvulus. The sequence goes on along the minus strand of HG738139.1, from coordinate 5,399,828 downwards.
CTGTAAAGTAAGATAAAATGTTATTCTAACATGAGATAAGGCTGAGATACCGCGATGGATCTATCAAACAATTTGAGGGAAATATAGCACATTAACGATTAAAAAATCAATTATAATAATTAAAATTAATGGTGAGCTCTGATTCATAATTTTTTCAGCATAAAGCTGAAATTAGAACTTGAAATGTTGTAATAGAGCACACTAAAAATTCTTCACAAAAATAAAAATTGAAAAATCAAATTAATTAAACAAATCAAGTAGAAAATTGACAGAAACAGACAATAATCATCTGCAAGCTGCATTTAATGACTGCATCTTTAATTAATCTACTTGCCAAAGAAATTACATCAATTTTTACCACTTAATTTATTCTTTTCACAATAAATAATGCATATTTCAAGTTCACGCTTGACTAATGCATCAAGTGAAATTTGACTGAAAATGATTATAAAAATAAGACAAGCTTATTAAATAATGTATGAGATCGATACATTAATTTATTATGTATGAAAATTTAAATCATTACCTTAACCGTCCTGAATTAAATCGGAATCGTTTTTACACAGCCAACATCAGATCACGATGACGTCGTTCACGTTCATGTAGGATATTTTGTGACTTTATTGCCATAATGATTATCTGTATCAAAAAATTGAATTTAGCATATTTAAAAATCATGAGAAGACATGGAATTGGATTTAATTTGCTTCCTCGATAAGTTTTGACTTCCTTCAGTTTCATAATTCTCGTTTCTATTTAATGAAATCAATGTACCTAAACATACCTCAGCATGCGAAGACAATCGATTGACCTGAATAACCGTCAAAAAAAATTCTTTCCTAAAGAAGTGATTCGGTTCTGCTTTGAAAAGGGCATCCATTATAAACTGATGCTTTTTCGAGAACTGCTTGGACATGTCGATTCTGTCTTCCATCTGATCAACCGATAGATCTTCTTAATTCAAATTACCTGAATTACATTGTTTTCTACAAGATTCTTAGGGAAAGAACTTCAGGCCAGCCACCATCGTTGTTTTGCCAAACATGATCAGGTGAACTTCTTAAGTGATTGTTGGAATTTATCGACTGTGATCTATGCATCCGATGTAAACATTGATATCTATTTGCAAATAACAAAAGTTTGCCTATCGAAATGGAAAGTAAGAACCGTCGCCTGAATCTAGTCTGTATTCGAGTAGAAAAATTGGATTAGATATTATTAAAATAGAAACATATTAATTATGAGAAATGATTTTTCTAACAAAAAAAAAAAAAACAAAATCTTCCATCAATTCTGACATCTTTTATCACTTTATTGACTTGTCAGAATATGTTAAATTCTACATTTTATTGAACTTTCAACTATTCCAATTGCAGCATTCAGGAATTAAACTAAGAATAAATAAATCTAAATAAGAAACATCCATAATGCCAAATGATAAAAGTGATAATTGCTAGCAAATCGGTGAGCTCTTTTTGTGCCTTCAACTATCATCTACAACTTTTTTTTTAAATTTTTTTTTTTTTTGAAAATTCAATGAAATCTCAATTTTCCTATTTTTTAGTAGAGCATAAAGTTAAATATTTAATAATTTTATGCTATTCACATGAAGAGAGCAAAAACAATTGAAGCATTACTTGAAAGAGTCCATAAAGTTTTTTCGAACTGCTAATTGCTTGACTTGCATCTTTCGATTATTTTCTTACACAAATTCATTTGAATGATAACTTCCGGGTCGTTCATCTTATCACATTACCATCCCTATGATTTTGCAATTCTTTTATCAACTCATAGATAAATCATTCAACTAATGATAATTTTTTAATTTCAAATATTAGAGGGATATTGCTTTCCTAAAAACTGACCTCAGGCTTTTCAACTCATAAAAAGGGAATGCCATTTTACTAGGAGAGAAGAAATAATGACATACATGAAGTGAAACAGAACTGTGCAGCAAAACAATAAAACATAAGAGATTGTTTTGCATATATTCTGGAAATTCGTCGAAAAAAGCTCTAGTTGAATTCACCTTCTGAATCCGTCATTCTGCAATCAGTCAACAAACATACCATGACCTCAAAAGAATCAAAAAAAGAATTGTTAAGCAAAAAAAGAAATTAACCTATGAGAAGAACAATGAGATGACATGAGAGGAGAATGCTTCATATTTATATCATTAATTAGCGACGAAAAATTTCTCCAATTATGCCATCGTTTAGAAAATTCATGGTACTCATAACAGTGTCAAATAATTTATGGGCTCAGAATCATTCATTAAACTATTAATCTTGCAACTATCTAATTGTTTTACTGAGATTTTTTTGCCTGTGACCAAAAAAAGTACCAAGAAATCAAAATCAATCAATTGAATCAATGTTATCAATTTAATCCGTTGTTATCATTTTATCATTCGCAATTTTATCGGAAAGCACACACAGTGTGATCTAATTTCAAATGCTCCAGAAAGAGAACTTCAGATTTATTGCCAATAAATATACTATTAATTCAGTTGTCTGCATTTTATGAAAAATTGATGGTGGCTCAATTCTGGACAGAGAATATTAGGGCGAATCTCGCATAGAAACTTAAAGACGAATTGCTTTAGTAATTGTTAAATTTTTTGACGTTTGAAATTTCGTGGAATAACCATTTTTATCCCGGAAGAGTTAGTAGTTTGACACTTTCTGCTTTTGTTTCTTTGAAATTGCAACAAAGTTTATGCACAAAAACTTTGAAAGGATATCATATCAACAGTTGATTTGGAATCTCTCAAAAAAAAATACAAAAGAAGTTAATTTAAAAATTCTTTTAAAAATGCTTCGCATCTTTACAAAGTAACAAAGAAGAAATGTGAAATGAAAAGAATGAGAAAAATTCGTTTTGCAAAAAATTTAATCAGACAATTGATTACAGAGCACTACTCTTGCACTTTTATACAACTTCTTCTTCAGGATAATAGTAACAGTTCAGGCAAAGCATTGGAAGGTTGCTATTATTCCAGCCATGAAATCTAATACTTTGTCGAATCAATCCTTAAATACAAAATGCATCAAAATATCTCGAAAATCAAGTAAACGCTTTTTGCTGCGATATTACTAAACTTTTGAAGCATTGAAACCGTCTTCCACTAGGATACGTAATTTATCCAAACATAAAGAAATATCAATTGAACAAATTCATCGAAAACTTTAAATGATTAAGCACTGGTGAATTGCAAACAAGTTTTGCATCAAATGTTTTAAACAAAAGCAGAAGTTAGTTGAGCTTTATAACTGATCAGCAATATTTTGATGAAATAACTTACAAAAAGATTTAGATATAATGAGTAGAGGATGAGCATTGAATTGCTTGGATTTGTAATGCTCAAAAGGAAGTGTTATTATTTTTTGACAATTAAAATTTCATTACTCTGATATTCACAGAATAAAATATTTAAGTTATTCTATATAATTGTATAAACTGTCTGTTTTAACTTTAGAAGAAAAAAGTTTGTTCTTACGCAATCAAAGCTACTTGATGATTGCTATCTTTACTTTCATTTGAAATTTGATACAAGTATCTTCATAATGACTAGTAAAAAAATATATGAAAATAGAGAATTGACTAAATTTAATGACAGACTAACTCATTTATGATTTGCTGTTTACAGTCATAGATACCATCGGAAAATAATTGTTTACCCAAATTCTCACCTAATTAAAATTGCAATCTGTTGTTTAATGATATAATTGCATGCGGGCATTATTCTGTTTCTCTCAATAGGAACAAAAAGAAACTGAAAATTTTGCTCAATTTTTAAATTACAAAAAAGTTCAAATTTCGAAGTGAAAATTTGCAAATTTAATGTATATATCTAATGAGACATGAAATCTTCTTATAGGACCACAAAATTTAAGTATAAAAAAAAAAGTAAAATAAATAACAAAATGCCTTATAACAATAGTATAACAATTGTAGAAGTAGAAAACCAAGAAATGGACCAAAATTACAAAACAAAGTATTAATGTATTGGTAAATACAAATTTTACCTTTGAATATTTTAAAACTTTTACGTTTAATCATTGTTAAATTCATTAGTTAAATCAACTCATCCTCTAGTCATTAAATTATTACTCAGTGGTTAATAATATAAAATAAATAAGATAGGCTAAAGAACATAAAAATATACGGTGTGGAAAGAAGTTTCACTGAATATATTACTTATCGAATTTCTCTAGAAAGAAACGGTTCAATTCCGCATGAAATTCCCATTATCGTAATTTCAAAATATGCTTGACAGGCATTATACCACTCAATTTTCTTTATCATATGTGAATTAAGTAAAAATAATGACAATTTTCAACATTTCCCCGTAGTAAATTTAAATTTTTCTTTCTTGGATTTGCAAATATATCTTGATTCCTTCGTTTTCTAAAATCCTTTTTTTTTTTTTTTTTAATAATTTTAGATTTGAATTTTACTAACATTATAAGAAAAGCTGGTTACAGAATTGTTTTTTTGTTGAAGCTATTCATCGTGCCATATTTACCAGTGGTAGCTCATTGTATACTATTCGGCAAGAAAATTTTTGAAAATTTCAATTTATTCAGAACTTCCAAAACTCTCAACATCGACTGAAACTTCCATTCCTATGGAACAATGAGAGTGCTAGGCTTCATTGCTTGATGAAGGAAATTATAAATCTTCAGATCAATCAATAATTCAGGATTAGAATATCTAAAACAATCCTTCATTGGCTTCCGAGAGCCAAACTATCTGATTTCTTATTTATGTTTCAGTCCAGACTACTATAAGCTAACATACTGTAGCTATTTTTGTTGCGGATTCTCTTCTTAAATATACGCCATGTAAATGTCATTTATGAGGTAAAAAATAAATCTGCCCAAATATGAGACAACTGCGTTGTGCAAACATGTCGCCATTTCTTGAATACAAAACCGTAGAGAAACATGTTCTCATTCTCCTGAACACATAAATGCAAGTGTCGTGAATCACAGCCACAATAATACAATATGTATTTGAATTGTAAATCTCATATTCTATTCAGAAGCAACTGATCTTACCGGAAACCTTGTTCATCAAAGCCAAGAACGAAAGGCATTTCGAAAAATTACAAAAATTAATGAATGAGAATGTACGTATAAAAATTGCGCAATGCTGGCAAACCGCAGTTCTTTCAACAAACTTTTTTTACTAATAAAACAGCTGATTTATTTGTATCTGCAAATTTCTGAACAATAAACGAATATTTAACAATAACAGATACTTCACTTGTTTTTTAATAAGGAGGTAATTGCGGCATTTGACCGGACATCGATTGCAACAAGTCCTTTTTTTCCTGCTTATGTTCTGATTCCGGATGCAATGGATTTGGCGCTTCATTTGGTTCTTGAATGTGGATCTGATCAGGTAACGCAACACGTGGTCCCATATTTCCTTTAGGATCATGTGGCAACATTATTTTTACTTTGATACCCAAAACACCTAAAAATTATGTCACATTAAGCTATAAATGAACGCATCATTGTATCGGCAAAACCTTATTTTGCAAGTTATGAGATCCATGCCAAAGAAACTTTCAAAGAATTTTAAAATGTCACAAAGTAGTAACTGCAAACCTTGGCGAAGTTGGACGTGACGTACTGCTTGCTGGATGTATTCGTTTACCGGTTGACCAGAATGAATCATTAATCCATCAACAAATTTCATCGATTTAGCTCGTTGACCGCGCAATTTTCCCGATACAATTACCTGGGAAAGATAATAATATAGTGATTTATAAATATTCTACTAAAAATCTCATTCCCAAAGCGTTGATTTTGATACATGCTAAAACCAAAGTGCTTTCGAAATTCATTAATTTTCTGGCTTAGCATAAAATAAGAGAGCTCAGAAAATAAGCAGAATCATTGCATCTCTTTAAAGAGATGCTAACATAAGAGGTGTCAGAAGTATGAAACATCATAGCTCTCACGAGGATATCACATTTCTACTTTCATCCTATATGGAACTTGAACCAACAGCTTCTTTTTATAGCGCAGTTTCTACACCATTATATCATTTGATTACCGACAAATTCCACTCATTTCTTACAACAAGAAGATTACCTCCAACTTTTGCAAATTTATTGGATAACTTCTTAATTTTCTGAAAGACGCATCAATTTATAAAATGAAGCAAAAATTCATGGACGTGAATCCAACTTGAACATGCTAGTTTCTCTTTTAACAAAAATGAAATTCAACTTACTTCACATCCTTGTGCATTGGATTCCATAATGAAACGTAGTACACCGTAACAAGCTCGACGAACAGCTAAACCACCAACCAACTTGTAACGTAGTGATTCACATTGAGCTACAGCACATAGACCACGATTTGTAACTTTTTCCGCATAAAGCTGAAATATATAAAGAATAATGCTAATGTCAAATGCAACAATGTCAAATCAAAGCTTGCGCCATGCAGACAAGAAAGAGAAAAGTAAACGATCAGTTCCCAAAGTTAGCCGTTCAACAGTCATTATATCTCAGTTTTCAATAATTTTCTTTTTTTTTTCTCACGCTGCTTCTAACAGCTAAACTACTTCACTTATACAATAAAAGATGAAGATATATTTATATCAAATTCAGTTTTACAATATTACACAGAAAAGTAAGATTTATAGTAGTGCGAAAAACATAAATATACTAAATATCCAAAATAAAAAAAAAAAATTTAAAAATAGATTCTGATCCAAAAAACATGAGTTGAAGTTTGTTGCGTAAAAAAAAAATTGATGATAATAAACTATGAATGGTAAATCTTATCCTTTTCCTCTATTTTTCAAAAAAAAAAAAAAAAAATTCAATACTGTTGATGCATTTACTTCACAACTAAGTTCAAAACTTTAGGCAATACAAAATATCATTATATTCCGGAAATAGTCATGCAACTTCACATAGATTTCCAGGCTAATACACTGGTTTCAATAATAACTGATATAAAATACCTCAACTGTGCCATCAGCAAATCCAAATCGCTTCTGTACAACCGATGTCAGTTCACGAATCCGCCGTCCACGTTCACCCAATACACTCTGTGTACGTGTTGCCAAAATAATTATCTGTATGAAGAAACATACATATACCAAAGCCAGGTAAAAATGATGAAATCGAATTTTGATTCAAAATGAAGTTTTTTTTTTCCAAAAAAAGAAGTGAAATCAGACTTTTAACAGTAAATTAAAAACCTTAACCCAATTAGACTTACTATTCCAGCATCCATGAACTTCTTCTTTATTTTTCTTGGAAAATCTTTGTATTTAAATACTTAAATAAATAGATCAAATAAATAGTTTTTCAAATGCAACTTTCAAAGAAAACTGCTATATAAAATATAACGAACAATGCTACCTCAGCGCGTGCCGGTGTTCGTCGAACTTCAACACCCGAATAACCATCTTCAGCAAGTTCCTTCATAAGGAAATTATTCAATTCAGCTTTAAAAATGCCATCCTGTACTGCCTTACGTTTCTTTGACATTTGTTGAGTTGTGGTCATCATTGGATAATTTTTTTTTCTTTTGTGAATTCAAATACCTAATCGCAACTTCTAAAGTTACCTGAAATATATTAAAATTATCCCTCGTGAAAATTGAGATCTGCAGCTCGCAAAGCCTGCAGAATTCGACTATTTTCAACAAAACACATGGAATAATCAAAACACTATTCTGGAGTGCGATTCAGCATGATACTTTTCTTGTTAGTATGATACTGCTCTGCAAAATAAATGAATGCTACTTTGAGGTTCTCAAAGGATTTCGGAAGAATCAAATCTGGATTCACATTTCAGACAGCTCCAAAAGTGGATCATCCAGTCTCCTCAAGATATGAAATACTGCACATGACGAATAGCTGCATTCCGCATGAAAAACGTGCGGAAATTGAGTAACGTAATATAAATAAGTGAAGAATTTAGAGGAAAAGGAAAATGCAATATCAGATAAGTTGACAATGCAAAAACATAAGCGACTATCACCAAACAATGATAGAGGTATAACAGGTTGACCTTGCAATGCAAGTCTTAAACAAATCTTTCTTCAACATAATGACAACTCCTGCAGCTAAGCCCTTAATTGCAAACGAGATGAACCAGGTCAAGCAGTATGCGCGTTAGATTTCACTGGAATCATTACTTCCTAATCCTAACGTGAGGTCACGCAACTTACACATCAGATTTTACTGAAACCGTTACTTACCAACCCTAAAGCGATCCTATCCCACAAATCTGGTTTCACAAAGGCACTAAACGCGGGTCACGGTCCGTTAAATGTGTTCTCTCCCCTAAATATGCTCTTCGTCACTTGCATTGTCAACTCTCTGCTTACCGCTGCAATGTCTGTCCACTCCTTAATAAGAAGAATATGCATGGTTTCTTAAACTGTCTGGGATCTCTCCATTTATAATGTTATGTTTTTTTCATATATGTCTAACGCTCGATGTGATGAGATTATGAATTATAGTTAAATCTTGATGTCCTCGATCTTATATCACAAATTTTTGAAGCGTATAAGTTTTTGTTGGCTAAGTTCGGTGAGGTTAGAAGTTGGAGGCGAGAGTTGGAGAGTTCGAGTGCATAAGTAAGGAGTTAAAGTTAATGGAAGATATTTCCGTAATTTAATGCTCGAATTTCCAGTTAACAAAATTTCCAGAAATTATTAAAGTCTGAAGTTATTGCGAAGATAAGTTGTTAAGAATGTATCCTTAAGGGTCTTTTAAGGACAGTATATCTTGGAGTTATTAATTTTTGGAATGTTTTATGAGATTAATATCTTTCTGGCACCAGAATTTCGACTAGTTAACAACAAGCATTAATTAAGCTAATTGCAAATAGCCTTTTCAACTTCCGGTGATATTGTTAATATTTGCTGTCCTCCAATCTTTATCTTTGCGCTATGTTGCATTATCTTCTGATTAATGAATGATTAACTTCAGCTGCGCTTAATTATTCTTGTTTTCAATTTTCGAAATATGGGAGTATGTCTAAAATTTTAATTTTTGCTTTTATTTCCTAAAAATTTGTGTCCTTTTCAAATACAGATATGTATACATTAAAAAATACATATACCTAGTTATGTATTTAATAATTGCAGATACAATCTTTCAAACTTATGGATGCACTATTTATTATGTATATATTTCACAAAAATGCAATAAGAGGACAGAAAATTCATTGTTAGAATGCAAAAATAAAGATATTTTATTTCGCGCATCCTCAGAATGCTATAATAATTGTTGGATGGTTTTTTCAATCATTTTGTTTCATGAATCCTCAGCAGAACAACAGATTCCAGAGCTCAATAACCATATTGCTCAGTAAGTCATAGATAAGAAAATTCGTTTTATAATTTATGTTTAGAAAATTGATGTGAAAATTCAGGGAAAAAAGAATTTAATTGAAAAAAAAAACTCTTCAAAGAATTTCACCTAAATCTATTTTTAAAGATCTGAATCATCCTGTTTTATTCAAGAACCAAAACTTTAGCACTTAATATTATTATTCTCAATTTTGCATAGCTTCACTTTCAAAATTGTAATTACCCTTGTGTTATCAAAACGATAGGGATTGACCATCTTCTCATTTTCGTTTCACCATTTATTTCAAGTTTTTTGAGGTCATTCTTTCCAACTTTCAAAATCTTTCTCAAAAATAATCAAATTTGAATTTTCAAATTTTTCGAAGAGACCAAGTTATAGAAATTCTACCAAGTAATAATTTACATTTTGTGCTGTACAAGTTTTCATCCATAAGCTGCTTAATTTGAAATCCCACTTTGAGATAGATTTATTTATTACTGCTTTTTACGGAAATAATTGAGTTTCGGTTTATAGTAGTGCCGGAGTGAAATCAAATCGCATAATTTTCTTGACCGTAGAAAAAAGAAGTTGTAATATCGATAACTGTGTAAAACGCTAAAGAGATTCAACGGAAAAGTATGCAGTTTTTCGAGATTTGATTCGTTACTTAAAAGAAATGCAGTTTTTTTCTTTTCGAAACTGATTCATTTTCTGGCCAAAAAATCGAACGTTCAAAAAAAGAATTTTTTTTATGAAATTAACAATTATTCAGTAATATTATTAACAATCTTTTACCAAGTAAAATTTTCCTTCATTGTTTGACTTCCCAAATTAACAGCCATTCTCTAACTTAACATTGCAAAAACGAATTACTCCAAAAAACAATGTCGTTTCGTGGAATAATTAATTTTTGTAATGCTTTATTAGATCAATTATCTGAGTTTAAAGTGAACTTTATTTAAGCAATATTCAAAAGAAGATTTATTTCTCAAATTATCAATTACATTTTTATTTTAGACGTGAATAAGTAAAATTTTATCAAAATTAATTATTGCTCAGTAGTTTTTTTCTTACTGGAATCAAATTTCATTTATAAACAAATCATTAAAATAATTGTTTTATGCACATGATATAACAATAAGGTTGTATTATAGCAGATTATAAGCAGCCTAAACTTTAAAATGCTATGATTTTTTTTTTATTCAATGGTTTGAACTCTCGAAATATAGACTGGAATCTGCTTCTTTTCGATTTTTACAAATTGAAGCATCCGGAAAGAATAATTTCAGAAAAATCTATGGAATAAAACTTTTGCTAATTTTATATTATCAAGCTCCGCATATAATCTAGCTGATCCTCCAGTTTGATTTTTAACCATGGAGAATCTTTACTTCAGCATGTCGAAAATAATAATCTAGAACATCTCATTATAATTTAAGCACTAATTTAATTAGTACAAAACTCATCGATTCCAACAACAGCATTTCAGTAACGCAATACATATATGAAAAGAGAATATGAACAGAGATGATTTGTATAGCTCCATGTCGACGTAATTGGCCGATTGCCGATCCTCATATTCTACGTATCCATGCAATTTCATCACCCAATAAAATCCTAAAATTTGAAATTAAATTTAAAAAGCAAAACTTGTTTCAAAAGAGTTCCAAATTCATCGACCCACTAAAAATTTTATATTAAATTATATCGAAAACATATTGCAAATTGTATATTCTAAATTTATGTCTTAAAAACTAGTATAAATTCCAAGAATATTTGAGATCAAGCAAGATCAAAAATTATAAATGATATGTTTAATACTAGAAAAAGCAAATAATGGATTATGGAATATTTGAAACAAATTCAAATTTCATATTTAAATTTCAAAACATCCATTTAAAAAAATGTAGTTTCTGATAAATGATAAAGTAAATAGTTTTTTAAAAACTTGTAATTACTCACCAATTATTCCAACAAGTAGAAGGATGAAAGTAACCAGCAAATAAACTACACAACCTACAAAATGAAGAACCTGACAGCACCATTTGCCTTCACTGATTTTTGTTGTTGTTGTATAAATGCAGAAGAAAATTATGCTTAGCAGGAGTTGGACGAATCCTGAAATAACTCTTCAGTGAGCTAAAATTCAATTATTTATGAAGGATTCAAGTAATTGGCTAAAATTAATATGCTCTAAATTATTTATATATGAAGATTTCTGGAATAATCTTTCACAGATATGAGAGGCTGATCGACTCGATTCTTTGCTTGCTAATTAAATATCTCACTAGCTATTCCAGGTACTCTTTTCTTTAAGATCAAATATATTAGGTATTCTCAAGACTAATAAATTAGATGATTCGATCAGATATTCTTTCTACCAAAAAAAGATTGCAATTGTCCGAAATTTTATGAATAAACTTCGAATATATAGTTATGAAAATTTAAGTGCTTGCGAGCACTGATATTTGAGTTGCCGTTATATTTAAAATTTTGAAAATGAAACATAGAAATCGTTATTTTTTATATATGTCAGTTGCATTTGCAAAGATGAGAACAAATGTTTGCATATATTTGCAAAAAAACTTAAAACATTCATCTCAAATTTCAATCGACGTAAATTAAAACGTGATTGATTACAGTAAGAAGAATTTTTCTTTAAGTGAAATGTAAAGAAATAAAATTCATCATCAGTTTTTTCAGTGAGCATAAATACAAAATGACATTTGCAATGCGCTTAAACAATTTTATAAAAAGCTCAGCAAATTCGATTAATAATCTTTGTTAGCTTCGGCGAAGTAGACCAAGTTTTGATTCATATTATAATTTTAAAAAATTTTTAATACTATTAAAATTCCGGCATTCTTTGTGTTAATCAAATGTTTAAACATACTTATTACCAGTTTATTAGTCATAGCATTCGAAAAAAATTTGATGATGCGAATAAAACATATTAATGAAAGTGATAATATTGTCCTTAATGATGCTGAATGAAAAACTGCAATATTAATCAGGGATAAGCCTCATTAATTCTTAAATAGAAATTCGAACAGAGGATCTCAAAATGCTGATTGAAATGCCTGATTTGGAGACAATAGTAATATTTACTTCTGCTATCTCGTTTCAATATTTTGCTATTTCCAGTCAACTCTTCCATCTTTGTTTTTTTCTTTTATTTTATCATTATTTCTTCTTTATTAATTTGGTAGAAGCAAATTTTACTACTTGAAAAATGAGGATCAAGATCCAACTAGGGGATTCCAAAATCCCAGTCCGAAGGATCTGAAGGACCATGTAAATGATCATTACCATAATTGAATAATTATAGTTCATACTAGCAGTCATACTTCGCATGCCGGCTCCCGCTGGTCTATATAAAAAAAATGTAAATGTTCGTTTGTTCAAAATCGCATATCTCCAAAAGCTCTTAAACACACATTCATTCGAATGCAACGTTGTATGAAAATTTCAGATCAGTCGGTGAAGAACTTGAAACGTTGTGTAACAAGTAAAAACGAACATTTCTATTTTTATTTATATTGATTACAGTCAAGCAAATGAGTTATTTCTATCTGTAAAATTTTAAAAATTGACAAAAAAAAAAAAGTAATCTCAGAAAGCGAACCGTAAACAAATAGAATAGTTCGCATTTTATGTGCACTTTCATGGCGTGATTCATAGCCATAAAAGGATGAATTACGGGAAAATACAATGTATATCGCGTATATGCCACAAATACTACTAATTACCATAATCGCTAATTGTTTTTTAGCCACTGAAAATGATTAAAATGTAACTTTTACAACTATTTTTATACAAATATTTATAGATATTTCTCTGATTAACATTTCTCAAGTCAGCACAGAAAATTTCTCAGTAATCAGAAAGTGCATAATATTTAGATATAGAAACATTGACTGATTTCAAAACCAATTTAATCTTTCAACTTTAACTCGTTTTAGATTTGGATTCATGCATGTCTAAAACCAATTAATAACAGAAAAAATCATTAATTAGTAATTTATTCTCAAGAATTACATTATTTTTTCCAAATAACAGCTTTAATGAAAATCATTGCCAACGAAAAGAACTCACTCATTCGATGAAAAAATACCACCAAAGACATGACTACGGTATTTTCAGCTTTTTTTTTCCTGAATATTTCTGTAGAGTGATCATTTTTACTGTTAGGATTACCCTTCTTCTTCAATTTTTTTAGTTTCAAATTTGATGAATCGTGGATTTCCATGTCAGATTCATCATCGCTGACAGAGACTGGCAATGGAGATTCCTCGTCCATGTAAAGTGTCAGAGTCTGTAAGTATGCAAGTATGAAATGAACAGGAATTTGATATGCCAAAATCTTAATTAACTGACGATAGCAAATATGAATTCAATAAGAAAGCTAAAAAAGGTCATATGTTAATAGAAAATTAGGGAAATCCATCCTAATATCAGAATAATACTCCGAGCAAGCAATGTTTATGGAAATTTCATTCCGTCGTAAGCTTTCATCTTTAATATATGAAAAGTAGTATAAAGCGGGGAAAAGAATATCTTCATCACATGGAAATGATAAGTTTAAATTCAATTTCAAGAAATAATCGCCTAGAAATGACTGCCTGAAAGTCGAGTATAATGCAATCAATAGATGATGAAATGCTCAATCATTCATTAACTAATTATCAAACTTATTGTTTTGTTTACGTCTGAAAGTGCAGTCTCTTTTCGGCACTTTAACCAATTGATCCATTAGAAGAGACAAAAAATTTTTTTCATTCCGATCACTGCAATGGAAGACGCCATATTTTACTTTAAAATATCGCCTTTCTATACTGTCAATTTTCAAATAATTTCCTCTTAATTAAAATTTCGATTAATTAACAAAAAGTATTAACAAACTTATTGTAAATGACCTCTTCAGCTTCTGTTAGTACTGCAATGCCTGCTTTTCTCCAATTAATTACTTCTTCCGCCAGTAGGACGCAACATCTTTCAACTGATTATAACATGAATGAATAACTTTCGTTGTATTTATTTAACTGTTCGATATTTTCAGCTTTGAAATGTGGGAGTATATTCAAGTTTTAATTTCAATTTTTATTTCCTAAATTCATTTCTTTTTAAATATAAATAGAAACTGAAAACATTTAAAAGAATGTAGAAAATTGATAATCAAAAATGAAATACTGAACAAAATTTTAAAACTAACTGATTAATAGATAAAATTTAGAGAAACTACTAAAGTATATTTTCCTATTGCTCTTCTCATCATTCGTTCTTTTTTTGTCTAAGCTTTGATTCAAAGTTTTACTTCTCATTGGTTTTTGTCAACATATTCAATTAGTTTTGTATTTTGAGCTTTTCAATTTTGATTTTAAAAAATAGTTTCTCTCTCTATTTCTTTGGAGCTAATATAATAGTGAAAGACTTACTAAATAAGTTTTTGTGAAATGATACAAATTCAACATTTCAATAATATTTGTTATGATCTTTCAACCTCACTAAAATGGGACAGAATTCAGAAGTCATCATACTTCACTTTTTTAGTTTTGGATAATTAAACCTTGGGTGACATTCCCAAAGAAAAAAAAATAATTTAATAATGTCCAAATTTCTATCTTCCGTAAAACGAATACGGTTTACTCTGAAATGCGACCGAATTGTTTTTTTAATTATTACTCTTAGTGTTCAATCTCATTAAGACATCAAAATTTTAACTTGAATGCCTGAAGATTAAAATCAGTCATGCTGTGTATTTCTGAATGCACATTAATAAGAAATTAAAGTGAGAGAACGAAAATTTGGCAGAAACATTTGATCTTTGAACTATCGAATTAATTAATTTTATGAAAAAAAAAGTGTAATCAGTAGATACATATTTATAAAAAATCGCATAATTTTAATTTCAAGCATGCATTGCAGTTAAGTGGTATAATGATAAGAATAAATTCCGCTTAGGTGGCATCATCAGATGATAAAGTGATGAGAAGAAGAGAAAGATAAAAAAAAAGGTACAAAAAGCATAAAATTGAAGAAGATGGATAAACTGATAAAACACCGACTGATAAAATTTTTTTGACGAATAGTACCGTTGAATCGATGGATCACTTAGTTTTAAACTTCCGGCTTTCTCATTGTTTTCTTTGATTGAAATGAAATCTTCCCACATGGCCTATCGATCATTTGAGGTATATCAAGCCCAAATTCTCGAAATTTTTGGAATTGACTTGAAAGAAGACTGAGCAATTTACATAACAAATTGAAGACTCAAAATAAATTTACATTTACTTTTCAGCAGATATCTGTGGCTTACATATTAATATCACTGAAATATTGACTTTTCATGAAGCTCGGCTCTAATAATTTTTTTTTTTACGAGGAAATGTTGTCGAATGTTACATGAACAGTTCTTGATTGGTTACGATGATAAATTGTTAACTTTTCGATTTAAATTGGAATGAAAAGAAAATAAAATATAAGGTGAAGGATTAAGGAGTGGCATGAGAGCTAAACTTTCCATTTTATACATCCTTGTTTTGAGATTTCGCGAATCAGCAAAGTTTTCATTTTTTTTTTTTTCATTGTTCTTTAAGCTTGCTCGAGCATAACTTTCCTAATGGCAAATAATGCTAACAACTGTCATTTAATTAATAAATAGGTGAACAAATATTTTCACCAAGTATTACACTGTTTGTTACCTTCACGAACTCCAAGATATGGTATTTGCAAAGGTGACTTGTAAAAAGTATATTAAAAATATTGGATTAATTGAAAACTTTTCTCGAAAAAGACAGTGAAGTTGCCAAGCAAAGAAAAAAATATCTCTCAAGAATAGCACAAAATTGATCGACCAAACTACGTGGCAAATTGTGGAATTTTCTAGTGATTTGATGGTTTGTTTCGAAATTTTAATTTTTGCATTCCAAAAGCCAATTTATTTTCTCTTCTTTTTTCTGATTCATCCGGATGCTTTCGAGAGGAAAAAGAAGAAAAGTTTCGAAGTCTTTGTAATTGCTTGTTTCCCTTTCTTTGCAGTTTGACTTCCAGTGGTGATTTCTATCTATTCATCCGGAACGTGTCATTTTTTTTTTTTTTGAAAACAACTTCCAGTTGTTTTCAAAAATGTTTTCCAATGAATTCTTTGAAAAAAAATTGAAGTCTTTCTCATTGACATGTAAGATTTATAATGATTTATAGAACTAATGGAAAAGTTCTTTATATGCTGTTTTAAAGTTGTGACATGGCTTCTAAAATGATAGCTTATTTCATATTATTGCTGTATTCATAATTTACATAATCTAAAATAAAATTTTGTTAAATGGATTTTGTCATAAACAAATATCCATCAATTTGAATAATTTCTTCGAGATAATTTCTCAGTTGCTGATTAATTTCATCACCAATGAAATCAAATACTTAAATCCAAGAAAGAGAATGATAAACAATGGGCAAATTTGATAAATGAGTGCAAAAAATTGTATTAGTTGATCTTGAGTTTATATCAAAAGCAGAATATTTTTTTTATTTTCCAAATTTTCGAATTTTGATAAAATTAATCAGCAGTTGCTTCTCCAAGAACAGCATATTAATTAAGGAATATTTATTCGTGACAAAATCTATCTAACAAAAATACTTTCAAGTCTGAGAGAATAATATGGTAAAACTGATAGCTGAAACTATCAAGATATCAATCAGAGCGTAAAGATGATTTATCATAATATTTTCAAAGCATAAAGATCGATAAGATTTTAAAAATCGGCTAAATGAAGGAATATCAGTAGTGCAATAGTTCGAAATTTCAAAGTGATAAACTATAAACAATACAATCTTTTTGTATTAAACAGATAAACTACTAGAAAATATCAGAATGACAACAAATTCCAACTTGCAACTTACAAAAAAGCATGCTATAAAATGTTTTGAAATACAACAAAGGCACATTATAAAATCGGTAACTGATAAAAATGACTGATAAAAGTTCTCTAGAAATTTTAACTTATCTTCGTAAATTGTTCCGGTTTAAATATATTAAATGATTTCTAAGATTCGAATTTTTTTGAATTTTGATTTTTAAATTCTATTATTTAACACTCGAGAAAATTTTGTAATTCAAGTTCTATGAAGTTAATAAAAGAAAAATAGTGAAAAAATCTTAATTACTTTTCATTACTTTTTTTTACTACTTTCCACTAAATTTTAAAAAAATAAGCAGAAAGAGGACCAATATTATTAGAGACGAAAAATGGACGAATTGACAAAAACCTAAAGAAAGTAAGCTTTTTTTCAATTATAAAAGTTAGATTTCATTATTTTTTCCCATTCATTACTAACTTTCCCTTTTAATTAAGATTGTCGGGAATTGTAGCGAGAGAAGAATGCGAATAACTTTGTAAATTTATTTCCATTCTTTTTTAGATTATAATTCTATTCATTGAACACATTTCTGAATAAAATGAAAGATTCAATAAGAACTTCTTTGAAATTAATTTATTTTACTTCGCTTCCTTTCGCTTTAATATTATTTTGTAAGAAGAAGAAGGAGAAGAAAGGAATGTTTCGTTAATTGAATGACAGAAGAAAGGAAGAAAAAGCAAAAGTGATAAGATCAATTTGACCTATCAGCTATCTTCTTATTCAATAATGAAGGGAAGGCTGTAACGTCTAACAAGCATTGTATAACTATTCTTTTTACAATTACTCCTTTGTGTCTTTTAACTATTATTATCGCAGAAAATAGATTTAACAAAGAATTCACATTTGAAAAAATAAAAAAAAAGAAAAGAAAAGAAAGGATGACAAATCATTTCGAACCGAAATGGATTGATAGAAAATGAAATATTCGAGATTTATAGCATTGTTCTCTTCCATATTAAAGTATAAAACATTTCAACTGATGAATAATTGAGTATGATTCAGAATATTCGAAAATATTCTATGTAAGACATAGTAGTATGACGAGTCGTTATGAATCTTAACCTATTCAGCAAATTCAGAGAGAAGAGTTGAAATTTCTCGAATTTAAACAAAGGAATTTGAGCTGACTCAAATTTTAATTGAATTAATTTAATCGGCTGAAAATACAATAGAAAATTTTCCGAAATTCCAAATTTGATAGAATATTATAAACAATATCAAAATGTCACGGAACATCACAAATATCTGAATCATAAAATTTGAAGTGAAAAGCAACTTAAAATGTTTCTTAAAATGTGAAAAGCAACTTAAAAACTCAACAAATGAAAAAATGGCGGAATTTTTTAAATATTCATTTGTAGAACATGAATTCTAACGATGTTTTCATGATTATCTTGGCTTACATTATCTTTGTTTATTTATTTAACACTTATCGTTGATTTGAATGCTAAAATAAATAATATTTGTGGAAAAGTTATGTAAAAAAAAATTTAAAAATAATTAACGAATGTTTACAAAAATAATGTATGAAAAATTTGATCTGCAACAAAAAGAAACCAAAAATGATGTTATTTAAAATTATAGATCGAATTGACTGAAAAGATGTAAATTCACTTAATTCAAGTAATAAGTAAGCAAAAATATTTCTCAATTAAAAATTTCCTAAAATTTTGTGAAAAATTACTTACTATGACCCAAACTTCGTTTCAAAATATTTATTATATAGACTTCCAGAAGCATCCTTGCAAATAAACAAATCAATCGAAAAGCCTTCTCAGCTTCAATTTCTTTTAAATAATATTTTAAATGGTGGTTGAATCATTTTCTTTCGGTTCACATTCGCTATAATAGCATCTAGCCCTCACTCTTTTCTAAAAAATTAAAACAAAATAAGAAAAACATTCGAAAAAATTTCTTCGAATACCAATGAAATCATTTAAGTAATGACTATTTTTAATATAACACTTTAAATTCATTCTTGTCTGTAAATAAAAAAATTATTATAGCCAAGAAGCAATACATTGAAATCATTTAACAGGTCAACTTCACCAGACCTTCATCGTTTTATCTAGTTTTCAAGAACCATTAGAAGTCATGAGTGGGCATGCATTGGCTGAATCTCGATTGCTTTTATTTGAGTTATTTTATCAGATTTTAAATTACTTTGCACATTATTGAAAAAAACTAATTTTTTTTAACCAAACATACAGGCAATATCGTTCGTTCCATGATGAAGAGAAGCTTAGAAATGAATTGATTACATTATTTTCGAGCCAATTGAATTATCTATCAAAAACCAAGAAAAGTAGAATGACGACCACACGAATTGAAAAAAGTTTGAAAGGATGACATAAGTTCTTTCATGGAGACAATATTGAAATAAAGTCATGGGCAAAAGCCAAGTAAAGTAAATGTTGTTTTATTCATAGTCGATAGAAATCCAATTTGAATTAATAGTATCAATTCAATATCGAAAAGTCAAATGCAATATTTCATCGGAATTTCTAAAATGCGATCAAGTTTAAAATCGGTGATAAAATTAGTGATATCGTATAATAAGTAGCAAAATATGACAAAATGATGCATTCAAATATTTATACAAATGTGTAACTTGAAAAAAATATGCATAATTGTAGACAATAAAGGCGTCGAATAAGCGAAATAGTATGGAAAAAGTACTGGAAAATAAAGAAAGAACAGAATAGTAAAAAAAAAAATCGAATAAAAATTAGTGAATATTATTAAACATGAAAAAGCACCAAAAATATTCACTGAAACAATATGGCATCGAAAATTTCTAATATACAAAATGGCCACAATTAATTCAAATTCTAAATTTCACAATTTAATAATTTTTACAAAAATCAATTTAATATATGGCATGTTACAATATACTGAATAATTTATACTCAATGAATGTAAATATAAAATGGGATGGTAACGTTTGAGCAAAAAAAAAAAGAAAACGAATATGATTGAAATTGGAAATCTCAATTTTTTCTTTCAAATTAAAAATGGTTCAATTCAAAAAATAAAAAACGAAAAATTAAAGTTTTATCGAGGAATTTTTCATTAATTAGTTTCATAAAGATGTTCAAAAGCATAAATCAAAATGTATTCAATCACTAGAAAGCATATAATTCATCAAAATTATTCAGCTGACTTCAGAAAAAAATAGATTCCCAATAATCTTTTTCCTTTAAAATGATTTAAAGGAGTAGCTAAGATCCTTAACTTTTTTTATTTTTCGACCTTTATTTAAAAGCAAAATAAAAGGTGCGAACATTTTTTGAATTAAGAAACTAGTAATTAAAATTAAAAACTCAAATTAGAGAAATCGAGAATTAAAATTATATAAATAGCACCTTAGAACCAACCTAATTGGTGAGCTGCATTATACAAATAATTTTTTAAAAAAATTAAGAAGAAAAACTGAACTCACGATGATCAATCATACAATATGTAAAAAGCGACAAAAATCCAAAAATTTCAGTGATAATGATTTTTCTGAGAAATCATTTGAGAACTTTAGAAAATGATTGAAAACTTTAATAAGTTTATGAATTCGTTTCTGAAATTTCCTTCAAAATGCAAAAATTTTATGAAAAAAAGAATGAACAAAAATGCAATCACCAATAAATAAACAGTATCATCAAAACAATTAAAATTAACGAATGTCAACCCGTGTGCATAAAATTACCCATTTCAAGAAGTATAAGGAATAAAGAAACCGGTATCTTTTACTTTTCCCTTCTTTCCTTGAAGAAAATGGGATATTGGATCATCGAGATCAAAGATTTGCAAAATTTAATGGCAAATTCTTGCTAGAACTTGAAAAGATGTCTCTTAAAAGTGGCATACGAACTTAGAATTAGAATAATTCTATGCTTCACTTGTTTCCTCTCGTCGGAATTGATATTCCGCCTGATAGAGTGTTGGATGATGTGGGCGATTTCGTTTGAAGAATCCACATTTCCAGAAAATGAGTATTAAAATGAATAAAATGAATAAACCTAGAAGAGCAGCTATGGCGATTACCCACCATGGAATCGGTGCCGTTTCCAGAATTGCTGGCCGATCCGGATATGCATGAGTTGATGCAGATGCAAAATTGTTTTGCGTATTTCTCTCTTCGATGCCTTGTTCTTGATCCAAAATTAAACGTCCGGATGATGAAATTTCGACATATGTTATGTCATAATAATCCTAAAAATAAACTGTATTGAAGAAGAGCAACATTGATTGATTGCTGGAAACATCTGGGTGATAGGTTGCTTGCAGCGCTTATTCGAATGCATAGATTAAATTTTCGAATTTCATATTATCTATTATGAAATTTTAGATTTTTTTTCATATTTGAATGATTCCAATATTAAATGGTAGCAATATTAATTGATTTCATTTCTTAATTAGAGAAATTAAGAAACGTACTTCAACAAAAGTGGCATTCCATAATCGAGATCGAAAATCTATCACCGCAGCAGCATCAACATCCAGGAAATCAAAATGACATGTGACAGTGAAGCATTTTGCTGTTTTGTCAATACAATTCTGAAAATGTTTTCTTGTTCTTAAATTTGTACAATTTTGGGACTGTCCATGGAATTCTATTTTATATTTCACATTCATTCTTTTTATGATCTTTTTATTAATTCTCCTGGAGAAAATAAAACTTTTTCGCTTTTCAAATGAAAACAGCTGTTCGCAATGTTTATCTAATCACGCATTTTTCTATCTCAAATATTCTGAACTCTTTTTTGAAAAAAAGAGATCTATTTTTAAATCAAAATTTCCGTTGAAAAGTACTTCTAAAGTTCAGCAAATCTTCCTGGAAGACCTGTGAACTCATTCTCGGCAAATAGATCAAAAATAATTCGAACAAACAAAAAAACTCGCCACTTTAACAATTTCAACTTCTTCGCCTGATTTTTCCCGAACTCTTGTCGATTTTATTCGAAGTTCTCGAGATGGTCTCTTTTCACGCTGCTCTTTAACTGTTCGCTGGAAAGAATCTCAACATTACTAATATTTCGAGAACGTTCTTTTAGGACAAGCAACTCTGCTTTTGCCCTCTTTCGATCCTTAGTACTTATGCCTGATTCGGTTCAGTGAAATATTTCTCTAACGAATTGGAAATGAAAGAACTAAATAAAAAAGAAAGAAATCAAAGGAGAGGGAAAATTACTGTAATCATTGCCATTTTCCATACTCTAATTTAGAAATTTCCTAAAAAAAAAATTAATAAGGGAAATCCTTCCAATTTAAAGTATCATTATTTTTTCTTATATTGTTAGATCGAAGATCTACATTTCATTAATCAAATTGTGATTTAAATATTGGCGAAATGAACTCCCTTATTACGAAGAAAGTGAATTAAATGTACTGTTTTTTCCATCGTGATATTTTTTTTTTTTGTAAGAAATTATATGGCCGTGAATGACCTTTAGATGAGAAAGAATAGGTCAGAAAGAAGAGATACTGAATGGTCTGCGCAGTAATGTAGTTTAGATGATATGATAATCATAAATACAAAGGTCGAAAATTGCAAAGAGTAATTTTCAATTATTAATAATAAACTGAGTTATGAAGTGCGCTGTGTTTGACCTTGACCTTAGATAGTGGTTCAGGCTTACCTTAACCCGATTCAGACCACCGTTGGCTTCATTTTGAAGATCTTCTTGATATATATTATTATCAGTATTCTCTTCTCCATAATAATGTTCATTTCCGGTTTCTAAGAGAAGTTTCAGCTGTAACGGATTAATCCATTCATGTGGTAAAATCATCGTACATTGTTTGATATCTTTACTGTTATCAGTATTAGTTAGTTGCATTGTTGGTGCTTCCATAAGATATAGTGCCCATTTACCTGTCGCAAAAACACTTGCTACCTGATAAGGCCAGTCAACCTGAAATTTAATTTCAATTCTAAATCTGGTTTTTGAAATTAGAGATTTTGTTTAAAAACTAGCTAGACATGGCAGGTCCAGCCAGTCCGTAGGAGCCGGCCGCGTTTTTGCGTGGCCGACTCCCGCTAAATGCAGAAAGCAGGAATGGTCGATAAATTCAGTCCGCTCATTTACTTTTACTTGTCGCAGGTGTGAAAGGTAAAAAAACACATAAAAAAGTATATCTATATAAAAACACGCGCATATTCGGATGCAACTTTATGACAAAATTTCAAAGCAATCGGTGAGAAACTTTCGGAGATTTAAGGTAACATGGGATATTTACATTTTTGTTTATATAGATTTAAAAATAAAGATAAAAGGTCTTATAAAATTAAATCTTTAAAAATGCTGATGATATTCTCGACCTGAAGAGTGACATTTGACACAGACCAAGGTCCTTTATTTGTTACAGTATATGTATGCACGACAAGTGGTCCGACATCTGCATCAAATTCCATCTCTGATTCGCCTTTCATTTCGCCACCGTACCTGAGTATTATGACACAATAATTTTAATTTTAATTTTAATATTAATTTCCAATAAAAGCTAACTGCCTATTCATTCGAATGAATAAAACAAAATATCTTTGACCTATGCAAAATGCAGAATCCCAATGAATTAATTAATTTCATTTATACTCTATACTACATAAGATTTGTTCTGTATATTATGAATCGTATGGCGCATTTCTAATGATCTAAATTCTCAGAATTATAAGATTATTGAAACATATAACTAATTGATTAAAAAATGGATAAATATTAAATTTTTATTTGAATTCAAAACAAAATTAATTATTCAATTAAAAAAATTTGTTTATCACAACATAATGTTTCAATTTTTTTTTTCTAAATTCAACTTCGAAGTTCATTTCCAACTGATTCGATGCTCTACGCAAAATAACTTTCCTATTGTCAAACTTGAAGAAAGAATTAATCACCTAACAATGGCGGGGTCAGAAATAGCACTAAGCTCCAATTCTGCTCGTTTGATCACACGCACGACAGCTTTCCATGAATTATCATCCAAATTCTTCTCATCACTGGTACTGTTAACAAAAGCTCGAAACTCCAAAGGTTTACCTAAACCTTCGGTACGTCCTCGAGCTAACCGGAAGCTTAGCTCGAATTTCAACTAGAAATATTTATAAATTTGTTTCAATTAAAAACATTTATAAGTTTAAACTGAAAATGATTTAAAAATAAATTTACAAATGTTCCTCAATAAAGCAATTTTCTGTATTTTTGTTCGAGTTGAATGTCCCATGCAATTCACTACGATCGAGAACGTCTAGGAGTGCCTAATCAATAGATTTTCCAATAAATTTTTAAAAGGCTAATTATTTCGTGAAAAAAGAGTAATATGATACTGTAAATTCAAATAATGATGAGTAGCATTACTTAAATTACTGGAAATAATTAACAAACCTGCTTATTTGGTTCCATGGGATTTCCAAGCGATATGATGGCTAGATTACTTTTGAAATCGTCGATATTGACAGCACCTTCCTTCTTGTTTAAAATTGGAATATCTAATTCATCGGAATTGTATTCTATGAATAGCATGGCCTCATAGGCCCTTTCACCATTGTTTTTTACCGAGAATGATATGTCAATAGTTGCCTTTTCGCCCACCTGAGTTACATAGGTTCCATCTTCATCTTGGCTAAAAGCTATTCAAATTTTAATTTCAGTAAAACAATATTCAAATGCTAAAATAAGCAACAAATTATTAGAAAGCTAAGATTTAAAAAAAAAAGTTGTTTTTACAAATTACTTTTTTGTGAAAGTCTTACTTATGAATATTGAAATCACAATTATACAACTTCTATTCAGACTAGATTTTATTACACAATTATTTCCAATTACATAAGCATTTCCAATATGTTAATTAATTACTTAGATACTTACGATATTCCCGGTAGAACAGCTCGTAGTTGCAGATCGCTTATGCATACATTATCCACACCACATTTTCGGTTGAAATGTAACTGCAAAAATTTGAATTATTAAAAAATTTCACTTCTGAATAATAAGATAAATTTAATTGCCAGAAGAATGCTATGTTAATTTAAGAGATGAGATTTTGCGGACAAAAACAGAATTTTTCTAAACCAAAAAATTTTGAAAATCTTTAGTAATATGAAATACTGATTTAATCTAAGTTTTTGAAACTTTTCAAAGATTTTTCGAACTATTAAGAATTAACTTTATAAACTACAATTTTATAAATAAAATAACTATTTTTGTATTCAGCAATTTTAACTGTCTGCTCAAATAAACTCTTCAATCCTGTAAAATCTTGAAATCCAAAGAAAAAGAATTACAATGAAAGTGTCCTCGGATCCATATTTATTTAAAACAGGATATAAATTCATATTAACTATTTTATCACCATTCCGAGGTATACGTGGAACCGCTTCATTTCGCAATCGCACGGAAAATCGCAATTTTATTGGATTTATCCAATCGTTATTTGTATTCTGCAAAAACATCAACTAATATTCCGATAATAATAATATTACTAAAGCAAACACACAAACAGGATGATACTAAAGCAATCCCAGATATATTTCAAGAACTCAATAAAACCAAGTTCAATTCTGTCTATGATAAATAAAGCATTGATAAACAATTTTTATCAAAAAATATTCAGCATTTAAAAATTATCATATCAAAATAATTGGGAAATTTTTTAAATTTGAAAAGTTCAAAATAAAAAAATTCTAAAAAGGTTTGCGATATGTACCGTAATAAAAAGTTTGTGCTTCTTTATTTGCGGTTTGTGATTAGCACCTCGTCCACAATTCCACGTATAATTCTCCTTGCGTGATTCAAGGATACGTGCTCGCGTTCCTACTCCCGAACTCATTGCTATGACCTAAAATTTTCCCAGTAAAGATGAAAACTTTTTAAATTTATTTCAAAATGTTTTATATTGAAGCGAAAATCATTATCGTAAAATTTTCTTCCGATTAAAAATTGATAGATGAGCAGGTCATATTCAGTGTAAAGGTATCTACTTATAATGCAATGCATGACCTTCTTGACCTTCTCTTTTTGATACAGATAAAAAAACTATGCGCTTAATCCAGGATAGATTTCTAGTGGTTTATATTTTCTGGTTAATAAAATATAATATTTTTCAATTTTCTTGGCACTTTTCGTAAGAATTTCAACTATTTAGCCGTATCACTCTTATATTATAATATTATATGTCCGAATCAGATTTCTTGCAAACGGAAAACATCAATTTTGCAAAATAACTACTGGAAAAATTGAAATCTGTCAAGTTTTGAATAGTATGATTTGTTAATTGGAAAGGAAACTGAAGTATGAAAATTAACTGACTTCAAGCATGCATTTGAAAACTTCACCATCAAAATTTAGTAACTTCGATGAATTTTTTACACTTGTTTTATCCAATGATAATTCTGTACTGATCGAAAAACTGTAAAATGCCATAAAAATAATTAAGATCCTATTCTATTATACAAATAAATTAAGGGTTTATCTCACAAAGAGGAAGATAATTGGGTGAATGATAAACAGGAAGGTTGTTGAATTGCCGCATATGTGCTGTTATAACATTTGAAGAAAGGAAAATGGAAATTGAAACGGATTTGTTTATAATATTTTCAAAGTGATATTTTGAATCAATTAAGTTGGAATCATTGATTTTATGGTTCATGTAAAAATTTATAGGAATTAAATTTAATTAATATTTACTTTGTAGCTAAAACTAATGAGCAAATTGTACATACCATGTTTGTGCGGTCCTGAAACAAGACGAATCACCGTCGATGTCAATTTTCATATCGGTGTTCAGATGCCGAGCATTGATGTAAATTACTGGTCTGGCTCGAAGTAGGATAACTGTGTCAGATGCAAAAGCGCCAACAACTAAATCATTGTAGCCATTGCCATCCAGATCTGATCCACCCGATAACGAGAATCCGAAAGTTTTCAACGGTTTTGAGCGCAAGTATTGTTGTGGCAAGTTATCAGCGGTTATTACCTGAACTATTTAGGAAATTGAATTGTAAGTGGGAAGAACAGCGAATAATAAACTGGAAAAGTGCTGGATTGTAAAAGGACAGATAAAAGAAGATAATGTTGAAAGATAGGCAGATATGGCTTCTCTTTACGATCTCGCAAAAGATCATTCTGATTTCGCTTTAATATTGACCTGTACGGGTTCAAGCTTGAAGGTATCCGGCGATTTCGCACCAAGATAAGTGTATACTGCACCTTTCCCATTATCAGTAAACGGTGCACCCACAGCAAAATCTGTAAAAAATCAGTATGCATGAGCTCATTGGAAAAACTGTGAACTATTTTCGAGAAATTGTGTAAAATTCATGAACTGAAGTATCTTATTCGTCTAGCTTATCCAGGTAGATAGAGAATATTAAAGATTTTTATGCGAAATATGAAAAAAAATTCATCAGTTCAAATATTTTAAATTTTCTGGCTTAAAAGTTAAAAGATTTGGATCGATGAACAATCAATCTATTCTGCCACATTTTTGTCTTCGTTGTGCACATATTTTATTCAACAATTTTTTTTGCAATAGATAGATTT
This sequence comes from Onchocerca volvulus, assembly GCA_000499405.2. Taxonomy (NCBI): domain Eukaryota; kingdom Metazoa; phylum Nematoda; class Chromadorea; order Rhabditida; family Onchocercidae; genus Onchocerca; species Onchocerca volvulus. The sequence goes on along the minus strand of HG738139.1, from coordinate 5,372,040 downwards.
ACCGTTGTAATTATTACTGTCACCGTCCACGTTTCCTAGACGTGTTATTGCTAGACCAAACTGCGAGTAAATTCCTTGACCGCGAACTTTAATTGGTTTTAGGAAAACATTCGCATTTTCATGACGTGCACGACGAATTCCGGATGAGTAAAATATGTATACAGCACCGCCAAAAGAACCATCAATTGTTTCTGAATATTCAAAAGGTGCTCCGACTAATAAATCATCAAATCTGAAATTGCAAAACTTTTGCATTATCTTTGGACATATAATAATTGAACAATGAACAATGAACAATTGAACAATTGAACAATTGAACTTGAATAATTAATTAATCGATCTAAATGATATATTGAAATTAGAAAAAATACTCGCCCATCATTGTTAAGATCGGTAACTTCGATTGCATAACCAAATGCTGAGCCAAGTTGTGAACCTTGAAGCATATAGCTATCTTCGGTAAGGGTAAGATGGTGCGAAGCTTGAGAATTAGAAATTTGACCATTACGAAATGGTAGAAAAGTTACGGCACCCGTTTGGTTATACCGCGTAGCACCAGATACAATCGTCGTGTTATCCTTATCTTCAAACCTGCAATATTTTCTAGATTATTCTGCAAAACTGAAGAAAATCTACAAAATCTAGGTATTTGAGAAATGATCGAAATGAAATAACGTGAGTGGACATAATTGCGTGAACATTTCACGTACACTTACGTGATTAAGATCGTACTGTGAAGCATGCTCGATTAAGATATCAAATGAATAGTATTTCTTCCATACCAATGTAAAAAGCTTCTTAAACTAATCGAATCGAAAAATCAAGACATCAATCAAGATCAACGATTACTTTAGCCTTTTCTTGCATAAATTAGGCAATACTACAGAATATTCAATAAAAAAGGTCAATAATTCCTGAGTGCAATCATAATTCATATTCCCATGAATAATTTTAAGTACCATAGATATTACTTGGGTAAGTATTTAATTCTATTTTATATATTCAGTGGAATATATATTTCTAAGGCGGAAAATTTCAATCGTTGCTGGAAATTTCACAACGAATTCATTTCCTTGAATATGAGAAACAAATTCTATCCATAGTAAAAAGGAAAAATGATTTAAGTTATCAATTTGAAGAGCCTTTCTGGAACTTTGGTTATGGCTTTTAAATCAATTTCTAAGGAAAAAAAAAACACTTTGATTTGACCAAATTAATTATTGAGTAAGTGGCATTGTTTTGAAAAATTTTGAGTTCTACAAATGATTTCTTAAGTAATATGATTAATATTTCGTGTTTGAGCTATATATTGATGGTAATATTTCAAATTTTTTTGAGTTTTGAGCGATAATTTTCCAAATCTTGTGAAAAATAATAATTTTACAAAAAATTTTTGGATTTTATGGAGATTTCATTTTATTTATTGTTTAATTTAACTCAATTTTTCCTTAGCATTATTGGAATGATCTCTGAAGAAATCATTTCTGATAAAAATGATTAAGTAAGAATTTTAAATTACCAAAAACCAAAGCGTCCATGTCGTACGGAAAATCCGAGATAATCGTGTCCTTGGAATTTCGATCGCACACCATGCAATTTCGGATCCACACCCATTGTCCAACGGTCGCGATTCATTGCGAATATATCTTTCGGATAGTACCGTCCAAATACACCACCTGTCCATTTCTTTGCACCAGGTAAACCTGCAACGTTTTGATATTTATAAATGATATCTTTTACTATTTTTCTAAAACTTTTCTATTTAAAATTTTTTATTTAAAAATTAATTCTTTTTTCTAGTTGAGAAGTTAGTTTTTTTTAGAGACTAAAAGTCAAACACTTTCAGATTTCAGTAATTTCCTTGAAAAGATTAAAAAAAAAAATCAACCATTAGCTGTTGATTGATCGAATAACTAACTTCTTAACTTTGACAAAAAAATTTAAATTCTTCTATTTTTTTAAAATTTCATTTCGTCATTATGTAATCAATCATTCGATGTTACTCAAAATTCTCTATTTAAACACTCAAAAAAAAAAAAAAAAAAAAAAAAAAAATTTTTTTAAAAAAAAAAAAAAAAAAAAAAAAAAAAAAAAAAAAAATATGTTTCATCAGAGTTTCATTGCTTTGCACTCCAGAATCAAGTTCTTCAATAACTTTACAAAAATGATACTAACAGTTGTGATAAATCGGGAAAAGATGCTCTTTTGACATTAATCAATTAGAAAACGAAAGCGGAACGATTAACTAATAGTAACGGAGAAAGAAGCAAATTTGCAAATATTAAACATGCCCTAAAACGGTAAAATTAAAATAAACTTTTAAAGAAACTTGTTTCATCAAGTTGAAGATAAATATTATTGGTTAAATAAGAAAAAAGAGACAAAAATATCTTCATAACTGGCTGACTTCTAATTCCTGAAGGAAATATTCGGATTATGATTCTGAGTTAACCTAATGAGCTCCTTATCAACTACAAATCCATGCTCAATTGTTTGATCTGCTAGATTGGCATGATTTATCGATTTTCTTAGATGCCAAGAGTTGATTTATAAAAAGTCTTCAAAGATAGCTCTTGTTATGAATTCATGGAATGCGAAAATAATTGCTTTTCATTATTATCATTATTTTAAATTTCATAAACTCCCACAAAATTTCACAAAAATCAATAATTATGGACAAACCAGTGATAACCATCGATTCGTCGACATAACCACTAAAACCCTCCATGCAAGAACCAAATTCGTTATGTCGATCAGTTCGGGGCAAACCTGGTTGTGAACATGATACGAGAATTTCCTGAATTACCGACTCTAATCGACTATTCAAGGTATTTCTTGTGAGAAATTACACAAATTATTACACATTCGTTTTTCTAGTTTTAACAATATGAATATTGGAATGTATTCAGTTATTTCAAAAGTTATGCCAATATCCAAAATAAATGAACTTGCTATCATTTTGATATATAAATACTCAGATGTATAGCTTTTGATAATTTCTAGTGATTATAGCTCCAGATAATGACCAGATATGATGTGCTGCTTAGTATCAAAGATTAGATACATTTCACTTAAATCCATCAAGTTGGATTTCTATAGGGAAAAGAGAAATCATTCAAATTATTTCTATCTTATAACTGAAATTAAGAATGCAAATGTGATGTTTAATTGCATATTACATAAATATAGCTAGATATCATTATTTTACAGCTTTCATGACTTTGAAATTAATATTTGAATATAACGAAATATTTTTTTAAAAATAAAAATTTGCCCTTAAAAGAAAAATAAGCCAAGTGCCTTAATGACTGAGCTAAAAACCGATTATTATGAAGACAAGAAATAAAGTCTTATGTTTTCAATAACCTATTAATCATCCATTTCTCCGAAATTCAAACAATTTTGAATTCTTTAATAAATCATTATCGTTTATTAGTTTGCTCTTTTAACTGAGCTGCAATTACCTACTTTTTATATGTAAATAAATAAACAAAATGAAGAAACCTTCTGAGTGAGGTCACTTTCGAGCACGAAACAAGTACCATCCGTATAAGCTGAACTATTGTGGTACCGTACTAACGGTGCACAAGCCTGGAAGGAAGAAAAAATTATTCATCCAAAAAATATATCAATCGAAATGACGAATTTTATTTGTTCTTTGCCCTAAATTAAATTAATTAATTAATTGCTTTATGATATAGCAAAGGTACTGCAATCATTCCATCTGCCGAATTGCTCAACTTTAAAGATTTCGCTCCTAAAAATAGCTCCTTTATTGATCGTTCTAGATGGCAGTAAAAAAAAAGGAAAGTTTTCGAAATTTATATTACAATGTGTTGAAATAATTTGTGGCAGCAAAGTACGGGAAGGAAAGATTTGTTTCAAATTTTCCAGCCTGCTACTTCTCAAATTTATTAATTACTAAATAATATATTTGCTTAATTTCTTTTTTCTAATTTTAAAAAGTTGAAATTTATGTACCATAGCTTTTCCATTTGGTATTCCGGCACTTGCAACTACTGATCCTAACAGTTGCCTATTTTTGCCCTGATAATGTAATTGCCGTCCAAGTACCATATCGACCGGTTTACGCATCTCGTCGATGGTACCATATTCAACATTTTCCTGTTGACACCAATCGGAATTTGTATTGGCATTTGCGCTACCACTGAAATAAAAGAGTAATTTAATTAGCAATAATTAAAAATCGACTAACTGTTGGAAAGTGTTGACAACGAGAACTCCACTTTTAAAATTACAGCAGTAGTCGAGATCGACGGTTGATCTTTCTCGAGTACTATTGAAATATTTTCAATAATATATTCTTAAGCTGGATTCCGACCATTTTATAAGCCTCTTTTCCGGATTCATAATTCATTCATTTTCCGGGAGGACAAAATACAGATGCTCATAATCCTTTTTATCTCATGCTTAACCAGGAATATTAAATATATTGGAAATGAAAAATGGAAAAAATATTTGCGAAATCTAATCCAAAATAGTCGAAGTCGAAGTTTATGATCAAATCAAATTTATTTTAATCTATTTTTTGTACCAAAATGGTATCTAAAATTCTTCAAGTAGAAATTTTTTTAGAGATGCTGAAATGATTGAAAATTTTACATTTATTCAAATTCTTTCAATTAATCACTGCTTATTTGAACGAATGTCATTTATATTATGAAATAAAACACATTAATTCTTATTATGAAATATTTCTCAAAAAATCAATATCCTTTTTTTGGGTTGTTCGGCAAAAAATTTAAATAAACATTGAGAGGAGTAATATTAATGGTGATAATTTTAATCAGTTTTGAAACAAATTGTTGAAAATAATCTAATTTCACTCTTTGATATCACTTATCACTTAACACACTTATAAAAATTTTAGCGCTTTTACATCTGAATTCAAGTTTATTTTAAATGCTCATTAGCATAAATGCAAATAAGAAGATGCCTTTCTCAACATATCAGAGGGTGAGAATACTGATGATGTTGATATCATCGACTGAATTTTTATTCAATCTTTGTCTCTCTCCATCATTGTTTAAACATTGATAGATTGCCTGATAAAAAATGTGAAAAGCCTATTTTATCATTCAAGCTACTTGTGATAATTTGTAAAAATGTTCCTTTTTATCACGCTATCAGTTGAGGAAAGTAAAAATGCCGAAATCATTTAGACTATGAAAAGCTTTGATTATGAAAATTCTTAAATTCTTCAATTATAAAAAAAATTCTTAAATTTTTTTTTTATAAAAATGCTATTAGAATTCAATTCAACACATTTTTTCAAGCAGTAATAATTTCATTATTTTTTTTTTGGGGGGAGGGGGGGTGGGGAAATTTTCATTTTTTTAATAAAAGTTCAATATAACATATATATCATTTCAGATGCACTAATGAATAATCATTGGAGGAAACTAAAATTGGTAATTTCTGATAACATTTTTCTTATCAAATTTCTTATTTAACATTATGTGTTATAGTTGATAAGAATGAATCATTGAAGTAGACCAAATTTATCATACTGTTATGATAGGATAATCATTGAGAATTGAATTGCGATTATTCCAAAAGGTAAAAAGTTATGAAATTATTTGAAAAAAATACAGTAAAAAGATAAAAAGAAGTAAAAAATTGTTTGCAAGAGCATATAATTATTGAAATAATCCTTATTAGATATTCATATTATTAGTAACATCAAGCTAATAATATAATATGTGGTACTTTCTGGATAAGTGATATGATAATCATATTTATGAATTCAGGTCATTCTGTACAATGATTAATGGGCCATTAATATTTGGAAGGTTAAGAGAGAAGATAGTAATTGACACAAACCTGTTCTTCTCAATCAAAATACTAACTACTACATGTCATTCATTGTCATCCGAAAGGAATCAGTAAGTTATCCAAAAGTTGTGAATTCATTTTTTTGAAAATTTAAAGAGTTTTAAAATCGTTCAAATTTTTTAAAATTACCCAATAAACAATGGTTACCTGTAGATATAACGTGTTGTAATTGGACATGAATATACAGCTCCGGCACGTTCTGTACCCGGTTGACCTGATTCGGCTTTTGGAGCACCAACAAGGATTCTGGAATGTATAATTTGCTAAATATAGATGGAAAATAATAGAATTTATTGAGGGCATTTCTAATTTCAGAATGGTCATTTTCATTTCAATATTGAAAGACCATAACAATTTCTTCGGTTTTCAATTATCGAATATTTATTTAAATTTATTGCCATGCTTTAGTTAATCTTTCTCCTTAAAGAAATTTTTAATAATTTATTTCAAAAAAAAATAAATAAATTTTTGAAAAAATTATGTGAATAAATTTGATGTCCCCGCTGAGATATTCAAAATCGATCTTTCCTCGCATAGAAAATTCATTTCTGCTTTCAAGGCAATTTAAAATTAATTGCATAAATTTTGTTGATTTTCTAATTTAAATAATTCTTTAACTAATCCTTTTCAATTCTTTCATTTCGACTGAATTATTGATTACTTTTGATTTGAATAACTTATATTTAGTTCTATGATTCTTTTCTAAATTATTGATTTTTTGCAATATTAGTTTATATATTCAAAGACTTAGTTGCAGATTAATTCATCATATTATTTCTGTCATTTTTGATTAATTTCTCGTTTGAACAAAAAAACGCAAATTCTTGCGAAAAAAAAAAAAAAAGAAATTGTAATCGCCGTTTCATTAGATGGAAAGATGGCAAAAGCTATTTATTCTATTGATGTATGTTTGCAGGGAAATGAAATACCATAATTAAGGCGATGATTAATGACAACATTTCATTCATTTGTTTTTTTTTTCCTTTTTTTCCAAGTATGTGTATGGATTGAGAAAACGAGCGAATGGGACAGGAGTTCCGAGGATTCCCGATGAGCGGGGAAAAAAACAAGAGCAGAGAAATATGTCTTGCAATAAATGTTTCGAGACTAACCGCCTAATTTTTATTAAGGCAATGAATCGATAACAAATATTTTACACTTGTTGTAACAAAACTACAGCAATCACACCATGATACTGAAGTATTCACTATCGATTTCATTTCATAAAACCTATGCAAGTTATCAGAAATTAAAATCAGAAGACAAAAGGCTATTTTTCAAATATTCCGAACCGGTTTGATAGCTTCCGGAAGATCCATCAGTAATTTGTTTGTGTGGTTTGATGCCTAACTGATAGAAATGCAAATATAAGTCATAGTGCTGTGACCTTCGTTACCCATGCAGTCTGCATTTTCTGCAGTTTCCTCTGCAAGCTCATGCATGTCACTTCGAGATGCATCGTGATGGATGGCCATATTGCCTTGGATTAAAAATTTGATAATAGCCATTTTGTCAATTCAGATGAAATATGCTCCTTCGCGCACATGCAAACTGCAAATGCAAGCGCGCTGTTAATAGCATTTCGTCGCTATCAGAGTGTGTTGAATTGCCTCATTAATGCTGATAGAAGTATTGATATTTCATAAATTTAATTCTTAAGATTGCTTTATTTCCAAATTTAAGTTTTTAATTTTAAAATCTCGCAAACTTGCCTAGTTCAATATGGAATTCAATATTTGCTTTAGTCTAGATGTAGAAGATTTATGATGATATGAAGAGTAATAAAGATTCAAGCTTTTTTTGACAATAAAGTGAAGTTTTTTGTTCAAACTGAGAAAAGGAAGAGGAAAGAATAAGCGAACTTTTTGACAAGCTATTGATCAATTTGATTCTGCTGACACAACTATAAACATCCCGAAAGTGAGACCACAACACTCTCCCTTCTTTTTCTTTCCATTTTCCGACTTCTCTTCAAATAATCTCCAAGTTTTAACTTTTTTAGCAAATACTTGACTGAGAAATATTATCAATATTTTGTTCTAATATATTTGCAGAAAAACATTAAAAATCATGATTCTTACATGAGAAGAGAGAAGATTTTCCCATAAATTTAAAATTTCACACATTTCCTTTTCAAAATTGACAATTTTATGTCCTTCAAATATATCTGCCATGCTGGATGAATACGGAAAAAAGCCAACAATAAAAATTAATTGGACAGCCAATTTTCGAGGTCTGTCTCACAATTTCAATTTATATTACATCTCCAACATTAGTGCAAAAAGAAGAATTTTCCAACAAATTCCGCCAATTCTTTCAATGCTTTTTTTATTATTACAGAAATTTATCGTTTTATATGAACAGATTAATAAATTTTCTTTGATATATTATTTCAGAATTTTCATCGTAAAATAAAATTCTCTGTATTCGAAGTGACCAAGCATAAATGGCCAAGTATAAATGGTAGAACTGGACAGCGACGAAATAAGATGGATGCTAGGCCAACCCAACCCCGGAAATAATCATGACAAACATTGCTGATTCATTATTATATAAACTTCAGCATAATAATTTTTTGTGAAATTATCAACAAAATAAGTTACCTAAATGTAATCTATCATTGTTTTTCTCAAATTCACAACTTTTATCTTTTCGAGGAATTTAAAGTCTAAAATTATTTAAGTCCTAATTAAATAATAAGATAACCAGAAGTATTCGTACAAAGCTGAATTATCTTTTTTGTAAGAAGTGAACGTAAAAATTTTATTCAATAAGAAATTTTTGGAAATATTAATGCCCAAAGATTCAAACTATTGTCAGTTTAAAGAAATTCCACTTCAAAATTTAAGTTTGCTACTTAAAACTAGTCGCACTTCAAATCAAGATACTAAAATATATTCGCTACTTGAAAAAGAATGTCAGTTTTTTTTTTTTTTTTTTTTCTAGGAGAAGGGTTAGGAATAAAAGAAGTAGATGTGAATAATAGAGCTCCTGGGAATAAATTTTCAAGATTAATTTTAAATCTAAATTCAAAAATTAAATTGTCTAAATCATTCGAATGAATGGGTGATATTTGATTACTAGTGGCCAAATTTTGCATCTATCAATTAAGAGTAACAACGAGAATTTCAAGGACTTTTTCGCCAAGTAATCGAAATAACCACAGAAAATAAAATTGGAACTAAAGAATGAAAGCAATGAAATCAATTTTTCAAACAACGGTAATGGTTACTTACATCGGTAAACGATGAACGATGAAAAAAAGAATGTCAAATATAGGAATTTCATTTTTTTAACTGCGATTCTTTACTACAAAGCACATTTAAATTCTTAAATTTAAAACACTTTAAAGTGACTGGAAATTTGTTATAACAAATGATTCTTACTATTATTTCTTGCCATGAAGAAGAAAAAGAATCTTTTCCCATAAAACATCATCCACATAATTATTCTCTCATTTTCCATTCCACCTCATTTTCGGAAAAAAAAAAAATTGTTCAATAGAAAAGACGAAGTGATCTTGGCAATTAAATCCAACGCATAGATTGGAATTTTGCTTTTATTTTGTCAAAAATAGAAAAAAATCGGTAAAGATGAAATTTAGCAAATTCAACGAGATGATAAGTGAAATTTCTGTTATTTTATATTCATCTTTAAAGTGATAAAGTAATTTATGTTGGAACTAGAATTGAGACTTCAAACCTGAAATAACTTGTATTTAGATAACAAGATTCTGACCTTCTGCTTTTAAGTTTTGCCGTCATTTTACTCTTTTAATCATAATTTTCAATTAATTTTACTTTCCCACATTATTATTCCATTGAATAACAAGCTCCTCTTCAACATTCAACGAATTAATTTGTCTAATTTTATTTATTGCTAAGTCTTTGTGCACGAGAATGCGTGTAACACTTCATTTATTAAAATTTCTGATCTCTCGTCTTTCTCCTCAAGCATTTCTCTAAAACTTTTCAAAAATGAAAAATAAATGAGAAGGATGAGAACTTACACAGGAAGATTCTCTTTGAAATGCTCGGCAACAGCAAAACCAAAATATGAATCATTTGGACCGATTTTATAGATTGGCGCATGAATATCCAAATTAAATGCTAATACCATTGCCAATGAGCAGTAATAATAGCAAATGAGGTAGTAAACAATCGTCCATCTTGCCATCAAATTAAGTAACGCTAATATAATTTTAGACATTTGCGTAATATTGAATATTCAGAATTGAAAATTTTGTATAAAATTTCAGGAAAATTTCAGAAAGTTTGACGATAATATTGAGAAAAATCCGCTTTGAAATCGCATAAAGGATTAGCCCGACAGAATGAATGTAAATTTTAAGCTGATTGATATTTCCGACAAATTTTAGATTTGAAAATTAAAGAAAAAAAATTGAAGATTCTAGTAATATAGAACTAAATAACGATCACGATATGATTAATTGAAGTTCACAGCTTCGATCTGTAAATTAAGCAAGAAGTCGAACCGGTTTAAATAATTCGATTTGAACAATCATCATCAATACTACCATTAGTTTGTATGAGATAATTGATACTGGATAAAGAAGATCTAATTTGAAAACTTGAAGCAAACATATTTCAACTTCATTTCATCTCAAAATTTCACCAAAAAAATTAAAATTGTAATTAAACAGTAGAATTCCAATAAAATGGTAAAAACTACAAAAATCTATGGCGAACATAAAAATTTAATTTTAATTTATTTTCATAAACTTTCCATCATTTTTTATTTCTATAAGAAACATATTTGCAACAGTGAAAACATTGATACTATTTACCATATCACGAAATCAATAATTTTCCAACTTTTAACCAAACTTTGTTTAATTTTCGATGAATTATTGATGACAATATATGAATTAAACATATTCTTTCAATTCCGAACTAGGTTGGTACAAACATATACAACACACAATTGCATAAATATATTCAAGCTTACAGTTGGACAAAGTTAACGAAAAAATCTCTTGTGACAATGGTGATTATCAGTTGATAAGCTATTTACTCATGTCACATTTACTTATAACTGAAAATATCAAGTTTTAAGGTTAGTGAAAATTGCAAAAATCTATGAAAGAAAACAATTTAATTTTAATTTATATATAAACTTAAATTAAAAACATAAAGTTTCAGAAGGTATGAAGTGATTCAATGATATTTATGGATATACAGAACTTATACACACCCACACATGTATACATTTAGGAGAATAATGTATTTCGAAGGGAAACTTGGTGGTGTTTTATTTATTTAAGCAAACAAAAAAAGTGAAAATGAAAAAAAGGGATGGGAGAGGTGGGTGGATGAGTGGGTGGCTAAATGAGTGGGTGGGTAGGTGAATGAGTGGGTGGATGAATGAAGTACACTATGCAAATAATGTATTAGTTGAATGTGGTCAAACGTATACAATTTTGATTTTGTGGTTGCAAAACGATGAAGATGAAGGGAGGAGCGGAGGGGGAGGAGGAGGTGGTGGATGACATCGACAACGGATGAATGATTATTGCGTAAATGAAAGTAATGAATGACAAAGGGTCGGGGTCATTCATGCCTGGCAGAGCAACAGGGAATGGGTAATTATTGCGGTTCCAAAGGGTTTAGTGGGTTTACCCAAAAGGTACCATAACACCAATCAACCATCGACCCCATGTGTTGCATGCATGATTGGCTCTCGAAGAGAAGAGCAATGCATTTCTCCCTTCACTCTCCACATACATTTTACGATTTTCACTTTTGTATCTAACGGAAAAGGACACACACAACCAACCACTGGTTCCATGGGGACGGGAGCACAGTGATAGCAATAAATGGCCTAAATCTCATATTATCATTTTGCTCTTTGACCCCATAGTATATCATTTTTTCTCTATCCATCCATGTGACCAGTGGCCATTGTTGCAATTAAACATGAAAAAGTGACCATTTTAATCTTTCCCCATACAACTCCCCCCTTCATCTATCGCATTTGGTATGGAATGAAAGACGGGCAGACATTGGATGGATAGCATTGATGGACAGACGGAATTACAGAAAGGAATTTCTACACCATGCATCGCTTATCTTCACGAAAGGAAAGAAATGCAGCAATAGGAGAGATGCTTGTGAATAGACAGACATACACATACATACATATATACACAATTAATACAGAAGGTCATAGGGGGGCCATCTGGAGCATGAAGGCTTGAAGATAGATTTTTGGAAGTGGCGGATGTACTTCATGAGTGTATGATTGAAGGCATGCTGAGATGAGGACGACGTGAAAGAAGAAGCTTCTGAGTGGTGAATCATAAGCGACATCTGACAGAATCCACCAATTTTAAGGTTGGTATGACTTTTACTGCGTGACGAATCATTAGCGACGTCAGATAGAATCCACAGATTTGAAGATTAGCGTGACCTTTACTGTGTGATCATTTATTGCCAAAGTATTTTCAGTTTGTATAATCCATGCGCAGAAGCAGTGAAATTTCATTATCAAAGGTCATTTAAGATCAGTAAAAGATGATCACAGCTAGAATGTATAGTAATTGTTATTCGAAAATAGCGCAAAAAGGTTGAAAAATATCATGTCAGTAATTGATTATCAAGATAACTTCCTAAATTCGCAAACAAAGGAAGTAATGGGAAAGAAGAAATTGAAAGAGAAGAAAGGAAAAGGAAGACAGGCTCATTTCATGGCGTATATTTTTGTTTAATGCTGGTCACAGGTTAACAGTTGACGGTTTTAGCTTGACAAACTTTGAAAATGATTGAAGAAATCGAACTCTTAATTTGATCCATGACAAGTCATTATCTTATCTACACGGTGTATCAATCTTTGATGTTTACATTATTTCGACAAGAATGTCGGCTAGCAAATTGCAAACAAATATAGTAACTAGCCCATTTTAAAAGTAGCCTCTGGAACAAAGTCTTGTTTCTTGGCTGAGCTTGGCCTGAAGTACTAAAGTGAAAAGAAAATGGAGCAATGGTGCTATGTATACATAGCTGGCTGATAATTACTGAGGCACATTAGAGGATTATATGGATTGTTTTCAGAGATCCAACAAAATATATTACCGACTCCATCTGGCTCATCCAAAGCCAAATTAGAATAAGGCCAGGATGAAGACGAACAGAATAATAGATAGGATGGTACAGAACTGAATCGATAAAGCGCAAAAATAGGGCAGGAAGCGGAAAATGAAATTGTCATCATATATCAACAGTAGTCAATTTGCTGTCTCTTAATTAAATATAAGTAAATCCAGATCCAGAATTATTTTTACATGTCAACATGACATACAAATTGCTGCAAATCAAATCATATAACTTCTTTCGAATTATCGATTTTCGTTCGCGGACATGCGGTCTTGAAGCAGGTACAATATCCGCGGTTCATTTTTGTACTTCATCGTCATCACAATAGCAGAGGAGATAGATTTATGAAGTAAAGGCAATCACAGTTTCCCAGCTGTTATCAAGGACATTCACAGAAAAGGCAGTGGATCCGGAAAATTGAAAGACAAATGAAGTTGATGCAAATTTCGGAAGTTCGGAAGAAATTCGTTTCACAGTACCGATTCATCGCGCCATCCATCCATCAGTTCGGTTCAGATGCTCTATTGATCATTTATACTAATTCATTTCATTGGAGTTTTTTTCACAAATCAAAATATATTCATTTCATTTTATTTGTTTGGAATTAACTTTTTAAAAAAGTATGGTAAATTTCAATGTCATAGTGATGTTGATCTCTGGCAAAGGTCACCGAATTCTCCGAGCTTTGACATTCCCTTTTCCCCGTTCTCAGCCTTTTCCACGTTTATCTATCAATAACAACAACTCTTTGTATATCATTCTAAAAATTCTTCTAACATTATCTTTGGCTAAATCTAGAATTAAATTTATGAATTTGGATTGAAATTAAAAAAAAAAGAAAAAGCTTTCGTGAAATATTATAGCTGACAAACTCTTGCATCGAATGGATAGAATAGAATAGAATAAAAAATATTGTAAATCGAAATAAAATAATAAATGTGCTGATTAGAATCAATGCAACCGAGAGAATTTATGTCTGTCAAAAATTGATCATGAAGCTTTTATCAGTACTTTTATCAGTCGTATAATTACAACAAAATTTGCCTATCGAATGTTGTGGGAAATACAAAAATGTAAATTAGATGCGACTGAAAAAAATAATAAAGCAAAAACATTTCAAATCAGATATAAAGACCAACAATGAGAAGTTTGAAATGAATTCCGTATTGTTTTAGAATCGTTAAAGCCTGATGATGCAGCAAAATACTTTTTAAATCACTAGTAAAATTTGAATGACCAAAATAGAGTCGATGTTCCACTATTTTCCTTTTTTTAACTTGTCACTATTATTTGTAATAGAAATCAAATTCCATAAATATAATATTTTCTCGTATAGTAAAAAATTTCCGAAATTGAATTTCCAATAATTGCATTCTATTGTGCTGCCTATTTTTCCGGATTAGGAGAATTAAATAGTTGGGAAATATTCAATTTTCAACGATCTGGACAGTGATAAAAAGATTTGAAAAAACACAAAGACTTATGAAAATTTTCTAAATCGTTCATTTCCAATTTTTCATTTTTTATTTTAAATCGGATTTTTAAATTTTCAGTAAAAATCAATAAAAAACTAATATGAAAATTTCCCTCGTACTTGATCCAATCCAATCAGACAAAAGAAAGTAATTTAGATAAAACTTTTAATCGAGAAAGATCAATAGATGCAGTTCTAATTCAATTCATTATACTCAAAATTAAGCCTAAATTGGTATCCCAATTCAATTTCAATATACTTCTAAAACTTTTAAAATAATTTTTATCAAGCTTGAATTGTAAAATAAGCAAAGTCCTGAGAAGACGAATTCTGCAAGAACCAAACAGATGATAGTGCTCAGGAAAATTTCTATTCGATATAATTTTCGAATTAATTTTTAATTCGATTTAATTTACAATTTCCAGTTCTTTTTTTTTGGATTTTATTTGCTTTATGCTTGTCAGCTTGGTAATGATGCATAATTTGATGCATGATATTTTTAAATTTAATGCTGAAGTGTAATGGAATTTAATATTGAAATGTATCACATGTTAAACTGGTTATAAATTTTAAAATTTGGTTACACTTTTCTTTAATTTTACAACTAATGAGCGTTTAAATTTTAATGCAATGGTAAAGAGAATGTGGATATTATTTTTGCTAATGGAACTGAAAATGGAATCAGAGTTAAAATCAGAGTTATCAGAACTTCTTGAATTTCTTTCCCTCATTAATTAGTTTAGCAACAAAAGTTAAATTCCGAACTGAAAATTGCTTTGAAAGCACTGAAATCCCTAACAAATTCTAAAAAATTTTCTTCCCATGGCATTTTTTGAAATCATTTTCTAACACAAATGGCTACATTACCATTAGAAAATGTTGCACCATTTTCAGTTCATGATTCCTTTGCTAGTATTTTCTGTCAATTGTATTCAGGTTTTTTTGCGGAAGAATTCATTGGTTTTATTTGCAGAATCATAAATTTTATAAATTAAATCATTATAATCACTTCAAAAATCAAATGATCAATTCTTATTATCTATATAAATAAAAATGTAAATGTCGTTCGTTGTTCATTTCTACACAACGTCTCAGATCCTTCACCGATTGATTTGAAATTTTCATACAACGTTGCATTCGAATAGGCAGTGTTTCTATTGTTCAAAATTTCCGGATGAATTTAAGATTTTGAACAAACAAACATTTATGTTTTTATTTGTTTAGACTATGTAAAATTTGCAGTGAGCAGAAGTTTAGATTGATTTCTAATTTTTGCTTATTTCTCCATTTTCTTTTCGTTGCCATTAAACTGTTTACATGTGTCATGTAATTTGTCTTTCCAACGATCACAAAACTGATTTCATTTTGTAAGTAAGATGATTCATCGTCATCCTTAACTTTTATTCGGCTGATTGCGATAGCTATTGTTATTATTTGAAACCGATTTTTGTTTAATTTCAATTGAGTGATGTGATAGGCAGCAATGTTGCATAGCTATCTGTCAATCTTCGATTTCGATGGTTCCTCATGTCATGACTGATAAAATCGAAATCTTAGCTTTGCATCATCCATCCATCCATCTTTCGTTCGTTCGTACCATCCTTTCTCCCACTCCTTTCTTTCATTTCCAATTATAAAAGGCTTTTTTTTTCTTTCTTTGGAATATTTTTCTCGGCGATAAAAACTTTTTATGAATGAATTTTATGTTAATTAATTTATTCCCAATCGCCAACAAAACATTCATCGAAGAAGCAAAGGACATCCATTTTTCTTTCTTTTTTCTTCTTTCTACCCCTACTATAGCATAGTTGACTAATTTATAGTTTCACATTTCTTCCTGCTTTTATCACGCAACTTCGTGTTCAACTAAATTGTGAACACAATTTCGAGATTATCTGATAATTGTTGGAAATATTGGATAAGAACTAACAATTTTTAAAATTTTTCTGTAAAAAGTTCCAAGAATTTGAGTTTAAAAAATGGTTTTTAAAAGATGATAAAGAATTTAAAAAAATAGAAAGTATGATTTTGTGAAAGACCGTTGTGATTAGATAAACACCCGCAATTATTGAGTCTTACAGATAAATATTTTTTTCAATTTAGCAAATTTCGAATAAATGCAAATTTATTTCAAAATTAATATTTGAGTCCCAAAATATTTTAGGGATACTCTGATAATCTTCTCAGTTATTAGGTTATTATAGCTGTTAAAAGCTAAAGCTGAAAAATTTCAAATCATTTTAAAAAAGTAAGTAAAACTCTTCTGAAATATTTTTCGTGCAACATTCCCTAAACTGATTTTTGAGTAAAAATTTATTTTGAAGAAGAGAAAAATTCATTTATCCACATTTAATATCATATGCTATATGATTTTATAATTTAAACTAGTAATTGCAATTTAATTATACGTATCAATCTGAAAAAATCAGAAGCTATTTTTAGTTCTAGATGATGATTTTCAATGTATTATTACTAATGATTCTAGCATTTGAAAATTTGAATTCCAAAAGACTCAAACTAACGTAAACTTTATGAATGAATTGTGAAACGTTAGTTAATTAGGTATCAGTTACACTTTAATGATAATTTTGTATTGCATTATGTCTTCACATACTACTTCATGGTATCTAATTTAATGATTATTATCTTTAGAAGTTTAGTTTGGGAAGTTTGAAGATTGTATATCATCATCATATCTTTTCTATTTAAATATCTCTTGCACAATTAATCCGCTAACGATGAACTTATCGTGAAAAAAGGACATCCGTTTGACTGAAAGTAACATTTCTGCCTTTTTTTTTTTTTTTTGAACAATTAATAATTGCTATTTTAGATTTTAAAAAGAGAAAAGTCAGGAAAAAATACTGTTAATATCTGTTATTTGGATTTATTCCGACTCAGTTAATCCATAATTAAATATAAGAAGGAAAATAATGAGAATATATCGAAATATATTAATTGCATTCGTTATTCAACAAGTTGAAGTTGACAAGATACCGTATAAGTCATTAGAATTTGTAGCAGAGATCGATAATTTTTGATGGTATAAAAAACATCGATACAATTTCGGAATTTGTTGAAGATAATGACATAGCATGTGCAAAAAAATCTATCTAGAGATAAACAGTTAAATTTACATTTATTTAATTTCATTAAAAATTTAACAATACGAAATTGCTTCTCATCTATCATTGTTCTGGAAACCGTTGATGTGCAATCTTTTTGTGATATTTTTTTGCTCAAATGATAAATTTTCAGTAATTAAAATAACGGTGTTGCTGTTGAATATGTATGATTGCAGTGTGATGAAGGATGTTTCCCGATTTGTGCAACATATCAGGTAAAGTGTTTAAATTTCTTCTTCATATTTCTCCTAAAAGAGAGTTATAATTTTTTGTCACTTTTTAAATTAATTAAGAAAGTTTGCAAGCAATTCTCTTATTATGCAAAAATTTGCAGTAGATTAGCACTGCATATACTTCGATATTGGTTGAGATTCAGGATGTAGCAAAACATTAATAACTTTCTTCATTTCTTTTCAAATTCCTTTTTTTTGACATTTTTTTTTTTTTGAGTAAAGAACTAAAGAATTAAATTTATTGTGCTTACGTAATTTACTTAACATTTAAGTCAATTAACGAATGGAAATGAGCGGACAGAAGGGTGAATAATGAAGGAATAAAATTTTTATAAACATAGAAATATAACTTCGATATAAAAGCATATGCACGAATGGCTAGACGTAGGTGAAATAGCAAGTGCAATTAGTTCACATACTAATTAGCATTTTTACTTTATGGAATCAATAATAGCTGGAATTTGTACACAGAAAAGAATTTCTATATATAAGTCATCAATGCTGTTTATGTTATTTTACCTTTTTACAACAGATTCAATGGTATTAAATTTACGAAATTTCATCTTTTTGTTTTCATTTATCTCGAAATCCAATTATAATTTAGTTTTCTTCTTGACTTCTAGTATTCGGTCCACTTGTTTATACTTCCACTTCCATTTTTTTTTTTCATTTCTTCTTCTAATGCTTTAGAATCAAAAAGCTATTGAATGATGAGTTGTTGAATGGAATAAATTTTCATCTTCCATTCAATTAAAGCTAAATTCATCAAATTCTTCTTATCACCAGTACAGAATTTTTCTTATCTTTTACTTATCACTTGGAACAGAAATTTTTCCTTTTTTCCGTCTCTTTTTTGAAGCTAAAAGAAAAAGAGAATATAATAATTGTCAAGCTGCGAAACGAAATAACACTTGGAAAAGCGGCATTTTTTTTATGAAATTCACATCAAGTGCTAATGAATTAGTCGTTAATGAGCAATAAATTGTATATAACACAATGGCTTTCACCATTTGCTCTTAATTAATATTTCATCGATGAAATGTTTGATGACGAAGGAGAGAGAAAGGGAAAGAAAGGGAGAAAGAAATAAAGATGAAATGAAGCATTAACGAGAATTGGCTATGGACATATCGACATCACCATAAACACTTATTATACAAAGAATCTAGTAATGATCTGCTAATTAAGTTCCATTCAATCGTTTCCAAATGATGGAATTTGCTCGCTCACTAATTATCTCTTTTATTCCCTCTGGATATGCGTCATTAATGATTATAATTAAACCTGATAAGGAACAATCAATAGTTCACGTCTAGCCACAATTATTAATCAACTTTTGCAAATGAAAATCATTTCTAATTCGTTCATAATATTTTTATCAATTTATAGGTATATATTGAATGCAAAATATAATATTTATGGAACGATTATCATTAATGCAACCTTTACTTTCAGGTAATGTAATCTTTGTAAAACGACGTATTTCTTAATTAATAATATATTTATGCTCTTAAAAAAGAAGGAAAATTATATATATGTATATATCAGTAATTTATTAAATTCATTAGTTTCAATTCTTAGCTAATGAAGAATAAATTTAAATTAAATCAATAATTGGCAAATTAGAGATGTAGTTTGTTAATTAAGATTTTAAGATTGTACTACAAATTTCAATATTATGCTCAATGACCATAGCAGCTGCAATGGTTTGTGTTCCAGGCTTAGTATCCAAGCAACGGGATGTCAAAAAAGTAAAGTCCGAAACACCTGGTAAGTCATGCAAAAATTAAAAAATTTTTATTAGTTTTAACAGTTCTCAAGTCCTGCTTGAATATTATAACGTCTTTTTCAAGGCAATTTCGAGTTTTTAAATTTAGCTTTTCATCTTTTTTTTTTTGCAGATGAATAATTTATAGCTTAATTAAATATATATATATATATATATATATATATATGGAAAAACTTGCACTTCAATCAGAAAATAAATCCAAACTGAGAAGCTTAATCAAACTATTCGTCACAGAAAGCTATTCAATTTTTTCCAAATTTTTCTTTTAATTTAGAAAATTTATGATTAATCGAACCATTTAGACATTTGTTAGAAACTGATCAATATGAAAATGTCGAAATAAGAATAAAAGTTTTGTTTTATAAAATCCAAAGTGTGCTGATTCTAAAATTTCCAATTTTCAAATGAAGCGGATATTTACTGTTAATTTATTCGTTGTTGAACTCATTTCTGTTAGTTTTAAGCTAAAAAGATTATTGATAAATGATAGTTTTAAATAAAATATGCAAATCAATTAATAAATAAAATTTAGATGAAATCTAATACCTTTAATATAATTTTATGAAAAAAATAATCAATGATGACATTTACTTTCAAGCCTAGCTGAGTCTAGGGATTAGTTGGTACTCCTAAGGGATTAGTTAATACCCTCCTTTTGAGGTAGAGATCTGCAAAATTCAAGCATTTCTCTTCCTTCAGTAAAATCCATTGTAATCTTGAGATTTAAACTTCGTGGAACAAATTTACGACTTTTAAAATTTTCTAGATTTCCAAGATTCAAACCAACAAAAATAGTTTAATTTCGTTTTCAATTTCATTTTTTTTTTTTTTTTTTGTTTGCTTCTTGTTGTCATTTTAAAATTGTATAAATGAGCATCCAGTTGTCAACAATTGTCGTATCAAATGATAACATATCAATATAATTTGATTGATTTTTTGGTTGAAAAAAAAAATCATTTAATTCCTTTCAAATTAAATATTTCTTTTTTTTTTTTCTTTAATTGAAATAGGAAGATTAAAAATGAATGAGAATGGAACGAAAATTCGCTAGCAATTTATTCATTTTATCAATTGATCATTGATTAATTGAGATTTGAAATGGAGAAAAGATTCAATTAATTCCGATCACCAAGTCTTTTAGCTATTAACTACTTACCCATACTATTATAGAGCGATAAAAGTAATAATGGTATAACGAACTGAATATTGATATGAGAAAGAATTAAGCTCAAAATAATTACCGCCTGACAGCCAAACATAGTTATGAATTGTAATCGAATGAGATGAGCGATTATTAGAAATAAATTATAAATGCTTTTTTTCCTCATTCCATCTATGCATAAGTCCAATCAATTCCTCCATTTGTCCTTGTCCATGAATTTGTCGTTGTTAATTAGTATCCTGTCCATGGATTTTCCTTTGTTAATTAGTCTTAATGATAAGTTTCCCTGGACATACAAACTTTGTGCCGAAAAGATTTTTGTTGTTCACTATAATTTTGTTTTTTATGCAAATTTCAATGAGACAAAGAATTTCTCTTCTTTTGTCACCAATGCAATCCGACATGCTCAAGTATTTTTACTTTAGCAAATATCGTGCTATAATTCGTCTGTTTTGAAATTTTTCAAATAATCCAAACATATTAGTTAATATCAATTGATTAAATCTGTTGGAAGATAATTATCATAATTTTAGCCTCACTTTCTTTACATCTTAATCACTGATTATCTTAATTGATGCATATTAGCATAATTATATCTATCCAATTGATTTTTTTGATATTAAATAAGAAGATGCAGTTAGAAGTATTGCGAAATTGTAATAATAATGATAATTACAGTGATATGATAATTATAGTGATAAGCATTGTATAATTCATTTATAAAAATAATAATTGCAGCATTTATTGAATAATTTTGATTGTCTTTAGGTATGAATGTCCTGAATTGGCCATCTAGGAAGTGATAATTCTATTTATAGCATTTATAAAAGTGATCATTGCAGCATGAGTGATAGTGGTGGTAATTAATGCATTAGTTCATTTCAACATGTGTATGCATCATCAATGCTTGAATGCAATTGCATGCCTAAAGGCAAGAAGGCATGCATGCATGCATGCATGCAAACAAGCAAAGAGACAAATACACAGCTTCGAGCGACATTTAATTAAATTATACCTTTAAATGAGCCTATCAGACTCAATTCTTCGATTTCCCTTTATAGTTGCGAGATACATATGCAAAACGATTAAAAGTGCTAATTATTCATTAACTGCATTTTAGCACCATCCGACCTTCCCTTCTCCTTCCCCTTTAGTACACAATTATGACAGACAAACTGACAGACACACACATACACACACATACATATACATACACTCTGTTGCTTCCTGTTAATCAGTTTAGCTCGACCAATTTTGTGATCAGTTCATCAGCCTTGTTCCTTTCACATTTCTCTTGCCTGTCTTTGGGAGCACTTTGATGATTTGTGATAATTGATAAGTGATTGGAGCAAATATCACACTAATTGTTTGTTGAAGTTTAATTTAATTTGATTTAATTAAATTCAGTTTCGTTTCTTGCAAAATTTACCATTTCCCTAATTTACTGCGTTTTTACTTCATTTCGATTTTACTTAATTTATTAGTTCTGATCAACTCAGTTTAATTCACTTTCATCTCTTCCAAAATGATTCGTATGTGAATTTATTTCATAGAATTTAATCAAATTAAATTCGATTTTTCATCTACGTAATTTGTATTCATTAAATATTCTCTTACCATTAGCTATCAATTTTGAATTCATTTCAGCTTTTTTTTTTCAATTTCAATTTATCTTATTTGCTTTTATTTATACATAAATATATTAACAGTTCTATAATATCTTAGAACAGTGGTGGAAAGTAGAATCATTAGGAAAATTGTCGCATTACTTTCGCAGCTAATGCTATTTTACAGTATTCAATCAATCATTGGTTGTACTATAAAATTATCATATCAACAATTATTTTTGTTCAATTCGAACTTCATTTTTGACACGAAACTGTATGAAAATGT
Source organism: Onchocerca volvulus (assembly GCA_000499405.2). Classification (NCBI taxonomy): domain Eukaryota; kingdom Metazoa; phylum Nematoda; class Chromadorea; order Rhabditida; family Onchocercidae; genus Onchocerca; species Onchocerca volvulus. The sequence continues at coordinate 5,349,396 of HG738139.1, read as the reverse complement.
ATTTGTTAAAATGAAAATGTAAATCCATTTGTTTAAAATCTTAAATCTCCGAAAGTTCTTAAACATGCCGCCTATTTGAATGCAACGTTGTATCAAAATTTCAAACAATCGGTGAAGAAGTTGAAATGAACAACAAACATTTACATTTTTATTTATATACACGAATATTCATCAATGATTTGGAATAATTCAAATAAAGACTAGATTTAATTTAATTTAATTTAATTTAAAGTACAACAAATAGATTATTTTTGATAGGTTATCCTATTAAAATATAAACTATATGTTTTGACTATATTTGAATCAAAATATTGAATATTCTTAGCCAAACAACAGAATTTAATTTATTTAAATCGTTATTTATTCAAATGACTTATAAAAACTTCTAATGTTTAATTTATAACAAGAATAGTATTGTAATACTAGCCAGAATTACTGTCTATTTAGTTTCAGAATTTTTATAATTAAAAAATTGCCTATCTAAAATTTTTCTCTGGTAAATACTTCTTCTTTGCGGTATAGTTTCATTTTGGGTACCACTTTACCTGATGATTGTTCTCGGCATAAATTTTATTGCAGTTTAATGAACCGTTTTTATATTTGGAATGTAATACAGGCGTAATTTATTATTTTAAAAACGGAATATTAAAGCTGAAACAAAATTTTAATCCGTTATATTAAAAAAAATTATCTTACTGATAATTACTCTAAGATATTGCCTTACTAATTTCAAGGCTTTATTTTAAGTTAAAGAATCTATTAATGGCAATTTTTTTTAAGAAACAAAATCCATTAATCTGAAGATTATTATACTTATCGAAGTACAATAATAACTATGATTAACTAATAACAGTGTCAAATATATTTTGCTTGAAAATTTCACTTTATCAGAACTATTTTTAATTATTTTATGGAAGTTCAAAAAATTTAGTGCTAGAAGAGACAGTGAAGTACAATGATCACTATGAATAATTAATAATAATGTCTCAGAGACTTTTTTTTCTGAAAATTTCACTTCATAAAAATTATTTTTAATTATTTCATAAAACAAATTACTTGCTATTCCTTATTTTATTGACATTTCCAATCATTTTACTTTTTATTTTGCTATTTTGACATTCTTAAGTTTGTTCATTTACAATCACTGATACTGATAATGGTGATAATGATATGACTTTTTATATCAGTGATAATGATGATGATTTCTGACGAGATATGATTTGTAATGAGAAAAAAATGATCTATCATTTTTGTAGATTGAAACTTTCATCTTATCAAATAGCTAGAAGGTTCCCATTCTTTTTAAAAAATGCAGATGCGACTAGTTGATAAAAAATTTTTCTCGTTGTAAAATAATTTATCTTCAAAATTTTTTGATTTAGTTCAGTTGCAAATTTTTTAGTTTTCAATATATTTTTTGCAAGTTGTTTTTTTTTTCTTTTCTTTTTTTTTTTTTTTTGCAAAATCTTTCAAAGCCTGAGATTTTATACGAGAAATGAAATAGGAAAAAAAAAAAAAAAATACAGAAGATTTTACGACTTCCCGTGCATATAATGCAAAAAACAAACCTAATGACTAGAGAATGCAATTATTTGTTGATTGTTGAATTTTCATTTTTAATTTATAAAAAATTTAAAATTTTCTTATCATCTATAACGTCTCATGTTTGTCCTTTTCTTAAAGAGTAACTACAATCTAACTTCAAATTTTAACATGCTGTACTGAAACACTGCACATTCTCATAATAAATTTACTAATAATTGAAAAGAGAAATTAATGAGAAGATTGAAGTTTTACATTTTAAGGCCTGGCAAATATTTTCTTGCATTCAGAGCCTTTCAAATTATGACGTCAATTTAAATTATAATGTTACTACAACAAGAATTTTTGTTACAAAAAAAACAAGATCTATGCAACTCAAAAATGAAATATAAGCTTTTCTCTTGATTTATTTCCTGGAAAAAATATATGCCAGAACTTATACTGTAATTTATTAAACACAAAAGTCACAACATACGTACACATACACAAGCATACACGCATACATACACGTATACACGTATATTAATACGCTAAACAATACATATACAGGTAAATTAGTTCTAGATAAAATAATTTTAATCTAATGATTTGTTGATATTATCAAGGCTAAATGATTTCCTCATAATGATTTCAATATTTTAAGCCAATAATGCTTGTCAAGATTTATTTTGGCTTATTTTTGGATTTATTAAGAGCAATTTCCAATCGATTTAATCGATTTTACATATCAAAGATGTTTTCATAATTTTGAAATACCGCTTCGTTGTGATTGGAATCATATCGATATGTATTTTGCATTTTGATTTCTTACTATAATGCAAAAACAATGGCAATACTGAATTTCAGGACCTTTGTGTCCAAGAAACATGTGCCTACACACTTCGCCTTGTAGTGCCGCTATAACCGTAGCATCTTATGTGAATCCATCAGCTACCCAGAACCAATGTTCCCTCAGTACCAGATTCCCACTTCCGGTTGCACCGACCGCTCCATCTGTTCTTTTCTCCTCGTTGTTCAACACGACAGCAACATTCCAACAGCAGCAACTACTGCAACAACCGCAAAATTTTAGTCCAATTAGCAGCAATCAAAGTCCTGAAACGATAGCTATTTTCTCCGAATTAAATGCTGCGAAAGAATCGGCATTAAATGCAAGTGCTACCTGCTATTCTTTACTACCATCTCTGGAAAGTTTGCTACCATTAACAGTACTTCAATTGGATCAACAAGTTTCCAACTCGATATTCACTCCTCAGACATCACCTGCTTATGTCACTTCTGCGTTGACGTCTAACCATAAAATAGCAGAAGCAAAAAGTCTTCAACAATCAGCCGAATGGATATCTTCTACCAGACGTCCCTTAGCCACAACACATCTTCATAGGAAACCTTCGATCAACGAAAATAATTCTGATCATCATCATAATTCGATGCGATCAGAAATGAAGCGACTCTCGGATTTTTCCATCAATCGTTTGCTCCGAAAACATTGTGGTGGATCTACGCTAAATAAACGTTCCGACATTTCTACATCTAATGGACATCAGCATGATGAAAGAAATGGCAAAGGTCGGAAACAACGAACTATTTATGGTGTTTCACAAACTAAAATTCTGGAGAAAGCTTTTGAGGAGCAACAATATATGGTTGGAACAGGTAAGATAATTAAAATAATTTGAAGTAAATATAATCTTACCAGAAAAGCGATCGATGATATCTCTGCCAGTATACGTGCGCTTGAATACTTGCTTTCATCCATAAATTCCTTTGACATGAATAAAGCTTAGCGATAAGGCCAACATCCTTGGAAGCTATAGGGACCAACTAATTTGGATCCCATAAATTAAGTCTGCAGATGCGATCCTGTTGACAAAAATTGACGTATTGCTATAATCCTTGAATTTAAAATATAGAAGTTCTCTTTAAGTCCAAAAGAATTTGGATGTTAAAATTTACAAAATTATCGAAAGATTTTTTTGCAAACTTTTCTAGAGCGCGAAATGCTTGCTGAACGACTTGGATTATCAGAGGCACAAGTTCGGGTGTGGTTCCAAAATCGACGTAGCAAATGGCGTAAACAACTACGAGCTAATGTTTATGTCCAATGAATCCTGTATTAAAACTAGGAGTGTGGTTATGAAAACTTTACTGTGATTCAGTCTAAAAGAAATGGAATGCAATATCAATTTCCAGAAGAAGTCTCATTCGCTGATCTCATCATACTTCAGAATTCTGGTTTACTAAATTTGAATTTGTTTGTAATTTTTTTGTCGAAATGAATCTGTTTTATGCAAAATGAACATAATGAAAACCATGAAAATAACTTATATCGAGATCTCCCGATTCTCCCATATTACTGAAGCAATAGCGAACATGGCTAATAAAGTCGTATTTTTGTTTTGGAAAATAGTTTATAATAATTGAAAAAGGATAAATTCTTGCAGATGTTCACATGCTTAAGATATTATAAAGGTTAAAATCAATTAAATTTACTGCTTTATCATGTTCTTTTTTTATTTAAATTCATGCCCTTTCAAAAATTCATGACTCAAGTTCTGGAAAAGAAATATGAGTCAACTCTTATTCCAATTCGAATAAGAAATATGTCCTACCCAATTTCGAAAAAAGCGAAATTAACATTTACATCAATTAAAATTCAGCTACCGAACAAAATAAAAAACAAATTAGGCTGAATAAATTCCAATTCAAGTGGAATAGAATTATGGTCTTCTGTTCAAAAAATTAACAATGAAACTAAATTTTTTAAAAAATTGGAAAATTGAACTTCAACAAAAACTAAAACTAGCAAATTTAATTTATAAATTCATAAACAATTACGAAAAAAAGTTTGAGCCATTTATGAAATAAAATTCGAGTGACTTTATGGTATGAAATTCGATTCAATCATCATCAGTGATCGCGAAACCAGCATCTTCGTCAATGCCATTTTCACCAAAATCCGCATTATTTTCAACAGCTCTATTATTTTCTGAGCCATCTTCATCTGATGAAACGATTCGTTTCCTTTTAGTTGCTTTCAAGGATGTTTTTTCAACTTCATCATCATCACTGTCACTTGGTGAACGTGCCCGATCCTCCACAGAGCTTTCAGTACTGCTCTGATCCGAACTGTTGGTTTTACGATGTTTTGTCCTCGATTGTCCATTATCGCTGAATATTATTTGCAAATGATTTCCTCATTTTTTATGAAGCAATAATTAAATTCGAAATGAAATGAACATTCGAATGCAAATTAAAGCTGAAGTTTTTAAAAATTTAATCGTCCATCTCAGTCACCACTTATAATTTATTCATTAATTCACTTTAGGAATACTCTCCAAAAACGATAACATCAAATCTTTCTTGGCTATTCTTCTGCCAAAGAAAAGAAGAAAAACTCATTCTGAAAATTCGTCTCAATTTATTGAAAAAATTCAAGCCTAAGCATAGATTCTGGGTGAAAGATCACCGTGGATGCTGATATCCTGGAAATTGAAAACAATGGATTCACGGATGCGGTTCTAATAAGATATTTTAGCATGGGATAGAATTTCTAAAATGAAAACTCGGGCGATTTTAATGACCATGCTCAAAAAATATAGAAATAAAAACTACAACATGATGCATCTAAATTTCGGCGTTCGATAACAAAAATAAGTTCGATAACAAAAATCAAATTCATCTAATGTAACAGAAAAAAGCCAACTCCTAATTTTAAAGCTAATTTCTAATTTTTTCAAAGCATATCATCATTCAAGTTATTGTTTCCAATCCTCGCTTCCACTCCAATTCACTCTTTCATAGTATTTCAACTTTCACTTAAATTTAAAAAATACTACCGAATCGATTTAACTATAATTCTAAATAAATGAAAATGTATAAACCTATAATCATCGGAATCTGTTCGTCGGACAGCATCTTCCGCAGTACTGCTATCACTTCCAATAGTTTTTGGCGGTTCAGGTTCAGGCGATCCACTCACATCACTATCACCAGAAAGTCGTGATTTCGATGGTTTATTGACATCCTCATCTGAACTTGATTCATCCGATTGCACAAATTCACGACTTTTAACTGAAAAAAAGAAGAGATCTGAATCCAAAATATTTGAAAGGCGAAAATGGAACCAGAAATGCAGCAGAAAACTGAAGGCATATAACTTGGAATTGTATCTTAAAATACCAACAAAAAAAAAAAAAAAAAAAAAAAAAAAAATCTAAAAAGTGATCTAAAAATATTAAAAAAAAAAAAAAAAAAACATGAAAAACTTAAATACCATCACTTAATTAACTAGTTGAATGAATATCGATTTCAAACAGAAAATGAAATTTTTGAGATTTTATAGAAATGAAAAAAAGGAAGACAAAACCTTTCATTTTTTGTTTTGCGCTCAGCTCGAAATCATTACGGTCAAAACGTATTTTCTTAGATTTACGGCGATTACGGTTTTCCGCCTCATCTACTTCGCCACCACTTCCTCCGCTTGACACTTCACGGCGTTCACGTTTTTTGCGCCCTCTTTTTTCCTTCTACAATCAAGAATTTAACACAAATCTCTCGAATAAATCTTGACTCCATTGATAAACTACATAAAGTAAAAAAACCAACCTTTTTCCGCGATTCTCCTCCTTCACCTGCATTCCAGTTACCTAAATCGCTATCATCATTTACGAACTCATCACCTTCACGATCTTTACGACGCCTTCCACTACCACGTGCTCGTTTTTCTTCAACGATCTATAAATATCACACATATGTTGAAGATTTAAACTTTGATTTCAAAAAGAAAAAAATTTTTACCAACTATATTTTATATCAATTCAAAACTTATTTTTAAAATAAAGACAGAAATGGAGACAATTATACCTATCTAATCAATCAATCTCCAAAAAAAATTAAAGAACCTATTCATACCGTTGGTAATCTAAGTATCTCCTTCGTCTTTTCTACATATTCTTGCCGCATCTGTTTCAAAACTTCAAGCTCCCGCCTAGTTTTTTCTTCACGTTCTTTAGCTTCCTGTTCTTGCTGCCGTTTGAGCGCTTGCCGTTCTTCTTCTTGTCTTTGCCGTTGTCTTTGTTCTTCCTCATCTTGTGCCTAAAAATTGGAAACTAAATTATATTTCTCTCGCCTTTTGTCACCGTAAATTAATATCTTTCATTTGCATGAACAAAGTCAGTTAAAAGATTCGAAATTGAGTTAGAACTTTAACGTAATATATTTGCATAATAAGATGATTAATTTTTTGTAATGTAAGCAGAAATGATGAGAATGCATGCTAAAACAACAACATACTTTGGCTCTTTGCAGATAAGTTTGTGCTTGTGTAAGCAAATCATAGCATGCTCGAGCTTCGTTAGCAGAAGCAGTTCGACTAACAACTCGTGCTTGACTCATTGTATCATCCTTGTTTCGTGATATGTATTCAAAGATCCTGGAATCAAAAGTACTGGAATTAAATTCCGTTTCTTGTCATTTCAAAGTAACAGACAGAACAACAATGAAATGAGCAATAAAAATCCAAAAAAACTGAAACATACGTCGCAGCTGTTCTCAAATCATCTACAGCACCAGTCACCATTTCTAGCGATGATTTATCATCACGAAGCATTTGTGTAGCTAATTTTTGCAAAACAAAAGCATGATTGAATTTCAGCATCATATTATCTGGCGCTTCACATATAGCCTATATAAAACATAAAATGACCAACAGATATATCAAAATTTAAATTGAACGATGAAGTGATTATTAAGTTCTTAATTACAAAAGTGATTTGAATAGTATTAGTTTTTTTACAGGAATCTCATTTTCTGAGAGTTTCATTGCTTTAGTAGTAAAAAAAAAAAAACATTTTAACCTTTGGAATTTTCACTTCACATTTCAAAAAATGATAGGGATATGAAATCAAAAACATTTATTTCAAATTATATCATCATTCGTAGAAGCTAGCAATACCGCCTGACGACAATCATTTTCTAGAAATATGAAAAAAAAAAAAATTCTGTACAGTAGAGAATCAGTAAGCATGAACCTTTTCAAGAATATGTCTACATTCGGTGAATTTTCCAGCTTTGTAATGTGCTCTGGCCAAATACAGCAGAAGTGATACATCATTATGTCGATTAAATTTCTTGATACAATTATCATACATCTGAATTGCTGCAACATATTGCTTCTGTTCCATGTAGACATGAGCTATATTGATCCAAACATCTGAGAAATCAGCTGTCGCTTCACGAACTTGTGCAAAAATATCTCTGGCTTCTTGAACAGCTCCTTTTTGAGCTAATATACATCCTGGAAATAATAAAAATATATCCCACATCAAAAACTTATATTTTGGAAAACATAATCAATTGCACTATTCCTTCCTGAAATATGCGATAAAAAATATCCTTTAAAAAAAGGTATTGATGCCCGGTTTTTTAACTTTTGAACATGATAAAATGAAAGCGAGACCCAACTTCACATTTGATTATTCCACAAAATGTTCAAAATAACTCAAAAAAGAATGGATATTAACCGATTCCATTGGCGGCCCAAATATTCTTTGGATGTACCTTTAGCGCCTTACTGTACATCATTAGAGCTCTTTCACGGTAATCTTTATCCTAAACTGCGTTAAAATTAATATCTGTTATACTTCCATCTATATCAGAAATCATAAAAATATGACTTATGATAATTACCGAAAAATCATAACATTCATGATAAGTTGGTGAAATTTTAGTATCTCATGAATGTAGGCGTTATAAATACTTTAATAATGCACGCAAAAATATGACGACAATCAAATAAAGATATGACTAAACCTTTTCTTTCTTTCTATGAATGGAAGATAATGTTTCCAGCCAAATATTGCCAAGTGCAACAAAACTATATGGGTCATCGTGATATTCTGGAAGTTTCAAGATGTACTCGAACTTTTTCTGCGCCGGTGCCCACTCACATTTTGACATATGCAAATTTCCAATCAATGACCAAGCATCAGCATGCGTTTGGTTTACACTCATCCCTTCCTGAAGATTTTCGAATCCTTCAAAAATTGAGCCGAAATTTTAAAAGGAAAAAAAAAAACAGTGAAAAGAATGCATACCTTAAACCAAACCGATGATTCATAAATTTGTCCTTTATCACGAGCAAGACATCCCAGTCTCATATAACCTGGAAAACGATTAAAATCAGAAAGAGAGAATATTTAAGAATATTTTCGAACTTCCGTTTTCTCCATTAACGGATGATATACTTATACAGATTTTGAAGCACAAAGTTCAGAAATAAGATCCATGAAGATTTGAATCGGGCTATTACATTTCCACTAATATTGTTTAAATAAAAGTCTCTGGTAATATTAGCAATATAAACAATTTGTAAATTTAATGACAACAGTCATGATAACTTACAATCAATGTAATTTGGCTTTTCCTGCAAAATCCCCTTATAGAGACGTTCAGCTTCATCAAACATACAAAGCATCTCCAGACTCCGTGCTAAGTTGTAAGTGACAGTTGTTTGCAGAGCTGCTAAATCTGTCTGTCCTGTTGAAACAACTTCACCAAGTTCTTTTAGTGCTTCTTCAAAATACTCCTAAAAAACGAAACAAAATGGAAGCTACAAAACGAGTAAAGAGAAAATGTAGGAAACTAAATTTGCGAAATGCATACCTTAGCTTTCTCGTACTGTCCCATTGTAAAATATAATGAGCCAACATTATTTGTTATTTCCGGTGGTACGTCTACTTCAATCATTTGACTTAGAAAAGTCGAAGCTTTTGTATATGCATCCAAGGAACCCTGAAAGATTAAGTCAACAAAAAAAAATACTCTCTTTTTCCCTAATTCTACATTCTGTGCTCATAAGCTTTCATGATCTCTCACTTATTGATCTGGTTAGCAATCCTTCAATTTCAGAACTTTCTATATTTCAAGCCTTCTGTAAATCTGAAGATAACGATGAAACTTAGCTACTTCTAAAATACAAAATGAATCTCCATTCTGGATGAGAAAAAATCGAAGGAGTGGAATTTATTTGATTAAATCTTATATTCTTATATTTTACATTTTGTATGAAATAAAAATATAAAAAAAAAATTGTATATAAATTCTACATGTACTTCCGACTACTATTTGCAAAAAAAGTACCTGCGGATCACAATTCTCTGTCAACTGAGCTAAATCGATCAATGCTTCCACATCATCCGGACACATTTCGACAACTTTTTTGAAAATATCACGAGCTTTTTTCCGTCGTTCATTGCGCTCTTTTTGATTAGCAGGTTCAGAATGTGCGTACAGCGAGCCTAAGATTTTCAGTGTATCATAATTCGCTGGGCAACATTTCAGAACTTTTTCGAAACATTGTATTGCCTGAAAATTTTTGTTAATTATATTCCAGAAAGATACTGTTGCATATTTTGTCTCGTGCAAATTTCATATTACATCTATGATATGAGAGCACATACACCAAACGATAAATCCGAATATACAGTGATAATATAAAAGCAAAAATTTCATATTTTCATCAACTTTAAATCTCAGTATTTAACAGAAAATTTTCTAGCTTAAAAAATTTACGTTATCATAATCTTCACGATAGATATACATTTGTCCGAGGCCAAAATAAGGTAAAACAAAATTTGTTGTGGCGAATTGGGTAGATTGATAGTAATGCTGAAAGGAAAAGCTCGTTACAGAAAAAATCGAAACGAAATTTTTTCTTTTGAAAAAAATGAAACTAAAAAATGCAATTTAAGCAATGAATTGTGTCTATTCAACTGATAATTTGATATAAATCTTGGAGTTATAGTTAACCTGAAAAGCCTTCTCAAAGTTTCCTCTTTGATGAAAACTTCGTGCCAACTGATAACAACTTTCCGCTCGCATAGCTTCATTATCTGTTATTTGAAATGCATGCCATGCCAAATGTTCCACTCTATCCAGTTCCTAAAATCACTTCATTAAATTCAAAATTAATAAGCCAAATTCCTTAAATAACGAAAAAAATATGACGAAACAAGAAATAGTAATATGTTCCACTTATATAATTCTCTGCTGTCAATATATGTAAATAACAAATGCAAATCACATCAATTTTCAATTCCGATGGATATCTATTCAGTCAAGTACTAACGGCATTTCCTACAACCAGCACAGTGATTATTATTTTTCGTAAGATTAGCGAAAATCAATTCGAATAAAAAAAAGTTTAGAATTCAGAGAAATTTATAGAATTACCTTCTTATAAAAAAAGTGGTTGGCAAGATGGTTCAAAACAACAGGATTCTCCTGTTCTATTTGATAAGCTCGTCCAAAGGATTCCACTCCTCTTCGTATAGCTTCCTGTTCTAGTGTATTTATATCTAAGATTGCTAACGCAACAAGAGCTGATACATTTTCCTTATCTAAATCTAAGACACGTTTGAACGCTAACCTGAAAAAACAAATTAAGAAAGAAAAAAGTGAACAAATAATGAAATTTATAAAAATAAGAAAGGAATTTTGCTTCCAATAACTGATTTTTCTAGAAGTTTGGGGACGTAAACCATGAATGGAAATTTGACATTAACTCTTTTATACAACCATGTTTCATGATAATAGATATAAATGTTGAAGACAAGATCCTTAACCTTTTTTAAATTTATTATATTATTAAACAGGTTTCATCTTAGTAATATGGCACAACAAAATGAGTCTCAATTAAAAAGTTGAACAATATATTTGTAAGGATAAGTGATATATTCCATTTATTTCAATAAGATATTTAAGCCATGCAAATTAAACCAAGAAAGCACCAACCTTGCTTTGTCCAGCCGTCCTAATTTTGCTAGACAATAACCAATACCCAGACGTACATCTGCCGGACAATCTGGCATTTTTCGCAGTACACTTTTGTAGCAATTCAATGCTTTTCGATATTCTTTTCGTTGGAAGAAAATGCATGCTTTACCTAATGTTGCTGGTATGTTTTCGCCAACCTAGAATGAAATACGATTCAAACAGAATTTGTAAGAAGAGTTATAATTATATAACTCGGGAAAAATCAACAAGGTCCAACATCCGATTGTCAGAAATCTTACTTTAATCTTGAAACTCAACAATAAGATTCACAGAAAATCTAACTATACCCAGTTTCAGGTTATTTTAGAATTACTAAAAAAATAAAAACAAAAAATCTGGCTGCAATGTAATCATTTTAAATAAAATATAATTATTCCATTACTATATCATCAAAAAAAAAAAAATGTATCAAATAAAACTACCAACATGGAATATAAAATTGCAATATATAGCAATTTATCAGTTACTTTACCATTTATAAATCTAATAAAATCAACAAATCATAAAATTACTGGATTTACCTGATTGAGTACGAAATTGAATTGCTGTTCTGCTTGATCAATTTTTCCTTCTAGTAAACAAAAATAAGCCCTTCCCAAAAGATGATATGTATCGTACATGATAATCTTGTCAGCTGTAGTGTAGAGCAATGTCGCTTTAGTTTGCCATTCCTTCTTCTTGTCTTTATTGCGTTCCTTGTGACTCTGTAATGATTTCATATAAAAGCAGAAGTTTATTAAGAAAGAAAGAAAGGACATATCTTTAACGGTCGAAAATCTACAATAAAAGAAAGAAAATGAATCAAGTCGAAAATTGGAAGACCAAAGTCTGACATACCTGGATTACATAATATGCAGCAAGTGTATCTAGAGCTCGCATTTGATCCTGATGATATTCAGGATACTCTAGACTTGCTTCTGAACCACTCATTTCCAAAATGCGAACAAAATCAGCTTCATTTCCGCGACGATAGTAAGCTAGCTGAATGAAAACAACTAAACGAAATTCCATGTAAGCAACTCCTCTATTAAGGCTAATAATCATCTCAAAACTTAACATTTGCAAACCTCAGAATACTTACCGCTAAATCAACCCAAAAATTTAATGTTGCATGTTCACCACGTAAAATTGCAAGGACTTCATCACCATCATCCGGTAAATTGTCAAAATCCAATTCGATTATTTCCTAAAACATCGTCACATGTTAATGCAGCCAGAAAAAACTAAATCTTCCGTTTCCCATTTCTTACTACTTTTTATTTTAAACGTTCCATTATATGAAGAGCGGATGACGAAGTAAGTAAATGAGAGTATTTTCTCTCATATTACTCCAATTTTTCGCCTTTCATCCGTATTTTTCAAAGCAAACTGTTATAAGGAACCAAATATCCCAAAAAAAAAAATAATATAATAATTAACCGATAATTTAATCACATAATTTTTTTGAACCTCAGTACTTTATCAGGATCGCATAAAGTTAATGAATACTGTGACGTCAAGCAAAAATTCTTAAACTTCATAACCACTGTTATCTTGTGAAATTATTGAGGTTTATAAAAATTTATTCAAATAAGATAACAAAAACAATATAAGTAATAATACTCCATACAATCAAAGATAGACTATAGATATTCAGAAATCATTAATTGAGGGCATAAAAAGTTTATTTCTCAGAATTACTAGATGAAGAAAATGAGTCCTCATAAACTTGAAAGATATGAAGATAGCAGTTTTTATACAGCCATGCAAAATTTTGTGCGTCAATGCTGCAATATTCATTTTATGAAATTTCAGATTACTTAAACAACAAGAGAATATAAACGACTCAATATAGAACGATCTATAAAAGCCTGATGAGACCAGGATGCTGAAATAGCTAAAAATATATCTCTACTACTGAAATTCGCTAAATCATCAAGCGCAGCACGTTTTGCTTTCAACTCTTCCTGATACATTTTTACAATGAGCGGTAAAATTTCACTCAATTCTTTCAATTTAGAATTTTGCAAACGAGGCAGATTTTCTCTATCGCCTTGTATATGTTCCAATTTCTTTAATCCTGCAAGTCGTTCACGCATATTTTGGAGCTGATCAACAATTCGAGCCATTTGCACATTGACCAAATCAACCAAGTGCTCCACATCCCGCACAATTTTTTCGGTAATTCTGCTGATTTCATTCTGTTCCAAATGATTTCTTGTCAATCCAACATTTGTAGCGTTGCAGTCACTACCTTTTTCACCCAGTAACAACGTAGTTAAATCAGATTCCAGTCCATCTTTTCCCAAATCCCTCTCTTCCAGAACGTCAACTGATTGAGCATAAATGACGCATAAACGATTATTGATAATTTTTTCCAGCAAACTGTACGTTGATCCATTTAATTCTTCCCAACGTTGAGTCAGATTCCAGATTTCTATGCAGAAATCCCGCACAAATCGTTGCATATCCTAGTATAATTTTCCACAATTCCAACAATTAAATTTCACTTTTTATGCTTCAATTGTGGATTCATAAAAGAATCGAGCGAATTATATTAACATATAGAAAGCCGAAATCAAACTAATTAATAATAATAGCATGCTTCATTACAGTAACAATATTTCATCAAGCTTATTAAACATTCGACATTTCCGTACGAACGATTCTCATAATTTTGTCACAAATTAAATTTACTCACATTTTCTGTGCTATCTTTGAGCGGTATTTCCACCGATGTCTTTGGTTGCGCAAATGCCATAGTTTTCACTCCAGTTTCATCATATATACTTCTTGTCTTCAAAATAATACTAAAAATTGCATGGAATTAATTCACAATTTTATTCATATCGTTAATAAATCAATTACGATTCACAGCAATAGCAAGGGATGGAAATCTGTAACCTGATTCATTAGAAATAGCCTATATCAGTATAAGAAGGTCATTTTCCCCTCCCCAGTCTTGCCGGAATTCCCCACTTCCGGTTCTCTTCCGGATTCGTGGCCCCAGTATTACTATGACGAGCAAGGAAAAAGATCAAACAGATACATATAAAATAGTCGAGTCGATGACTTTCGTCCCCTACCCTTCCGATTCTACGGCAGAAACTTCTTTCTTTCTCGCTACACAGTGTCCGTACATACTCTGACAGACTACTAAAGTTTGAAGTAGCCTAGCTAAAATTAGAAAGACGGAAATAGTTATATATATTGCGAGAGAACAAAGAATACAAAGAATAATGAAATAACATTGCTCAGAGAAGTGCAAGGAAGAGAGGGAATTCTTTAATAATGCATATTCCAAAGTTATGAGAATGATTGAGAATGACAAAGAACTACTCAGTGTTACAGGAGACGTTAGAGATCCTTTCAAAGCGGAAAAGATAGTGTGGGCAGATATTGAGAAAATTCATGAATAACATTGCAAATCATTTACTCCAGAGATTACAACAAAGATACATGGTTTAACTGACATCTTTCGCTATTCGTTGGTGTGTCGCATTTCGAAATAATAGTGTGTTGTTAATTTGGATTTGATTTGGGGAAGTTTTGGAATTATTTTTAAATTTTTGACATTTTATTAAATCGCTCTGCGCTGAAATGAATTACTTCAATTAAAATTGCATGAAATCTTACACAAATCCATGGAAACTTCCCCAAATATTGTTGAAAATATGGTTTTGACAGGGATTGTATGGTAACTTATGCAAATTTCACATTAAATCTCTCTGAATTAATGTATTCTACATAAATTATTGCAAATATGCATAAGGTTATTGACAAATATTGTCGGAAAAATCCGAAAGATATGATTATTGTAAACAAGGAGTGTTAAAGGTCAAGAAGCGCGAAGATGGTTTCAAAGGATGGACCAACAAGCCGATAAATATATTTAATGCCAAAACGATAAAAAGCAGGATAAACATGTTTACTGCCAAAAACTATAAACCAAAGGATAAACATGTTTGCTGCCAAAACGATAAACAAAAGGGTAAACATGTTTACCGCCAGAACACTTCAATTAATGGATAAAAAAACAAAAGGTCGACCAATAAGCAACATATAGGGGGTCAGGAAAGAAGGAAGAGTTCCAAAAGGATTTAAAAGGTTCGAATCTTGGAACAGCAGCAGTTCAAGTTCGAGTTCAGCTCAGAGTTTAAGTTTGACATTAATCGACAGCAGCTGGAGTTCGAATCAACATATCAGCGATTACAAATCGGCAGTGAAGAAACGGTACTCTTCTTTACGAACGGTAAAAGAAACAATAACCAGTAATCTATTAACTTGGATATTCTCTGGTAATTGTTTGTAACGAGGATTATTGGCAAATATGCATAAAATCACGTAAAAGTTCGAGAGATTAGCGTGCTTTACGAATAATACAAGCTTATATTTTATTCTTTGATTTTGCAGAGATTATGGAATCAACAAAATCGCCTCCGGACCAGGATGTCCAAGAATTCATTTTGAAAGAAGATAACGAATTGCGTTTTGAGGTTCCTAGTCAAAGATTTAATTGATTTTTTCTGTACTTTTGATTCAAATTCTCTCCAGCAAATTTATAATAAAGTAGGAGAGAAAGTATTATTTCTAATGAAAAAGTAAGAAAGTTGAAGTAGCTGGGAATACGAAGTACTTAGTACTGTAATATTTAGGTCGCAAATGGTGATGTGATGTTGGAGCTTATTGATGGGCGAGCCGAAGTTTTTGGGACCGAGCTTATTCAGCATAAGAAATATGTTTTCCCACCTGGTACTGACATATTTATCTGAATCCTTTTTATTTTTATTGAAACAAGTATGCAAACTCATTAAACCAATGTAAGCCTCTGTGCGCATATTTTTGAGTCAGAATCCTCTTAACTTTTTCTAGCCAAGGTCTGAAGAATTCCAGAATATTAAGAATTTCTATCTTCCAGGATCGAGAGTAGCTGTTTTTACATGGAAGAAGGCTGTCGTTGAACTTGTTGGAAAGACAGAAAGTGCGTATGTTGCCGAACAAACTCCAATGGTATATATTGTTTTTTTGTTTGTAAGTATAAAATCAGAAATGTCGCAAATAAGGATTTTCATTAAGAATTTTAATTCAAGAATCTGTTACTAAAGAATTGCACCTCATGCTGTTAAAGTTGCAATACATCTTTCTAATCAAAAAAAAGTTCACTTGTGAGCAGCTTTATAAATTCTTGGGCAGCATTTTCTTCATTCTGCTGATATGGAAACATTTTCTTCTTAAAAGAGGTATTGAAATGCTTTCAAAAACTAACAGTTGGTCGGCAAAGGTCACAGTCACAGAAACAGGAAGATTAGGCAAAATTTCGTAGCCTTATTCATTCGATTTCTGAAGGATTGGTAATAAATTCAGACATTATCCTGCAAAACTTGGCTTCTTTTCAATTTCTCATGTAGTTGTACTAATATCAATATCAGTTGATTTCAGTTAGTCATTATTGACTTTTCCTTATCTCTCTGTGAAACTTCTTGGACTTTACCTCTTGACTTTTCCTTATCACCTGCTGAATGTTTGTTAATTGTTCCTGGTTCAAACTCTGCAGTTATCTTTTGATATTGAAATTGTTTCTACTGTTCAATGATCTATGCTAAAGTCAAATTAAAAAATCATCCAAAATTTGTTTTTGTTTAATTATCATTTCTCTAGTGTAAAATAAATATGAAATAAGCAATAAGTAATAAACTGTTAGCAAAAAACATGAAAACAATATATATCCACGTTTATTTGAAAATTATTTCGATACAAAGTAATAAATTTCAATATTGCGAAAAATGCAATTGCTTTTTTATTGGTCTAACAATCAAAATTTAAGATTTTCTCATAATAATTTCATCAGTTATTTTTCTGGTGTTCCTTTATAGCTATTTATCTCTTTAAACTAACAAGAAATGAAGTGTTATGAAGTGAATATATTTCAGATTATTTATTTGAATACACATGCAGCTTTGGAACAGCTACGTGAACATGCTGAATCAGTGGTTATGCAACAAGAACAAGCTCGTGGGCCGTCATTAATGATAGTGGGTCCGACAGATGTGGGTAAAACAACGGTCTGCCGGATTTTGTGTAATTATGCAGTACGAGTGGGTAGAACACCAATATTTGTTGATTTAGATGTTGGACAGGTAATTTTTCGCATAATTTTTATGGCAATTTTAATGGAAACAAAAAATAAAACTTTAAACTTAGAATGAGGTCTGATTTTATTCACATTATTTGAAAATGGAGTGTAATGTTAATGACAAATTAAAATCATTTGTAGAAAGGAATTAAATTAACTTCGAAGCGTTTACAAGACATTCCTTAATCTGAATACTTATTGGTTTCGGATTTTGCGTTTTATGTCTTATAAGAGTGAGATTTATGATTTCAGGGAAGTATTTCTGTTCCTGGAACTGTTGGAGCGCTTTATATCGAGAAAACAGCCGATGTTGTTGAAGGTTTCGATAAGAAGGCGCCTTTAGTGTATCATGTATGTTCAGATTTTTAGACAGTAAAATGCTGACATTGCGTATATGTATGAATGTTATTATATATATATATATATACATATAGGTGATTCTTTTTAATCCAAAACGAAGTTAGCTCTGAATGAGTAGCACTTCACCATCACTACCAGTTTTGCACAAATTAATTCGACGTCCATTGTCGAATTAATTTGTGCAAATTGGCTAGTGATAGTGAAGTACTACTCACTCAGAGCTGAATTTAATTTTCCTGTTATATAAAAAATTAAATTTATATAATTTATAGTTCAAAAATCATATAAATTTTATAGTTCGGAAATCTTTCGCCCGGCTCTAACATTCCATTATATGATTTACTCGTGAAACAACTTGCGGAAGCAGTATCGAAAAGACGAAAAGCTAGCCAAGATGCTACTTATGGAGGAGTAATAATCAATACATGTGGTTGGGTTAAAGGAGAAGGGTAAATAATTTATATTATTAAAATTAACATTGCTGAAAACTTTGTAAGTTGGGTTTTTCTTTTAAGTAATGTTTTCTTTTTCTAAAAAAATTCAGTTTATAATCATTTTATTGGATTGAATGTTCGAAAGGATTTATGACAGTTTTTGAGGATGAGAGCATTTAGATTTAACAACATACAATCATTTTAAGATTGATTGAATTTCAGATATGCATGTTTGGTAAATGCAGCAGAAGAATTTGAAGTTGACGTTGTAATTGTATTAGACCATGAACGATTATACAATGAGCTACAGCGAGATTTGCCATCTTTTGTTAAAGTAAAATTTTTATTCCTATTTCTCAACAATGCCCATTTAAGTATCCTACGAAATATTAGACTAGCTATAACAGAAACATGCTATTCAAGATTTTTTAATCAGTCAAAATGACATAAAACATAAGTTGCGGAGCTGCATACAGCAGTAAATTCAAGAAATAGATTAAAGAGGTTGATTTGAGATTGCGAACATCATTAGTTTCATTGATGTCTAACCGTAGCTGCGAGCAGTTTTGCATATAATGAAGAGACAGGTACTATATTAAGAAATCGGATAATTCGGTACTTAATGATACTGTGAATTTATATTATTCATTAGTGATATGAATTTGTATTATTCATTTGTCTAGTATAATTTTTCCATTGGAAGAACTGGCTGTTTTGAATTTAAGATAATATATTGTTGCAGATTTTACATCAGCCGAAGTCCGGTGGTGTTGAGAATCGTTCGAAAGAAGTGAGAACATCGAGTCGCAATGCTGCTGTACATAAGGTCTGTGTACATTCTTTCTCTATGCATTATAAAAATTGATCACCAAAATATTTAATTTTGTTGAAAGATATCAAACAAATGTCTTTTTTTTATATAATGTAAATTTTATAAATATATAACATATAATTGCATATGCAGGAGATATGTTTGTTCTGAAATGCAGAATTTTTTTGGAATAAAGTGACTATTTTACCGTTGAAATGTAACGATTTCAGTATTTCTACGGTACACGCGCAGTGCCACTTTATCCGCATACATTCGAATTATCATTTGATGAAGTTCAGTTTTGCAAAATTGGTTGTGAACGATTGCCTATCGAATGTTTACCATTTGGGATGAAAATTGATGACCACAGGACAAAAGTATTGACTTCATTTTCTCCATCACGGAACGTAGACTAAAAGAAATTGTCTGCGTCTGTATTTAGCAATTTGTTTTTTGATTTAAGATTTTTCGGAAGATTTTAGTGCAATTGCAGATTACATATCTTTATTGATAGAGATGGTAATTAGAAAAGAAAACGAGAGCAAAACTTATCGGACAGAAATGGATATTCCTGTAAAAATTATTCAGAATTAAAAGCAGTAAACATAAAATTACTGATTAAAAAAATGCATAATTTATAGGAAGATATAATCAACTCAAATATAATCCCATATTCGAGTTTTCAAATAGATTTTTTCAGGTAGTACCATTGGAACCAACAGCAGATTTGGTGCATCATCTTGCATCGCTTTCGATGTGTACAACTATCGATCAGTCAATACTATCAACGAACGTTATGGGTTTCATTGTAATTACGGCCGTAGATATGGAGCGAGAAAAGCTAACAGTACTAAGTCCACAGCCATATCCGTTACCATCCAAGATTCTCATTCTTAGCGAAGTCACATTTATTGATGATAAGGAGCGGACTTGAAACTAAAATTCCAACAAACTGATAAGGTATATACTATAGAATCTATTTGAATTGTAGGAGCTGCCACATTAAATAGGGATATATTTTTAGTTGTACTTTTTTACTGAATTACTTTTTATTAAAAAATGAGATTTTAATAATGCACTACTTTCTATGTTTCAGTGTTCAAATTTTGTTGTAAATCTAAAATATTGCTTTACTTTTTCTTTTAAAAAATTAAATTGCAAATGTTTAATTTGTTTGAAATTTGATACATATTGCTTTTGTTGTTATCGATTTCTCTTTGTATTGTATTTATGAAATTGATGTATAATACATTAATGTTATGATCGAGATTTTTTAGTCTGTTTATTTAATCTGATTGAATCATTTGTTCAAAATTGTTTCGGCTCCACATACTGATTTCAATTTTTTGAGATCAAAATTTATGGTAAAAATTAGAATTTATTTTCATTTCGCAGAAACATTTTAATTACATGTGTATGCTTTATTACTTTGCGTAGTGAATGAATACTCTGGAACATGTATAAAGTTTTAAAATTTTTTGTAATTTTGATTTTTTTACGATACAAACAAAGTGCCAAAAGAAGATACAGTTGGGAAAATATTTCTGAAAAACATAGTGAAGAGATCATACTGAAAGAAATCCATTTTTGCTTAATTGAATATTAGGCTATATTTCCTTCGTTAACAAAAAAATATCACAACAAACAATTATAACTGGGATAGAACAGAATCCATTTGAGATCAGTGGGAACAGTAGGTATGAAATAGTAATATTGAATGTTGATTAGTTGGATTTGTAACTTGTATTTGTTTGCGATTTCTGGATTGATTTATGGACTTTCTCCTTATTTCTTAATTCCATTGCTGGAAGTGCTGATCTGATTAATTTCAATCAAATTTGAAATAGCTGAGTTTTGAAAGACCATTTATGTTATCCCACAGAAAGGTGGAAGATTCAAATAGACCAAATTATGGCTTGTGATAGAGTTTACGAATTTTTGAATTCTAATTTACTATTCATAATGAAGGTGTGCTTCGATGCAACATCCGATGGGATATGGCGAAGTCAATCAAAGATAACGGAAATGAAGCGAATATCGATTAATGATTAAATTCATTCGTAGTAATCGTCATCAATCACATCATGAGTCGCAAATCGCACATTCGAAAAGTAGTTATAAACTGGCTTCCAAGAAGATGATGGAAATGCGGCAAAACTGGAAATATGTAATTTTAAAGAGGAAAGACCGCCATAACTGTTTCTGGCATCGAGAATATTGCTGTAAATTGTTGCAAAATCTCGATAGTTTGGATGATTTCAGCCAGTTCATGAACAATATAGCTGGATAGATAAAAGTGGGAAATTGAAATGGATGAGAGTGAAATTCGAGATAAGTAGATTAATGATAATTAAAATGTTCGCTTAGTTGTATGATTAGAATAAAACGAGTTCTTTGAAGAGATAGTAAACATAAAGATCAGCCAGCTTTAATTAATTAATGATCCGCTATTTTTTCTACAGCCTTTCCTCGTCGTTTTCCCCCGTTATTCAAATATATTCTCTCTCGAGAATCTACCAAATACTTAAAATCCATGTTTAATCATTATATTTTTGAAACAAATTTTTGCTTAAAATTTCCTATCTTTACTCACTCTTTTATATTTATTTGAACATTTATTTTTTTCTTTAAACTTTTCCATTCTTATTATGATTTCTTTTTTTTGCAAAATTTGCAGTGAAAAAAGAGAGAAAATTGAAGGATATTTTTCGCAAAATTCTTTTACACAAAAATAGATGATGAAATTTATTATCTTTTAAATCATTTAAAATCATTATATTTTTGACCTTATGTATTAGGACATGTTTTCCTTAGAAATGAAGATTATTGATTTATTTTGATTTTCTTGTATCAGTAAATTTACTGAGGTAACATGCATGTCGAATATAGAAAAGTGCAACTTACCGTCTTCTTTGCTTGAAATGGATTGAAAAGTAGCGAAAGATTTTCTAGAAAACATTAAATTTCTGAACATAAAAATTTCCAAAATTCGAAAAAATTTTTTGAGGGATGGAGAAAAATTCAAAAGAAAAAATTAATTAGAATTTTGCCAAATATTTAGTGAATGGCAACTAACTTATCCAAATCGACTTCTCGACTGATACAACACTCATTATATGGATCACGACACCTGCAATTTCGACAAGTGCTGGGAAAGGTATGCGAGATTTATTTTCTTTTCTCTTCAATGTGAGTACAGGATTTCGGGTTTGGAAGTGAAATTCGAAATATTTTCTGGTTCATATTATTTGTGAATAAAATCTGAACTGATAATCCGAGAATGATAAGAAGTAGATGCAAGCTATATCACCAAAACTTTGCATTATAGCAAAATACCAAGATGTTGGGGCTAGTTAAATGATTTTGAAGAATCGAAGTTCATTCATTCAAGGAATTAATAACATTGTAATTTTCTTTGTGAAAGTCAATTCCAATTATTTTGCACATGAATTTGATATCTCCATAGAAGTAATAACTGCCATCAATTAACTCTCATTCCACGTAGATTCAGGTCATTATTTGTCCAACTTTTTTTTTTATTTTTATATGAAATCCAATTAATTAGCATCATTTAAGGTAAATAATTGATTTTCAGTTTATTGATGAAAGCATCAATCCATATGTTGATAAATGGGAAGCACAGAAACATTTTCCAGCTCATAGTTTATTCAAAAAATTAGGATTACTCGGGATTTTCGGTGTTAATAAACCAGCTGGTAATGTTTTTCTTGTTTTTTTTCTTTCTTCCTGGTAAATACCGGAACTAAAGCATAGAAAATGATTGTTAGTCGCATAGCTGCATGTCTGAGTTCATTAAGCATTGACCTATCAAGAAAAGGTCACAGTAGCAGACATTTGATTCAATATATTTTAACTATCCACTCATTAAGCTATAGACTTTTCAAGAAAAAAAAAAAAAAGTTTGCAAAGAAGGAATGAAAAAAACGGAATTATTTAGAGATAAATGGTGTTTAACAGAATGTCAGAATTGATTTTCATCCGATCAAGTCCCATCAATTATTTTAGCTATTTACATATTGATACATCACTGTTTAGTATTATTTTTGTTTATTTATTTCTCATTGTTGAATAGAAATTCGATAAACACTCATTTGTTTATTTATTTCTTACGTTCATAAGGCTTAGCAGAAAGTTGATCAAAGTTCAACTATCTTGAACAACACTTGAATTGCTTGGATCTTGAGAAATGGCACTGAATATCATGGAAAAACTTGAAATAAATAACAAGGTAATTGAAGTAATTTCAAGACAAATATATAAGTATCCTTTTTCTCAGATTACGGTGGTCTTGGCTTGGATTTCAGTTATTCGATAGCGATAGCCGAAGAATTGGGTCGAATCAACTGTGCAGCTATTCCGATGGCTATAGCTGTTCAGGTTTCAATTTTTTGCTTCGGATTTTTTCAAGAATTGGAAATTATTACACAGAAAGTTTTTATTCATGATTTTTAATTCTTTTTTTCTCATTTCTTTCTTAAGCTACTTTTAACATCAATAATTGTTGATGAAAGATTGTAAATCCTTTGAGTAAAATCTTTCATTAGTAATAACAGATAAGTTAATGAGGAAATCAAGAATTGGATAAGAATTGAATAATTTTTTTGATTTGAACAAACATGTAGTCAGATATGGCTACGCCAGCATTGTCTACATACGGAAGTGATTACTTGAAACGTGAATTTCTTCGTGCTACATTGGAAGGTGATCTGGTGGCATGTTTGGGTGTATCGGAAGCTTCTGCTGGAAGTGATGTTGCTGGTAAATTCTATTAAAAACTTTTTATTTATTCTTGAAAAGTAAAATTAACTTGCTTACCTTTTTGGTAGTACAACGCAATAAACGTCTATTAATTAAATAAAAATTTAATTATGCAGAAATCATATTGACAATTAATTTTATGCCCAATTTTCATCTCGAAGATATATTTTAGCAATTCGAACAACCGCTCGTTGGCACGGAAGTGATTTAATCATTAGTGGTAGTAAACAATGGATAACAAACGGTACACAAGCAGATTGGATTTGTTTGCTAGCGAATACAAATGATAACCTATCACCACATCGAAATAAGAGCTTGATATGTGTGCCACTAAATGAGCCAGGTTTATTTTACCTCAACTTTACATTTACTTTTACAAACTCTTTCTACAAACCTTTTCTTTTTTATAAACTTTTTAAATTTTGCTATTCTACATAGAAATGCTTATTTTCTATCATTTCGGCAAAAATGCAAAGACAAATAAAAAGTTTT
Organism: Onchocerca volvulus; assembly: GCA_000499405.2. Taxonomy (NCBI): domain Eukaryota; kingdom Metazoa; phylum Nematoda; class Chromadorea; order Rhabditida; family Onchocercidae; genus Onchocerca; species Onchocerca volvulus. The sequence continues at coordinate 5,325,029 of HG738139.1, read as the reverse complement.
TAATTTCAATTGAAATATCTTGGAACACTCTACAGTGTTTACTTTGTTCAAATCTTCACTATCTCAGGCGTGCATCGTTCGAATCGCATTGAAAAGCTTGGCATGCATAGTTCCGATACTGCTGAAATTTATTTTGATAATGTTCGAATACCAAGCCGAAATATAATTGGAGAAGAGGGCCAAGGCTTCGTTTATCAGATGCTGCAATTTCAGGATGAACGGCTTATTGCTGTTGCTGTGCGTAAGTTTCTGGATCATTATCACCAATGCATTTCCTGATTATCATACTGATTCATCATTTCATCACAGCTGATATGTTCATTTTCCATAGAAACTGAGATTTTAATTCGTCTTTTTAGATTTCTGCTATATGTCTTCTTAAATATCAAAGAAATCCTCCTCTTTAGCTATTTAATCATCGCCACTTCTTCAACTTACTTTCTTGATGCTGTTTTTTTCTTTTTTGAAGATTAATTTAAGTTTAATTTTTTTACCCTAAATTTTTTGCATTCAATTTAATTTTTCCTTACATTCAGTACTTGAACCGATGCAAAAAATTATTGATATGACAATTGCTTACACGCGACAAAGGTCTATTTTTGATAAAAGTGTCCTGGATAATCAGGTATGCATCTTCTCTTATCTTTTCAAATTCATGATATTTTTCTTAATAAAAATTTAAAAAAAAAAATAAAAATATTAATAGCTTCATGGCTATTTATAGTGTAGTAGCGTATGCATGAAATAATGCTAATATAATTCATCATGTTGCAATATTAATTTGACCACAAGTAATTCCAATATATACTAAAATGCTTGAAAATCAATCGATAAATATATCTTTTGATTATTTCTTATGCTTTTATTTCTTACATTTGAATATATTCAAATGAAAAAAAAACGAGTGAATAAAACAATAAAAATTGCACAAAAATGACTAAAACAAAGGTTATTTGCCGACAAATTAATACAACACAATGCGCTTTTCTAAGAAAAACAAATCGCTTATTTTTTCATTTCATTTTCTCTTTTTTCAAGACTGTGCACTATCGCTTGGCCGAACTACAGACAGAAATTGAAGCAGTCCGATCATTATTATATCGAGCGGTTATGGAACGTCTTCTCGAGAAAGATGTCACAATTTTGGCCAGTATGGGTAAACTAAAAGCTGCACGTCTGGCCAGGGCAGTAACTGATTCCTGCATACAGGTATTTAATTTTTTGATGATTTTTGCAGAAGATTCTGAGAGAAATAATTGAAATCTTCATTCTCGGCTAATTTTTTGACCGTAATCTTATCTTCTCTGTTATATAAATAAAGTAACAATGATCTTTGTTTGAGTATTTTTAAATTTGTCTTCTAAGTGAGTTCATTTCTAATCGATTTAAAATATACGAATAACTGTGAATAACATTCAGAGAAAAAGGAAATAAAGTTTCGATAAGGAAAGGATTATTTTTCGATGAATCATATGTGTTAATATTGCAATATTTTCACTGAAATAATTCATAATCAATTACGAAGTTCCCTCTGTTCCTTTTTGCAATATAATCGTTCCAAATTAAAAAAGAAAAAAAACTTGAACTTCTTAATTTTCAAATAATTCAAAATATTTCCAAACAAGAATTGCTTATAGTTTTGGGGTGGTAATGGCTATGATTGGAACAATCTAATCAGTCGTTATTATCGTGATTTTCGATTATTCTCAATTGCCGGTGGTTGTGATGAAGTGATGCTCAGAATTATTTCAAAACGAATGAATTTGATAAAATAAATAAGACTTTTCAGCATTGTTTTTATTTATTATACACTTTCAAGCATTCAATCATTGCTGCAATACATCTAGAATTTGAATAATTGAGAAGAACATCCGAAAAAAATCCATCAGAAATCTCTTTTACAATTTTTCAAATAATAGAAATTTATTTTTTGCTTTATTTTAAAAAATATAAATGAAATTTTAAAATGCCAAGTGAAATTTAAACTCCATTTCCATCAGCAAATCTCTTTTTATTTCGTTTATCTAATGGTTGATAAAAATTATCAGCAGTTGTTAAAATAGCACAATTAATTTGAAAAAATATGTTTGGAATTATTTTTGGTTCAATTTTTGCATATGTTAAGACAACATATGAACGATCACGAAATGATGATAGTTGCAAGGATGTTAATAAACTTAGTATCAGAGTATTACGTCACTGCTAAATGTGTTCTATGCGTTTTCTGTAATCTCTAATAAACATTTCCCAAAAGTTACTTAATAAACTTCATTTCCGAAATTGAATTTAAAAATTAATCAGAAGTTTTGACAACTTCGTTTTTCCTTCTATCCATAGTTCATAGATTAGTAAATCCTGTAAGTTATGCCTTTTTTATTTTTATCATTTCGCTCGCACAAAATCAATAAATTTGTGGTGTTACAAGTTATTTGTTTACTCAACAAATGAAATTTATAATCAGTTTTGAGCCGTATTCGATAACTTAAATGTGCTTCCTATCTTCCCTCAAATTATTTCCCGTTTTTCATCTTTTTTTTGTTGTTCAATTAAACATCGAATACAATCAATTTTAAAAAATTGTCAAATTTTAATTGAAGGCGAAATCGATTAGGTCTCTAAAAATTAACTTCTAGCAAAATTCTTGGAAATACATGTTAAGATTTCAACTGGTTTGTCTTACCATAAATTTTTTCAATAATTTTACACAAAATGGTACTTAGATGCAAAATTGCTGCTATTCCGAATTCAATTGATCGTAAACTTGACAGACAGTAGCTTTCCTCTTTCCTTTTTACAGTATACTTTCTAGCAAAATTATCAATTTTTGAACTTTGTTTCTTTCAAGTTTTCCATATTGCATTCATACTTCTTCAGATGCTGAAGATTCTACTGATTCCTATACTTCTTTAAATCTCACCTAATACTATTATAGAAATAGTTGAATCTTAATGCTTTGGAATAGGCAGAAGTCTAGGAATTTCAAGAAATTGGCAGAAAATTTTTATACTTAGCCTGGCAAGAAAGCAAAGTGGAGAAGAAGTTTTTTAATAAAACTTGAGTGCAAAAGCAATAAAAATGAAATTTTAGAAGTGAAAAATGAAGTAAAAAATAAAAATAGAAAAACGGAAAATTGGAAAAACAAAAATAAAAATAAAAATAGAAATAAAAAAAATCAAAGAAAGCTGTTATACTTGGATTTACTTGTTCAGAAGAATTTCGTTTTTATTTTTATTTTTTTCTGATATACGCTTCTCATCTATGTAAATAAATTGAAAGAAAAAGATGAAATGAATGCTACAATTTATCATCAAATAAAAATTTATTTGATAAAATATAGCTTCAATCGTTAATTTTTTGCCAACAGAAGCGGAATTATATTCTGATTTTTCTCCGAAAATTTAATTTTGATTATAAAAAGAGATTTCTAATTTTAAATTTGTCAGCAATTTTATTTATCATTTCAAAGAGTATAAATGATCATGTAACAAATCTGAAAAATATTTATCGATTTTGTATTAAGAATGAGCTTCATATTCGCTTTTTTTTTTTTTTATTTTATCGCTATATTTCAATATTTTATTTTCTTAAAATTTATATGCTATTTTTCTCGTATTGCTCGTTAACATATTCAGCTAAGATTTCAATGTTGTATTATTGAATTTGATATTTAAAAAATGACATTTGCACTTCCTAAAAAGAAAATTAGCCAACGATTGAACATTTTTCGAATATTTATATAGATGATTCATGAGTTTAAGGTATTATAAGTACAGTTTATGTCTTTGGCCTCAGCCTAGAAGCCCAATTTTCTGCATCATCGAACACTATCATTGACAAGAGGAGAAAATGTGTTCCATTTCGTCGTCTTTTTATAGCAATCTTCATGGCTATCTATTTCTGGGCCAGATAATAAAGCTCTAATGCCTTGGCTTTGCACACAGCATTCCAAAAGCGAAGCAAATATTTCCTTTAATTGTTACAGCGCGAGAAAGTGTATCCGAAATGGGGACATTTGAATTCATGGAGATCCCGTGAATCCATGAGTTATGAACGTAATTTCGATATTACTTTAATTTCTCGTTTTCTTCAAGATTGAAACGAAGCCAAGTAACCGATTTTTCTTAGATCAACTCAGCATTTTTCTCACCAACAAAATCAATAGCCCTGAAAATGAATGGAGCCTGAGCGGAAGATTAATGCTTTAATTCAAGGTTTGGTTCATCTCACAGCGCCATTTTCGCATACCAAAAATGGCCCACTTGAAGCACACATTCAATGTTTACATGTCATTCAAGCAAGTAAGACGTCATACTCATCGAAAGTTTGAGAATGGGTTGAAGACGTTTCGTCCCACAATTCCTCTGATCATTCGCTTTACCGAATATAACAGCTTCATTACGTACTTCAGCCATGCTGAGGGAACCAGTTACTAGATGATTCAATTAGCACTAGATAATTATGTCTTTTGATAGAAGTAGATAGTTATGTCTCGTACCGAAATACTTCATTTTACTTACTTCTATAATTCTCCATTACTGCTGCAGTTGCGAATTATTTATCAACTTTTTTTTCGTACTCTTTTAAGTGTGTCACAAAAAGGTGAAACTTATATGTATTTTATGCATTTATTGGACATCTTTCACATTTGAATTTAACAAAGCACTTTTTGTGCAAAATTTTCGACTTTAATTCGATTTTTTAATGAATTAATTCCATTTTGTTTCTTTCATAATTTTACTTTTAATAAGTATTTTTTTTCTTATGAGGTATACATTTTGGTATAATTATTAGTATTTGTTTAATACAATATTTTTTGTATTAATAGTAATAATTTTTATGGAATTGAAGATTCATTAAAAAAAAAAAAAAAATAGTATGAAAAAGTAAAGGTCACATATTACTAACTCTAGGGACATTTCAATATGCAAACTATACCAATTTCTAAATCCAATTGCACCAATTGCATTTCCTGAAAATCTTACAACAATCAATCACCAAATAGTTTTTTCTTCCAAAATATTCGGTCTTCAGCTTAAAACTATCCAAAAGTTTTGCATTTTTCTGGAAATGTTAAATTGTTTCAGTTTTTCTTCAAAACAAAAATAATGTTATGGAGAATTTCTGATAATTCTAAGTGAAATGTAAGAACCAAGAAAGATTTCTTTATTGGCTTTTCATTTTTTCCCTTTATACTCACGTTTATGCGATGTTTTTATTGGAATTTTTTTCCCAAAAAAAACCATACTATCTGACATTTCTTATTCGAGAGAGTCCCTTGTTCTCTTTTTTCCAGTATCTCAGAATCCTCATCATCCAGTTTTTTTTTATTTCTCATAATGCGTCACATTAATAAGTATCGCACAACAGATTAATTCTTCTTTTGCTTAAAAGGACTAATTTACAACCCGATATACAATTTTCTTCCAACAATTGTTAAAGATCGCAAGCCATTGCAAACCAATTCAAAAAATGCCTTAATTAATTTTTTGGAAATTGCCAACATAAAAATATATTTCCTTCATTTATCAAAATTCTGATCTAAATGGACTAGAATTATTACAAAGCTTATGAAATTTGATCGCAAAAATTTTTAAATTAAAATGTTCACACAGACATCATGTAAAGAAATAATGCCATCAATTGTCATGTATTAAATCTTCTTGAAAAATTACGAATTTTGGATGACAATAATTGAGATTTCGGTCGAAACCAAAATTTCTATTAAAATTTGCGAATTTTATTCATAAAAGATTTATTTAGATTATCTTTTTCAATTTCTCACATTTTTTCTTCATTTTGCGAAATGTTTGCATGAAGAAATCTCTAAGGAATTTCGGTCCATAAAATGTTTGAAAAAAATGAAAGATCCAAACAGAACAACAATACTGCTTATCAGTGAGCCATATTGGCTTACATTAGCGAACTAATAACGAATAATAGAGTTCAATGAAGCCTAGAAATTTTCTCAGCTTTTCTTAACAGTTTTCTGCACTTTTTTTCTGTCTTATAGCCCTTCATGAATTGCAATTCCTTTTTTCTTGTAGAATTTTGAAAAATTCTTATGTTTGCTTTTTCTTTTCTTCTTATCTTACAATTTTGATCAGTTAAAATTATCGATAGCTTAATCAAGGATTAGAGATATTGCCATTATCAATCTTTTTCGAAGGGTTGATGATTAACCCATTATTAAAGAAGGAATTTGTTACAGTGCTAATCGATATTTTTAGCCAGTTAACTTTTTGATTACTTAATTAATTTCAATTTATATTCTTCTCTAATTCTGGAATTTCTCATAGGCATTCGCAAAAATTCTCGAAAAAGAACTTTCCTTTGATGCTAATTTGTATAGCAAACTGGATGATAGAATTTATTTTGGATAAATATATCGGAATGTTCGTTCTAAGAATTTTCATTTCTTCCAGTTTATTCTTTTTTTTTTGTTTGTTGTATCTTATTAACATATATCAATGTCAACTTAAAATAAAAATAGGAACGTAAATTTAATTACCGTAATCCTATTAATTCTTGCAATTGAAATTTATTAATCCAAAGCGATTAAATAATTACTTGATCTTATTAACGTGCATAGCAACAGTTTAGAAGCTAAATGTTTGCTATTCTATCCTTTTTTGTGTCAATAATTATTTTTTATAAATTACTGAAGAAATGAATTTCAAATAAAGTTCGGCTTTTTATAATCGTGGCATTGATCAAGCAAGCTGAAATTGTCCCTTTAATGATTTCTGTGTAATTAGTAGGTTAAAATTGTATGATTACTTCAAGCTACCTATCAGCTGTTCATAAACTAATAATATTTGTTCTATTGTTTCGGCATGCTATCACGACATCTAACAGGTTCTACTCCGTAAGTTCTTTCTTTATACTTACTTTAATTAGTAAGGGCATTATAATACTTGAATACTTCATTAATTACTTCGATAATGCTACTATGATTATGAAGAAGAAAGTTTCTCAAATCCTAATCAGATAATACTTCTGATCCATCTATATTTGATCGCATCCAATCAATCTTTTGCAGGAAATCATGTTTTTGAGTGAGGGTTTAAAAATTCTTAATAGCTATTTTCATGATACTTGAGTTTTTGTTCAACAAATAGTGTGCATGAAGACCTTTCAAAGTATTCACTGTGATTGTTAAGTTAGTTGGAATTTGATTTGTTGTAAGCAGCATAGTATATGATAAGATTGGAATAATGATAACGGTCGTGTATGAAAGTCAATTATAGAATTTTAGAAATCGATATCGAAATCGTTCAGGAAGAATAAATATGATGAATTACATTATCAGTAAGTTTGACTCATTTATTTTGAGAAATGTAAATTGAATGCTAGAAATTTTGCGCATATTTTTTGTTAGTTCATTTTAATTCGAAACTGCATCGTCACACAATCCAAATATATGATTAAAGAGATTTTGTTCAAGAAATTCAATCGTTGCGAACAAGCAACGCCATTTGGAAATGAATGTTAGCCACCTGCTCGATCAGCTGATCGCAAGTCATGATCGCAGAATTAGGCCAAATTATGGTCGTTAGTTTTTTTATTTTATATCACAAGTACATATATGGGAGGTTTCACATTATCTTTTTAAAAATCTTGATGTGTATGTTTGAATAAAGACCGAATTTTTCAGGTAATTTTCTATTTTAAAAAAGCTAGGGAAACTAATATTTGATTTAATCGATTATACTTTCGCTAATTGAACAGGTTAATGAATAAGAAGGAGTTGAAATAGGTTTAATTATTGAAATGTGAGAAAATCCACTGAATTTCACATGGCGCCACTGACTCAATATTCGTGTAACTAACATAAATATGCTAAAAAAAAACTTTTATAGTTGAAATGTTGAAGAATCAGTCTGCGATTGATAATTTTAATCATTGCGTACTTCAAGAAGATTTCATGAATTTCCCGACAAATTTAGTATTTTCTTTGAGAAAATAAATTTTTTTGTACCTTGCATATTCTCTTAAATAGTCCATAATCATTGCTTTTATCACATGTATCAGAAAGAATTCTAAACTTATAAATGGTTGTTTTGAGGCGAACCAATCGAAGTAAATATTACCATGCATGTCACTACGATAAGTGCTATTTCGGAAGTCTCTATGGTACTATTTCTTTGACAATTTCATTAAAAAAATTTTTTAATTGTCCCACTTTGGGAATTCCCTTTCTTTCCCATATTTTATTTTTCTCGAATAATATTTCAATTGTATATAGGAATATGAAGTCATGTATCTATGGATACTGAAACACTGAATTTAACCGTAAATGGAAACTGAAAACAAAGAATTCTGACTGGTTTATTATAACTTGCATCAAAGTTGATAAGATTAAAAAAACTTGAGCATGTTGGAAGATTGATATCTTCAAATTCTTAAGAATGCCTTCCGTTTTCAAATCGAAGAATAATTCTGCGCTGTTTATACTATATTGCTTAATGATTCAAAAAAAAAACAAAAACAGAAACAGAAAAGTTGATATCTCTATTTAAACATTGGGAATCTATGGCAAGTACCAAGCGAATTTCATTTCCCAGGATGAGCTTAATTTCAGGATTATACTGTTGCTTTCTACTTACGTCAATTCTGGTGTGATAATCGTCTAGCCTTTGAAAGTGCTGAGGAGAGAGAATTAACGATCGGAATTGATCTAATAAAGAGTATTTGGGTTCCGGATACTTTTTTTCCTAATGAAAAGAAATCATTCTTCCATGAAGCTACAACGCACAACTCCTTTCTACGTATCGACAATCGTGGAAATGTATTCCGTAGCATTAGGCAAACTTTTTTTTTTTTTCAATATCTTTTCAAGTCATCATGTTAGCCTGAAATTTTGCCACTGATATCAACGATAGAATTCAAGGAAGAGAAAGAAACTGTGGCATAACGTGCAGAATGGAAATATCAAAATAATCATTTAAAAACAAGTAAACATTGCATATCAAGCAGAATATCAAATGTTGCTAGAAGTTGAACAAATGATTTATGATTTATGTCATAATTTTTTTTCTTTTTTTTTTTTTTTTTTTTTTTTTTTGGTTCTTTAATGATCCTTCAAAATTGTGGTACTGAAATTTATGAAAAGCTTGTTGGAGAAATTATCATTAGAGCAATTACACAATGAAATACAATATTTTTTGCTAGCTCAATCCAATCAGGCTTCGCTTGACTGATTCAGCGAGTCCGAAAGTTTTAAACATGCTCCTTATTTACATAGGAACACGGCCCTATTCGAATGCAACGTTGTCTCAAAATTTCAAATCAATCGGTGAAGAATTTGGTATGTTATGTGGCAAGTAACAACGAACATCTATTATTTATATGAAAATAGTGAAATGTAATAATGAAATGTAATATTTTCTGTTGCAGGCTTACAGTAACAGCTCATTGTCCAATGAATTTGCACAGTGTATGTTTAAATTTCATTTAAATAAAAATGAAAGAAGTGAAAAGAAGAAAGATATTAAATGATACAGAAATATGAGAAATGTTTGGAAACTGTTGAAAACTTCAATTTTCAAACATATTTTGCAAACAAATAAAACTTTTAGATTTCTAAAATTCTATTTTGCTTTCTTTTTTTTATTGCTCTCATAGTTAAAAATCAATACACCATTAGTTTCAGTTTCCACTGGATATTCAAGTTTGTGCTCTCGAAATTGAGGTACATTCTCTATTTCCATTATTTATTAGTACTTTCGACAAACAAAATATGATATGTTTCCGGTTCAAATCTTCATTTTACATTTTTTTATACATACATTACATAATCACAAAATTCTGTCCTTCTTATTTACTATAAGAAGAATAAGAATTTAATATGATCTGAAGTTTAAATTTTAAACTCTGAAATGAGTTTTAATTTTAATCCGAATTTCAATCTTTCATTTGATTTGAATGAAATTTTTAAATCTAACTTTTCAATTTACTTTTTTTTATTCCAATTTCAAAAATAGAAGTTTCAGCAAATTGGTTGGATTTCAAATTTAATAAAAACTCAACAAACTTAACGAAAAATTCTAACAATAAAAAGTTTCCGGTATTATATTTTTGTGAAAAGTCAAGAAATTGACGAGCCAAGAAATTTTTCTTTTAATGCAAGAATAACAAACGAATTATCCAATGAAAATGCTTCATTTTTGCTGATATCAAGCATTTGTAATCTTTTTTTAGTTCAGTGTCAAATATGATTTCACTTTTTCAAGTAATATAAAAAATAAATGTGAGACCATTTTTTTGTTTTAATAATTTTAACTATAACTAATGATAAATAATTAGAATGTCTTGATTTTTGTCAACTATCAATTTGACTGGAATTCTGTTAAAAGGCCTAATTCATGTCAGAATGATTAAAAGTCAACTATTCCCTGTCACTGGACAATAAAATCTTATGCTGAAATATTTTTTTGAATGCTTTTTTTTTTTTTTTTTAAAATATCATTAATCTTTCATCTTTTCTCATTCAATCAGAGTGACTTATATTTTCTTCAACTTTGTTTTGAGTGGAAACAGTCAGAACATCATCCATTTCATCCATGTGAGAGAGAGTAGAATTTATCATATCTGATATCAGCGGCATGATTTCTTTATGGTCAATTCAGCTTATATTTTTTTATCATGCCCAGAAATAACTTTCTTAAAAAAAAAAAAAAAATTTATTGGGTTGGATTTTCCAACAATTTCATCATAATAATATTTTAATAGAGTTTATTTAATCTGAAAATATTACTGCTAAGAAAATGTTATATCTCCAAAATTATAAGAAATTCAAATAGTGATGAGCAATTGAAATTTTAAATCTAAAGTTGAAATTTTATGCGGTTTTTAATTCAAATCAAGAATTGGTTGCCGCCGGATAACAATTTCTTAGTACTGGCAAGATTTGTATACTCATTTCTTGTTCTTATTTATTTTGATATGTTTATCACTAGAGCTATGGATATAACACCCGGGACATCATATATCATTGGCATTTGGGTGAAAATTCAGTGACGATCGATGAGAATGTTCATTTGGCTCATTTCACGATCGGCGATCACAGACATGTAGAACGAGTCATTTCGCTCAGCACAGGTTATTTCGAGATAATAATTCCAGTGACCGATCATCTCTATTTGAACTGATGATTCAAAAGTGAAAAGATTATTCTCATCAACTAATTTTGTTTACAAGCAAATCCTTCCTCATCAAACCAATGACTTTTAAACGCTGTAAACAAATTATTTAAGGATGAAGTAGATATCCTGGAGTGATAAACAGAGCGGAGTATTTTCCCGATTCTTGTCCATTAAGTATTTTTGCATTTTAGGAAATTATTCGCGACTTTCTACTTACTTCACATTTAAACGGAATATTGGCTTCTATTTGATACAAATATATTTTCCCTCTTCCTTAGTTGTTGTCATTTCTTGGATATCATTCTGGCTCAATCGTGACGCCACCCAAGCTCGAGTTGCTATAGGTAATATATCTTTCTTGTACCAAAAAAAAAAAAAAAAAAAAAGAAGAAAAAAAACATTTTGTTAATGAACAATTTATGAATATTTGAGAAGTAAAACTAATTCAACATTTTTCTAAATTAAGATTTAGTGCACACAAAAAACTTCATAAGAAGTTTATTTAAAAAATTAGCATTATTGATTTCGCTGAATAATTTCAAGAGATATCAGAAAACTCAATCTAACAATTTATATTTAATTATTGAAAATTAGTCAGTATTGCTATATATAATGTTACTTACTTTGTTGTTTCCAAGCAAATCCTTCGTGTTTTATTTGAAAAATATTTACAGGTGTCACAACAGTATTGACAATGACAACCTTGATGACCTCAACAAATGCTACATTACCAAAGGTATTTTATAATCATTTAAGGGAATGTTTAGAGCTAAGGTTATCATTTATTTTTAAATAACTACAAATTAAAGATTGAACTATTTCTCGATCAGAAGGATCTAGTAAAGTTACTGAATTGCTCTTCACTTAGTTATCTAACATTTATGGATTTTCAATGTTTGCGAACTTAAAAGATTGATCGAATCTAAGTTGAGCATATTTCTTAAGAACAAAATAAACAATCACTTCATTTCAGGTATCCTACATCAAAAGTCTTGATATTTTTCTTGGAACCTGTTATTTCATCGGTAAGTTATCAAGTAACGATATTTCCGGAAGCCTTAAAATATGAGCAATCTTCATTTTTCAGCTTATATATTTTTGACTGATTCAATTTCATGGCAATAAATTATGTTCAATCGTTCGCTTATTTTACATTTTCCTCAGTCATTGTATTTCCCCAAATCAATGGATGTTCAGAAAGCAATCGATAAATCTAATCTTCAGTATTATACCCTCGTAGAAATAATAATACAACTTTTATGTTTTTCTAGTTTTTGCATCATTGCTGGAATTTGCCACAATAGGATTTCTAACAGAACGATATCGAAGTTCTTTGACCAAAGATAAAGCGACTGCAACAACTTATTCTTGCCAATTAACTGAAAATTCACCAATCAAAAGAAGGAATCGAACAGTTAAATTCAGAAATCATACTTTCATTAATGAGGTTATTAGTAACTGATGGTAATTTTAAGATCGCAAGTGTCATATTTTGTAGTAAGCTAAGAAAAAGACGCTTTTTTCGAAATGAAATCTCAAATATTTCAAAATTGTTCTGTAATCTTGCATAATTTTTTTGTGATCTAACACTTTGTTTAAAAAATATTGAGAATTTCTTCGACTACATTTTTTTTTTTTGCAGCCTGAAAATGATTTCGAAGTACCACTGTTAGCAAGAATGTCAACGAATCAGTTCCACAAAAGGTCAACTGTGATCAGAGCATCTACCAATGAATATAGTTTGGACACTTGTATGAAGATACGGCCGTCACAGGTTCATAATTTGATGGATTAGCTTGAGTTAGAAAATGAAGGTAAACTCAGTTGCGGGAAAATAAGTGAGGAAAGGATAGAAAGGTCAAATTAGGTAATTAGATAATTAGAACAGAAATAGAATATATTTAATGGAGATGATAAGCTGAGACAGTTAACACTCGTGAAAATGATTCAGAAAACCATCATTTTTTCAATAATTCTCACTTCGGTAAAGAATTAGAATTCAAATTTCAGGTCGATCTTCTATCAAGAATTCTATTCCCAACATTTTTTATTGCTTTTCATATTGTTTATTGGAGCGTTTATTTATATTTTTGATATTGTATATTTCATCGATTTCAATATAATTCATCAAAATTGTTTAATAAAATGTCAGTAAGCGATTCTTTCTTACTTTATTAAACCAAAGATCAAGCAAAGATTATAGGACAAACAAATACAAAGACAATATACTCAATCTAGCATCACCATCAATAATAACAGCTCAGATCTAGGTCTTCTTTACTTATTTGCTACACATTACTTTGACCTTCTTTAAAAAAAAAAAAAATTCACAACCCACGTATCCCAATGACCTTTCTCCATCTCTCTATCAGTTTTTCTTTCTTTTGATGATAACATTTTTTATCAAAGAAAATAGAAATCACTCTATGACTATCACTGCTATCTACCGTATTCGTCTGCTTGACAAGTATGAATTTGCAAATGGAACTGAATAGATCATGACTGATACGGTATGATAAAATAGGTAATCTTTTGGCCTACTCGATCCTATTCGATCCGTTCTTGGAAAGTATTGTAACTATATTATTTAAGATAACACTGGTGATATGTTATCATAATATCTTCTCAGGTATGAAAACAGCTCAGGTAACACACACCTGTGAAGTGATACTATAGTATCGTTGATGATCTAATAGTAAGAAAATTTCTGTCAGAAATCAAAATTTTATTCATGATGAAAGCAAGCAGAAAAATTTTAAATTCAAAATTTACTATTGGGCATAAGTGTGGTATTAATTTGCTTACACTTAATTTACATTTACTTGACTAACCTATGCATTACCCATTATAATGACCTAATTTATTCACTACATTTATCCAGCTGCTTGTATATCAACATTTCTTACCCATATAAATGCATTTAATTAAACATATGCTTGTTCTATCATTTGCTAAAAATTGGATTAGAATTATTTGTTACTTCTAATCTACGTATCCTTTAGACTTGAAAAGTTACTGAATGTAATTTCAGACTCTGTTGAAATCCAGAATTGAGATACGCTTAGTGTAAACTTATGTTGTAATTTAAAAAAGCATTAAATTAAAATTAACTTAAAGTACAATTTACCAATAGAATCATTCTTAACAGTCATTTTTACTTTATAATAAGATATGAGAATTTTCGCGAAGCTCATGCGATATAACATTTCAGAAGTTTAAGAATCAGCTCTTCATTTTTACCAAAATTGTAGTTTTCAGGAATAAAAAAAAAGAATATTCGGGGTGAAAAAGTAAAGAATTGCATGTAACTGTGATTGCATTATTCAGTTTCGTTTCTTAGATACTTAATAATTGTTTAAGTATTTTTTAGCAATTGATCTCGGGAAATTTTTCTGAATTTTTAAGTAAAGAAGCTGAAGTTTCAACTAAATTAAGTAAATTTAAGAAAAAAATATTCTTTTTTTTTTTGGAAAGAGTAGATTAATACAATGGCATAGAGTTTGGATTTGTCGTTGTGTGCAGTAAGTTCGGAAACATTGCAAAAACTTTTAAAAAATCACCGTAAATATTTTAGGTCTGAATTTCGAGCGTCTTTTCATAGTTTTGCTTTTTTTTTTTCTCTACAATTTCTCGAATGTGTAACAGATAAAAAGTTTATTTTTTCTTTTTCACTAGCTTTTGTTGACCATATAACATTTGTCAAGAAAAATATTGCTCCATCTTCTAATTATCAAATTTTTTCTATTTTTTAAAAGAATGATTATCCTTTTTAAAAATTCTTGTTTACTTATCACAATAGATTTTATGATTGAAAATATATCAGGAAGTTTCTCTAATTTCAAATATTGACTATTCAATTATCTATATAAACAAAAATTAAATGCTCCTTGTTTGTCTTTACAAGAAATTGCAATTTTCCCACCGATTGCTTTCAAATTTTGATGCAACCTTGCATTCGACTTGGCGCATGGCGTATTCGAACACACACTGTATCAAATTTTAAAACAATAATTAAGAACTTTCGGAGATTTTAGATTTTAAACAAACGAACGTTGACATTTTTATTTATATAGACTAGTTGGAGCCGGTCAAGCGAAACGTGGCCAACTAGTAACACGTGGATCCAGCTAGTATCAATCACAAAAGTGATATCATGATAATTACAATGGTGTCATTCGGCTTTGATAATGGTATCATTGACATTGATAATAATAGTATCATTAATAATGGTAATGATAATATATTGTTCGGTTGTTGACAGTTCGTTGATGATATTATTTAATTATTGGAAACAAGTCAGGTATATTATTCTTTGTCAATGAGATTACTATTTTTTTGTATTCAATGTTCATTCAGTCACATATACTTGAAGAGTGATAATACTTAGTAAGTAATTAATTAACATTAATAATCTACTTATGAAAGATTAATGGTTTGTTGATTGATATCATAGCTTTTTCCAATAAGTCTATGTACAATCTTTTCCAGTATACGAAATTTGCTGCAAGATGAACATCACATATAAAATTTCTAATTTCTTGAAGTTTGTCAAAGCAGGCATAAAGCAGTTACTGACAAAAATATCCATTCATTAATACAGTCTTACTAAGATCAAATTTTAAACAAATTTCATACTCAATTGAAATTTAATTCTGTGTTTGATATTATAAGGTCAAATATCGTTATCATTAAATCAGAATACAATCATCGGGCTTACAAATAATCTTTAGCCGGGAATAATCACAGGATTATTGCTTTTTTCTTCATTGCGGTAGATAAATCATTCACTAAGAATTTGTCCAACTGACAAAGTGAAATTTATATAAATAAAGCAATTCATATGCATTGGTAGAGTACAAAGATCATTTAAATATGAAATAATCACTTATAATTAATATGTTCATATCTGTTTATTACTGCATATTTTCAGTTTGTCTACGTATACAACTTCTTCTCACTGATATTATAAACTTTAAAAAAAATCGACTAAAATATCAATATTTAAGATGTAGACTTGAATTATTCAGGCATAATTAAATCTGACGGATTACTTCATGTTAAGGGTTATTGATTAAATGCTTCATGATTTCTACTTTCTTTTGTCGGTTCACAAGATGTTACTGATAGTTTCTAATTCTGCGCTTCACAATAAAAGAGTTCGTAAATCAACTATCTTACGATACATCTCGTCCTCTCCCGCTGACCAGTGAACAGTGATAAAACCCGATTTATTGATAAGTCTCACAGAAATGAAAGTGAATCATTCCTGTAGTGAATAGACCTTCCAGTCTCTTTCGTTTCTCGATGTTCTTTTTCTTGTTTTGTTTATTTGTTTTGAGGTTCTTTAAAATTATTTTTTTCTTTTGGAAACATCACGTTTGTTGCATTTATTCATTTTGTCTGTGCTACGAAAATTTGCATTCAGTTGGAATTTAAATTTAAATTTAGGTTTCGGAGAAATGTCACAACAGCAACAGTGTAGCGTATCTCATCAACATCTTTACAAAAAGAAAAATGTGGATTGGAAAAATGATTTGCGACAGGTTTGAAAATAGTATTCATGTGCTTAATTAATAAGTTATATGTGACTTTGTGCTTTTCATATCCCGCCCTTTTTTGCAACACTTTTGTGACACAAAAATGATCACCTTTGATTGTTCGGAACTTAATTAAACTTAGCCATAGAATGGAAACAGGTATAGCCTGAGGAAATTATCCATTTGTAAATTTTTGTTTGTTGTCTTAATGTCACTGATTATCATCTATATTTGTACTCGTTAGTTGTTCAAATTGTTGTTTGCTATAATTTTACATGCACTCAAAATTTTCAGAAATTTATGCTACGATTGCGAGATGATCGTCAGAGAGCTTTTAACCATGCACGTGGTAGATTTGGACATGTGAGAACTGATTTGCTTCTTAAAAGCATAATATGGCATGAAATTAATGCTCTGAAGTTATCAGATCATGTCACAAATGATGAATTGAATGAAGCTATTCAAGAATTCGAACGATTTCAAGACGAAATTGCTCAACAAGGTTTTTCCATCATCTTATCATTTAGATCTTTTCATAGGTCAACAGTAAAAGAATGTCGAAAGTTTTACTATATTACTCTTTCTTTCGGAAATGTTGCTTTTGTTTATGAAGGTACACTTATTGTTTGTCGAATTTCCGAAAAATTTCAGTAGCAGTTTTTAGAAATAGAAAGCATGATTACTTATGAGCGGGAACGATTGGAAGATTTGGCAAATGCAGACAATTCGGTCTTGTGTCCAAGATGCCAGGTATGTTCGATATTTTCAATAAACATTTCATTTTCTACTATTTTTTTAATCTTTGTTTTAATTTTATAGCCGGAAAAGCATGTGCACTGGAACATTTAGAGGATTCTCAAGTTTTTTTCGGATTACTCTTTTTTCTTGTTTGTATTATTTTTGCAATTAGTTCGATTCGAATTGAAATAGGCCCTTATGAGAATCCTCCTTTCGGAAATTCCGAAGTGAATATTATATCATGTTGAATTGTGCAATGAAAATGTTCAGGAATGAAATTGAATCTCTCCTCACCCATCGGTAATAAAAATTCTCATTCACTGTACGGAGGTATGATTTTATTTAAACTTTAGTCTCGATTTAAAAAAAAAATTCTACTTATATTTCAGTTTGCGAATCTGAATTTTCCTGATGAATACACATTGAATTGTGAACGTTGTAAGCTACAAGCGCGTTTGACACAACCATTACCATCTCCTCTCGAACTAATGATTTATTTTACGAAAATTTTCACTTCCCATGCTGATCGAGAATGTTCAGAAACTCCTACTCTAATAGTTCAAGATATTGATAAATTATTTCTTCGTTGTAATCGGTGTGCATTTGATTTTAAAATATTTTAAATCAAGGTATTTGTTCTGTTCAAAAGTTCCATGTATATGATTTCTGTATCCAAAGACCTTTTTGAAAATGGGAAAATTCATTCAAAATTTTCAGCTCGGATTCATCTGTACATTTTTACTTATCATCTCTTTCTTCTAATTTCGCTGTTATCGTAATTGTTGGCATGTTGTTGTTACTGTCATCATTCCATTTTTTTTTTTTTTTTTTAATACAAATGCACCCATTAAATCTATCTACAAAAAAGAAATGGAATTTAGCAATATTTTGTATTTACAGCTTGATTGTCATTTTTTTTGTATTAAACAATACACCGGTAAATGTTAATTTTTTTTTACCATGTTAATTAATTTGCGGTTCTAAAAATATAGTTTTAAAGTATGGAAATAAAATTTTTAGTCAAGATACACAAATGGATTATATTTTTCCCAATCCTCCAAGTGACAGAATTATAAATTATTAATTGTGTATTTAAAATCCCTTTCAAGATTGTAAGTTTTGAATTTGTTGTTTAGGTATAATATCCGATGATAAATTGAAATATGCATGTGTGAGAAAATTCTATGCATATGCCTTATCGATTGTTGCAACTGATGTGATAGCATCAACGGCTGTACAGAGGGCATCGCATCAAATAATGTCTCACTTAGCAAATAATTAACAGAAAAAAACTAAGATCGGCTAATTACCGATTTATATTACATATAATAAATTGGGGATAGAAGGGGTTTATTGCTTTCAAGAAACAGTTGCCAAGTTGGATTGAGCTCACGTGGAACGAGTAAGGGATGTGTGTCATCATTTAGTCGTGTAACATCAAAGGAACCGAAGTTGCTACCGAAGGGATGATTGTTCGAGGGTGCGAAATATCCTTTCGCATATATCATATGCTTTCAACAATTTGTTCATCGATATTTCATTGATTGAAGCAGATCAATGAGGTAAATAGCCTTATAAATAATACCTATCAAAGCAACATTAAAAATTCCAACTTTTATCACTATAATAGTAATGACAATACTTTATGTTTTATCATTCAATTCAAATCATTTCAAATACATTGTAAAGTTAAAATTGCTATTAAAATAATAATTGATTTCACAACAATTAAAATATAAAATTCAGTTTTTTGTAATTGAATGATCATTTAATTACGTTAAGTTACGTATTATCATTATATAGTACCTCTCATCATATATATATGGTACCTCTGTCCGTAAGGGGACCTATAAAGATTTGGAAAGATTTGGATGAAATAATGGAGTACAGTTGATCTGGTCTGGTCGACAGATAGTAGAGGGATTAGAAGTAATTCCATCAGCTGACATGTTACACAAAATTTGTAATGTCTTCACATTTTGATATATTGTTCAAAACATACCTTTTCTGATTTTTTCTTAAAAATTTGAAGTAACAGTTAAAAAATTAAATTTTATTTAAAATATTTAGCAGTGGACCTTTGCCATTACTAATAAATGTGAACATACAATGCTTGAAATAAATTATTCAGTTTAAAATCTTCCGTAATTCGATAATTCTTAAATTTATTCATAAATTTTATTAGAAATAATAAAATTGCGAAAGTTGGAGAGGAAACTAATTCATCAGTGATATTACGTTACATCAGTTAATTATCTCAGAAAATGTCACTTGTTGAAACAGTTGTTGCTCAATCTGTAATAAGAAATGTCGCTCGGGACTAACAATCTTAAGAATATAATTTCAAATTCAAAAATCATTGCCTTTTTTTGAAATTTTTGAAATTCAACAGCATGCGAATCAGTAGGAAACATGGATGATTGTTTACTAATGATGAGATTAGATAGTGGTGAGAATTTCAAGTGTTAGATCTGTTGTTATTCGATTTGTTAGATGAATTTATATTGTTTATGGAGAAGTTTTAGTCGACCTCTCCCCTTTTTCGCTTTTGGGGACGGAGGTCATATGGATGTGTGAAGAGGGAAGGATCAAAGCTTCAATTTTTGTTTATGCCAACTTTGACTTATTACTGCTACCTAATTGATTTCTGGGTAGAAGACACTGAGGAAGGAGAAATTTTAGGAAAGCCAGATGTGTCAAACAATGAGCAAAACAAGTGAAACTTTTTTTTGATTTTTAAATTTCGATTAAAAATAGCATAACTTTGGGAAATCGATTGCATAATTTTGGAGAATATTTCGAATATTGAAATGAGATGTCACAAAATTAGAAGTATTACCTTTAATATCTATCGATTGTACTATTAATGAAATGAATGTTTCAAGAACAAGAGAAGGACAAAACTTCCTAATAACAAGAGAAGGACAAAAATTCCTAGTAAAAATTCCTAATAATTTTTTTTTTTTTTGAAACGATTAAGCAAATTTATATTTATTAAAAATAACAACTATTACTGCCAAATTTATATTTATTAAAAATAAAAATTATTATTGCCAAATTTAGATTTATTAAAATTATTAAATTTTTGCAACAATTTACATTAATACTGAAATAATATTTTGTATGTTGAATTTCTCATAGATTTATTCTACGTTGTAATCAGAAAATTTGAATTACAATCACTAGAAAATTTAAACAAATAACTTTAAATTTGTTATTTTCTAGTGCATTTCTAATTTGTGTAAAAATTTTTAATTTGAAATCGAAACATAAATTTCTTGTTGCAAGTCTAGTCCGATAATTCACTGATATTTGATATTTCTAAAACTGATAATGATAAGAGATAGACAACTTTGCTACTCTACAAATTATATTTCGTGCTGTAAATTTTTAGATATGACAAGGATAAAGTGACGAGAAATAGTATGAAAATTGATGATAGGATAAGATGGGTATCATCCTACAATGATTTTCATCAAATACAACCAACCCCCCCTCCCTCGAATTCCTCCAAGTTACTTCACATCACCGATCCTAAAGTCCAACCCATTCATCAATCGCAGTATATTGAAGTTAGAGACTACTTGAGAATTGTCAGCGAGCCATCAATCCCTCTTCCGGTACCTCTTTTGATACCATGACACCATCACTGCCAGATACCTTCTCAACCAGCGGTATCAATGGTATCGCCAATGGTACCAACAGCAATGTTGCTATGATTGACATCTTTCATAAACATCAAAAATGGTTAATTAGTAAAAAGCAATACATTATACATGTGATGCTAATTATTGCTTTATTACTCATTTTTTTCGGCATATTTATGGTTTTTACACGTCAAAGCAAAAATATACCTGTAAGGTTGTCGAAACTTCAAAATGCTGGAAATCGAAGTAATGAGGTACAAGTTGGACGGAATGAATCATTATCATCTGATGAGGTAAGCTTTGACACCTGTCGTGAGCAGTCTTTTTTTTTTTTCAATTTTTTCAGTAGCAAAAATTTTTTGTAACATTTTAATTCTCAAAAAATTTTGTAATTCGCAACTTTTAATTTGTTAAAATTTTCAATTCTTTTTTATTTGTTTTTATTAGATGTTAGAAAGTGAAAAAAGTAAATTAAACTTTTTCCTGCAGAATTCTGGCTTTCCATCCATGTCAACTACTACTTCGAATAGCCAAAGTTTTGATGTGTCACAATGTGTCACACCTAACGAAACCAAGAAATGCCTTCAAATTCAGCGCAAAAATTTTCAAACGTATGCAAATCTCGAAATTTGGCAATTTTTTCCTTTACTAATTAATCTAATTCAATTTCCACGTCTTCAATCATGCTCTCATTTCTTTGATCTAAACATTTCCCATTGTCTGATTCTTATGAATGCTTGCATTCAATTCAAATTTCGATCTTTATTCTTTTTTAAAAAATTGACAGCTTCAAGGGATGAAAGGAAGGGTGTCATCAAATTTTTAGGAAAGCAACTTGTTGCATATTTATTAATTAAAGCTATCATCTAATTAATTATCTATAAATCCTTGCAATAAGAGGATAACTCACATTCTCTGCTGAAATAACTTGCAGCGTCCACATGAAAATGTTGAAAGAGCAATGTGTCAGAAAATTAATTAATCAAATGGAAAAGATTTCAAGAAACATTGCAAATAAATTATTAGACATGCTCTCTGAAATAATTTATGCTTGTGCAATCAAAGGACAAATGAGTTTAGCCAAGCAAATGTTTCCAATTTTTAAAATATCGGTCTTTTTGAAGTATCAGAGATTTGCAACACTGCGAGATCTATCATTTTCGTTTGTTTTTCATATTTGCTCAAATGGATTAAGTGTTTAGTTAGCATCAGGAACTTAATTGAAGCACATTCATAATTTCAGTGAAATACAAAGATTTTTATCGAAAAATTAATTTTTTAAAACCAAGATAATAAAAAAAGTGTTGAGTAAATTCATGAAAATAAAACTTTGAAGGATTAAAACCAAACGGACGAATAATTTTTGCCCTCCATTGTATTTTTTGATTTATTCTGCAAAATTCACCAAAACTTTCTTGCAGTGATGGAATGATACCTTCAGAAGATTTTGTAGCCCATTTCGGACATTTCATGGGATGGCATCCGAAGCATTACGAACTTAATCTAACCATTAATCGAGATGCACGAACATCTTTTACAGGGAATGTTAATATTCATGTAAGTTCTACTCTTAAGGCTCAATCATTACATTAAAAAAAATCTAAAATGAAAATAATTGAAAATTTGAAAACTGAAATGAATGTGAGTATTCAAAATTACTATTTTTTTTTTACCTGGAAAGTGATTTACTTGATAACTTAAAATGAAAGAAAAGGAATTTGAAATTTTTTTCTATTTGATTGGGTGATCATTTGGATTGATAGTAGCACAAACTTACTTAATCTATATTTATATCGAATAGTGAAACTTGATTAATCTTTATTATATAACATAACTCGTTCAGATGGCCCAGTGAAGTATTAATATGAGGGAAAAAGTGAACTAAAATTCACTGAACTTTATCAATATTGAATAATTTTTTCTTCAGAAATTTTGCAGATTAAAGCTGTTGAAACAACTTCATCAATATCATTGCATGCTGGCCGATCCATCTCTGATATTACTTTGTCGCAAATAAGAGCGCATAATTGCCGTACAGGTGGTTACTTGGGAATACGTTTATTTGAAAAAGATTTCTTTTTAATAAAATCAAATTTCGAAAGTTTGTTTATGAAATTTTAAAAATTCAGGAGAAATTTATTGCGTTACATCGATAGTTTATCATCAAAAAGATGAAGTTTTATCAGTGGAATTCTCCGAACCTATTGGTGTTGGACACACTGTTGCTCTTCAAATTAAAAATTTCTCAAGTTCACAAGCTTCTGCTGGCCTAATCGTTAAAAGTCCGCAAAAATGGGAACCTAAACGGTGAAATTACTGCTTTTAAGTAAATACAGCATGTAAATCTTATAAAATTTTTAAAAACTTTTAAAAATTTTGTCCGAATAGTCGAAAAGAAATTTGATAATTTTACAAATTTGTGAAATTCTATTAGAATTTTGAGAAACAGGTGAAAATTTTTGAAGGCCATGGACAGTAACCACATTTTTCCAACTTCGTAATGCCCGTTCAGTTTTTCCGTGTTTTGATTTACCGAGCCTGAAAGCAACGATGAAAATGTGTATCAATCATCAAGCTGGTAGTGAAGCACGGTATTTGCTTTCATTCTGAGTAAAAAGTTAAATTTTTATTGGAATTCTGATTACCTGTAAATCTATCCAGTACTCCTCTCTGTAGGTTTTCTTTTTGTGCTTGAATTTTCCAAAATAATTATTTTCTAGATCAAATACGAAAATATTTTCAATTTCCAATATTGATGGTCGAATCGAAACATGCTTTGAACGTACACCAACAATGAGTAGTTATCTGTATGCTTTCACTGTATTCGACCGAATGAGTTCAATGAAAGAAGCAGCAAAACCCAACGAATATTTACCTGAAATTGAAGTACTGTATTCGGAAGAGGATAACTTGATCAAACCTGACTGGATCAATACTGAAGCAATACATGTATGCAAATTTTTTGCAACAAATATGAGATTTTAGAAATTTAAATTTCTTTCAAAAGTCAAGAATCCTTTTGTCAGTTTAGTTTTAAAATCGTTGGAGAGATTCGCTTGATAAAAGAACCTTACTTTTTGGTATATATTTTTTTTTTGCCCCGTTTCAGGCTTTAAAGATGATGGCAAATATTAGCGGTTTTCAATATCCTTTGAAGAAACTCAACTTGATGGCATCATTTTTACCCGTTTATGGCCTTGAAAATTTGGGCCTTATCATATTGGATGAACGATTTGTAGCCTATCCCAAATATCGCTTGGCTCATACCATTCTTGCACATGAAGTTGCCCAGCAGTGGATTGGCAATATTGTTACAATTAAAAATTGGAAAGAAATGTGCTTGCAGGTTAATTTATTTTTTTCATTTAATTTTTTTCTCTTGCTTTCTTTTCTGGCTGGAATTCTGGCAAAAAATATGAGAATGAAATTTATAATCAGAAATAAAAATTTGAAATCTAAAATTTTTTGTAATTAGAAATTTGAAATCCCAACTCGTTCTGGTATGCGTGAGCAGAAAATGTGAGATGAAGTTAGAATATGACGGAATATATTCGCAGAAATTTGAAGTTGACTAAGTTGACTAAGCTTGTTGGTTGACTAAGATTATAGAACTTGAATTTCGAGATTTTTATCAATGAAAAGATAAAACAAAATGATCTGATAATTGATATTGTAATATCATGGGCTTGTCTTCGGGATAGAGCGTTTGTGCAATTATCAACAAAGCAAACATTTGGTGGATTATTTATTCACTTAATTAAGTGAATAAATAATAAAGTGAATAAATAAAAAAAAATATGATATTTACTTATTTGTTTATTACTGCTTTTTCCGTCTCCAACAAATCAAATTTTCAAAATAAGAACTTAACTTTCCCTCGCTTGTTAATAAAAATATCACAAATTTTTATTTAGATCAATTTTTAATCCGAGATCAGTCAGTTTAAATCTTAAATATCTTCTTTCCTTTTCTGTCATTCATTTGCAAGAAAAGAAATCAATCATAACGATTCTTTTATTTTTTCGGATCAAACTTTCCTTAATTATATGCATAATAGGATGTTATGTTGTCATGCAAAAACTCAAGTTTAACTCAAGCATTCCTTCATACTTATTTGACAAATTTGTCAACAAATAAGACTAACTTTACCGAACATTCAATGCCGTAATTATATCAGCTTATCAGCTAATCACTAGATTAGACAGATGGACGAGTGCCATTGAGGGATATTCATTTATCAATCATAGAAAAAGTGATGGTGACAAGAAGTAAACTGATTTTTGTTTGAAGACATTATAAGATATTCATAAAAATAGAGATGCTCAATGGTACTAGAAGAGTCATTTGTTTGGAGAATTGCTTTTAGAAAATGCCGAACTGATAGAAACAACTGTTTGGAGTTGATAAATTACTATACTATAAGAGAAATACCTATCTGATTGGAAATTGTATCAAAAGGTCATAGGAGTAAAGAAAAAAAAAGGTCACTAGGAAATTATTTATTGAATTTTTCTTAGATGTTATTGGTTCCTTATAGAATTTCTGGTGAATCCTAAAATTTTATCCAACATTTTTAGATAATATTAAGATAAATTCAGTAAGCCTAAATAAATTTGTAAAGCTAGAAAATGTAATAGAAGTTATCATTGACAAATTATGAAGCCTTTATCGATGCACATTTTTAAATATACTAAAATATGTTGATTAGTCTAACTGTAAATATATGGCATTTTTTTTTTATTTTGAACTTTCACACAGTATTTTTGAATACCTCCAGATGTGAAGGAAAATTAGAATTACTTCACTTTAAACAAGAAGATTGTGAATTTATTTAAATTCTTCAAAAAAATTAAATTTCACAGTGTTTAACAAAAAGAAAATTGTTGAACAAGATTTGGTTCTTTTGGATAGTTTAAAAAATAAGTGTTAAATTTGCGGTGCAATTAATCCATCAATGAATAGATTTAACAAAAAGAGCTAATGAGAAAGTAGATAGAAATTGGATAAGTAAAATAAGTCATCGCCCGATTTCATTTTATAGTTATGTTGAAACTTTTATTTGAAAATTTGATACAGAGAAATACAAATAGGAAGTAAATTTCTGAAAATTTCAAACAAAATGAAATTGCAAAATTGAAAACGGAAATTCGCTTACTCATTATTGGTAGAGAATTTTCTTAAATATTAAAAATTAATTACTGCAAAAAATTTCTGGAGAAAATTTTATTTCTCTAACAATTTCAATTAAATTTTGCAACTAGCATGATTAATTCAAACTTGAAAGTTTTTTGTTGTAAATTTTATAGCTCTGGAAAATAAGAGAAGGAAAAGATCTTCAGAAAGTTCTAAGAAAAAATGCTAATATCCCAAATATCATATTACCGATTACTGTCGTGATGATTCGCTACTGTGCCAACACCTGTGTTTGACCTTTCACCCTGATGCTTTCCAAGTCCAGAAACCAGATGCACAACAGGGGTAGTAGAGCGACAGTCGCAGCTTACTGGAATAAGTTCATAGGGAAGAAGTGCATTGTTTCATTTTTTTTTTTGTTTCACAAGAATAGTAATGAATAACAAACAAATAAATAAGTAAACAAATTATGTAATGAAATTCAAGTTCAAATTCAGATGCAAAAAACAAAATTGTCATGAGTATGAGTAAATGAAACTATCATGACTATGAGAAAGCGAGTGTATAAGATAATTTCTTGCTTCCTCAGGATTTTAATTTCAGTTTAGAATTTAAAAGTAGAAAAAATCCATTATCATTTTTGATTTCTAAATTCTATACTTAATTCAAAATTTTTTCATTAAATATAGTATAATTTTCCTTCACTTCTTGTGATGACGATATATCTGATAGATGGAGCGGAATTTTTAAAACAAATTAAATCAAAGTACGAATTCTAAAATTTATTTCAGGAAGGATTAAGTACTTATTTGGAATGGATAATCACAAAATCGTTAGATAATTCGACGGAAGTAGACGAACTAATTGGTGAAAAGCGTCGTGAAGGTATTATGAAAGATAGCATAAGTTCCACAATAATCGTTTCCGAATTTCGATCACCTGAAGATGTATGCATTAATTTATTTATTTCTATTTGTTTATTTGTAGTTGTTAGATTTAGCTCATCTTTATTTGATGAGCACTTCCTCTTATTTGTCCAGCAATTATTTGTTTACTTACGACATAATTTTTCTTTAATTTAATTCTTCTAACTTGTTTGCTATTTATTCTTACACTCGACATTTTTTTTTTTTTTTTTTTGAAGGAATTTTCGCGAGAATATTTGGTATGAAATTTAAAAACTTTGCAGGTTTCACGATGTTTTGATAAGTCAGCAACATTCTTCGCTATGCTTGAACTTGGATTTGGACAAGGGACAGTGGTAAAAATGGTCAAGTAAGTGGCCACTCAAATCGCATCATCGAAAAAAAGAAAAATATTAAGAAGACATAGGAAAGAGAAATATTGTTAAAAAGTAGTAGAACAGTAATATAAATCAATAAAAATCTTAAATAATTAATTAAAAGTTAACTTTACAGAAGTGACTGGCTCTTTTAAATTTTCAAAATTCGAAGACTCAAATATCATTTGAAATGTTTTGAATTATTTTTAAAATTTCCGACTAATCTCGGACAACTACTACAGATTACTTATGCAGCGTTATTCCTACACCAATGCTGGAATAAAGGAATGGCGTCGTGTTATCGAGGAAGTTGCTAATAACTTTCTGGCCGGTTGGTCTTCATTTATTTCACTGCTTATTAGTTTATCCGAGATTTTATTGATTTATTAACTTTGAACTCGAATTTAGGTGAATTCTTCGAGAAATATTTCACACAACCTGGTTTACCACTTGTTCATGTCTCTACTACTACTGAGGGATTAAAATTGAGGCAAAGTGTAACGGCCAAGAAACGAGTAATAAATGTAAGTTACACAAAAATTCTCGGTATTGTAATTGATCCAAAACTCATACTTCCTATCTTTTTTCCTGAATCTTGCTTGTAATACGAAGTAAAATTATGATTTTAAGAGTTTTAAAATTATTTTAGGCTCGAGAACTGTTTAAATTTGTAAGATTTCATAAATTTCACTTAAATATAACTCAAAAAATGGAAATATTGAAATTTCCAAAAATGAAACACTCAATTTATTATCGAATTGTAAAATTCTTAACAATTATAGGTGCCTCCAGCCATTGTACCACTAGATATAGCTATCACTGATATAGCTGATCGAAAAGTGATTATTTTAAGCAATGAAACACAGATAATATCACTGAAACACAATGGACTGATAGTACTGGATCCTGATAGACGTACTCATACTATAATCATTTATGAAGTAAGTTCGAATTTACGCTTAAATTTTGAAAAATGTTAGAATTAAAAGATAATCATCAATCTTAGAATTTACTATCTCGCGAAGAATTTACCTAATGTTAAGCAATATTCAGAGAAGAAATAATTTTCTTAGAAGTTGTGAAAAAGGCTTCCTTACTGTATTTGGCTGTTTAATGTATCTGGCTGCTTCAAAATCTGACCCTAAAATAGTTATACAATTCACCAAAACATTTTTTATTCACAAAATTAATCTTTAATTAGAAGAAATCAATATTCCACGTTTTCCACTTGATTGAACAATTATATCCAAATTTAGAAATTTTCTTATTACAGCCAGAGATTTATCTACGTTTCGTGCAATGTATCGAAATACCTTCATGTTCAGCATTCCTAAAATCCGAAACGATGAAACATATTTCGGACGATTTTTGTTGGGCCTTTTTGAGTAATCATTTCACGATACCAGAAAATATGTCCCATCAAGCTCGAATTTGGACGCAATTTATGCAAATTTTGTCAAGAACTAATTATGTGAGTGGACCTTGCGCATGTTGTATGAATAAGAATTTGGAAAAATCCGGAGCAGTAAGATGTAACTGGCATTGGAATGATGTATGTGAGGAGCTTAGCTTACTCAAACAAATTCGACATTTCTCGTAATGGCAACATTTTGCAGCCAAATGTTCCTTAGTAATTAAATTTAATTTGTTTTTTAAGATATTTAAAACTAAAATTTAAACTGGATACTTATCGTCTCTAGTGGAAATCAGAGAATATAAATTTAAAAATTCCCTTCTTCGTATCAAGTATGCCTCTTAGCGATGTTACGTCCATATATATGGTCAATCTGAAAATAGTCATAATCATCAAATTATTTCTTCCAATGCATGTCCTACTTTGGTGAATTTCTCGCAGAAATAATTACCTTTAAACCTGACACAATTCAATCATTCATTACATTTCCGTGTTATAAAGAGAATATTCAGATGGGATTTCGTGGCAGTCAATGTATACTATTTTAGAAATTCGGTAGAATGAAGGCATTCCGTTTTTGACATGCTTTTTGAAAGGGAAATGTTTGTCCACGCAGTCTCTTATGAATGCTTTTATTTGTATAGTGATCTCAACTGAATTAACATAAAAATGCACATTTCATTGTCCATTTTTATTGTCATTTTACAATCTTTTTTATACTTACTTACTTTGTCATAATGAATTATTGCGAATCAATCTTCAATATCTCTTGATTTCTATGCTCGGCTCAACAGTTCTATTACTGCCAAAGAATTACACAGTAACAATTTCAGTGAACATCCCAATCTAACAAATTCTATTATCTTAATTCATTTACTTCAAAAAAAAAAAAAAAAAAAAAAAAAAAAAAAAAAAAAAAAAAAAAAAAAAAAAAAAAAAAAAAAAAAAAAAAAAAAAAAAAAAAAAAAAAAGAAGAGAAAAAAGAATGAACGAGAAATGAATGGATCGTATTTCAAAAAGGTCGTCCCGGAATCACATTTCAAAAAGTTATTCTAAAATTTTGAAAACGGAGATTTTTCAAGATTCTTATATTCTGTGCAAAATTTGCATACATGCAATAACTTAATTATGTAAAAATAATGAGGATTTATGATAACCGTGCTTCACATGCAAACAATTTTAATTAGTATGAATCCTATATCGATATTGATTTATATAAACAATTTACAATGTCGTTGGTAAAATAAATCTCGAAAAAAACTGAAACAAAAGAGGTTTTCAAAAAGAAGGAAATAAGAAATCTTTTTAAGAAAACATTCAAAAGTACAAGGTAAAACAAACAGCATCATAAATCAGAACTCCTTCAGAAGAGTTCACAAGAACAATAATACAAATTACTTAACAAGCATAGAATAATATAAATTACTTAATAAGCCTAGAATAAGACACTTAATTAGTTCGAGCTTAGTAAATATCAGGAATATCATGATAATTGCCCTCAGTGTATCTCCTAAAGGTGGCGCATCTGTGCGGAATATAGACACACTGATTTCTCGAATGAGGCTCATGATATAACATTTGATCATTTAAAAATCCTCATTTAGTAAATCAATTTTTCAACTACTGAGGAAACCAAAGTTTTAAATTCTATAAGTGAGAGATAGTTGAAAGATGTTTGGGTATTTGTAAAATTCTTACAACTCACGAAAAAATTCTAATATATTCAACAAATCTTAATAAATGGACAGGAATTAATGATTTTAGCTAATAAATTAAACAAATTGATTTCTTCTATTTAAAATTCAAGATAAGAAATTATCACTAAGAAAACACCCTAGACCAATCTTGAAATATGCAACAACTTAATCATTAAATAGCAAAAGATAGAGAAAAAAAAGTTATAAATAGAATCACTCCTTAACAGCACCATCCTTTGCCCTCAGTTTCTCTAGTAGTATCACCAGCTTTCAGTAATAACCTTTCCTCTTTCCGGGCTCTTTCTTCATCACTTTGAACATGCATTGGCTTACTTTGTTGCAACTTATGCACCAACGTCATAAAAATTGATTCAACATGATCCGCTTCTGTATCTGCTAATGCTGATGTCTCGAATAAGGCCATATCATTTTGATCAGCAAACATCTACAAAAATTTTGCATAAAACAGAGAAGAAATTGATAGTTTAAGGCAACTTCAGATTACAAAACTCCTCAAGATCTCGCTGCCATCCTAAACTAACATCTTGCTGCCTTCAGATCTTAAGTTATTATACTTCTACTGTCTACAAATTATAAGTGACCATATAACTATCACTGCATCAAGCGCACTTCCTAAAAGAATTCCAAGATATCAATCCTCCATCAAAATATTTTGCCTAATCCTTGCTTCGATTGATCTGAATTCAAAGAAAAAAATATGCATATAAAAAAAAAATCAAACTTGAGCAACATCAGTTTTAACTTTGTTCTCCTGCATTAAGTCACATTTATTTCCAATAAGTATATGCGGCGTATCGTTTGTTGATGAAACCGAATGTTTACGACATTCACTGATCCAATCATTTAATGAATGAAATGACGACGGATTATTTACATCATAAACGAATACGACGGCATTCACATTGCGATAATAATGTGATACAATGGACTGCCTGTAACGTTCCTGTCCAGCTGTATCCCA
Source organism: Onchocerca volvulus (assembly GCA_000499405.2). Classification (NCBI taxonomy): domain Eukaryota; kingdom Metazoa; phylum Nematoda; class Chromadorea; order Rhabditida; family Onchocercidae; genus Onchocerca; species Onchocerca volvulus. The sequence goes on along the minus strand of HG738139.1, from coordinate 5,293,455 downwards.
TAGCTGAACCTGAAATTGAAAAAAACAAAATGTTCCTCAATATTATGATTTCAGTATCATTTTTTAGGTAGATCAAAAAAAAAATCCATTGACTCGCTCGATGTGAATGAAAGTGAAGATTGGAATTACAGGCCTTTTATAAAAGTGAAATCAGACAACAAATTTACCTAGATTTAACAATAGATTTATTTTTTTTTCTTACGAGAAAAATCACACAGAGGCTTCGAATTTCTCTCTTAAAAATACAGTGTCACACCTGAATATGAAATAAAGTATACCGGTAGAAAGTTAATCCCACAACGGAGTCATAAGAATGTGATAAGATTAAATATGAAAAAATTGCTCCTTGTTTTAATGATATGAGAGAAAATTAACTGAATTAAAATTAAATATTTTTCACTTCTATCAATATGTACAATCTGATCCATGTCTGAAAGTGACAAAATTCCACTAACTGCTTTTTTTCGCTTATCAAAATTTGTTTAGTATATTTAGTACGTTTTGATCTAGCATGATTTTATATCTCTCAGAGACATGATCGGTTAATTCCAAAATGGAAAACAAACTCTTATCAGTTCACCATCAATAGCAACGGAACGTTCTCGAAAATCCACTCCTATTGTTGCTTCCGTTTGAGCCGGAAATCTCCCATTACAAAAACGAAAACTAAGACAAGTTTTCCCAACTCCAGCATCACCTAATATTATTACCTAAATGCAAAATTAAGATTTACTGAAACGCAAGTGATTAATATCAAAATAATATGAGATAATCGAAAAACGAAAAAAAAAAAGAACTGTGAAATTATTAAATCGAAAACAAATCACTTGACATTTGTAACAATAATAAAAAATGGTTTATGATATTATTTAGATTTGAATATGTAATAATAAGGACGAAGTTCACTCAATTAAATATGAATAGCATATTTTAATCCATTGAAGAACTAATGATGAATAATTTCCTGAACAAAAGAAAACATGAAAAGATACCTTAAAAACGCGCTTTTTTCGATATGTTTTTCCGGGTTGATAAGCATAAGTTGTTCCAGTAGTATATTTTGTTGAAATTGTACGTGCCGTTTCCGCATTTTTCTTAACAGATGAAAGTGCGAAACTATCAGCGGATGTTGCTACTGGATACGGAACACGGCTGAGACCAACATCAACTGAAAATTAAAGAAGTATCGAGTGGATATGTTAAACTATCTTCATTTTGCTCACTTTTTCTCCATTTATAGCAAAAGTAATAAAGGATGAATTAAAAGAGAAAAAATATTTCTAAAAAGCATTAAACATTCAAATGATTTTGATGAAAACTAACTTACCCTTGTTTTGTTCTGGTTCCTCTGCTGAATTCTGTGCAGGGAAATGTAAATTAGATAATGGCATTTGTGGTGTTAATGTCGTAACAACAGTATTAATTTTGGGAGCTGATATGATAATATTTGGCTCCATTCGTTGGGCCGAAGATTCCCGCACATCGACGATATCATTATGCACAGGCACACTCATCGCTGCCCTTTTTCCTAAAATACGGTCAGGAAAAAAAAAAAAAACTCGAGAAATCAGTTCTTAACAAACATACCGAATAATCTATTTCTCTTAGCGAGTAGAAATCTGATATGTCATATTAAAGGACTGAATATCCTGCTATAACTCATCTATAAATTGATCTGAGACTACTCTAGAAATACTTGACATGATGTGATTAGATTCATGCACTATATATATATATATATATATATATATATAGTGCTTTTTTGCTTATTTTTTATTATATATATACATACACATGACTTATCAACAAATAATTCCGAAAGTTCCAATCTATCTGATTCAAACAAGTCTCTTAGATTGAAGAAAATCAAAATTGAATTTGCTTGAGTAATAGAAAACTTTCGAGAACTTTAGAGATCATCGTATTTATTTCAGACAACGGAGAATATACTGTCCATAAAATTAATTTCTAATCAATAAAACCATTCGGAAAATACTAAAAATTTAATCCCCAAATAGCATAACTCTTATCCATATTTTTCTAATACTTAAGAAAACCCCTTTTCTGCTTCATACTGTTTAAAATAATAAAAATATATCCATAAAATAAAGATTGATAGCAGTTATTCATTTTATGTGGAAAGATATCAAGGACACTGTCATTATTCTGCAACTATGCACACATAATAGCCAGTACAAATAAATATTTTATTTTACACTACATACAATTTACAAAAATAAACTTGTGCAACGGAGTTTCATAGTTATTTATTAAAAATACGAGATATAATCGCACTTACTAACTGTTTATGCTTTTACATTGTTATACATATATATTCGAACCGTCGATAATTACATATATATATATATATATTCGGTAATATTAATATGATTTACTATCATTTTATTGCTGTTGTTATCACTATAAAATCCTATCCGAAGTGGTTTTTTTTATCAGCAGTAACCAGAAGCCTCAGTCACGACAATAATGCATTTTTGCATGTTGAAGACAAAAACCGGATAATTCGAACCGTCAATAATTGTAAAGCGTTAAAACGAAATAGTTTATATCTAGCATCGAAAGAGTATAGTTAACCATGTGGTTGGATGTAGGTAAAGTGCATGTTGTTGACACGACCAACATGCGAACCAGATAAAATATTGGTGTATCAAAATAATGCATTCTCTCAATCAAAACAGAAAATAACTCAATTGAAATCTCGGTAATTCTGCATGATGTGATTGTTTGAATTAATCAACATTATCTACCAAAAACACTGAATCTGCACGAGATTTTCGCCGCAAACATCTAAAATAATTTTTAGAATGCAGGATAGTGAAGTTAAACCAAATACTTTAAATGGAAAAATTTATTCAGGGGATAAAATCTCTATAACATGAAGAACAAGGAGCTCTCATAAAAAGGAAATTAAATTACAGCTGAGAATAAAAAGCAAACGGATACTAGAAGTCATATAACATATGACGAAGCATGGTGCCAACCTTGGACAATGTTTACTCTTTCTGTTGAAACACTCTTGATGGAAAGTTGCTAAGCAATTACGACATATGGCCACATTCTCGGAGAACGGAAAAATAACCTAAAAGAAAAAAATACTTCCAACAAAGGCAAATATAAAGAAATAGCTCAGAATTCTGCTAACACATACTTGTATTCTTCAAGAAAGAAAAATCATAAAAACTATTGTTTTAGGTTTGTTTCACTCTGACTGATCTTTAACTTCTGAAGTTCTTCAAACGCTCGAAGAAATGGAATTTACTTACAGCAGAATCATTACATAACTCGCAAATAAATCCTTTCCCTTTACAGATTAAACAGTTTTTCGTGATATGTTCCGTATATATCTGAATTATCCTTTCAATATCCGGTAATAATCGACCTTGATATAAATCCACCAGATCTATCAAACTATACATATCCGAATTTTCGACAAAATGTTGACGATGTCTCAAGTTTTGTAAAATTCGCTGCTTACGAGCAACCTTTAACGAAAAATATCATAATTTCTTATTGTAAATTGTCCAATATATAAATTCAATAACAATAAAACTCATTTTAGGAAGTTTTTGACAAATGAATCTTACCTTACAGCACATAAAATAACATTTCATCAACAATATGTTTCGTCGCAGCTTATTTATTTTAGCTAGTTGGTCAATATAATTCACTAATCCTGGATTCAGCTTTAAAATATTAAAAATTGGTCTTCTTTCGATGATAACAAGTAATTGTTTTGTGGCGCGACAAACCTAGAAATTAAATACTTTTATGCAAAATTAAAATTTTTTCAGTCAAGCAAAAATTTAAAGTAATCGATAAATGAAGAATTGAAATAGAATAAAAACCTTATACTTGCAAAAATCCCAGTTATGTACAATGCGAGCTGGGATAAACCATTCATCATTCCAGTGACAACGTGGACAGTAATAATATCCATTGTAGTCACATAACCGTGGTTCACTATCAGTTGCACCACCTTCAGTTTTAATATAATCGAAATAAAAGCCGTGATATAATATAAAAATAGACCTTTAAAGCCGTATAAGTTAGCATACAAAGTAGTAGGTCTCTAACTCACCAAACTGTAAAGAGTGATGACATTCTGCACATTTGTAGTTTTGCAGATCAAGTCCTCGTTCCTCACAAATTTCCGTCCTTGGCCTAAAATTTTATATAAGAAATATTGCATAGGCCAAATGACTCGAGTGCAGTATATAATACTTATAATGCAGTTTGAGCGAAGATTTTTACTGAACTAAATATTCGATATATCTGCGTGAAAAAGACTCTGGACTTTTGATAGTCATTTCGAAAAATTTAAGTTAAAAAAAATAAGAAACACAAATATTTGTAGCTGCATCCCAAAAAATTCATAATTAAACATTTAACAAGCCTAAAGAGAATGTCGTTCGCTTTGATGCCAGCACAATAACGCAAGACGTGCTGCACACATTTATCATGTGATCGTAAACCACAATCTACAAAGCTTTATAATTTGTAAGTGTAAAGTGGAAGTATAGTGAATTCGACAATTTAATCCACTGACGAAATATGATAATAAATTATGACAAAAATATGATAGCAAAATAATAAAATATGATAATAAATATAATAATTTCACAATTTAATTCATCTACAAAATATAAAAAATTTCAAAATATAATAATAAATCCATTATTTAAGGAACCATATTGTAAACAGAGCTATGCGAATCAGTTTCTATCCAAAATAAATTTGTTCTACACAAGAGAACTAAAGCAGTCCATTTCGTGCATGTTCTTCACTGTACAGAATTAAGCGAATGACTGTTTTTCCTTCAGATATTTTTCATTAAAAATTATTAAATTTTATTTCAACAAGAGCTTACTGTTACATCGCCGATAACGTTGTATCAAACGCCAAATTGTATATAAGCAAACTTCACAATATGGATTTCGACCAGTAGCTGATTGCAAGGAAAACTGATGTCCCTTTACGGTTACTGCATGTGAAAGCCGAATTTTCTTTACTGGACCAGATAACTCTTCCTACACATCAATTTGTCTTCGTATTTGCTAGTATATAATCAAACGCTTTTTTGAACATGTCGCATTCGATATTTTATTTCATTTCGGAAAACTATTATATAGATCATCTATTTGTATTTTGCTGTCCTTCCTCTTTAAACAGAAGCACAATAATTCTGGGCAAATATACCTTCAATGCATCAAGTTCAAGCTGACATTGTACAAGTTTTTCCATGAGTTGCACTCGTTCGATACTTCTCTCATTATCCTAAAACCGGTTTTATTCAGCTTGCTTTTTTTGCTATAGATGAAAGAATTTGAACCAACTATTAAAATATCTGAACAATTGAGTAAAAAAATCTGCATAAAAATTTTACGCCGATTTTTCGCAAACGTTTCTTGCAATGAGCGACGGCTAATTCCAATTTTGCATAACGTGTCATTTCATTCTTATTTCTTTTCTCACGAATGATGATTTCGCTGATTTCCCTGTTTATTAAATTATCGATTTCGGTGTCAGCAAAACTAAAATTATTTGCATTATTAATAATGACCGATAATTCTTTTTCAATCTGACTTCAGCACTCCTCCGTTTAACCTTATGAGGTGAGAGAATTTCGAAAGTTAATGCTATTTTTTCTTTTAAGTTCATTAGTTTAGACACTAGCTCCAAGACAATATTTATACTTTCTTTTTTTCACCACACTTCAGTTCTTTTAAAAACTAATAACTTCATTCTTTCACGTAATGAATTAACGAAAGTTCCAGTTAATACAAAAGAATTAAAATTACTTGTTTTGTCTTGTACTGTCCTTTTCATTATTTACAGTAGCATTCGATATGTCTTTTACATTTCCATCAATATCAGATCCATCAGTTTCATTCCCATCAGGACGAGTCACGTCTGGCGACAGTGCCATTCTAGACCTGAAAATGATGAACTTTAAACCTACATGATGCAACGATGACGTAAATTCGCGATACCACTCCCAAACAAATACGGCATGAGCATGCTGAATTTAACGGACCGTATATCGGTCGGAGACAAATTTCGGTTTCAGATACGTAGAGAAAATACTCCGACATTACCAACTTTTGCAGTTTACAGTTTTTTATGATGTTTTGTTTTGGCAAGACTTCCTTACCTTGCAAATGTATTGTTTATTGTCGATTATGCAAACATTTCCCTCGCACTCAGGTAATCCTTCAGGTAAACCTTTTATACAACCAGTATTGTATGACTCTCATTCTATTATGTCTTATTATAGATTTATCTCATATCGCCCTTTTACTCATACCATTCTTGCTGTGTTACCCTCTATTGATTTGTTCCTCATTTTCCGTACTCACGTGACCTTTCTTACATCACTTCTTTCTCCTGATAATCTTTCATAAGATTCTTTTCGAAGTAAACTATACCGTGCTATTATTGCTTGTTTTTTCTTTTCATTTCGATAACTAATTTATTAATTGCTGTTTCTTTGTCTTCAGCAAAATTTATGTAAGCAACGCGCGGATGCTTTGCCCAATTTCAAAAGAACTGTGAATGCATAAATATATGAAATATGTATATTTTTACATTCTCAATTCTTTTAGAAGACCATATTTTTGCCAAGATCGCATTTGTCTTTTCATATATGTATATCATGTAGGTGCATTACCTTATATTAGACACCTGATGTTACCACGACGCATTCCCGAATGAAATAAGGTCGAGTGAGGGCAGGTAGAAAGGGGGTTTTATGCTGCAACACTTCATTATTGAGTCTCGTGACGAAGAGGATGCAATCGAATTTTCGGTCCCACCTGTCCTATTTTCTATATATAGCCGATTTCGTTTTTTACAAGTTAGTTTTCTGCTTGGGCTTTTGATCTTTGTAATTTGAAAATTGTTTGTAAATTGACTACTCACCTACTTAATTATCCTTACTTCATTCCTACAATTCGTATGGTATTTCAATGGTAGTACTGAGGTTTTTTTTTATTGCATGTTTCTGTAAACAGCAAAAGTTCTCATTATTCACTTTGCTAATTGTCTTATTTTCACTTTCTTTTTTTTGTTCATTAATGTAATGCATGATAGGAGCGCATTTTGTAGAGCTCATTGAGGCATTTGATGAAAGCAGTTTGTTGCTCGTTTTCCATTCCTTGAAGTATCGAGTAAGTCTAGAAAGCATCAAATTAGTTGCTGATGATGATTATTCAATGGGAATACCGGTACTTAAATTATGGGTAACTTTATGTTTTATCTTGAGTAGGAGATCAAAATTATCAGTAGGTTAATCCAGACAGATGTGAATTAAGTGGAGAGATTCGATGGATAACATCATCGACATATTTAAAATGCTTATTGCAGATGTATCTGGCTGCAAATTAATGATAGGCAGAAATATTATATTTCAGATAAAGTATAACTAGCCGAAGCAGAATAATGGGTGATAGTGATGATGAATATCACAGACGTGGTGGGCGTGATAAGTTTGCACGTGAACGCAACGATTATACAGACCGAACCCGGCGCGACTACGACTATGATAGGTAATGTTTGAGTGATGATTGAACTATAAAACATAAAATTTTTTAGTTGTTTTAAAAATTACAAGTTATTGACGAGGAATTCTATGCGTATCGTCTCCTTTTTAATATTGCTTGCTACAAAATCTGTAATTACTTTGACATTATGGAAGACTTTGACACTGTAAGATATGGACGGGATTATTTTGGCATAAATTATTGTGTAGAAATTGGAATCTCACCAATTTATAGGATTATTATGAAAACACGAGGTTTTTTTTTGTAGACGTGGCGGCGGCGGTGGTGGTGGTGGCAGCAATACATATCAACGAAGTGATTACGCGAATGGTTCGGCGATGAAACGCTCTTCATCGCGGCGTGATGATTATATATCCAGCACGAAGCGTAGCCGAATTGAGTAAGCGAAATATTGAAATGTAAAAACAGGTTTCATTATCACGTATAGCTATGCTTATGCATATGCTTAATATGCGCAATTGATTCATTACTATTAAGTCAGTGATGCAACTCGTCGCCTAATGAACATAGGAGACTGATTGGGGGAACCAAATTTCCCATACATTAGTTCCATTTTTCCTACTCTTTGATAAGACGTTCGGTTGTTACGAAGCTAATAATAAATTGAAATATGAGACAGTCTTTATCACTTTCGTCAAATTGAATTTATTTTTTTAATTTTTACTTCTGCACTGGTAATCTAGCCAGATAATATAGTGCAGTAATAGATCTCTTGTTCGTTCACATTCAGAATTATGAAATTCAAATCATCGTTTCTAAACGAATAATTTAGCAGTGCGTCCGATACGTATGATCCTGTGATGAAAACATCTGCGGACGAAGAACCAGTGCCAATAATGATGACGTTCAAAAAATTCCTGGCAACACAGGATGATTCGATAACCGATGAAGAAGCAATCGCTAAATATTCAGATTATAAACTGGAATTTAAACGACAAGAGCTGCACAAGTTCTTTCTGGCACATAAGGATGAAGAGTGGTGGGTGATGGCAAGATGCCGTATCTACTAGTTCCTTCGTTCTTTTACTAATTTTGCATTTCTATTTTTTTTTTCCTTAGTTCAAGAAATTCGTATGACAAGTTCATTTTGCAGAAGTATTTTTTATAATTGTTATTTTGCTGATGGTATGTTCTTGAATTCTTCGCATTTGTCCCTGCCATATTTTTCTATGGTTTTCTGACTTGGGGTTGTGAAAACAGATGTAAAGCAGAAAGAACTTAATTTTCACAATTTTTTAGTGTATATAAATAGCTTGAATTTTTAAAACCTTCTGAAGGATACGTTTTAGACCAAACTTTATTTTTAGTATAATGCATTTACTTCACCAATTACCAACTCTTAAAGGATAAACACTTTTCCTTGTAATCTTTAGGCACCTTCAACATCGTTTATATTTTATAACAGTAGTCGAATCTTGTATCGCCATGGAGTGTGTTGTAATAACTTCTCGTTACCACTAGGAACATGAAGATTACAAGTTTCCCAAACATTATGTATTTTTTAGAGTTTATATAACCTTTCCTATCTATATGAGATAATAGCATTGCTGGGAGTCCATCGACACTTTATATGCGTTTGGGAGTTGACTTATAGAAAGATGATTTTTACATTTTCTATGGCTTACAATATTTTATTGTAAGTTTATGTCTCCAATTTGGTTAGAAACAGCAGCAAACATTGTGGAAATTTGGCTGACCAGAGGCGCTGTATGCCGCGGCAGCCATCATCAGTTAAACGTCATTTACGTCACTCAGTAACTCGTTTTTCGTCACACAGATATCATCAAGAACATCAACTTCACGTCGACGAAATGTTCAATATCGAAACTTCATTATCTTCTATCTTCAAACGACTCTTCATTTCATTCACATGTTGATCATCTCATCTCAAAACACAAGCTAACAAGTTTTTCGCGTAAAAATATGTTGTCACTGCATCATCAGGAACATTCTTCTCAAATTTATTTTAATATTTCAAAATAAGGGTTTCGTAAGATAGATGGTAGTATTAAATAAATCAGCGTGCCTAGAAATGGAAGATGGAAGGTGTAAAGCATTTTTTATACAAGTAGCGGTTTCGCGTAAAAATATGTTGTCATGATGATGTCGCATTCAGTTGGCTATTGCATTATGAAACTTGGCACAGGAAAATATATTCTGGTTTATGGACTTAAGTTCTAGAAAATTACTTTTATAGGTTCCGTCTAAAATATCACCCAGAAGATAGCAGTAAGCGAAAAACTGAGCAGAAAGAAAATGTATTGCGTCGACTGGAAATTTTTCAAAACCTTTATGACGAAGGATTCATTGATAAATTACATATTGATTACGATTGTGCTCCAGAAATTATACGAATCATGGATACACGTTAGTATTAATTCTTGGAATTCTAAAGACTATGAATTAAAATTGCTTTGTTTTTGATCATTTTTTTGCGCTTCGATGTCGTTAGATTGTTTCAGTGGTTGTTAAATTGGAAGGTGGTACGGAAGACGACGTTGCAGCTTTGAAAAGTGAAAAAATTGATGATGAATCAGTTTTGGAATTGAAAAAACTAAAAAGGTGCGTTTTTTTTTCTTGAAAAAAAAAAGAATCTGAAGTATTTCAAAAATATTCCTTTCGACAAGAAAATAAGTTAGATAACAGTTTTTGCTTACCATCAAAAGTAGGCTATGCCCATCAAGCTTTATGATTTCAAGTAATATCGAAAATTTTGCTGTGTAACCAGATGGTTTACAATCTTTTCGTAAAGAATTTTTCACACACATTTTTCTTGCTTAAATTTTAGCTTAAGCGTTTACTGCAAAATTTTTTATGCTTTTGGTTTTTTTTTTTTTTTTTTTTTTTTCAGTGAAACGAAGAAAAAAATTACTGAAACTAATGGAGAAGAGAACAAATCGAAACAAGAAAAAAGTGGAGAAAATCCGAATGATGATGGCGCTATTAGCGATTCTGATGATGAAAAGGAAAAGCAATGCAAGAACGGTATTTATTTTATGTTTTATCATATCTTAATTTTATTGGTAAAAGAAAAATTGCTGTTTGGTCGGTTTAGTTGGACTTCATTTAGTTTAATTTTATAATTTATTCAGCTTTTTCAATCACTGATATCGCAAAGAATCGAGTCGATATTTTCCTCTTTCTTTGGGAGGATATTCCTGAATTATTGTTCATCTATTTTCAAGAAAAATGTTCTATATTCGTAGTGAATTCCAGCTGGAAATGAAGAAAGCATAAAAAACGAGGAAGAGATGGGTCGGCAAAAGAAAAAAATGTTGTTGCATAAAACTTCAAGCATTTTCCTTCGCAATGTTGCACCGAATATTACCATGGAAGAAATTGAAACGGTTTTGTGATAAAATTTTTTTCTCAGTTTGTGATAAAATTTTTGGAGTGTTCGTGGCATAATTGGGATTCTTAGAGAATCATAAAATTTTAGCGTTAATTAACATTTATAGGCATGTAAACGATTTCCTGGATTTTTACGAGTTGGTCTTGCTGAACCAGTACCGGATCGGAAATTTTATCGACGTGGTTGGGTAACATTCCGACGAGATGTTAATATCAAAGAAATTTGCTGGAATTTGAATAGCGTTCGTGTGAGTAATTTTCTGTTGTTTTTTCCAATTTGAATTTGTTGGGAAGAGAAATGATCCTCATTAGTGATTTTGCTTATTCGAAGCCCAAATATTCTTTTTGCTTTAAATGATCCTGAGAGAAGTTAGAATCCATTTTTCCACTCGTATGATTTTTTAAGATTCAGGAAAATGTATAGAAAATTGCTCTTTATGATACTTGAGTATTTCATTTATAGATAAAGGAGTGCGATCTGGGTGCAGTAATAAATCGAGATATAGCCCGTCGTGTGCGGTCCGTAAATGGTATAACGGGACATAAACAAGTCGCTCAGAATGATTTGCGGCAAGCAGCAAAGCTTACTGCTTTATATGACAAAAAGGTGATTTTTTTTTTTTTTAACAATGTTTTCATGAAGATCTTCATATGAGAAATTGACTCAGTGAAATGCGATTGGAATTGTTCTCTAATCTTAGATTTTTATTTTTTAGAATGGTCTGTATCAATCGGAAAATCAAGAAGAACGCCAAAGCAGCTTTGAATTGGATATTGTAGCACAGAGTCAAAATCCACTGTTAAAGAATCTTACCGATTTTCTCATTGAAGAAGCGAATGCCGAGGAGGAAGAATTACTGGGCATTTCAAATGGTATTTCGTTTATCTGGAATATAGAAAAGAATATTATTGAAGCTCGTTAGCAAAATATTTTGAAGACCATGTAATGAGGTCTTTGCGAATATTCATTCACATGCGATCATTTCAAATTTTAACTCCGCTATTTAATTAGATAAATGGATAGGCAGTGTGTGTATTTGTGAAGTACAAGAGGAAACATTTCATGAGAAAATAATTTTCCTTTTATTAACATGAACTATGTAGCTAGCAGCAATTTTCGATGGAAATCAAAAGTAACGGCAAAGAAGAGAATTACTTAATTTTAGAAGGTATCATTGAAGAGGACCAGAAAGTTCCATTTCAACGCGATGATATGTTGATTGCTAGACTTGATCGAATCATAATTTATCTCCGCATTGTACATTCTATTGATTTCTATAATCATGGCGAATATCCTAATGAAGATGTAATGCCAAACAGGTTTGCTGATCTTTGTTCATGCTTGAAGAGATCAATACTATACATATTGGATGAAGTTTAGCAAATTTAGGTGGATTATTTTTCGGTTTGGATTTGCTTGCTTTCGAAATTTTAAATAGCAAAAAAGAAATCTTTCAAGGAATTAACTGAATTATTGTTGTCTAATTCTTTGAGTAATTGGCATAGAGAATAATCTTATTAATTTGTCTAATATTATTGATATTCATGATTTTCAGATGCGGAATGATGCATGTGCGTGGGGCATCACCATCTGCATCACAGTGGGGGACTGATGACAGCGGCAGAACGTTGGTTGCGCAAAAATTCGTTACTGATTTCATTGCCGGATTCAATAATCGAATAGAAACAGCACTGATGAATGAAACTTCATTAAATGAATCGGAATTGAACAGTTTGGGTAGAAAAGATATCGAAAAGTGAGGAATTTCATGTTTTTTTTTCTTTTTTTTTTTCAAAAATTTCAGATTTTCAACTATACAGCAGCAATGGATATGACTCTAAAAAAAGCAATTTCATTATCCAGGAAAATTTAGTCATTATATTTTATCAAACAATTTGATTTTTCCAATGATTTAATTTTTAAAAGTTAAAATACTTTCCGAAATTTTTGAAAAATCTATTTTAAAGAGAAGTGGAGTCATTTATCACAGCAAATTGTGTTGAATTAGCCAAAGATAAATGGTTATGTCCACTGTCGGGGAAAAAATTTAAAGGACCTGAATTCATACGAAAACATCTTACGACTAAACATGGAGAGAAATTGGATCAAGTTCGACAGGAGGTTCATTTTAATTGCTTTCGATTAATTCTGTGAATAATATTTCTGTCAATTTTCGCATGCATCAAATAATAATTTGTAATAATAATAATAATAGCAATAATAATAATAAATAATAAATAACAAATAATAATAATGGCAATAAATAATATAATAAATAACAATTAATGAACAATAAATAATAAATAATAAATAATAAATAATAAATAATAAATAATAATAATAATAATAATAATAATAATAATAATAATAATAATAAATAAATAAATAAATAATAAATAAATAATAAATAAATAAATAATAAATAAATAATAAGTAAATAATAAGTAAATAATAAGTAAATAATAAATAAATAATAAATAGTAAATAGTAAATAATAAATAATAGATAAAAATAATAATCTTGTATCTTTAGATATTTAATCTTTTTTACTATTCGATACTCGATTCTTTTAATATTGATGAACAGTGGCTATGTGTACTTGTACTCATTGAGTATCAAAACTTATATTGTATGAATAGTTTCTTTGCAGGTAGTTTATTTTAACAATTATTTGGCGGACACGAAACGACCGCAAAATTTGGAGGTGAAACCTGCTCAAGCGAGTCCGCAAGTAGCGCCGCCGCGAGAAGAACGGCGCGAACGTGAACGTGGTAATTTTTTGAAAATATAAAAAAGTTTACAAAAACTTAAAATTTTTGCAAATTTTAAATCTCTTGAGGCATAAATGTAATTCAAGTAGTATAAATTTTTAATTCTTATTCTGTCTGATTTTCAGACTATGATGGTGATCGAAGTCGGGCGAGTGGCGGCGGTGGTACTTCATCCTACAGTGATCGTGATCGTCGTGGTGGTTATGAGCGTAATACAGGTGGTAGTAGTGGTGGACGATATGCTACCTCATATGGCGGCCGAAGCTACGATCGTGGAGGAACATCTCGATACTGGGAATCATCAGGAAGTGGACGCCGTGACCCACGTGAACCAGTCACATACAAAGACCTCGATGCACCGGAAGATATTTTCTGAACTTTAAGCTAGAATTATTTCAGATATAAACTTAATGTTGTTTTCATTTTGATTTATTTTGAATACTCTGGAAATGATGGATGGAAATTTTATTATATTATTACCCATCAAGTATTACATTTGATCAGTTATAGTTTGATAGACTTGTTTTCCCATTAATCGATTTAGTTAGAGACTTTCCATCTTTACTGCAGAGATTTCTTGAAATTTTTTGTGTTTTCTTCCTGATATTATTGACAAATTATTGCACATCTGACACAATGATTTGGCTTTTGCTGATTTGATCAAATTTTTTCGCAGAACTATGATCATTCATCTATTGTTTTTTTCTGGATCGAAATGATCATATGTTCTGTTCCGATTACTCGAAAGTAATGAACATTTTTGACTTGTTTAGTATTAGATATTTTAAATATTAGATACAAAAAGAATATTTAAAAAATTTTTGCTATATAAAAAGAATTTTAAAAAAATTTACACAGTCATTTTGCTTTTAAATGATTGCATAAATTCTTCTTAGACAAACATCAATTAAAAGTCACGAATGTATTTAACTAAAATTTCATCGCTGGCAAAATAAATTAAAGCATTTGGAATGAAGAATAATTTCCGCATTTATTTTGCTGACATAGCAGAATTAATAACATTATACTATGCATCTCCTTTTTTGTTTGCATTCGTTGCGTAAGCGACAATTTTTATAATTATTGCTGCAAATTTTTACTTGAATTTTATATTTATGTTGAGAGAAACGTTTATACTGAAAGAAAGTGTCTTTTCTTGTTGATCTGTTTCCATAAAGTCGCTGATAACCGTTTTTTTTTTTTTAAATATTTCTTCAGTCTATATAAAGCAAAAACAGAAGTCTGCTCATATTTTTTGCATCACAATATGTTTATTGTTCTATTCAATAAGTATTTATCTCCTATTATTTTTATGAAGCTATATAAATAAGTCTCTCAAAGGATGGTGAAAATTTGTATCCTTTTTAATTGCAACACGAAACGATAAGGAAAATTCCTTGAAAAATGCGGCAATTCTAAACATTAAAACTCGTAGCTGAACAAGTTGATTTGTAAATGATGATAATGATGCTTAATTAATTGCAGCTAGTAAGGGAGTTGAATTTTTGGATGAATACTGTATTTCGCTTGACAGATTCCATTTTTCAGAATGTCTGTGGAAAGCATACCTCGTGATTTGCGTAATTTGCGAGCTTGCTTATTATGTTCAATGATAAAAAGCGTTGAACAGTTTGAATTGGATGGTTGTGATAATTGTGAAAGGTATTTGGGAATGAAAGGTGATGAAGAGAAAGTTAGCGAATGCACTAGGTTGATCATTCAGTTATTAATTAAAATTTTCTAATTTTAAGTGATCTAGAAATATTGTCCTGCATTTGTTCTCATCGTACACTTGTTCTGTCACATATTATTTAACGCAGTATATATGTCACCTTCACATAGTTCCATTTGGTTAGAAAGCGAGGTAAGTGAAAGTCTGTTCGCGTACATCACTATTGAAACACTATTAAATCCAAAAACCGAGTACCAAATTCATAAAGCAGATTCAAGAATTTCTAGGTCAAAATTAGATAAAATCGGACTAAAGCAATAAAGCTAAATCCTGTAGAGTATTGGCTGATGATTCTGATAAGTCAGTGGTTTCACAAACCTCGCGAAATACTTTTTACGTTACCTTCAATATTACGTTAGTCATTCATATTCATACAGATAAAATTCTGAATTAAGTTGATATTTAAGACTATAATTAGGAGAATAAATTCAGGACACCCCGAGTTACTAGACAAAAGCCATACAAACTGAATTACCTCCCCAAACATATATAGTCAATTTCCTAAAAACTGAATTTTTTTCGTTGACAATTTTTCAAATCTAACAGAACATCAATTGCAGTTCAAATTTTGATGGAATGATAGCTGCGACGGTGCCAGACGAATCCTGGGTATGCAAGTGGCAAAAGATCAATCGCAAGGTTAGTTACTATTACTAAAAAATTTTTGATGTTCGTATTCATTAATTGCTTTATCTTTTCCCAAAATTCTTGAGATCACAAAACTATTCCTTCAGGTGAAAGGAATTTACGCAATTTCGGTGTCCGGTACTTTACCATCTCATATAGTTCAAGAATTAAAGGCGCAAAATATTCGTTACAAACCTAACATGCGTGATATGACTCAAAATAGTTAATGATGTTTGTTCATGCCTCTTGTACATGCATTTGTTCCTGTGTATTTATTTCTGATAAATTTGTCCTCAAAAATGTTATACATAGCGAAAAATAGAAGATTCAAAAGTAGTCTTTAACCCCGTTCATTCTGGAGATAGTATTTTTGATTCTGAAGATTTTCACTTTACGCGAGTTGAATTTACTGTTTATACTTTATATTTCATATACCAAACTGATTTCACATATTCTTTAAACTTACTGGACCTGGACATTTCCAGAGTTTTCATTCTCATTAACTTCAGAGCCGTATCATTTATCTTTGCAAGTTTTCGGATTTTTCTGAAGGCAAAAAGAAGATACAATGTAAAATAAAGAGAACCTCATACATCTATAATGCGGTACCTGTGGGGTAAGATATGTAAACTCGCAACATAGAACTCAAAAATGTCATATGATCGAAGGACTGCTATTTACATGTAGATCATCGGATACACGAACCATAATGCTGAGATTAGGTGATAAGATGGAGTTTCTTATTAGAATTATTTTCAATGTTTTCCTGTTATTAATAATAATCATTTATGTGAGTTATTACTAAAAGATGATTTTTGACAGACGTCATGAAATGAACTCTCCATTTTCGACTTATTTTTAAATGAACGGAACTGAAGTGAGAAAAAAAGATTAGGATTTGCCCCTCATTTTGAAAATAAATTATCACATCTTGAGGTGAACAATTGAAGTCATTAAAATGAATTTTCCTCATTAAAATGAAGTGAGCTACTATATATGAGAAGATAAAATACAAATTCATCATTGCTAAAAGACGCAAAATAAGAAAAAACGTCAAGACAGTATGATATTTATTAATAAAAGTGTGAGAAAAATAATTTTCCAAAACACTAAGCTTGCAATTGATTTAACATATGTTTTATGGTTTTTTGCATATCCGTAATGGAATCCGCGTAAGAGGCAATAATGGATGAGTCAACTTGGGCTTGCTCTTTGAGCAATATAATATATACTGCCTAAAAGTATAAATATTACGAACAATAAAACAATTAGATAAAAATGAACTTGGCTTCAATTTTATCTTACTTTTACGATGCCGTTATCTGAACAAGTCTTACTGAAATTTAATTCAAAGAAGCAGAATATAATAAGGTGTAATTTATGAAAACAAAATTAAACGAACATCTAAATGATTTTCTAGAGTAGCTGCAAAGAATATATAACATATATCAAAATAAAAATTCTTGAAATGTACTTACTTCATCGTAATCGTTACTAATTTCAGGAATGAGATCATCACTTTTGAGCAATTCATAAACATCTGATAAATGAGTATTTATCGATGTGACACCTTTAATAATCATTGTGCGCACTGCATATAATCTATTCAGTACAACATTTTTCCTTTGATTCTAGAACAATACAACCAAGTTAGGTACAGAAAAAAATAGGAAGCAATACCATATTATTTTGAGTATGTCAAAAAAATAATATCAATCCTTCAAAAATAAAAAGTTTTTCTTACTATTATAGACACAACCAAATTTACTTGAATCCGAAAACGAAGGCTTATGCCAACTTGTACTAAAATAACTATCATATAATTTGTCAAATGAATTCAGTTTCTACTAGTTTTGAAAATTTCCATGAAATTTGTAACAGAACTTACCTTCGAGAAATTACCCTTCCTAACTCCCAGACTAAATGAGAATGCAAAAATATTATCCACAACCATTTCTAGTAATTTAACAATTAGCTGCGCAAATGAAAGAACTTGTAGCACCATGCTGCAGTGCCGTAATGTTAAGTGGAAACAAAGCGCACCCGTAGCAACATTTGAAGCAACAACGGCTGAAAAAAAAAAAAAAAAAAGAGATCAATTCTGATTATGAATTTTGATAATAGAGAAATTTTTCTGCATTATTAGAAATCCAAATTGCAAAATTTTGAGTTTTTTCAGTTAGCGTTGATTTTCTATTGCAAAAGGAGAACATATTCGCGATTTATTGTAATGTCTGAACGAAACAGCAAAGTTCACATTATGCACAGCTAATTTCAAGTCTTAAAACTTTTGGATTTTATTTTTCTTACTCTTGACAACTAGAAAGAAAAATTTCTGAGCCTTGATCCATGCATAACATGAAGAATAACAATATTGCAACTAAGCCAAATCAACATATTATTTAAATCAATTTCCATGCAGAAAAATGAAATCCAAATAGCACAACTTACCAATAATTAAACGTTCAATTTCTGTAACATCCGGCAAACAGTGAAGCAATTTTTCCTCATGAACTTGCTCAATAATCTTAAAAAAATATAGTTAATTCTCACTCATAAATTAAAATAATAGCAAATTTGGCAAAGAAACTATGGTTTAATGAAAAATGCACTAATAAACCTAATTCCAATGCAATAATACACTTTCATTTGCAATTATTTTTCGTATCGAAAAGCACCAATTACCATAAATTATAGTCGATCATTTTTGTCGCATATCTTTTCATACGGCGGACAAATCTAATTTTGTGCTTAACTTTGTCAGCAAGGTTTTATTACCTTCATAAGTTCTAATTTTTATTTAATTCACTATAGTACTACTATTTTTTATTCATTCTGAAAAATCATGAACATTTATTTTAAATTCATGAAGAGAAAAACTTAAAAATATTTAACTAACCCATACACTTTCTTAAACCATTAACTTACATTAGATGAGATGATGTTTTCCGAACACTCCACTACACTAGAGGCTGATTTTAATAAAAGCATCAATAAATCCATTTTTGGAGTATTTATTAATTCTCTTAAATGTAAAGATGGAGGAGACTGCAACAGATTAGGCTGAAATCATTTTTCAAGTTAATTAAGCAAAAGAATAATATATATATATGAAAAATTAATATTATCTTCTAACATTGCAAAGCTTGCATAATTCAATTAAGAATTTGTAAGAAAAAAAATGAGGAATAACAATAAGATCTTTAGAGAGTGGAAATGCTGTAAAAAATGTACAGAGCATTATGAAATTTTCTACTAGAAGTCACAAAGAAACTGAATTAATCGAAAAATTTTCGAACAATCTTACCAAAGTCTCATTATCCGTATATGTTTGCCTGCAATACTCGACATGCTTTTTAAGCTCATCCAGAAAAATAGACAAATTCCTCAAAGTACATTTGGAATGACCTATAGCTGCTATTGATTTCATTAGCAAATGGCTTAATTTCATTGCGTCACACTGGAAAACAATTTATATTTATTGTGAATTACTGAAATTTATGTACTATAACTTTAATAAAATTTTGTGAAATTTAACAAAGTTTTAAAAAATAAAGATTTGACCTGCTCATGGTAGGTGCGCTTTTTCATTTCGTTAAGTTTCTGCTCCTCTTTGTTAGCATTTAAAGATGGTATTATACCAAAATCCCGATTATCCACAAGTCCAAGAAAATCTGAAACATTTCAACAATCTTTTTTCAATAACTGCTATAATATTATGGCTGATTAAAGAAAGAGTTATTTATTTCGTTATTATCGAATAATAGTTGTGTTCAGTATTGCGTCTTTACTTTTCAAAAACATCTTTTTTTCGTCTTTTTTATACTGCCCAATTAGACACTCAATTATCAATAAACACAAAACTCACATATAAAAAGGACTGGCCAAGAACAACCTAAACAACCTAACCTACACTCATGATTGCTCTAAAGAAAGGACTCAAACAGTAAGCTTCAAGTCATAGTATCTCTGTTCTCAGCATTCTTTTTTTTTTTGATTTGCAAAAGGAATACTGAAAAGGATGATAAAAACCTACAAAACAAGTGCTAAATTACTAAAATTATTGACAGAATAAACTAACCAATCAGTTCTTCATCTCCGTACATAGTATCAACAATAAGTTGAATTTTATCAAGCGCAAAACATGCACTCAACGCTCGAGTCTGTATATCAACACCGACAGCGGTGAATGATTTGTTGATTCTATTGAGGAATTCAACTAATCGTGGAATTTGTAGAAAACTGCCATTTTTATATGCAGTAGTTAGACATTCAGATACCTTTAATCAAAAAAAAAGTGTTGAAAAGAAAAGCTCTATAAAAACAAAACTAAAATCCTCAGTCATATTCGTAAGTAAAATTCACCAAAGACAGAGTAATCAGATTTAAAAGCCAGCTTATTAGAAAACAAGATAAGATCGACAATAGCACAATCAATAACCCCTTGAGATCTTGATGCAATTTATTTAACTTTTTAGTTAATTTTTTTCTACTTTTTTGGTTTTTTTTTTTTCATCAATGGCATAACTGCAGATTGAAATTTGTGCTTCTAAATCTTCCCCATGAGTACTAGTGTCAATTCTCATTTGTTTAGGAAATAATCAGCGGTTCCTAACATGAAAGAAATTGAAGAGTTGTGTAAAGCATAAGAAAAAATTTGAAAACAAAACCTCTCTTTCTGTTTGATCGAAGAAAGCAGCAAGTTCCGTATAATGAATGATAGCACTACTAAATCTACCATATTGTTCCAGCAGACCATAAACAAAATAACCTGAAATACTACTTTAATAAAATCAGGTGCTCATTATAATTTCAGTCCTTTTGCATTTAAAAAGAGTTTTTAGTAATGATATTTTCTTTGTCCTTATTTAGATTTTTATTTTTGGAAAAGGCTATAATAGTAAGGTGTAAAAATATGAAGTAGATTCGAAAAGAATCCCTTACTTCAGAAAATAAGATGGATTTACTGACCTAAAGTATCTCTTTGAATATATTTTATATCCAAAGCGCGCATAAATCTTTGCACTTGAGTTGTAACACCAATAGATGAATAAGCTTTACACAAAATAATAGCACTGACAGGATCTGATGGATGATTTTTTACAACCCATTCCAGCAGCAATATCAACTCATATAATGCATCAGCGTCTCCTAAATTTTGTACTAGTGTTTAAAAAACTGGAAATTAAATCCAATGAAAACTGACATAAAACGATGTTGAGTTATAAAGTGATATTTATTTAAGATAAGATATTGATTTATATTTCATTGCACTCAATTTTAAATTAAAAATATCGCAACACTTTTTTCTTCATTTTGTATTTAAAATAAAAGGCAAGCATTGAGTGGAAATACAAATGACCAAAAACTAAAATACATAGATATAGTAAAAATCAACTCCTATTTGAATTCTGAAAGTTAAATTTCAAAATTCCTTTGCTTTACATATTTTAAGAACTGATAAGTTGCTAGCTATATATGTAGTCTCAAAACTTTATTCTAATGCTCATGAAAGATTACTATTAAAAACAAGCTAATCTTTTTACAATTGAAATATTTCGATTTCACTTGATAGCTTTGATTGGTAAAAATATTGTTACAATTTTTTTATTTAAATTCAAGTAAAAATAAGTGTACCATTATCAACATACAGGTCCCACAGCAAATTTGCAGCAAGATGAGCATATACAGCTGCAGCAAGATCAGAGTCCGAGCAGTAATCAATCATTTTGACCATATAAGTGACAGCTCGTCTTTTTTCAACTGCTGATAACTTCTCATGAAGTCCTAATCCTCGCCGTAAACGCTGATACACAACATCAGCCCAATGTACGTTTGTGATCTACAAAACAAAAAACTCTGAATTTCACTGAGATTAATTTTAAAAACTGAATCCACTTTCTATAACATCTCACTCTTAAATGACTGCTGTATAACTAAATAGAATAAAATAAAAAAAGACAAAAACAAATCTAGCGAATTTCCAAAAAAAAAAAACTTGCTTTTCCTTCCTCCTGATTATATTCTTTTCTTAGCATATCGATGAAATCCGAAACCCTTTGCATGAAATTATCAACTTGATCATCCCTTATAAGGAAAAGGAAGGGCTTCAAGTCAATATAACAGCATGGTTTATCATGGAATAAACGGATATATTCAAAGACATAATCGTGAGGATCACCTGTAAGTTTTTCCTACAAAAATAGCTGAAAGAATTTTCGAAATCACAGAAATATCTTCAATTATAATTCAATAATTTCATAAAAATTATTAAAAAAATCAAATTTTTGGAAATGAAGACTAAATTATTTCTGAAAGTCTGACACCTTTTCCTGCAATAATAACTCACTAAGTTTAAGCGTATCTAATAGATTGCTTGCTACAATTTCATTTTCCAACAATTTTCTGATCAGTGTTAGACGTGCGAGATATGGTCCACGCAACAATATTTTATTCAACGGTTCGGTTATTAATGATAAAATTCGCTCGACAACTCTATCGAGCAATCTGAAAGTTAACTTTAACATCAATAAGTTGAACGAAATATTAGAAAATTACCAATCCTAATACTTTTCGAATTTCGTCAAAATTCAAATGTTTCAATTTTAGAAAATATGGTTCGAGTAAAATAAGCATCTCCTGCACCTTTTTTTTGCTCCTTCTTCTTCAGCATTTTTTATGAATGCAAATGTTGAATCAAACAAAAACGTCCACAGTGACCAATCATCTGGACTGCAAATTAAATATATCGATTTCCAATAATAAAAAAAAAATTTATAGAGAGAGTTATTGGAAATTATTTTCAAAAAGCGCGCTTTTCATGAGAAATAGAAAAAAAAAAACTAACTTATTCTTCAGTTCACTGATACTGCGCTCGATAACAGTTTCATGATCGCCTTCCAATTGATATAATCTCAAAATATTGTAGAACAAAAATTGCGCGGGATATTTTATATGTCGACGCGCCAAACCATCTGCTAAAATACAGAATATTTCAGAAATTAGTAATTTAGTGGACTAACTTTTACATTATAATTAAATGTCTCTGCGAACTGATACAAAAATTGTTGAGGATGATACCTTACGCCCAACAAATGAACAGTTCATTTTATCTTCAATAAAAATCTCAAAATTAAGAATTTCGAGAAAATATGACAAATAAACATATGTATTTAAATATATATGTTTATAATATATATTTAAGAGAAATATATATACCTTCAAGAAAAAGCGCAGCTTTCGCATACTGCCTTGAATTTTCTAGGATAAGCACATATAAATCATATTCTGAAATCTAAAAGAATAAAATTTCGTCTAAATTTATTTACGATTTCAAATTCAAAAAATAATTATCAAATACCTCAAACAAATTCCAATACTTCCTCCAAATTATGCCATCTCAATCTATCACTCTTACGGAAACAAATTCGCAAATCAAAAACACTGTAATACAAACCAGCCTCAGCTTGTATTAAATTGGATTCGATCATTTTTGTAACCATTTTTTCGGCTAAAGGATACAGTGTTGATTGAGCCAGTTTTTGATCCCCCGTGATTGCCTGCAGTTTTTAATAATTTATATTCTTTGAAGTTTCATAGAAAAATAAAAATTGTAAATCACTAGAAAAAGAAATTATCTGAAATATGATCAATTCCGAAATAAGAGAGATTAGTTTGTAAGAATAATTTTTGGCTCAAATTGGCGTCAAATGTTAAATGTAAGTTTCAATTCTAAACCAAAGTTTGCTCAAATTCTGATGACTATACTAATACATTTAATTTGAATATACTAATGCAACATCTAATTTGGAAAATTTGCCCAGCTAAACCTGATATTCATTGAAACCATCTAAATTTATCTTACTCATTAAACGGATTGTAAAGTGGTAATGAAAACCACAATATATATCTATTCAGTGATTAAGAAACTGTTTTTTTAAATAATAATATAATGAAGCTCAGAAAATGAATTGACCTGCATGACGATACTCATAACATTCCAGAAATAGTATGGATTTCGTTGAAATTCTTTATAAAGTGCCAAAGCTGTTTTCTGCTGCTGCTTGTAATTTCGTATACGAACATAACTCATAAATAAATGAGTCAAATATTGTTCATTTTTGGGATAACGAGCACAGATTTTTTCATACAGTGTAGATATTCTTTCAGGTGCGTAAGCTTCCTGAAATTATATGAAGAACATCAGTATTTATATGACTTTATTAAGCAGCCAAAACCATAAACATGTATTTTTAAGCGAAAGCAGCTGAAATACTAATAATAAAATATTTCACCATATTTTCGATTAGAAAATGATAAAAGTTGCTTATGATAATGGTGACAGAAACAAGCTCAGCTAAAACCTTAAAACAGTGACATAAAGCTTGGAGAGTATTTTCATCGAAATCATCTCTCACTGATTCAACTTCATTGATCAATGGCCATGCTTCACTTACACGATCAGCACGAATCAAAGCCAATGCTTTCAAAACCTCAAGAAAACTTCAATATATTTGAGAAAACCAGTATATGCATAAAATAATTCCAAGTAATTTCCTGTGCAAAATGTTTATTTGAGTAAAGAAGTAAAATGAAAAGTAGACATTTCAAAACTTTATAAATTCCTAAATTCTTTTCTGAAACAATCATCAACAACATATGGTGAATAGTTAGTTTGATTTGTAGCCTAATTTGACATTCCACTTCACTAAATTTATACTCTTGACCTACAGTATGCTTTTTTTTCTAATACAAGCACTAGTTGAGAATGCTTGCAACTAATCAATCATTTAATCAACCTATAAAACAATCACTACCTTAGCACAGTGAGTAGTGGGATGTTTCTTCAAGACCTTCTCCGCTTCCTGCATTGCTTTTTTATTACTGCCTGCATCAATTGCATCTGAATCGTACGATTTTTATGTGTACAAAATGGTAAAATAATCTCCATTCTATGAAATATGATTTATTCAAAATAAATCTTTTCCATAAAAATTTTCGAATCTGGAAAATAATTCCGGAAAATTCAAATTTCATCATATCGCTTTTGATATTACAAATCGAGCATACCATATATCGGTTTAAGCCGTCTTTCTAGTACAATCTGATCACTGCTTTTCGACATCTTCCAGATCAAATCCAACTGAAGTTTTCACAATTATTAAATTCTAAATAATTGATGCAAGCTAAAATCAAATATTGGAATCACAATTATACAAACGATTTAGATGAAGCAGGGATTTGGTAAATATGTGAAAAAATTTTAATTATTTTTATCCAAAGCTTCCCTGAAATCAATTTTTATGTAATTATATTAATATTCAATATTTCATACTGACAGCTAGGTGTCTATCTTACTGTTTACTTTGCTGACCAAATCGCCACTCTATTACGCTACTTTTTGCTAGGCCTAAGAGAAAAGCCATCGTTTCGGCTTAATATAAAAATAGAATCGTTCGGAAAGCTTGTCAGAAAAATCTAAGCTACATGATCCAGAAAACCATCCTACCACATAACTAACAAATCGACATAGAAATCCAGAAATTAACAGACCAATGAATTGATAGTACGCGACTACAAGGACCCATCCGGGAAACCCTAAAACCGAACAGAAGACCCCAAACCACCGCACCTGTTTTGTCCCAACGAAACATTGGCCCATTAAATCCTGTTGCGCTACTTTTTTGAATTTTAATTTTGGGAGCGGATTTTGTTTTCAATTTTCCTATTGTTGACTTCAGTTATCATTTCATAACCCCGCGAATGACTCGAATTTGAAAAAATTCTGAAAAAGAATCACTCGCCGATGTACGCAGCTATCATTTATCAAATAACGGATCAAAAATTAGCACTCCACTTTCTTTTTCCCATTTTTGCTATGATACGTTCACATTCCATCAGTATAGATATTAATCTTTATCATCTCTTTGATTACAATGCTTTCTTCTCGCTCTTACTCACTAGCACTGTTATATTGTGTTTCTAATCACCTAAATCTTCAAAAATTTTCTTACTGTCCAAGTATTTACACTATTTTTCTCGTTTTTAATCTTTGGCAGACACATATTTATATATATATATTTTTTTTGATTCCCTGTTATGTTATATCTGTTTTCACTCACATAATTCGAATGGATTATATATATATATATTTTTTGATTCCCTGTTATGTTATATCTGTTTTCACTCACATAATTCGAATGGAATAACTTATCAGAAAAGATGCATGTAATTGAAGGGATGGATTAGGCTTTGGATAATTAAACCTGTTGCATGGCTAAGAGAACAAATTTCTCTTATGTTTGATATTCGAAATGCTTTGAATTTTATCAGTAAAAATTTGAATTTGAATATTACAATTTCTGTTTGAACATTCTTCCGTCTGCATTTATTATTATGTTTACTGTAATATGAAGGTAGCTACATAAATATACAAGTCGTACCTGTGTGCCTGATAACATGTAACACTTTCTTGTCGTTTTTTCAGACTACGTAATCTGATATGATAGTTTTGTATAGTTTATTTATTAAGATGCATAACTTCACAAATAAAATTTATTAACCAGATTTATTAACCATTGATTAAACTAATTAGATTGATCAGTCGTATATGCTGATATGATCTTTATCTGATGGTTTAGGATTAATTGCAACTTGCGATTATATTTGAATACTTGTTGTAAGAAATAATATGTTTAATGTTGATGGATATATGTTTATATAATGAAGTTTTCAAAAAGACAATCGAATAATTTAAAATTAATAATACATCTTGTGATTTTATTATCATAAATAATGCTGTTAATATAAGTTACTTAATTGTAGTTCTTTAGCCTTTTACTCTATTTAATTACGTTGTTTTTAAAGCAAGCAAAAATGTATATATAGGAATTAGAAGAAAGAATTATAAGATGTAATAAAAATGATATCCATAAATACTGTCCAATTAGTTGTTGCATAGCGTCTTCCATCTTTTCATCAAATGTTTTCTTAATTCAAAAATCCGTGATAATTATTTTCAAGCTGCTATATTCGGAAATAATTATGGAATTTTATTTCCAGTTGTTTCATTTTCAAAATGCATACACTATGCATATCCAAAGTTTTATTTCTCAGATATTCTGATTTATCTTTCATTGTGTTGGGAATTGTTTGAATCCTTTTGGAAGATATTTTAAGAAGATTGTTTGGGAAAGCTTCATGTAGTTACTTGAGAAAGTGTAGGTACGACTGCGGAAGAGGTTTAATAACAAACATTTTATTTGGTGTTAATTATAAGCTTCGCGAATAATGGAATTACAATTATTATAGCGCGAATAATGATATAAAAAATAAGGTTATATATGATATATAGGAGCGTGAAAAAGAAATTTTTTGTGAGCGTTGATCGAGAAGTGTTGTTGAGAGTTGGTCGAGAAGAGATGTTGTTGACTGGTAGTCTTGTCAGTAACAGACTGTTTTATACAAAGACATTAGAAATGTGTAAGTGTTATCAGCGCGAGACAATGTAAACAAGGAGCACAAATTGCCAATATTTGAATTTCTTTAATAATATAAACTAATATAATTTCCGTCGCAACATAAACTAATATAATTTCAGTTTTTCGACACTTTAACAACATATACTAACATAAATAATTTCGGTTTTCCGAAATACTTTATTGATTAGAAGAGACAAATGTTATACAAATATGAAATTCCTTGTAATTACTAAATTTGGCATTTAATATGAATTTAAATTCATTTATAGATCTATGTATTGCCATGAGTGATTTACGAGATCTTTGTATTCATGCATTTCAAGTCGCTATTGACGCTGCGCAACCGTATCAGCATGTCCGTGATGTAAGTCTCAATCGGATAGGTTATTTTCTTAGGTTTAATGCTAAATTAGTAGAAATCTCCGTAATGTTGATAAGCATCTTAGAATTTTGAAATTTGAGAAATCAGAATTTGAGAATTTTCCAGACTCTCTGTTTAACAAATGGCGTTATCAAAGTGGGACAACGGATTTATCAGGTCAACCACAATGTTCATTTAGCTGCTTTCGGTAAGGCTGCCTTGGATATGGTACGTGGCGCGGAGGATGCATTGGATGGTCATATCATTGAAGGTATTGCAAGCGTTCCGCGAGGCACACTCCAAAAATTGTACATTTTGATAGAATTCAACTTTAGCAACTGTCAAATGATTAGTAAGGAAATGAACTGTAATCTTTCCATCTAAATTTGATGACACTGATTTAAGTGAGATGGAATATCTCAACGAACCGATTTAATTTATTTAATCCTAAAAGCTTAGGTTTTTGTCAGAAAGAACATAAATTTACGAACGAAATTTCTGGAAGGTGCAACAAATAACTTACCTGATGAGGATGCTTGCAATAATGCTCGACTGATTGAAGAAATGGCCGAAAAGTTGCAAACATCGAATGATATCTTTCTTGTATTGATTTCAGGTTTTTTTCAAAAAAAACTATTTCAACTTTATAGACTATTTTTCAAAAGATTAATAAAGCATTACTTAGGAGGAAGAATCTGAATAAAATGTGATGGGTAATAGTAAAACCAAGGTAAGTTAGTGATTTGGCTTCTTTAGAAGTTTGATCATCATAAATTTAACTAATTTTTGGATCTTTTGAAAATCTGGACAGTTTGGATAGTTATTTGGGTTTCTCACTAATTTTGGAAATTTTATATGATTTAGGTGGTGGTTCAGCGCTTCTCTCAGCTCCAATTTCTTCTATTTCACTTGATGATAAACGAAAAACTATAAATGCAATGACTTCGAGAGGAGCTGAAATTAAACAATTAAATACTGTTCGGAAAACACTTTCACGTCTAAAAGGTGGCAAATTGGCCCAAATAGCGCATCCTGCAAAGGTAACTATAATTTTTCAGTTTAGAATTCTGAATTTTTTTTCTAAACAATATTTTGAATTTTTAACTTCTTTTAAAGATAACTTATTGCTTGACATATGTTTTATCGAAAGTATATATATTTCTAATTAATATTAAGGTTTATTAAATACTAATTAGTGTTAAGATTGCAGTCACTCATTGACTAGTTAATATAATATGAAGCAATATTCGTTTTGTATGGGATTTTTTGCAGACTTTAGCTATTATCGTCTCTGATATTGTTGGTGACCCATTAGAATTTATAGCCAGTGGTCCTACTGTGATAACTTCCCCAGACAACCCTGATTCAATTACTGTTTTGAAAGAACTGAATGCTTGGAATGCCATATCGAATTCGGTGCAGGATGCTCTTAAGAAATCTCATGGGATGAAATCGGTTCAGGTGAATCGATCATTAATCATATCTTTAGCTTTAAACAAAAGTCAGTTTTTTCTTTTTTTTTGGGAAATTTTTAATTATGAGTTATGTACACAAATTTTATATAATTTCAGCCTTGAATTTGTGAGGATTAATGAGCTTTTCTAAGAAACTTTAATAACTATTCGTTACTTATTTTTCTATCTTCTTTGACAATAATAATAAGACATGTTCAAAAGCTTGCTTAAAATGGCGAAACTTTGAAAAATACAATTCCGATATCATCTAAATTATTTTTTTTTTTTTCAGGATGTTGATGTTCTTAATACGACTGTTTTAAACAATAAAATTATATTGTTAAGTCTTGGTGAGATATTAAAAAAAGATGGTTACCAATGTCATGTGGTGAGCAGTGTTGTTGCGGAAGATGCTGATTCGTTTGGATTCCAACTTGCTAATGTCATTAATGCAGTGATCGCAGGAAAACCATTTAATGAGGCATTGCAATCCATGAATATAGCATCAGCAAATAAAACAGCATCATTTGAAGGTTAATAATGGTCGATATCATTGTATGACAAATTTCGTCGAAAGTTGTATTTTTATTTACTTGAACTGAAGAAATATGAATTTAACTATTTAAAAATTTTCAAAATTTGATAAATTTTGCTGTTTGAGACAGAATTGCCCTGCTGTTTGGTGGTGAATGTACGGTAACGATAAAAGGAAGCGGTAGTGGCGGTCGCAATCAGCAAATTGTTCTTGCCGCACTTTCGAAACTACTTGAACAGTTCGATTTCGGGCAAGAAAAGGTGGAGTTTGCATTGATGAGTGCCGGTACCGATGGCCAAGATGGACCAACAGATGCAGCTGGAGCTGTACTAACCAGTAATGATATGCGATACATTCGTGAAGCGGAGTCACAATGGAAAAAAATGGTGATTGATGACTATTTGAATAACAATGATTCTTATAATTTCTGGAAGAAATTCAATAATGGCAAATCGCACATCATTTTTGGGCCTTCTGGAACAAATGTCATGGATGTTCAACTGCTGTTATTCAATATAAAATAGAATTTTAGGAAATCAAAATCGAGCTTTAAAGAATTTTGAAATATTTAACATCTTTACTTATGAAAAAATTATATTATGCTCTGTATCCTTCATACAATGCTCAAGAATGTTAAGATCACAGTATTTTGTAATTGCTTTGGCCGGGAACTAAAAAGTATTGTTTTAAATAAATATTAGATTGTCTCTACTACTCTAAGCTGTGCAATTTTTACCTAGCTCGGTTGTTATTAAGGATCATGTTCTAAAATTATGATCACATTATTAATGAGTTAACCGTTCATTTCACCTCGTTGCACTGAAGATGATTTAAAGCATCAGTTTTCGGGAAAGTTAGGTAAATAATTGATGACAATCGGAATGAAATTGAGCAATTAAATGTGAAGGTAGATGATCCTCGATAGCAAAAGTGGTCATTTATTTTGTCAATTTTCAATCCATCTTTCTGTTTTTTCTGGTCTTTATGCAGTAAAAGTGATTTTTTTCCCCTCAAAATGTTCTGCAGTGGGAATCGGATTGCAAACTTAAGGGTTCATTTTTTGGTGAGAGCATGCGACCAGTGATACATGGCTGAGTGGTCTAGTGGTATGATTCTCGCTTAGGGTGCGAGAGGTCCCGGGATCAATCCCCGGCTCAGCCCCGCCTTTTGCAAAGGAAAAATGTGAAAGTTGTCTTGTACTTTGTATGTTTTTATTTCTTGAAATCATGCGATCAAGTAATAGCTTATTGAATCGACTAATATCAATTAATGCATCCTTTTTTGCAATTTTAGGTTCCAAAAATCTTTGCCACACTTAGCTTTTTTCTTCCAATTCTGTGTCGTCGCTGAAGACTCCAATTTAAGTGAATTAAGAGTTTCATAATGGTCTTTAGACTTTTTAAGAATATTCTGTAAAGTGCGAAACATCAGTTGTGGAATTAATTTTGTCTTCAGTTGTCTTGTTAAAAATTAAAACTCCTGATGTTGAATTCAAATATTCGCTTTTCCACAAGCCAAAATAGGTCGAAATTTATCATTGCAAAAAATAATCCCTTATTGAGTTGAAGATGAGAATAGTTAATCTACTTGATGAATAAATTAGAAGTCAACAAGTAAAAATTCAACGATTTAATTTCAATTTATGACCTGGAAATCAATAAGTTGACTAATCTATGGTCCTTGATAAATTGTGGTGGTTTCAAAAGAGCCAAGAATAAGCTAAAAAAATGTGGCGACAGTTTTTAAATTAATATTTTTAAATGGTTGAAGCATATCTAACATTAATATAAATAGCAATGCAGCAAAGCAGTGCTATCTCTGCCAATAAACAGTGAAAGTAGTGTGTAGACAACAAATAAACATGAACTAAATAATAAGTTTGCCAAGTAAATATGCAACAGAATGAAGTAAAATAAATGATCTTGGCTCTTTTTTAAATCATTTATATTGGATGAGAATTGTTGGTCAGATTTATGTAAATATCTCTCATCCATTTAATAGTTTTCACTTAATATTTATAGAAAGACAAGTTCCCCTACATTTTATAGATTTCGATTCCACTAGACAAAAAACTTTTTATGAATTCATTTCATGGAGTTCATTATGATCACTTAATTTGCATGCTATTATCATCGATATCATTAGGGCATAGCAAGCCTTCTTTCATGATAACGATGTAAAATTGCACTGCAGAATACGTAATAAGTGTGATCAAGCAGATTTGATCAGTAACTTTTGAAATCATCGACAACTAAATTTTAATCTCGAAGAACGATTATCAATGAAATGTTATAGATATTATTATTATATACTTCAAATAGGTAATTTCATGTTATCTAATTTATTAAATAGAGGGGATATTTTGGAATTAAAAAATTCACTTCTTTATTGTTTATAAACCAAAGAATCATCGAAGTTGCTTTTTTATCATTTCCAACTATTCATAATCATTATTGCCCATTGTTATCAATAGTATTATCATGAATAAGTATTTCCAATGCCGCTAAAATTTATTTATTAATATCATTATTGATGCCAGTTATCAATTTTTATCAGATGAAACGCGTGTGCATAGTCCATCGGATGGATCAAAACTTTTGGTACATTTTTAATCATTGCTTAGGATTTGATGGGCAATAATTATCAGTTTACTTGCTACTATGATAAGAACAGAATAAGTATTGATAAGATTTATAGCTTCTTTCAACCTAATATTTCACATTTATGAATGAAAAAAGAAAAGTGCGGACAAATAGAAAATGGATATGATATTTTGAATATTATATTTCTCGTAAGACAGCATGAAATGACAATGTTTGATAAACTTTTTTTTGAAGTAATAAATTACAACTAAATAAACTTTTTGAAGCAAATCAAAAATAAAAAAAAAATCATGTTTTATGATGGAAAAAAAGATAGAATTAGAATAATATCAATGATCAGAGGAGAAATTATTGATAGCATTTACGCTGAATTATAATTGGAGTAAAGAAGATGAGAGAAAATTGCAAATACAATTAATTTTTAGAAAAAAAAAAATGAAAGATCGAAGAACATTAGCTATTCTTCAATAAAAAGTAAATGTAATTGCAAAAAGAAGCATTTTTTCTTTGATTAACAGGGCCATCACATGATAATTTGAAAATAAAAACAGCCAAAGTAGCATTGAAGTGCGATAAAACTTTACTACAAGCATTTTAAACAATTATGAATAATAACGTCAAGAATAGATCCGATCAACAAAAATTTTTTGTAAAACTATTTTTTCATTTTTTTTTTTTAGGATTTTTTATAACTCCTTTTTTTAAAACAAAAACGCAATGTTCATTTTTCGTTTTTTATTTATTAAAGCCGACAAATCGATTCCATCTATTCCATTCATTCTTCTTTTTTATATTTTATTGATTATCACAAAAAAAAAACGACTGAATTGAAAGATTTGTCTCAATTTTTTGATCTTAATAAGTAATATATACTGAATTAATGACCTGTTTCATTCGGCCATCACAGAATCAGCCATGGTACCTTGGAGAGAGGGAAAGAAAAATTTTGATCGAAAAGATATGCAAAATTATCAGCAAATTTTTCATTGTATTTGTTAAGATGAGTTCTATAAAATCAACCGAAAGGTTAAATTGATGTTGGCAATGAGAGAAGTTCAATTATTTAGATTTCAAGCACTGTCTGCTAATGAATAAACAAAGAGATACTGACACGACGAGAATTGAAATTTGTTTTTTTTTTTTGAAGAGATTTGAAATTAATTGTGCCTCTATCTTCGATCAAATTCCTACGAATGAATGAATGACCTCAGTGAACTTTCATCTCTGAACTCTTTCAATATTCTATTGAATAATACTGGCCAAACAGCACCTATTTATTGCTCTTTCTAGAAATTTTCTTTAAAAAAAAATACGTAATTCATTATAATTATTCTCTATCTAACAGGTAAATTCTCCGTTACTCAACGCCTCATTAGCTCAGTGGCAGAGCGTCTGTCTTGTAAACAGAAGGCCGCTGGTTCGATCCCAGCATGAGGCATGTGAAACTCAAAGGAGTTGCACCACACTTTTTTCATTCATTTAGAATGAAATATTAATTAACTAAAATGGAATGCTATTAATCAACTAGGATGAAATGTTACTAATTAACTCACGGTTGCACTTTTCGCTTTAATCGTTATTTCAGTTCCTTTGAGATTAACAGTGAACTTCGCTTTTTATCAATTCTTATTTATGCAGCTAACATTCTGACAACGCGTTTGGTCAAACACTCAATCATAACATTTCACATTCTCGACAAGAAAAAAAGGAGAAATTTCTCGATGTTTGGTTTTCCGATTATTTGTTTTGCGTTTTTCATTTCAATTTTTTGAAGTCATTAATTTAAACCAAAATTTGATTGCATTTAAGGAAATGCATATACCATAAGCAAATTCGACATTTACGTCTAATGTGATATCAATTTTAAAATTGATGAAGTTTTTCTCCCAGCTTTTTTTTTTTTTTTTCAAGAATATTTTTCTTACATTTGAAATTTACTTGAAGTTCAAATAAGTCTCAAATGGGGACGAAGATTAACGATCTTGCTCCTAGACAAAAGAAATTATGATTATTTTTATTAAATATGAATTACTAGTAAATAACAAAATTTAAGTGTTGTTTTTGGTTCATCTTCTGTTATTTTTATATTGTGCTTATTTAGTTTAATTTTTTTTTTGGAATAATATTTCGAAAAGATTGGATATTTTTAAGCGATTTTGTTATTTTCTTTCGTTTAATTTTGGTTGGTTTTTTATTTATTTTATATGGAATTATGTAAGCTTAATAGATTAGGTTTTCTACATAATTTTGTTGATGTTTTAGCTGTTAGTTTGAGTCATCAAGGTTTGTCGGGAAAGTTGATTTGCAGCACGAATGAATCTCAAACTTGAATTCTGCTGCAGCGGAAACAATAAAACTGTCGGAAAATTTGCTTGTGGCACAACCTCAAACTTGGATAATTAAACCGTTTATCACGAAACTTTGACAACACGAAAACGAATGCGACCATTACAATATCAATCATATCAACAAAGCAATTCCAATGATGATATCAGAACCCAAAAGGAAGAGAAATTAAAACAATCCTGACCCATTAAACCGCCTTTGTGATAACAATTCTTTAAAATGATCTAATACTCAGGACTCCTCTTATAGAGGGAGGACAATGAATAGAGCTTGATATACAACCTAGACTACAATATCTGAATTATTGATTGCACATCAAAACAACAATTCAGAACGACAAAAAATGATTGAATTAAATAATTGATATCACGAAGTTTCTCGAAATTTTCGACAAGTTTTTCAATCTAGTGTTTTT
Source organism: Onchocerca volvulus (assembly GCA_000499405.2). Taxonomy (NCBI): domain Eukaryota; kingdom Metazoa; phylum Nematoda; class Chromadorea; order Rhabditida; family Onchocercidae; genus Onchocerca; species Onchocerca volvulus. Next base: position 5,258,199 of record HG738139.1, on the reverse strand, counting down.
TTTTTAAGTTCGTTGTTTTTTTTTTTTCTTTTGTAGTTTTTTGGATGAGTTGGTTGTTGTTTCTTTTGTTTAGGCCTTGAGCTTGTATTCTTACTAGTCTTTCTTGATTTTTGGCAATAAATTTGCCAAAAAGATGTAGTAATGGAAAATGTGTGCATTTTTGATCAACTGATTCGCTGCATTTCGGTGAAAGGATTTCTCACTTCGTCATTAAACTTCAACAGTAAGTTCTGCGTTGTTAAATTTACGATTATCCATCAAATCGGATCACCTTAAGAAAAGAAAGCATGGACGGAAAGAAGATTCATTTTTAACTCTATCAACTTTATTGATTAATCTCGTCCTCGATTAAATTCAACTAGAATGAATTCTCATATTACGATAAAAAATGCTAATATTCCGGAATATCATTCGCATGAAAATATTGAAAATCTTAAATAATATAGTTCATTAAATTGACCGCAATCGTATATGCAAATTGGAAAAACGATTTCACGAAAGTAATGTCTCATTTTAAATTTTTTTTATTAGTTTGATACAGTTCCAATACCATCTGAGAAGTTCAAATTTCAATTTTATTTTTGGAAAAATGGATCATAATAGAAAGATTGAATAGAAAAAATGAACGGAATTCTTCTTTTTTTTTCAAGAACATTCCGTTGATTTTTAAATTATTCCTGGAATAATTTTATCCATTATCCATCTATAGGAAAAGGCTTACTTACTGCAGAAGTCAAAAGAGGTATATGTTTTATACATAATTCAATCTATCAAATAAAAAAAAAGTCTTCGATAAAATCAAATCAATTACGAATAATAATAGCAATAGAATACAGTTGAAAGCTTTATAGCAAATGGGCCATTTCAAAAAGAAACAAAAAAGTTGAAAGTTCAAACAGCTGAACTATCTCTTTCCTTATTCTTAAACTCCAATATACAGAACAGAACAATATTCTTAAACAAAAAATTCCGATAAAAAAAAGTTTTGTTCCAAAATGTGAAATATCACGACAGGTTAAATCATCTCACAGATTGAAACAAGTATGCATTTTCAAAGAGATATCATTATGGACAATGAACTCACAAACTCACTTGCTCTCATCATTTCCAATTCCATTTCTATTTCAAAATAAAAATCCTTCCCTTTTTTGGTCAAAATATTACTCATTTTCTATGTGCGAATTCGACAAAATCTAACTGAAAAAGATGAAAAGAAAACTTAGAGGGAAAATCGGACAAATGAAGTTGAATTTAAAGGAAAATACTGACAAATGGCGATTTTCAACTTTACTAGGAAGCTGAAATCTACTTAATTCTTTTTGATTTGCTCATGCAAAAATCCTTTCATTTTCATTGAGCGACCTCCAGCTTACCGTTATGATGATGAATGAAAAAATAGGCTATTACTTCTTTGATAAGACGCTGAAAACGATATAACAGAAATTTAGATATCTACAGATCTTTCCGACACCATCAGTCCACAAACACCGCTCAATTCAGCATAATCGATCAGTTATTCACTAAGAGAAATCTATTATCGACTGATTAATGAGCAAGTAATATAATTGAGCTTCACCAGCTCTTTAAAATGTTATTATTTTTATTCTTTCCCTTCAGTTTCATTTTTCTGAATCTATTTCAGCTCGATAACATGGACGGACCATATTTTGTTGTTTTGTCATTACTCCATTCAGTTTTTTTCTTTCTATTCTGACCATTTTTATTTATGAAAGCATTTTATTCATTAACAGATTTACTTTAAGATGAAATATGTCGCTGAACGTCAGTACAAAATGCTGAATCAACCATGACTAATTAAACATTATCTTTTCAAACTCAACTTTTCCCCGATAGTTGAAAAAACTTTATCAAATTGGCGATATGTTCAGCAACTGAGGTAAAAAATTATTTTTTAAATTTTATGCAAAACTTAATAAATTTCAGTCCGGAATTAAATTCCAATAACAAAAATGATTATCGCTGTTCCACTTTAACTGCCGAAAGAATAAAACCGCCAGTGATGAACTGTTGCATAATTGGATGAGAACGGTCTTGTATGACTTGATGACTACGATAAAAAGCATCCACAATTTGCACTTGTACTGCATTCTTTATTTTCAACCAGTGATATGCAGAATATAGCGGCTGAAGAAGAAAAAATATTGGAATATATCGAATAAATTTTAGAATCCGAGAAACATTATTAGAAATTGCAATAAAATTAATAAGATTAATACACAGAATGATAGCAAGATATTGGATGCATATAATAAGGATGAATGGTAACGAATGGTAACGATCAAGGGCATAAAGGAACGATAAGTTATGTGAAACAAACGAAAGGGGGCATAAAGCTTGCAAGCCGCATGTAAATCATTGCAAAATGGTCGACATGGAGAAAAATAAGCACAAAAAGATTAATGTAAGATTATTTTATTCGATGAGCGATAAACTCACTATAACATCAGCTAACGATTTTTTCCTATCCTGAATCTCTCTTCCTAGTTTTTATCTCCTTTTTCTAGTTTTCTAGCAGCTACTAAAAAACCAGAAATTACTAAAAACTTATTTACCTCAGCGATTGGGCAATAAATAACAATTGTTGATGACAGCCGTAAGGATGACCACGTTTTTTCCAAAATTTCTACCGGATTAATGTTTTTACTAGCAATAAATAATATCTCAATTTCAGCATTTTGCATTAACTGCCATGCCTGCCTTTGCAAGCGTTGTCTTTCTGCTCTTCTTTCTAACGAACAATCATCCGCTGCTGATGCGTTCTGAAAAAAATTTAAATTTCAAATTTTATTGAAAGTTCCGCAATCTTGAGAGAAAAACTTACCCCTCCGCCATCTTCTCCAATTGCAATATTCCTGTCATCTTCCTTCTCTTCCTGTTTTTCTGCTTCTTCATTCTTTTTGGACAAACTTTCTCCTTCATCCATTAATACCGCTTCCTGTTTTTTAACACAGGTTCCCATTGTGATAAATTGTTTTGCAACATTCATAGGTTCTTCAGTTTCCTCCATAGATTCTTCTAACAAATTGGATATGCGCAACGGCAAAAACACTGAACTAATCTAAAAAATGTTGAAATATTTTGAATTTCACAAACATAGAAAAAATTTTCCAGTAAACCCACTATAACAAAACGACTTCTCCGGAAAATCTATAAATACTCAACAGAAAAGCCCGAAATTACATACTGCAAAAATAAACCTCTTTATCAAAATCCATACTATCAACACATGGAATTGCTTGTGCTATATTTCCACGATGTAAATGAATACATGCTCCTGATCCACCCAAACGTGTTATTATAGCAGAGGTTAGCAAACCTAAACATTGTTCGAAGACAATACAACGTGAACCATAGTGAATACCACTAAGAGCCAGAAGATGAGATAATAAATCAATCCTGAAAATGAAATGAAATTCGCATCAATCATTCTCACACATAAAAACCACTTAAGTAAGCATTTTAAACTTGAGTTAATGCATAACATGAAAGATAATATAAGTATGATAATGCTATTAATCATTATGTTTTGCTATGGAAAACAATCTTGCTCCCTCCAACTAAACATCTAAAAATGATATTACCATAAAGATATATGTTATATGAAGTTCTACGTTATGCTTTTGTATAACTTTATTATAACTTATAATGAAGCTATATGAAAGCGTAACTTCTATTTTTCTTCATTATGGCTTTTAGCAAAACGATAGCATACCTTAGATGTAAGACTCTTTCAGGATCTTTTTTATAGTAAGATTCGGCTACCAAACGTAAAGTAGGCTTTAAAAGATAAACGTGATCTGAATGTTTCTTCGCTTTTTTATTGATATATTTGTTTTGTGAATAAACCGTACGTTCCGAAAATGATGCGCTACCATCAACCAATTTTGCTATCTATAAATTTTTTTCTATAAAATCCAACTGCTTGAAGATAAAGATTTAGATTGGAGTGCAAAGATCAAAATGTATAAATACTATTCTACATTCGAAACATTCCACAATAATATTCATTAAGGTGATAACTAATGACGATGATGATGACATTTATCTCTATATCCTTGATAAAAATTTCCTAAGTTGCTTTTGGACCTAAATATAATATCAAAAAACTGGATGACAAAGGAACTCAAGATTTAGAATTTAAAAATCAATTAAGATCTTAACGCTGAAAACCAATTCAGAATCCTTAATATTCTTTATTTGTGCAACTTTCCAGCAATTACTGGAATACCTTATTACAAAAGGCTTCTTCTAATTTATACCGATAAGTAAATTAAATAAAGCTTGATATTTAATATGCATACAAGTGGGTATTATCCAAGCTTTGTTTTTGACCAAATATTCAATAATGCACTAACATTACCAACTGCTCCGCTGGTACGCCTGTATCTTTCATTTTGATTATTTCATCCTGTGTCACTTTTTGTCTTGCTTGTGCCGCATTTGTGCTACTTGTTTCCTCGGTTGCTGATCTCCAGCTGTTCGGTGCATTACTGATATCATTCGATCTCGATAATGAACTTATACTAACTGTATCTGCAAACATTATAAGATTAGTAATGCAGAAGCATTATAAGATTTAATAATTATGCAACAGATTTATGAAAAGTGAAAGATTCAAAACGAATTAAACAAAAAAGAATGAACTAGGCTTAACGGTAATGTCAAGTCATTTAAAGCAGCATGTTCTTTCAAAGTGCACGACTCTAAAGCAAATTGGTCATCAGTGAACCTCCAAAAAAACTTTCGAACTAGCCATAAAACCCTTCTTTAAATTATTCCTGGGCAATGAGGATTATAACTTGTTATTAAAGCTAATGTACAGCAATATTCTAAATGTCATTCGAATTATACCAAAATCGAATGAAGCAGCAATATCCGTAATGCTTTCTGGTGCGACACGTGTTACCTTTCCAGCGGAAACCTGAATAGCATGAATTAAATAGTCATACTGTGATGCAACAATCGGAGCAAGTTTAACTCTGTGATCTTAAAATACTATAATATTATTGTTGAAAAGTTGGTAAATTCATAGGAACTATTCATAAATGGAATTTAAGATAGTACTACTATAGAATAGAATCGAATAGTAAATTCATAATAATTATTCTAAAAAGAATTCGAAATAGCACTAGAGAATAGAATTACTTCAAACAATCCGTACGGTTGATCAATTGCACCATCAATTTCGAATCGTAATTTTTCGATCAAAATTTTAGTTTTTCGTGTTATCTTGCACACACGTAAATGTTCACCGCCCATTTTCTGGATAATAACGTGATCTCCAGTTCGTATCATGTTAGTTGATACGTTACTGAAGTAGAATTAACAGTGATAAATAGCGTATACTTAATATGTGTCCAAAAAGTTCTTTACGTGTTACCAGCATTTTCCCCAATAGTTGCCTAACAATTTACCTAACCAAATGTTTTTGGAAATATCGAGACACATATTACATGTATTTCCTGCTGCATCTCAAAACAAACATACCTAGCCACCAAAGATTTTCCTTTTGAAGTTAATCAGTACCAACAAAACAGGACTAAAACTTAACTCATTTCCAAATGTTAGTTTCCCCAGCAAAATATAGAACTATCATTAACGACTCTTCTCTCCAAACTTCATAGAAACGTCCTTCGCTCTCGAACTTGACAAACTCAATCAAAATCTTTGTTTCATACTGCCTAGATTCACCATGGAATTGCTGCAGCAAAAAAGGCAAATTTTAGTCGACGATAAATATCTACATCATTTTTATCACTCATTTTTCTGCAAAGATTCAACAGTTGAAAATTCCTAAGCAAGAATATACCAAAATCTGTTTTCAAAGTCAAAAATCGCGACGCCGAGTTCCCTTTACTGTATCCGTTACCACAGTAACAATACAATTTTTGGGACTATACCGTTATTATCCAAATGAGGACGTGCAGTGCCTAGTTGAAGGAGGTATTCAACCACCTCCTTCAACTACTACATGTTTGAAATAATTCACTTCAGCCCGGCTATCAAATATATCTTACAAATCATTATTCCGAAATAAAAAGTAACGAAGTATCAAACAATCCGGCCAAAAATGCAAGTGTTTGGAAAAGCATGCATGATCAGCGATCTGTCTCGTCAAACTTGAAAATTATCTCACAGATGATGCAAACCATGTTTTTTTTCTTCACTTTCTTGTTTTTTATATTTCATAAGTATGCTGTTTTTTAAGCTTCCAAGCAAGAAATAGAGAAAACAATATAGAAGAGTAACAACGTAAATTGTGTGCTTCGACGCAGTATAATTGTAGCAAATGACCGTCACGTGATGACACTTACTTCTTGCATTTCCTTAAAAAAAAAAAAAAAAAAAAAGTAATTTCGCAAGTAAAAGTAACAGTGGTAATAGCAGTTGGGAATTACAGAAAGCACGATGGTATTTGTTACTAACGGTATTAATTACTGTAACAGTAATTATATAAGAATGGAGCAGGACAGGGCAACTAATGCACATTAAAAAGTTTTTAAATCAGAAATCAAACAAGAAAAACACTGAGACCACTGACATGAGTGTAGAAAAATATATTTAAATATACTAGCATAGAAGAACAAAACCATCCCGTGAAATAGCTAATGTAGATCGATCTGAAAATACCAAATACTCATGAGTCCGCAACATCTCCAGTATGTCACTCCCTGAATTAAAAGACTGCAACTTTCCCTCAGTTTGCTATCCCGAAAAATTTGGATTCTTTATAGATAGAAGATAATCTTACTTCTTCCAACTATTTCACAGTAGCGCAGCACTAAAAAATGAGCGTCTTATCGGCAACATATATACCACGAAACAAAACGAATTTACAATACATAAACTTTAGATTTTTCTTTTACTAATAAAGAAAATTACATACACGTATTGAGCATAAATGAAACTCCTCCTATCTCCTTCGGTGGGAACAAAAAATGAAATGAGAATCGGAGCCGAAAATTAAAATCAAAAACAAGCCTAATTCAATATCGAAATTTGATTTGGAATACTATGCAGGTATTTCGATATTGCACGTTTGTGCATTTAAATGCTTCAACAAATCATGAAAATCATCAGTAAAAAGTAACACAAGTTTCATAGAAATTTTTCCAACAACTCACATCAAATTATGACACTATTTTTACAGACATAAGCATCGCATAGATATACATGGTGTATTCTTTTTTTTATTTGTACAAAGCAACAATTTTTTTTTTCTTCCGGAATTATAAGCAATTATTCCTCGCAACAAACTGAATTATGCAAAAACATGGCTTTAGGCTTTACTAATTTCTAATCTCTTCTAACTCCCGCTTTACATATACTTATATCTATTCCTGCACCAAATCACTTAATCATCTCCCCTGTGACAATTTTTATTCTTCCAGTGCCAAGCACTTATTTTCCTACGAACATATTTTTCCGCCCATATAAGTTCAAACACCCTAAAAAACAATAAACGCTATTAAGCCATCGAATTCATAAACACTGCATGAAAATTTGAGAAAACTCCTAGTTCAAAGTTAATCTACAATCTTCTCTAAATTTGGGAAACCAACTTTTAAGCAAAAGCAATTAATGAAAATCTTCTGCAACATTCATGACAAGATAATAAAACTTCTAATTCCAAAAATTAAGTTTTTAAAAACTGAACAACAAAATTCAACCTGCAATCTAATACCCCATCCAAATTTGAGAAAAAAGAGGTAAATGCAGGTAGCCAATGAATTTAATACTCATCAACAGGAAAGCAAGAAAATCAATTAATAACATAATTGACCATTCCATGACACGCAGCGATATCACGATGATTATTCGTAACTTTGTTGCTCAAAGTGTTTTCTGCAGCCCTTGTCGGCTCTGGGTATATTTTTTCCGCAACAACTGCTGGTTTCGTTGCAGCGGTTGCTGCTGAATTTCCTCCGCTTCGGTTAACAGCATTTCCCTCAGCGGATTTTTCGCTAGCTAACATCGCATTTGGTGGTGATGAGGCACTATCAACACGACATTTCACCTGATGTGATTGCAAATCAATTCCCACTTGCGGAGAGCTGAAGGTTTCGCGCTCACGATTACCACCATTTGTTTTGCTTATTGCACCGCCACTACCTATAAGATTCTTTTTACTTTAGAAACTTTGTAAACTCTTCTTATAATCATGGATTAACATCAACGAAAGAAAACAAGAAACTTCTTTTTGCCTTATATGCACGACGAATGAGAATTCAAACAATGTAAGGACATAATAAGCTTACGAAGACATGTTGCAGATCAACTTACAACAAGTATAAATTACACTGCTTGCTACCAAGTCAACATGCATTTAATTTGTCGTCTATTACTGAGGTGTTATGCTTTATAAGCCAACACACACCTGGATGAAGACGAATTAAATAACAATAATCCAACACACATCTGGATGAAGACGAATTAATTAACACAAACGTTGCATTCAGATAGAAGCAAACAATATCAAATTTCCACTAGAGCGCCACCTGGCATTATTTTAAAATACTTCAACAATCATTAATTATTCAGTATTCCTAACTAAACTCCACTGTCGATGTATTACAATGAGAGAGAGAAAAAAGAAAGCACCAATATTATAAAAATATTAAATAACCAACATCTTGTATCAACCTGAGTTCCGTTCAGAGATGTTCGACCGCTAACTACAGCAACAGATGTTTGGTATTTCGGTTCAGTAACTCCGAAATAATTTCGCGTTGATTGACTTTGCACTGCTGGTGACATGGCATGCGGTGTTGGTGGTGACATACTCTCGCTGCTCGGTGATGAAACATCTGTTACTGGCACATAATAGGCTGCAAAATAAAAAAGGAAAAAGATCTAATTTCAAACCATGAATTACTGTTCCCTTAACTTCCACAGATTAAGTGTAGCGGTATAATCATATGCTAAAATAACGAATGCATCACGCAAAAAAATAACTCAGACACATCAAAATCACATTCGTCGTCCTAATACTAATTTGAACTCAAGAAATTCCATAAAACTGCATCCTAAAATCCACTTAAAGAAAAAGAAAACTTACAAGTGGTTGTAACCACATTAGTAAATGGTACGTAACGATGAGTATCACCAACAACAGGTACATATTGCGGAGCAGCATACGTTCTGGTAACTGCTGGCATAACCGTTGTATTAGTTAATGCTGTTTTCGTATTTGATAATCCGGTCCCCAACAAAAGATCTCGAAGCGTCTTTGTTTCTGGTGGACATGATTGCAAAAGAGAGTGCGCAATCATCGGAGAAGGCTGTAAAATATTATCATGTAAATCAAAAATAACTATGAAAACTATAAACTATCCTATATCAAACTGGAACCAAAACTTTTCTCTGCTAACTTTGGAGTTCTAAAACTCTGCTCTTATATTCAAACACTTGAACATTTAAAATTGGCTTCTAATAATCAACAAAGGATTTCTTGAATTTACTACTAGCGATGTAATATATAATATTCAGCATTGTTAACTTCAATGTTAGTGTCGATCCCCGAACTTAATATAACAAGTTCATGCCGCTTATTATTGACGCAACACATTTTTCCGAGTCGGGTCAGACTCAGACAATGTCAGTCTTATCTATTTTCAGAATAAATTAGGATTTTTTTGCGAGGTGATTAATGATGATTAATCTACTTACTTCTCAGTATCAATTACACAATTTTTGGCACAGTCTATCAACAAGGTAATCATCCCCACCTTAATGCGGGCTCCGGAACCTTTTATCGCAAGTTCAAGTCGTTTAGTATCAACGCAATGTGTGGCTTGTGCTACGATATCTGCATGAAAACCGCCAGTATTTAAGCGCTGCAGATTCACTTCTGGTCGCGGAAGAGACGACGATAATTGTGCAACACTTGAAGAAGCAAACGATCGTCGTCTTCCACCTGCCTGCAATGTCAATAAAGCATGGTCACATCTCCGATGAGTTCAAACATTATCGGAATTTGAATTTAAATTCCAGAAAAATTTCATCACAGGAAAGCAGGTTATAACTAAACAAATCATTAAATCAACTGAGAAATTTACTCGCGGTCTAATATTCTGCCCACCAAATACGACTTCTTGAGACGGTATAGCCAAAATTTGTCGTTCCAGATGATCCTGCCTTGGTGGTTGCGTTGTCGTGACAAACAGTGTTTGAGTTTGATTCAACATACCAGAACTGTTGACAAATTCAAACGTTCGAGGAGGGCGGTGGATCGCCTGCTCTCCCGCCGTCAGCAACCTCGTTGAAGGTAGTGGTGGCGGGAGATGTGCGTAAAAAACCGGGGAAGATTCGCTGGTTTCCGATGATGACATTTGTGATGGAATGCGTAAAGAATGATCATATACCCGTTTTTGCTATAATTTTTTTTTATAATAATAAACTGAATTTTATTTCAGATATTTAAAGGACTTTTTGAATCATAAAAACTTCAAATCTAAAAGAAATACAGGTAAATAATAACAAAGTGACGATGCCATCATCCATCATGCACAGAAAAGTCAAGGTAGACATATCATACTAAATTATGTCTACGGTAACCGCAGCAAAATTCTGCATCTAAATTATTTAAACCATAATGTTAACGAACCTTAAATTACAACTTAATCTATTGTAATCTATGCTGGATCTCACGTATTTGCTGCTCAATGTTTTTGGAATTCACTTAAATAAAAATCATCTACGGAGATAGTAATAAGCATCAAGAATCACTCACTTGATAATTTACAGACGATGCATTTGGTAATGGTGCCACTTTTTCCACTTTCCCAGCTACAGATGCAGTCAGCAAAACGGGCTGCAAGCCGCAATCACCGACCGATCTTACATTGACATTTAGCGGTGGTCCATTTTGTTGCAAACTAAAGAACACAATTAATTCTCATTTCTGATTAATAAAAAATAAAAAATATATATTCATAAAATATTAATAATCCATACAAATATTCATGAAAGAAAAACCATGTGCAATACTTACTTAACAACTCGTAAGCGATCCGTTTCGCGAACACCATTGACTGACATGATATTTTGCCCAATACTCGAATTTGATTCGCTGCTATCTTCACCAAGCACTACTACCTGTTCACCGGTACCTACCGATGAAGTCCCATCTCGACCCACCTATAAAATGATCTGTTATAAATGAAATGGATATGATTACAGTCAATTAAATTGATAGGAAATCAATCAAATTGCAGATTAAAACGGTCATGTCAAAAAAAATTGAAAAGCAATATTTTTTCAATATAATCTCTACGAATTTTGAAATGCTTATCTCTAAATAGCAAATACTTACACTACTCTGAAGTTTCTGCATGGAACCGGCATCAGACATATCAAAAATTCGCCTCGCATACAATTCTTCCTGTCTCCTGTACTCTCGCTCATCTTCATCATCCCAATTCCTACGATTTTCATCAGAATCCGATGATGAATCATTACCATCCTTACTGCCATCAACAGTCACCAATTTACACTGGTAACTTCTAAATATAGGAAAATTTATGCCATCACTTACATTCAAACTACGATCAACAACATACACACTTTAAACAAATTCATAAATATAAGATTTTTAAATACCTGTAAAATTTAAAATGAATTAAAAGCTCAATATGTTCCCTCGATACTTCGGAAAAAATTAGAATATCACGATCAAGTTAAAAACTAACTTTGTGGTGTCGATAATGGAACAGAATGATGGATCTGGAGCGGATTGTGATGTTGAAGGTTCAGAAAGCAGAACGCGATCGAATATAATCCTAAGAAAACTTGTACTAGTGATCTGATCTCAATTAAATTCTTACATTTATCAGTACTTACAAAATACACTTCTAAATGCTGATACGCAATTTATAAAATTCCAAAAAATATATAAACCTTCCGCCTCGTCCCATTCTTCGTCTTGCATAACCAATACAACGTATACCATTCGCAGATGGCATAAATGTCCGATAGAAACGTTCTGCAGGACCAACTCTCGGAACTAAAAAAAAAATTTTCTTGGAAAAGCAAAACTTCAAAACGACCATCGAGAGCTGAAATCCAAAAAGATATCATTGAAACTAAGATTCAAATTCCGCTGATAACCAAACCAAAAGTATCGAAACTTTATAATTCTACCTTCTGACCGGTTCGAGAACAAACTCGACCGATATATGCATCCACGTCGTCTCTTGAATGTATACCGGCCATCCAATGCTGCTTCCGCATTCCGTTCTGCATCAGCTATTGAAATCGTGCTTGGGGATGCTCCGGCATTCAATACACTGGCAGCGGTTGCAGGCTTATTCCATAACTGAATTTTTAATTAGCTGTCAGTGCTTTTTAATTACATCATTTATTTTGGAAACCTTAGAACATTATTCATTGTAATAAGATCCAATTATTTCTTTTAATATAGGAAGAGCAATTTTAATACCACGACATCATTTTCTATTCTAACCACAACAAATATCTTGATTTGTATCTAAACTCTAAAAAAATTGTTTCGAGAAAATTTTAATTTTCAGTGCTATACCCAATTACTTGCCTCATTTCCAAAACAAAATAGATCTTACCTCTGCATTCCTTTTCAGCCATGCCCGACTGACTAAATCTTTATCCGTTTCAGATATCGAAGTTTTGGAATGTCGTTTCCGCTTCTGTCCCTTGAATTTGGTTGGTGACATGCTACTTGGCAATTCATCCTAAAAAAGGTGACATAAAAAGTTTTAGAATGACACAAAAGATTTTAGAATATTCAAATCTTAGATGATATAAAAAACTTTAGAATATTCAAACTTTAGATAATTTCAGGAAACACACCAAACAGACCTCATAAAATTAAAATGAATTGCCAAGTAGTATGTCATTCATAAAACAATGATAAGTGATTATAAGAAAAATAAATCCTTTTATCTTTCTAGATATATTGCCAAAAACTAAACAAATTAAATTTAAAAAAAGAAAAAAAATTTGTAAACACTCCGTTATACAGAATATTTCAAAAAGTCTGCACTCGGAGTACCAAACAGCTGATTACGCAACATAAGACATTCAACTTCGATCAACTTCAGATGCTAACCTGCGACTCATCAGTAGGGCTCATTGTCGCATTTCGCTCCAACTTCGCTTTAGACAATATGTGGTTGTAAAGGACACAATTGAAGTCACAAACAGTCCATCGGCATTTGCATATTTTGTCATCTAATCCTATGATGGTCTGTTTGGTGTGTTCCCTGAAATTATCTCAAATTTGAATATTCTAAAATCCGAATTCTATAAAAACTCATTAAGAATGACTTCAAAAAATTGGAACTACAATAAAAATTGGATGTATACTTACCTTCGTCTAAGCATATCGAAGAGGATAACAACCCTACTGAGATCATGGCCAAGTTTCAGTATCTTTTCATACGAATCTTCATCGTTTTTACGATTTTTCCTGGTCTGCATTCGTTCCAAACGTCGCCTAAACGCAACATAAGCAATATCCGAACCTGAAGCATCTCTGCGTGCATCTGTTTTTACCCGTGGTATCAGTGAGGCAATCTTATGCGATGCTGCTGCATCCTGGAATATATTTTAATTTTCCATACAATTGTTATATGCTGATTTCAGACATCACATTATGACAAATAAAATGCATGAATTGCAAAACCTTGGTTTCAGGATCATATCTCTGATTCATTTCAGAATTAGAAAAAAACTAGCCTTGCGCTTTTGTAACCAGTAATCATAAACATCATCAACGAGATCTGTTTCGAAATCCTTGAGCAATGATCGCGCCTCGTTAGGTTGACATATTTGTAAACCGCTGCTCGCACCTTCCAGCAATTCCATCATCTTTTCGAAATCATTCTTTGCAGTAAATCCCCCTCGTTCGGCCAACCATGCCTCATCCTCACTATCGATATCATATTCAGGCTCCTCATTTCCAAGCGACAATGAAGCTGTAAACAATACTGACTATTCAAACTAATGCACAAAACGAAATTTTTCGAAAAGAGAAAGATTTCACAAGCAATAACCAAAGACTGATAACATCTTTGGCTCAACCTCATTTCTTCTTTCGAAAAATGTTGAAATAAAGGATATTTTGGAACCAGATAAACGAAGATCAAATAGAAGATCGAAACAAATACCATACTACTTATTTGTCAGATAATATATACAATACAAGTGACCACACAAGAAGGAATGAATTCTTGATATACATAAAAGTCAAATTCAAAATACTGAAACTCGAAAAAAAGAAAAAATCAACGGAAAATCTGCAAAACAACCTAAATCCGTTTGACCGTTAACTTATGCAAATCTAATTTTTACTTAATTAACGACAAATCATCACCTTACTTTATGAAGTAGTAAATTCTCTTTCCTGAACATCTACGATGCTTTGAAGAAAATTCATTAATATATGTTATATTTTTCGCACTTGCTGAGTTTCGGTCTCGTTGAGATAACTTTTTATTTAAAGATTTCACTCCTAGAGAATCTATGACACTGAGCAAATATCCAACGAAAAGGGATTTTTTTATCACTGCGAAATTCATTTATGCTCGCTCATGCCTTTCCCAATAAATATGACTCATTTAAAAATCCATACAACCAACCGAATCAACTGTATTGCCCTTAAAAGAAAAATATAAGATGTATAATGATATTTTTCCAACTATCTATGACATTTGCCAGCTAATCCACACTCTTCAAACAATTTCTAACTGGAGTAATTCTAAAGCCTACAAAAATAACTTTTCAAGAAGCAAACTTAAAAGTTGTCTGGAACCACTATATTTCTAGCACAGATTTATAATTCATCCATCTGCAGATTCAAAAATTTTCGACTTAATTTCTTCATATCTTCCAATAGCACTGCAGCCGAAAACAGGATAATTTATTCGTTTTTCTCATAGTGAAATAAGAAAGTTAAATCTTCGATTTTTCATCAAGACGGAAAGAAATTCAAAAAAAGCCCAATATTACTGCATCATAAATTCCCATTCCTAAGATTCAAAAGAAAATGCCTAGGAAAGGCGGCAATAAAAAAATTTCGTCAACCTATAATCTTCAAAAACACCTGGCAAGTGCAAATTACGATATCAAGATAGCTTTATAACAAATAAATTTAAAAGGAGATGCTAACAAATGAGAGCACAACTGATGTACAGCAACATGGAGATTAGATATCTCAAGAAATACTGAGATAATTCCGGTCATTCATATTATGTCTATTAATAAGCACAAATCACGAAAGCAATTTGTTTATCTTTTGCTGTACAGGTAGACATATATTAGGCAAATTCTTACTAAACATATTTAATATATAAGCATTTCGTTCAGTGGATGAAATTCATTAATCATACATTCTAATTTCTATATATTTAGATTAACATATTCTGGTTCTTAAGATACTTGGCTCTGTTCTGCTTCTGCTGCTTATTCAATACGGCAACAGAAACAATGTCAGAAATTAGAGAGGCAAATATTATATGAAAAGAAACTATGTTACACCTACAGAAAATCTATTTCGCTATACAATCACTTCCGTGAGAAATATGAAATGAGGAAGAGTATAAACAAACTGCTGAGTTTTTCTGATATGTTTGCTCATAGATTTGAAAAATTATATTTCAATGGCGATAAACATAACACTAATATAATGTTCAGAAATAACATGAGATAAAAATTTTACGCGCACAATTTGACCAATACATAAAGAGAAAAATGAAAAACGAAAATAAAAACTTGAAATCTTAAATTAAATCATTAATTTACTTGGAAACAGAACTAATTAAAATTCGCCGTTTACTAATATAGCCCGAGTTTTTCTCTCTCCCTTATTAAAAAATTCTTTAAAGTTAAAAAAAAAAAAAAAAAATTTCTAAAATCTCCACATCTTTCTTCAAAAAATACATTATTTCTTTCCAATTTAGCCAGCTGATTATAAATTCCGTCATTACAGTAGAATCTATATCCATCTTCCAACTAAGCTTTTCCAGGACAAAAATTAAAGTGCGCTAGTGAAAAAAGAAAATGTCCATACTTTTGCTAAGCGAGAACGGAGCATAGGATGTATTAGAACAAAGAAAAAAAAGTTCACGGATCAAGAACTTGGAAAAATTTTGCAATTCAGATCTCATAACTTCGTAGATGAACAAAAATACATGTGAATGCGTTGAAAAGAAAGGATGAGATAGTATGGAGCCAAAGTATTCGTACCTTGTACTTTGATGAGTTGATTGATGGATGGTGCTGGTTGTATCGGATATAGTGAATCATAATATCCACGATCGACAGTGAAAACTTTTGGTGTTGGTATGACATGATTTTCTACAGCAATACCCGATGTACTGGCCTGCTGCGCAAGGATCGCCTCTTGCAAATGAGACTCCTAGAATTTACAACATCAAAATCCAGAACCTTAGTTGATAAGAAGAATTATGAGCAATAAAACTTCAAACAAAAAAATAAGAAAAGTTCCAATTCTCTTTTAAACATATGAAGCTCAGAAAGACCATCGAAATATTCCGAAATTTACACTTCGAAAATGTGTTTCATTTCGAGCCATAACCAAAGTACATAATGAAAAATAAAACATCAGTTATATTTTTGAATAAATTCTTCTATGTAATGGTCCAAACGATAAAGCATATTCAAAAGGAAAAAATTCAAAATTGATCTTACAATAAAAAGATCGAAAAAGTATCTCATGAGAGAAAAAAAAAAATGATGTAGACTGCTACGCACAATTTAAACAAAAATTTCTATGAAAAATTCCATTTCATGTTAAAAAACCATAAATTGCACTTTTACTATGGTCCGACAAACCGAAAGCAAAAATTAAAACTTAGATTTCTTAACATCTTGTATAAATTAAAAAACAAAATGCTATTAACATAAATAAGATTTCTGACATTTAACAGTTCAACCGACATATAACAAAATTGTGAAGACTAATATCAACTGGAGGTCAACCGAAAATATGGCCAAATCGAACAAGTCAACGATCATTGCTTAACATATTTTGCATTATTGAAGCTAATTTAAAATCATTAGCCAAATTCAAAAAACGGAATATTCTCTTTCTTTTCTGATTATTTGAATGGTAGTTCATACAAAGCAAAAAAATTAGAAATAATGAATACTCGTAATTAAAATGTCAGTAACTATCATAAACAATGCCTAATTTTACTATCTAAATTTTCTTCGTAATAATTCGTTTAAACAGCATTTTCCTTCTTTTTCATAGAACGAGTGGTAAAGACGTATCTTTTTCATAGAAGATACGTCTTTACCACCGATTTTTTCTCTTTCGATGAGAGCATTCGAATAATGCCATCGGGTTATGTCCCATGCAATTATTGACTTGCAACTTCCATTTTTTCCTTCATAAATTCATTATCGAAAGTTATACGTCAACATGATTCGGTAATTCTTTCTGCTTTACTGTTTTACGAAGTATTTTATAACTTCTGGAATTCCATAATTCTTGCCGCTGATTCCAAGCTTTTATAATCGTCCTTGCATTATTGTAGCATCTCAATCTCAGTGATTATCATCAGGTGATCGCTGACCTCTAAACAGAACCTTTCTGTGATCGACATATGTGTCCTATGTACTCTATATCATATAATACCACTTTTCAGTTCTCTCCACTTCTCTAATTTCTCGTAATGACATCAACTCTCTAAGTTTCACTACACATCACAATACACTTAATGTATAAAAGAATCGAAGAGATCTTGGGTGGTCTAGTAAACAAACAGCAGAATAAGAAATGAGATCAGGATAGTGCATTTTTGGTAGTCCGCGATAAGAATAGAAAGTGAAATATCGTTTATAGGTTATTAATATTTGTGCATGAAAGGAAAATACCGATATTAACAATGGGTAATTTTTATTACATTTATTCTTGTTTTTCCAAAAAAATCTACGACTGAATCGAAACTTATCAACTTATCAAAGAACAAAAATGTCCCAAAAATATAAAAAAGAAAAAAAACAGATAAATTGAAGTATGAACTTCCAGAAAAATAAGAAAAGCATCTGATGTAAGGGCTCTAATTCTTACTTTTATGTGAAATACATCCTTTTAGGAACCTAGAAAAAAAAAAAAAACTCCAACGTAGATACGGATTATATCACCGTCCAAAAAAAAAAGAAAAAAAGTCGGCATCGGTGCAGAAATAACAGATGCACAAAAAGATATTAAAAATGATCCAAAATCGGGAAAATTCAAGGTTTTTTTCGACATGTTACAGTGTACGAAAAAAAAGTAATCAAAGAGTTCAAAAACGGCAATTTGAAATATGCAAAATTCCTTTCCTGGAAAAATCTTAAAATACAAGAATTTTTTGTAAAAAATCATCTGCTATGATTGCTCAAGGATAACACATAAAAAATTAGGAATTCCGCCCGTTCAATGAAACAATTTTCAGAGATTAATGGAGATGTCCCTGAGTTAGACCAGTATCACAGCAATATAATACATCACACGTTCGAAAAAAGTTGCTCTTCACACTTTCAAAATGTTGAAGTACATACAATCCACACAACATAAGATGAAATTTCAGGGACAGGGAAAACAAAAAAAGAAAATAATGAATATATTTAAATTACGCTTTGCGATAAAGGAAGCTGAGAAACAATCCAAACTTATACATATCGATGAAACAGTGAATCCTAGAAAACAGTGAAGTCTCTTTTCTTCCCGAATGATGTATTCTGATTAATAACGCTGCAGACTATTAGAGATAAAGCATTAGTTAATTAAAATTCATGATTTGTCTGCCGACATATAAACCTTTAAGCAGTGTATAATAAATCATTCGGAAATACTTCCGTCTTCACCCTCCACATCATGCGGTTTCTCTTTGATCAATGAGGTCAACTACCTTATATAATATTCCGACTCAGATATGATTAAATTTCCTCAAAATGTCTACCACAACAGCTTCAAACTATAATTTATTTTCAGCCAAACTGTCGATACTTGGATCGCCTGATCTAATTTGTAATAACAATTTATATCCAGAAATTCTCATAACAAACGGTCATCAAAAATCGACCGATACAAATTTCTGATATGAAATTTGTTAATTTTATCAATGGTCACTCAGTTTAACAAACATGGTTGTATAGTGTAAGATACGGATTCCTTGAAAGAGAATTTGTATCATAAATCATTACTTCAAATCTTTCTTTTGATCCATTTGCTACACTGTTCAGAGATCATGCAAATAATTTACATCCCCTTCAAAAATGGACTTGCACAAATGTCAGCGTTTTCTAAATTATCTTCACGATAATGACAAGTTTCTTAAGACCAAATAATTGATCTCTCCTAGAGCAACAAGTAATTACAGCTAATGTCAACGACACAAAAATTTAACAGTTAAATATCATATAGGCAGTTAAATGTCATGTAAGCCAAAGAGTAAAATAGAAATAGAGGGGAGATGGTATTGTTGCAAAACGTATTCGAAATTCAATTATTGTAGAAAGAGAGAGAGGAAGAGAAAGTAAATAAATCGCCGCTAATTGAGGAGAGAAAGAAGAAGAGAAAGGATGTGGGATTGATTATCCGTACGGCACTTGTTGAGCTATTAAATATATTAGAAAATAGTATAATAGAGAGAGAGAAAACCAGACAATTTATTGATGAAGCAATAAAAGTAGTATGAAAGTTAAGTGTTTGTTGACGTGGGAGCAGAGGAAAAGGGCACCTACATTTTCTTCATCTTTTTCCATACCCGTTGGCATTTGTGCCACTGCCCGATTGATCGGTGTACATTCGGCCAGGTCGGGTAATTCATCAGCGCAATACACGGGCATCGATTTTGTCGCATCCAAATTTCTCGCCCGAAATGATAGCTTACTTGTTGTTGCCATTACTGCGATGCGATGTGATACGATGTATTATGATGTATTATTGCTGCTGCTGCTGCTGCTTCTAGCTTGTTTAATCCAAATCCGACTCTTGGGCACTATTAATAATGGTGCTCCTGCTGCTGCTAGTAGTAATAATAGTAGTGGTAGCGGAATATAACGCGACCAATACTGCCGTTAAATACAGTTGCTGCTGTCTTCTTATGCAATAAATTCAAGACAAACTTCCTCGGCGGATTGTAACCGTGTATTCGGGTGGGTAGCAACAGCAGCAGCTGCTGCTACTACTACACCTTCAGGCACCGTTCAACCTATTATTATAACGAACTGAAATCAAAACTATTCGACATCATTTCATTCGCGGACTTTCCGGCAACGACAACGACAACAACAACAATAGCATGAATTGAGAAAATAAAGCGTAACATGGAACCAGGGGCCATATAGAAAGCACCAAATATGCTTATTCCCAAGCAACACATGACACATTCTCCGCGATGAGGCGGGGGAACAGTACTTCTCGAAACTCCCCACTTTACTTCCTCTTCTTTCCTGACTCAGGACAAATTCACGGCAGAAATATACAACTACTACGACAACTATACCAAAACGCTCAAAATCTGACGAAATCGTCGAGCTCCCCCGCTGCAATGTGCTGCAGCATGCGTATGTGTATGTATGTATGCGTGCGTGCATTTGTGTGTATGTGTACATGTGTGTGCTAAGAATGTAACCACAGAGAGTGGAGTTTATTTATGACTGCTGCTGCTGCTGTGCTGCAGCATGCTGCTGGCGGCAATGTCCGGGGAAGGGGGCGCGCCTCCCGAAGAGATGCAATTCATTGAATATGCACACACACACATATGAGGAAGTACCATAGACTGGCGGGGGGCGTGGCACACTCACTCGATCGATTGCGTAAAGATGATGACAAGTAGCGAGGAAGAGGAAGAGCGAGGAGTGCGTGGGTACACACAAAATAGGCACACCCAACAGCATAGTGACAAAAGATAATGAGATTGTGGGATGGAGCAGCATCTCATATGGTTCACGAAAAATAGCACATGAATGACGGTGAGAGAAGTAGTGCCTTTGTTCGCCTGAGCAGCATCGACGCGATATAACCTCGCGAGAGTCCTTCGCAAACCTTTCAACAAAACCTTTGCATCTCCTGATAAAATTGGGGACCGTCCCTCACAACCACAGCAACGCATCCATCCATCCATCCTTCCATCCTTCCCCCCCGGGAACGACACACCCGCTTGGCTCACCCGACGATGGGGCAACTACCGACCGACACACACCGACACATACAGACACACCGACACACACACACATCCTCTCAACCGCCTCCACTGAACAACAAATGATATGATGACGAGGCAAGCAGCTATGAGTCATCCACGTGCACACACATACATGCTGTTGGAAAAGGGGACCGTATAATTGCAAAATTTTGCAGTGAATTATTGACAGAAAGTTTATAATCCGACAACCTCGTCACACAGAAAGGAGAACATAAAAATAGGCCATTAAGTGTCTTGGAAGGACACACAGCATGTGAACGAAGAGTTGCATGGTTGAAAAGCGTTACCCTCAAGTTGGAAAAGAATTCTGTTCTATTTCCAGGGACCATATAATTAAAATACCAATTACAGTTTGAAAATAAAAAATCTTCATATTTCTAATTCATCCATAAAATATTGAAAATCGAAAAAAAGAACCATATTGGAAGAGCTTATACTCAGTCCAAATTAATACTTCCAACGTGCGATTCTCAATTTTTTTTCCTGTTTATCAGGAAAAAAAAAATGAGATATACACTCAAAAAAGCTGGACTGGAATGAAATAATTTCGGACATGAAAAGTGAGAACACTTTTTTCTGGGACTCGAATGTGAAACTACCACAGTCAGACCTGAATTACTTCAAGACTTTTCTGCAAATAAAATAGGAGAAAAGACACGAACGAAATCAAGATTTTGTACCAAATTCAGAGCCTAATAACTGGTCTAATCCCAATATATGAGCAATTAAATCCAAAGTATCATCTATCATACCGAAAACTTAGCGACAATATTACAATTTTGAAAAGAATGATTCGCAGTAATTTTGTGACAACTGTTTATTGATTGGATCTGGTGAATGAAATTTCGTAATTTTACATAGCGACTATGTAAGATCTTAAGTTTGGGAAACTAATAAGTCAAAACAGAAATAGAATTCTATGTCTGCAAACAAGATTTGCATCATTACAAAGAAAAATTTGATTTGATCAAAAAGTTAAGTCCCTGTTTACATCTTATATGATTGAAGATGAAAGATCAAATTGGAAATCCACGACAACTCGTCTCAGAATAATATCATTAACTAGTGATATTATTTCTATTTATAATTAAAGGAAAAAACTTACCCAATATTAACTGAAGAACAGCTCATGACTTTTTTAAGTCTCGAGAAATATAACGTCCACAATTTCCGGTCATTATTAATAGAATAGAAATTTCGTGAAAACAGATCCATAACAGCAAGAAATTCAAATCAGTTATATCATCATGAAGTAATCCATAACTTTTTTGTATTGATAATGATAAGAATACTGGTAAGAATATTCAGTAAATAATATGAATAGGAATAGTCGTACCGAATATTTTTTGATCTCATTATCACTAAAGCTGATAATAGAAATAGAAACAGAACAGATATATTAGTGGAAGTATAATAATCTGAAATTTAAAAGTATTGTACAATCAAGAAACCGAATACATGACGCGAGGATGCGCAATTTCTGACGATTTATAAATCAAATGATACATAAAAAGATTTCAGAAGCATTAATATTTATATGGTTTGTTGACTTTCTTAAGTTAAAACTCTATAATCCAAGATTTTCTGCCTGTTTATCTTTCAAAAAATCGAAGAAAATAAGTAAAATAGAAGAGTTCTCAGTCCCACATTGCATCAAGCTGATTACTAATCGAAATTTCTGAAATACTAATTCTCTGAACCAAATAATTATGATAAAGTTCACTTCTGTCAATCAAACGCAAAATCATGAATCCAAAATGCATACCGAAATTTAAAATCAGAAATGGGAAGATATCACAATCAAGAAACGATATTTTTATTGAAAAAATTAGACAAACTGTTTCGGTTATTTACGGATAAGATGAAATCTCTCGCTTATTAGACATTGCTAAGCCTAATTTTTAGTAACTGCCATCATCAATAGCTTTAAATAAATCATCATTCAGAAATAACTATCGCCTAAAAATAATAAAAGCTTTAACCTTCTTAATATTAAAAAGTAAACGGTAAGGAATTCTGATTAGAAATGAAAATACGATTTCCTTAATAAACAAAAATAAATAGGTTTAAATCTTTGAGACATCAGCTTAAACGACATATTAATAACGACAGAAATCGAATTCTTCAATAACTACTTCGAACTTCTCTTACACCAGCAATTACCTAAAATAAAGGAAATTTCTTCAGCAAGTCCTGCAGATTATATCCCACCATCTCTGATTGCACGCATAGCGCAGAATTCCTCGATATTTCTGAAATTTCAGGTTTTTCAGAAGGCAAAAATATTGCTGACAACATTAATCAGTTATAAGACATTAACCAGTAACCCAACTAATTGGCTGAAAATCTTACCGAATAAGATGATCATGAGGATAAGATGGAATATAGTTGACAGGCTCAGGACAGGCGATTTTTGTAGCTTAATTTTGCACAATCTATCATCAATTTGATAGTTCAACGACAATAGAGGTACACAGATATGTGCAACACTTGCTATGCATTTTTCATAAAAAGACCAGAAGTTTTCTCCGATTTTACAAAACTTTTATAAAACCATAAAAAAGAAGTATCCACCATCTGCACCACAACCATAATTTGCACTCCATTATCTCATAAGTTCCTAAAAATTAGAAATCACAGTTAAACAAAACACCAAACAAAACAACATACTTCAAACCAAAACTCGGAAATTCAAAAAAAAATGTTCGAAAGAAATTAGACGAAGACGAATAATGCTTATGTCACTGCGAAAAAAAAAAAAAAAATTGTGCTGATAAACCTGTATTTCACTGATGCTTTTATGCCTCCTTATAATTTTGGCGATTCTCTGAAATAAAAGTAATAAGCATACTTACTGAAACTGTTGAAAAAGAACAACATCAACATCTAATCTGTTTGGACTGACCACTCGAAATAGTCAATGATTAATGACCATTTTCATTGTTTCTTTATAGAATGTCGAGCATTATTTATTAGATTAACTTTTCATCGATTTCAACTTAAGTACAATGACCATGAATACGAATACATGGTAATTTAATTAAAATTTTGCGGATAAGGCAAATAAAAATATATTAGAATATGGTATAGGAATGAATTAATTAATAGGAAAATGAACTCAAATTTTTTAGAATATGTTCCTAAATTGCCAAACTATAGTAATCTTTATTTTACTTATCAGTCTTCAGCAACAAAAATTCAATGAATCCAATTTAACGAATAAAATTAATCACATTGGACAAAATATCTTAATTTAAAGATTAACACCAATGAAATGACCTTGATGGATGTTAACCAGAACCTATCTGAGCCAGATTTGTTCGTATCTGCTTCATTCATGAAATTCACTGTTTCTCGGAATGATTTCTCTATTTACTTTGCTTTCAAGAAGAGACGATTTTTCGTTTAATTCTAAAACAAAATCCTGGAAGAAAAAATTGAGCAATATAATTGTGTGAGAAATATCATATTAGATGATTTCTAAGCATACAATCCATCGAAGGATGTCATTAGAAACTAAAACAATTAACAAACATGATATTATCATGTGAATCAGTTGAAAATCGTGTGATCAATAATTCGATATACTATAACCATATAAATTAAGTACTAATATCTATACATGAAAAGTGAAGTGCAACTTTCCCACTAAATCTGATCAATGGATGACTATTACGATAATCAGGTGGTGTGACAAGGATTTGACAAAAGTAGTCCATTTGATCTATAATTTATGGATCGGGGCAGAGTTGATCACCTGTAAGGTTGCGATGATCATAAGAAAAACAAAAGATTACTGGAATATGAGAGGAACCGTTTCGTTATCAGTAGGAACAATAGCAGAACGGAGATAAAAATTGATATACCTATCGTCAGCACTGATGAACGCAGTATTTCCGTACATCTACCCACTCACACACTCACTCTCCTTAACCCATTCTTCTGCATTACTTCCATTCAGATCGATCGATCGATCAGTCAGCCGGCTGATCAGCCAATTGATCAGTCGACCGATCGATCGGTCAGTCGGTTGATCAGTCGAATCGGTCGGTCAATCAATCGCGTGGTAGTCGTTCCCTGGTTGTTGCGCTCCTTTTTGTGGCTGTTTTTCTCTTGAGCATAATGACATATTCACATATATACACACAATAGACATACATACACACACATATACACATGCTCACATACAAACAAGCGCACACGCCCACACATTTTGAAAATAGACACCCACTACCGTAAGTATTGTATGTGTGTATATGTGCATGTGTGTATGTATTTGTGTATGTGTGTGTGTGTGCATGTGCATGTGTGTGTGTGTGTGTGTGTGTGTGTGTGTGTGTGTGTGTGTGTGTGTGCACCTGTCTTATCAGATTTTGGTAAAAGAGACAAACAGGTAGAGATATATTCTCAGGTACACCACAATTCGTAGGAAACTTCAAAAGCGGCATTTTTAGATAGCAAGTTGGTTGAATGACTGCGTCAAATCCACGTAGAATGCTTCCGAGCATCGACTCGTCATTTCACGTGAAGAGTGATAAAGCCGTGGAAACGAAATAGTAAAAAAAAAAAAACTTGTGACTTTTGCTGCTAATCATCCACTATCTTTTACTACTGTACACTGCCCTAACCGATCAAACGAATAAACGTCTGAATAACTGAGAATGTTACGCTCCTTATGAATGAATGCACCTATATTGCACGAAATCGACATCTAAGTACGTAAGCAATAAGTTTCCGATTAGAATTTTGTTCGGTCATTTAACAATTTCCGGCAAAATCATCAATGCATGAGAGGAGATGTGATCTGTGCAAAATCTCATCCAGAAAGACCCAATTAGCTAAAAATTCCTTTTTGAATTCCTTTCTTAATCTATTTATGGTATAGGTATCCAAAGCCTTATAACTCAAAATAGGCATACTTACCGATATGTTCGCAATTTTTACTCGACTAACATTCTGGGAAAAATCGAAATCCAAAAGAAAGTTGTTAACCCGACCCATCTAACCTTCGTTTAAAAGTAGTTCACGAAGCACTCATCGACAGCATTAACCCAATTACTAATCATCAAAAACTGAATCGATAGTGAAGGAGGGGCGGGTTTTGTGAATAGAGAAGTCTACGGGACTCTCAATTTTCATAGTGTAACGTTTAATTAACAACAGATTGTGGCGATTGGCAACATCGCTGGTGCTGTTGTTTCTCTTCTTTATACCGTATGTTTGTCAATTGTACTGCCAGCTTGGACAATAGTATGTAATCTTAAGTGTTTTTTACACTTTTTTGCACAATACAAGAAGATTTCGATTAATTAAGAGAGTGAATCAATCAATAAATTGTTGTTAATGTATTGAACGATATTTGTGTGATATATATCATTGTAAAAATTGTATCATTCTGTATATTATAGTCATGGAAGAGAAGGAAACAAATGTTGAAGACGAAGAATTATTTAGTGAAGAGGATATTGTACATATTATACCTCTAGACGATACCACTAATGGCTCTGCAGAAGTGTCCGATACAGTCTGTGGCCTTTCAGGAACCGAAGGTATCTTAGATTAGCCTGTTTCATCATTTCAGGAAGAATTCATCTATTTTAATTTCTTCGTAATATCTGCCCTAATGTTGGAATTAGGCTGCTTTTTCAACCATGCTATTTTTTTAAAACATACGATAAAATAAAACCTAAAGAGAGAAACTTGAATACTCTTTGCAAAATCCCTGTTACAGTTAAAAAAAATTTCAGATGAAGATATGGAAGTAATTGAAAACGGTGATGTAGAAATAAATGACTTTCCAAATGTGATAACTGAAGCTGATAATATAATTTCGGCATGCAAAGATGAAGCTTTCGTTGTTGCATGTTTTGAAGATCGATGGCTCGTTGTTGGTGGTAAAGATGAACAAGCTACGTTATATGATCTGCAAAGTAATCCTATATTATCAAATTGCTTAATCACTTCGATTTTGAGTTGTTTTCAATTTTTGTGTTTTTAACTTTCTCGCACTTTTCGTCTGTTTTCTATAGTATCAAACTTTTCATAATAGAAAAAAGTAATATCCTTAATATTACCGAATTAGTGACCGGCAAACTTAAATTGAATAACAACATGAATATTTTTCCGGGAACTTTATCATAACACAGAACTCATTCGTTTTCATTTTTGAATAATGAAAAGATAATTTAGTAAAATATAAAATTAGGTTTAGCTTATCACAGTAATTATTTATGAAACATGCTGTTGATATGATTCTCTCTATTTTTTATTTTTTTACGATTTTCAGGTTTGGAACTGATTCTGAGGATTGATGAACATAAAGATAGTGTAATATGTGCACAATTTAGTATGAAGGGACATCTGTTGGCTACTGGCGATATGAGTGGCTTGATTGTAGTAAGTAGTACCACGGATCTGAGAATATATTTCTCGGTAAGTATTATGAAGAAATCTCTTTGTGGAACTTTACAATTAGAAAATAAGATATTAATTGTTTGATTTGGTTTAGGCAAATTATTGTGTGGGAATTTCAAAATTCCGTTTCTTTGATATTTTCCTTGCAGGATTTTTTTAATCAAAATTGAAAATAAAGGACTTTCAGTTTTGTTTTTTATGTGCTGTCTCTTATAGATAGAAAGTATGCATGTGAAATTTTTGTATTTGGAAAAGGAGATCTTAGTTTAGTTGTTTAATGACTTAATCACTTGTTGCGAAATTCAAGTTTCTTTGATGCTTCAGTTTTTTCTTTTTTGAAGCGGCGAAAACATTTAATTTAAAGATTGATGATTGTGAAGAGTTATCGTGGATGCAGTGGCATTCATCTGCAGACATTTTGCTTGCTGGCGGTAGAAATGGTATTTGGATGTGGCTTATTGCGGCTAACAATGTTCGACAAACAAAGGTTTCTGTTATTTATTGTTGTTTGCAGTATTATTCATATCAATTCATTGAATTGCATAATTTTTGCTTTTTCATCTTTATATTCATCTTTTCATTTATCAAATAATTATTTATTTATTCTTCGAAAAATGTAATCATAATTAATAGATCACTTAGATGGGTCACTTAGATTTGAAAGTGCAGGTATACATATGTGATTCGCCTACCACATCAATCGACGGGAAACTGCTGAATGATGGAAAACGACTTCTTTCGTGCTATGAAGATGGTACTGTAAGATTATGGTCTCTGAAAGATGAAAAATCGATTAGTATTATGACAGGAGCTGAAAGCGCTACATGCCTGGATGTTCATCATAGTTCACCTGTGGCAATTATTGGAGATCTTGTGGCACGTTGTTATTTAGTGAATACAGAAACTGCAAAGATATTGAGGATATTTACTGTGGTTGAAAAAGTTACGGTAAAATTTTTCCACTTATTCATATTTTTTAATAGTATTTTGTCATTCTGGAAACATTCACTTTCATAGTAATGTGGATTAGTATACTGGATTAGACTGGATTATGCTTAAGTTGCATTGTTTTTCAGACTTCCGAAGTGACAATTGAATGCGTGAAATTTTGTCCAGGAAAAGAGCCGTGGTTCGTCGTTGGAACCAATTCTGGTCGTCTGGTAATCTATGATTTTAATACAAGTACTTTACGCCACATTCTGAAAGATGATGCTGATCCTGTGGTTACTTGTCGATGGCACATGACAGATTCAAATGAGATGTATATCATTAGTGCTGATTACACCGGTATGATTAAAATATGGGATAGTCGGAGTGGATTGCCCCTCTTAGTAAGTTTTCTTTTCATTATTATTTGCAATATATTTTCGATCTTTATACAGCTCATATAAGATGTTATTTATATCCTAATATCAATCATTTCAGTCAAAGTATTTTAGTCTTAGATTTCCAAATGAAGCTTCATATTTGCACATCTGTGTCTTAATATCGTTTCTTGCAATTAACTATGTCAGCCTTTACTACGGGTTATTAGTCAATTGTCCATATTTCTTCTATAAAGTGTAATTCTCTTGCTTTCCTTTCCTCATTATGTTCCCTTTTTCAGTCTATTAGATCTTATATTTGGAAAGGAAGTGCATTGGGGTGTACATTCCGTGATATTTTATTTGAAAATGAAACATTACACTACAAATTATCTTTCTGATGGTGACACCGCTGGCATCTTGAATTCCCTGCAGCATTTTTTTTTTTTTTTCATCGGAAATCTACATAGTCTTGAGTATAATTTTTAATGTTTAACTTTTTCAAAAAATTTTTTCAAATAAAAAATGAAGCATCAGCTATTTTTTCCAGGCAGTACTGTCACAAAGTGTTGTTGCGGAAGATTCTCATTTGCTCTCAATGGATCTATCTGTAAAAGGATCTGTTCTATTTGCGTCATATAGTTCTGGACAGCTTTGCAAATTTTCTTCTATAAACCGGTGAAATCAATACATTTGGTGCGATTATTTTAGAACTCCATTATTTTATTGTCAATTCAGGAAGTCAGAGAGTGTTTGTCAATTGTTTTTAACGTCAAAACAGAACAGCCCAGATATTCTGTTATCTATTTGGACTCGTACGGAGAGAGAGGGAGGAAGGAATTTGGTTCACAGACCTAGAAATCATGGAGGACTCAAATCTTCCATTTCCTTTGATTTGTTATTGTTTTTATTGCTATTATATTATGTTTAGATAATGAATAAAATTTCCAAGAATTTGTAAAACTTTTATAATTCGATACTCAGAAATCGTTGCATACTTTTCATGCAAATTTTTGGAAATTAGTATATAAATATGGTGCTATGAGAAAGGAGAATGGTGCGATCTTTATATTTACTTCTCTCGCAACTATCAGTGTTTTTCGTTGTTTTTTTCTTTTTTCGTTCGCACGATACGTAAGATGTATGCCCGTCTGCAAGGACCTACATTTCATAGTTTATACATATGAGCTTTATTTGATTGCCTAAATATTTATCGTTCTGATAGTGACTTTTGATATCATGTTTCAGATGTCTTATCAACTATATAGGTCGACAACATTGGGTATAGCTCTTCGAAGCACCCTGGACGAATTTGTTGAGGTTAACTTTCTATTGTTTTTGTTGTTTCTTCTCTTTGGAAATGATTTAACTTATGGTGTTTTGGCGGAATTATTGTACGTATAGATAATTGCAGGATGGTACAATCACACCTTCCTTGGCTCAAACAGTACTGACAACCTTCGATAAATGCATCAACAGGGCATTATCTCAGCGAGTTAAAAATAAAGTTAATTTCAAGGTAGGTGACTTTCAGTTCTATAAATATTTAATATTGATGGGAGCTGTCCACAAGGCATAATTTGGAATGAAAGGCAAACCGCTGTATGAGTCTGTCTTGGATATTTAAAATTATTGTAATTTCATATTAATATTTTGATCTTTATCGAAATTTTTTGATCTTAATCACATCCAGATATGAAATATATTGAATTATTTTTTATCGATATTTTCAGTCTAAAAAAGAAAAATTGGTGTAAAAGAATTAAATGGTTTATATCGAGAAATGAAGATGACTATTACTGGGTTTAGAACTCTGATTGGGATTAGTATCAATATTTTTTGTGAGATTCATCAGTTTTCATGAAAAATGGAAAGTTGGGCCAAGATAAATTATGAAAAAATATTGAAATGATCCAGAAGAAATTTTTTCATATTCATCTTATGACATTCATTACAGGCTGACAAACTGAAAGCATATCGATTTTGTGACAATGTCTGGACATTTGTAATGGAAAATGTTGAATTCCGTGATATAACACAGCCAGTAGATGGCATTGTTGATCGCGTGAAAATTGTAGCATGTGATGCAAGTGCCGCAAAATTGGCCAGCACATAGAACACATTTAGAAAAATTTTATACACTTTATAATGCTTTATATTGATTTGTTTGATTACTGTATTAATTAGTATGTTGTTAATAATTGACACTGGCCGGGAAAAAACAGCATTTTTTGGATAAAGCCTTATTTAGTGCTTAAGAATGTATATCTTCTGTATAAGGCGCTGATGATACAACAGATTTATGTGGTAGAAAAAAAGTAGCTATTCAAAAAAGAATTTATAACATAAGAATTTATAAAAATAGCTAAGTCATATAAAGAAAAAATTTCAACTAACTACTCGTAGGAATTCTTTCAATATAATCTTCAATGTAATTCACACTTCTCATTATCGCTTTCCTTCTATATTTATGTTGCTATAGTCATTTTATCCATTGTATTGTGTTACTGAGTAGAACAAGGGGTAAGTCAAACAAAATTAATGATAAAATTGTTTTCGCACTTGACATGTTTCAACATTTCAGACAAATGTGTTGTGAGTTTTTTATGTTATTTTTAGGAGTCATAATTGTTTTGAAGATTTTTTATAACATTTTTTCTTTTTTGGTAATAAACTTGCTTCCTGGGCTGATACTTCAGAAATATTTTTGTATTCAGTTGGATTTCCCTGTTAACACTCCTGGACTTTCCTTGTAAAAGTTTTGTGGATATATGTTTGAAATGCATGAAAAGTTTCTTCTGCATCATAAATTGTGCTATAATCAGTATCTCTGTTCATTTATAAACATTCAACATTGTATATTTATTTCATTTTATTTATTTCAATTATTATTTCGAAGTAACAACGAATTTCGAATTTCCAAAAGTCTAACCAATGTTAAGAAGAGAAAATCAATTTGACATCGACTATTCTTTTTACCGGGAATGCGATACTCCATATGATTGGATTCAATTTAGTTGTATGTAATCGGCATGATTTAAAATATCAGTTGTGAGTAGGAAGTTAAGATTTATTATTAGCTACTGACCAGAAACAGTCACTGAAACTGTTTTTTATTTTTTATTAAGATCAGACAGATGTCGGGAAATCTAAATAATTTTCTAAAATAACTCTCAAAATAGTTAACTATAAAAGATTTTTCTGTTGGGATTATTATCCATTTCACATATAAATTCCTTTACTGTACATCCAAACGTTGGAATCTGCAAACGAAAAGTGGCTCAATTATTTGCAAAAATCTTCGATCGCAACAAAAAGGAAAGATGAGGTAGGTAAGTATGAAAAAATAACGAAAGGCGACAATGTGTTGGATTATTAGAGTAGTCCATGAAGGCAAAGAAGCGATTATAACGTTATCCATGTATAGGAACGAAGATGTTTGAGTTGTTTTTTTGATTAAGTAACAAAATAATAAAAAAAAAAAAAGAAAAAACAAAAACCTCATCAAAAAGAAGGAGGGGAGGGAGGGAAGCTGACCATGAACTAACGCGACTTTCACAAGAATTATTTCAGCTAAGAAACTTTCAAAATTCACGTCTCATCTAGCAGTCAATCTTTCCCAGTTGTCGTTACCTATTTTTAATGGAGATCCCAGACAGTGATGACAGTTTTGGAGTAGTTTCAATGCTGCAGTTCATTCACAAGGAATGCCCAAAATTCGAAGGAATTATCTATATTCGTGTCTAATGGGAAACGCCTAAAAATTAATATGGGGTTATGATATAGTTCCAGAAAATTACGAAGTTATCAGACAACTCATAAAAAATAAATATGGTGAGTCCTTGACTAGAACGAAACTTTTATATAACGAATTCCAATCTGTCGAAAAGAAAAAAAAAAAAAATGAAAGAGAATGGGTTGGAACAGTCGAGACTATGGAACGAGTACTACGTCAACTAAAGGCCTTAGGAGAAAGCTTGCAGTATTGAAACTTTAATAAAAAGCAAATTATCACTTTGGATACTAGGGAAGGTATATCACCAAAAGAAAATAGATATACTTTAGTCAGTAGCAAAGCTTAGGAACTTCTTATCAGATTTGATCAACGTGAATGAACAAGAGGCAACCAGCTCTCATTCACTCATGCTGATGGTAAACCAAAATGCATAAGTCAGACAAAGCTTCCGAAGCTACTTCAAAGGAAGTTATTTGGAATTTCGTTTCGTTTTTCGTTTTCATTTTTTAGGTTTCTAAGCTTCGTCTACTGACCAAAGTATATCTATTTTCTTTTGGTGATATATCTTTTCTAGTATCCAACGTGATAATTTGCTTCCTATTAAAGTTTCAATACTAGAGCATTGCAAGCTTTCTCCTAAAGCTTTTAGTTGATGTAGTATTCGTTCCGTAGTTTCGACTGTTACAATTCATTTCCTTTCATTTTTTTTTTTTTTTAATAGATTGGAATTCGTTATACAAAAGTTTCGTTCTAGTTAAGGACTCGCCATAATTTTCGTTATGAGTTGTCTGATAACTTCGAATCCAAAGCAATGAGGAATTTTGTAACTCTATGGTAAAAAATCAGAAAAAAAAGGAAAGAAAAAAAAAAAGAAAACCATGTATTGTTTTCGCTCGTGATCATTGGGATAGCAAATGCGACATTTATCCTACAATTAGTGCTCGAGTAGATCGTCTCAAAGCACTGAAAAAAATGTGTCTTTTGTTTCAAAGAAAAACATAATGGAGAAGATTGCAAAGGGAAAGCACGATACTTCTACTGAAGAGCTTCTCATAATAATGCATTATGTAACCAACGAATCAAATGTCTTCAAACAATATGGTACATTTAGAGAAAATTCAAGAGATCAAGAAAACTGGATCTACTAACGAAAAGGAATTTTCGACATCTAAATCAACACTTGCACCTCAAACGAACTCAGTGTAGGAAAAACAAGGAAAGGAAATTTTACTCTTATATAGAGAGATAAAAGTTTTCAATCCTTCACTGCCTCAACGGCAAGAAAAGGTCTTGGCATTATTTGTCTACAATCATAATTATCATTTATCTTCAAGAAACTATCACATCAATTAAAATTAACTGAAACGGAAGAGCTGAAATTGAAGCTAGCTCCGTTTGGTTTAAAGAAACCTAGATTATGTCGCACTACTCTTACCCAGCTAAGCGTATAAACAGCAGGAAAGGAAATCATAACATTGTACGCCAACGTAATCGAATACTTGACTAATAAATTACGAGTTGTTGAGACACCGACTGAGGGCTAATCCAGAAATTTAAAGAATTAATTACTTTTTAAAATTCATTTATTTAAAAGGAATCAAAGAATTAATTTCAGGGCACTTATTACTATAATCAAAAATTTGTCCAATAATTGTTGGAAAAGGTGACATAAACGAATTTTGTAAGTGATTCGTAAAGGTGATTTTTTGGTATGCACTTCAAACACAGTAAGTGTAGTCAGTGTCATTTTTAATTCGAAACTGGAAAAATTTTAGAAATTGGAAATGACAGGCATTCAAGAACCTTCTGCAGCTGATGATGATGACGAGGATTAAAACATTTTAAAGAGACTACTTATTAACAACGTGGAAGATATCACGTATGCTAACTTTGGAAAGATTTCAAACACAAATTAAGTAACAATTATAGATTATGCGTTGGACGTTTAAAGAACTAAATCAAAAATATATAACAAACAAACAAAAAATAATATATATATAATATATATAATATATTTTTGATGGTTGGAAGTTTTTTTGTTGTTCAAAAAAAAAAAAAAAAAAAAAGTCAAAAAAATTTTTTTTGGATTAGTTTTTTCAAAAATCCTCCACCAAACAATATAATCAACAACAACTTTTTTAGCTTACAACAAAAATGAATTCTTCATTTATGCCATGAAACAATTCAAGATCAACTAAGATCAGGCATAATTGAGGAATATACATCCGAAGGATGAGATGAGCGTTATACATTATCTACTATATCATGAAATATTATTTCCTAATAAAGTTACAACAAAATTGAGGATTGTTTATGATGCCTCAGCGCATCTCAAAGGATTTAAAAGCTTGGATGAAGTATTGTACCGAGATCCAGTAATGGTGTCAGACCTAAGGATACTATTACACTTTCCCTAATGAGAATAGTGATAATTGCCGATACGGAAAAGTCATTCTTGCAGTTGGGATTACAATATGAAAAAAGAAATTGTACTCGTAAAATATTAAGTGTTACCGCTTCAAAAGAGTTCCTTTTGGAGTGACATCATCACCCTACTACTGAATTACTATCTTGAAAATTATGGCAGTACAACGGCATGGGAGATAAGAAAAAATCTATATGTGGATAACATTTCATATCTGCTAATTGAATAGAAGAAGCCATATATAAGTACGAGGAAATGAAGAGTATTTTTGGAGAAGCCTCAATGAAAATAAGAGAATCCTTTTCTAATGATAAAGAATTCAATGAGGGAATACCTGAACATGATCGAAGTGAAACGAGCAAGAAAAATTTTCTTGGTCTCAAATGAATTCATGACATAGTTGTCATTCGTATAATATCAAAATTATGGGCTGGAAAGAAATTAACTAAAAGAATGATTATACAATTCGTTGCTTCACAATGCGATCCATTGGATTTCTTAATTCCTTCGATGATACGACTCAAGTTATTTCTCCAACATTTATAGAAAAAAAAAAAAAAAACAAGTCTTGGATTCAAGACTTAAATGAAGAAGATGAACAACAATGGAATGCATTAATTAAAGAATGGCCAATGAATGTAATAGATGTGCCAAGATTTGTGATAACATTTTCATCATAAAGGAAATCCATGTATTTACGGATGCTTCAAACGTTGCGTATTCTGCAGTATATATACACTCAACCAAGAAAACCAAGGTA
Organism: Onchocerca volvulus; assembly: GCA_000499405.2. Lineage (NCBI taxonomy): Eukaryota > Metazoa > Nematoda > Chromadorea > Rhabditida > Onchocercidae > Onchocerca > Onchocerca volvulus. The sequence goes on along the minus strand of HG738139.1, from coordinate 5,222,342 downwards.
CAAAATCAAATTCATTGTTGATTTACGCTAAATCTTGAATTGCTCCAATTAAAGGTATCTGTACCCAGACTCGAATTATTATCCATTCTAATTCAAATAAAAGCAGCTCAATTCGTAGTAAAACAATTTGAAATGAATGAAAACTATGCTAAATTGTGGTCAGATTCTAAATCATATTTAATAAAAACATAAAAAACGAAGTTAAAAAAATTTATTTTTTTTTTTGTCTTCATTAGATCAAGAATTATACAAAAGTCTATGAGTCTATGGGTACCAATCACGCTTCGCTGTCCGGCTTCAGCTAGTCTTATAAATAAAAATGTCAATGTTTGTTAGTTCAAAATCTTAAATCCCATACCCGATGTTTTGGAAATGTTGCATGTTAGAGTTTCGATGAATTGCATGATAAGTGGCAATTTCACGCAGAATGAGCAGTTCTTCCACCTGATAGCAATGCTGCATCTATTAACGATGCAAGAGCTAAGGCTATGTCATTTTAGGATCGAATTGTTGCCAGAACCAATTTAACGTTTTACCAGTTCCTCCTGGCTCATCTATAAATATGATTTTATAACATATTATCAATTTGAAGTTTTGTTGAATGATCGAAGTGCAGGTGAAATTATAAAGTTTAATTTAACATCTGATCTTATCGGAAAACTAGTGAAGTAGTCATTTCACTTCTTCGAATAATCTGATATCAGTTCTTATCAAAGAGATCGAGAATCTCTTTCCCTCTCTCTTTTCACATTTCATAAAGATTATCAGAAAAAATTATATCTTTGCTATTGTCATTTTTTTTCCAAATATTTATAAATTACCACTAATAAGTATTTCAAATAGTATTATTATTTTGCAAGGAAATCCAATCATATTTGATCAGTGAACTTAACGGCTTATATTATTCCCATGCTATATCCCTTAATGTCTCCTGAAAAAATTAATTAGAATTAAATTATTGTCAAGTGATGTGTACCAAAAGCTTGGATTTCTGTTCTGCATCTGCTGATGACAAAAATACGGTATAGTGTAAGTAAGGAAAATGCTGGATATTGTAGATAGATTGTCATTGGTTTAATTTCAAATGAAATTTAAAATGATATAGAAAAACATAACAATGTATTAAGATAAGAGTAAAAAAGAAATCATTAGTAATCATTGTTTCCTTTTAGATTAACAATTTAATTAAAAATTCTTTCAAACTGTTATCTTATATTTGTTATTATCTTACATTGTTATTAATACATTGTTAATATATTGTTAGCTATTATCTTAAATTGTTATCTTATATTTGATGTTGCAGAATAAACACTTTTCAGTTGAAAGTAGAAGTTGTACAGATTTAAATAGGAAAACTTAAATTGACAATTTCGGTTTCCATATTTAGTTGTGACATGAATTATTGTAGTTGTAATATTGACTTATTAAAACATCAATGCATCAATTTATTGAGTTAACCTTTGCTTTATTTTAATTCTTATGCTTGTTTTTCGTATCATCTTCTTTTTTCAATTCATGAGAGACAATTTTATAAAATTCGAGAAAATTTTTAAGGTGAAGATTTCGTCAAAATTCATATATGGAACGAAAGTCAAAATTAGTTTGAAAAATTCAAGGGTAAAAAAGTTTTCGGAAATTCACAGAAAAAACCAAGTAGCTTTTTGAATTGTTTTTTGATTTAAAATTTTTTTTTTTTTCTGTAAAAGTTAGCATCTGCCAGTGAAATCTATCAAATTGATTTGGGAAATTTTGTCTGTTATTTCAAAATTGTTTTTTGTCTATTTTTAATTCAAATGAACCTTGCCCGTGTTCTCTGAATTGCTTCGCAACAATAATACTTTCACGTGGAGCAATAGAATATTTCCTGAAAATAAATGGGGAGAAATAATTTAAAAATATTTTCAAACTTTCAAAAGTAAAAGATTTGACTTTTACAATGTAAAGGAGAAATTCGCTTTAAATATTGAAGCAGTTCATTTGTTGCATGCTCATTTGCATTATTATTTTTTAATTCGATTTTCCCACCTATTGATTTTTTTCACTATTTAATTTTGGACAGGTATTTATTTTTTTTAATCAGTATTTTTGGATTTTTTTAGTGCTCAAAAATTTATTTCTAAGCATTGACCCTAAGATGAAAAAAACGCGCTATCTGATAGCGTTGTAAACATAGTTTGATTCATTTTTGCAATAAATGAGGCTTTTTATTTGAAATTTTACACTATTGTAAGGCGAAACCTGCTATATGATGCTGTTTACAGATGATTGAACATCTGGCTTAAGAATAAATATTGGATTTGTTTATCTGAGAATATTGCCTTTGTGACAAAGTCACTTTGGATTGGGATCCGAGAATAAATTAAGGTTAAAAAGTCTGGAGGAATTCTGAAATTTAGTGATGAAAATAGTTCTACTGTTATGGAATCATTTATTGGTAATAAAATTTAATTTTAGGATCTCTTAAACCGCTATTGATCCACAAATAGCGTATTTCTTAGAGTATATTTTGAATAATGAAATGAGCACTCATAAATGAAGTATGTCAATTATATTTTTAAAGAAATGAGTCAAAACCCGCAATTTCAGCCGAGATGACGAAATTCGAATATTTTAATTCTTTCTTTCTTCCTTAATGATTATTTTCTGCCACACTGCCTTTCACTTTTACTTCCAATATATTCGATATAGCTATTGTTTTTCTTTTTGCCTTTCATTTGTTTGATTAATTGTTCCTCACAAACTAGTGAAACAACTTGGAATCGATTAAGTTTTTTTTTTTTCAACCTCAGAATCTTAGAAATCAAGTATATTTAAGATATTTTGCTCATAAAAAAGTTGCAACTCAACTGAAATTATTGATTTCTCTTCTGTATATTGCTAAAAGTCATCCTTATTCGAGTAGCTTTTCCATTTTCAATTTTTTTTTTTTTTTTTTTTTTTTTTGTTGGAAAGAATAACTGTATCGCTTTCAGGCTTCTCTAATATGCATTCTTCAAATTGTTCCAAATCTTCAAATTCCTCGAATTTAAAAACTTAGTTACACTTTTTCATTATCTATATAGGAAAAAAAAGTATTTTAAAGAATATTGGAGAAACTATGGAATTTTGAACATTAATAAATTTTTTTTAACGTTATAAAAGGTAATGAAAACTTTTCTCAATTTTTTCTCACTCAATATCACATATTCAAACATTACTTCAATAGCATATCTATCGGAAATAATCATTTCAATATTCCGTAAATATTCCATAAAATCGGTAATCGGAAATTCATCATTTCATTAAGATACTGTATTCCTAATCATGTTGTAAATCAGAATACGGTATTCGGGCATAGATCGGAATTAATGACTTTTCTCATAATAATTAAGTGGCGATATCTTTATTACAAACTTTACACTAACTTTATTTGCCATGTTTTGCCATTTCGTATTATAATTTATAGAATTTGAAGGCGAAACTTATTTAGATGAATTTCAAATATACTTCTGCTAATTAATCATCATTTATTATCCAATTTTTTCACTTCGAAATTTTTGATTATTAAAATATTTTTATTTTATGAAAAACAAATATTTCTTTTTTTAGTGAAAAGTAGTGAAGCAAAATGTAACAAGTTCATAGATTTATACATCATGTTTCTCTGGGAAGCACTTCTTGTTTAATTACAATATCGTAAATTTCACAAATTCCTATAAACAATCAGTGCTACCATGATGAGAAAAATATTAAAAAAGAAATATAAGCTTCTTTAAAAAGTTAAGAAAAAAAGTTCAAACACTCAAAATACATATGATAAATTCTAAACTAAAATTAAATTCGGAATAGACAGAAATGAGTTTGCTTGAATTTGTTATAACCCGAAATAATTATATTACATGGTTATTGCTCCCTCCGGTGTGCAAACAAGTGTAAATATTCCGTAGATTTTCCTGGCATACTTCCATTTTTGTATTGATCTGTCGCATGTCAAAAATCAGAGGTCACTACAAGACAATGCTCTCACAATTTATAATATAAAATAGGCCTTCATTGTACTTGCATGCATGTCAACTATATGCATAACTAATTAATCTATTCAGCTTTAGTGTCATTGTTTACTCAGAAATTGTTTAATCAGTGCTTAATGACGGAATGCTGATAGAGGGATACTTGCAGGAAGCATCTACTAATAAAAACATTCAATACCAGCTGGATAGCTTATGCTTCGCTTGGCCGGCTCCAGCTAGTCCTAAAGTTCTTAAACACGCGCATTTTCGAATGCAACGTTGCATTGAAATTTCAAATTAAAATCGGTGAAGACTTGAAACATTGTGCGAAGATGAATAATGCAGGAAATAAGTGTAGTCAAAAAATTCAGTTCGCTTACTTACTTTTACCTGTCATGGGTATGACTGTTTAAAAAAAAGTAGGCAAATCTATATGGAAACACGCGTCTATTGAATGCAACGTTGCATCAAAATTTCAAATCAGTCGGTGGAGAATTTGAAACGTTGCTTAGCAAGTAACAACGATTTGCTCTTCTTTCACTTAGCGGTTCAACAAATTTATCACTAAATATTTGCGAATTCGCGGCTTTGTTAAATAATATCAGATCTAACATGTATCGTTAACATAAATCATAACGCATAATTTTCAAATTTGTAAATTGATATTTCTAATTTCTTAATAGATCTAAAATGATCGTTTAATTTTTGAAAAGCTCATCCTCAAAATTTTATGTTTGTGGCTGGTGTCAACCATAAATTCTTGTTCATAAGTATAATCAAATTATGCGTGTCCCATTTAATATATATTCAAATTAGTGCGAAAAAATTCCATTTTAATTATTATTATTTGTATTGCGACGAAAATCGTAAAGTTTTTTATTGTTTCATTTCAAGAATTAAAAATCTTTGGCTGTGGTTCGTGGCTCATTTTGGCCATCATTGATGTCTTCTCTATTTCGTCTCTTTTCCTTTCAAATAAAATTTCCATATTCACATGATCTCACAATTTGGCTTGAATTAAAGGATTAATAGTACTCTCGCGTGTCGACAAATGTAATTAATGTCTATCTTATATTCATTATATGTATGTACATTTGTAGTAAAGAGTTAAACAAGCCTTTAGGCTATTTGTGCTATTTTTCGTCATCTATCCAAGGAAGAAGATTCTCGAGACAAGTTTGAGTTTCTTAATAAACCAGTTTGGCTTGGCCTTGGCCAACTAGCATGCATTTGTCTTCACCTCGTCCTTTTCAAATCTTATTTGTCAAATAAAAAATAAGCAAGTTGTTAGACTATTGTCGCATCATTTCTTCTCATCGATCTCTTCAGAGTCTATTACTCATTCCTCCAACAACTCTTATCATTCATGCAACATAAGAATTTTCATTTCTTAAAACTAATAGAATATCGTTTAAAATTTTATATCTTTTTGACTAAATTCTTCTCAATAAATTTTCTTATAAAAATTAAACATTAATGATTGTTATAAAATAAATAAGTGCTACAATATGCAATATTTGATATTATCAGCAAATATAGAATGCTTAAGAAGAAATCGATCGTTTGATTTTCCTTTTTTTTTTTCTTTTGTTTTTCGTTTTCTTTTTTTTTTTTTTTCAAATCCTAAAGCAGTTCCTTAATGAAAGTTGATAAATGTTAGTTTTTAGAAGTGAAAGTGATGATAAAGGATTGGTAAAAATTCATCATTTTCTCCCTTTTCATTTGTTGATTCTCATCATAATGCTCTCATATGATGGGATTTATTCAAAAACACTAAAAATAAAGCCTGTTTTACTTTTCCGTGAAATAAATGCTATCATATCAAATTATCAGATTTGCTTTATTTTTTCATTTAAAATTTTTCCGAATATCCGAATATAAAAAATTCTTTTCACTTATTAGTTTCCAAAAAAATTACATTTATTTAATTTTGCATTTACAAAAGCTTGAATTTTGATAAGCAAAGTATTTTGTTAATTAATACCAAATACTAAAGATATAATTGACAGTGAATGATATCATATATAAATTGCATTAGTATCTATTTTTACACAAGGATCACTTCTTTTTCATCACTATTTTCTCATTTTATTGTCATTTCGTAGAAATAAAAGAAATTAAGCATTTCAAAGCACGAAATAACAGGATAATTTAAATGATATTTGAAAACAATTGAAAAACTGCGTACAATTCATCGTTCAAAAAAGGAGATGTTTAAGGAAAAAAATTTTTTTTCTTTCAAATGACAAAGCATGCAGTTTAGAAATCAGTTGTTCTTTTCAAATTTTCAAGAGTTTTGTCTCTGCTGTCAGATAGATGGCCGTTTTCAACAATCCAATTTGATAACTCATTCTGCAGTTAAAGTTTGAAGTTAGCTTTCATTTGGACAACTTAATACAGACTAATATTTTTGATAAAATTATGATATAATTGTGATCATGTTATTACTAGTTATCATTCTTTCTTTTTCCGCTATATTTCCTTTGTTAATTGCCGCTTAGTAATTTAATTAATTTTGCTACTTGATTTTGTTATGTGAGTTCATTATAATTTGAAATCTTCATCATGAAAGCATATTCCAAGTCAACCTTTGATTGAATCTAAATTTAAATTCAAATTGTTGCTTAAATTTATAATATTAAATTTAAAATCAAATATTAAAATCACATTTCATCATGAAAATTATAATTTTTGGTTATTTTGAAATATAAAATTCTTCATCATTGAATGATATTTTTCTCTTTATGACGAATTTGCAGTTGAATTTAAGATAACTTATAATTTTCTGCTGGTTGCTTTATGAGTATAGCATAAAGGGCGAATTTATTCAAAGGAATAATTATTTGGCAGCTATTTCGGCAATGAATTACATTATTAGGCATTTTTCGAAATCCATCCTCACTCACTAAGACTTAGGTCAACAATTGCCGCTGGAGAGGCCAAAGACCAAATTGTATGATCTAATGGACACTTCAAGGGATTTCGAAAAAAGAATGAGGGTGGACTAGCATTTTATTATATCTGCTGCCAATTATATAGAGACATTACAAATCTAACAATGTATATTCCGATGATTTTATGCTTCTTTATGGAGTGAGAGCATCATACGAATACAACGTGATGATACAGCGTGTCATAAGAATAGAACGTGATGATACAGCGTGGCTCTATGATTGACTTTTGGATTCGAAGATTTAATGTGAATTTTTTGTTTTCGAAAATCTTCCTGGCATGCAAAAATCACCTCAAAATCATATTATATTCATTCTAAAGATGCTATATAGCGTCTGCAATGATCGATCACTGTAGCAAGCCAATCTCGTTAAAAATTATGTTTCTGTTTGGCTCGCAAAATGAGCAGAATTGAATAATTATATTAGTTTTAGCGATGACTTATTTATAAATAATTCTGATTTACTGAGCAAATATTAGAGCTGATACTCTTGACTGGTAGTTAAAAAGCACGGAAATATTATTACCGATGTTTTTTCATAATATTTTTACAGCTTGAAAAGAATCAATCGATTCGGATTTACAAGTTTTTTTAATAATTTTTCGAGAATTTCCAGTCTCTAAAAACTTTGACGTATACATTCATTCATACATTTATGTTCGAAAAGATAATCCCCCCCCACGGATAATTCTCATTGAAGATTTTATTTTTACGGAAAGAATTTTAAAATGAGTTGATCATTAAAATTTCAAACTGTCGATAGCTGGTAGCATTCACCATCTTTTCAAGCCCAATTACATTGACAAAATTGGTCAAAGTGGTGATATAAATTTGTATAAATATTCTACAAAAAGCAAATAAATATAGAAACCTTTAATGAAAATCCTGAATACAAAAATTCAAAATTCAAAGGTTATTTCTAAAGTAGAATAACAAAAGCTGTTATAAACCCTCAAAGAATTCTATGTACAATCAATTATTTCATGCATACAATGAACTAAAAGTTCAATTGATGATAACAATACACTGTTTCAGATTTAATAAATAAACTAAATAAAATGAATACCTTGAATTTCCATCAAGTAAAATAAATACTTCGAATTTGTAGGATTATGGAGCACACAAGGAAATGCACGAAAGAAGAACTGAAATCTACCGGAATGCTTTATACAATTTGAATACTTTAAAAATAAATACAAATGAATAAATTTCTCATTCTTTAGTAATTTAAATTTTCTGCAATACATCACTGTTGTGTTTTGCAGTGCAATAAAAAAGATGGAAAAAAAAGAAATGAAAGGTGTGAAACTAAAATTAAAAATGAAATTTGATTCGTTTTTCCTTAGAATTTCCGGGATTTCTTTGAAAACCATCAATAGAACTTGTTCCGAAAAGTAGATAGTTAATTAAATTTGTTTCGAAATTTGTTTTTTTTTCCGAAAAAAAAGCTTGTTTTTGTCGAAATTGATGCTTCATCATGCAAAATATCATGTATGATAAGAACAGAATTATAAACTTGCCCACTACTGAATTAATCCGTCACCAGACCCAGATAATTCAAAACGAATCAATATAGACAAAACAGAACCACCTAAACCAGTTCAATAACCCAAAACAATATAAGAAGTACCAATAGTTTTATGATTAACAGTGTTAATAATAATCTGCTTCATACCATTATCGAAAGTCATTCCACAAAAAATATTTTTACTAAATAATAAAAACAAACCAAAAAAAAAATTAAATCATAAAAACCAAAGGCAAACAAATAACATTATGGTCATCATAAACAAAACTAACTTTATCACCAATCAAAAATAAAACCAAAATATAAACAGAATAATAAAAAGAAACCAAATAATAAAAAAACAAGAATAAAAAATCCGACACAAAAAACAGAACTAAAAAAAATTCAACATCAAATGCTCAGAAAAAAAGAAATAGAAGTAGAAAACTAAAATTAGAAACAATCGTCAAACAAAATATCAAACAAAACAACATACTAACATTGAAATACCCACGCATATAATAAGACAACTTTCTTCCGGAAACTTGCCTTGATGATCCAATTTCAATTTATTAATGCTTTTTTAAAAATTGTTTCAATTTAAAAAAATATTTTCATTTATCTCAAAAAATTCCCATTTACAAAATATCGTTCATTGTTGAAATAATAATTTGGTTCGATTTGTTGCTATCATACATCTCTTATTATTATCCTATAAAAGAATATACAGTTTCATTTTTATCAATTTCATGTGTTTCTAGAAATTCAATTAAAATTTGACTAATTTTTGGGAGTAATGCATTATAAGCGACAAAAAAAGAAAGAATGAGAGAGAGAGAGAGGAATAAAACAGTAGTGGAAAGATTTGAAGACAAATGAATTATCAAAGGCAATAACACTTGAAAATATGAAAGATGACAAAATATCAATAAATCGACGATTGTTTGTTTGTTTCACTTCTTTTATGAGCATCAATATGAAAGAAGGAATAATCGAAGAAACTTTGTAAGAGATTGATTTAATCATTGTTAAATTTCCTGAAATGGCACTTGTCATTCAGTTTTTTCTATTCTTTGATAACAATATTTACTACTGTAAGTAACTTAATGTATTATAAGATCTCAGAGTTAAATATTTGAGGAAGAGATTTTTTTTTTTTTTTTGAGCATTTCTATACAATTATTTAAATGGAACAATTCAAATTTCCGCATCCAAATGGAGACTAGCATGGGAGAAAGAGACTAGGAAAAATGAGAGACAGGATGAAAGATATGTAGAGAAGAATTTAAGGTTGAAGGTCATAAGGGAAAGATTATCAGCTCACACTTGTCCTAGGGAATATCCTTGGCAAATGATTTAATGCTGGATGACGCAAATCGAAAAACGAGAAATTTTTGCTTCTTTCAATCTTTTTTTGTTAATTTTTTATTTCAAACATTGTCATTCTATTTACTTCTTTTTTTTTTTTTCGATCTCATTTGCTTTTTAAGTTCAAACAAATTTTGCAGCATTTGAAAAATATTATAATTCTATATTTGTCTTTTGCAAATAATTTTTCATCAGCTAACAAAACTTCATATCTCTTCTTTCCGATTTAAACTTTTTAAAGATTTAAAGTATTTAAAATTTTTAAAAATTCCAATCAAATTCACTGAGACTATAAATGAATCAATTAGTATAGGACACATAGGACATTTGGTTGTATTGAAACTTCAACTTCGAGCCAAATAGTATTAAATTTAGATGGCTGAGATTGTTAGTTTATTTACTAATAACAGTATTTCATACGGTCATTACAGTAATTGTAAATTAAAGATGGTCATAACCTTTTTTTCTAGAAAAAATCGTTCATGAAATTTTATACTCAGTATCATAGCATTAATGGCAAATAAAAGTGGTCAGTTTGAAGGTTAATTAAATAGCAATTTGATGAGTTTTACGCTGGACTGATAGTATTTCAATATATTTCTTTGACTCGTTGTAAAGAAAGGTTAGTTGACAATATTATTGCCAACTTCTGAATATCCCTTAGTATTACTTTTCTCCTTTTTAAAATATTTTCCAAGACTAGATATTAATAAAATCTTTCGGCGTTAAGATGAAACTTTATGAAAACATTGTTTTTCGTTATTTTATCTTTGCTAAAAATAAGAAATTATACGAATTGAAATAAATTAAGAAATCCTACGATCATTTTAATGTTTACTGAAAAGATTATACCTTCAGTGAATTATTAGAACTGAAGTTAATCTGCAAGAAGTCGAAAAATCCCCATCTCATTCTCCTATCATTCGACCAGACATCTTTTATCTTGCAATTTGATAACGAATTGATGGGAAAAAAGATATTTTGCTTAGCCATTTCAATACTATTTTTGCACTTAATTTAATCAGCTTTTCTGATTATTATTCATTAATTCCCTTTCCTTTATGAAATTCGATAACGTTGATCGATCCTCAAAATTTCCGTTATTTTTTTCTTTTCTTTTTTCAAAACAATCATCGATAATTGTTATATCAAACATTTGTATTGTTTATACATTCCTCGTTTATTATTTGATTTATTATAATAAATATGATTCATATTTCAGATAATATGTTAAAACACTGCTGGTATAGCCGAGCAATATTAATTAAAATATTTGAAAGTTTATTTTTCCCAAAATTAATTTCAAAATTTATTCCCTCATTTCTCGCATTCCGTATTTTTAAGCATCGTTTGCCTCTTATTAAAACCTGCAAGGAGCATTTGTAATATTTCTTTTCCTTTCTGTGATGAACTTTCCCGAAACTTTTTAAATGCTAATTCAATTTCAAGAAGAAAATTATATTTATAGATAATAGATAGGTGTAAACAACCAAACAAAAAAAGCACAAATTATTAAAGTAATAGGTTAATTTGTATAATAAAACGTTAATTTATAGTTATTTTGGGTGAAAAAATAAAAATGCAAATTTCAACGAATTCCTCAAAAACATTTCAAAATTATTTACCAAAAAAATTTTCGAATTCTCTAAAGATTTTCTAATATTTCAAATTTTTTTTCTCATTTTTACACATTTTTTTTTTTTTTTTTGGGCTGTTGTTTCCATAGATTTTTCTTTTTTTCTTTTTTTTCTTTTTTTTTTTTTTAAATATTTTAGTTGGCTAAAAATTTATGGGCTATAGTAAAAGATTGTGAGATTTTGAGCTGTTTATTCACTTAAAGGCCGTTTCGTTTCTTTCCTCTCTTTTTTTCACGAAATTTGATTCAATAAATTCACAAAACCGGGTTTGTCTTGGAGATTCACTCGCTTCATGCCATTCAATTCAGTTCTTCAATTTTAAAATAGAAAAATGAGTTCTCATTCTATCAATAAATATAGTTTTTTTTTTTTTTTTTAATGTAATGAAAAAAATATTTAAAACAAGATTTCTCGTTTGTTTGAATTATATTCCTTTCCATAGAATATGCGCTATTCTAACGCTTCGATTAACTTTGGCAACTTTGACAAATGTTGGTCGAAATGTGCTCATTTAAAGCGTTTCATCTCAAAATTAAAGTTCATTTTAAACATTCCTCAAAGTGAGATAATAGTGAAAAAGCGCAATAAGATATCGGCTATATTTATTACTCCCAAAAACCTCAGAACGAAATTGACAATTGACAATATACCGCTGGCCTGATCTCAGGAATGAGCACGTTTTAAAGAGCCTAGGCACATTGTATTGGCCATGTCTAACACATAGCTCAGCTATTAGTTATATTAAAAATTCCTCATTTCCCAACTATATTCTTCTGATTATTTTATTAATTTTTCTTTAGTCTTTTTTCTTTCTTTCTTTCTTTCTTTTTTCTATTTTTTTTTTTTTTTTTTATCAAAATAGTTTCAGAGTATACTGCAGCGGTTTATTGCCAAAATTTTGCTTCAACGATTCGGATTTTTTTTCTTTTTGTAAAAATATTTTACCACTTCATTTCTTCGAATATTTTTAACTTTCGGTTTTCCTTCCTTCATCGATTTGCTCACAATCCAAAGGAAATATCAATTCAATAACATCCTTTTTATCATAGTTCAAGTAACTGATTAGAACAAAATAAATCCTTTCTTGTCCTTCTTTTTGTTTAAATTTCTTCGTAATTTTCGAAATTTCGATTAATGTATAAATCATTCTGCAGTAGCGTAATTGATAAATTTAAAGCTTAGACTTCCAATGCTATTCTTACTACATGCCCAATCTATTTTGAAACTTTGTCAGTTTCAATTAGTACATGTGATATGTATTTAAATTGAAAATAAAGTTTGATTTCTCTCTGTCACAGTTAAGTTCAATTTCAAATTTATGGCACACAAATTGTTGAGCTTTTTTCATTTCAAATTTTACTCTCTGGCTGGTTGTTTGATCTGAAACGTATAATGGCATGAATCTTTTAATAATTAATAATTAATACGTAGATCTTTTAATAATTAATACTCAAGAATATTTAGTATGTTTTAAATTTTTCAGTTCGCTATTTTCGCCATCTTTGTTTCACTGCGAATTTCCGATTTTTGTTATAAATAAATGATTGAAGAAAAATAACTTCTAACAGTTGTTAATTTGATTTTTCAGAAAATTTATTTATAAATCTCAGATTTGTTATTTCCTAAAATTTGCATTTTTTCAAATTTCAGAAAGCATTTAAGGACCAAAGAAATTGTTTGATAAATAAATGCAAAACTAGGAACTTTGTAATCAACAGATCATATCTCACAAATCTCGTAGTAAATCTTCAGTGCTGTTGAGTAGTTTAGAAGCAAATATTAATAAATAAACCATCAATGCCTAAATAATCCAAGATAATGCTAAATGATCGTTTCAATAGTCTTAGCATTCACATTAGTCATTAAATTTTTATTACTTAATTAAAAAATTTCAGTTGATTTTTCCGTTAAATTACATTTTGAGTTTCAATTTCACTCGTGTAATTATTCAGAAAACTTTCCTTATCCTTCATTATTATTTTCATGTTTTCATTGTTTGCACTGTAAACAGAAATATATTTCATTTAAAAATATTAGTTTGTTCATCATATGAATTGTTATTTCTACATTCTTCACATTTGCTGTTTGATTTATTTCTTGTTCCTGTTTATTCTGAAGAAATGATTTCATAATTCAGAAATACGCATTTTTGCTGATGAAAGAATGAGATTATTTGTAATTTTGCTTCATTTAAACAAAAGTTATGATAAGTTCTTGGATGGATGACAATCAGTTCAATGATAGCAAATGAAATCCAAAAAAAGTGAAATTTAAATAATACCTTCGAAACTTTTTCAAAATTCAGCTCAAAGCATGCAATACTAATGGATTTATGTGTTATTATATCGCCAATTAATTTCAACATTTTCAGCGATGTAAGTATCTAAGCTGGATGATGACATGCATAATTAATGCTTACAAATGCACATTACTATGATTACTGGAATGAATTAACGGTTTAGAATTCATAATCTAAAGTTTTGCATTTTTTTTTTTTGATATTTTTTATAAGAATGCATCTTACATGAATATTATATTTCATTACTTGATTATACGAGAAGAATTTCCGATTCAATTTTTGAATTTATTGACAAAATTTTTGATATCAGTTAAGTTAAAAAAGGATTTTTTATATTCAAAATTCTTATTCATAGCTGAATGACAAGAAACTTTAAATTCAAAATCATTCTTTTTTTTTTTCTTACAAAAAATGTTAGCAGAAGATGGTTTACTTCATATTTGATGAGTTCGTTTTTTTTTTTTTTTCCTTTTTTTTTTCGAAAAGAGAGCAAAATGAAAAAAAGAAACTTTAAAATTCAAGATTTTAATCGTCAAAAATAAAAAAAGCTGAATAGTACAATTCATACTTCCTTTGTTTTTGATGATTGAATTCATCACAAAATGAAAAATTTTAAACTAATTTTTAACTTATATCAGCGAAGACTTATTGAATTTCAGAACACGAATAATAAATAATTTAAACGAAATATGAATTGTGCCATATCAAAGAAATAGACTGTAAAGTATTTATAATCCATATTATCTGGAATTACCGTATACTGTTTATAATCCATAAATTATCTGGAATTAGTACATAAATTACTCATAAATTTCATTAGAGAAACTAACAACAACTTGACAGCATATATTTCAAATAATTTGCAACATTTTAATCATTCTAGTCAGGAACAGAATATAATTGTTCAGGTTGAATAATTTCTTTCAATTCGTGATATTTGTGAAATGTTACACTTATTGCTTAATTAATAACAATGATGAAATCGGGAATATATTACAAGATTTAATTCCTAGCAATATTTGCATTAATAGGCGAGAATTAATCAGAGAATATCAGAATTCTTTCATAATTAAAAAAAATTTTCAGTGTTGCGGTTTGCATCATAATGAGTCTGAATTTTAGAATTTTAATTTTATTTCTAATAAAGGGAAAATTAAAATTTTAAATTACTTAGAATAAGGATTTAAAGAAATGAACTTGCAGCATTTGCAATAAAGATGATGATTCTTATGGTACTTTAAATCCTAATCTGAAGTATTTTTAGAATTTCCTTTATTTCGAGCGAATTTTATTTTCAATTCTTATGTCATTAATGTATAATTATGTTTGTATTTCCCGTGATATATCATTATTCTCTAAGCAATTTGAAAAAAGCATTCTGATGTCATTCGTTTGCGAACTTTGGTTGCAATTTTTCTTCGACTTGTTTGTTTAGCAGCAAAATGGCATCAAAACTAATAAATTTCTTAGTATTATTTTCTAAATCCTTCAGCATTTTTAATCATTGCTCACAGAATCCGAATACATTCGAATTGAAGACTTTTGGGAATTCAGGATAAACAAAATTTATCCGATTGCATGATTAGACACAACCGTGAATTGACTCATTGCATCGAGATGCTACTTAATTTCTAGAAATTTGAAGTATATTAATAGAATAATTTAAATTCTAGAAAATTCATTACTATATAAAGTTATGCTTCTACATCAGTTTGTTCATTTATCAGATTTTTAACTTACAAGTTTTCCTAAATAAGAAATTAAATTGCTGTTCTCATTTTTCATGAAATTTACTCTTCGAAGATCCGACTCACAATTGAAGTACCAAAGGATAGTGTAAAAAATATCCGCTGAAATATGGAACTGTTTCGCAAATTGATATTATTTCATTCAATTAAAATATTCGATGTTATCGAATATTTTAATGATGGAACGAACAAGGCATTATTCTTCAAAAGGCTTCCTAATTATTAGTTAATTATTATTAATTGATTAATTTAATCTAGCTCCAGTTTCCAAAATAATTTCATAATTTTCAAAATTTTCATTACTTAACAACAGATTCTATCAAATTCAAAATTTTCAAAGAATAAAGTTATTTTTTAGTTGAATAATTTCGCAAACAATTGGTCAATGAAGCAATTTTTGCTAGAAATATTCGTCGTGTAAAAATTAATTTTAGGTCAAAAAATTAATGTTTAAAAAACATTAGCCCAGATAAACTTCATCTTATAATAGATTTCATTTTGTGAACTTTTAATATTTTAACATTTTATGAATTTCCGTACTTTAATTCATGAATTTTTTACTTCAATTCACGAAGGCAATTGTCCTGACTTGTTAATTTACAATTAAAGGATGCAAATTAAATTCAATTTTATCAATTGCTTATAGACTCATTCCGTTCAATGCCTTGCAGTAAGACATTTTTAATTTTTCGACTAAAAAGAACATTTCATAAATTGTCGATCCGCTTTTTTTTTTTTTTTTCTATTTTCTCCAAAGTGTAAACGTCACCCATTTTCGGTCTCCTTTCTCAAAGGATTTATTTTCTGGCTCAAAAGATGGGCCAGATTATTTATTATTTAGCTGACATCTGTTTTCTGCCACCCGACCGACAGACACATACATACACATACACAGACAGATGCAGGAATAGACATACATTCGTCGGTCGGTCGGTCGGTCGGTCGGTCGGTTGGTCGTTCGGTCGGTCGATCGGTTCAAATCCAAGGAATAGTGTTCGAGCATTAAGCTGTAAGCCAGTAGTTACCACAGCTGTGCAGTGGGCATTGTCATCGTTATCATCGGTATGCGTGTCGAATCGCTTTAACTCACCAAAATTTCGTTCATATATTTTTGCTATTTTTTTTTCTTTATTTTTTTGGGAAAAAAATTTTTTTTTTAAATAAAAATTCTTTCCATTCATTTTTTATTTTAAGAAAATTTAATTTTTACTAAAATATAAGTCTTCTTTTTTGTTTATTTCAAAGAAAGAAAGAAACTAAAATATTCAAAAAGTTTCAAATTTACTCGACGTTATTTCAAATATAACCATTTTACAAGAAAAAGCGATAAATGAGAAGATGTAAAATAGCTTTATCAGCTTTTCTTCATAAAAATTTCTCCGTATTTTACATTAATGATCAAACTGATTGTAATTGAGTCGATATTTGATACTGTACTCAAATGGTACCAACCTTTAACTTCAGCATTATCGATTTGCTTGAAGTTTCTAAATACATGTTACGCCTTATTTGAGCTTGGAAATTATCAATTTTCTCACCAAGATAAGATTTCTTGTATCGCATTTCATGGACAATATTTCTCATTGGCAATTTTCGCAAGTGTAAAATGTCACTTTCGATTTGTTAAATAGCATTTCTTGAATCTTCTCGTTCTATCATAAACTATTTTAAATTTGTCCTTAAAACTAACTGTTATTTGACATATTCCTTTATTTAACAATCATCTCGAAAATCATTCATAAATTAAATTTAGTTTTTTTGTTCCTTCATTTATCCCTCTGTCCACTTCTCTTTAACTTATTCAGCTTGCTTATTTATAATAGTTGTCCAGTTTCTCTCATTTGCTAAAAATATTTTTCAATTGTTTGTCAAATGCGTAAATTTTAATGAATTAGTGTACTTGCAATCCATTAGGCTTCACTTGTATGGGATTTATTTCTCCTATTTTCCCAATCATCTTAAATGAGCCAATAGTTGCTATAAGTCATTGAGCTTGGCCAAGCTTGGCCTAAGTTTTCATCATCCATTCATTCATCCATCCTTCTTTTCAACTGCTGTTTTCGTATTTTTTTTGTGTTCGGCCCTTGTCCAAATAATCTTTTTTTTCTTTTTTTTTTTTTTTTCATCCATTTTCTTTTCTGAAAAGACAGAGCAATTTTTTCATTCTCGATTACTTATTTCCCGAATTATTTCTCTTCAATCTGCTATGTGCAGAAAATCAGATTCCCCTCATATAGCTTCTGATTTTCAATTTCCGATTCGATGCATTCTACTGAAATTGAATAAATAATATTACATCTCTTAGTTGTATCTTTTTATACTTACAACTATGTTGAGAGTTAAGTTGCACTTTCGAAATGATAAAATCAAAATATTTAGTTCGAAGGAATTTGTAAAATGTTATGACAATTCTTCAGTCTTTCTTGAAATTGATTTCAAACAAATTCATAACGAAATTGCTAGTCGCAAGTCGTCATTTCTAATATAAAAGTATCATACAGCTACTAGCAAGAATTGATGATTTTTATTTAAAATGTTTTAATATCTTAGTTTTTAGTATTTTTGACAATATGAACTTTTTTAGAAAAAAACCATATCATTCGAAAAGAATTTGTAAGAATAATATTGATAATGATTATTATTATAATCATTGTCATTATTAGCATTATATCACTATCATTTTGTTAATAATGATGGCGGCGATGATAATAATGATGATAATTATATAATGGCGTTATGATAATGATTGACCCAAATTAAGTTACCTTCGAGTCCAGAATATAAACGATAAGACACCATAATTTTTTCTGGTAAACATTTGGTGAATATTTTTGATGTCGTCGATATGTCTTTCACAGTTTCGAAGAGTTTTAAAAACTTCGATGTGAAACTTTTACATATTATTGATGATGACAAGGGCCTTTCCAGTCGTCGATTTATTCCCTTCTTTAATCCTTTACTTTATAATCATTTCTTCCTCTTCACAGCTCTATTAAACTAATTCATTAGCCTCATATCTAAAATGGAAGGAATTTTAAGAAATTTTGGAAACTTAGACATGAAACATCAAGAAGAAGATATCAATGATAGTGGTATGAGATAGTGATAATAATAATCATGCAACAAGGATTATGTTAATACTGATAATTATCACAATTTTCTATCAGTTAGCTCCTGCATATTCGTTATTTTTGAATTGTAAAAAAGGAGAAAGAAATAATTGTTCCTTTTCAATAGCCATTTCCATCGATATTTCAAATTTGTTTGATCGATCATCTAAAAATTTTGTGAAGAAAGCAATAGAAAGAATATCGTGAAAGCAATAGACTTCATCTTTGCATATCATGTACTTGCACAAAACGAGATAACATTTGAAAAATATTTTCTTGAATTCAAATCCTTTGAAATTAAATTTTATCACGACTTCATTACAGTTATTTGGAAGTGATAATGCATCTTTTCGATTTGAGCAGAAAATTTTATCAACAAAGTTTCTCATCCTTATTTTATCAACAAACTATTTAGAGTGCTGACCCAATTTGTATAACTCATTCAAACTTGCATAAACCCTATTTTATTACTTCTTTTGATATATTTAGGATACATTTTAAGTATAGAAATCGATAATTGAAGAAGAATCTCAAAAGGAAACTTGAAATTGTTTATCTATTATTTTCCAGCAACATCTACTTTAATAAATATTGCGATAGAGCTTTCGGCGATATTGATGTTTAGTGAGACATTTTCGAAAATTTTGGAAATATTGCGAATTTCATAAAATTTCAAAAGTATATTAATCTATAAAAACTTCAAATTTTAATCTTTTCATTGATGCTATCATCAATTGTATTCTCAGATTCTTCACTGAATTTCTTTTTGACAAATCAGTCATTCTAAATGCATTGAACTGCAATTTTCTTGATCTGTAATTACTTGACTGAGCCTTTATGTAGTTAAAAGTGCAGTTATTTTCATACTTTACCTCTGTTTTGCAGTCATGCATGTAATTAATAATGAGCTTAACTCGATATTCGTCTATTCGATCCTTTTATTTCGAATCTATCAAATACTTTACTTCTACAAATTCGAATTACAAATAAATTAAACATAATAGTTTAATGGCTAACATTTAAACTTTTGATAGGAAATGCATACATAACCATTATATAGCCATTTCGATTCAAAAATTATAACCATTTCCGGCTTGGAAATTAGTTTCATCAATTTAGCACATAAAATATAAGCGATTGTGAAAATCGATCCTAGAATAATGTGCTGCAATTACTAATAATTACTAAAGAAGTTTCTTTTTTCTAATTTTTCTTCAAGATTTGTTGAAATATTACTTTGTTCCTGTACCTTTTTTTCCTTTTGCTAATTTTTCAAATGTAAATAATCTTAGCAAATGAAGGAAAATTCCATTCAAGGCAAATCTTACTTTCAAAGTAATTTTTCTTTCTCATTTAATGCTTCCGTTCGTTTCTTTTCTTTCTTGCAAAAAAAAAAAAAAAAAAAGAAAAAAAAAAGAGAACATTTGCTGAATATTTGTGTAAATATCAGATACCAGAATGTGTGATTATTTAAAATATTTGTAAGCTTTGTACATATTATGTGAACGAATAAATTAACCTGAAAGGTGAGATGATATATGGAAGATCATTGGATATTATTTATAGCTATATTCTCCGTATTTTATTACAGTATTTGCTATTTTATTACAATATTATTTCATTCCTTCTCTTTAAAGTAAATTTTATCGATTGAAAATCAAAGACTGTCTCAATGTTTATTCGTCCTTTTTCTTCGAGCAACTTTCGGAATTGAAATTTACCGTATTCCTTTCCGAAATTTTTTTTTCCTTTCCTTTCCCAATTTCTCCATATTTTATGTTCACATCTTGCTTATATAATAATTGCTGATAAACTTTCATTTCTGTTAGAATTTTCTCCCTTTCTCTATAATTTCATTAGCTTCTCTATGTTGGAATGAATAGATCGAAATTATGAGATCTAAAAATAAAAATTGTGATTATCTATAGTGCATGCCACATTCTTACCAAATCCATCATGCTGCTTTCAAATTTCCAAAATAACGATAAAAATACAAATTTTTTAATCGATTCCTTTTAAAAATTTAAAAATTTGAAGGTTTTAATTACTAGAAGAATGAAATGATTAAATTGATAAGAATCTTTTCTTAACCTTAGAGAATTATCTTGGAATGAATATATCTACCAATATTGACTAAGGAAATTTGGAATTGAAATAATTGATGTTTTGAGAGCATAGTTTTAATCCTTAAAATTTCCAATATATTATTCAAATGCGTGCAATAAGTCAATAATAATTAACGAAAATTATTAAATTGTTTTTCCCTAAATTATATGCAAAAACTCACTCTTTTTATTAAAATATTAGATTCTGATACTTTTTCACGAGGAATGATTTTTTGAATCAATTACTATTTTTTTTTTTTTTGAATTTAAATATAATTTTCAAAAAAAAAGTCGTCGTTTTAGAATATCTATAAAATTTAAAGCACATTTTTTCTTTTCATTTTCATCCTTTGCAGTAGTATAATAACTTCGATTGTTGAGAAAATTACTGGATCAAAATTTAGCAATCCCATAAAATCATCCATAGAGAAATATTTTCTTCTTTTGCATTAATAAACTTTTTTATGCTTAGTACTTCCGTATTTTTTAAAAATTTTTTTCGCTGCTTTCGTCAGAAGATATTTTACATATTAATGGATAATTTCCAGTAATTTCAAACTAATATGAATGAATTATTAATCGAAGAATTATAAGAATTGCTATAATTTTGTTGTTAATTATATTTTGATAAGCTATAAAATGAAGATCGAAATCTGATAGAATGAAATTACTATATATTGAAAGGCTCAGGTAGGATAGTAAATATTACAATAATTCTTTTTTCCTTTTATGCCATATTGAAGATGAACCTTAATTTGCTCCTGTTTTAGAATTTTTTCCCCATTGATAGGCCAATGGAGGAAATCTTAAAAAATCCTTTACCTTTACCTTCAATCCACTTATCCTTCACACCATTACTAATAGTATTTCATTATTAAAACATGCTTGGTCCATTCAATCAATATCTAATGATTTTTGCTCTTCATTTCACTCATTTCCTTTTTGTTTTGTTTCGTTTTGTTTTTTTCAAAAGATGCACTTTCCTGGAAGGAAACTCTTTTTTTTTTCTTTTTTTTTTTTGTGGAATAATAGGAAAGAAAGTGGGAGCAGATGTGAAAAAAAAGTGAGAAGCAAATCAAAAAAATAAAAGGAATTAAAATATGATTGAAGGAAAGGACGTAATGATTGCTTGCATTTTAGAGGAAGTTAGTTAGTTATTTACGTCGTAATAATCCAACTACCTTGGATTACTTTCATAATTTTGATGAAAATAAGAAAAAGCTCCTCCTATTTTCTTTGAAAAATGCTCCAACAAGTCGATTTATTACAACTATTTTTGCTTCACACTGAAAATTTTACTTTTGCCCTGTTCAATTTAATATTTGAATTTAAAATTGTCTTAAGCATTTATATAATATCAAAGAAATCTATAGCAAAACTATCGATCCTTCTTTCAATTTTTGTTTCATAAATCTAGAAATCATTCAGCAATCCTTTTTATTCGTCTGCTATCATTTCATTCTTATCAAATGATCAGTCCAGCTATAAGCTTTTCTATCTGACTGTTACAGTAGTTCTTTACATTATAGTCTTATTCATATCAAATTACTCAAATCGAAGTTTTCGATCCAAGACTGTAAAATATATGAACATATCCTTATGATAGAAGAATCTGAACACCTAAGAATCCACAAATTAGTATACGTATATTTATACATCAAATATTTTGCACAACATGTTTTTTCTATTACTTCAGACGGAGAAAAGAGCACAACAGTTTGATGAAGAATGGTTTTATTTTCTAAAAATTTCTTAAAAAATCTCTTATAAATATCTTCTTATTGAAATGTTCTTGATAACTTTCATGCAAATGTTTCATAATACTTCCGAAAATTCTTGATCATTTTGTTCCATATATTTATCGATGAATCTAAAAATTACCCTTCCAGCAAATCAGAATTTGCAATTTCGATCAAAAAAGTAGGTAAAAAAGATTTCTTGTCTTTGTTTTGTTCTGCAACGATATTTTGTGAATGCTTGAATATTTTGAGAAGTAGCAGAATTTTAATAATTTAAATTGCAATTTAGAAGATTGTTTGATTATTTCAATTCGAAAAAGTTCAGATTAAATGGTCTAATTTCAAGAATAATTTTAACCTCACAGAATTTTCGGCAAAATATGAAAAAAATTTTAAGAAATTCAAGAATTAAACATTGTTATATTTGTTTGTTGCAGTATTTTCAAATGAGATTTTTCACAATGCATTATTTATGCTCTTAAAAACAATAAGTCATAAAAATTTTTGAAAACTTACGAATATTAAAAAATTATTAGTGTTCCAAAAATAACTTTTTCCACATCACTTACTTTTCTCACATTATTTAAAAAAAGCTTTTCTCACACCAATATTAAAATATTTTTTAGAAATTAATATTATAAGTTATGCAGATATATCGATGCTTTCTCATAGGATCGAATTACTTCCAGATGAAAAACTGTTGAAGTCTGTTTGCGAAATTCTTCTCTTTGAAATTAAAAAGAACTGAATATTCATTTTTTGATAATTCATCGTTTTTCTTTTTTAAATTTTGAATCCAATTTTCTACGATTAATCAAATTTCTATCAGTTGCGTTGCGAAACTGAAAAGATTCGATAGTTTTGATACATGCAAATATATTTTTCCAAAATATTTGAACTAATAGAAGGATACTGTATTTTGATCGGGTCAAAATCCCATAATTCAGAAACTTCATCGTATGATCGACAAATAAATTAAGGAAAATATTCAGATAGCACGTGTTGTCAAAAGTTCATATTAAAAAAGTAAATCGCAAAATAAATTCTTGTTGATTTAGGATTATAAAGTGGAATTTTGTTTGATCGGAAGATACGAAAAGAATCTTTAGGATTTTTTCTATCCTTTCCACAAGATAAGATGTTTTCAATCTTCTGAATAAATTGAAAATGCCAACCAGTCATTTGAGGTTAAGCTGTTGATGATTTATATTCCTTAATTTGTTTCATTTTTCTTTCCAGTATTGAGTGTTTTTTTGAAAACTTTTCAAAATAACAATACAATAAAAATTTACTCTTTTACGTCATTATTGTGTTTAGATCAACAAGAATTTATCTTGTTGTCTTCTTTTTTAGGGCAGGTTTCTGATATCAGTTGCCAAAAATTTCTTTTTACTCTATTCCACTAAATAATTTTTAGAAACAAATTTCGGAAAAATTATATCTTCAAAATTATATCTTCATATTTGAAAATTTTTTTTTATCATTTTACAGTAATAAACTGATTTTTGAAATATAGAGCCCTAGGATGAAATTCTTAAAGTTACTTCGATCATTGTTTATTTTTCTCCCATCAAAAAGACGTCGAGCAAAATCACGCAGTTTTTCGGAAAGAAGTTTGTTTATGTTACCGATCTTTGAATAACACTGTTCAGTTAATCGTCTTTCTTTTCTTATTCCATGCGAAATGTTAGTGAATTTCTAAAATTATGTCAGTTTGTTGATTAATATTGCTAGAAATAACCAATCACTTTTCCTTTCTCTTTTTAACTGCTCTGTCATTCCTCGACAACAGCTTTTGCTTCAACTTTCAAGTTGCAAAAATGTTAAAAGTCAAATGTTTGAGCGACTTTTTCTCTGGATCTTAAACATATGAATAGCTTTTAGAGCAAACTATCCCATAAATCAATCAATAAACATATTTTTTATCGTTATTTACTTCTTGAAAGTTGCAAGAGCTGTTTATATTCCAATAGCATGCAGTGGTAACTGTTGCAGACAAAAACAAATCGATCAAACTTTCATGTTGTTTAAATCCTCAGTGAATAAAAACAGAAACGATTTAAGAATTCCCGTATTAAACTTCTGATATCGTCACCAGTGAGTGGGTTGTATTCAACACAGAAGTAAAAATGTCACTTTTATTCTCATAAAATCCTTTTAATTATGATTAATCAAAAAAAAAATTTTTTTTATTTACTTCCAATTGTTTTGATAGTTCTTACTTATTTCACGTCCATTTTCCCTTCATTTGTTATATCTTATCACCATTCATCCTTCATATTCCTTTTACATCTCACTTTTTTTCTTCCAATCACAATTTTCATGCTCATTTTTTTGCATACATTTATTTGAGCTTTGTGCAATATTATTCATATGTTTACATTTCTTAACTTCGCATTAAATTTGTGTGAAAAACCAAAAAATGGAAGTATTTAAAAAAGGAATTCTAGTTAATTTCGAAATCAAATGAGATTGGCTGAATAGCTATTAGTAATGATTTATTTCTACTGATTCCATTCAGCGAAATGCATTTTATGGCTTTAACAATTTATTTTGAGAATTCTAAATCATTTTTATTCTATTCATTTTATTAATCACTTGAAAGTATAAAACAGGAATCGCTCGGCAAACTGATCTTCTTGTTCCAAGAAACGCTTAATTTTTTTTTTTTTTTTTCTGGCACTTCATCTTTTATCGTGTTCATCTGTCTTCACTATTAACCTCTAAGTTTCACTGACCTTTCAAGGTTAAAAATGTGAAAAAAAACTTGAGCGATTTCGCCTTTAGTTGTTAGGTATTTTATTTGGAATAATAATTTCTTCTGAATAAAGTGACGAATTTATGATTAATGGAATTGAGACATTTTAAATTAAAGTTTCATCATGTTGTCATACAATAATTTTAAAAAAAGATTTAAAAATATTTTACTTAGACTTAAATGATGCACTTTATAGTAATCATCAAATTCAGTTGATCAAACATTATCGCTGGTATTGTTTAGCTAATCATCCAAAAACTAAATGGAAGAAAACGAATAATAAGCATTAAATCTGCATATTGCCAAGGTTCTTTTTTAAAGTACCTATTTAATGAGATAATCGATTCTAAGTTCTAATGTCAGATCATTTATGCATATGTTTTCTCTGATTTTGTACAGTTATGTACATAGGAATATTTGAAAAATGTAATACTGAAGAATGTTTCTTATTTATTTATTTTTTTTATTGATTTTCCATCCAGAATTATGAAGAAAAAATACCAACTACATACAGAAATAGAAAAAATTTCTTTGCTGAAGAATTTCCTATATATATATGTTTTATGCTACAAACAAAATATGTTTTATGTTACAAAAAAAAACAATTATTAAAGAATATCCAAGCAAACTGATCACTAGCTCCCACTGAGCAATCTCACTTTTTATTTTTTGTGGGGAAGAGGAAAAAAAAGAGGAAAAGGGAGGAACGAATGAAAAATGTTACATCCTGCTTTCCGTCAGCTAAGCGATATGCAGTAAATTATTCAAATTTCTGCAAACTTATTACTATTGTTGAATTTGCATACGAGATGCTATTGTCAAAGATAGATCGTTCATGCACGCATGCAAGCGTTATTTGCATACATTTTTTTTCATCTCATTTAATTACTTAGAAATTAAAATTCTCTTTCAGGGCTGAACACGTTGGATAAAGAAGTCTGAATTTGCGTAATTGTGTGTTGAATATTCTTCCTTACTTCTTTCGTGCATGATATGTTATTATTTCCTGTCTGAAAATTCACTTTTTTTTGGTATTGCTTATTTTCTATTTTCCTAATGTTATTTTTCTGAACGAAAAAATCTCGTGGTCTAAAAACATTATCGTCTAAAAACGCCGGTAGATTTTCAACCTTTCTTGAAAGACAAGTGGTACTATCCAGGTCGCTATTACTGCAACCATTGTCATCAGCAGAATATTACTGCTTCAGAAGACATTTTAGCGGGTAACATAACGTCAACATCCTCTGAAAATTCGATTTTTGCGATTTCAAGATCGAATTTAGAAAAACAGATAATTCCAATGGTTATTGCTGCCATTAACTTTTATCCACTGTACTGCATTAACTTTTAGGACGTCGTCTCTGTTGCGTTGCCACCGCAGCTCAAGGCTGCAACGCAGCGGCCTGCAGCTTCTGCTGCATCATAGTCATCATCATCATTATTATCGCCGTCATCAACATTATTCACATCATCGTTATTATTATTATCATAATCAAAAGCCGGATATTACAATACGATACAACGACGCCGAATATCGGTTCCTTGACAAACTATGCGCGCTGTTAGTTTATTTTTTTCTATGATTTGATCGTTCCTCATCAAAATTTTGTGGAAAAAGGCAAAACCATAGATAGGAAGCAATTAGAAAACTTATAGATGCTTTAAGTTTTCTGAAACAAGATTTCCAAGTTGAGATGATTCATTTCAATAAGGTCAATCTTCCGGAAAAATGGGTACTGTACAAATCATTTACGATTTTTTCGTACTTATCGTGATATATATATTGTGTTGTGGTATTTGCGGTATTAATCTTATCTAAAAGATGATAAATGCGATTTCAGGTTTTCTAATAATTTAAAAGTTGAAAAAATGAAGTAGTAAAACTAGATCACGTCAGGTAAGGTCAAAAATAATCTCCATAATAGAATTTTAAATGTTTGGCACACATATGCTGTCGAACTTTTTTAAAACAATCATTTTTTAAATATTTGCATAATTATAAAATTCAAATTCGAATTTTATTTTGAATCTGAAGAAGTTTTGTGATTTATATATATAATAACAACTGTATAGCAAAGCTGAATATACAAATGTTTCAGGAATTACTGATAAAAAAAAAATTATGTAGTAGACATGAAAAAATCAGTAAAATTAGGAGATGACCATAAGCTCAAAAGTCAATCTATATTTCCTTAATAATATTTAAAAAGTTTCTCCAATATAGATTAAAGATAAAAATCCATTTAATTATAGTAATTGCTTAATTTTCAATCTTCTTTTTGGAGGAATGCTTTAACTTGCAGTAATACCAATAAGAGTTGAAATTAGAGTTCCATTTCAATTTCAATTTTTGAATTTCCGGACAGTAAAATTTAATAAATTTCCATAACTTATGTTATTATTATTATGTTTATAATAATAAATGGGTTTTAATAAAAGCAACTCTATAGCAATATTTCGGATGCAGTAAGTGATTCACGAAAAAATCAATCTTTTTTTAAGATTTTTATTTAAAGAAAATGAGGAATCTGATGAAAAGCAAGCACATGAAGATATTATCCTTTCATCAAAATTTAAATACTTCATTATTTTCCTGCCATTCAAATAGTATATATCTTATTTGTGTCCTATATAATACTGCAGTACTTTCACTATAATGAGAGCACATTGAAAAACTTATCTAAAGTTTAAATTCGAAATCTCATCATGTATATTTTTCTTCCGTACCATTTCAACTATCATAAAGATAATTTCGTTTAAAGAATAATTATCTTTTAGAGATTAACAATATTACTTTTAAATGCATTTTTCCCTGTTATTTAATGAGTTCAAATTTTTTTTGCACTAAATTCAGTAAATTTTACACTATCTTCAGCGGAAACTAAATAAAATGCTTCATTTATTTTATAACATAAGGTATTCAAAGCATCGATTGTTTTTGTTAATTCACACAGTTTAATTGTTTATTTTTAATGATAAATTCCAGAATATCCTGTCAGTTTTCATTTAATTCAGATAAATATTTCGTTAACATCGAACAATCATTGTTAGTTTTATATCACAATTATGATTTGCTAACAGTTATTCCTTAAAATAAACACATAAAATTTATAAATAAATATGAACTAGTACATTCCACATTCTATCTAATATATTAGAATGATCTATAATCTATAGAGAAATTAATTTTATTTATTTTCATTTTTGTTTCTTAGACAACTTATTGATGGTTAAAAATGTGGATGACATCACACATATCTGTAATTTTTTGCCCATGCTTTGCTAATTAATCTGGCTTAATTAAAGTCAAAAAGCATGATAATTAGCAAGTCATTATCCCATGGGACACACTTTTCTCTAAATAATTTTTATAATTTCAGTAGAGAAAATTTGTGATATTTCTAATTGGAACAAAGAATGATGCATATGAATTGTTTCTAGATAATTCTATAACTATTTTCTGTTTTAGCAAATTCTTGGAAAAAATTATTCATTTTAATTTCCAACATTGAAAAGTTTTCCACTTTTTACTTTCAGAAATCCTAATTTTCGCTCATTTACGCATCCATCAGTTTGTTGCATATCTTTCCATCAAGCATTTCCGATTCTCCCATGATTTTATTTATTAGTGACGCTTCTTTTAAAAATTGCTTTTTGCATATTTATGATGACATTATGCTCATTAAAAATGAAAGAAAAAATAGGAATTGGGCCTCACTCCATTACTCATTTTATTTTATGGAACAGTAGGGCACCGAAAAATATTTTTGGCCAAAATTTATCCATCTATCTATCTTCTCCTATATTTAGGATCTATGGAAGTAACGTTGTTATTTTCGAAATTACATTTTGTATTGATGATTGAAAGTTGCTTTTGTTCTCCTTCAACTTATTCAGCTCTTCTTATATGGTCCAAGTAACTTCCTTTCCTTTATGCGAAATCATTTGTTGTCGATTTTCATAGATTGTATGCAATTGTATCATCGTATTTTTAAATATTTTTTTTTGCAAACAAATAACTGAAAATTTTGAAAGATGTGAAATTCTGGGCAAATTTGTTTACATAACAATTTGATATGATCATGGCATAAGAGAAGTTTTTTTTTCCTCAACATTTTCAAACTTTTTTTCTAAATTAGATTTCTGATCTTTTTCCGAATGATATACAAAGATTTTTTTTTTGTTAGATATATATATATATATATATATATATATATATATATATATATAAAGTGTCTGGTTTATTTGATTCAAAATTTCTGTAATGATGAATTATCTCGAAAATGATTCACACCAAACAAATTCTTTTGAACTTTTTTCTCAAAATTTATGGGCAGTTTTTGATAAAGTTCTGGATATTTTGAAAATTATGTTAAAATTGAATTATAATCTTTCGAATATGCTACTAGAATTTGGAATGAATGAGACTTTTGCAATTTTTTTTTTCCTTTTCGGATAAAAATTCAGAAAATATCTATTCTTCTAAATTTTGTGGCTTAATTAAGAAATATTATAGTAAGCCAAATTTTCTGCGAATTTAATTTCTCCAAAACTTATCATTCATTTCAGTGAAATGATCGAAAGAAAACATCTCAATTGAAATGGATGATGATAAGTTTTAGAAAAAACTTGTTATTTATACAAAAATTGGTGCGTATTTGTTTCCCTTATCATTATCTTCCCAAAATAATTAATCAAGCTTCAGTCTTCGATATATCGTTCTTTTCTGAAATATTGAATATTGAGAAATTCAGTTAAATTTAATAAAGGCAGTTTAATCTGAATGAAATTTTTGAACTAAAAGAAATCGATTTCCGATATAGGTCGATTCTAGAAAGAGTAAGTTGCTAAAGCTCATTTTCTATGACATCCTGAAGCAATGTCAAGTATTTCTCATTAATCGAGTTTGCCGATAGAAGAAAATGTTGGACAGTCCATTCACATGTTTAATGACCTATGACTTACTCCACTTCATGATGAGACATAAATATGGACAGCATTATGTTGTTGATGTCTCTTGCAACTCGTCAAGCGATAATTTCAAGCTTTGTTATCAAGCATATCATAGATTATTATATTCTACACTGATGGGTACCCGATGATCAAACTTGAATTTCTTAAAGAATCAGCAAATTGAGAAATTAACCCTGTGTACTTATATGGTCCGCGATCAAATACCAATTTTTGTTCTAACTTCATATTAGATAACCGCTCAACCATTAAAGAAGAAACTTGCTTTATAGTTTTAGCGTTAACCTTACTTTTACATGCATTCCTAATTTTAGCATCCAAAGTAGAAGCAGAAACGAGAGTTACTCCCTTTTCATCATTGATTAATTGAACGTAAAAATGCTTATTAGACTTAAATATGGATATACGTAAACGTTTCTTATCACCATAATTAAGCTTTTTTCTATTACGCAACTTCCTTTTTTCAAAATTACTCAGAAAATTATATAACCTTCTCATCTTAATTAATTTTTTTTACTTACAACTTTACGCAACATAAACTTGCCTTTCATTATAATACCCTTACCTTTATAAGGGTCATATTTTCTAATTTTATATATATAAGATGCTACCATATAGACTTTCTGCTTGTCCATGCCACTAACTACCAAGTGAATTGGTTTTATACACTTAATTTTAATATCTTTGGGCACTTTATACTTAACATTATGACTATAACCAAGATACAAAGTCAAATATTTACCATCACAAACTTGGCATGTATTTGTAATTTGACAGATAAATCGAAATAAATTTTACCGACATTCATGTTGAAGGAATTTTTCTTAAATTGGGTTTGCTAAGATAAGCTAAGTTTTTAGTGGAACTGAGCAATGTTTCTAAACCGACTTTTTGCTTTAATTTTTTACAAAATATTTTTTAAAAATACATAAATCACTCAGAATTATGCCCTTTATTTCTCTATTATTTTCGTGTTTTCCTTTTTTTATTTTTCTCTCTTTTCTTTCGCTTTTCTCATTTTGATCAGGAAAAAATATAAAAGAAAAAAAAAAATAAAGACTGAAAGATGCTTAACAAATAATTGTGATAAAATCGTACCATCAAAATGGCGAAAGCCTTTCTCTTTACATCTTCAATTTCATTCCTTATCTCTTTCATTCTTGTCAAATTTATGCTGCTTTTTTCGATATTTTCAGCTTTAAGCATTTTTTCAGTCAATTCTGCTAAACATTAATATTTCTACTTGCTATCATCCAAATTCTTACATTTTTGATTAAAACTGACAAAATTCCAGTCTTTATATTTTCAGAATTCAAAATTTGAAGAATTTAAAATTTTTATGCTACAACTTTCAATATTTTTATACTTTTAGTACAATTTTTCGTTATAGCGATTCATTTTTTCATGTTTTCAATGTATTTTGAATGCAGAACAGTCGTAAAGATGTCTTTAATTTCTGACTTAAATTTTGTCGAACTTTTCATTTCCAGCACAACTTATTATCAGTTGGTTTGAACTTCTTGTCAGTTTCTTGTCACTTTAAAATTGACTTTTTTTTTTTTTCTAAAAAGCGTCTGAAAAAATCGAAAACTTTTGCAGCATTTTATTAAAAAAATATGACGAGCAATGTTTTATTAAAGAACAGAGTCTGCCAGTAGTAATAAAAAAAAAATTTTTGCAGTATATCGAAGTTTGTTGCTTATTGGCCATTTTTTCTTTGGCTCTCAAATATTAAATTAATTCGAACAAGTAAGCAATGACGTAGAACTTTACTTCACGTAATTGCTTAGTTTATTTCATTTTACTCTTTTTTTTTTTTTATAATAATGGCTATTCTAAGCATCCTTTATCTTAACAAAAAAAAAAGAATGAAAAAATAAAATAAATTTAATTGTAAAAAATATCGTTTTTGAACGGCGAAATAATGTTAAGCCTAAGCATCTCTAACTAAATATCATCTCTTTGCTAATGCTAAAAAATGATAAATAATATTTAAACATAAGCTTATCGATTGATTGATTTCTACCTAGTTCATTTCATAGGTGACCACTTGTGACAGCTGCAAGGATCCATATGCAAGGAAATTGAATTTCATCTGCTGAAATTAAATGAGTCTGAAAATCAAATTTTGGTTTAATTTGCATCTAGAAAGCTCTTGATTCGATTGTGTAGACGACATACATATGTACACACAAGAGATCCATCCATCCTTCTTCTTCACGTTATAAATGCATTCATCTTAGGCTTCTCCAAAAATTCTACATTATAGTGTGATTCTAATGCTGTTTACGTTCGAAATTGCAAATTTCATGACGAATAAATCTATTTTTTCGAAAAAAAAAAAACAAAAAAACAAAAGAATGTCGGATCATTTGACTCATAAAATTTATATCCTTTTGTTCAATGTCTTAGCAGTGTAAATTTGCGATACTTTTGATCGCATGTTGTGTTTCACATCATATCTCTTTGTTTCATTCTTTTAAGATATTTGACCTATCTAGAGAGCTCTCAGTAGAATAGCAATCAATAATTGGGAAAATGGCACTCAAAAGTATGCAAAATTCAAACAAGCCGTCTCATACATTTTCCATGATTGAAACGAAAAACATTTGACATCATTTTTGGCCGTCAAGCATCATTAAGAAGTTTCATTATTAATTTTATGAGTAAGGGAATGAATGAGTTGATGATTAGAATTGGCATGATAATGAAAAGAAGATTTGACTTTTATCACTCTTTAGCCATGCCCATTTTTAGCTTGATTGATGAACGCTTATCAGTGGTTATTTATTGAAAGTATTCTGTTAACAGTATCATTCTAACAAGAATGCTGGGGACTGAATTTAATGTTAAAAAAATTTCCAGTGTAAGTGATTTATTGTCTTGCATTTAATTTACATTTAACCGTATTCCAAGTTGCTCAAAAATTAAAAGTGGAAAAGAATTTTTAATTTTTTATTCTTCTGGATTTGAATGCTTGAATTTTTGAATTTTGAATTTGATTTTCGAAAAAATTTTTGAATTTGTTTTTTTTTTTTTTTTTTTCATAACTATTTTATAAATATAAACATATAACTATGCAGATGGTATGTGATATAAAGGCATGATAAATTGGAATGACGTAAATGATATGAAAAATACATAAGATACAAATTCATCTTTGCTTCGAATGAATTTCAGTTAAGTTACATCCGAACGATGCCAATCATCAAATAAAACAAATGGAGATCAAGCATTTCTTTGTAGAATAATCTGCATTTTTCCTCATGCGATATTATCTCGCTTGCTTTCTGATTTTAAAATTTCAAATACGAGTAGAACAGCTGCCCTACGATAATAATAACAATAATAAGAGAATGGAAAATTTTTGCAAAGTTTATCGTATTTTTATTAATAGATAGCAAATTGGATGGAAAAAATTTTTTTAATGTAAACAACTTCACTGGAAGCTTTCAATCTATATTACCTGAATGTATGTATTGTTTTTGTTTTTGTCTTCATTTTAAAAATGTGCTAAAATATTGCAAAACTGAAAAACAAATGTCTTGCAATCAAACAATATAAAAGAATTAATCCATTTTCGTTGATGGAAATTTCGATAAATCAAAACATTTATTTTAGAATTTTTGAATTTAAAATTTATAAAAATGCTGGAACAGCTAAAATTTATTTTCATTTTAATATTAGTTTCTATTTTTTTTCTCGAATTTTTCAAAAAAAAAAAAAAAAAAAGAAAAATAGTTCGAAGCACTAAAATGAGGATATAAAAATTGAGTCTAGGGAGCAACTAGCTAGATAACAAAGCATTGCTGACGTAAATCATTCAATTTTGATTTTTTTCTTTGGATGCTTTTTTGATTTCAACTCTCGTTCTCGAATTCATCCTCATTTTTCTGAAGAAGACATTCCTCTTCCTTTCTTCAATATTACATCTCGAAAAGGGAAGAAAAAAAAAAAAAATTTCGATTTTTTTGCATCGGAATTTAAGAGACTTATAAAGAATCAAATATCAACCAATGAATAATGAATGATAATAAAACACTGACGTAATATGTCAGTTGCATTATAAAATTCATTTAAATGGCATTGCGGGAGAGAAGTGATATCGAAATCCTGACGGATGAAAAGTATGATCTGATTGTTATGCTAATCAGTTCAATTTGCTAAATTTTCTAATCAGTTAATTTGCTCAAAAAAAAAAAGAAAAAATCTTAAATATCCAGTTGAATTTTTCTTATCTTATCATAAAGCAAAACATATTCATTGAAATGAATGTATTCCGCTTCTTCAGTATTACTTTGGAAATATTTAATCAGAGTTCAGTGAAAGAAGATCAATCTTGAAACGTGGGTTTGATCAAGTTTAGAACTTTTTCACAGTAAATTAAAATTTGGCAATAAATTGTTCTCACTTCTGCAAAATTAGAAACTTTTTATTATTTGTTATGAGGATGTACTATTAGCGATTAATATATGCTTTCTTTTTGAGAAAACCGTATTCCATCTGATTGCACTGTGATCATTCAGAAATTTAAACTATCAATATTGATTCAAATGATAATAAAAAGGCTGAAATTTAAACATTGTCCAAACTGATAATCACACTGTAGTAGAAGTCTGCAATTTAATTTTTTTTTCTTTTTTGAATTTCTATTTGCAACATTCAGACTAGCTATTATGATTTGCATTCAAATCAACTGATAATAATGATCAAAAGGCTTCAAAACTTATCAGAATGAGAAATGCGCAGAAATGTTTCAAAATATGCATCAGTAATTATAGAAAATGAATCAAATAAATTTATGCTACTATAACATCTTTTCGTTAAATTGAAGATACTTCGATCTTACACTTTGAATGATATCACTTAAAGAAGAAGGAGAAATGAGCAATTAATTAAGTTTAAATTATTTTTTAGAACTTGATAGTGTCTAAATACAGGAATGAGAGAAGTCATTTTTCACTTCCCCCATTTGACGCCATTTACAAGTATTTTTTTTTTTTTTTTTTCTTCTCTAATGAGCTTAACTAGTCAACGAAGTGTAAAATTTCATTTCGTAAATATTCCGCATTTGATCATACATTTCTTTCTTTTTTTTTTTTTTTTTTTGTTCTTTATAAATCTTCCTTTCTCTTCTAGCCAGATGATATATGTACTTATCATCGAGTTTCCTTCTAAAATACCCAAAAATAGAAAAAATGTGTCGCAAAATTATAATTATATTAATTAATAAGATGGGAAAAGTTAATAGTTTAAATGAAAGGTCAACATCAATAGACGCAAGAAATTCAGTAGAGCAGCTTTTCAAAAATTTACCTTTTTATTTTACGTATTTCATAAAATATTGGGAAGTTTAGTATGTTTCTTTTATTTGTAAAAATTATGATATTCAATTATGAAATTAATTACTAATTTTCTATAGAAATTGTTAAATTTTCTACAGAAATTGTCACTTTGCAGATCTATACCCATTCTTGAGATTGGTTCTTTTGATTGATTATAAAATTAAGAAAATCTCATGTTAATTAAGTTTTAATTTTCGTCCTATCCAAGTTTTAAAGTAGAATTTTGTCTCATTTTTCATTGATTCACCAAATTACAAAGTGTGAAACATGCATATTATGCTGATGAATTTATAATTTATAAAACGAATTATGACAAACTAAATGCACACGAAAAATGCACAACCTAATTTGCATGATACGAAGAAACCAGAAAAGATATATAGGAGAGAATTTCTGTAAACTTCTCATTTGCATTATTTAACATTTGTTTCATCATTGGCTGCAAATAACCCCGACGGACAAATTTATACTTTTGATTTTTAAAATTTTAGATCTATTTAGCGGTTTGATTTACGTCATGCAAAGATGCGGAGATTAATGCTCATCATATTTGATGATTTACTACGTAAATGGCCAAAGCTTGGCTTAGATGAATAGCCGTAATTTCCAGATGTCATTCCAGATGCTTCTCAAAAATAACATCTTGCGCCACACATCCACAAAAATTTAAAATCCTTTCTTATTCGTCAAACAATTTTCAGTTGTTTCAAACATCCATCTATTCATTTATCTTTTTTCTGAAAGTTTAATAATACTTCATTGTTGATTGCCTTGTCCGCAATTCTCTCAAAATATCGTAGTAATAAATAGTTATGGTCTAAACTATTTTATAGTATTTTTAAAATCGGAAATTATTATTTTTCAGCTCCAAATGGGATCATCATTTTTGATTTCATGAATTTTCTGGATACTTGTATCAAGTGCTTTCAATTGAATTTGCAGTATTTAGTACCAAAATAAAAAAAAATATAGAAAGAAGAGAATTTTTCAAATTCAAAAATGAATACAAATTTTTGCATTCATGAAATCAAAAATGGTGATCCCATTTGTTCGATGAATTGAAATGAAAAATTAATGGGAAAAAATAAAGAATTCTTGACTCAGACTTGAGAATCGAAATTGCCCTAATCTGAATCAGCAGTAATAATAATGATATATTTGCATGAATTGTGAATAATCGAGATAAGCAAATTAATGGTTATCTCGAATTCATGGAAATATATCATTATTATTATCATGGTTATGATTAGTGAAATGAAGGCATCTATACATTCTTGGCTCATATTTGTGCTCATATGGATGTTTACATAAATGGGAAAATTGTCCAGATGAATGACATTCCTTTCTTTTCCTTTTCCTATTGGCTTCGTTTGGTGTAAATCTTGAGGAAATCCATAAGCTCTTCTCGTCGTCTTTTTTTTCCTTCCTTTGTTAACTTATCCCAAAAACTGTTTTTTTCAAAATTCCCAAAAGTCTTTCCAATGTTCTTAATTTAACAACAGTGCTTCCCATCGGATTTCATAGATCGGTCAGCCTATTTTGCCCTATCAATGATGGAAAAACAATCCATTCAGAATGCTTTTTTTTTTTTTTTTTTTATGGCAACATCTTCAGGAGAATATCGTTGAAAATATCATTCAGATAATTTGTTTTTTTTTTTTTCTAAAGCAATTTGTTGACTTAGTTTAGTATAAAAATTCCTTCTTGTGTTATCATCAAATATTTCCAACCTTGGTTGCTTGTCTTTTATCTTAAGACTGAGAAATTGGAAAGCTAAAAGTTTTTCATTAATAAATGAAACATCAGAAGAACCAATCTTGTCTTTATAAAAAGTTTTCCAAATAGTTCCACTCATTAATAATATGCAAATTAAAGACATTATCACAGTCAAGACAGAAATTAAAAGATTACATGTATATTTGTTATAAATCGAAAATCTATTTTACAAGAGACAATACACAATTTTCTGCCATAAAATTATCCAGAAATTTTTAAATTTATTGACTTGCTGATCAGTTTATTAATTAATATGATTGTTTTTCAATTGCTTCATAATTATTATTTTTTGTAATTAACTGCTTTTTCTCTTCCTTTTTTTCTCTCTCTTTTCATCATTCCTGTACAATAGTTTCAGCTTTCTAAGTTATAAAAATGCTTAAAAAAGGCATAATTGATCAAACGTTTTCTTCAAATCTTAAACATATGAGAGCAGATTATTTCACAAATCAATCAATAAATCTATTTTTCATTGTTATTTATTTTCTGAAAGTTGCAAGAGCTGCTTAAATTTCCATTAACATGTAATGGTAATGATAATCATAACAATTATAGTTTTTAAATCACTTTATTTGCTTTGATTGAAAATAAAAAAAATATGGGATGAAAATAGAATGTATCGAAAGGGACCGACATTAACCTATCAGTTCTACTGAGAATTAAGAACAAGGATTCTGATGCTAAATTTTGATAGATCAATTGAGATGCCGTCAATTTACATCCCTGCAAAAACTTTGACCCAAGTAATAATAGTAAGTTATATTTAAAACTTGATAAGGTTGGCTTTTGGTTTTGGAATGGAACAGCATTTTAATATGCTTAAAATTCATATCATTCATAGGAAATGAAGTAATTATTTTGATTAAATTACATAATTCAATTATGCCAATGATAGTCTTTCCCCTACCGGAAAATCATTATTAGAATTCGCAGGTAACTGTCCCAACAGAAAGGCTTTCTAGAAAATTTGCAGAAAAACGTCGTTTTGTTGTATAAATATCCTAATTGTTATTATATTCAGTACAAAACAAACAAATCGATCAAACATTCCTACTATTCAAATGCTTAAGGAATAAAAACAGAAACGATTTAACAATTCCCAAATCAAACTTCTGATATCGTCACCAATGAGCGCACTGTGACTCAACATAGAAATAAAAATGTCACTTTTATTCTCATAAAATCCTTCTATTCTTATACATCAAAGAAGACAATTCTTTTTTTATTTTACTTTCAATTGTTTTGATAGTTCTCACTTATTTCACTTCCATTTTCTCTTCATTTGTTTTATCTTATCTCCTCTTATCCTCTGCATTTTCATCATCAAATCATCTTTTTTCTTTTCGATGAAATTGATGTAAATTTTTAGGTATAAATGAAAATGATACAAATTAGATATAGAATAAAAAATATGAAGATATAGATATGTATTTTTTGTTTTAGTACATTGAAATCCGTTTTTCAGCTTCAGAAATTCTCTCAAGCCAATTAATGTCGAACAACTCTCCTATAAATTGTTTATAAAATCCAATTGATTATTTGTGTCATTAATTTTGTCTTCTATTCTATAATGTTCAGATATCATGAAAGATGTTGAGATTAATTTAGGAGAAGAGGAAGGTAGCTATAACAAAAAAATTATTCATTTCAATATTTCATTGAGCAATGGATCGATAATACTTTTTATCTATTTTATATCATAAATAATATTATAGTAAGATAAATCTTTTCCAAATTGTTCCTTTTCCTTACAAAAACATTTTACTTTTTAATATCTTTCGTTCAGTTATCAAATGTAAGCATCAACTTTCCACTCTAAGGCTGCCATTAAAAAAATCATAGAGCAGAAGACAACTTTATATAAAAACCCAAGTTTTTAATAAATATTTTTAAAAAAGTTTCAGTTTCAAAACAGAAATTTAAAAATAGAGAAAAATAAAAAAAAAAATTACTAAAGCAGAAATTATATTAAAAAGAAAAAATGAAATTAAATTGCCCTAATAGTAAATATTATTTGTTGACATATTTAGATTAAGGGAAAAAAACAAGAAGAATAAAATCATTGATATGATTTTATTATTGTTGACCGATATATATAATTTTTGACCTGGTAGTTATAATATAATTGATGTATATAATTTCTGTAAAATTTTATGATTCAAAAGTTTTTTCCTTAGCTATTTAAATAGTTTATATTATAACCGCAACTTTTGAAAATAAACTGTTTGATTGTTTCTAATAAGTTTGCTATTTTCATTAAATTGATAGATATAACAACTGTGATATTCTCCGTCGATGAGTTGTGAGGCAATGTTTATATGAATTTGAAAAAATTTTCATTACTTGTCATCTTGCCAAACAAGTTGAAAGAGTTGAAATTTTGACGAAAAAAACTACCAAAAAATCTGTCAGATCACGTTTTTCTTTCCATTTGCTTCTTGCAGATTTGCAACTTTTACCCATTTGCGAATTTTTCCTTCCTCTTTCTTTCATCATCTCTTCTCTTTTTTATAGCTAATTGCGACAAACTCTCGAGAATATCTCTACTGATATACTAATAGTAGTAACATGATATTGAGAATTTACTTCTCCTTCCCAAGAAGAAATTGGTTTTTTTGACTTTTTCAGAAATGATTTTCCATAAAAACTTTCTCTTTGCGAAAGCAAAACGATTATTCGCCAGGATTTCTTCATTTCTTTCTTTTCTCTTTAATCTTAAAGTCCTCTGGAATCGAATCCATCCATCCGTGTGTGCATTTAAATATTGCTCATATAGTCATTTCGATATTAAACTTTTTGCTATGAATATTCTCATATATATTGTATTTGAATAATTTTTGCATATGTGAGTTATTTATAAATGATAAAGTTTCGAATAAAATCCGAAATTTTATCTTTTATAGAAATTCCTAACAAATTCACAATTTTCTAATTAACGTAAATCAATTTAGACATTGGCGAAATAAGATTAAAAAATAAATCCTAAATAAGCCAAGCCTTGAGGCCTACAACATCAACATCTGACCATTGGTTGTAGTTAATTGAGTTATAAAAAGCATTAGTCGAAGAAAAGAGTGCTGAGATTGTGAGATATTATCAGTATTTCTGGATGACGTCTTATCACGAATTACTTCGCAACGACTACTCAGTCTTTCATCATAAAATCTGATGGGCAATTTTTCGTATTTCTGAGCCAACATTATCATAATCTATCTTTAGTTTATCATAATCTATCTTTAATTTATCATAATCTTTCTTTAGTTTATCATAATCTGTCTTTAGTTTATCATAATCTTTCTTTAGTTTTTTTAATGTTCCAGCTTATTATCCCGTGACAAAAGAATCTGCCATTACTTGCTTCCTCTCGTTTTTGAAAACAAAAATGAGAAAAAAATTATCCACTAAAATTAATTATTATTAATTAAAATTAAGCGAGCATAATTGAGATGTATGTAAACTAATAAACAACAGCTTATTTTTCGAAAACACATCAAAATATTTTGAAAAAAAAAAACAAATGATCGATAATAATTAAAAATTTATAAAAATTAAGACTGTAATCTGATCGGTAATTTAAATTACTTTTTTGATATCATATTAATGAAGAAAAATGACATTTTATCTTGATAATATTGTTTATCATAAACCATTCATTCATTGATTTCTGGATGGAATTGAAATTAGCAAAGTCCCAGAATTTCTGATCCAGAATCTGATCATTATCCTCACGCTGAACTCATCACTCTTTCTTCATTTCAAAATTCTCACCATCACCAACTTCGAAATTATCAAGCCAAATTCTTCGAACTTGTTTCTTCTAGAATATCCTCTTCTTGCCGTTACGTCAACATTTACACGTATCATCGTATCTTTTGCGTCCTTTTTTTTTTGTCAGATGAGCGAGCGATCGTGAGACGTACAACATGTCGCCTTCAAATTCCAGAATTCGATCTTAAAAATTTCGATAGATCGCATAATAAACCAATTTCACAAGTAATATTCCTAATAATTTCTTATATAAAATTGAAATTTAAAGAATTTTCACATCTGATTACAAGCAAAAATTCAAAAAATTTCAAGAAAATGTATTTGAATGATTATCACAAAAAAAAAAAAAAAATTTGTGTTAATCATTCAAATTCATTTTCTTGCGATTAACACTGATTGAAGGCGAATGAAAGAATTAATAATAAAGCAAACGGCGAATTTTCTCCAAAGATAGATGATTTATAAATCAAATATTATAGAACTGAAATGTGATTTGGAACGAATTATTTTCTTTTTTTTTTTTTTTTTTTTTTGATATATTGTTAGTGTAATTCCTATACTATTGATATTTCCGAACATTCCATTCAACGAAGAAATTATAATTTTCAAAAAATTTTTCATCTTTGTAAAAACACATAAATGTTTAGAAGAAAATGATGTATTAACAAGTCTAGGTATTAATTTTTCATATTAAAAATTTACAGTTTTCCAATAAATAGACTTTGACATTTATTGCTCTTTTTTTTCGAATGCTTTTATTAATTTTTTAAAGTTCAATTTACTTTAATTTTATCTTATTTCCATTTTAAATTCCATTTTTTTTTTTTTTTTAAATTTCATATTATTTCACAATGATATATCTTCTTATTGTTAAAATATTGATTTTATTTTAAAGTCTTAACTCTTATCGTTTACAAATTTTAAGTTAATTATTTTCATTTCAATTTTAAGCTTTATTTTATTCAACCTAAACACATACATATACATTCATCGTCTCTCAAGATGAAATTATACACTACTGAAAGTGCATGATTGTTGCATCGTCATCGTCGTTTGTTCTAAAACTCGGAAATATGTAAGTGTTCTAAGCAATTCAGGCCAAATTTCTCTTCCAGGCTCATTTGGCTTGAAATGGATTTCAAATGGAAATCCCTTCTACTAGAGCTAAAACATATAAAAAAATTTTCTCTTTGTAGTAAAAAGATCTCTTAAACTGATTTGAAATTGAATTTCCAATTATAGTTGCTTCAGTTATTCTGATGAAATACAAACGTAAGCATAATCACAGCGTGATAATACTGATCTTATCATCAAGCATCAGGCTAGTTTACAATTTTGCAGCATTTTCAACCTTTTTCATATCGCTTTTCAAATTTATTTCTGCTTAGCCTAACTTTGGAGTAACTTGTAATTTTGTACGTATATGCATAAATAATTTACGTGATACGTGATCTGATTCCGTCAGTTTTTTTTAGTATATATTCTTCTTTTTTTTCTTTTTTTAGATTCTTTGAAAAATTTTCACAAACAAATTTTGTTTTATTCATTTATGATTTCTGAAAAGACGAGCAATTAAAAACAGTTTTCTTTTTTGCTAGAATCGGAAATCCTCTTCATCATATTGATTTATATCATCGACTCATCCTCAGTCTTCAACTAATGCTCGGTGTTATAAAAGCGGAGACCACTGATTAATTTTAAGAGCTTCAAACAATACATACTTTTTCTTTCGAGCATTCTTACTTCCAGAAAGCTTTAGATGCTCGAAGAATTGGTTGCCAGAGAGTTAACTCTCGATATGCAGTTGAATATCAAATTTAATTCCAAAAATTCCAGAAATAAAACTTTTTTTTGTCTTTCCACTTGGAAACTTATCAACAAAATATTTTTGGCATACCTTTTTCAAATTTTTTTTGATTTAACGCAAATTTGCAAATTTTCAAAGATTAATTTGGTGAAGTTTTTTTCTTTTTTTTTCTTTTTTTTTACAGATATCAAACAATTCATGATAGAAAAGAAGAACAAAATTTGATTAAGTTATTTGGCAGCGTCACTCTTCTTTTTTTTTTTTTTTAGCATCTTATTTGAAAGTTTGAAATTTTGTTAGATAGTTGGAAAATCCAGAAGTTTGGTCGAATCCGAGGAAATAACCATTGGAGAGGATCTCATTGTCAAGGGAAGAACACATAATTTAATAAGATAGCTTATCCAACAAACATAATATGAAGAAACTGCATCATTTCAAAATCTATTTTAAGTACTAATGACAAGTTTCATTCACTTGTAGTTTTATTCAAAAAAAAAAAAAAAAAAAAATAGTACTTTCAGGAATAATTCCGAATTTTGCTTCCCTTTTTTCTTTTGTTAGCACTATTCATTCGAGGGAAAATGCACCGTGGAGAAATGGAATAGCAGAGACAAATGGAATTGTTCCTGAAAGTATGATTTTTTCTGGAATCGTCCCTGAAAATATGATTTTTTTTTTTTATTTTTTTTTAATTTTTTTGTTTTTACGCAAAGATGCAATTAGAAATGAGAAAGAAAAAAATTGCAGAAGAATTAAATATCTCATGCTATATTATAGATGATGATAGTGTTGTGTAATGTTTGAGAACAAATGGCTCATAAATTGTTGAAATGTGAGAGATATATTGGCTGCACTTGATTGCTAACTTTGACTGGTTGTCATTTCATTGGATCTCTGATTTCTTTTAAATTTAAAAGTTATCTCAGGTTAGTTAGGGTTAGATAAAAGTTATTTAAAAACAGGTATTATTTGAAACTAATCTTCTTTAGAGCAGGTAGTAGTTATGTTGTAATACTCAAGTTAGTTGAGTTTAGATGAAACTAATTAAAAAACAATTGTTATTTGAAAATTAAGCCCCTTCGAGCAATTAGCAGTCATGTTGTTGATTGAAAAAAGCTTAATGATCTTGCAAAAAAATGAGGAATAACTTTGAAGTAAAAAGTTTCGAATTGATCTTCCATTTTTTTTTTTTTTTTTATTTTAAAAGGAATCATTACGGAATGAAAAACGGCTCTCTTAACATCCGTATATTTGTTCTGTGTTTCCGCTTTCAAGGATTACCATTTCCTCGTTTAGTCATAGGCCAAATTATTTCCTATTCCGTTTGGCTGAAAAATGCATTACTACGAGAAAATTAAGCCAAAGTGCTCCTAGAGTGTTATTCCATACCGGAACCATTCCAAATCATTAAAAAAGCCTGGCAGGTGATATTCAATTGCCAAGTGATGTGTAATGGTTGGAAATTTGAGAATCAATGAATAATGCTATTTTCAAGTATTAAATTCATTTGACCAACTTTCTTGTATGTTATCGAACTAATTTAATTTTAAAACTTTCAATTTATATACTTATATTATTGCCTTACTTATATTACTATCCTATTTTACTTAGAATTACGAACCATGTAGCTTATATTGGTAGACATTATCATTATTTAAATTACCACAATTTTCATAATCATCATAGCTAATCGCTATAATTAATGATCTTGTCGAACTAGAGTTTTACCTCTCCAAATTTTATTCCTGCCAATCTTATCACATCTTTATTCTATATTTATTCCCTTAGTGTGTATGTATCTACCAAATTTCTCGATGAATAACTGTCGAAATTGTTGATTGATATGCTATGCTGATATAGGGATAAGGATTATTGATTGTACGAACCTTTGAACTATTCCCA
The DNA here is from genome assembly GCA_000499405.2 of Onchocerca volvulus. Taxonomy (NCBI): domain Eukaryota; kingdom Metazoa; phylum Nematoda; class Chromadorea; order Rhabditida; family Onchocercidae; genus Onchocerca; species Onchocerca volvulus. Next base: position 5,177,560 of record HG738139.1, on the reverse strand, counting down.
AATATTCCTTTGCTTTCTCTTTTTCGCCATTATTTTATCCATTTCTTTTCTTTTACTATTATTTCACCTATTTAACTAATTTAATCTTTTACTAATTTACCCATAGCTTTCACAAATCTTTGATTAATGATTGCCACTGTTAGTATCAGCAATACTGAATTATATTGTTATCACTGCTCTATCCAGAATATCCATCCATCCATCCATCCATCCGTACTTTTCCATCTTCTCATTATCAGTCTCTGTTCCATTCTTGTTTATCGATAACTTACATATCACATTTTCCACTATCTCTCTTTTTCTTCCCTTTTATAACGAATGATCTCGATTGACAGTGATAGACTTGACAGGATGACAAATCTTTTCCAAGACAAATTCTTATGATCTTAGCGAATGCTGTTTTGATCAAGCCGAGAAGCAATTTAAGTTTTAAGCGTAACTTTATATAATTCTAAGTTTTATTTCTCTTCATTATTCCGATGAATTTCTTCGGAATAATTGATTTTTTTTTTTCTTTTTGTTTTATTATCTCTAAAATCTTTCGTCGAAATTTATTGCTTTTTCATTTTTAAATTTATATTGATTAGTTATGCAGTGTTAAATTTCAAATTCCATTTTCATTTTTTTGCTCAGTTTCAAATCTATTATCACTCATCGATTAGTAAATTGAGGAATGACGTAGAAAGGATAGAAATAAAAATACTAAAAGAGTCCTTTTCTCTCTCGATATGAGAGAGAGAGAGAGAGAGAGAGAGAGAGGGAGAACAAACGAAAGGGAAATGGAACGGAATTGTAAAAATATTCTGTGTGTAGTATGGAGTTTGCTAATTTTTCATTACTTCATAGGCAGTGTGGCATAAGCAATTTTCATCTTCATAAACTATCCTGGAATGGTTAAGTGAAGGTTTCAATAAGTTTTAATTTTGAAATTGAAAAGTTCTGTCTATTTTGTTCTTTTTAAACAGTTTTGCTACGATGAAATAAGAGAACGAAACAGCTGATCTAATTAAACTAAACTAGCAAATTTTTTCTATTTGGAAACCTTTTTGATATTAAATTTCAAACAAATTTTTATTTTTCTTCTTTTTTTCTTCTTTTTGAATAGAAATTAAGCGTATTGATCTTTTGATCCTTTTAAATGGATGATTGCTTAGTTCTTTTTAAATAAAACCAGGAAGAAAGAGAAAGAAATGTTGCAATTACTTACAGTATTTCTCATATTTTTCATTCCAATCTATTCCAATAGGATGATAGTTTCATTCTTGTCTTAATGGCAAGTAATGCATTACCATTATTTAGTATTTTTGAAAAAACTTTCCTCATTTATCATAACTTTTCTTTATGCGTCCAATTATTGTATCAGCAATTCACTTATTGTAATGGCATATTTTATTCATAGATAAGCTTATCAATTAAAAGCGCAGAAAGATTCATTCAAAGGAGCGAAAGAAGACAAATCTATCATCAAACAAAGATGGAAACGGGATCAAACTTCTTCACTAAAAATGAACATTTCATCTTATTACTGATTATCGATGTGATATAAACTTAATGGTGACATCTCTAATTTAATTTGTCATCATAGTTACCAGAACTATTATTACTACCAATATTACTGCTACTACTATTACTACTACTACTACTTCATTATCATCGCTATTAACATTATTATTATTATTTTCCAATAGTAAAACAACATGAAGCCATCAGTGAATGAAAAAATAATTGCATAATCAATAAGAATGAAATGATGGAAATAACAAAATTTGCTTGACAAATAAGCTTTTGGGTGCCTTCAATAAGTTTTAATAAAAGTAGCAAACAAACAAAAAGTGGTAAACAAAATTAATAAAAATAATGCGCTAAGAATTAAGAAATAATATGTATTATGTTGCAGATAATTGCAAAATTATTTTGAATGCAAAGTTTTTTTATTTTCTTTGCAACAAATCAATTATTATTTTACTAAAAGTATCCTTATCACTCCTATTATTCATTCTATTTTTACTACAACATATTCTATCAATGTCATACATATTCTTGACATAACTTAGATATGATACTATCAAAAGATTTCAAAATTAAAATATCAATCAACAGTTAACATTCCATTGAGAGGATCTAATATCACCCTAATTTGATAAAGATATTATTAATGAAATTTCGATTCAAACTATCTAAAGTATATCAGGTAGCTGCTAAACTTGCTACTGCTGATATTGTATAAACAACGTAATATTGGAATAGAATTGAACTGAAAATTTCGACGAATTTTAAACGGAATTTGAAATTTGATTAAAGAATTTAATATTTTCACCTAATTAATTATTGGTACCAGCTATTAATAATTGCTACCGCTTTACTATTCCGGTGCTTACTGAATTAAATAGCGTACCCGCATGGCGTTATCGTCATGAAAACAGCGGTTTTTGGTCACGACGAAATATGCGACGATACGACATTATCGCTGAACAGTGGTGCAATACCGCCGCTAACATTTGCGCCACCAGCATCCCTAGCCAATACCTCATCTTTACAAATTCGTGGTGGTGGTGTCTCACATGCTCTAAGCACCTATCGGTCGCATCATTCGCGACGTGCTTCACGGATGCAAAATGTAAGTTCAATAATTTGCGAGAACTCCATTTGGCACTGTCTTTTCTATCACTTTTTTTTATTTTTTGGATGATTATTTGACAGTTCCTTTAATTCATTTCAATTTTAATTTTTCTTTTTAATTTTTCCAAAAATAAGCTTATGCTGAAGAAATGAAATTTGAGAATTTAAAATGATACCATATCATTTATCAATTGCGTCATATAAATTGAAAAACATGATACCATATACTTTTCAACTGCATCATCTAGATTTAAGAATCAGATAACCTATTTTCTAAGCAAGTAATAATGGAAAAAACAATATCTTACATTTGATTATTCATTTCACCTTTTTTTTTTTTTTTTTTTTTTAGAAACTTCTTGAATTCTCACATCTCTATTAAATCTATTATCATTTCCTCCCTCAAATTTAAAGTTTTTTCAACAAAATTTTAAAATTGATGTTATTATCATCTTTCATATTTGAAATTTTCATTAACTAAAGTGCGACATTTGATTCTTTCTTTGTAAATGGCAACAGTTCAGTTCTAATTTTCCAGTATCAATGAATTAAACACAATTTTTAATCAATAGTATGTTTATATCAAAATTCAATGAAATTTGTTATGTTTCATCTCATGATATATATATTTTATATGTGGGAATGCCCGATTAGGATGAAATCAATCAATAAAATAGTTTTTCGGTGAGAGATATTTTAATTTGCTTCATTTACTTTGGTAGTACATTTCCATTTCGTCTTTTTTATCGCCGAAAATATGCTTCAAATTTAAAACATATTCTTAATGATGATTTATTCATTTTATCCGAGTCATTCTGAAGCGAAAATAATGTTAATATGAAAAGAGCTAAATTTCAATCATATCATTCGAATTCACCGAACAAAAAATACAAGGAATTTTTTGAAATTTCCAGAAAGTAGCTAGTTCAAAATACTTTTAAGTCCTAATCACAGTACTTTACTTTTTAGCAATTGGATCTAAATTCATATTTAATTTAAAAATTGAAAGTTAAAGAAATTAGATTAAGGATTCATCTTTATTATTTTTTCAGAATTGAAAAAACTAGCTTTTTTTTTTTTTTTTTTAAACTAGCTTTCATTTAATTTCGATTAAACAACCCTCAATTTGCATATATTATTTTTCTTGAAATTTCTCAAAAAAGGAATAAAGCTGGAGCTTTTCATAGCTATTCCATGTTTTCTGTTACTTATTAAACTATTTATTTATCCTTTTTATTTTGAAAAAAAAAAAATCGTGAATTATTAAAAAAAGCAAAGTCTACACATATCGACTCAAAATTGTATTACGCATGACTTAACTGTGATGAAGTGAGCATTCATTCCTTCTAACAATAGCTTGAAGACGAAAATTTTTCAAATATATGAGGCTAGTTGAAATATAATATTTGTGTTCCTTCGACCGATTATCTCATATCATTCCTTCTCTTCCACTTCTTTTTCTCCCTTTTCTCGAAATTATTTGGAATTTTTCGATTTCGTTATAGAATTGTGAAGAAATTGTTTGGAGCGATCATCTATTTCTCATTTATTTACTCCATTTATGCGATACGAATTTTTCCCGAAAATTCACCAATTTCATCTTTCATACTACTCCAGAGAAATTATTATTTCTTCAATTTATCAGCATAATTTCTTTGATCGAAGAAATAATGAATCTTTAAAAAATATTTACGGACAAGATTATTAAATCTTAGTTTTGCATCTTGTCATTTACAAACTTTACTTAACTTTACTTTTTCCTGAAGCATAGTTTGAAGTAACTCTAATGCGATCTAGTAGCTATCGCAGTACAGAAAATTTCACCGGATCTTTGAATAATTGATGTTTTAAAAAAGTTCGATCATTAAATTTACATTTCAATCACTTATAAAAATGATTTTCTCAAGGAATTTTCAATTTTTTTAGCGTTCGAAATTTCCTTTAGTTATTCCATTCTCTAGTTTATCAATTCATATCCATTATATATCATCTTCACAGGTAGATCGGAAATTTTAAAAACTTTATCTCTATTGAATTTCTTATCAATAAAATCACAGTGCTAATTTTCCCTTATCATTCTTGTCTTTCTTTCTCTCTTTTTCTATCTGTAAATTCTATCATTACTATAATTAAACATTTTTTGTTCCTACTTCATCTTCTATTTCACTTTGTGACCTCTGACCCCATCGTTTCGTTCTAATCTAAAGATTCCAAGATAATTAGTATATCATTGTTATCATTATTGTCCTCATTCTTTGTTCTTTCTTCGATGTTTATAGTATATTTAATTACATACTTGACGATATTTTCCTTTTCTATTCCATTTTCATCTGAGGAATGAATAAAAAGAATTTACTTTCTTTTTTTTTTAAGCAAAGAAAATTCGGTACAGATATTTTTTCCGAATTCCAGAAACTTCAATAATTTGAGCATATTTTTATTTCTTTACTTTTCTGAATTATACAATTTGTTGAATATAATATAATTTTTCAATATTTTTTCTCGCATCGTTGATTTTTTGAATAATTCAAACTTTCATAGAAATTAAATTTTATTCTTTCATTTCATTAAATATGAAATAAGCCAAGTTTTTCCGCTATCCAAATATATATTGTTATGCGAATTATAATGAGTTGCAAAACAATGGAAAAGAATGATGAGGAAGTATGAAATATCGAATACCAATTTTTCATTCTCCGTGAAGTGTTACTAATCTTTCTTCTACATATTCCAAGGATATGCTCAGTTTGAGAAATATGCTGTATTTAAGAGTAAAAGCGTAAAAAAACTAATCATTATTACTATTTTTTCAATAGTCGATAATACATTTTTTAGTATGAAAGTTAAAAGTTACATAAAGTTAAGTTTCCGTGGTAAAGTACATTTAAAAAGTACTATTAGAAAAGGAAGTGAGAGGAAAGAATTGAATAACAAAGATTGAAGTAAGTTAGCTAAATGTAAGTTTTAAATGCTGTAATTTTATCGAAATAATTAAAATTTACAAGTTTAACAGCTAAGGAAGTAGGATTCACTCTCTTATATCTCCAAGTTTGCTTCCGTTCTAGAGTGTTCTCAATTATCAACCGAGCAATATCCCAAAGTAATCCAAAGAAGTTTGAAATTTGAAAAAGTTTGAGAAATGTCATGTTTTCCTACGGCTATATTTTCTTTAGGTATTCATTTTTCTCGACCCATTACCAGTCTTTTCCATGGTAACTTTCATTAATACCATTGTTACCATGGTTGCATCCATTATTTCGGTTTAAAGCATATTAAAATAAAACGAAATGATTGTAATTTCCAACTCGAAATTCTCCATTTGACCGCTTCTGTCGGAGGTTTGACGTTGAATTGTGTATGCCTACGGTCGAGAGAATTAATTTTAATAGAGTGATTAATCCCTTATCATATTCTTTTCAATTTTATTGCAATAAAGTGATCAAATTTTTATCATATCAGTAACTATCATATCCTCCTTAACTCCATCCATCCTCTTTCTTCTCCATCCATTTAACAACTTCTGAATAAGTTCTTATCTAATCATGTCCAATTATTACTTCCTTCATCTGTTCATTTTTCTTTCTGGCCAAATGTTTATTGCTTTATTGCTTATGTTTCTCTTCATGCTTCTTATCTATCAGTTCATTTTTGATAGTTTAATGAAAAGGTGCCCGAGGCCAGAGCATACGGAGTGCTTGGCACAAATATCTTATAACTAAGCCTTGCCTCTTGGCTACTTCATATCAGTCTATCTAACTAAAACATACTGCTTTAGTTTGATTATAAAATTTTCATTTCTTAAAAATTGAAAAATATTTCAGAGTATAAAGTGGAATTATTGGAATATTTATTAAAATTCCGACAAAATTATTTATAAAATGAATAAAATTTTGCATTATTTTTTTACAGTTCAATTTATTATTTATTCTGCTTTCCCAATCATTTTTGTATTATTAATTATTCACTTCATCTTTATTTTCATTTCTTTTCCAAATTTCTCAACTCTTTCAACAACACTTTTCAGAGAAACGATGAATGCTTCTTTCTGTTCAAATATTTTGAAATGATATTTTCAAGGTTGTAATTTTCGCAAATCTGAAGACAGATAGGCTTGAAAACAGAAGGACACGTACGCGTAACTGATATGATATGCATAGCCATTTAACTTTGTTTCCCATCCATCAGCAAAAAAACGTGTTTCCAATAATGGTAATGGTTCACTCAGAGAAATTAAAATGTACTTGTTTGAGAGGGACAGAGAGATTTTGACAGAATTCAGCTTTTATTTCAGTAAATCAATACTCTAGAAATTCCATTCTTTTAGCTCTGTACCATCAAAAAAAATTTTCAGTCGGAAATGTTGCATAGCTGAGGTTTCAGTTGCATATTGATTTAGAATAAGTTATTAATTTCGCTTTTTAATTCTTAAAATTACTGGCTATTTTTCAGATGTTGTACTTATAATACTTACATTTAATCAAAAATAAAAAAGCAAAAAAAAAGATAAATGATTAGCTATTCCTAACATTCATTTTTGTCCTTTGGTAAAGCAATCGGGTTGCATTATTTGGAAATCTATCATATATTTCATTTTTTTCTTTTTTTTTTTCGATTTCGAAACAATTTTTTTGTCGAAGTAATCCAATAGTGCATAATGAATAAGTTTCTTAAAGATGACTCAGTATAAGAAATATTGACAGTTTTAAGAATTTTATGAAATTTATTCTGTTTCAATTTTTTGAAATTATTTTCGTTTATTATATTTTTGTTTTTGAATAGAGAACGAAACATTGTTATGCTTTCTTTTTTCTTCTTTAAAGATTGGTTGCATTTTGTTTTTTTTTCTTTTTTCTTTAAAAACGAAAAATCATAGTAAATTTTAGAGATATTTTGACAAAAGTAACATTTTAAATGAGAGCTGCTATCTTTCTCTCGAGTTGATTAATGATTAAAGCATTTTTTTTTTTTAAATTAGTTTTTTCATTTGCTACAAATTATTGCTATTTATAATCGTATTGTTATTAAGCCGATAATTGCAGTGATTATTATAACTTTTCAACCTCTTTCACTGTTATGAGAATTTTTGATAATCTTTTCTGATATATTAAAAATTCCAGAAAAACTAAGGCATAATCCATATTAATCGGACTTAAGCATTATTTTGTTTCATTCATGAGATTTAAGAGAATTGGAAAATAATTCTCAAGTAAACACAATGCTGGATAGGAGATAAGCTCTCCAGACATAATTCAAACCTGTTATAATGTTACTTTTCATTAAGGAGAAGCATTACTCAGTCCTTGAGCTAATTCATTAAGGAGAAGCATTACTCAGTCGTTGAGCTAATTCATGAATAATTAATTCAGTAGGCAATTTAGCAAACAAGTCTAGCTGTAATGAGGAGGAATTTTCATCTTATCTTATATTTCGAAGGAAAATAAATGCAGCAAAGAAACAATTGATCAGCAACTTTTTTGCTATTAATCAATCTGTTTATTACTCTCATTGCTTTATTTTATGATAAAATTGAAGAAAATTAACACGACAGCTGCTGCTGCTTTTACTCTGACTCTGATAAGTCGATTATTGATAACTGATTATTGACATCAAGAACGAGATATGTCAGTTGAAGATGCCAAATTCTTCGTTTGATGCAATATTTATTTACTTTTTTTTTTTTCAATTTCTTTGTTTTTTCATTTATTATCTGTCATTCCTACTGCTTAGGAGATAAAAAACCATAGAAAAGAGCATGTAAGGATATATTTTGTGTGATATTATTCTTTCGAAAATGACATTTCTAAAAATATCTTGTAGTATCTTTTATTTTTTAACTCAAATAAATAATTCGAAATATTTCTCGAATAAACTGTAAATAAAATGGAAATTTGATAATAATAGTGTTAGAAGGTTTTTTGGCATTTTCTGTATATTTCAAAATTCTCATTTCTGTTATTGTTAAGTTTGTAGTTAAACACAATTTTTAGAAAAGTTGTAAGAAATGGATGTTGAAAAGTCGATTAATTTAAATTATTTGAATAACCAAAAGATAATTTGAAAGAGTAATAGAAAAGAGTTTTGTTAAACAGGAGAAGAAAGTGCGAGAATAATTCTGATCCAAAAAAAAATAAGTTGCAACATTGCTTAACTCATAATTTGAATACTTTCATTACCTAATAAAATTGAAGTGAGAGGAAAGAAAAAACAAAAGGAAATGAAAAGAATTGAAGATTAATTCAGATAGATCAATTTTTCTAGGAGAAATTCAGTCATAAAAAGATCTATTCAATATCTTTAAAAAAGTTCTGATTCATAAAAAATGTCTGAAATCTAGTAAATAAATGATTCGATCAAAGCAAAATAATTAATTATTACTGCCAGATACTATGGAAGTTTTGTAACAATGTGCTAACATCGTTGGTTAATGATCTAATTAAAATTTTATGACTTATTCCTGGGTTTTATGACTTATTTGTGATGTTTAACTTCTTCGAATAATCTAGGCAACTTTTAGCTTGTTATAAATGCTATCGCATTCAATAATATTTTATTCGTTATTGATAACTTTGAATTTTATGAATTTGCTTAAATAAAAAATAAATTATGTTGAAGTCATGGCAGGAACGGATATTATACTGAACTCTCATTTCTATCCTCTAATTGAATTTTCTGGGTAAGCAAATTTAGTAAGCAAAAAATTGATAAGCGAGTAAGTTGCTAAATCTATTTCCCACGCCATCCTTGCTATTCATCATTAACACTTGCTTATTTAATTAATTATAAATTAGAATTAGTAAAAACTTTTATCTTCGCTGCAGTAATTAGTTTTTGTTTCTGTTCTTCTGTTCTAATTATTTCCGTTAAAAAAGAAGAATTGCATTGGCAATCATTTTCTCTATTTTCAAGTAAGTAGTGTTTTTCTTAGAAGTAACTTTAATGATAGCAGTAAAAATTGATGTTAAATATTCATAATTCCATCTGTAGTACTGCCACGTGATAAAACTTATGATGAGGCCTATATTTTATCGATGCTAATTCTTAATTCCGCGAATATTTTCATAAATTATATCCAACGATATAAGAATACATCTATCAAAGTTTTGCGGAGAGTTTTTTTAGAAATTCGATCGTTTAAAAAAAAAAAAAAAAAAAAAAAGCGATATTTTGATAAATGAAAAAGACATAAAATCTTCTTTTTACACCTTCTTATCATTATCACAAAAATACAAAGATCATTTTTCTTTTAATTTAAATTATAAAGTAAAGAAATGACATCGACGACTGGAATAATGACATATAATACACGGCTGAGTAAGCAATATTTGATAGTATAAATTGATCTAAAAATGCTACAACAATCTTCATTCCTGTTGTGGACGATGAGATAGGAGGGATAATCTGTAATTAATTGATTAAGCGTCATTTTCTTCTCACACCAACTGACATTCCTTTCGATAATGTTTTCTTCACGATTTAATTAAAGAATGAGAATAACGAAAGGATTAGATCAGTAAAAATTGCTCGAATTACATCCATCTGTCTTGTATTTTAATCACTTTATCTATACTTAACATTGTTGATTATCAGAAAGAATTTTATTGATATTAATTTCACTCTCATTTGCTTGTCTTTTTTTTTCGCTTCGAACTTTGAATTTCTGGCTTTTTTTCATTGAAATTGCGTTATATTGAAATTATAGAAAGTTTAATCGTAACAAAACTTTCAGTCATATGTATTTTGGACTTGGTGATCGCTGAAACTTTGGCAAAAGAATTTTCATAGTTTCTAAGGATGTTTTAGAAAAATTAATGAATTCACCTATTTCGAAAATGATTGCAAATAACAAAAGATATCAAAGAGAAAGTTGAAAATTTTACGGCTTCTCTCTACAAATGAATTATTGGATTGCATTTCTGAGATCTGCGACGATAGTTCTGTGAATGAAAAGAATATTTTTCATGTATTGCTATGTATCAATCAGTTTTTCTGAAATGCAATCTTCATATTGATTGGAAATACGTGAACAAGACGTGAACGAAAATCTTACAATCACTATTGGTCTGTACATAATTGTGAGGAATTCTAATGAATTCGGATTCTTCGTTACACGTCAAATATTGGCTTCAAACAACTAGATTGTTATTATTACTACCATTGTCATTAGAATTGAATGAATTTACACCATTTCGAATTGCTTACACCAGTAATAGAAAACGAGACCGAAAGCGAATCAGTATCTATCAGGATAACATCCTCGCCTACGGTTCGATTGATTAATTAATTATCTGTATCAAAAAAAAAAAAAAAATAGTACTTTAGAAAAGTTGCAAGTTTTTTGAGAGAAACTAAAATAGAAAATAATAAAATAATTTAGATAATTATTTTGAAAAGATATTTGTTGATGTGATTTAAGATAACTGCGTAATAGCTATTTTAATAAAAAAAAATATGGTAAAGTGAGAAAAAAGCAAATTACCGAAGTAATATTGCCTGAGCAAAGATGGCAAAATCATTAATTAATTTCAAAAGATATAAAGGGAGACATTTTATTGGAATGCACGTTGGGATGGTTTAGCTTTGTTCTTCCTCTTTAAATTCGTACATGAATTAGTTTCAAAATTATTGCATCTTCTGGTATTGTTTTATGGATGCTCTGTTTTTAAAAAAATTTAAACAAGAATGCCAGTTTTTTACTTTTGAAGATTTTTAGAAAGAAAAAAAAATTAATGTAAGAAAGTAGAATAAAGGGATATTTTTTCAAATAAGCGCGGTGACATTGGAATAGATGATTTTGCAACCTATGCATATCGGAAAGGTAAGACGCTTCATCAGAAATATTCCTTTATTCTACCTTCTCAGATTATGACGTAACTATACGTGTTGACTGACGTTATTTATGAAAACTTTTGACGTCAGTTAGATTTGCTAGATTAGACATAACTCGTACTATCTGCTTAATTCCATCAGTAATCTGGAATGTCCGAAGATCGATATCACTATACTGCTGTTACTCTTCATATAAAATAAAATATCTAATTCAAATCTTATCAGATTGAATTAATTTAGTGATTATAACAAAATTCATCGTTTTTTGTATATTTGGTAATGAAATGAAGACAGAATTCTGTATAAAATTTGATAAATGTAGGTAGGAAAAGTCTAAAGTCTAATTGAACTTTCATTGGAAATTATAATTTGATTATATAATAACGGACGAAATTTATTCATTTGGTTAAGCCATTATCATCGGATCCACAAGAAAATCATCTGTTGCATTCGTTTTCAAATTATGTGACGCGAAAGGATGGCAGACAAAAATTTTTTCAAGAACAGCAGCACCAACAACCACAACACCGAACTGGTCATCATCATCCAAGTTTTATCCGACGTCTTTCAGCAGCTTTTCCATCTTTTTCAACGGATTCAATGTCTTTTGCTGCCGTAAGTTCTTTGTTGCCGTAAAATTTCGTTATTACTATCGAATCGAATTATTTGAATTCATTCAACTTCGATTAATAACCGTGTACCATATGTACTAGATTATCTTATCATAATTTAATAAATGTTTGACAGTTATTATAGTTCGATTTACTGATAATAACATAAATTTTAAACCATAAATGTTAGATTATTTGTAACTACCAAAGAAAAATGCTGAATTTTGATGAATTACATTTTTATTTGTTTCTTTATCATTTGACGAAATTATATTGGTATGAACACAATGGACTTCATGCTCATCAATCATTCTGTGCAAGTCTCCTTTTCATCAAAAAATCTCAGCTTAATGTTTGAATGCATCCATTGCTTCAATTCATTCATTGTTTCAAATGAATAATTCAAAAATTCTATCTTCTTTGTACGAAATATGAAATTTCATTATGATTGAGAAAGTATGACTTAGCTTTCATTATTATTATTTTTTTATTTATCATTTGATCTACTTCCTTCTTTTTTTCTCTTTTCAATTATTCATTACCTATCCGACTGATGACAAAAAAAATTTTTTCCGATAATTGCGTCTTTCTTTTTTTTTTTTCGCATATCTCTTCCGAAATCGATTTATGTGTAACAGACGGTACTAGCTGGAAATTGATACTTTATTCATTACAAATAAAAATGGCAATAATGATAAAGCGATAAATAAAAATAGCTATAAAATGAAATGGTAAAAATGACATCATTTTATTTAAAGATTTAAGACCGAAGGCTAAAATCAGCACTTAAAAAAGCTTTCCAACCAAGTCAGTTTTTATTTTCGTCATTTCTATTCTAACTAAAACATTGATTTGTAGTTGACCATATTTATCTTCTGGCGAAAAAAAAAAAAGTGCTGTCGTCGTGAGACTGAAAGTTTTATTCTTTTTTTTGGATGTATGGAAGGAAGTCATAAAAATCTTTATAATTTCCATATATTTCAAAAAAAAAAAACAATCGAAAGACTCCTATATAGTAAAACAAGCAGCAGCCAAAAAATTTCATGATATGATGTGTCATAGAAAAATCTCAGAAAAGTCAATTCATTTCCTCATTCTTTCTCATTCGGCGCTATTTTTTGCATACAAATGGAAAAAAAAAGTCTTCAATTTTTGCACTTTAATGAAAGTGAATTGCAGAACATTTTCAGTAAGTTTTACAAATTGTTTAAAGATGGAATTATCGATTAGAGATATACAATATTTAAATATTACAAGACCGATTGATTTAGTCAAAGAGATGAAAAGATTGTATCTATGTCTCAGTATAATTGGTTTAATTTATCTTCTATATTTCTAAGCGTTCGAAAATGAAAGTATGATATGGAAAGGGAGATTTCAGGTAATTTCCTACTAATTAATCGTTCAAGTGAAATACACTCATTTCTCATCTATTGCTATTGCTACCTGCCGCTGCTACTACTGGTTTGAACATCTAAAGATACATGAAATTTGTCAAAATCTCTCTAAAGTTTTTCTTCACTCTTTGCAAAAATTTCCCCTAAATCAAATAGACTATTAAACAGTCTGAGAAAAAATGCAATCCTTATCACAAATCGCAGTAAGAGATAATAGATTTATAAATATATGATTTCTTTTGATAGTAACAAATTGTCGTTATCATTATGACCTTCTATAACCTTTTGAAGCCAATTAGTTCAGAATTAAGAAATTTCAGTATTCATGTATTGTATATTTTTAGTGGCTGAGAGAGATCATATCAATTAGTATCAATTATCCCATCGCTATAGGATGGACAAAATTTGATCCTTCTAAAAAATCATATCAGATTCTTACTAATTTGTTCCTTTTGAAATATCATATCAAATTCTCAGTTTTACAAAGAAAATGAAATTCATAATATTGTAAGCAAATGAAAAAAAAGAAGGCAATGAAATCTCAAAACAGTTTGGTGAGAAAAGTTGTGCCAAATGTTGCTACCGAATTTACGAGGTGAATTTTTTTTCTGCACATAATTATACAAGATAAAGTTATTTCTTCATATGTAATTGAAATTCATATAAATAATTTCAATTAAGTTCCCGTATTAAATAAGCAAATGAATTGAAATAACATAAAAAATTCCAAGTATCGATTGAATGATCGCATAGTAATTAGTTTTAAAAATCATTTTGTTGAAATAAAATGATAAGTAAAGTAATAGCATTGTGTTGTTCTTGAGAAAAAGCATTTGTTTTGCGATGCATTTCGCAAATTTTAAAATTTTAATTTTCTCTTTTACAGTTAATTTATAATTTATTTTTTATCAAATAATTTTAAAATTATAACTGTACTACCGTCCATTTCGTAATTTAATTATTCTCATAACTTTTCTGGACTACATTGAAGAATTACGTTTAATATAAGACATTACTCCTAGATTCTTTTGTTCAGATGTATTGCAATGACCTTACCCGGCAACGTGATCAAGGTAAGTTATTCAGCACTGCACAAATAGACTAATTGGTTCACTTTGCAGTGCTGGTTCATCTTTATCATATACTTTTTCGTTGATTAAGTAGAAGAAATGTTTTCTCCCGAATGACTGAGTACGTATACCTACCTTAATTTAAATATCATATTGATCACTACTCTTTACATCAATATTAGAAATTGAACTTAAGAAATAAAAGATTCGACTATTTTGGATGTTCAGAAATACGATAATTTATCGTATGATTAACTTATTAAATTCTGAACAACCAATGAAAGAAGAGAGAAGATTGCATTCTTGCATCTTCACAAAATTATTTCCATCGCATTCAGCATTTCTCTTACAAAATATTTATACCTGCCGAAATACTTGACCCTTTTATCTATGGTTTTGCACGATTTAATCTTTTTTCTTCATACTTAAAATACCTATTGTTCTTTTAATCTTAACGCAATTTTAGTCATTGATTGAAGTTAAAATGAATTTTAGGTGCTATCACTGGGGGCCGATGTGTTGCCGGAATATAAATTGCAACCTACTAGGTAAGTAAAATTTCTTTTTAGCAAAAGTTATCAGTTTGATATCGCTCATATCAGATGTCATGACATCCAAAGAACAAAGACCAAAGACTTTAGAATTTTATTGACGAATTTTAAATTTTAATAAAGTAAGTTGCACATTTTATCTGTGAAGTTCTTAAACTCAATATTTTTTAGGTAAATTCTATTCTTCTATATAAATAAAAATATAAATGCTCATTTTTCATTTTAACGCAACGTTTTTTTCTTCACCGATTGATTTAAAATTTTGGTACAATGTTGCATTCGAATAGGTGCGTGTTTTTATATAGACATGCTTTTTTTTTACTGTCACACCTGTGACAGATAAAAAAATGAGTGAGCGGACTAAAACCATTGATCATGCCGACTTTCTATAATAAAGTGCGAGGTATAAACCAATCATAAGGCAACATGCAGGAGGAGAAGTCCTGAAGGATTTAAAAAGTCAGGATTTTCGAGTTTCAGTCAGTTTTAGTCACACAATTCGGCGGTAGCAGGAGTTAATTTCAAATTCACAAGTCAATTTCTACTTTGTTGCAACACTTGAAGGCATTAAAATTAACTATAAATATGAGTATCGAACTGCAAAACAATCGATCAGCTGAGATATTCCCATTTCAATTGCTGGAAATTGGGAACGAAAAGGTACCGGTTGATCTGACCACAGGACGAATTTCATTGCCTTATAACTTCTGCAATTTAATGACATCAAAGAAGAGTGAATTGCGACTAACTGAGTGAATTAGCTATTCTTCCGGCCAAGAACAAAGACGAACTTAACAATGTTATTCAGTCTAACACTCAAAGCGAGGCAGTCTTTACAAGTCATCGATACTGTTGGAGATGCAGACGAAGCGGTCAATTATCCAACAGAATATTTGAATTCATCGATCTGTTAGGAATGCCACTACACGCATGCAATTGGAAATCGGCGTATCATACCAAAGCTTTACAACGGCACGCAGCTTGCAGTAAAAAAATTAATGAACAATGTCTAGAGGCAACAATCTTGACAGGACTTTTCAAAGGTGAAGATGTCCTTATTCCTCGCATTCCTGTGATTCCAACAGATATGCCATTCAAATTAAGAGATTGCAATTCTCAATTCGACTTGCATATGCATTCACCATCAATAAAGTTCAGGGCCAATATTTAAAATTTTGCGGTTTAAATCTAGGTATGGATTATTTCTCACACATGAACAATTATATGTTGCTTGTTCTAGATCTCTATATCTACACAGACAATAGAACAGTAAAAAATGTTGCAAACATTGTGAAATTAGACATATTAGAAACGTGCGCTTTCTCTTTTCTTTCCTTTCTGTTGGCAGAAGCCGAAATATATTAAATAGCGCCATGGCAATTATTGTAAACAAGGAGTGCCAAAGGTCAAGTGGCGCAACATTTTCAAAGGGACGATAAATATGTTTACCGCCAAAACGCTCCAATTCACAGATAAACAAAATGAGGTTAACCGATCAAGAGGCGACACGATGGAGATCAGGTAAGGAGGAAGAGTCCCGAAAGGATTTAAAAGGACAGGATTTGGAACTGGAGTTCTTACACCAGCACAGCAATAACAACAGTTCGAAATTCAATTGAGCAGTATTCATACGGAACGACGAAGGAAAGAATGACCATTGATCAATTTGATTATTCTTTGACAATTGTTTGTTATGAAAAATTACTCTTCCATCAATCAATAAAACTTTTTCAACAGGATTTGTCTATGTCACACATGTCATAGAAGCTTTTTCCGACACCTATTGCTGATCCAGCCGAGTGACAATATCAAAAAGAAGCAATCCGCAATCCAACCAGATTGCAATCCAAATTACAATTCGATCAGATTTTTTCCTTAACATTTTCCATTGACGAGATTGAATCGACATATGGATATAAAAACTATGGGAAACCATGCGCGTGTTCGAACGTAACGTTGTGTTAAAATTTCAAATCATTCGGTGAAAAATTTCGGAAATTTAAGAAAAAAAAATTTAAAAAAAAAATAATAAAAAAAAAAAAATTTTTAAAAAAAAAAAAAAAAAAAAAAGATTGAAAAAAAAAAATTTCGGAAATAGTTTGAACGAAAAAAACATTTACATTTTTATTTCTATAGACTAGTTGGACCGACAACGCGAAGCGTGACCAGGTCCAATTAATTTTTGTTAAATTTTTTCTTTTAAACTCTAAAACTTTCACTGCAATTTCCAGGATTCATCATTGTACGATCTTACATTATTCTCCGTTTAAGGCCGTTTGGGATTGGATTATCCTTCTTTTAGTCATTTATACTGCCATTTTTACGCCTTACGTTGCCGCCTTTTTACTACGAGAGGTCAATATTGTGCTTTTTTTATTCCATTTTTATGTAATGAGACAACTATTTGAATAAAATGGTTTCAAATAACAAGTGAAGCGTCAAGATTCGCTAACAAATATCATTTAAGCATTATCTTCTCTTATAAAATATTATCATCTGTAATGTCTCGAATTGATTAAAAGTTAGGATGTTTTTCTTTTGGCTAAAATAAATTTTCCATTTGAAAAATTATCTTTTCAAAGACACTGTTTCATATGTGAAGTGAAATCGTTTCTTTATCTTCGCGCTTCTAATTGATCTTAGTTCATTTTTCGAATCGATATCTTAAAAATAATTGTAATCATTTAAGAAAAAATCAATAAGAACACAAAATTTCACTGTAGAAATGAGAAATAGATATGGAATGCGTTGACTACATCGAGTATCATTATCCATTTTTTAAATCATTCGTTTTGCTCCATTCGGTAATATTTGATTTTCTAACTAGATCATCGAAAAAAATTTATCAAGGAAGTGCAAAAATTTTGCTTAAGGAATAAATGATGAAAATATGAAATAAAATTTGAAATTGCAGGATAGCTCTCGTAGAGCTCGTTTTTCGGAACCGTTGGAAATTATTGATTTAATTGTGGATATCATGTTTATCATCGATATTATTATCAATTTCAGAACAACTTATGTCAACGAAAATGATGAAGTTCATTATTGCCATTTTAAATTTTACATTTATATATATTAATTTTGAAATAAAGCAGAAATAAATTTAATTTATATTCATTTAAATTTATTTTTGCCTTATTTCAAACGAAAAAAAATTTTTAATGATTTGGGCTATACTTAAGTTCAACTTTTTCATTCAAAAATATATTTGTTTACTTTTCAGGTTGTATCGCATCCCGGAAAGATAGCAATACATTATTTTAAAGGCTGGTTTATAATAGACATGATTGCTGCTGTGCCCTTCGATCTTCTTCTTGTAAATACAAACAGTGATGAGGTTATATTTTCCCAACAAATTTTTACTTTTGTTAAACTTACTGTTAAGATAAATTGAAATAAGATAAAGTCGAACTATTTGCAATATACTCTTTACCAGTTGTTATCGTTAACTATGATTAATTTCAGAAAAGATTTAAACCATTTATTAGAATCAAAATGCTTTTTAAAGTAAAAATTATTATTAAAGTACTTTTTTCAGAATTTAGAGAACTTTCAAGATATCGTTTGATTTTTTGTAAATATCAAACTCTATAAGAAATTTGTTACAGCAAAATCTTAATATATAGAATTTTTTATTTCCAAGTCTTACATAAATCAAGAGAGATAATATAAAAAGACAAGACTTCGTTTTATGGTTAGATCTCGTTGGAGGTTTTTTTTTTTTTTAATTGAAATTGTTATTACTTCCAAAAATAATCTTTTGGATGTAATAATCAAAATTTTCCATTTACCAAAACTTTCAAATAATTTTCCATTCGCCCAAAACTTTCATTCTTGACAAATTAGTCCAGATTGTTTGGATGATAGTGAAATAAGAAAGAAAAATCATAATGAAAATATGTTTGCATAGATATTTAATTTAGTATATATTTCTGGCAATTTTTTTCTTCATCCAACTATTTTGAAATCTTAAAATGAATCTTCAAGCAAGTTGACATATTCTCTCTCTTTAGGGTTATGAAAATTTTTCAAAGATTTTCAATATTGAAATTTGAATTGCTAATATTTAGTATTGTATGTCAGATTGATAAAGCATAAAAAAACATAAAAATTAAAATAATTAGATGAAATAGTGAACGTTGAAAGAGAAGTTAAGGTTAAGGTTTATAGGAGTGATTAAATCTGTGAACGACAAAAATTGATAAAGGAAGTACACAGTATTAACCAGAGACAGATGACGTAAACCGAGATTACCTAAACCTTTCTTGACTTAACGAGTATTAGTAATCTTTTTAATTTTTTATGGATGACTTAGTGGATTTTAAGTGTGTTTTAAAATGTAGATGTCCTGAAAGGAGAATCAATATAGAATTTAAAGCATCATCCTGGAAGCCGAGTCATTTTTCGGACAATTTAAACAAATTTCATTTTTTTTCACTTTGGAAGAGATAAATATTGACAGTGATGTTAATTGAAAGAAACAAAATAAGATCAATTTTCATCGCAAAACTGATATTCGTCCACTTCCGGCATATTAATGCTATTAGGATTATGATCTAAGAAAGATAACGCTACGATGACTTTTTGATTGTGTTTCAAATTAAAAAAAGAATGAAAGTTTCTTTTTTAAGATCGGTGGGCTCAACAAGGACGAGGTAAATTCAAGCAATTATTCATTCTTGGCTCGTTTTTTGTTTTCGTTTTTTTTTTTCGTTTTTTTGCAAATTGCATGATATGAGTGGTGCAGATGTCTGCACGAAAACTTCTTCTCCTCTTTTTTTTGAAACTAATTTTTTCATTTTAAAACCATGAAACAGTGTCGTTTTTCATGAAAGAAGAAGCATTTCTTTTTTTCCATTTATTGTTTTTAGTATCATTTATACCTATAAATTAGGAACTTTTTTTTTCACCATTTTATTTGACCTTTGGATTTTTTAAAACTGTTTATTTGATCTTTCCTTGAAATTCAGCGAAATTCCCAGAAACTTTACCCTTCCTATTATGTTTTACGTTAGAATTTTCTTTGTCGTGGAAAGAAAAAAGAATATTTCATAAAATATTCCCAAAAAAGTGGCTAACTTTAAATCGATACAAGCAAAAAAAAACCCAGTAGAAAAAAATAAAATAGGAAATGCAAAATACTTTGAAATTTTATAACGAATATTATCAAATAACAAATGAAACTAATCGTTAATTAATTGTTTTAGTTGTGTTTCGATCTAAAATCTTTGAACTAACAAAAAAAAAAAAAAAAAAAGACGGAATGGAAATGAACTTTGAATTCTTTTTCCTTCATAATAAATTAAAAAATCATTATTTAATAGTTCATCAACGGTGCAATGATGGCAACATTTGTTGAAATATGACGTGTAATTTGGAGGACTAAGTTTTAATTAATCCATCAAAAAGTTGCTTTTAATACTTATAGCAATAGGATTAAGCAGTCGGAGAAGTTACTACTGTTTTTGAAAGATTAATTTCTACATCGGAATAAAAAAAAACCTAAGAATTTTTTTAGGTCGATTTAAATCTTGATTTTTTTTTTATCCTTTCCTTACCTGATAAAATATTAATTTCCATAAATATTTTATGCAAAAAGAAAAAGTACTGCAAAAAAATATATTAGGAATAATTCTAGCATATTTTCCAAGCGATGATATTCTAGCATTCTTAGTTAGAGGATTAGAAGTCTTTTGTTGCTTATTGTACAATAATTATTTTTATTGTTCAAAATTTGACAAAAATTAATTTTTTATTACATTTTATTTAAAATATTATTCCATAAAATAAACTGACACCTCAAAAAATAGAAATTCCTGTAGCCACGATTTGCTTCATCATTTTGCATTCCATAAGATGAAGCAGTATTCATCGTTTTATTATTGCAATAAATATGGTAAGTTAATGAAAAATTTAATTAAAAATACATCAATCGATCCATTTATTTAGCTTAATTTAATCTTCTCTCCATGCAACTTTTTGAACATACTGCTCAAAGAATATCTCATGCGTATAATGTAAACAAATTTTGCTGAAGTAAGTTCTAAGCATATTTCAAACTTTACACATTTTAGTATCATGGGATTTAATATGTAGATAAACATCTTGAACTTAAATTTAATCTAAAAATGTGATAAAATGCTCAAAAAAAAAATTTTTTCCAAAATTCGAAGTTCAATAGCTGGTATTTTTGCAAGAAAGCATGAAATTTGTGCATTTTTCGAATTTAAAGAAATTCCTGTTGATATTAATTTGCTCTCTTCTTTTTTCTCCAAGTTTAACTTGAAATTTTTAATACTTCAAAATTCGAAAGTTTTCATTGATTTCAAAGCTCATGAAAATTCTACAGCATTTTTAAAACTGTAACTGTAACTACCAGAACTTGAAGCATAACACTAAGACTTTTATTAACCTTTGGTGTGTGATGGTTCGCAAAATGTTACTCTTAACCATATTTTAAATATTACTGCTAACGATGTCTTAAATATTATTCCTAACCTGGTTTTAATGTATTAGGCCAAATTTTCATTGTGTTTCGAACTTTTTATTCAATTAATTGTAAAGAAAAATTTGAAATTCGTGTGAAAATTTGAATTTTAAAATTAACTACAAAATATTTACATAGTGCTTTTTGTGAGTGCAAAAAATTTTCAAAATTTTCTGCACATTCCTGGAAAATTTGAAGTAATTCAAGCACTGAAAATATTTTCTAGTTTATTAATAAAACTTAAAAAAAAGAAAAGAAAAAGAGAAGAATTGTTGCAAAAAGTTTTGAATTTATTTTTAGACGACCACTTTGATCGGACTGCTAAAAACCGCTCGTCTCCTACGATTAGTACGGGTAGCCAGGAAACTGGATCGATATTCCGAATATGGTGCTGCTGTCTTGTTACTACTTATGGCAACATTTGCATTGATTGCTCATTGGCTCGGTTGTATTTGGTATGCAATTGGAAGTGCTGAATTGCCTCATAAAGAGTTCACATGGTTACATCAGCTTGGTATCTTTTATTTGAATTTTTATTTCAGCAATAGGATACTGTAGGATACTGTAGAAGTGCCGAATAATTGCGCCGAAAAGTCTGTTAAATATATCCATATGATTCCCATAAGATTGTCGTGGCAGTTTATGGTACAACAAGTTGCATCGAATAGTTTTACGATATTTAGCTTGTCTTATTTTATTGGCTGCTTACTATGGAGAATTTTAAAAAACTTACTCGAATTTTCTTTGTGAAGACACTCATGTTAGAGAGGCAAAAGACGAAGAAGATAGCCTAGAAGAATCAGACCTAGTACCACTGTCTTCAGTATGGAATTGCATTGCTGAAGTATATTCAGTGTATCATGCAGAATTGTTCTAAATAAACCATTTTGTACAATACAGAGATATTATCAGTACAGTATAGAGATATTATCATAAGTAAATATTGTGAAATGATAATTTAGGTCTGTCTTCACGTGAAATAAAATTTGATTGCAGCACGTCATTTAAATGAACCTTATATATCAACAAATGGGAGCATGCCAACTGGTGGACCGTCATTAAAATCACGCTATGTTACATCACTTTATTTTACACTCTCAACAATCACCTCAATTGGCTTTGGCAATGTTTCTGCTACTACTGATTCTGAGAAAATTTTCACTATTATTATGATGATTTTAGGATGTTAGTTCTTTCTTTCTTTTTGTCAAAATTATTTCGAATTCATGAATTTTCGAAGTATCAAATAAGAAAAGAATTCAAATATATGAAGCTTTTTGATTTTAAATTTGATTATTTCATTCGTTTAAAAACTTGTCTTTCTAAAATTTTAGCATTGATGTATGCATCCGTATTCGGCAATGTATCAGCAATAATACAACGCCTATATAGCGGTACAGCAAGATATCATACGGAAATGTCTAGGTTACGGGAATTTATCCGTTTTCATCAAATTCCGAATCCTCTACGGCAAAGATTGGAGGAATATTTTCAACATGCCTGGTCTTATACCAATGGTATCGATATGAATACTGTAAGTGCTATTTTGAAAAAATTACTTAAAAAACTATTTAAAAAATATTACTCACAATTTCGAATTATCTTCAGAAATCAGCGATATTATCATTTTTTACAATTTTTAGTATCATTTCTGTGATGTGAATTTCTCTGCGTGTTGATAGTAGGATGATCCACTAAATGTATTTTTGATATTTCGCTATCAAATATCAGTTATTAGAAAAATAATTATTCGCAGGTATTGAAAGGTTTCCCAGATTGCCTTCAAGCAGATATTTGTCTGCATTTGAATCGAAATTTGCTCAATAATTGTCCAGCATTTACCGGATGTTCAGCTGGCTGTCTACGAGCCTTGAGCATGAGGTTGTCATATTCAAAACAAATAAAAAAATAAATAAAAATAAAATAAACGAAACTGATTTGAAAAAATGGTATTGAAAAAACCATAAAAAGAAACTATAAAAAATATCAACAACGAGAAGCAAAGTTCAAAATTATGAGTAAAAATAACGTTAAAACCAAAACTATACCTCCACTTACCATAATGCAAAAAAAAAAAAAAAAAAACAATAGTCAAAAAATAAAAAAAAAATTTGATAATTTGATTGTAATTTTCAAGCAAAAATTTGAAATATTGACTTAGCAAATAAGTTTATAAGCTTCAACATTACTGTTACTCATTAACTCAAACTGAACTGATTGCACCATAAACATTATACTTACTGTATATTTTTAGCATTATCTTTTTCTTTTTTGGCTAGATAATAATATGTGCTTTGTGAATCTTTAAATATAAAACAGTTTTAGGTTTCGAACAACACATGCACCACCAGGTGATACCTTAGTGCATCGAGGTGATGTCCTCACTGGATTAAATTTTATTGCCCGTGGTTCCGTGGAAATTCTCAAAGATGATATGGTTGTGGGTATTCTTGGTGAGTCATTATCTACAAATATTTCTCATCCATTACTCTTTCAACAGTGGATAATAGCATAATGAAATATATCACTGAACGATATTATATCTCACTTCAAGAACTTTAAGTAAACTTGAAATTAATTGATAATGTCAAATATTTTCAGGAAAAGATGACATCTTTGGAGAAAATCCATTGCTGTACGAAGATGTCGGCAAATCATCATGCAACGTTCGGGCCTTAACTTATTGTGATTTGCACAGAATATTACGGGATGACTTGCTTGATGTGCTTGACATTTATCCTGAATTTGCTGAAAATTTTTGTCGTAATTTAACTATTACATATAATCTACGAGATGTTAGTTCTTTTTTTCCTTTCCTATCTTTCATTTTTTCTTTTTCTCACATAAATTTCGTGATACTTTCTGTTGTTTAGTAAATAATAAAAGAAAGTTGATCGATATTGCTAAAAAAAAAATTCTGATTGATCCTGAATTTTCAACATTTGGTTCATCCCTCAGCGCTAGTTCTGCACCAAAAATGGCCCACAATGTCTATGCTTCATTCAAGCAAACGAGTCATATTCGGTTGAAGACGTTTCGTCCCACAATTCCTCTAATCATTCGCTTTACCGAATATAACAGCTTCATTACGTACTCCAACTATTCTGAGAGAAACTCAGCACCCTAAATATTTCATTTTAACTAATTTCACAAAATTCCGCAAAGGAAAATCTTTCTTTCAATCATTAAATGAACATTGTCTAATTCTTTTTTTTCTCTTATTTTCCTTTCGTTATTTTTAAAAATTTGAGATATTTGACTGATTTAGGAAGCTCAATCAATGAGGAAACGAATCGACAGACAGAGACTTTTGCGCATGTCATCATCGCTAGACAAAGAAAAAATATGTTCGCTTCAACAAGAAGGTTATAAAAAAACTTCTACTTTTATTTGTCTCATTTTCTCTTATTAAGACGAATTTATATATTTATTTCTGTTTTTATTTACGAGAAAATCTGTTTTGAGAAATTATCAACTTTTGGATACTGATTTGAAGTGATAGAAAGAAGAAAAGTCTGAAAAGAAAAGAAAGATTAAAGGCAAGGATACGGAGAGGAAAAAATGATGAAAGGAATTATTAGAATTCATTAAAAAATTGTATAATAGTCCGAATAATTGGACAAGTTAGAAAATGCAACTATTAATCGCATTATTGAAATTTTTTCTAAAAAAATTTGGGTTTGTTACATCCAAATCAAATTAAACACTTAAGAATTAGCTAAAATTTTGAAACTTAATGATCAAAAATTAAAGGAATTGGTAAATTAAAAAAAAAACTGTACAATAACTTTTGATCCGTGGGATTCTTATAATGAATGATCTGTCTAGGGAGTTTAGAATTTTAAAAACTCGTAGTGTGAAAATTATGTCCATTTAATTAAATTCGAATTGAGATATTTTTACGTTCGACAGAAAGAAAAGATGATTTCGCTACTCGGATCGAGCCATTAAGTTAGTTTCAAGCTGTTTTATAATGAGAATCTGGTAATTACATTAATTTGAGATATATCATAGTTTATGCATCAGCGGTTCGAAATCCTTTTCCTTCGAAACAATGGCTGTTTTTCCAGTTGCGCCTCAATGAAACTTTCTTGCCAATCAATGCTTTTCAAATGTCGTGAAAAAGACATTTTTATAAAGCAATCAATAATGCTATTTTAAGCATCAATCATAAAAATTCATGAATAATTCTTGTTAAAATATCTCATCTAGTAATTAGTGCGAATATCAGAAACATTTCTTTTATTGTTTTGAATAGCTCTGAATTAAGCAGTTCAGATAGCGCTAGAATAATAGGTTCGATGTTACATTGTCAGCTTATTCTCTAGAGATTGACGTACGAGTGCATTTGACGTATGATTACGTCACTATATTAGCTTATTCTGTGAAAATTCACGTAGGAGTACATTTGAATTATAATTACACCGCTATATCAAAGAAAATATCCGATTGCACTGAATAATTGGATAATCTCGCAACTAAATTGTTGTTTCTAATGGACATTACTTGCTTTTTTAACAGTAATCCAGCTTTTTACCTGATGAAGCAAGTAAAGCGCTGCTGTCATGTCCTGGACATGTGGAAAGCATTCCGCTGATAAAGTAAGATAATCACAACAGTTATTAGGAAGTTTATCACATAATTATCAGCAACCATGCATCGTATGTTCAGTCGAATCTAATTCTCTCAATCAATATTTTTTAATTTCTGATTGCTTTACTGTTAACAGCTTAGATTTTCGCATCACGAAAGGAAGTATTATAAGGTCCTTTCCCAATTTCATTCCAATTAAGAAGTACTTAAAATTAAATTATTAAAATTATTATTCTCGTATTATATTTTAATTCTTTTCTTACCATCTGAAGTGTCTAGAAAAATGTTTATCTCCATTCATGATATTGATCATCAGAATTCATTAATGATAAAAAAAAATTTTCAAAAAATGAAAAAAAACCATAAAATCTATGTACAATATTTCTTTTTTCCCCACATTTCCCATTTATTCATCTGCTGAGATTTGGTGGATTTTACTTCTCTTGTTCCCTTATTATCTATTATTTATTTTTTTTTGTGAAAATAGCTACTTTCGAATTCTAATGTTTGCTTATTATTTTTATCTGAATTTAATGAATTTTATGATTTATTATTGCTAAAATTTATATAATAAAAAATGAGATGACAGGAAAATTTTTTGGTTTTATTTTAAACGAGATGCCTATTATTCTGACAAGAGATTTTGGTTTATTAGAAAGTCACTTATCAAATTGAAAATTTTTTCCGAAAACTTCTCCTTATCCTATTTATCGTAAACTTTTGATTTTCAGTGATTAATCGTTCTGAGGACAATGATATTCGGTATCAGATATTGGAGAGGAGGCTCACTGATATTGAAGGGTGTGGATGTCATTATTGTTTAATTTATTGCTTTGAATCTTTCGCTTTTCTTTGAAAAATTAATTTGAATTTGATTTTAAATTTTTAATTTTTCCAATCCAATAATCATTTTAGATGAAATATAATCTTTTGCAGTCATTTGGAAAAAATGGAAAATAAAATCAACGGTAGCCTTGAACAAATCTTGAGGGTTTTAGTTCCGGAAAATGCTTTAAGAAATTCATCTTCCGGACACTTACCAAAAAGTACCTCTGCTCGAACGATTTACTCATCTCGCAATGCCTCAGGAATTCATCCATTCAGGGTACTTATTTTGTATTCTTAATCAGATGAATTTCTGAGAGCATAATTTTTGTGACCTGATGCTATGGTCGGAAAAGCTGAAATATCAAAAAGTCTAAAAATGGATTGTTTCTTGATCATTATTAAATTAATTAATAGTTTCAAGCATAACATATTTCTCAGAAATTTTTGACTCTATCCAATCAAAATAATATGCAATGATTTTCATTGCTATTTTTTAATGAGAATATTTCATTAGCGCTATTTTAATTATTTAACCTTTAACTTTTAGTCTTACCTATTTTCTACTAATTTATGCAATTTGTAGTTGGGAAACAGAAGTGAGGAATTGATACCATTAAGATTGCCAAGCAGTCACAGTCCAGTGGATGATATTAGTTATCCATTAATTGGTACCAGCACAACACCTCCAGCAGTGGTACCAACTACTTCACGCCCACTTCTATCTCATCGTTCAGGTCGTCCCCCGTTGGTCTCTACTTCATCGGATCAATCAACACCAACCAGGTCCGATCTATCACCTGAAGATACTGATACATTATTATAGCAGTAATTAATTACGGTTTCATTTTTAATTCGTCTTTTTTTCTTTTTTCATAGAAACTTTTGTTTAATTTCTCTTTATCCTCATTTTTTCTTGCTCTTTCTAGAAATCATCTCATTGTACCATGTATGTAGCAGCGAGTTTTATGCTCAATTAGCATATCATGACACGAATATTCTCAAAACTTTTGCATTTTTCTTCTATGCAATTACCAATCTTTCAAGCTATCCGATTACAAAAAATCGATTCTTTCTATAATTTCAAACTTGAAATTATTATCCTGAATTGAGAAAAAAAAATATTGGAATAAAACTAATCATTTAGCAAAGGATCGGTATTTGTGTTGTGGTACACAAGTGACAATTTTTTTTTCTCAGGGGATCTATGTTTTCCCGGTGTACCGTTATGGTTTTTTTTTTTTTTGCGTTGCTCTTTTTTTTTTTTATTTGTTTTGTCAAATCTAAAATTCAAATTTACTTTATTTTGTTGAATTTATCAATTAATTTTAAGTGCAAATGATAGTACAATACGATAATAGATCGCTTCACTACGGTGCCGTCCTTTTTTTTTTTTCGAAAATTTAATTTAGATTATTGCTAAATTACTATTATTAGAGAAATTGTTTATTTGTTTGTTTGTTGGTAGTACTTCTGCACTAAAAAAAAATGAAACAAAGATGGAAGAAAACATGTATATAATTGCTAAAGTCTTTTTTTCGATGACTTATAAAATGGTTTATTTTAAATAATGCAATCCATTTAGTTCTTAAATTTAAGGATTGAATTCGAAACATTCAAGTTTTTAGTGTTGAATTAGAAAATGCTGAATTAAATGCGAATTCTCATTTTGAGGAAAAGTTACGCAAACAGATTACAGTAATTGCTTTTCTAGCATTTCGAATTCAAAATGATCTCGTTATTCTTATCGTATCCATCTTCCTTCATCTCTCTCTCTCTCCCTTTTTTACTCTTTTTAGACCCATCTTAGATTTTTGTGTATCTCTCAGTATATCAACCAAACAGATGATGCAGTTTCTATTCATTAAACTTAAAAAGAATAAAATTATACAGATCAATTCAACAAAGTGATCTCCTCTACCATAACAGTGTTACCGTATAAATCTCTACCGTAATCTCTACCTTATAAACATAATTTCCGGTATTCTCGACATAAAGTTGCTGTATTAAGTTGACAATGTTTGGATACATTATTATATTTGAATTTCAGCAACTTTTTCAATTCAATGCTTCATTTTGTTGCTGAATAGATGACTGGAAAGTTTGAAAAGGATTGTTTCTTTTCTGTGATTCGTTTGAAATTTCACAAAAAATCTTTCACTTTTTTGGCACATTGAAGATTATAAAATTGATTAATATGCGGCTATTATTTAAAATGACATCATTTTTCTGATTTTTTTTTCCGGTCTTTAATCATAAATCATGAAAAGCAATTCTATTTTTCACAGAAAGGATCTAAATTTACTCGATTACTCAACAGATCATCGTAGAGTAGTGCAAATTTTTGAAATTTTGCTGACAAATAAGAATCATCGCATCCCGTATTCTCCAGTCGAATTAAATAAATAAAGAAACTATTATATCACTCCGCTGTTATATCCATTTAAAATTAAATGACAAAAGTTTTATCAAATATGCAATCGAAATAACGCGAACGTCTTATCAATTCGATCGAATCATTCGGCCAATGATGCAATGCTTTTATGCGTCAATCATTTATGAGAAACTCAAAAGCCAATCCACACGTTGTTCTTACCATTTCATGCCCTGAATTGCCAGTTATTTAAAGCTTATCTTTTATATTTTATTGAATGGTGAAATCAATACAATAATAAAACAAAAACAAAACAAAGATGTATGAGAAAATAGAAACATAAACATTTTTAATAAGGAAATTTTTATACAATTCTATGTTTAAAAATAGGAAACATTTCAACGGTACATGAAATATATCCTGGTACTAACTAAAACAGACAATCAATATTTGGTTGTTTTTTTCTTTTGAAAATATTTCAAAAACGATGTGAATCATTATAAAATGAATAAAACGAACTGCCTCATAAAAATATCATAATTTGTCACCATGATATAACATAAAAATATAGTAATTTGTCACCATAATTAATCTTTCTAAAAGCTTGTATTTGATTATTTCAAAAACGTATCTATTTATCTATTCAACTCAACCACTACAGATTCATTAAATCGACAATAATGGTAAGCAGTTATGTTCAAAAAGAGGTAACCGTAATCGTCAAGTGCAGTAGTGACAAGAATTAGGCTGAATGAAACTGAAAAAATCAGTCGTTCATCTAAGTGATTCTGCCAGTAACATCGGTATTCGTTCATTAATAGTTTATGAAACTTGTGGAAGATAAAAAGGTAAACAAATCCATGACAAGATGAGATATAAAATGAAGATAATAGAGGCTTACAAAAGACAATCACAATGATAAATCTAAAGAGAAAAAAAAAAGAACAGACAGTGAGGCATGTATTAATCATAAAAGCGCTTAAATCAATGGTGTAATAGTAATTATTGCTTTACTTTGAATACCTTGTGAGTATTTGCCGGAATGCTAGATTCAATTATCAAGTCAATAATGTTTGGCCATTTCTATTGATGGTAGTAATGATTAAAGAGTGGCAATCATTATGAATAGAAAAAACAAATAATTATGAATAGGAAAGCAAATAATCGAATCTCTCTAAAACTGAACCATCATTATTAACTATTTTTGGAAAGAAAAACTCTAAAAATTATTATAATTTGCTTTCATTTTCGTCATCATCATCACCTTCTTCTTCATCATTATTTTCTTCAGCATCATCTTCCTTTTTGGTATTATCACCATCCTGCTTTACATTTCCGTCACCACTACTAATGTTATTATTATTGTTCTCAGCTTCCAAACGCGCTTCTTCTTCCGCTTCAAATTTTTCTAACGCAGCTCGTTCTTCCTCATCCAAAAATTTTGGCTCAATGATATGAGGAGCAAGATCCTTCATTAAGCCAAAAGCAAGAAAACGCCTTTTGAAAATCTTCATTAGAAGTTCATCGGGCAACACATAGCGTTTATCCTAAAAAACTGATATGAAAATTTTTTTGCGTCTGAAGTAGAAAGGATAAATGATTATATATTTATGATTTAAAATAGAATAAAGAAACTTCTGCATTACACAACATACAGTTATTTAAATAAAAACAACGTACCTTTGGATCAAGTAAATTATTGCTTCGAAAATATGCCCACATTGCTTTGATCACGTCACAACGTCGCATATACCGTTTGCCACAAACTGCAGCAAGATCTTCTGTCAGTGCGCAGTAAACATTATATGGACCCTGAAGATAAGAATAACAATAATAATTGAACTCACAAAAAAAAAAACGAGCAAAAATAAATACCAAGAATTTCAGGATGAAGAAAAATATGTAATACTTCGTAAAAATGAGAAAACTGTGAAAAAAAAAAAAAAAGGCAAATAAAAACAAGAGACAGCTAAAATGAATGAAATCTGCAGAAAAAAAGAAAATGAAAGGAATGAAATGCTAATGTATAAAACAATAATGAAAGCGAAAATCATTAATTACACAGTTCCACCTCAACTATCCTGTTATACAATATAAAGTTTGATTACTCAGCCTAAAGTTATAAGATTTAATCGCTTCTCTAAATAATGTTGAACAAGATAAATACTGTTCATCAGGAAGTAGTTAATGATATTAAAAGTTAAAACACTGAGCTCAATTTGAGCCTAAAATATTATTTTTTTTCTCATAAGAACATTCTTCTCATCACTGCAACTCTTTGCCAATTTGAAAAGAGATGTCATGATTACATCACGTGGAGAATCCCACAGTTATAAATAATGCAATAGGTAAATTTCAAACCTTCCTTTTACGGGGCTTTGATCCACTTTCAGTACTTCCTTTGTTTCTTTTTTTGGTAGTTTGTTTTGCTGTTACTGCTGCTCTTCGCCTTTTCTGTCCAACTTCCAGCAACTCCGCATCTGATTCTGAAGATTTTCGTTTCCTAGTTTCCTAAAAGTTTTCAGTGTTAAAAGGAAAAAATCCAAATTTCGACCAACATTAAAATAGATCATGGTAAATTATATATGATATATGTTGGAATATAACTAAAAATTCACAGATTTCTAAGGAATGTATTTAAACATAGTTAGCATAAGATGCAAAACTCTTTCATCCGAAAACTGCTAGAAAGTAACGAAATCATAGAATTAGAGAATGGAAACAAATGAGCAAACCTTAACTTTCCTTCTCGGTGCGCGATCTGTGAAAACAATACCATCATCTGACTCCGAATCCGATTTATTATCTGCTTCTGACTTTGTCTTCTCGACAGTGTTTGTTTCAATTATCTTCAATAATTATGAATGAAACAAAAAGTTGTTGTAAATTGAGAAAAAAGAATTTCGAAATATCATCTTTAGTGATACAACTTTTACTATGATAATATTTCAAAATCATACATCCATAGTGATTTTGTCGATGGCTGCTTTATGATCTGTAAAGTCGACATTGAAGGTTTCCTTCAGTTTTTCTCGAATTATTCGACTTGTCAATTTATCCATTCCTGCGAAATCCAAAAGATAATTTTAAATTAAAAGTTAAAAAAAAAAACCTCTACATTACGTCCAAGAGAAATAAAAATCATTCGATAGGGAAATCATTCAAATTTCAAATAATCTTTTTCAATTCAAAAATTCGAA
Source organism: Onchocerca volvulus (assembly GCA_000499405.2). Classification (NCBI taxonomy): domain Eukaryota; kingdom Metazoa; phylum Nematoda; class Chromadorea; order Rhabditida; family Onchocercidae; genus Onchocerca; species Onchocerca volvulus. The sequence goes on along the minus strand of HG738139.1, from coordinate 5,145,007 downwards.
ATTAAATACGAAAATTGAAAATAACGCACCGAACTGTTGTATTTGCCTTGCAACTGCATCTCGTATACGTCCTTCTTCTACCGGCAATTCGATGCTGTCTTTAACATCCACCATATTTGCGAAAGCCGGCAAATGAATTTCCGAATAATTTCCTGAAAATAAAAACGAAAAAAAAACTTCTATAATTATCTTTTTAGAGCAAAAATATCCGATTTCTACAATCCATTGACATATTTCCAGTCATAAATCTTCCAGAGACCAAAAAGCCAAAATTGAGCGATTTAAATTTAAGAAAGACAAAGGATTGTTTGAAGGTCTACACAAGACTTCTACATTGCCCGATGCTACTAATCCTTCTGAGATTATCTTCTTCAATTTACTGTGTTATCAATGAAAATACCCATCAAGAACAGGTAAAAGGTAAGCACTAAGGTCCAAAGCAACACTAACAATTCCTTACTGTCCCATGCAGCATAGATTTTATAAATCAAAGGCTCTGTTGTATAAAAGTGATCATACACATTTCTGAGTGAGAAAATTATTTGTAATATGGCGGTAAATCAGAACAGATGATAAACACACAAAAAAAAAATACATTAATGATAACAAATTGATTAAAACTGCATGGTAAAAATAAATATGTTACGTCAGAGAAATATAAGTATTACTTTCCAAGTGTTAAACGAAAGAGCAATTCTGACGACATTATTGTCTTCCAATGAATTTATCTCTTGCATGTTTATATTAATTCAAGCACTCGTATAAATGTATTATTTATGAATGAGATGAATAAATGATATGAGCTAATATATCTTTATAATGAAAATTACTTCCTCATTGCTTTATATGCATTCACAACAAACCACGAGTACATTATGCAAAAAATTATGTAAAAAAGTTCTTCAAAGTCTGAGGAATTTTGCCATTTCATGATTTTTTCAATTTTCAATTTCATTTAAAATCTCAAATTTTGAAGAGTTATTCAAGCAGAAGATCTCTAGATACACCGTTGCCTCGCTGATTCTCACTACAATTCATATAAATTTAAATTTCAAAACTTTTCCCTCCTGCCATCTTTCACGAAATAATCGGCACATCTCACGTAAAATGAATCAGAATTCTCCATCTCCCACAAAAATTATCGCAAAAGAAACCAGACCCCAACTTCCACAGCGTCCTGAAAGAGGAGAGATCTAAATCCGGCAACCATTCCGGAAACATATTCCACTTTAGTAGCTTAATAGAGTTGAGGTACGGAATGGCCGTTTGGTAATTGATGGATGGCCGTTTGCCGTAGAATCCAGTTTGTAACGAATGGATGAGAATCAGGACGTGTGTTAGGCTAGCGTTGTTCCCTTGCCTTGGGAGTGATTCTGAATGCTTATCGATTTCAACATTTCGTTAAATAGAATAGGTGGAAATTTTGAATATCTAGTTATTGTGTTGGAGAAACTTTTGTTGTTTGCAGATTAGGGAATGATGGAGTTAGACATCGCCAGGCATTTTCAGCAGTTATTAGAGGGTAAAGACAATTCAAAATCGACAGGTCAAGCGGCCATTGAAACGTTAATGAAGTGCATCGAAATCTCCAAAGGTATCCTTTTTTCCGATCATCTCGTTTTAATTTTATTAACTTTCTCTTAAGTAACACTATTATACATATGCGGAAATCTGAAAAAGGTTCAATTCTTCGATTAGCAGAACCAAAAATATAATTTAAACTTTAGCAAAAACGGTAAATGAACTAACGGATGAGCTAAGGAATGCAGTGGTTGCCATGTCAACAACTGATCATAGTATACCATCTATTCGAAGTGCTAGCGAATTATTTTTAAGGTTTAATTTAGTAATTGATTAACTTGATGAGTCCTATAAAATGTGTTTCTTGAAACCTTTTTATATTATGAATACCAATGGTTATGGAATGCATAGAATATGTGGAGCAAAATGAAAAAAATACTTTTAAAAAGTGGAATTGTTTTTAAACGTATTAAATTAGAATGAAATGCATTCCTTCTTATTAATCTGACGCCAATATTTATAGATTTATATCACTTGCTACACCTGAAGAAAATGTACAGGAATTTAGCATTTTAATGAATAAATACAAGGAGCGCGGAAATACTTTTATTAAACGAGTTGGACTAAGCAAAACAATGATAGCATATTTTGCAAGGCCTTTTATTAAAAACAATATGGTGACTTTCTCATCAAATTATTTGTTTTTCATCTTCTATTAATTACTTTAATAAGTTCTCAAATTTTTCATTTTTAATAAGTTCTCAGATATTTTTCATCTTTAATAAGTTCTCAGATTTACATTGCCTTGGTAAAATGATTCTTTCATACAATTCATCAGTCGAATTTAATGAGGAGAAAGTTTGAAATTCTGAAATTTGGAGCCTAATCCTAAATCAGATAGAGATCTATTATTGAGATGATTAATTTACTCAATTTTCTTATGCAGAAATAATTGCTAAATTATAATATTTTGTCCTTTCTTCTTTTTTTTGCCCAATTTCATACTTAATGAAAGAAAACAAAGTAATTAAAATTTTGAAATTTTTAGCGTATCTTAACTCATTCATATAGTAAAGTTGTATTGGAAGTGTTACTACATGCTAGAAGAGATGGTGTTAATGCACATGTTTTTGTTACAGAATCCCGTCCAGATGAATCAGGTATGCACTAATTTTTTTCAGAGTTTACATTTATGTTTCATGAGCATTGTACCAGATTGTTCTTTATATGTTATGGCTCTTAATTGTGAGATGAACTGACTGTCAATTTATTTTCAGGCACTATCATGATCAAAGCATTAAAAGATGCTGGGATTCAATGCAAATTAATAATGGACGCTGAAATTGGGTAAGTTTTATTCATGATTTACCGAGATTAAATACATTTGTCAGAAATGCAGAATTTTCGTTTACTGTTAGTGAGGCAACTGTATGCCATCTCTCGAACGAAATTTCCAAAATAGTCTCTATCTATTTTAAAGCTTACGATAAAGTAATTACATTATTAAGTGATAAATATGAAATATAGTTGTAGCGATATTAAAGCATTATATCTTAATTCTGATCATAACTGAAATGGAGAACAAAAAACAATTTTTTTAAAAAATGTTCGGACTGACAAATTATCAGTTTGATGGTTTGTAGTCATGGTGTAATAAATCATATTTGGAATTATATTATTTGCAATATTTCATTTTGATACAATGCAATTGACTCGATTTATTTTCTTGGATTCTTGGAAATTCTTCATAAAAGCTGAGAAAATTGAAATAAATTTAATCCATAAACAAGTATTAAGAATATTATATTTTCTCTAACTTAGTTTTTATATTAGTTGTAGTTGTAGAGTGTTGCAGATATCTAATGGAAACAGTTGATTTGGTAGTGGTTGGTGCGGAAGGTGTTATGGAAACTGGCGGTATAATAAACAAAATTGGTACGCATCCGATGGCTGTATGTGCGAAAGCAATTCATAAATCATTTTTCGTTATGGCTGAAAGTATCAAATTTGTTAAGGAATATCCTTTAAGTCAAAATGATATACCAATTGAATTCAAGGTTTGATTCGTTTCTTTTTCTCGTTAGAAAATTTTCTAGCTATTTCAGGAAAATTTTTGAATTTTTCTTTAATGATTGTATCATATTATACTCTTAATAAGATTGAACATATGCCTTCTCTGCGGGAAGCCTATCAGCTATCAAATATTTATTTGATTTTTACCGCTTTTCGGGTTTTTTATTTTGGCGAAAAATCGCAGAAATATTATCAGGTCTTTATTATTCTTGATAAATTGAAGCTGGAACTCATATAAATGTAATCTTCAGTATACGGCATCAACTTTGAAAAAACATAAACTTGATGGTGATTTTTCAAGTGAACACCCGCTTGTAGATTACACTCCACCACAGTATATCAATCTGCTTTTCACCGATCTTGGTATTTTAACACCTGCGGCTGTTGGTGATGAACTTTTAAAACTGTATGTATGATTTTTTATTTCTCGAAGCGTGTCCTTATGTTTTTGATTTCTGTTATTATTTTGTTGTAATTGGGAGCAGTTTTTTTTCTTTTTTTGTTGTTACATAGCATATCTCGAGCCAAATTACTAATTTTTCAATATATTTCATATTCCCTATCCATCCCAGTATGGCATATTTTGTATTTTCTTGTGCTGATGGGATATGTTGATGAGTAGTGTCGGGAAAATCCGAAAAATATAATTATTTTAAACAAGGAGTGTGAAAGGGACCAACAAGTGGACAAAATATGTTTACAAAACGATAAAGATGTTTATCGTTAAAACGCTCCGATTAATAGATAAACAAAGTGAGGTCGACCATGGCTACATGAAATCAGGAAAGAAGGAAGAGCCTTGAAAAGATATAAAGATTCGATTTTGGAGCAGAGATAGTTCTGTTTGAAGTTCAGAATCAATTCTGTTTGGAACAGCAGCTGGAGTTCGAAGTGACACGACAGAACGGCAATCAAGGAGCAGTATTCTTCTCTTCTAGCGACAAAGAAAAAAAATATCTAGCGACAAATTTACTGAGATATTTCCTGATATTTGTAATAAAGAAACACTTTCCATTTATCAATAAATTCTTTGTTTAAACAGGAACTGTCGCTTTATCAAAATTACTTTCCCGACAAATAGGTAGAATTCCATCGACCCATTATTTTTGCTAAAAACTTTTAATTCTCTTACTTAAATGTTTAAAGTACCTTGAAAATATTAGATAACTGTCGTTTGAAAATATTTTCTTTGATTAGCAGTCACAGACAATAATTATTGGTAAGGTTTTATTCTTAGAGGGGTTTGACGATGTCGAACAGATTAACGATAGCTGATATGAATATCACTTGAAAGAAGAATATAGACTGTTTTTCTTGGCTTTTGACAGCAGGAATATTTGTTGTAAGTTGTTTGATGAAGGATAGATGATAGAATTAAATTGAAGGATATTACACATTAAGTAACCGAATTCAGTTCTCAGCGAAAAATTTTTTTCCTTCAATCAATAACAATCCTTTTTATAGCGTTTTTCACCATATCCCGATCATTATGCATATGCTAGGTTATAAGACCGGAGCATTTGCATGTGAATTAATTTTTGGTATTATACTAAAATTTTGTTCAGGCATGCGGAAATCTACTAAGTAAGCATTTTTAATTTTCATAATTAGATCCGATATTAGTGAAATATTGTTTCCTAGCCATACCTAAATGTATGCTACACGTCTTTAAGGGAAAAAGTTTATATAGTTAATAAAAGAAGCACTGTTGGGGAGAAAATTCTGACTGATTCGTAACTTGGATTGTAAATTGATTGGAATGGGAATTGCTACTTGCTGTGTTACTCTGCTAGGTCAGCAATAGACTTTATTCGATATTATACACAATATCATACAATAAAATAGTAGATAGTGACGAATAATAGATGGTAAATATAAGAGATATAAACAGTGGTCTGAATTGTCGTTTGTCCTGTCGTTGCAACCGTTTTGATATTAGACCCTTCTAATTGATTTGCTACTGATGATGCTGTTAAAGGGACTGATCTGTTTGGAAATTCGGATGTAGCAGGAACTGATTTGACTAGGACTGTACACCCAAACCCAAAGGAGAAAAAACCATTTGCGCTGATTCCTCCAATGTTGCTGCTGACACTGACATTGCTGCTTCGAAATCTCCCCTTTTATATATATTGGTTCAGCTTGAGTTTGGTTGTGGGCGGAGTTTCACACATTAGTCATACAAAAGATTGGTTGTAAGGACTAAGGAATAGGATCGGAATTCTCACAAAGCTCATATCTTGTAATCTTCCTGACAATTGACATCTTAACCCCCATTTCACACGATGACCATAAGCTCTAGCAGCAAATCGGAAGATGTGGCAATGTCCACATATAGACAAGTGACTCATTTGCTGAGAATATTAATAAACTCTTCTATGTAGATTGCGTGATTTATTTCGTTTTATTTATAATACAATTATTTCGTTTTACCGACGGACGTCCATGATTAATGACACAGCAATGTCACAGAGAAAAGTTGTGCCATTCTTGAGACATTGTATATGTCGTGATACATTTTTTCTGTGTGTAGTGGTTTATATTTTTTACCCACGTAATTTACAAATCTCACGCCGTTTTTATTTATGATACTTGTAATTGGTAAATGTTACATCTATTCGATGCAGTGAGCATGAATTCCTAGATCATCATTGTTCTGAAATATAACCCTCAACATCTCAATATGTTGTTCGTTATCAGTCAATACTGATGAAAATTGCATTGATATTTTTCATGTCTCATTATTGCAAGGCAGATTTTCGATCTCGCTATTTTACATTGCCAATTTTAATTTATAGGCGAGAAAAAATTGGTAATTATTTATTCTTAACGAACACAAAATTCAAACGATCCTGGACTCTCTTATGTGGAATTTTAAAATAAAGAAATTGGATTTCAGTATAACTCATCATAACGTCTGTTTCTTAGCCAGTTATAACATGAATACAAGTAAATGTGTTCCTTTCACAGGCATTACAAATTTGCTGTGAAGTATGTAGGGTTTTCGACATTTTGCAGAATTTTTTGAAGCATCTACTGCTCCCGATATTAGTAGCCTTCTCAGCCACTGTAGTGCTTTTCTTTTATTGCTCAAGAAATTTTATGATCAATTAATAAATCATGTTGACGATAAATGGTAATCATTGATTTGAGTAGCAGGCTAGTTTTTGATGTACAATTTGAATTATAATATTTTTCATTCGGAATGATATGAAGAGAACCTATGGAAGTAGTTTTTTCGACGTAAATAGAATCAGCATTGCAGAATCCCAAAAAAAGTGGGAAAAACACTTTTTGTAAAAAAGTATTTTAGTTACAGTTTAAGTCACATTTATTAGCTGTATTGTTTGATGTTAGCAGATTCTGGGAAATTAAGAAGCAGAAAAATTTAGATTCCTGGAAAAGATTTGAAGAATCATTTAAGTTTCATCAATATTGATTGCTTCGTGATTATGAAGAAGCACATTTTGATAGCATCCTGCCAATAATATCTGCGGCAAGTTAAATTTTATAGTAAATTGCGCTCCTCAGAGTTCTAATTCTTCATACTCCAGGAACAATCATTTTGCAGTGTGCTTTATTACGACAACTGTTGTTGCAATTAGCGTGTTCCATCTAATCACGTTGAAAAGTTGCAAAAATCATTGCCGGAACATTATTGTTTTCGAAGACTAGAAAGATTAATTATTGAATAAAATTACAACACCGGTTTTGTTCACAGCAGACGTCTTGTTCAGCGAACATTCAAACACCAGAATGTTGAAATCCTTCCAAAATGTATCAATCAAGTAGTGCACCGATTTCTAAAGTGCTAAATAAAGGAGCGAATTATTTCTCTGACAAAAATTTCTGCCGAAATTTAAGTATTGTTTGTAAACTATGGTTTGCAAGCAGGAAATTGCACCACAATTAATTGCAAACAAAAAATTTTTCAAATTTCGCCGTGCTACTCTGAAACTTTTCTGATGAATGACATCAGATAAATACCGCACTATCCTCTTCCTGCAATATGACAGCTCTCTCAGGAAATGTCACCTCATTTCTTGTTACTTCATTTCTGACATGTCAACTGTCAATTTCATTTTATTGCAATATTACCGTCATTAGGATGCATATAAATTGCTTTGAATATACTTTCAAGTTTAATGATATTATGAAGTTTTGAATTCCGTCGGCACTTCCCATTCCTTTCTTTTTCCCATCTTCCATCGTGAAAACTTTTGAATATCGGAAAGAACGGAGAATAAGCGATACATCAAATCTTTCAAATTTTGCGGAATTTTCTTTGCGAGAATTGTCAATTGATTTAAATTTAAGCGAAAAAAAAAGGTAAACTGATAAAATTGATCACGTAATATTTCGTTCAACAAAGAATTGAAAAAAAATAATATTATGAAATATGATATTATCATGAAAATGATATTATTATGAAATATAAATCCAAGGTCGAATTTTCTCGATGACACTACACTGATTTGCTTTTTAAACAAATATTTGTTTACATAAACAAATCATTTTTTAGCGTTTTTAATTTACTACTTGTAATTGCATTCGTAATTCTATATGGTAGTATTTGGAAGGAAGCAAAAGAAAATGATAGTGAAAGTATAATTATTGGAGATGAAGATGATGTGATAGAATGAATTTATTATCATTTTAGATTTTATTGTCTAAAATGATAATAAATCTAAAATGGCAATAAATTTTCATTTGATTCTATCATCTATCATATCATCGTCATTTTTTAATATGACTAATTATTTGAAAAACCTATACTTCAAGTTTTATCATGCTATCACCATCATAATTACCGCTAAAAAAAATCTAAAAAGAATGATGATCTTCGCTATAACTGAAAGATCAAAAAGAGTTATCATTTGATAATTGTTTCTAGTCTTCTCTCATTTATATATTGTCATATACATACGCTTTCTTCTTGCGAATCGTAAACCATTTATTCGATATCCATAAGTTCTTCAAAAGATTTGTAAAAGTATAAATAATGAAAGTTATTAATGTCAAATTTAAAAGAAAAAAAAAAGAATAATGAGATAATGAGCATGAAAGGCTCCCACTATTTAAATCTGATCCTTATCGCTAGTAAAATTCCAAAAATCTTCAGAGGGAATTCTGATGAGTTAGAAATGATGACCTGTAACGGAGTAGAGAAAAATTTTCACTATTTTGATTACCATTGCATTTTTATAATCAAATAAATTTTAATAAAATTAATTTTTTTTTTTTTTTTTTGTAATTTTCGTAATTTCTATAATAAAACGAAATGAAAATGGATTTAATCGTCAAGTAACTTCTAAACTTCAGTATTAATTTTAATTGTTAATATTTAAGGCACATTTATATCTTTTTCATTTATTTCAATATGGCATTTCAAAGCAAAAAAAAAGTGTAGAAATAACTTATGGCGTCATTAGTGTCATTTTACGTTTCAAACGGAAATGAAAACGATTTTTTTCTCTTATATTAATTTAGAATACGATCGTTTAGGAGAGAAATCGTATAATTCGTACAACAATTTGCTAATCTAAATTAGATAAAAACAGAATATTTTAATAAATGATATTACGAATTTTTCCTAGTTTGCCCAAAAAAAGAAAATTTCATTTGCAATTCACATTCACTTCATTCTTCAAAAGAGCTTTCCAGTTGAAGGAATACTTCAGAATCTGAAGTAAAAACAAAGAAAAATCGAAATGTTGATGAGATGTGGTTTTCAAAATTTCTCTTTTGTTAAATCCAAATAAAGTTGATAATTGTCGTGAGAGGACATTGAAAAGATAGACTGATTGCTCATTTTAAAAGCGACGATTGCTCCCTTCAACCATTCTATTTTATTTCGATGCTAACAATTATAATTATTATTGTTGTTATTAATCGAGAAATAACGACGCATCTGTTTGGAATGTTTTATTATTTGAAATACAAAGTTATCACTTAACTGGCAATAAAATCTTCGTCTTCTTGTCTCATAACTAATAATCATGTCCAAAAATTCTTTCAATACAATTCGAAGGATGTTGCACTAATTTTTTGACCTTTTGGCCTTTTCTATCGTTAAGTGCATAAATCTTTTTTTTTAAATCTTCTAATCCAAATCAAATCTTTTTTTAATTCCTCTCTTTGACTATTTCATAAGTAAGAGAATTAAAGAATACATTTTAAGCTGATTTCTTAAGGCAAAAATTGTCATTACGCAATTGTGATATTGTAAGAGGTGCATTTGACGAAATTACCGATGATATGTTCAGTACTTTCAATCTTCTGATTACAAATCGATCTGTTCATCGAATTGAAATGTCCTTTTCTCCAGCCAACTTAAACCCTGATAAACTTGCTAATTCATGTTTTTCATTCATCAAATGAGACATTTCTCATAATTGTGCATCCCTCACAAATAGCTCATCCGATCGTGAATCGTCGAATTTCATGATTCCCTCATTTCTTCTGCTGTTGAATAATCCTCATTGTGGAAGGACACAACGAGAGATTATCCGATATTTTGAAGAAGTTATTTCTATCCTCAATTTTCGGCTTATCTCTGCATTATTTACTAGAATTTCTCTTTTTTCATTCTGTTCACTCAACCAATAAAATCTCTTAACTTTTCAATTTGTTAATTCAGTTGAATTTTTCAAAATTTTAAAACTAGGTTTTAGGAAATATATTAAAAATTATGTTGTATTAGAGAATTGAAATATTAATTGAAACATATAATGGTATTTTGCTCTTTTATCATTGGATAATTTAATTCCTGAATTAATAATGCACAATTTTAAGTCTTTTCTGGCCAGAAAGCTTCTTTTTCCAGTAAAACGTTTCTTTTGCATTGATTACACTAAAGTGCTATTATATTCAGAATTCAGTAATTTCAAATTAAAAGCAACTATAATTGCTTCCGGTTTGCCATCTTACCATCATTACTCTCTTAGATTAGATTAATTTACGCATTGTTTTTACTGACATCATCGTCTAGACAGAGTTGGCATATTTTTCAATAGTGAAATAACGATGAGATGGATGTTTAAAATTGTTTCTTCTCTTTGTGATGAAAGAAACTCAAATTTTGATTTGTTTCATTCAATCATTTTGCATAGTAAACAACAATCTGTCGGTGATTTATTTCTTTCCGTTAGATAACTTTGTTGTCATCTTTGTCCTTTTCAATTAAGGAAGACAAAATAAATAACCTACATCATATGTGCAAAAGTATATTTTTCTAATCAATTCTGCAACTTTCTGCAAGTAACTACTGATATTTTCGTTTAAAAATGTTCAAAAAAAATTTAGATATATTAAAATGCTCTGGAAGCAGTTTTCATCCATTCATCTTATATCTCTTCCGCTCTAAAATTATTGTTTCGTGTATAAGAGGAAGACAGGATAAAGTTACTTTGAAAAAATTAAAAAAAAAAAAAAGTACAGAAAAACACATCATACTTGTCACATTGATAAGTAAAAAGTATTTAAAATCTCTTTGGATCAGTTTTATGTCAACACTGATCATTAATCCAAAAAAGAAAAAGAAAAAATAACATCGAGTTATAATATACTAAAGCTTATACAATCCATTTGAGTTATGATAAAAATTGATCAAAATTTCAAGTAAAAACTTTTATTTCAACAGCTGTAGTATGCATGAAATATAGTTTGTTGGATTCAATCGAAGGAGGAATTTGCTAATAAAATATCTGCAGTTTTGCTTTTTATTACTAACAATGCGACACAATTATAAGTGCTCTTCGCCTTACATCATTTATGAGCTCCGCTAAGCGACATAAATTGCTTCCTTCCTTTCGTTTCTCAAAAAAGTTTTATATCTTCAGTAAATAAATAAAACAAAGCAGAGTGTTGTGAAATTTAAGTTAGCAATATTTGCGAAACTTTCTAACAAATCGGCGACAATCAGCAAGAAGAGCAGGAATTCGCATTTTAATTCGAACTTTCGATCTCCGAAATCTTCTCTTGATTTTCTTCATCAGCAATATATCACATTGCTATCTTTTATTGTTATTTCGATGTCACTGATCCTATTATAATTCATTATGTCTGTAAGGACACGAAAGTTTGTTTCTGTGTTTTGAAAATGCAACTCAGCTTAATATAGTAGTAAATAATTCAACTCAAATATGCAATAATTTAAAATTTCATCGGAATTTCTCATATGTCAGTAGATTTATAAGCATGAACAATGCTAATATATGTATCCAAGACTTATTTTCGAACTTGCTCAGGTAGTTTTAATTGATTTTAAAATTTGCACAAGAAAATTTAATTGATTTTAGAACTTTCCACAGATAATTTTAATTGATCAGAATAGTAGAAATATTTGAAATGATTCTTTTATTTTCACTTGACATTGATGTTTTTCAAAATCAAAATTTATTATCATAATAATTGAAGCAATTAATCATGCTAATACTAAATATTAAAAATTGTCATCAATGGTTCAATTAGTAAGTGATTTTGTATAAATCATCAGGATAATATTAAGAATATTTAATCACAAATGTTAATCGTTGATAATATGAACATAATAACGATCATCTCAAAACAATGATAATATTGACAAACGAAGTTATGATCAAACAATGCTTTCAACTTCTCTTTTCAGCTTTTCGATATCGAAATGACTGGCTGGCCTGTCTGTGTAAATAAAAACTTCTCCGAAATTGAACTAAGCTAACGGGAAGGGAGAAAATTTGAATTTGTAAACTGTAACAAACAGATTGCAGAAGCATTTTCCACCTCGTCCTCTTTCATCCTGTGGTACTTTCAGTCAATTTGTGCATAATTCGTTGTTCAACTAAACAATCATCAAGTGTCATTTTCTGTAATCCAATAATCATTTCAAAATTTTGTCACCAATTCCTCGCAAATCCTATTGTTCATTTTTACTTCCCTTATTCTTTTATCTTTTTTGTTTCATATTCCCGATAATTCTCATGTATTTTGTTGCTTTTATATTCATAATTGTTATTTTCATATTATTTCCTTTTTAAATTCTTGATTAATTTGGAAGAATTTATTTTTGTCCATTCCCCAGTAAAAGTATTGATGGTTCAATCTTTTTCAGCTTTTATTCATTGATTGATGACAGCTGATCTTCATTCTTACCGAAGAAAAATATGTAAATAGATTAATTATCTTTCTGTAATTATGTAATTAGTTTATTGTAAATGATTTTAATTGTACGCATAGAATTGACCAAATAACGTGCAAAAATTTATTAGAATATTTATGAATTTCATTATCCAATAAACAGCATTAAATTCTCAACTATTAACGATAAATCACTGTTTGGCTTTTATTCATTACTGAAATTTCAACTAGAAATTAACTGTCCTCTTTAAATTCCACATTTTGATCATTGCCAGTGCAGCAGTGATCTCTTTCTTCATTATTTCGATATTTCATTACAAATGATCATGTTATGAGAGAACTGGTTTGATTAATAATTGAAACAAACTGATTGGGATGTGTTTGAGTTTTCTGATGATGAGATGGACATATATCGCCATGTGATCGTTGAAAATTCCATTTTTAAATTATCCTACTTCATTCATATTCGAGTTGAGAACGAAAAAATGACTTTTACGTTACATTAAAATTCTACTTTTTCATTCCATTTATGTAAAATCTTACACAATTCAAAAATTGGACCTTTTTATTGATATTTTATTCAGATGAATTATTTGTTATTTTTAGGATCGAAAAGTCATCCGTAGTATCCGAAGAAATCAGTATAGCTCATTTCCTCACTAATAATTTCGAAAACATAGTAAATATGTTTAAAGAATGGATTAAAAATTGTAATCTTTCAAAGCATAAGTTTGGATGTATTTAACTATATATTTAGATTGTTTACAAATTCATTCATTTTTTTTCCCAACCAATTGGATCACATGATTGAAAATAACTGGAAACTAAGTAAACGTCTGGCGATTTATCTCATCCTAAATAACAGATTATAAACATTTCGGCGCTAAAAATAATTCCTACTAAAAAAATAAAAATAATTTCAATCTATGATTTTTACTTATTCCTCTTCCACTGTCGTTTCCAGAAAAATTGAAAGCATATTTTTATGACATGAAATTTAATTTATCCCGTTAGTTGTTTATATATTCACATTCGCTATTATAATATTTAAATATAAATATATTTTTTTAATCTGAAATAATGACTAAATTAAATCATTACTTTACAAAATGACTAATTATCATATTCTGTAGTATCAAAATTTTGTGAATTTGAATTAAGCAACTGTATTTGAACTATTTCAAAAAATCTAAGAATATTTTTCATTTAAAATTTTATTTTAATTCATTTCTACAAGTTTCGTTTTTATCATTGTAGTTTTCATTGATAGATGATTTGTATTTGTTACTCCATGTTACGAAAAAAATTTTCCCAAATTCATAAGTGATTTTCTGTTATTATGACTTTCAATATTTGTGCTTTTGTTTTTTGTTTTCAGGAAAAATCAAAATTTGGAACGGCCATTCAGCAAATCAATAATGCTCGATGAATGATCACCCTTTACAATTAAACATGAAAACGCATTCACTTATGAATTTTTGATTTTCAATCATTTCGATTTTTTCTTTTTTTTTTTTTGCTCTCTTTCGGAAACTGTGGCTATCTGTATTTCCCATGACAGTGCGAGAGAAGGAAGATAACTCTCTTCCGGGGATTTCTAGGAAATCCGGGATTTTTTTCGGTAAGCAGGAACCAGAGTTCCAGAACAGTGCGGAAAATCACAACTCATATATTGAATTGAGAGTAGATCAGGAAGGTCATAGTTTGATTAAGGTCAAATGGATCATAATAAGTATGCAAACAATATTTGGAAAGCTTTTGATTGTTAGAAATAACAACTCAATGGCTCCGATCAGGTTTCCGAAATGTAATCTTTGTTTGTATAAGCGTGTCGTATAAGTGCCATTTTCATTCAGAGAATATTAAATGTACTATTACTGTCACCATCTATCTGTCTATTTGGGTGTCAACCTGGACAGATGGATGATGACAGACAGGTAACGATCCATTTTTGACCCAACAACTTTTTACTCCAATATTTCCACCTGGGTTACAGATAATATTGCTCACCTGTGTATGTTTGTATATATGTGTATGTGGGTGTGGGTGTGTGTGTGTGTATGTGTTCATCTGTGTGTATGTATGTGTATGTGGGTGTGTGTGTATGTGTTCATCTGTGTGTATGTATGTGTATGTGGGTATGTGTGTGTGTATGTGTTCGTCTGTTTGTGTATATATATGAATATTATTGATAAAATGTTTTGTTTTGAATTATAATTACTTTACAAAAGTTTTCCGATATTTCTCTTCACCTTTTTCTCTCCTTGTCTAGAGCAATAGATGTTTTCTTACTTTGTTTACTCATATCGATGGACGAAAAAGGTTGGCGAAATAGAAAAGACTATCTGTTTATTATAGTGAAATTAAGATGATATTTGGTTAGTTTATTGTAGTGAAATTAAGATAATTTAGGTATTTGTAAAGAGTAATGAAATTATCAAGTTCAAGTTTGTTCAAATTGATTGAAATATGTTAACTTTAGTTGAAATAATTTTGAAATTGAATTAAAAGATTAATCTATTAATATACGACAACAAAGTTCAATAAAATATTGCAAGCTTTTAAGTTGATTGGTAGTCGATATGGAGGTAATTTGACCTCTCCATGACCTGGAACTAATCCCTATTCCTTTCTCGCTTTTCATTCACATTTCATTGTCCATTTTTTAGCAGGTTGTTTTACTAAAAGTTCTTTCGTTTTATGGATATATTTGATTAGTTTATTATAGTGAAATTAAGATGATTAAAAAATCTATTTCGGATCGAAGATTATCTGTTTATCAAAGATCATCTGTTCACTTTTTTCTACTTTTTTTTTTTCAATCTTCCAAAATTCTGACTTTTTAAGTTTCATATTCCATATTTGTTTATCTTTCCTAACTTTTGTTTCATTTCGCAAACATTCTCCATTGCTTTAAATCATCTATCGTTAGAAATTATACGTCATTTCAGAACTTTTTAAACATCCGACTAGAATTTCACATCGAAAAAAAAAAATAAACTTCCATTTTTTTTCTCATAAATTTTTGTTATAAACAGATGGAAGCAATGTTCAAAATTTATTACTCTCTTTTATTATCTTCCTATCACTGTTTAAAACAAAAGTTGGCTCCAATAAATTTCAGAAAATCGAATGAAACAGAAATGTGTAAGTTGAGAGTTCCAGTGATTGCTAGCAAAAGTTTCAAATGAATTCTTAATCAAATGTTTTTATTTTCTCCATAAGTTGAACTGTTTTATCTAACTTTGCATAATTCTGTATTGCAAAAAATGATTTCAAAAAAAAAAAAAAAAGAAAAAATAAACTTTTTTGAAATCAACGCATGAATCAAATGGAATTTCGAAAATTCGCTATGACAAATATTGGCAGAATTATGCATAGATCTGATGGATGAAATCTATCATGCTACGCGGAATGATTAGATGATCTTGATGATAAAATCAATGAAAAAGGATGATTATTTGATGTGACTGGAAGATACGTAGAACAACACCTTGATTAATTATTGCTATTAGTGCTAAGATCGCCATCAATTAGCATCATCATTGCTATCATTACACCTATAAAACTGGCACACTTATTCTTTTCCCTAATTTCTCCCGAAATTTCCACATTTTTCCAACAAAAAGCAAATTTTTATTTACTCGCCAACTCATCTCTTGACTTTTACCACTTTTTTTCACCAAACTATCCTCAATATCATTCCATCTTTGTATACAAACTTAGCTCTGGGATGTTTTTAAAAGTTTCAAGTAAGCCGATAAGGTACGGTAATTCTCTGGCAGATTGTGTGAAATGATTCGATTCATACTGTAAAGCTTCTTTTATGAAAGAAAGATGGCTTAGTAGCAGCGTATTTTTCACATTTTTCCCTTCCTAATGATAAATTGGGACTATAGCTTTTGTTATTATTGTTATATTTGAAAAAAAAAAAAAAAAGAAAAGCGAAATTAGTAGGAATGATATCCATTTTTCTCTCTACTTTTGTTTCAGTTTGGACTTTAAAATATATAATTCAATGATTTCATAAAAATTCACGAAATATTTAAATTTATTTTCACTTTATTTCACGTGATGTAGTCTCTTTTACAAATGGCGGGGAATACAATGTTTCATTGGAGAAATAATAAGCGAACATGTTTGTCGTAAATATTTGCTTCTTTCAATGGATATTGTTTGGACATTGGATGACCGTTTATTGCCTCATTTATAACTTTGTGGTTGTCCACTTGGTGCTACTCTATGGCTACCTTGCCCTTTGAACTCTTAACGAGCAGTCACTGAACTTTGAGTAAGAGATTAGTCATCACTATCCACTTTCAACGCTTATTTCATGATCTATATGGAAATAGCATTGTTCCTTATTTTTCGCATTGTTGTTGTGTGGATTCTTTGCATACTGAAGAAGAATTTTTGACTGTTTCTTTGTTTTTTTTTTTTTTTTGAAATTTCGTTTTCATTTGATATTTCTCAGAGAAATTTTATTTTCAGTATTTCAAAGAAAAAAAAATCAGGATTTCAAGATTTTGAATGATAAGATTGATTTTCTTCTGAAATAATTTTACTAGATTCTGGGCAATAATACATTTCAAAATCTGGTCGAGAATTAATTGAGGTATTATGTTAAATATGATGCCGCAGAAAGTTACTGTGCATTAAGCTTTCCTTTGATCGAATTTTTATGAGCATATGTGTTGCAAATATTTGACCTCTAAACTACTAAAGATCTCTTAGTTATAAAATTAGATGGAAGATTTTAAATAAAATAATTGTGAATGAATGATGTTATAGGTTTTAAGATATGATAAATTTTTTTTTGCATAAAAGTCGAGCTAAGATAATCGTTTAATGAATCGTGACAGAAAAATGCGAAACTTTTTCTGATGATAAAAACAAATATTTATCAATGTTTAATGTGGATGAGCTGAGTTACAGATTGTTGCACTTTTCAATGATTTTTGAATTTGACAGTTCATTTTCACGTGTTACACTTTCTTTTTTCTGTTAAAGAAGGTCAGAAAGAGCAAGAAAATGTCCAAAATTATCAACAAGTTGAAGGCAGTTTCATTTCAAAAATTGTTAGGAAATCATTTCAATAGTTCATCTAACATCACAGTTCACATTTCATTTATCTTTTGACAGTTTAATTCGACGATAGGAACTAACAATATAATATATTTCATTTATCTTTCGACAGCTTAATTCGATGATAGGAACTAATAATATAATTGTAATATTAAACTGACATTGTAAAGGACGTTGATTGTGATTTAAATCATTATCATTTGCTTAATCTTTGTATTTATAATTGTTCTTAGTGTATTATCCTTTTTGAATGAAATTAACATTAAGAGTAATATTCTTTGATCTTCTACCATAAGTGATAAGTTATTTCATGAAGATATTTATTTAATTTTCAGTCCTCTAACTGGAATCTGAATCAGTAAGGTTTCATTGCTTTTGATTTAGATCTTGTTCTGATTTAGGTCTATTACATCATACTGAGAAATATGGATTAGATTAGCTAATGATAATATCATTTGCATATTACTAACTTTATTAAGAATGCAAGAAATCGGAAATTTTCTGCCTTCAAATATTTGTGTTATATAAAATTTTCTCTGAACTTTTGCGGATGGGAATTAAGAAAGAAAATAAGAAAAGAAAATTATTCCAGTACTTCAGTAAACTTTTTATAAAACATATGTTTATTTATACGTCTTCCAGAAAATTTAAGAATTCACATATTTGTTTATATGAATAATTAGTATTCATTTACTTTATCTTTCCATTTCTGAAATTGTATGCATTGTAAAAAGTATAATTAGGTAATGTTGTAACATTGTTGAATATTTATTTGCTCCTAGCTGTGTGCCATATAAACAAATCCTGCAATTGCAATTTGATGATTACTCTCTATGGTGTGATTTGATGTAGGCTTTTCCGCCCTCCGCTGTTTGAATTTGAAATTTTAGAATAGGCAAATTTATTCCAAATGTGTTTGCTCATATTTCAAAACAAGTTTTCCCGGCATTGGATATATTTATGAATCATTGTGCGTTTTTGCATCAATTTTGTTTCAGTGGGAATTTGAAAACTTTTCAGAATTCACGAAAGCATGTGGTAATAAAGATGTGAAACTATTCAGAAAATGTTATGATTGTATGAAAATTTGTATTGGAACAATAATATGGCAGATGCAAGTGATTGTACCATATCAATTCTTGTAGGAGAATCAGGCACAACTGTATTATCTCCGAAATTACGACATAAAAAAATCTCCACCGCAGAGTCTGTTTTTGGAATTCATCTTCAGTTAGGTTTAAATTAGAATCCATAGTTATGTAATAGATTCTAATACTTTACTAACAATGTTCTTATCTTATTGTAGATGGATGCCGAAATCCAGCTACTTGCGGAAAAATTACAAAAAATCTTCGGAAAAAAAAAACTTTTAGAGTCTAATCTATAAATCAGTTCTTGTTTAATCTAGTTTAAAATTTTTTACAAAATCTTCACTTGCAATAAAAATTGGAATTTTTTATTCTTTATTGGAAATGGAATTTTAGCGTTCGATACAAAGAAATGCATCGCTTTTCAACTTTGTCAAACAGTCCAAGCAGAGCACGAATTGGCATATCTCATTTATCGCTGCCATTAGCTTGGAATAGTGACGAACACTTCGGAACACGTGGAGGTATGTGTTTATGTTTTATCACTTATCAGTATCTTATTTTCTTAAGTAATTGAACAATATTTGAATTTTTTCGAATTTGTAGATCTAAATTTGAAGTCTTTGATAAGGCCACTTCCTGCAAGTTATTTTAGAAATCTAAAGAAATTCCAGACTTAATTTCAGAAATTTTTTTGCTGAGAAATTCTTTGATACATCCAATTCAGCTCCATTTAGGATGGTTAGTGAAGATGAGAATCGAAATTGATTAACGGACAACTCAGTCTTATTCGAGCTTCTCTTGAATCCTTATATCCAACAATGTTCTTAGATTTCTTTGCTTTTGCTATCACATCTGAAATGAAATCAGTCCATCGTAGAATAACATGAATGATTCTAATAACTAAAATTGCTAAGCAACAAAACAATTCTTATCCAATATGAACGGCAATGGAGTGAGAAAATTCAAAATTGACCATCAGATTTTTTCAGAAGGAAAAGTTTATTCAATGTTTGTGGCTCTTCAAGTTAGTAATAATGTTAACGACAGCCGTATTGTAACATCCATTGATCGCACATGTACCGATGTGACATTTACCGATTCTTTCATTTTGTATGTTTACTATTTGGAATTTCATAGAAAGTCAAACTTACAGACAATACTTCTTTTTTCGGAATTTTATAAGCTTTTTCGTAATTAGAAATAATTTCATCACTATTCATAATTGTCTTTGTGGTCAGAAAGAAATTAATGATATGTTATTAGCTGCAAATAGTCGTAATTTAGGAATGTAAAGGCTTGATTTGATTTTGATGTGATGTTAATATACAAATAATGAAAGTTATAGTGAAAATCAGCCAGTGGATTTCGAAATTGAAATTCAGCTTTACGCATCACGAACTGATGGTGGTGACACCAATCAGTCATTGAAGCAGAAATTAACTCGTTCATTTGGGCGACGATTTGGCGCCAATTACGTTGGTTACTTCCCTCTTTAGCACGCTAATATCACATTGAATGAGATGAAATTTCTTTTTTCGAGTTTTTCAAATTTTAAAGAATTATGAAGGCAAGCTTCGCGCTTAATTAATTGAATTTAGAAGACAAGTTGGTTGAGTGATGACATGATACCGTTCGATCCGTTAATGAATGGTGAAGGTGGTAGCAGTGGTGACAATCAGGACGGATCAAATAATAAATATTTTCATCTGTTAGGTCGGACGACGCTGACTTTGAGTGATGCGAAACCGAAAGTTGGAATTTATGACCTTCATCTGTCACCAAATGGTGCTCATTAAAATCCATTCGACAATTGATAAGAGTATATAATCATGAAACTATCTTAACATCAACATTTTGGATTCAAAATTTAAACCGCAAATCAACGTTAATTTTTTGCAAAAAACGTAAGATGAGATCCAACAGTTGAAATGCTGTTGAGAATTATTAATATAGTGATAACCATCCTTATTCTGGCACATGTTTAAAACAGAAAAACAATCAGAACTGGAATTTTAAGAAAATTGAATTTATCCTCTCTTATCGGGTTCTGGTTTATGCAAGAAAGTTTATTGTTTTTTAACCTTGAAATAGTGGGAAAAATATGTATTCCGATCGAAATACAATCTGGAGCAGTTTTCCGTTGTTAACTACTTTTTTATTTTTAAAAATAAGGAAATTCTGAAAAAGCAGGCTTTTTCATCAGATAATGATAAGTTTTTTGTATTGCATAAATTACTAAATGAAACCTTCGAGACTTTGTTTTTCTATGCTTACTTCATATACTTTTTTTTTTTCTATGCTTAAGTTTTTCTATGCTTACTTCATATACTCGAGATCATTATTAGCATTTGCAGCGGCCAATTATGGTCCACCATTATATGGTAATATTCGATGTCGAATTGTTGCCCAACCAAATTCAGTAGCAATGCCTTTATCGGACGGTATTTTAACAATCAAACCTGTGGGTTATGATTCTCTCTATCAGAACATGCGCTGCAAATTACAGGTTTGTAACTGTTAACAAGAACGAGTTATGTGATAACGATTTTGAAAAAAAAAAAAAAAAATCATCTCAAATTTCTCCTGAAAAGTGAGAAATTTTTTATAGGCTGGTGTTTTACGATGTTCAGCAAGCAATTCACCACATTCACAGGATCAAGCTCGTCTTCATATTTATATTAACAAGGTAGATAAGTAATATGTATTATTTATAAGAAATTTCAGTAATCAGTAAATAGGTGATCCATATCGGAAAAGATCAAGGTTTAATATGTAAGAATTTCCCTAACAAATAAATATAAACCAGCAGAGAAAATTAAATTTTTACTCGATTGATTGATCCTGCTATCGAAACTTTCAACATCATTCACTTGATTCATTTTCCTCTCCATTATAGATCCAAATTCTTTCTTTTCATGAATAAATCCTTGATTGTCTCTTAAACGAACGAGCGTAATATTGACGACAGGAATAAAGTTGTCGGTTTTAATGGAAGAACCATAAATGTATAACAATGACCGTATCTATTTGCTGTAGCCTTTTTATATTATTTTATCTTCGGTTCCGGCCACTTCAAGCATCGCTATATCAATCATCATTTGTCTCAAGTTGCTCCTCATTCCCATCTAATTATCTCACCTATTTAAACTATGATGCCTGATATTTTTTCTATTTCCATTGTTCAGACTAATTAGGTTGAGTGATAGAATGCTGAAAATCGATCCCATACGCTAAGTTTAATTTTCGATCACACCAACATGTAACATGCAGTCATATCAAGGATATCAAGTAGCGGTGGGATCGGTATTAATTATTTAAATTAAGACAAAAAACAAATGTGCGAATAATCGTCACGATGTTGGTTTTTGTTAATGAATGATTTCTATACGTTGCAATCCATTTTCACTTGTAAGTTGCGTGGGTAAGCAATAGATATCAAGCGGGAAATATAATTTTGCAAAATCAAGATATATTCTGCTAATTTTTATGAAATTCTTTGCTTATATATTTTGAAGTTATCGTAACATTATATTATAGATGTACGCAATATCCATGTATTTCCATTCTTCTCTACCCAACATTTGACCTTCCAGTCATTTTATTTTTATTCATCTAAAGTTTGTTTTACATTCCTCTAGTGAAATATAATTTAAAAAAGATGATTTTACTGAAAATCAAAAAATTTTTACTGAAAAAAAAAGAAAAGATGATTTTACTGGACAAACTTTTGCTTAATTTTCTACTGAGAATTGCAGGATTCAAAAGTATTAGCATGTAAAAATCAACGAAGTATCATTGTTACTTCTGACCGTTATTTGGCTGGGACAAAACGAGACAAGCAATTTATCTTGACATCAGATAGTGAAGAAGATATTGCTGCATGGAGGCATGCTATTAACTTGCAAATTGCTGATTGTGGTTCGTTCACTTTACTTGTTTTTCAATGATGAAATTTTTCAGAAATCGAATTCGTATTTTAAGATTTTCATAAATTTAGTATAGTTTTTGTTATTTATTTGAAATTATTGTCATTTTCAAAGCCAGTGATTTAGGATTGGTGGCAGTTTTTTTCCTCATGGCCATTATGAAATCTGCATAGTTTTTTCTTGCCGATAAAAATTTTCCCTCTTTTATATTTAAAACGAATGGGAAAAAAATGTCTCAGTGCTTTTCAAATTGAAATCTACATGCGAACTGAATGGATAATCATGAATTAACTGTGGATTATTTTACAGAACAGTGGGGTGAATTTGCCGTTTCATCAATAAGACTAACCATTGAACCGGATCATCCGGATGTAGTAATTTTATCACGGACGAATGGCCGTCGATTGTACGATGAAATTGAAATTCAGGTCAACGGTAAATAACTAACCCTGTTTCGACTGTTTTCTCTTTCACACTTCGGATTTATTATAATTGGATCAATTCTGATGAGAATTTCATGTTTTCATTGTTTCTTTCCATCATTCTCATTGCTATAAATTACCACACACCAAGCTTTCCATTTCAATTTCAATCCTTCGTTAATTTAACTGTTAATTTTGCTTGAAAAATTATTCAGAATTTACTAATGCCTCAATATATTTGGGAATTTATATTATATTCATTTAGTTTGCGAATCCACACCACTAATATTATTTTCCTAAAGTATGCTGTCGTAACATCAACTGTTGTTTGTCGGATGTGATTTTATATCGGATATGAAAAGAAAAAAAAAAGATGTCATCAGTCGCAAATAATACTTTCAATCCACTCTGTTGAGCTATACTGTTTGTTGTTATCAAATATGAAAAAATAGTCAACCTTAGAACACATTAAGTAATATTATTAGTGAAAAGTATATATATTAAAAAAAAATTGTTTCTGTTACCAAAAATTGATAAATTTATAGGTACTATGCAAGGAATTTTGAAGACTGATACATATAGTCCAAATCGCAGTCTTATGATTGATTCCACTAAGATGGTTTCATTTGCTCCAACAACGAAACCTATCCAGACCGCTCCATCAGGACGCAGGCGGAATCGTTCTCATGTGCGTAATCTTTTCCAGGTATGTATGTATTTTTGTTTTTCAGTTTTACCTTATCATTCTTTATTTAAAAAAAACTATGAAACCATCTTTTAAAAAAAGTGAAAGAAATAATAGACCCTATACTTTGTTTAGTTAGACTATCTGGTGTTGGTAAAACTTCTTTAGTTAAATTTAAAGCAAGGGTCGTAGGAAGAGATTTTGTTCACACTATTCTTGGTGGTGTACGCGATGAATCTGAGAAACGTGACCATAAAAAAACTCTGAATTTTCTTAGACGTGGAGGAATCTTCTCTTGTTAAAAAGTTTACCATATCTTCTAACGCCATGTTCATTTAGAACTTTAAGAGTAATATATTTCACTGCTTATTCCGGTGTTTTCTCCCCTTTAGTATTATGATGGGCGGTAGCAGCCATGACGTCGTTCCCTCTAATTGTGATGAGAAATAAAATTTCTTTTGCTCTATGTATAAGTGATTTCTTATTACCGTATCTAATTGATTAGCTAAGCGAAATTCATAAAAAAAATAAGAATGAATGAACTCGACCCGGCATACTCGTTATTCCAAAATTACGACTGCTATAGCACCAGTTAAAGTTGCACGGTCAGTCATGAATTTTGGCGAAAACCTAACCTGCTTATATCATAAAGCATCCGCAAGTATACAGAAAATTAATACTACAGAATTTTTACATTGCAAGGGAGTTGGTAAAGTAAAATCAAATAAAGTAATTGTTGCGTCAGTATTAGGATAATTATAATATGTTGCAAGTAGAAATCGAAATGGATTGTTTGATTTACTGGCACATAGCTCAGCCATTGCACATATTTTTAGTAATAAACGCACCGCGATTTCTATGATCGAAAAAGAATCCAATATTAAATTGAACTTTATGCTGATAATAATTTAAGTGCAGATGCATTCATTTTAAGGAGGTAGCTCAAATAAAGAAATTGATTGAAAAATATGTTTGAAAATTTATGTTACAGCCGGTAAATGATGCCGAATATCGTTTTGTAATCAATCTGCCAGTTAGAGATGTACGAATGCATCAGAAAACCAATGGATCTGATTCAAAATCGTTCACTAATGGCTGTAAGTCCTTAAGTAGTGATTTGAATTATTGTTCACAAAAGTATGAAATTTCTTTTATTACAGAAAAAATTATATATGATCAGATTAGAGGTTTATAGACGGGAATTAAATTAATTAAGCAGCTAATCACCACATGAGTATATTATCCTATTTTTTGTCACTATTAAAGTGATGATGACGGTAGTTGATAACAAATGATTTTAAGAAAATTTAATGCAGAGAGAAGCAACAATAAATTTGAGAGAAAATTAGAGCGAACGAAAGAAAAAATGAATAAAAATGAAATGAAGGAAAATGAAAAAAAAAATAAAAAAAAACATGAATAGTGTCATATTATTACTGTATAGTACATTCCGGAACCTGTTATTTATGTAAACAAAGACTTAAGAAATATTTGAAAAATAAAATCATAAGTCAATAATTTACCTGCACTGCTCTTTTATTTTTAAAAATTTTGAAATTGCCTTGAACCATCTGACAGAAAACAGGACGCTCTCTAATTTATAATATAATAATATTATTATTATTATTGTTGTTTATAATGTGATGATTATTTAATTTTTATGATTTTGTTTTTGCATTTCATAAAAGACATATTTAAATTATTTTTGTGTTTCTGTTCTTTGCTTCTTTTGAATTAGTACTGAAAATTTTTCTATTTCTTTTCAATGTTTACTCTATAAATTAAAAATAACATAGTAATCTCGCTATAATGTTTTTATCTGAAATCTAATAATGCAGAATTTATAGTTCAAAATTTCATCTTTTTAAGTAGAGACTGATTCAGAAATTAATTAGATAATTATCAAGATATTAATATTTTTCACACTCTTTTCAGTTCTCAATTAAAACCGTATAATTAAAAGGAGCATAATGATTGTAATTGAAAATGAAATTGAAATTTTAATTGACATGGGTAGACATTTAGATTACATGAAATTTAGCACTTAGATCGTACTGAGAAAACATATATTAGATTTGGATTAGGAGTGGATAGAATTGGCGTAAATAAGTTAAATCAAAAATAATATATACATGCACAAAATATGATCATACCGGATCAAGTTATAATGCTATAAGATGGTAATTAATCAACAGCTCTTATCAAATATATACAGTTATCGCCATTCGGTAGTAATGTATGACTTTGTTCAGATAAGAATGATCTGTCATCGTGTGCACAAATGAATGGAGAACAGTATCTTGACCCAAATGAAAAGGTGTGCATTTGATAATGTATTTTTTTTTTTTTTATACTGAATTCTTATTATAAGTAAAAGATTCATTGCGAAGTCAAAATTATTCGGATTAAAAAGTTGCTAAGATAATTTAGAATATGAGTTTTACTCAAGATTATGTAAAGGACCTTGTTTATAGTACAGGTATTGCATTATTAAAATTTAAAAATATTGCTCGAAATCAATTACTTCTAAGTATATTGTAAAACTTTTTAGTTTTAAAACAATTCCTTAGTATCTTCGATTGCAGAATACTACTCGAGTCAATGAGTATGATGCAGTTCCGGAAAATTGGTCAGAAAATTTTTTTAAAAGTTTTAAAAAAAGCTTCCAAAAATCATTCGGTGTTTTAAAAAACCGTAAATCTCTTGATGTTTCTCGTTTTTAAACTTCATTAATGTCTGCTAAAATTTTATTTCTGTTTTTGTATTGAATTATTTTAAAGTATTCGTTTTGATTGCGTTAATAGATGAACTGGATAGATTTAAATTTGGGATATTTGAAAGGCCAAAAAATTGTATTTTTTTTGGAATTCTCAAATATCATGACCGAGAATGTTGAAAATTTTTTAAATTATAAATTATTTGGTCAATTTACTGATTCGTTAAGTAAAGTGCTTATTTTATGCCGAACAATAATATTAATACTGCTTCATGTAAAATCGAAGTGTGTCAATTTTTCTATTTTATCACATTCCTAATATTTCGATATGAAAATTCAGCTTCAGTAGATAATGGTGGTCGGAAAAAACTTGGAAAAATATGAAATAAGTGGAGAATTACTGATAAATTCTTTTTTTTTTTTGAAACTCTCACTATTATTGAATTGATTTATTGACACACAATTCAGGTTTTTTTGTTGCCTAGTCATTTGAATATCCGAAAGTAACATCTGTTACTTAAGTGTTATTCGATTCAAATGTATCTGATTTTCACCAGTATTATTTACTCATTTGAAAAATAATAACATTTATATTATGTATGAGTGTGAGTACGGTAATTATAAATATATTTGAAATTATCACTAGTAATTCAGATGATAAAATTATTTCAATTTCAATTTCAACCTTCAGCTATGAAATTAGCACATAAAGAAGAAAGTTAAAATCAGAACTTCAGTTTTTCTTGTTAACTTTTACAGAAGAGATGTTTACGCAATTATTAAAAGCTTTTATATCGATTGAGAAAGACATAAATGCAATTATCTTCAAGCATCGAGTTTTTTCCTGGAGATGATGATTCTGATGATTACTAAGTCGCATGATGAATTAAACTGTGATACACATTCTGAAGTTTTATTGGAATGAAATATAGAGGAGAATCAAATTTTGCATACATTACATAAGACCATACAGTTTTTAAAGAAGGATTTTTGAGAAGAGAATGAATTATAAAGGCTATGAATTTCTGCATATTTTGAAAGGTAATTACTGAAAAGCACTGGCATCGATCATGGAACACAGTTCATGTAAAATGTTATCTTTCATCAAATCATTTGCAATACTGGCCAGATGTCGCTTTGGATTGAAATGACCAACTTGTTTTGCTTCAGTTTCAGCCTTTGACACTGATTTTAATTTCTCCGTTTTGCTTTCCGTTCCTTTTTCATCGTGTGGCTTTTTAGGTAGCACGCATAATTCCTGTTTTTAAAGAATAAAAATAAATAGTTGTTGGTTATTTTAGGTTTAATTTAATTGGACACAGACTGGTTTCATTTCAAATCTAAGAATATTAACAGAATGGCTAACTCCTTACTACAAGCATTTTATAAAAAACTAAACTCCATAAAATTCAATTAAATTTAAATAGGACAACACAACAACGTTAAAATCTTCAGTATTAATTTGGTAGAATATCTTTTTCTTTCTCTTTGAATTTCATGATTTTCTAAACTTGAATTTTGAAAAATCCAGAGATTTAGTGAAATATAGGAAAAAAAGTTTCATAACAGAATGAAAGTTCGTTCATAATAAAAATAGTAAAATCTAAATATGTTGAAATCTAGATTTTCCTTAGTATTTTGATTAATAGGATGATCATTCATTACGATGAAGATAAAAATTGATTTAAATGAGATTTAAGCTTAATTTCTGTATTTCGTCCTTTGAAACAGTAAAAGTATTTGTATCACTAAATTTTCTACAGGATTACAATCCTAAGTCCATTTTAGTACTGGGCAATAAATGGAGTCGAGCAGTTCTTGGAACGCGAACGATATTTCAGTTTTTTACTTAATGTCTTCTTCATAATAATCTGATTCTATCTCAGTCTTTCTTCTTATTTCAGTTAGATTGAAATGAATTTCGATACAATTCATATTACTTTTTTATAAAGTTTGATCATTTTAACCAACTCTTGCATATTTGTTAAATTATTTTTTGTTGTAACTTCGAAATTATTCAGTCGTAATCCTTCGGCCCAATTTTTCATTTGTAAACTTTGCAGCATTTGCTGTTCTTTAACTGTTAGCTTGAAACTTATTGTTATTGAATAATAGCTAAAATTAAAAAAAAAATTCAATTCATGAATTGAACAGTCTAATTAATGGATGCACTGTATGGAATGGTTTAATGTTAAAAAATTCAGGTTGAAGCTGTAGACAAAATGAGATATATCATAGTCGAAATATTATGCTGATTTTTAAATTTATTAAAATTTTTTAAGAAAATTTAGAGGAAAATAATGAATTCTGCTTCTAATCTAATGAAAATTAAATTTGAAGGAAACCTTTTGCCGAGTCCATGCAGTTGATCAGTGACTGAATGTTTCACCAGATATCCCAAGTTAGAAGTGGTTTGTCGTGATTCTTGAGTAGGTGTCAGTGTCTTTTGAACATCGTCCAAAAAACTAAATTCCAAAATATTCGATCCAACAGTACGAAATGCATCGATTACTACCTGAAATATGACCAGTGCCAGCGGTACTTGCTGATGTTTTTTAGCGATTCAGTGATAAAAGGAAAGAGCAGACTTGAAAAATATCCTTTGACCTTTCCTTTGACCGATTGTATCGGGTCGATAACTAAAGCAACGGCACGATCACTGAGCGCTTCAAAACTTCGCTGTGTGGCAATATCAACACCGGATAACCAACAACCGAATCCTGGATGTGAATGATACCATCCGACAACCATTTCGGCTCGTCCTGTACGATTTAGCATTTCCAGCATTTTGGTCTGATATACCGGATCGACTGCTTCCACAGATACACCCCAAAAATTTACTGCTTACTAAAGGAAATTGATGTGCAATATAAAATGAAGTATTTATTGAAATAACTTTAATAAAAAGAATCTTTTTGGAATTAATTTAACGTCTTTTTTCTAATATTTAATTAATTAGTAAAGCTACCCATATATAATTGGAGCAATTAGCAAGGAAATCAAAGGATGCTGGAATGTTTCAGCAATAAATTTGAAAGTAAAAGTCCTTTTTCTAGAAATTTTAAAATTTTTGTACTTTTTCTCATTTAGACATTTTATCCTTGTCCGCCTAATTTCTTGCTCAATCTTTTCCTCTCCTTGACTTCGTATCTGATCGAGATCAGATCTCGACCTCTCCCACCCCTTTTATAAATTATGTTTTTTTAAAAATATTTTGCTTCATACTGTTCCAGATTGTGGCATAGCAAATACATCAACAACATTGATCGTAAAATCATCGACGAATTCGCCTAGCATTAAACCCATTACCTAGAAATCTTGCTATAATTGATAATTGATAATAATTATCAAGTAATTATCAAGCGTTGCAGAGTCAATCAGATCAATTGATTATTATTGATTGATACATTAAAACCTATTGAAATTTGAAATAGGATTAAATATTTGATAAATGTTAGAAATATAAATTGAAATCTATTATCATTAAGAGGATTAACCATATCAGCATTTTTGCCTTGGATTACTTCTCTCAGTTCTTGGTCTATCTCATCTATCTGCACAGTCTTAATTAAATAATTCTCATTAAGTACCAATTAGCGATTTCCATCTCATTAATTTGATCATACCTGCAAACATACTTATTGGAACAGAAATCTGATCATCTGTCTAATCGCAAGGTAACGCATCAATTCATTCTCCATCTCGTTGACCTATTTGACCTTGCGTTATTCTTCCCTTATCACTTATCCGTAATTCTTAGATGATGAAATGTATTTTAAACATTAATTAGTTAATTAATTAAGTAATGGAACGGATAATTTATAGAATATTTTAAAATGGCAATAACATTACTTCCATAGGAATACCAGCACGACTATGTCGAAGCATCTTAAGAAGAGCAAGTGATGAGACGTACAGAATCTCACAGGTATCCGGATGTTTCAGTACATCTTGAGGTGATCCTTTCGGTAACTGCAATACGCATAGTATTTAGGCCAAATTTAAGAAGTGGATGATATTGGCCATAAAATAAAATAAGCATGACCTATGACCTATCATTAATGTCTCGACTATTATAGTAATAATTTACTTCATAATTTACTTTTACTTTATTAATTTTTTGTTTTAGTCAAACATTGAAGTAAAATCTGTGCAAGCTTATATTTGTTAAATGAGTCAGTGTTTCATTCGGAAAGGGAAGTTCAAAGTTCATGCGATGAATCAGAATATGCTCATTTAAAACTTCCAATAATATATTCATCGTTTAACTGTTACACGATGCGATAGAAAATATTTAGGCTGAATTTAAGAAGGATATTTTGTGGCCAATATCATCTTTAAGAAGAGGAATGTATTGGCCAAATTGAGTTAAATCAAGCCTAACTGATGAAGAATTCTGAAAATATGACAAAAATAAGATTGTGCCTAATTGCTAATTCAAGGCTATATATGTTTGGCCATCTACATTCTAGACTTATTCTAGCAAAAACTAGGACAAAAACTAGGCCAAATATAGAATCGTCAAAATTGTATGAGTTATTTATAACATACACCATTAAAACCGATTAATCGGAGCAACCGTTCCATAGTAGCTAAAAAAATTGATTTGACTTGTAGTTGTCATTTTGAAATAATTTATAATTTTGTTGTTACAACTTTTTAAATTTTAATTCAATATTTGAAAAATCGGCAAATTTCTATCTTCATTTTTGCCACATGAGAGGAGCGAAACAATTCAGAGATTTCATTTCACACGATTAGTGCACGCTGATAGTTGGTTTGGAGAATAGGTTCAGGAGAATGTCAGACGTTCCGGATCGTTTCGGTTGTCGATGGTGGGATTTCTTGCCAGATTTTATTCCTGCAAGCTATGAGAGTTTCGCGACCATTTCCGGAATGCTTCTGTCTTGTCATAGTGACAAATGATGTTTTTCCGGATTGTTTCAGCGATTAATTGAAAGAATTGATCTTTTCCGATTATAAATATGCGGACATAGACTATACGTAGTTAATATTTATTCAGTGCGCAAATAATGTTTTCTCTAGCAATTTTGGCTGATAATTCACATCATTTCTTGACAGTTTCATGAATTTATAAAATTTCAGCTTAGATCAAAGATTTATTGAATAATTATCGATGTTTGATTAGTTATCATATGCGACGGCGGATGGATACAACGCCAGTCACGTTCGAAGCTTTTCTGAAAGCATATGAATGCATTCTGGAATGTGTTGAAGATGAACTTGGTAAACGAAAGAAACGCTTAACGGCTGATGATCTCAAACGTATTGCTATAATTCACAGAACATTGATCGATCGAGGTTTACATCTCTCACGAATAGGGTATTTTAATTGAATTTTACCATATTAGTTACTTAATCAGATTTCTTGCTTTCCGGAGAATGCATTACTTGTTAAAAGAGTGAAAACTAAATAACGGTTTCCAGAATTTTTCGATTTAAAGAAATGGCATTTTGTTCGATGTTTTGTAGTGAGATAAAAAAGAAATGTAATTATAATGAGAATGCGGTTTTCAGAGATAGTATATTAACCGAAATAGTTGATTCACTATTATACGAATGGGAAGAATCAGCTCCACCATCGGTCGCAGTACAACAGCTTGTTTCACTTCTCTCCAAGCCTGTTATTAAGGTGATGCATGACTGGACCAGTTAGCTTGTACGGGAATTAAAATTTAATTTATTCAGTAACATTCTGAGAATAAAGCTTTGTGGAATGTGAATATGCAATCTTATCTCGAACATAGTACATCAAGTATACTTGTCCTATACTATACGTCTAACAGTATCCAGATCAAATTATATTAAGTGACCAGAATTCTTTTCGTTTTTATTGTTTATAGAATTTCAGAGCTTATTCTCCGTGTATGATATTACTTCAAATCGCACCTATTTGCCACAGTTACCAGAAATACCTTATGAAGTTGATGATGATGACGGTATTGCTGTTAAATTGGTTCGACTAGTAAAAGGTAATGAAGCACTTGGTGCTACCATAAAATGTGATGCTGATGGGAAAGTGTATATTGCCCGTATTATAGCTGGAGGAGTGGCTGATCGTAGCGGCAATATTCAGGTTGGATAACTTTTTTTTTTTAGAATGCAAATAGGTATTGCTACTTAATTTAAATAAAAAATCGATCTTAACTTAGCAGTTTTATTTTTAGTGATATCTTTTTTAGCTATGTTTTTTGCCTATTTCATAGACTATAAAAAACGTATTTAAATGAAACATGTTTTTTTTATTCTTCATACTGTATTACTATTTACTATGGATAATTGATGGTGGTAGAATAGAAAATGTTTCAATTCCAAAATGTCAAATGCGTTTGAGTATCATCGATCTTCAGATGATCCTCAAATTATGGTTATTTCCTGCAAGAGATGGATTTATCAGCAAAGAACCTATCAGCAAAAAATTATGATTGATAAAGATGAAGTCATGCAAATTATTATGATTTCTGTCGTTTCTTTTTTTTTTTTTTTAACTCGGCAACTTCTCCATCTTCAAACTTTGCAGGTTGGAGATCGGGTTTTGGAAGTGAATAATGTCTGTGTTACGGGCATGAGTCCGAATGAAATCGTCAAATTGTTGGGTAATGAAAACAATGAAAACAGTACCGTCACTTTCAAATTAGAACCTGCTGAAATACCCGCAATTATTGCGTGGAATGAGTCACGACACGTTCGTGCTTTGGTAATTTTCATGTTTAAAGTTCATTCGCTTTCTTTGTGTTTAGCGTCTATTGTATTTTTTAGTTGATCTTTCAACTAGGAATATTTGATATAAAAAAAATTTTGAGGATTAATAGTACTGTTTTATCGCCAATTAATAGTTAAGAAAGAAGATGTAAAATGTAAAACATTTGATATATTCTATTGTAAGATTCTAAATGATGCAAGTGATTTGAATACAGATTTAATTACAGATCGATTATTCTGGTAGTCGAGATTCCTTGCATCCTTGTCCAGAAGCAGCTCTTTGTTTTACCCGAGGCGAAATATTGGAGTTAGTAGTAACAGGAGATGAACATTGGTGGCAAGCGCGTTCACTCGGTCATGGCTCATTTGCGACATTACCATTAGCATCCTCTGGTAGATCCATCGTACACTGCAATTTTTATTTTACTGAAGCAACTTCTTTTTGTTTTTGCTTGCAACATTCGCGAAATTTTTATACAGTATTTTCTATTAAAGAATTAAGAAAAGAATGATATACGATTTCAGCTAATCAGCTCAAAAAACGAGTGGGTCTTATCCCATCAGAAGAATTGCAACAAAAACATCGAACGTCAAAAGAAAATGAAAAATTTAGGAGTGGAAATCGAAAATTTTCAAAAACTGTTAATGAGGTTTTTTTTTTTTCTTTACTAAAAGTTGTAATTGTTAATATTTTTGAAGCGACTAAATAATTTTATCTTTTTATTGGTGCAACGAACGAAATCTTCATTTTTCTTTTTCCTTTGAACTCCGCATAATGTTATGCCATTATCAGGTATTGAGATTTTAATCGATAGATTTATTATCTTTGAAAGTTAAAATTTGTCGCTTTTTTTACTACAATTTATTTTGCCTTTTATATTTTTTTGCTTTCAGTTCTAACTTATTTTAGTGTTTTAATTTCAGTTTGACAGCTTATTATATGAATCAGTATCACTGCTTTATCCGAAACAATCTGTCGTTCGACCTATCGTTTTAATTGGGCCTCCAGGTGTTGGACGTAATGAACTAAAAAAGCGACTAATAGCTATCAACAGTGATCGTTATGCAACAAGTGTACCTCATACCAGTCGTCCTCAACGGTAAAATCTTTTTAATTAGAAGTCTCTTCATGAAATTTTCCCTAGTTATTTTGACGATTTACTGGTAAAATTTAAGAAATATCAGAAAATTCCATGAAAGTTGTTTAATGATTGTTCAAAACTAAATTGGATATCGAATCCTTTAAATACAGCGGTGGATTTCCCAAAATCACTGGTCCGTTTAATTCGTTTTTTATCTATTCGTCTAAAAAAATGTTTCTGATCACAGTTCCTGTAGTTATCATTCATTGAAATAAAAAAATAGGAGAAAATGGAAATGATTGTTCAAAATTGTTTCATGTTTTATTGTGAATTAAATAAGAAGAACTGTGAGAAGAACAAAAATTAGTACAGTAACTATTGATTAAGAAATTCATGAAACGAAACGACCAACAATCAGCAATACGTTGCAGTTCATATGAAAAAGATGGTGTTGATTATCATTTCGCAAAGCGCGAAAATATGGAACAGTGGATAAGACAAGGACGATTCCTGGAATATGGAGAGTATAAAGGAAATTTATATGGTACACTTGCTGATTCAGTTCATGCCGTTATTAAGCAAGGTATGATGTTAGTGATAGAGGGATTCGTCTTTTTATGAAAGATGGGAAAGAGAAAGATATTAAAAGAAACGTTATCATTATCTTGTTATATTACTTCAATTCATTTTCAGGTTATATACCTGTACTGAATACTCATCCTTTGGCATTACGGGTTTTGCGTTCAAAAGTTTTCAAGTCCTTCGTTATTTTTGTTAAACCACCGCCGTTTGATATTTTAAAGGTATATTAGCAAAAAAGAATCATTGCTTTTGACCAGTCGTCACAAGAATTGCTTGTGGGACTTCAAAATGTAACTTTTACAAAAAATTGGCTAATCCGTTTTGACTATAATGCTTAACTTTTCTTAAATTTCTTTATAAAATTTATTTTTATTAATTTGTACGGCTAATCTTAAGAATGTTATGGATATTTGAATTTATTGCACGTAGTATCTTTCTAGGAAACTCGACGTCTGCATCGTGCACGAAATTTACAAGCTACAGATTCTATTCATCATGGAAATAGTAATACATCAGCGCCAACAGCAGTTCGCGGATTTACAGATTCGGAATTTGAACAAATGATTTCAGCTGGTGAACAGCTTTTTCAGATCTACGGACATATGTTCGATCATGTGCTAATAAATGCTAATTTCGAAGCTTCATTTGAACAATTACGTAACATAGTGAACAAATTAGAGCATGAGCCAGCATGGGTACCCTCCGATTGGGTTGATCAGTAAAAGGATAAGCTACAATATTTTACAGTAACTTTATTAGTTTGCAGTACATGTTATGGAATTTTTTATTTTTAACAAAATTTTTTTTTTCTTAGATTTACAATTTTCCTGACGATTTTGGATACTGAAAAATTTTTGATCTGAAATTTAGTTATATATTAATAGTAATAATTGACGTTTTTAATTATGTCTTTCAGGAGATATCGGCGGTGATTTATTTTAAGTAGTGCAGCTCAATTTCATTTCTCATTTCAGTGAGCTGTGATATATATCGGGTTTTGTATAACTGTGACAGTAAATAAAATAGTCATTAGATTAGTAACTCTGTTAATAAACTATAGGTCAAAGTGAGTCAAGTTATAGGATCTTGCAACTAATTTTTCAGGATTTTTTAATATCAGAAAATGAGTCAATTCACTGCCGGTTTTGTTTTTGATTTTAAGCTTCTTTTTATTCTCTTTTTTTTTTTTTATTCCAGTTTTGTCTGTGAACTGTGAAGCGTCTGCTTATTTCCATGTGTAAAACTTTCCATTGTTTTGGTTTTCATTCCATTTTCATTCTGTTTTGTTTTTACAGAAGGCTGTTACCAAAAATTTTGTTTGTTTTTTTTTTGTTTAGTTTTGGCCTTAGGTCATAAACGTCTTCCATCAATTTAAAAAAATTAGTTTTATGA
Organism: Onchocerca volvulus; assembly: GCA_000499405.2. Lineage (NCBI taxonomy): Eukaryota > Metazoa > Nematoda > Chromadorea > Rhabditida > Onchocercidae > Onchocerca > Onchocerca volvulus. Next base: position 5,108,592 of record HG738139.1, on the reverse strand, counting down.
GTTAGAATGAAGAAAGTCTGATGGGAAAAATTTTAATAGAATGGAACGCAGTAGAACGAAGGATCCTTAACGTTTATTTCGATTTAACTGTACTCTAAAAATTTAGTTTGTGACGATATTTTATAGTGATCAGTTTTTTTTTTAAATTTTTTGGCTGAAAGTTATGCTGCTTCCTTTTTCATGGTTCCAACATCACATGTTTAATAGATCCTAGAGAAAAAATGTGATCAATTAAAATATGCGCTAGAAGCGGTTTTTTTCTAAATGAAGCCAAAAAAATCCTTTTGCTGCTTTTGTTTATATTTGTTGTATTCTCTTGTGGGCTTAATTTGATTTATGTCACTTTGTTTCTTCATAAAAATGATATTCCATCTATAATTTGGTGCTGTTTGTATTATTGCAGGTCATTTTTCTTGTCATTAGAATTTGAAAAGATAATATGACTTATTTATTTTTTATCAGGGAGGAATAAATTAAAATTAACATTGCGTTTTCTTGTTTAATACTAACTTTGGCTCATTTCGAATTAGAAATGGAAATATTTCAACCGGTACAAATTTCTTCCCTTTCATTTGCATGTAAATGAAAGTAGAGAAGACTTTATCATGAATAAAAAAGTATAGGTAGAAAGTGAAATTCCTAATTAACTTGAAATTTCTTTTGGAAATTTCAAGTTTGATTCAAGGATTCAGTTAGTGAGTATCAAAAGTAATGATCTGCAAAAAATTCATATATTTAGAAATATTTATTAGTGGTACTGCTAAATGCCTGATGTTATCGAGTATGAACATTGGGGTATTTAACAGTTTTGGATAGCATTACTTGGCAATTGTCAGCAATTGTGAATTAATATTTGAATTTGTAATGTGGAATGATTTCTTTTTTTTTTTTTTTTTGCTTCCAGGACTAAACAAATTCGTTGTTAACCACTTATTCAAAAGAAAAAATGCATTATTTATATTAACAAAAAAAAAAAAATACATACATGATCATGTTTTCTCATTTCAATAATTTATGATTCGTTGTCTCTTTTCCTATAAAATAACCCTAATTGATTTTATGAGAAAATATTAACCTCGTCCTTATCAAGAAACCGGTTTGTAGAGTTATGTAGTATAGAAATCCTTCTGATATATTATATAAATATGTATATAATAAGATAATTTGCTAACGAATTTTCACTATTAAAGCACATCAAGTATGAAAGTCACTTAACCAATCTTTTCTTACAAATGATATTCGAAATGTGAAGGCTGAAATCGTCATCATCGTTATAATCGTGGTCTTTCGAGAAATAGTAATCGAGAAAGAATACGTTTAAAAGCTGTTCGGAAATCATTTGAAAGTACCGTATAGATAATTGGATTAAGTGCTGAATTCAAATAACCTATAAATTGGATGAAAGGTAGATTTCAATGAATACATATTATATCATTTTGCATAAATTACAATTAATAAAGCCGAAATTCTTGTTTTATTAAAAACTAACCTAACCAGCTGGTAATAATTTCGAGCAATATTGGTATTTTGCAACCACATATCGGACGATATAAAGAAATGAGGAAAAATGGTGTCCAACAGGCGACAAATGTTCCCGTAATAATAGCAAGCGTACGCCATGCTTTATGTTCACGTTTCATTTCTGCGTTATCTTTGAAGAATCTTTTTCGCATCATCCGCAAAGAATTATATATTTTTTTTCGTCGATTTTTACTTTTACTTTTCACTACAAGATTATCATGTGATATTTTTTCGCTAAGTTTTCTAGCTAAGTTTAATTTTTACTTGTGCATAAATTGAGAATACTATTTTTGCGAAGGGTCCGAATGGAAATGATTAATAATGGAATAATTTATAAAAATGTTGATTTTATCTCTTTTACATGAAATTCTCACTTGCTTCTTGAATTTATAAGTTTATCTAATTTCTTGCTAACGACTTGATTGTACGCAAATAACACGTCTACGTTATTCGTACTACAAAGGATTCATTATTTCAATCGCAAAAGTTCTTTCTAATCAAATTTCCAGTTAAATGATTTCAATCTATCAGTAACAGAAATCTTTTAGAAGACAAGAGAATTAATGGATGAACTTGGTTGTGAATTGCATTGATCCAGTGGGATTTCAATTGTATCACGTGAAAGTTGTTCATTGGATATTAGGTCATTATTATTGACAGGAGTTGATTCACCTTTATTGATCAGGATTGAATTATTTTCCGTCCTTGGCTATAATATTTGATCAGCAAATGATCAATTAAATGATAAGATAAACTCCTGTTTCCAATTTTCTTATTTATTCAAATTATTGAATGAATTTATGCAAAATTCACAATACTTGTTCATTTTTCAAACTATACTATCATTCGATGACTATGATCATTTTAGTAATTGTATTAATTGTGATTGGTATCGATCGTGTTTGCTGTTAAATTCATTGAACAGCATAGCAATAAGATAGCGAAATAATTTGAATTGAAATCAAGAATTACTTTTAAAAATTTCAAACTGAACAATACTGTCCTTACCTTTTCACTTTGTTCTTCAGTCTGTATATTCTGTTGTGAAGAAATGATGATTTTACGTTCACGTTCACGTTTAAAACGGCTTTTTGCAGCACGCATAATTTTATAATAGATGGATATGATAGCACATAATGGAATGTAAAAAGCAGTTGCCGTACTAAATATCTGTAACTGGTTTACATTAACTTAATATTCTCAGATAAGAAAAGATGCTTATCTTATCAGTTATCATATTTTAAATAAACATTATCGATCTCTGTTGGCATTCTATTCTTTTACATATACTAATAGAATTTACTAAAAATAAATTTCTTACTAATCATTTCATCATTAACAGAAAGTTCATTTGTTTCTACTTTTTCAATATCTTATATTACAAATTTTTCCGGCTTAACAATATATGGCTATCAGAAAAGGTTTGACAATATCAGGCTATCAGAAATCCTAAATTACTGAGAAATTTTTGCGATTCTCTGAAAGTAGCCAGCGAAAAAGAAAATTTGCAAAACTTTAAAAAATGATTTTGCATATATAAATCACAGAATATAATTTATATTATTTGTTTATCAGAAATCATATCTTCTTATTTATTGAGAAGATATAATTCCTGATTAATGACAAATTGTGAATCGTTTCCTGTGATAAAGCTACACTCTGTCATTCTTATTATCGATCTGATCTGGTTGATTATGAAACCTGTCTGACTGATTATGAACTATTTTTGTGATGATTTTGAATCGATAAAGCCACATACTCTGTCATTTTTATTGTCAACCTGATCTGGAGGGTACTTATCCTACAATCAATCATTTTTCATATCAATCATAAAATAAGAGTTGAATTTATTAATTCCCTCACATAAATGTGATTGCATATAAACAAATGGAAAAATACATAATTTTTGGAGAAAAAAAAATAGATTTATATGGCGCTTATCAATCAGTATTCAAATGAAATAAATAAATTTGAATTTTTGAAAGAAGCCGTTTGTTTTGGAATATATTTGTTGTCTTTCAAAAAAAAAAAAAAAAAAAGAAATCAATATGAACTACTCTTATCACTGCAAAGGATCCGTGAATTTTCCATCTCTTTATTGAAGCCATTTTATACGATGTGTTTATCTCTTTATTCTACAAACTTTTGTCTTTCTGTCCATCAAAAAAAAAAAGAGGAAAATATTGGTTGAAAAAATTGTGATTCAAATAAATATGTTGTCAAAATTCCGTCAAAATGTTTTCTTGCCTATTTTTCGTATCATTTGTTTATGCAAATCATTTCGATTTATTCTTTACAATTGTATAAAAGAGATATTTGAAAGTATTAAAAATTTCTTCTGAAATAAGATAATATTCAATTTTTATTGATAAAAAATAAACTTTCATGCAACACAATTTCTAAAATTTTTCATTTCATTTTCGTTGCTTATCTTTTTTGTAATAGTGAAAAAATGTTTTCATAGTAATAATGAATGATAGCTAAAGATTAACCAAATATATAAGTGATTATTCAAATGAAATTAATTAATGAGAAGAAATCAAAAAACAGAGAGAGAGAGAGAGAGAGAGAGAGAGAGAGAGAGAGAGAGTGAGTGATAAGGATAAATTTACAAATAAGATATATCACTAATGCTATATTTCTATTCAAGTTTATTCAAACTTATTTGTATGTGTGAGACGATGAATTAAAGATAACAATTAGAAAAAATAAAAATCTTTTAACAGAAGTGAGTATACCTGATAACTTATTTGTTGACTGATAAGGCATACATGTTGCTCTGTCACTCGCTGATAAAAACCGCTATCTTTCCAGCCAAATATTGGAGCCAATGAAATGAGTGATGATAAAAACCAAATAATGCCTAACATGCCAAATATACGATTTGGTGTGCGATTCTGCACATACGACACATCCGTTACACTCCAATAACGATCTAATGCTGAAAAGATAATTCATTTCAAAGTTTTGACAACCTTTGACCTTTCTTCTGTTTGCTTTGTAATAGTGAAAATGAATGATACTTTTCGATTTTTACCTATTGCGACTAAATGAAGAATTGAACTTGTACAGACTAATACATCGATACTAATCCAGAAATCACATAACGCTACGCCAAATGTCCACGCACGCATCATTATTGACCAAGCACCTAATGGTGTCACTATTAAACCTACCTGAAAATAAAAAAAAAAAAAGTAGTAAAATTTAATTAAAAAAAATTCTTTAAGTCATAATTTCTTAAATTCCAATATGCAAATTTAATCATAATCTGAAACTTGAGAACGTCAAATAGCGCCATTCTCGAAGGAAAGGATTTAATGATCGAATTAAAATTAAGCAAAATAATTTAATGATTAGCATTTTGAACCTTATCAAAGTGTAAAGGATCAATTTAAAGTATGATAAATAATTTTATCTTTTGATAATCTCTCTGTGCAAAAGAATTTCTTCCATAAAATTCAAATTTCTTTTAAATTCAAACTAACCAATAAATCAGCAACAGCGAGTGAAAATATAAGATAGTATTGCGGTCGCTTTTTGAGGTCACGTTCGATAAGAATTGCAATAATAACAAACAAATTGCCAATGATACATGCTATAATGAGTATTGCCAAAAGTGCTCCAATAATTGCCATCTATAAATTTTTGTTGATTTAATTAAGTTTGGCTTAATTTTATTGTAACTTAATGAGATTTAATTGAAACTTTATCCTTTCCTAATTCATTTACAATTTAATTCATCCCAATTGCATTCATTCTATATTTGCAGAATTTAGAATCGATTATTTTTGCAAATTCACTTTTCATGGAAAAAGTAAAGTGAATTTATAGAAATAATCGATTATAAATTGCATTGTTCAAAATATAGATAGAACTCGTTAAAACATAAATATGCCAATTGAAAATTATCAAAAAGCATGCTTCAAACTACAGAAAGAAGCCATCAAAACATAAGTATATCGATCGGATAATTGTTCATTTCAAAAATTAGACGTCATATTTTTAATCTTTGACTTTTTTGAATAAATCCTTTTTTTCACTAATCAGAGCACATTCTTCTTAATAACACTTAATGAAAGTGCAAAAAATGAATTCTAAAATTAAAGACAAATTGATCATTGGCTTTTTAATTAATTTTTTTCCAATTAATCAGAAGCATTTTCTTTCTAATTATATTCATTTAAAGAAAAAAAAAAAATAAAATATGAGCAAACACAATTTTCTTTATTGCTGTTTACGGAAAATTATGTATGTAAAAAAAAAAGAGAGAAAAATAAAATGGGAAAACAAATACCTGCAAGTTTGCAGAAATTAGAAAAAAAAGAACAAATAAAATAGTTTGGACAAATTAGTATATAACAAAATTAAATTTGAAAATTAAAATTGATTTTTTTTTTTTTTTGATTACTGTAAAGTAGCAGTAACATTGAATGAAATTAAAATATAAAAGGAAATAGAAACACAAATCATTATGCCGAATAATTTATCCTTTAATTTTTAAATGGATTGATTGGTCTTGATTAATTTCACATTGACATTTTATCACTTATCATTGCTTCTAGTCCTTATTGAAATGATGAAAATTTGCTTTTTTTTTTTCTTTTCTTCTGGCCAATTGTTGGGAAGAAATTGTTAATTGGATAATTAATACTTGATATGCTCAATATTTCAAGTATATTTATTATTTCTTGTGATAATATTTTTAATCAGCATCTTTCTTTATCAATTGTGCATCGGAATTTAGCTCTTTTTTTTCTGCATTAGACATATGTCAAAAGTTTTCACCTTCACATTGTTTCATCTTCAATTTCTGAAGTTTTTCACTGTTTTTGAGAAATCTCGGGTTTTACTGTCTCATTTTTAATCTTTTTATGAATCACATGTACCATAAGTCTATTATGTCGACTGCAAGGCATATAGAAATCACTGCATTTTATAGATATGTAAATTTTTCCATTCTATAATAAGTTAAACTTATTTAATTAAGCTTTACTGATTGAATGAAGAGAAGAGTCTATTCAAATGTAAATGAATTAAACATGAAATTGTGATAATTAGTTCAGTTGAATAATAATATTAGCTTAATTGCTAATGTTTTCCTTGTAAACTTTTATTTCAAGCGTAAGATAAACATTGCAAAAAAAAAACTGTTAAACGAGACTAAATTTAAAAACGAAAGAAAAAAATGAAACCTAAAATGTATAACAGAAAAAAGATTTAAAAATAAACTAAATTATGTGTCGAATCAATAGATTTACAAATTAGTGGAAAAAAGAAGTAAACAAGAAATAATAGAAAAAAATTTAAAATTAAATTAAATTATATCACAGATTACCTTCATAACATCGGCTGTATCAACTGCTGTGGTTAAATTAAGTATTGTCATGTTGACAACTACTGTCAAAGTTGATGGCGACAAAGCTTCTTCCGGAACAGAATTACCCGATGGAGCAGCATTTGTCGTTAAATTTGATTCCATCCTACGATTGTTTTGATGTAGGATTGAAATATTTTACCCGTCTAATACTTATCACTAATCATTCACTTTTCATATTATTCGTTTAAATTTCAAAATCACAAAAATTACATGTCACAGAAGTAAAAAAAAAAAAAAAAAAAAAAAAAAAAAAAAAAAAAAAAACAAGCAAATATGAAATGAACAATTCGTTTGTTGTTTTATTTCCTGTAAATTAATTAATTAAATTTTTTTTTTAACTTATAAAATTTTAGTTTAAGATACGGATCGTATCATTACTCCGTTATGATTCTCTCGTAGTTTCTTATAAACCATGAAAGAAAAGACAAACATAATTACGCAAGAAAATACCTAATGTATGTTTTATTCGAAAATTAAACTTTACTTTAATAATCGTTTGTCGAGGCAAAAAATTTGTTTCTTGTTCTAAAATAAATTAAATTTTTGAAAGATTCATTATGCTCAATGATAAAGTTTTAAATTGATGAAAATTTTAGGACAAATGGAATAGAATTCCATATAATATTGGCTAAAATGCCTCAATTTGTTTTCGTAAAATATTATTTGAGCTAAAAATAAAAGAAGCGCTAAAAAGATTATCAATCGAAAAGTTTCTGCAAACTTTAAACGTAAAAATTGTGTAGTTGAGATTTAGCGAATTAAGCTGTAAATAGCTAACTAGTCATATAGAAGTTTGATAAATAGCATGATTGGGCGTGCTCATGCATGCATGCTCGATCATCTCGCATAATAGATGGATTGCATATGATGCAAGTCACTCCAAAAACTTTCTTGAAGTTAACCAAAATTTTCCCCAAACTTGTGAAATTTTACTGAAATTTATTAAATTGTCATAAAAGGCAGTAAAACGAATAAATATTTAAAAAAAAAAAAAAATTTTGAAATGAATAAGAATTTTGAAAAAGAATGCGGAAGAAACACTTTGTTTAATTAAATCAATAGCTGAGAAAAAAAGATTTTTGCTGATTTTGCCCAGACACTTATGAATGTTTAATTTGATTTTAGACATATATATGTATATACCTATTTAGCCCTATTACTATATTGATTTTTTAAATTAATCAATTCTACTTTCCTAGATCCTACATTATTCATTCTGTTTCAAAATTTTTTCAATTTTTCGATTTCAATTTTCATATTTCAAATATACATATATATATATATTTAACTGAATAACTTCTGTTAATAAATTATGTATAAAATATATACATATATGAATACAAAACTAACCCTTTCTGTTTTCAATGCTTCTAACTTGAGCATAATTTATTATTCAACTAGCAGCTGAAAAAAACTTTTGAATACACTTGTTTCTGTTAGAAATTTGTAGTAAAACTGATTCAGTTAATCCACTATTTCGAGATTAAATGAATGAATTACGATCGAGAAAAAAAAAAGATGAATGTATAAAATTGTAAAATCCATGGATTTATGAAATTTGATGAGAATAATTAATTTTTTAGATTAATCAACAAAGTATGATTGATTGATTAAGTGTGATTAATTAAAAACGAAGTAGGCATAGTATAATTGATTTTTTAAATTAATCAGTTCCAATTTCGTAGATCTTACGTTATTTGTTTTGTTTCAGAATAATCATATTTCAATTTTTGATTAAAATGACTGAAGATGGAATGAACCACAGGAAAACATGCAAATATAAATCAGCGAAGCATTTTTAACAGTAACAATGGGTATTAACAAGAGGAAAAAATGCGCAACAAATTATCGTTGATATTTTGATTTCAATTTTATCGCAAAAATTTGACAATTTTGAAATTTCACTGAGTTTTTCCGGTTTTCACAAAAGTGATATGTGAAATGAATTTTCTAAAAGATGACTTTTCAAGTCATATTAGACTGTTAAATGCATGGCACACTTTTCATCAAATTAGAAAAGACTGCAATTCTAATCAGTCTTTATAGCTTTGAAAATAAAATTACTTCTTTCGACAATTTTATTTTTTCTTTGTTGAAATCATCAAAGTTAATAACCGATAATTGTAAGACAAATGATTGCTCGGAAAAATCATTTTAAGGCTTTTTTAATCATGCATTTATGTAAAGCAATATGGAATTTCTTAAAATCTGATAACAAAATTAGTTGAGTGAAAAAACATTATGATCGTTATTCATACGGAATGAAATTGGCAGTGTCCAATTTTGAATATAAAAAAATCGATAGAATGATATCAAGTTAATTCTATATTTCTTAAAATTACTTCTTTTTTTGTTTTGTTTTTATTTTAAATTTTAAGAAAATATATTTCTAGTCAAATCAATAAATCGTTTATTCTGATTGGCAACAATTATGTAACTAAGTCATCTTAAATTTAGGAAATTTTTCTTAGAAAAAAGTTAGGTGCAAACTGTCAAATCAAACCATCCAATTTACTTAATGAATAGTTATTGTTCAAATATATTGCGATGAAAATTATTAATGTTTTGGAATGAAACTGAGAGCAAAATATTTATATAAACAATTGGAATTTGATATTTACGATCAAAATTGCGAACAAAATGACAGTATACGTATGATATCTTTCTTGTTTTTTTAAAAAGAATAAATTTTGAAATGAAAATAAGGTGAAGTATTCGCTGTTTACATTGTTTCTGTATTTAATTTAGCAATGACATTTCTTATTGTTGCATTTCTTTATTTTTCTTCTTTTTTGTTGATTTCATTTGATCGTTGATTTTAAGGCATAGTTAAGGGATTAGATTTTCCAATCATTGATTTATTTATGCGAATTTCGCAAAATGGAAATTGAAAACTTTTCATTTTTAGCATAGATTAAATTTGTAATGAATAATGTCGTAAAGGATACAATGATGCTTAACTTTTAATAAATCCTTAAGTGGAAGTGTTTTATAGTTTATCGTTTCGAAGATTTTCGTCATCTTTGACCTCTTAATCTCATTTTGCATGATTGGCTAACAACGTTTGTATTTATCCGCTGTGTTTTTAAAAAATAAAAGAAATGAAATAAAAAAGAATGCTTTGGAAGAAAGTTCATTTAAATATAAAAAATGAAAAGGAAGGGAGTGAACAGCTGCTTGCATTTTAATTCAAACAACAATTCTTTTCGTTCACACTTTCTTAAGAATGAAAAGAAAGATAAACAAACACACAAACATGCAAAGGTATGGGAATTTCAACTTAAACTATTCTAGTCATTGAATTGAATAACCAAAGTATGATTGATAGTAGCCTAGGTCAAAGGTTAATTTGTGCTTAGGTTCTAAGGGATTGCTGGCTAACATGAAGAAAATGCTGCTTATTTCAATTAAATAAGATGACAGTAAATCATCTTAAAATTCTGTTTCCGTAATAATGTCTATGATCAGAAAAAATAAGTAAAAATTTAAATAAAAGATTATATGAAAAATTATGAATTTCTGAATATGAGAAATGAAATAAAAATTAAAATATTTTTGATACAGGATAAAATATAACTTTATCCGAAACAAAGGAATGAGAGACTAAAATGTCCAAAAGGTTTAGAAGTTCTAACTAAAATTTTATTTCATTTTGTTTTTTTTTTTTTTTTTTCGAATCTTTGCTTTGTTCGTTTTGATTCTATAATGATCCGAAAACTGCGTTAAAAGCTTCAAGTAATTTTAATAATTGCTGCATTATTTTTTAATGAAATATTATTATTATTATTAAAAGATGTCAGAATTGCAATTTTATTGTTAATTTTTTAATGATTGCAAAGATTTTTTTCGTTTTTTTATATGAATCAGTGAAATTTTTATTCAAAATATTCTGCATAATTTGTAAATAATATCTATCCGATGCAAAATTTATAATTTATTGCTTCTCTTTTACTGACATTTTCATAAATTCTATTCAAAGATATCATCTAACCACAACAACACATCTCCATTTTTTTTCTTTAATTCAATGCTAATTTTGATCATTTGGCTGTATTATTGCGCTAATTACTGAAGCAATAATTTCTTCATTACTTCTTAACAAATAAGAATAGTTTGTTGTCGTCCTGAAACTTTACAAGGTCCATCAGATAACTCGCGAAATAAAATTAATTAAATTTCGATTCTACTGTTCAATAAATTATTCAAAATCGAAAATACTCTTTTTAGTTTAAATAACAAGCCTATTATGATTTATTAAATTGTCTAAAATTATTGAAAAAACAATTATATGCTCTTTAATCAATAAAATGCATTCTACGATTTTTTTCAAACAAATATTTAAAAAATGGATGAGAAAGTTAGTAAAGAAGCATTATTTAGTTTATAATGAGAAATTAAGATGATAGTAGTACTATCAATGATATATATAAACTAACAACTACTATAGGAATTGGTACAGAAATAAACAAAAAGTTTACGCTTATTCACGTGGGGAGAATGACGTGACCTTGAGGATTAATAAGTTTGACTGCTTGCTACAGTAATCCTGTTGATAAAAATTATCACTGTTTAAGTATTCTGCACACATCTGTACTTTCAGTTAGCTCGATTTGCTAATACTTAGTTTTTGCAATGTCTAGCAGGATGATGGGAATCCAAAATGTGAAAAATCCATTTGAAAATCCCTGGTGGATTTCCTTTGTCCAATTACAAAGTAGGAATTTTATGTGTTTGAAAATTTTCCATCCGTTATTTTAAAAGAGATAATCATCTTTCTTTTCGCTTAAACTAGCAATTTCGATGTACTTTTCAATCGGCTTCTGGATATAATCCAAAATATCATGATGCAATATGTTCAAGTTTTTTTAACTTATATGATTATGTAAATCAATTTATCCGATCACGTTCATCTATTTCTTGCATCCATTTAGAATGCAATTAGCATTTAAAATGTGCCAAAAATGATCGAAAATATTGTCAGGCAATGCCTTAATTTAATGAAATTTATTTCGGTCACGTTGTAAATCAAAGAAAATGAATTCTTAAGAGTTGATGATAGATAAAATGAAAAGTAAAAAGTGAACTGACTGATGTTTATGGAAAAAATTGAATTGTGCATTGAACTAACAAAGAGTTTTATTCAGCATAAGATGAACAATCATTAGTAGCAAGACAAATTCAACGACGAAATAAAAGTGTGAAGTTTCAAGCTCAAGCTGGAGAATAGCGTTATACACGTGAACGTTCTAATATGACGTGTAAAAAACATGAAGATTATAATGTGACGTATAAAAAAGCATTGAAGAATAAAAACAAAAAACAACGAAATGTAAACATGTACTAAGTTATATATTGCCTTATATAATAAATTCAAAAATTTAAGCTAAAATGATTAGTAAAATGAATTTTTTTATGAATTGGTAATTAAGAGTTTTCGATTTCAAGCTTACCGTAATCAAAAAACAAACTTGTTTTTGATGCCTCCTTAATTACTCTCCAATACTTTCCGCTGCTATTTTTACTATGATGTAATGTTAGTTGACATGAATATAATCACTTTGCTGATTTCAGAGACAAATATAGACCTAAAAATGCAAAATAGGAAAGTTTAGCATGCTGTTGAAAAAATAAACTTGATGAGTGTTATTGTTTTGCAAATTCATTATAGATTAGCTGCGATAATTTCAATTATTAATTGACATACAACAATTTCATCATGCATTTAAAATGAATTACTTCAAATTTTCACTCAAAATTTAACGAATAAATTACATGATGACACTATTATTAGAATAATTCGAAAAATTGTAGCAAAATTTTTCTCCAATTATTTTTTTGAAATTATTTTTCATCTTAATTGTGAGCTTTACATTTGATAAAAAGATTTTTTTTCTTATAAGATTAATCATTGATAAAATTTTTATCAGAACAAAATTTTATTTTATAATCATATTTGAGCATATATTAAATTCATTTATTGATTGTAATTAATTTTGTTTTTTCGTCATATTTTTATAGATGGAATTATGAATTTGTTTTTAGAGATTTTTTTTCTTTTTTTTTTTGTTTTTTTTTGTTTTTTAGCTCACATAACATTGCCAAGAATTTCCTTTCTTTCCCAGCAATTTCTCCATTTGTCAAGTAAATAATTCAATTTCTTTCATTTGCATAAATTTATCAGAAACCACAAATACGTTAGGAATATTTCTGACAAAAATGACATTGAGAAGATTCCTCATTAAACGGAATTAGCAATTTAATTTAATACATAGAAGATTGAAAATTAGATAATTTATCTTATGTGAGAGTAAGAAAAGAATACGAAAACAAATATTTATCCAAAAATTCAAAAACAATCTGCAAATATCTCAGAATTGTTGTTAATTAATGATTTTTGTGACAAAGAATTAATTACTGTATTGAATGATTTGATAATTTTTATAATAATGTTTATAACATACAAACAAACTTCTTATATATTTATCATCTTTAAGAGCTAATTATTAATAACAAGAACAAATTATATAGTTTTTCTAATTTAAAAAAAAAAAAAATTCGCATCTCAAGTTCTAAGTGTCGCGATATTTTAAGAACTTTAGTATTTTTCGGAAAAGATTCGCTTAACCTATCAATTTACTTTTTTTTTCTTTTATTTTTAAATGAAATGAAATTTTTTAAAGTAAATTAGCAATTCAATTGATATTTCACGGACAAAATGAATGCTTATAAATCATTTATGCTAATGGCAATCAATGAATTTAAATGATAAGAAAGCAAATATAAAAGTCATGCTTTCTTTAAATTTTTGATTAAATATTATCAAAAAAAAAAAAGAAGATTTGTTACTGATTTACCCAAGAAGATTTATTACTGATTTACCCAAACAACTTTGGATATTATCTCAAAAAGAGTTGGAAATGTCGAATTGAAATAATCATTTTGATGAAGCATGCATCATGCTAATGAGAAATGTTACTTTTATTCCAAATGAATTTATTTCAAGAAGTAAAATAATCGATCGATTTTCAATGAAATTAATAATTTTTTCCGAGAATTAATATATTCGTATTGATAATCTTGCTAAAAATCAAACATGTTGTTGAAAAGAATATTGCTGAATAAATAGTTTTACATTAGCATAAATATTTTTGAAAAAAGTAAAAAAATAAAAAAAACAGTCTTAAATTTATGGAAATGATAAGAAAAAAATTATTTAATCAAAAAATATACAAATATTTTAATTATCAGTTCCATGTTATCGTCATAATTTAAGAATGTTTTTTTTCTATTTTTTTTACTTTTTTTTACTTTTTTTTTTTTTTTTTTTCAAAAAATGTTTATCTATCTATCGTAGTAAAAGTCACCAATTTTTTTTTTTGTTTTCCGAAAAGATCGCAAAATTGTTTTCACTTTTCGATGCTTGTCAATATTTCTAATTGTTAGTCGTGCATTAGGCAAATTTCTCTATGAAATGAATCACAATTTCATTCTCTTAAATTCACTTTCATCTGTCAACACGGGGAAAAGTTTTCCAAAAGCTTGGAGGACAATCAGTCTATTGTGATTTTCAGTTGTAATCAAGACAAAAAATGTTGTTAATACTGAAGATATCTTTGGAAACTAACTGAATCGAAAAAAAAGAAAAAAAAAATAAAAATTAATGCATGACAAATATAAATTAAGACAATATTATGGTATGTCTTATCCATCAGATGGCACTACTTAATTGACAAAACTTATTTTGTTTATTCTGAAAATTTGTTTATTTGTTCAATGTATTTCCAAAACTTATCGTTTTGAATTTTTAAATGAAACAAACTAACAGCTAGCAAAAACAACTGACTCTCAAATACTTGGAAAATGCTTTTAACAAAAGAATAATTAATGTGCAACATTAAGTGGAGTCAGGTTGAAAAGTGAAATGAAATTTCAATTTTTCATCAGTTATTAAGCTTTGAAAAAGATTGCTAAAATCCAAAAAAAAAAAACAAAGACGAAAATTTCTTTTGAATGAAATTTTTAAAATGTACAATGATCAGATTTTTTTTTTTTTTAACCAAATTGGAAAAGAAATTCAGAAAAATTGATCTAGTTTGGAAAGTCATTACAATCTATTGAATTAGAGGCAGTAATTCACATTGTCAATTCATGAGAACAAAACGGAAGTGCAAATCTTGTAATTTCATTCATGCGCATGATCATCATGGTAAATGTGATGAAGATATGCAGATAAGTAAAGCTAGCAGGAAATAGTCTGACAAAAGTGTCGCATGAAATTTGAATGAAATTTTGATTAAATTTTATTTATTTAGGAAGGGTTGCGATAAAATTTTTTCGCTGTTCATTCCTTCCTTCCATTCTATTCTGAAATCTTTCCAAAAGTTTTCGACTTTTTTGCAAAAATAAAATTTAAAATTTTTTGCCGTTTAATTGTTATTTGAATGCTAATAGTGCTAGTAAAATGAATTATCATGAAATAAACAATGTCAGATAAAGTTGTTTGAAAGTTCATTTGATAGCTTTTAAAATTGCTTCATTTTATGCTTGATAAAATTTGTCACAAAATTTTGAACGACTTATCAGTTGAAATATTTCGAGAAATGTGACATATTTCGAGGGAAAATAAATGGATTATGCATCAAATGTTACACATTCATCATTCTAATAATTGAATTCAACAATATTGCACACACTCAAAACTAATTATTAATTATTTATCACTTGCAAAAAATATAATTGAGGCACAATGCCCCCATTATTTTTATAAAAAAAAGTTAATGTTTTAGATTAAAAACAATTATTATTCATATTTCTATGATTATATTAAAAATTAAATAAATTCAGAGCCAATAAATAATTTTACACTCACATTGATTATTTTTATGATTAAAAATTTTTAATTCCTTTTTATTTTAATTTTCTCCTTAATTTCCTCCAATTTTTATTTTTTCAATATGCCTAAACAATACTATGCTCAAAATAGTATTCCAATTCATAAATATATTGAGTTTATAAAATTGCCTAGAAATCAGCAAGGAAGTCAGATAATCATCATATTATCAGCATTCTTTTAAATAATTATTTAAAATTGGAATAGATCAAAATGAAATTATTAACTTATTAGAATGTCTAAATGTGAGATATTGTATAAGCTTTAAATAATTAAACTTAAATTGACTTCTATAATTGTCTTCTTCGATCATAGCATTTTCCAAAAAAAAAAAAAATTCAAAAATTTTTCCTTTCAGTTGTGTTAAGAATCTATTAGAAATGAATTTTTCGGTGAAAGTTTTTCGTTGTCAAAGCAAAGTAATGAACCATCCATTCTATCTGGCACACATATCATAATCGAAGTCGACATTTTTTCGCGAAAAATATAAACATCATTAATTTCGCAATTCATGAGTAATGTAATATATTTTGCCGTTAGAGGAAGAAAATTTCACAAAAAATGGCTGATTTAGTCGCAATCCGACTAGTCGCTTCCCTTTTTTTTTCCAATAGAAAGGATGGTAATTCCAGTTAAAAGAATTATTTCGAATTATCATTTATTCGATAAATGTCTAGAAAGACAAGCAAAAGTAAATTTATCGTGGGGCAATCAATCTATTATAAATGGATAGATTTTGAAGATGCTTCAAGCCTACCAACTGAAATCTAATTAGAAAAAAAAAATCAGTCAATAAATTTATTCTTCCATTGCCATTACTCTAATGTTCATTTCATTTCTCAGCACTTTTCAACAATCAACATGAATACTGTTGTCCAAAGCATTTCGATACACTATTTTTACTGATATAATGGAAATTAACACAAAAGTAATTCTAATTATTAAAATTTTCTCTTCCTTCAATCATTCAAATTATTTCTCAATTAAGCAGTGAACTTCTTTTATTCATTAATTTTGAATACAAAAAATTTACGGCATGATTCGACAGATGGATCAAATCAATACTTGCAAATGAAATTAAAGTAAAAAGGAAAATGAGAATTCTTATTGAAGGATCAAAATCAAAGAATATTACACTAATCTAATAATTATCTATCTGTTTTACATTCTTATATGATTACAAAGTAAGCATACAGTAATTAGCATTTAATTAATTTGAGTTTTTCAGTGATTATTATTAAGTTTCGATAAATTTATAGAATGAAATAGAATTGACTGAAAATCCTATTGTATGAGGTATAAAAGTTTACAAAAAATAAAAAGCTTTCTGACAAAAGCTAAATTCCAAGTTTTTGCTTCTTTTTAAATTTGTGTAGAATTTTGAACAAACAATTCGTTAGAAATTTGATATTTTCTTTATGATTTATTACCTTTTTTTGTGGACATGGCCCCAAAGAATTGCTTTAATCTTTACCGAAAAATAATTCAGTTTAAGCTTTAAAAAAACATTCTGAAATTGATGTGCAATTACAAATATCAAAGTTGAATTTCAAAAGGCCGAAAGTGATGTGTGTATTTAGTTTTCAAAATTTTTTTCTACAAAAACTGAAATTAATGTCTCAATATTTCTCTCGGTAAACTATAGCATCAATAAGATCGAAGCGTTCCGACGCGATATATTAGCAGTTACAGTATGATTGGTATGTCAAATGTAAATTTAGGATGGAATTGAGGTATTTAACAAAAATAAAAGAATATTTTAAGTATAATTAAAGCATCAAATTCATTTTACAAAATTCTATAATCGAATGGAAAAGTGCATAATGTCAAATCAAAGTTTCAGTTGAAAATAAAGCAGTATTAGAAGTATTTGAAGGAAACAATCTTTGAACAATTCTGTTCAAAGAGAATAGAACAAAATTGAATAATAATTCGAACTCAATTTAAAAATTTTTTAAATTTTGCAAAAATGAGGCGTAGAGTTTCGTATAAAAGAAGCAATAATGAAAATAACATATGCACAAACAAAAAGTTCAAATCAAAATTTGAATTGAAAAGTATACAAAGTTGAAAAATTGATTCGATGGAAAAAAATGAAGTTAGAAATAAGAGGTAAACAATATGAACAAAAGTTACTTATCTCTTTCTCTCTAGTTAATATTTTAAATGAATTAATTATCATTCATAGAAATTTTGTTAGTTATTTCGGTAACGACGACGGATTTAATAACAACAAAATGTTTGGATGTTATTAATAGAAAATATTTATTACAAAAAAAGAAAAGTTTAATCAAAAGGATAAAACATGAATATTCAAATATATTTGTTAATTCATTCTTCTATTTTCTCTAATAATCATTCTTTCCTCTTAGAACAATGAAAGAAATTTCGAAAATTTATGCTGTAATAGATGATGAATCAAATTTATTCCCTTTTTTTTTTCTTTATCTCAAAACTTTTATGATTTTTCTAATCATTTTAAAAATATTATTAAATATCCTAAATTTCAAATTAATAAGCTTCTAGGAAATATAAGAAAAAAAGAGGGAATTTTTTTTTTCTGAAGAATAAATGGAACTTTTTTTTTGAGAAATAGATGAAATGAATGTTGAAGCCTAGAGAAAACATAATACAATTGAGCAATTTAGGACTAATTAACCATATGTTACTGGATTTGTTAGTCAATTTTTATTAGAAGCTTATTAATTTTTTAATTAAAAAATTTTTTTAACTAAATTGAAGTACTAAATTCCCGTATTTATTACAATTGAATACAATGTATCATTGATTGTATTCCTTAAACCTGATGAAAACCCTTTCAACCATCTCTGAAAATGGATACAATTTTGTGGAATAATCTTTTCTCCATTCTTTTCCACTATAATTCTCGACAAAAATGCCTTCATATGCAATCAATATGAGAAATATCGTTGAAAAAATTGTCATCAAAGAAAATTTACATCAATTAGGAGCTTTTTCCCATCAACCTTTCCTATTATAAATGTTTCATACAAATTTATTCCAACCTTTTCATGCAGAAATGTGCTATCAATAATAACAGAACGAAGAAGTGAACACAACTAAGACATCTGTTAAAAAGAAAGAAGCACTTAGCGATAATTATTAAATAAATAATAAAAGTTTGACTTCAGTTATTTGTTAGTTTCAATCGATTAAAGATCGATAATAAGCTTGAACGATAAAAGTCAAAATTATCAGGACAGAATATCAGAAGATAGGAATAGAACATGGAATGCAAAATTTGACATAAATCATCAAAATTCTGCAATATTCATTTTGACGTACAATACTTTCTAATATTTTTAAAATTATTTTCACTAAATCGTTCTTATCGTAACGATTTAATAAATCTAATTTAGCAACACAGTAATTCTTGATAACATTTACATTTTCAGACAAAAGAATTTTGAAAATCATTCTTTAAATAAAAATTCAAATAATTAAAGCATTATTGAAAATTTTTTAAAAATTTGGGCACAATTTAAAAATATATCACCAATATATTGTAATTTCAAAACAATCAATAAAATGAATCATTTTGATTTTGTATTGTTATATCATAATAATGATAAGAATGTAATGAAAAAATAAGTTTTCTAAAATTGTGTATGTTGAATGAAGAGTGCAATGGAATTTTTATCTTAATGATTACAAATAAAACAAATAGCAATCTTTTACTAAATTTCTTCCAGTAATGCTGTATATCTTAATTAATAATCTCGTGAAATAATTTTCTTAAATTTCCTAGAACTTTTCGAAGTTTTAAGTTTATTTATTCGATTGTGGTTGTCATATTGAATTGTTATCATGTTACTATCAGCTGACTGACTAGGAATGAGTTTGATTTTTTCGAATATATAAAATACTATAAATTGCTTTACAAACTTGAATCTCAAGCACTTCGGATTATTTTCTTTCATTATCCTTCTGCTTAAAGTATTGAATTCCATAAAATGTCTAATTATTGCTAATTAAGAAAGCTATTAGTGGCAAAGGCGGCAATGCATAGAATAAATTATATTGTCTTTTTAAATATTTTAAATTTTTGAACGAATAGAAGAGAATAAATTAAAACAACCAGAGAAATACGAGATAAATAAACATAAAGTGACAAAAATGTATAATTAAGCAATTCATAATATATTAGAAAAACTTCTGAATAGCCTAATACATCTCTCTACTAGAGAAAACAATTCGAATTTCCAGAATTCAAAAGACACTTTAGGTTGACAAGAATGAAGAAAAGAAGAAAAATGAAATCGACAAAAGAAATTTCCAAAAAATTAAAAAGTGAAATGCAATGTTGGAGGCAAGCAAGCAAATTGAAAAACGATTATGAAGCATGACAAGAAAACAAAGAATTCAGTGGTCATTCATTTCCATTAGGTTATCGTTTCGTCTATTCCATTAAAGCAAATAAGATTGGAAAAAATGAGGAGGGAATAGCTTAAAAGGACGAGAAAAGAAAGGTTAATTTTAAAAACATTCTTAAAATTCATTGATTTGAAGAAGGAATATCTCATTGCAAATTTAGTTAAAAATTTGAAAAATTTAGTTTCCACATTACCAATGGCAATCTTTTCATTTTTTCTCTTTCAGATAAAAGCTAAGTAATCGCTTAATTTTTTGTTTTTGCAAAATGATATAATTATCTCTGTCAATTTCAGTTTTCTCCAAAAGTAATCCTAGAGATGGATCTCATGATAATTAGCTGTTTGGAAAAATAAACTAATAAAATTAATTTGTTTCAAATCAAAGATTTTTAGACATAAATCAATGAATAATTCTTGATCAATTGATGCAAATAACATTGATCCAAGTTTAATTTACATTTAAATTTTCAGTTAAATATTTTTATATTTTTCAAACAAGCGTTAGTCGATACGATGGTTCACGTCAGTTTTTTCGAAACTGCAATCAGTGTTTGAAAGTAACACAATTGCATGATGTAAACGGAAATGGAATTCCTCAATTATTATTAATTCAATTATTTATTAACAGACAGCAGTGTCCTATCTCGTTTTGCTTGCTGATTTCCTGCAATATTCGATGTTAGCTAATTTTTATCATTTCCCAAATGATTGCCCTAACTCATTATCATTCCTCAGATGATTGCCCTAACTCATTATCATTCCTCAGATGATTGCCCTAACTCATTATCATTCCTCAAATGGCTCCCCTAACTGATTTCTTGCAATTGTGCCCAACAAATATTGAGGAGAGAAATGAAGCCGAACAAAAATTCATCAGGCGAATGCATCACTGATAACATATGGCTAATCTAATTTAGATTTTTATCCCTGCGAATGAACAAGAAAGATGAAAATGAAAGTTAAACGGACGGATGATTCCTACCACTCCGTTATTTCATTCTTCCTCTATCCTTTACCTTCAACATTCCATTGAATCTGAAGTACTTTTCAATATTTCAAGCATACGTACCATGCCATAGCAAATCAAATTGAATGACTCAAAATTACATATACATCGATTATATTTTCAAAAATTTAAATTTCCTAGGGAAAAAAATGCTGAAGAAAAAGAAGACTTTTATTAATATTTACATTTAATTTAATTTCTTTTTTTAAAAAAAAAAAAAAGTGAAGATTGAATTCTTGCTTTCTGGAAAAGATGTTATGAATTGGAAATTGTTTTAAAATTAAACAAAAATATATTCCAGATGTCGAGTAAATTGAAAAGTTAAATTATTTGCAACAGGAAGATTTTTAAATGTGAAATGAGCAAAGCCATTGTTTTCAAGGATTTTAATAACTTTTTCGATTAACAAGTAAAATTTTTTCCAGTAACTATTTCCAGTTCGTTTGGCAATCTATCCGTGAAACATTATATTATCAGATTACGATTAGTTAATTCATCAAATACTACCATAACTTTTCGATTATATCTTTTAATCGAAATAATTAACGAAACAAATTCTATTTTTTCTAATTTTTTTTTAGCTTGATTTTACAAAATTTTCAACTAGAAATTAAATTTAATAATGATACTTCTGCTTTCTTTATTATAAAGGAATATATATTTTGTAAGTAAATAATGTTCTATGAAACTGGGATGATATTGGGATAAAAAAAGAGAAGCCGACAGAAAGATTTCATTGTTTCATTCAAACTTCAATTTTTATGGAAACTATGTCTAATGTTTATGGAACTTCTAAAGTTTCCAAGCACCTTATCACTGATAGAATTGATAATGAGATCGAACTTGGTATTTCAGAAATAATGCTGTCGATGGTTGTTTATATTTCCTTATTTATACTTACTGGTGATTTCGACCAATAATTGTAATTGTGGCGGTAATTTATGTGGGTGCGTTGGAAGATCTAGTATGAAGCGACCTAAGATAACGCAGACTAATATTTTGGGCGCACTAGTGTAACACGAAGAACCTACCTCACTAAGTACTTCTTCCTTTTTAGTTTTCTCAACAATGAGTTTGACTTCTTTCATCAACTTATTATACAGTTCAAGGTCTACTCCCGATTTAGAATAGGTATTCATAATCTCTTTATAAACTTCATAGTTATTAATACTATATTAATAAGCCATCACAAAAAGTACAACGAAACTTCCTCTCAATTGACTATCACACATTTACCAATATAGGGTAATTTAAATCATTTACAATCGCCTAATGAATGAAAACATCAAAAACATGTTATTAATAACAGAATTACTGTCAGGACAGCTGCTTCATGACTTCGCTAATTCTATGAATGGAATAATGTTTGGCTTAGAAGAGTTTGAAGAATACAATAAGAATAATGACATTGCGTGCAAAGAAGCGTTGTCATTACTTAAAGAAAGTTCTGATGATTTAATAAATAAACATAAAGTTATGAAGCAAGCATATTCTTCTTCAGCAGATAATTACAATTTTGGCCAAACTAAATCTAACATTGAAAGTTACTTATTAAAAAAAAAGTAAAGTTTATGTGGGAGATAGACGAATATCCTGTAAAAGGTAAAGAAGATTTAATTGAAAAAATAAATAAGATAATTTCTAATATGGCACTAACTATNACGCGTTGTCGAGTCGGAGGAACTGTCGAAGCTTGAAGAAGTGTGAAGGCTGAAGACTGAAGACTGGAGACTGAAGACTAACCACTGAAGAAGACTGAATTTGTGAGCAATATAGCTAGCTTATATAGTGATAAGAAGTGGGAGTGATTAAACAGAATTACAATTTTTTAGAGCTATTACAAAATTATTTCATGAGAAAATTCCTTTAGTACATAGATATGTTAAATGATAAAGGATGGATTACAATTTTTTTAAGCTGTTAGAAAATATAATACATTTTTTTTCTTACAGCATTCCGATAAGCATGATTCGACATGTTAAATGATTATAAGTTAGATAATGGATTTAACTTTTAACATGTTAACTGATTACAAATTAGATAACAGATTACACTTTCGTCATGGGAAAGTGTTAAAAATTAAAATGAATGACATTTTCTAGAAAATTCTTACAAATATAATTTTATAACTAATTATAATTTTATAATTATCTTATATTTATAGTTTTTCAAAATAAACATATGGAAAAGGCTTTGATTTTTATTTAGTTTTCGCGATTTTCGCGACAGTAATATTATTTTTATATTCATTAAATTATAGTTCAATTATTGGTAAAATTTGAAAAAACATTTCGATATTTTCGATAAAAAAAAAAAAAAAAAGAATTAATGAAGAAAATTTATCGCAGATGGGTAGAAGAAAATCGAAAGCGAATGAAGGATAACTGATAATAATATAATGAAAGGATGAACGGAATAAATAAGGAAAATTGATTTGCCCACTGCTTCCGATTGTGCAACCAAAAATGAAATTAAAGGAATTCTTAACTTTCAGACCATCTGGAGTAATACGATCGATAGATCATCTTATAACCTGATAAATTTAATCTAAACTAATTGCTTTATCTAAATTAATAAAAAATTTAAGAATGGAAGAATGGATTCATAATTTCTAAAAACGAAATGTTTGCAAACAAATATTCCTGCTAGAATGGAGAAAAAGAAAAAATAAACTAGGAAGAAGAGCGGTAAAAGTGAAATATCTAAGAGTTAGGTACAATTTATAAGTGCTGTGTTTGTTTTCCATCATCTTTTTTCTCACATAAATTAACAACCTAAATTTTTCTAAAATAATGTAGACGTAAAATTACGTCATTAACTAAGAAAATCAAGAAAAGGAAATGATATAAAGAAGAGAAGTGGGAGAAAAAACAAAAAAAAAAAGGAAATTTTCGAAAGTTTCAAGAATATATAATGATGTTATTCGCTTAAAATTTATTTATGAAGGGAAAAAAAAAGAATTTGAAATGCTTCAAAATTATGTTGCTCAAATTTCAATTCATTATTGACAAATATTATTGCTGCTTTTGACTGCGCAAAATTTCTTTAGTATAAACAAAACGAACGTCATACATGAATGATACACGAACTTGTCATTTCTTGTGAGCAAAAAATTTTCGGAAAAAAATTGTGACTGTAGAAAAGTAAAAAAAAAAAAAAAAAGTGCAAGCACTGTCATCAAATTTATTCTAATCGACACAAAAAGAGAAAAATTAATTCAAATTTCAAATCTCACTGATTATCTCTGAAAATCTTGAATCTGAAAATCTTGAAGTCGAACAAAAAAAAAAAAAAAAAAAAAAAAAAAAATGAAAATATAAAATATATATTTATCTTTATAATTTTTAAGTTTGATACAATAAAACGTAAAATTAAGCGATCATTTTACAACAAATCCTCATTGAAGAAAAGTGAAAAAGTTTTTTATAATTTTTTCAGCATTTCATTTTTTCCGCTTCGAATTCACTTTTGTTCAGAACTATTGCGCGCAAAGAAAGTAGTGCTTCCTCTCCTCTTTTCAAAAAGAAAAAAAAAAAGTATAATAGGCTTTTCGACTTCAATTCCCTATTGTTTGTCTCATATGGCACATTAACAAATATCATATTTGTTAAAAGTTTCTTATTTTCAGTACGAATTGATAATTCAAAGATTTTTACTAAATCATCTGACAGATTGAACAATGATGCGTTTCATCGTAATCGCATCTGATTCAAATAATATCTTGTCATTATTCTGTTAAACAACCAACCAAGCTATCGATTATCTATTTAATAAAGAATTGTGATTCAATAATTAATCAGTGCACTAATCTGAGTATTTTATTGCAGCAAATTGTGTACTTTGTGATAAAATTGTAAGTTATTAAATAATTCAACCGAAATTTTTTACTGTGATGTTGACTCTACAAGAAAAAAGTTCAAGTTAAAAGGTGCAGACAGACTTTCGATGAGTTAAAATTAGATGACCGATAACAGGATCAAGAATATCAGATTAAAATACTTTGAATTGAATGATGTGGCAATGTAACCTAATCGTACAGTTGTGCCATCAATATTTGTTTACTATAATGAACAAACCACTAATTAATTAATGAAAAGGTGCATAAAGCACATATAGACTATTACATAGGATATTGTATTTAAGGTGCTAAACTTACTTGAAAGAATTAAAAAGAAATGTTTGCTTGAGCGAGAGTCCAACCAAGCGGTAATTTTCGAAATTTTTTTTCTGATTCGGAATCTTTTTTTTTTTTCTTGTTAAGCAACAAGCAATTTCATTTCTTTTCTGAGCTTTGTGATTTTAAAAATCATTGTTTCGATTTTCAGTAAGAATAGTTTCAAAAAAAAAAGTTGCTATCATTGAATATTCAGCAAGAGAAAATAGCTTGAAATCATAAATTTGAGAGAGTACTGAAGTATTCTGAGAGAATGTCATGATTTTTAAACTAGAGTTAAAAAAGCATTGCTAAAATTAAAAATAGATTAACTTTAATTTTTCTTAACCATTTCCTTATTTCATGACAGATTTCAGAAAGAAACCATTGAAAGAATTCCACTTCTAACCTTTTCTGAAAAAAATCCATTCCAAAATCTTATTTCCAGGCTTTTTATTAATTTCATCTGATACTTTGTTTTATCTTTTTTCCTCAACACTTTTATTTCATATTCTTAACACTAAAAATTTATTTCATTGGTTAATATCTTTCAACTTATTCTCTTCATTCCTATTTCCTACTTTTTATATGGATCATTTTAAAAATAAATAGAAATAAATTCGATTCAAATTGCTTGAAAGTCCTGTTTCATATTTGCCTCTCTCTGCAACTGTGGAAACTTTTGAAAAAAATTTTGCGTGTAAAATGATTCCAGTGAAGGAAAAGTGTTGTGGATATGATATTCAACCATAATCAAATAGTAATTAATGCATAGCAAGTATCATTTAAAAAAAATATTAATATATTTTAAGGTAATAGATTGTGAATTATCAACTTTCATAAAATTAGTTAGAGAAGAGAAGTAATGTTCATGGGGGGGTAATTTTAATAAATCAATACAGAAAACTTTCTGTTCCCTTGAAAAAAGTCTTACAGGATTTGATGAAGTGTTCTCTAGGGGTTTTTATCACGGGCATCAGAAATGGCCTCTATATTTCATTTCTTTTAATTTTTCAAGTTCAGCTTCTATGCATCCAAAATCTTTTCTTATCATAGGAAACTTCTTAACGACGAATGAAATCATAACCACTACCTACACGCAATATCGTGAGTAAAAAAATTACTCACGATACTTAAATTATCGTTTTTTATACCATTATTCATGTTATTTGACAACAAATTTTAAAATTTCAGAATATACATCATGGAAATAATTGACAAGATATAAAGAAAAATCCTGAATTTGCAAGACGTTTTCAGCCTATGTTTATCTCTCAATCAACTGAATCTAATATTATTTCAACACTCAGATTGTTTCATTTTCTAAATTCATTTTTAATTCACACAGAAGTAAAATGAAACCGAAGACTCGTAAAGGAGAGATGCTTTGAAATCCTTTGAAAAAAAATCTTTCAAAAGACAAGCCTGAATTAACAATTGTAATACTTATAACGATTTGTAAATCTCTTTTAGAAATCTAATACGTATGGATTTATAGTAGAAAACACATTGTGTTGCCCATTGTTATAAATTATAACCATTAGCAATTCCAGAAATGCATAATATTTCTTATTAAATTTTTTATTAAATCCGAATTACTAAATTGAATCGAAGTTAAATGAGTCATCCGATTCCTGCCATCAAATCTTAAACCTTTCTGAATCTTTTCCACTTGAAGGATTTATTACCTTCACTAATATAAACTTACAATGATCTCTAATTTATCTATGTAAATAAAAGTGCAAATGTTCATTGTTTTTCGTCATATAATGTTTCAAGTTCTTCACCAATTGATTTGAAAATTTGCAAAAATATTTTATTCGAAAAGGCATGTGTTTTTATATAAATTTACCTATTTTTTTTTTTAGTAAGTGAGCGGATATTTTTATTTATACAGATTAACTGTATGGTAAGGCTAGTCAAAAATGAAATGATACTACGAATAGCATGGTACATTTTCTTATCTCTAATTTTCTAATCTCCTTAATGCTTTTGAAAAATTTATTAAATATAAGTTAAAACCACAATATCATCATAGAAAAAAATCACAATCCTGAAGGATGAAGATTCCGAAAATTCTGGGATCAGAAGAAGCTGATTTTCTTGAATTAGTGAGATAAGTAGTGAACACTCCGGTTTCATGCATATCAAATAGCATGAATTTTACTGCAACTAGAAAGTTTCGCAAATATATATAGAAATTAAAAATTGAAAATGAACTGGTTTCATGTCGTGAAACCTTTGTCGTAAAAACAAAAAATTTGTGATGAAACTAAAAGGAATTTATGAAAAAATTTAAGGAGTAAAAGCCTTTTCGTAAGAGTTGTCTTCTAGTGTATAGAAAGGGTTTCGTTATAACGTAATTAACCGTCACAAATGCATTATAATAGCATTATCGACGCAATACTTGAGAAATGACAATTCAAGCAATTGACAAAAAAAAGGGGCAGATGGAAAGGTATGAGCATGATTGATAGTAGAAGAAACTGCCGGAAGATATTCCTCGTAGTGTTGTACAATATATGAATAGACATATTTATATAATAGTTGGGAGTGGTATCGGATATATTAAAACGATCACAAAAAAATTGATACAATTGTTGAAAGTAAATTTAAGACATAAATTAAATTATTGTGTACTGGCACAAAGATTATTGAGACAATTACCAGAAGAAATTTGAGATATAATTAATTAAATGTCTAAAAGTTAATATTTTGATTAATTCGATAACCTACATTGGTGAATGGAAATGCTAATTGTTAAAATCGATGAACTTTTTGAAAAAGTAGGATTTCAGAAGAAGTAAAGGAGATAAATATAAGATTTAAATGACGCTGCTGACAAGATGGATAACATATGACCATACGACAATGATATATTTCATAATGTGACGACACGAGAAAAGATTGTGACGCACTTTTCACGCTTTGAATCATTCATTGATGTTGTAATGAAGAAGGAACATTGCAGTCTATAAGTTTACGTCCATTTTTTTAATTATTAATTAAGTTGATGCAAAAACTTTTGCAATTTCTGTATTGTTGAATTTTGTTGTGTGTTTAAAAATGTATTTGCAAATTAATGTATTATATTATATTAATTTATTGCTCATTGATTGCTTGATGCTTTTTTATTAATGATTTACTATTTGCTGTTTTTTTACAATTATTTCAGACTAAGGAAATGATGTCAGATAATAGTTGGATAAAAAAGGACTTTGATTTTTTTTTAATGTAACTTCAAGATGGATCATAAGGAAATGAAAACCGCAACTGTCGTGAATTTTTTCTTTTTTGAAGAAAAGAGTTAGTGTTAGTGAAAAGTAAGGACTTACGATCTGAGTCGAATTGATGAATGTATGAACAATTAATTTTTATGTTTATTGTTAATACCGCAAATAATTGATGACAGAGTAATGTATAGAACAGAAAATTAAGAAGTAGAAGTTTATGGAATAAAAATTATAACAGCCCAGGATTACCAAATCGAAGAATTAAGTTTACAACCACAATTTTGGTTACATCCGTACTAGCCAAACCAAATTTTTGAACAACTCTTCTTTTCTAGATATGCGGATGTAGTTTATGGAATACAAAAAAAAAAAAAAAAAAAAAGAATTAAACAGCTTTCTCAAGCTGTGCAAGAGATTGGTATGAGAAAGAATATAATTTTTGTAATAATTAGCATACCTGATGTGAAGAACCTTACATGTTACATAATTAATTATATAGAATGTGAATCTTTACATGTTACATGATTAACATACAGGATGTGAATCTTTACATATTACATGATTAGCATAAAGGAACATGTGAATTGGAAAACGATTCAAACAATTTTTTTTTAGTGTAAGCATTTTGAGATAGAAAAGTTATTTCGGGTTTTCCGACAGCAGTATCAAGAACGCAGTTGGCCTAAAAAATACTTACGAGCGCATAATACAACTGTAGCTCGAAAAATCTTGCAAAAAAAAAATGAAAATCTTGGAAATGAATTATGGTCGTTCATAGGAGATCAAAAGTGACAATTGGAAATAATCACGAAGCCAAGCTAATCCATTTACAACTACATAAGAAGCTGAAATTTTCGGCACTTCGTACAAATTAAAAAAGGAAATTTCGACAGATGATGTCTCATAAACTAAGCAGTAATCAGAAAAATTATTTTTCCGAAGTATTGTCTTCTTTTATTTTATACATAAATAATAATTAATTTTTGATGAGTTCAGCGAATAAAGTGTGTAAATGACAATCTATGATGACCAACTCAGTAATTAAAATTGATCGTCAACGGTTTTTGTGTTCACATTTTCGGACCGAGAAAGCACATCAATGTCGAATTTGTGCGAAAAAATGTCATGAGCATTGCTTGGTATTCTATCACTACTAAATATATTTGAATTTCGAGAAATTATTAGATCTGAAAAGTACGCTCAGCAAATCGATGAAACATACCGAAAATTGCAAAGCTCAAAATTGATCAACGAAAGACTCAATTCTTCTTTATAAGAACGATGATCATATTTCGGAAATCAACGCTTTCTGAACTGTGAAGCTTTATCGCCTACCATATTCATCCATCTCACTAATCAGCTATCACTTCTCCAATCATTTTAACAACCTTTGGCAAGAAAATGTTTCTTTAACCAACAGAAAACAAAAAATGCTTTCGAAAGTTCGCAAATACCGAAAAATAGATTTCCATGCAAAGGGATAACAAACTTGTTTCTCACTAGCTGAATCCGACTACACGTTGTCTTGGCCGGGCCCAGCTATCTATATGAATCAAGATATAAATGTTCGACTATAAAAATCTTGAATTCGAAAGTTCTAACCAATTGCTTTGAAATTTTGACACAACGTTGCATTCGAATATGGGCTTATTTTTATATGCTTCTTATATACAAGCGTTGCCGTGGCTCAATCTAGTTAAGTAGAAAAGAAAGAAAAGAGAGATTAAGTGGAAAAGGAAGAAAAAAGAAATTACATATGGCTGAAGATATTTTCTGTCGAAATTTCTTTGCATATTCGACAGAAAATATCTTCAGCCATGTATGATATATATTTCTCCATAATTCTTTTAGAGATATCATTAATGTATACGTCCCAGTATCAGTCGTTCTCCAATAAATTCAGAGCTTGACATGCACTGCGGAAAGTAGCATGTATAACGCCGTTAACAATTCTCAATTGCTGGAAGGAGGTTGGAACGGGCACATTCACCAACAGCATGCGAAGAAAGAAGCATTTATCTTGATCGGGATATCAAGATTACCCATATCAAGATTTACAATTTCTCTTTTTAACCTTACTTTCATCTTATTAAATGGTTGGTATTCTACTGTACTTTCTTTCCACATAAGATCTTTTAACCTGTAATCAGAATGTAGAAAATCAAACATTCTATCGATTGCATTTCTTCTACCAGATATAGTTGCGTTGATACACCGTGCATGGTGTACAGTTTGCCTATTGTAATGAACTGTTGATTGTGTCATTGAACTGTGGCTTTTATCGCCGCCGAAATGTCCTCGAAATTGATTTGTGACTGAACTCGAACTTCTGCTGCTGTCGAATGCATGACTAAAACTGACTCAAAGCCCGAAGTCCTAACCTTTTGAATCCATCGGGGTTACTCCTCTTCCAATATGTCGCCCTATAATTGGTTGATCTCACTTTATTTATCCATGAATAAGAGCGTTTCGGCGATAAACATTTTTATCCTTACAGTTTTGTTGGTCACTTTAAATCTATGTCGCACTATTTGAACTTTAATATTTTTTCCTTTTATTGTGGAAAAGTATTTTGTGGATTAAATGAATAATATTCGGCAAATCATATTAACAATTATTTTAATGTTCATTACGTTATCGTAATTCCCTTTCGTGACTGTCGTTCTCTTTTTGCTTTATCACTGTTGTTGTTCCGCCGAACTATCGCTCATGCTGTCGAAACCAAAGCTTAATTGGGATTGAACTGTCGCTAATACTGATCCTGTTGATACTGCTGTTGAAGGCCTCGAAGATACTGAATCGCAATTAATTGAAGAGACGCAACTGATTAACTTGAAAAACCCTTTTTTATATGGATAATTCTTAATACTGATAGTAGTCGGTGGTTTATAACATATTAATCATACAAAAGATTGGTTATCAAGAGAACGGATAGAAGACGGACAATTCTCACAAGCTTTAGTCCTTGTAAAATTCCTGACAATTAACATCCCAACGTTTCGTATAATGCACATAAGTTCTATTAACAGATCGGAAGATGAGGGAACAAAGGCTTTTGTGCCAAGATATGGATAAGTGATTCATTTCTCTAAGAAATATTGCAAATACCATGTGAGAGAATAACATAGACGAAGGAAATAAGAAAAGTAATCATAGATAGAAAGGAAGAGGGTGAAAGGAGTAAAAAAGAGGTGAAATGAAAAAATGATAAAGAAGAAAAGTAGGAGAGAGACAAAGGGGAAATATTATCAAAAAAAAAAGCATGTATTTAAATGTGTGACATCTATATAATAGTAAGAATATAGGTATATAAGGACGTGAGCCTATTCGAATGTAGTCTTTTTTCAAAATTTCAAAGCAATCGATGAAGAATTTTCGGAAATTTAAGATTTTATGCAACAAACATTTACATTTTTATTTGTATAGATTGGCAAAAATGTAGCTACTTTGAAAAATATGCTCAAACTTGCTTATAATAATTTGAAATTCATGGTCAAATGCAATTAAAACGTACTTATTTTTGCATTAGCTAATATTTATTTACACTCAATGACCAAAGAAATACAACTGTACGAAAATATTGAGCTAAACAAATAGAAAGACAGTGAAAAAGACTTTGTGACCTTCCGGTCATGAAATTCACTAAAAAGCTGAAGAGAAGTGAGCAGAAATTGATTGTTATCAGAGATAAAATGCACTGATATTAAAGACAGTATCGACACTTTCTATGGAAACGTCCATGAGTCAAAAAATTCATTTCATTAAGAATACAAATAAAACGCATTTTAATACTAGAAAGATAAGACCGATACGGTGGCAGGAATAAGATTTGTTTGCCCACGATGGTAAAAAATTTGCTCAAACGAAGAGCAGGCAAGTAAATATTTCTCATCTCCTTTCCTTCTAATATCAGAAGAATATCGAAATTTCCATTCTTTCTTCCTTTTAACATCAGGAAAAATATCGATATTTCCCATCTTTCCTTTCTTCTAACATCAGGAAGTATATCAAAATTCATTTAAATGCGTTAAAATTATCCCTCCCAAAACTTTCCTTCAGAATTCCTGATTATTTCGGTGTTAACATTTAATTTCAACTGCTTTTGAGTTATAACAGTAGAGGATCGGTTCCCGAACGGAATATCAGGGTACGGTTGTTTTATTACATTTCGGGATTCATTCTGTATGTAATGTCTGTAACTCCGGTTGGGCTTTGCTACTCGGGACTTTTTTTTGGGAAGTGGACGGGACTGCCGGGACAAAAGCATGGAAATATCAGTTGCCGGATTTTGTAAGGATCGGATTTTGTTGGATTCCATTTCACTTAAGAGAACTATTTCTGTTCCAGAAAATGGATGGCGAAGGTGCAGCGATTACAACGTTGAAAATTTTAATTATTGGTGAAAGTGGTGTCGGCAAGTCGAGGTTATTATTGTTTGATTTCATTGTATACTGCTAATTAGGCTTATGAAGTGAAAGGCGTAGATATGCGTAAATATGTGAGTTAACACAAGTAATACACAAGTGTGTATGAGAATAAAATGGTAATCAGGTTAAGCGTGTCTGCGGTAGAAGTACAGTGAATCATCAAGGGTTATATTATAATAATATTATAAATTATAGTACTGTTTTAAAAATAGTGTTTTCGCTGAATTATATATCTAGATAAGAAAATAAATCGCAGATTTTAACTAACAATTTCACTGTTCAAAGAGAAAGTTTCTTAAAAACTGCGGAAATTTTTATAGCAACTTTAATATTTCAGTCTGATGTTGAGGTTTGTGGATGATACATTTGATCCAGAAATTGCTGCTACAATTGGTTGGTTTGACCATATTTTGTTATGAAAGTTGGCATACGCATTTTTAGAATTATGATAAATCGTTGATAAATATCTGATTATGTCCATATTAAGGAGTTGATTTTCGAGTTACATCAATGATGGTCGATAACAATCGGGTGAAATTAGCCATTTGGGCAAGTTTTTATTTTTCTTTATCATGGTAACATATTTATCACATTTCCATTATTATATACAAGACTGCCATGTATTTTTTTTTCTGGATGAGGCTCATATCTATGTTAATCAGGTCTTTAATCCGAATACGATTAATTTAAACTATCAAGATTTGTAACGATGAACACGTTGTAAAGAAAAATAGGCTGTTCCGAAAATTTTATGTATCGCGGAATATTTCGTAATTTTGTAATAGTTACTTTCTTCCTCCAAGATATCAAAAGGTCTAGTTGTCGGACAGTACAAAAATAAGAAATTATTTTTCAAGAATTTTTGCTATTTGCATGTCGAATTTATGCCTAAATTTTTTTAGGACACAGCTGGACAAGAACGATTTCGCACTTTAACGCCAAGTTATTATAGGGGTGCACAAGGAGTGATATGTGGTAAAATTTGATGACCTTTATTTTTTGCCTCGACATTCATGTAACAATAAATAATTAGGTTGAATGAAGTTATTTCTGTAGAGTGATAATATTGTTCATGCAGCTGATAATTTTTTTATCATCATCGATAGTCTCGATCTTGTCGAATTCAAAACAATAACATTAATAAATAAAAAAAGAAAGAAAAAACAAACTTAGTGAGCGATATGCCATGAAAAAGACATTATGTAATGTCTTTTAATATCATGTAGTGTCTTTTTCATGATATTAAACACACATACACACATTCATATATGTTTGTACGCTCACTAAGTTTGTTTGTTTTTTGTTCTTTTTTTTCGGTCTGTTAATCTGCTTCTGAACAGTATTATACTAAATGGCATGTTTTTACTTTTCAGTATATGATGTATCAAATCGTCAAACATTTGAACGACTTGGCCACTGGATGAATGAAGTAGACACGTATTCCACCAAAACGGATGCTGTGAAAATGCTCATAGGAAATAAAATTGATATAGTAAGTTTTCTAGCTATAAATTTAAATATATGCAACAAAAAAGTTAGGCCAGTGTACTGGATATATAATAGCTTTATAGACCAACAGAGAGGTTACTCGAGAAGAAGGATTAGAATTCGCGAAAAAATATCGTATGCTATTTATTGAAGCAAGTGCTAAAACTCGTGAAGGTGTACAATGCGCA
The DNA here is from genome assembly GCA_000499405.2 of Onchocerca volvulus. Taxonomy (NCBI): domain Eukaryota; kingdom Metazoa; phylum Nematoda; class Chromadorea; order Rhabditida; family Onchocercidae; genus Onchocerca; species Onchocerca volvulus. The sequence continues at coordinate 5,073,912 of HG738139.1, read as the reverse complement.
TTTGAGGAACTTATAGAAAAGGTTTGTATTCACTCCATGTTTTGTTTGTCTTCATTATAAAATTAAACTAACATTTGGAGTTTTAATTAATTCATCTCTTCTGGTGCCCAATTAAGAATTATAGTTAGAGTTAACATAAGTTTATATAGAATTTCTAAACGAAAAAAACAAAAAACATTGTTGATGTTAAATCATAACTATTGCATTATCTATAGTTGATTATGAAATATCATTTTTACTATAATGACAATGCCAGTGATGTGAACTAGCCAATGCTGATTATTATCTATGATGGCTCAACTCTATGAGTTAGCGAGAAGCGAACTGAGGCATGAGCATATATGGATACACTAGAAAATCTTACTTTTCACATTTATAATTCAAGATCTGCAGTAATATTTCTTTTTTTTTTTTTTTTTTTTAAGGTTTTGCAAACACCTGGGCTCTGGGATAGTGATCGGTCTGCTTTTGCTCTTGGTGCCGGTGTAGATCAGAGTATTGGTAATTGTACATGTTAATGTATAAACTACGGCTTCAAACTACTTCGATTGTCATGCCTGAATAAAGTAATTACAATTAATTACTCATCGGATTTGATCCTGATTCAGACATGATGTTTTCTTAAATCAGGATTATCAGAAAACAGAACAGCCATGATTTAATCTTTTTATTTTCGCGTATTATTTCATTTTGTGGTATCAATTTTCGCATTAATTTCGGAACTTTTTTCTGTTGCAGTTGTCAACAATATTGTAATGATATAGGATTATTTTTTGCACTTACTGATATCACTGCTGATGTCATGTTTTGAAACAATAGAATGTTTTCGTAAATGATGCAGTTGCAGTAGAGATATTGTAAAAATGGTTTTACTTGCTTCATTTATTGAATTAGACAATATAGTTTCATGATTGGTATTATATGTTCTTTTCAAATGATGTAATAGTACCATCCAGTAAGCAAATGATCTAATAGTATCCAATTTCCTTTCATTTTTCCCCCTTACTAAAAAGCGAATGAATATGGTATTTGGCTGAATTGAATTTACTTATGTGGAGTGAATTTTTTTTTTTGACTTAACTTTTCTTACCTTTAGATCATAACTTTTTATTGAGGTTCTCTTAAAAATAATTGTATATTTATATTTATATGTATTTTTAAAATTTGGACTATAATATTGATAAATTTGAAACAATTCGTTGAAAAATGATTCGTAGTATAATTGTAATTTGATTGGTAACAGTATGTCCCATTTTGTTTTTCGATCCAGTTAGCCAAATTTAATGAATTACATTTTATACTGCGGTTCATTTTAATAAAAGAGTAGGTTTTGCGAACTTGAATAATTCGACAGTAGGCAGGTTCCATCAGCCATAGATTCTTTCTGGTAGAACTAACTATAAATTCAATTTGAAGATTAGATAAAAAGTGCAGGTAAGTCTCGCTTTTGTTTTTTGAGAGATATAATGGAGTTCTTGGGATAATCTATTCTGCGTATCAGTGTAGTGCAAGCTTTGTTTTGATTAAAATGTATAAACTGGCTGAATTATTCGTGAAGAAAGTAGTTATTCTTTCATCTTGAAATTGCTTTGCTGATCTAGAAATATGTTATCAGTATTATTAGAAGATTGTATGATTTTCCGGAGAACACTTAACAACTAAAGAGCATGGTCATAGCAATGTATAATAAGAATTCGGAGTATTATTAGTAAGAAGTATTCATATTTCATCTCATAATATAACATTTATGATAAAGTTATACATAATCTTAGAAATTTCTCTGTAATCAATAAACGAAGTTTATTTTAACGATTAATATAACGAGATTAACTAATAATTTAACTGAGATAAATGTAACACCACGAAGATTCTATGACAATCATCGCTGATGAATGAGTGAATGACATACTCAATAAATGATTAATCTTTTGCTCTAATGATATTTATTGGCAATATATTTTATTTGAGTTTCATTCTTGTGGTTCTGGTCGCACTAAGTTTACAACCATATAAATAATCTGAAGAGTAATCAATTGACTAAGTGCTTGCTTTAACAGCAAGGATAAACGATCGCCTTTCCATCAATCAACTATCCCTCTCTTCTGGAAAGATTTATGTTATATTAGGCGGGAGAATCTTTGATGTATAATCTTTTCTATATAAATGTATATGATGTGTGCTGCTAATAACTAACAATTTCAATTCTTTTTTTGATTTATTGTCATAGGAGGAGTCTGGGGACATTCTATCCAAATCAGAGAAGCATAAAGTAGGAATAAGATGAAAAATCAATGTTGTACCATTTGGTGTTCAGCAAATCTGAGACATACAACATATCCATAATCAACTCGTATCGTTAAATTATAAGCTTCCCTTTTCCCTTTTTCTTCATATTATTTCAGACATATATATGCACAAAAAGCATTCAACGGAGATTTTTAGTCACTTTTTATGTTTTAGCAAACTGAGGAAATATTTTATGTCTTCTTTGTTAACAATCGCTCATCTCTCTTCCTCTCTTATTGTCATCAATTACAAGAAAATGTTTGAGATGTGATGTCTGTCTTGTATGCTAAATTGTCGATAAAATTTTGGCGATTTTTTGACAGAGTTGCGCAAACTTGAAAATTAGAAAACTTATTGCCGATTTGCTTGATATAACACAGCTATAGTTTTTTAACTTGGTGAAGAAAGTTATTTGATGTAAACAAGCTTCCAAGCTTATATGTGCATTTCAAACAAAAAGATGACAAAGTTCTGCTCATTATGCTATTATGAAACTTCCATCAGTAGAAGTCTGCAAATTTACCAATAAAGGCATGATTAAATAGAAATGAAAAGAGATCAGAATTAAAATACAAATCATCAAGATTGGTAATTTAAAATAATTTCGTTTAGATGAATTTCTTTGAAGTCATATATGCTATCTGATTGGAATAACTTATGATAGCGTATCAGTAGCTCGAGAGGCCAAAATTACGACGGAATATATTCTCAAATTTTAACCAAATCCATATGGTTAGCTGATTTAAACAAGATGATTCGAAGCACCAATAACCACCAAATAGTCATCAGAAAGATTTGATCGCACAAATATTTCAGACTCATCGCATGAATAGTTGTTGATTTTTTGTAGATCGCTGCATTGAATTATTAAAGCGATATTATGCAGAGGAAACGGAAATAAATTGGACTTCAATTAAAGCTTCTTTGTTAAACCTTAATATGACCATCGAATTGTGAAGATAGAGGGTGGTATCATTAGATTTCGGGTGATTTTTCAAAGCTTGACTTAATCCGGAATTGTTATACTTCAATATAGGTTAGTCGCACCAACTTATCTTAATATATTCTTTTGCTATACACAAGAGTGAACTTATGAAATTTCGAATGTATGAAACAATTAAGAACGAATGGAATTGGAAAGAGAAAAGATTTGAGTGGCATGACACTGAAAGTGAACCAAAGAGGACAGCGATTTCTTTACATTAATGAACTATTGAATTTCAAGAGAGAGTTTTCAATTTCCTCTTCCTCTCCATCATATCCTTTCCGGATAATGAATTTCAAAGTAACCATTAGAAATAATTTTCCTCTGTATTGCAGAAGAAAACATTACAGATTTTAAAATGATAAACTGATTTGCAATTTTATTGGATGAGTTGATCAAATAAGTATGCTTTGAACACCAACAAAACCTAAATCAATTTGAGCTGGTTTGGTAGTATACACATACAACAGAATGGAAAGAAAGAATTATAATAACTTGAATACTGAAGTGTTCATTCATAATTTTTAGTTCTAGGAATTCTGATAATGCTTCAGAACTAAATAACTTCATTCAATGCAACATAAAAATTAACACTAAAATTAACGTCAGACTAGGCAATGTCTAAACTTCCTTCTTTTAACAGGAAATCGCTTGATGATGAATCCTTTTCTTAATCCTTTACTTACGATGGACTCATTGATAAAACTGGAATACTGTATTGTTATATTCCGATGAGACCTTTTTTTCCGGAAGAAAAATCCAAAACGACCGTCCGAATCAAAAAATATTTTCAATTCTAAATAGAAAAAAAAATTCTAACCAATCAAGGCCAATTTGCGGAACTAGTTTAGAAATGTTCAAGTGAAGACAATCCATTTGAATCAGAATTTACTGTATTCTATATCTGGACCAATCCATATAAAATAATCAAAAAGGATGTGATTAAGAAAAAAAGAGAAAGAGAAATCACAAAAAAAAAAAATGTAAGAGTAATTCGTGCTATTAAATTGCCAATATCACAATTAAACTTATCGATGTCAACTCAGGGTTACACAATGAACAAAGGGGTATATGTAGATCATCATGTTGTAAATTAATCAGCCAAGAGCTGTCTGTTTATCTCATTTAATTTATTATAGACCGCTTTTGTGGCAACAATTATTTTAAAATAGTGGATAGATCATTATTTAATTTCCAAGTCAAGTTCATAAATTAGAAATAAACAAATGACTGAATTCGTCGGAGATTTGTTTACTTTCCGCTAGGACTGTAATATATCACTATCACTGACAGCTCGTTAAAATAATGTATCTTCTGTCACTGCGAAATGAATTTGTGGTCGAAAGTGTTAATATCTTTTCACATTTCCTACAAAGATCTTATATATAATTAGTTGTCGGAGATCTCATTATACTATAACATCAAATTATCTTTAATACAAAATCTTTTGATATTATTTCCAACACTGATGCATACACTTGTCACATCGCCCTGCTTTCGCCCACTTGCTGGCTTTTGAAAAACAAAAATTATTAAAATTAGTAACAAACATTACTTTTGAAAAACAATCAAGAATTAGTGCTATTTGCAAATGTAGAAGATTCAAAAATTAGCAAACGCTAAAAGTGCACCAACTATTGATAATTAATGTTGGGAAGAGAAAAATAATAGCAGATGAGAGAAATTCAAAAAATGTCCTATTAATGGGAAGTCTCCATTACAGATTTAAATGAATCAATCAATACATCAAATATAATAAAAAAATATTTTTTCTCAACTGCAATTAAAAGAAAGTGTTGCATTTGTAACGTAAAATTCAACTATGTTTCGTCAATGAGTCATCGTTGCAATCAAAAAAGTATTTGTCAAACTTGATGAAAGTCTTTGACCTCGCAGAAATTTGTGATGGCGAAATATGATGGATTCCACTATTTCAAAAATACTCCAACCACTTGTAAATTTTAGCAAAATAATTGTTATATGCGGATCAGATGACTTGAATGAATTCAGTGCTATATGGCGAGTCGTTATCTATGACTTTTAATAACATCACTTATGATTAACTATTTTGATCTCTTAATAACTGATATATATTTTGATGTAATAATAATGCTCGTTTATCACAGTCATATTTCACCAAAATGTATTTTGCATCCTCTCGGATCATTATCTGCCTCATTTCATTATCATCAGATAACTTTTCAGCAAATCATTCATAAATGATATTATCAAAGGTTATCGAACAGGTAGTACTGAATTCATTCAAGTTATTTAATCCTCACGTGACGAATATTTTACTGAAATTTACAAATGGTTGGAATATTTTTCAACCAGTTTATTCAAAACTGCTAATTTGCTGATCGTATAATTTGAATCACTGAATCACAAAAGCATCAAGACAACTGTCCCACTATTCGTTGTAATGTGTTTTTTTCGTTACAGTAATATTCCGAGTCCCATAAATTACTCGGAGAGGAGTCCAAACAAATATCAAACTATTGGAGGAATCTGAAAACTATGTTTTGCGGAAATTCCAAATTCCGGAGCGTTTTTTTTCTTTTTTTGAAACGAAATTTCAATTTGGCATTTAATCAAACTTCATCTTTTCAAAATTTCTAAATCAATCTCGTGACACGAGTCATTCTAGAACGATGATTCATCTGAACCGATAAAGAAGAACGAATGACTCATCACCGCGGGTCAAAACTATCTTGCCCTGATTGCTATGTGTGTACGTGCATGTGAGAAGAGCCATTCCAGGAACGCCAATTCCCGCCATTTGGTTCATTTGAAATGGACCAATAGAATTGCAGGAGACAGAGAATTCAACCAATGAAATGAGCGCAGACTTACCTGTTCAATACAGAGCAGGACACACCCACGCACTATTGCTTCTCCAAACATGGCCTTTCGGGCTAGAGAGTGTGCGAAATTTGGAGAGGTGGAGGGATAGTGTGCGCGGAATTGTCATGTATGCACATCTCTGCCATGTCTGGATGCGCTCAGTTGATTGTTTTGTGCTAGTGGTTGTGGGTGCTGCTTGCTGGTGATGGTTGTGCTATTGGGATCGCGTTCGGTTTCACTTTCCGAGTTGATTGGTTTTCCGGTTTCGGTTGAGGTAGCAGTTAAATTCCGGCAGTCGATATACGGTCTATTTCGAACCGGAAGCTTTTGTCGTTACCAAAAATTTGCCTGTCTCTAAGATGTTGATGTTGTGAGAAGTGAATATTTCGGTGCAAGTGAAACCTATTGGTACATCTATCGAAGTCTTTTCTGCAAAGTTAGCTATCCCAAAACATTTTATCGGATTCAGATTATACGGAAAGCTTTTCTGGAGATGAATTATTTTCGAAATCTTTTCTTCCAGCATAGGTGAAGCCTTTTAGCCTGAAGTAAATCATCGTGAGAACCCTGTGCTGAAGATGACTCATCCTGAGAATGAGCCTCATTCAAAAAATTTGATCATATCTGGCCAGTAGTAAGTGTATATTGTACGTAGTGTGCAGGTAACAATCTCTTCTGATGCCTGAATTCATCCTTTTAGTCGTCCAAGAGATGCATTAGTTGGGTATTCGAAAGATATTTTCACAATATATTTTGCATATTCAATACAAAAATGATGGTAAGAGTAAAACAATGAAATATTTTTTGTTTAGAATTAGTTAATTTTTATATGATTTCCAAATCTGCATCCTGGAACTAATTTGATTTGCACTTTCCTACTTTCCTTCCCTTTTCGGAATGTAAGAGAAAAATCCGTTTTTGGAGCTTCGTTGAGATTTTTTAAGAAATATATTTTAACACAATATGACGTATTGAACGTCCTATGTTTGGAGATTCAATTTTTCTCTTTGAGATTCCTGGCCTACGAAACAAATTTTATATTCTTAATACGCTTGTTTTTTATCGACATACTGAAATTTGAGAGTTGTTTTTTCAAATAGTGAAAAAATATTTTTATGTGAAGGTTATCGTGAGATCACATCTTTTTCCAAGTGACTGAGTTTCATCTTAATGTCGATAAGTGATCATGTCGATATGTGATCATTTCATGGTTCACTTTTTACCTTTGGTTTATTTTTTTATGGCAGCATTACTTTATCCATATACATCGAATAAAGCTTTGATGAGCCTTTGTGAAATATTGCATTTTCCAACTTAATATGCTATGGTCGGTTTCAAATTCTTTTATCTGCAGGACTGATTAGCACAATTTATTTTCGAAGAGGAATGTTGTATAAAATAATCTGATTACTATTTATAAAATAATCTGATTGCTATTTTGAATATTGTATAAAATAATCTGATTTCTATTTTCCAGACCACTCAACAATTTATTATCAAGAGTTTCACTGGAACTGGAACTCTTGATAATAAATTGTTGAGTGGTCTGGAAAATAGAAACCAGATTATTTTATACAATATTCATTTCGCTCATCATCAAGATCAATCCGAAAGTTACGTAAGTACTTTTACAATAATTGAGAAAATGACGTAGACATGAATTCACACTTTTGTTATGGAATTGATACAAATTTCCAATCTGTCTCCACTTCGATTTGACCTAATCATTGAGTTACTAGGGACCTACTCATGAAGTAAAATTATAGTGGAAATAGATAGGAAATTGTATCAATTCCACAAGTCTGAGTCCTTATATGCGAATAAAAAATATGGAAAACTATTTGTAAAAAATTTAAGAAGTTAGGATAAAAAAGAAATATTTTTTTAGGAATTAAGCATTTACTGTGCATGGGTGAATAGATGGAACTCAAGCTAGAATTTTGCATTTTGATGATCGATTTGTTGAAAGTTATTAAGTTGAAGGTTTTTGGGATTGGTATATTTAATAATATTAACAAATTCTTTCTTAAATATAAAGATAACAATAGGAAATAGTTGTCCATAAACATGATTCCAATTTCTAATGCACATTTTTCATCATTTCAAAGAGAATTCGTGCAGAAAAAGCGCACAGTGCCGTTTTTCCTTTCATTTGTCTCTTTTCCTCAACATTTTGGAATGAATTAGATGCATAATTTTATCTCTTCATAAATTGACTCTTCTCCCTAGGATTTTTGCTTTGGTTGTTTTCCATTTATTTTCGTATACAAAATTTTTCATGTTCTAAATTTTCTGCCGACGTTTATTATCGGCTTTAATTTCTTCTTTTTATTAATTTTATGCATCTTTGTTTGATGACGAATGAATGATATACTTTTTCCTATGCTAAATTCCATTTTACATATTGTAATGTGTAACTTGAAAATGCGAACATTTTAATAGAAAATAAGTTCAGAATCTGAAATGCGTGGGAAGTTTTTTCCTTAGTACTTTACATCATTGGGACCTATAAGTAGGTTAGTTTTAACTATATTTATAGGTGATTGGTTACAGCTAATGATTTCTATCCTAAAATCAGAATGAGTTGTAATAAATTAAGAAGACAGGGCTCAGTTTTCATAAGTTCTTTCTGATAAAATAGAAAGAAGTTTTGATGGCACTAGTTTTCACGCCAATGTCTGAAAAGTGCTGATAGTAATTGACACCGTTTGATCATGTCTTGATGAGCGATGGACCATAGCAATGGATAGTATATTTCGCTTCTATTAGAGCGCAAATTTAATTCAATTTGATGTTTGTAATCATTCTGATGAGATATCCGTCAGCAATATCGAAATGAGTGAATGTAAATGCAATGCATTTGTTATTTGGAATAGTTCTTATGGTATGCGAACTATGTAATTCCTTGATACTGTCTTTCTTTTCATCTTTTATCTCTACACATTTGTCTCTTGTCTTCGTTCACTAAATATTTAAGATGTTCGTTATTTCCCGAGTTAATGTCAACTAGTACAGTTTTGAGGGATAGGATATTTGAGAAGTTGGAAAGTTAAAAGTTTTAGATTGAGAAATCTTGGCATTGAGGATGCGTTCCAGTGTAGCAAAAATTCTATAGATCGAGAATTTAAATAACGTTGCCGTTAACATAGACGACATAAAGAATTCGTTTTTGGTCTTTTGTCGAAGGAGCAATTCTATGAATTGCAGGCATTTGCATGCACAGAGAAGAGGGGGCAATGGGGGACTGATTGACTGGAATGGAGTGCTTTCTCAAACAAGATCACACTGTCTCTTCGCATTCTTTCCAATCTTATTCGTTTGGGGAATTTGTTTGTCTTTGGTTGTGCGGGCATTTAGCGGTCATTGTCGATGAATGGACTCTTCTGAAGCGACAGTTTTGCAAGTTGACAGAAAAATTAACTGGTCAAGTGCTGACTTTAGCTCTTTGTGATGAGCAGAAACTTTGGCTGTTTATATCGGTTCCTCCGCATTAATTCTTTTATTCTTCTTTGCTTATAATATTGGAAATGAGCGGTGGCTTGTGGAAGGAAAGGGAAAAGATTTCTCATTTGCGTCGATCGCTAATTTTCGATTGCGTCATTCTCTTCCTCACCCCTTTCCTCCATCCTCCGTCTCTCTCCTTCCAAATTTGTATGATGCTGCTTCATATAATTCTGGATTTTCTTTTTTTTCATATTTTCACTCCATTTTTGACGCTCTTAAGTTTCGGAATTGTTACTCTGTTTAATCAATTCTTATGATGTTATCTTATATTATTCGTTGCTGTACGAAAATTGAAATCTATATTTTGTGATGATTTCGTCTTTTCATTGTATTTGTGTAAGACCTGGCATGTAACAAGTTTATATAGTATTGTAATTTGATGAATTCCATTGCAGCAAGGATCTCGTAATAGAGGTTTGTGGTAATACATATATCGCTAGTGTAAGCTATAAAGAAGCAAAAAATGTGTGACGACGACGTTGCGGCCCTCGTAATCGACAACGGTTCTGGTATGTGCAAAGCTGGTTTCGCTGGTGATGATGCTCCGCGCGCTGTTTTTCCATCTATTGTTGGCCGCCCACGACATCAGGGTGTTATGGTTGGAATGGGACAGAAGGTAAATTTTTTGCTGGAATTTGTTAAGAGAGTGTTGATTTTGGAAATTTATTTGACTTGAATTACACACTATAGTATGTGAGCTTAATAGAGTGTTGCAGATCAGAATCATCATCATATTTGGTATTTTCTAATAAGAAAGTCTATCTATAATCTGTTTCATAATTGGGCTGTTGGTGATGAAATTGTAGATACAGAATTCAGAAGAAATATGCATTTCTTACATAATAAAATGATAATGTTGGGTTTGCAGGATTCGTATGTAGGTGATGAAGCTCAGTCGAAACGAGGTATTCTCACGCTGAAATATCCGATTGAGCATGGTATAGTGACCAATTGGGATGATATGGAAAAGATCTGGCACCATACATTTTATAATGAATTGCGAGTAGCACCAGAGGAGCATCCTGTTTTGTTGACCGAAGCACCATTGAATCCAAAGGCAAATAGAGAAAAAATGACACAAATCATGTTCGAAACCTTCAACACTCCGGCTATGTATGTTGCAATCCAGGCTGTTCTATCTTTGTATGCTTCTGGTCGCACGACTGGTATTGTGCTCGATACTGGTGATGGTGTTACGCATACTGTTCCAATTTATGAAGGTATCTTGTCTATTTTTTTTTTTTTTTTTTTTTTTTTTTGTTGCAGGTGTGATATGCGAACTTTCTAAGCGGATTTAAATTTCACTCGATGTTGTAAATATTAACATTATGCGCAGCTTACCATATACCTAAATCAGTGCCGGGATTTCAGTCCAAAAATCATATAGATCTATAAAATTGTTGGTTAGGTTTTAAAATGTTATTTTAGGTTATGCACTGCCGCATGCAATTTTGCGTCTTGATTTGGCTGGTCGCGATCTTACTGATTACCTCATGAAGATCCTTACGGAACGCGGCTATTCATTCACCACCACTGCGGAACGTGAGATTGTTCGAGATATCAAGGAAAAATTGTGCTATGTAGCTTTGGATTTCGAACAAGAAATGGCTACTGCAGCGTCGTCATCATCACTGGAAAAGAGCTATGAACTTCCCGATGGACAAGTAATCACCATTGGCAACGAGCGATTCCGATGTCCCGAGGCTCTCTTCCAACCATCTTTCCTTGGTATATTTGTTGCAGCTTTCTTTTTTTTTTTTGCTTTCATTTAATTGCTAAAAATTTGGTTGCGTTGGCAGCACATGTTTTTTAATTAAAAAAAAAAAAAAACGAATTTGTTTTTAGGAATGGAATCGACTGGTATTCATGAAACGACGTATAACAGCATCATGAAATGTGATGTGGATATCCGAAAAGATCTCTATGCGAATACCGTCCTCTCAGGAGGCACTTCGATGTTCCCGGGTATCGCCGACCGTATGCAAAAGGAGATTACTGCACTTGCTCCAAGGTTAGCTATTTTTATTGAAGTACAGAAAACCAGTTAGGTTATGTTTCTATGCAGAATATTGATTTTGATTGTATTATAATCGCATGATCCGTTCACTGTTAAGGAAGATTTATATTGCTAACTCTTCTGTTATTTACAATCCCATAATCATATTATTCGGTATTTTTGTATTCCATTAATTTATTTCATCCATGGAATTTAATTCGCTTCTTTATTTTAGCACAATGAAGATTAAGATCATTGCTCCACCGGAGCGTAAATATTCAGTTTGGATTGGTGGTTCAATCTTGGCATCGCTATCCACCTTCCAACAGATGTGGATCTCGAAGCAAGAATACGATGAATCGGGACCATCAATTGTTCATCGTAAATGTTTCTAGGCTATTGCTACTGTTACTGTCCTGCTAATGTTTCAACTCTGAAATTTTTCTGGTAGAATCATAGCAGCAAATACAGCAAAAAATACAAAGTTAAACAGTCGTTCTTTTTGTCTGTACCACCCCTTCCAGTTATTAATGCACACATTTCTGCTATACTGTTTCTTTTCCCCTACAGTTACAAATCAAAGAAATATATCACCGATTTGGTGATATATTTATTTTTCGTTAGCTTTTTTTTACCTCGTATTAAATTCGTTTGGGTATTACCATATATGAAGAACATCATTTAAATTTGATGAAAAATTTCATTCACTGTTTTCAATGTTTAGTTACATAATTCCAATAAAGCAAAATGTGTAGTTCGTTTCAATTTTTCTTTTTTTTTTTCTCTCAGTTTCCTCAAAGAAAATAACATTCCTAAACTTTATGTTCACTTTTTTTGCACCACTATTATCCTAAATCGCCTTTTTTGGGGTGGTAGGGGCAGAATTGTTTCTGTTGGAAAAAATATTAAGTTTTTTTAGTTTGAATTCGCACAATAATTTCAAATCCAATGCTTGAATTTTCGTGAGGATCTATCAATCCACTCAGCTATATTTTTTTATTCATTCGCTATCCCGTCATTCCGTTCCCTTTTTTTCCAATCCAATTTTTTTTCTCAATTTCACTTTCGTTCCCAGAAAATATTTGATTTTCGTTGTTTTTTCTTTAAACTAAAAATTGTTGAGCATATTCGCTCACTAGTGTTGTCATTTTATTCCTTTTTATCGTTACCGTTAATGCAGCAAATTTTCTCCCCTTTTTTTGTTTTCTTGAAATAATGTGTAATAAAATGTTTTGAAAATTTTTTGTTCGATAAAATTCATTTGTTCGGCTGCAGTAACAGATGTTTGTGAAAGCCTTACTGTAGTCTGAAAATTAACTTTTTTCTGAATGTAGGCTAATATTGCGAAAGGGCCACTCAGTCATTATGAAGAAGGTTGTATGAATTATGTTAATTGCTATGGCTATATTGCCCTATCGGTTAGAAATTAGCCTAAACGGAATGAGGTTGCGAGCGGGAAGATGAAGGAAGGGCCTGAAGCAAACTTAAAGTCGTATTTACTCTCAAAACTCCATTCTTCAATTTTCTATACAAGTTCTCAATCAATTTCTGTACGAATTCTCGAAAAGAAGTGATGAAACTCCACACGGATGGGTATCGGTTGCTTTCGCCAAGGCGGGAGAAATAGTGACGTTTCGTGAGATTGCTTTTACAGCACACTTTCTCAGGGATGCGAACTTTTTCAGACTTGATTTTTAATGGTCTGGAGATCTGTGTTATTGAGGTCACAGTTCAGGCAGCAGCACTGTGAAAATTTCATCCTTACTGGATTGAAATTTTAAATACGGTAACTGTTATTCAGTGATTTGTGTCGAAATGGAGTTGGTCCGTCAAATTGGGCTTTCACGGTCCTAAGCGGTGTCGAGTCTCAAATAAAATCTAATTTGTATTGGATGGTATTTTATCAAGGATTTTAAGGATTTTTGATTTGATTTTACAAAGAAGACAGATTTTATCACGTTTGCGAAAAATGTGCGCGAATCCAGCAGAGCCTTCAATTCAGAAATATTTGAACAACCGAAAACGTCGAACTGGTATTGATCGACGAGATACCTCTAGTCAAAAATATATGACTTCATCAGCTGGTAAATCATTAAATATTCTAGGAAATTAGTTCATGAACTTCACTCGTTAAAAAAGATGAAGGTTAATTACATGTTCAAAAAGCATGTAATTTAATGACATGAGGATGACAAGCCAGAAACCAAAAATGATTGAGACGTCATCGCACATATGAACTTTTTGTGATATTGTGGAATTATATTCAAAAGGGCCAAGTAGCGATGTTAAATCATTATAAATATCGAGAAATGACCCATACAGTGAAGCCTCCTGTTATTAAGCATTATTATTTCGAATTGTTATTCGAAATAAGAAATAAATTAAGAATTAAGGATGAATCATTCTAAAGATTGCTGTTGTATTCAAATTTCGTAAATTTTCGAAAAGATTTCGTTTTAATTTATGCTATATATGAACAGCTGGTGAAGGATTATCGTCCAAAAGGCTTTCTATAAAAACAAATTATCAATCATTCAATTATACGGACTTGCTGATTTGTGGATATATGATAAAGTTACCACCAAATATACAGCCGTATGTTACGCAGCGAACTATGATTGCAAAAATTCTTACTACTTTAAAAAATAAACTTAACGCACTGATCGAAAGCCCAACAGGAAGTGGTTGGTTTTTTAGCTAAAATTTTGATTCGAGAACTTTTCAAGTTTCAGGTTTCTTGTATAATATAATAGATAATAGTAAAAGGAATAAATAAGAAATGGGCATCAAATTTTGCATGGAATGAGTTTCGAAATTTGCTTTCATCCTATAGCATAAAATTTTTTTTGAATCTAGAGTTTTTTTTAGCAGTTTTTGTGCCTAGAAATATTTTTCCCAATTATTCAGCAGATATTATGTTTAAATTCTCATCCTCAGCCATTAAAATTCAGACAGTTTAGGTAAAACACTTGGGCTTCTATCAGCAACTTGTGCTTGGCTTGAAAGATATAAAAAGGAACGCATGCAATCGCGAGATGAATGCAAAGCATGTCAAAATGGTAGGAACGGTGAACATACCATGAATAGAATTTTAGATCAAGACATATTTGGTGAATTAAACGATACTAATTTGAATGACAGCAGCAGTAAGTGTATGAAAACTACATCAACTGATGCTGAATCATTTACTACGTGTAAGTTATTTTTTATCTTTTTCCGAAAAATATTTTTTAATGTAAATTTGGAATTATTTTTTGTAAAATTAAATTTCATAAAAACTAACTGTCTTTCTTAAAAAACGACCAACAACCATTAATAATATGGTAGAGCAAATGTTGAAATATATGATACGACTTCCAAAAACTAAATATTTCCCTAATTGTAGAACAAACCTCTAATAATTATGCAATTATTGGGATGTTTTAAAATAAGGAAAATGCTTCATTATGCTATATTTTTTTTATCACGAACTAATGATAAGATTTTTCTTCTTTCAGTGGAAGATGAATTTGAGAATGATTTTTATGCCGTTAAAAGTTCGTCATCTATGTTAAATAAAGTGAGCTATCTGTTTATGAATCTCATTGCCAAAGTTGTTAGTAGTTATTACATTGATTTAGTATTTAAAATACATCAAAAGTAATTTCAATATAATACGAAAAAGAAAAAACTGAATATTTATTACGATGTATATTAATTTATAGTTGGAAGGTATTGCCTTATTGGACGATAGCAAAATTTCGAAGAAAGATATGGAAGAGGAAGGGCATACTTGTTTCCCGTAAGTTTCTGTTAAGCGTTAATCAACTTATTACCATATTTCTTTAAATTTTTGCTAAACATAGTGAATATAATTTGATAATTTTCATTATTTTTCAGTTATTGCAGATGTTCTATAATAGTTATTTTAGAATGGCTTTTTTCTTTTAGCCGTGTGACAATATACTATGGAACGCGAACACATAAACAAATTAGCCAGGTGATAAAAGAATTTTCACGATTACCATATGGACAAGAAGGAGTCATTAAGTAATTTATTATTTGTTTTATATAATATAACTAATTTTATCTATACAAGTCCACTTTTTATTATTGTGCTTTTTCAATTACTTATTATTTTAGGTGTTTTAATGGGTTTGACAGCAAAACTTTTTTGTAACTCAAATTGAAACTTATAAAACAAAGTATCTTCCGATTCCATTTCCATTATGATTAAGTACGTTGTGGATCCGGAATTTTAAAATCTTATTACTCTGTTCTCCAAATCTAATGATAGAAAGCAATAGATAAGTACAAAAGAAAAGGCAGAAATTCTTTCGACATTGTTTTTCCAGTTAAAGAAATTTTTAAGGATCAGTTCTACATTCTCTCATTCAATTTAAATAAATGGTCTTAATTGATTTTCTAGATATCAAGACTATAACGATCTTGATATCTAGAATAAATCGAATCACTGATAATACCATCCTTTAAATAAGCATTAATTCTCATGATTAGAAAAAATGGTGCTATTAACAGACTTATTCTCTATTATTATTATATTGATTTTATCAATTAAAAATTGTTTCCATTCTTAAATAAAAGAGATGATTTTTTTACAGACATACAATATTGGCAAGTCGTGAACATATGTGTATCAATCCAGCAGTACGTGTTAGTGATGATATCAATAGCAAATGTAAAGAATGCATATCTTCAGATGGGGTAATTTGAAATTTCGTTTTAATACTATCAGCTGTTGTGACAATAAATAAATACAGATACAAACAGATGCGTTGTTAACGAGGGAAAAGGATTCGCTAATTTGCACAAACGAACTTTACTATCAATCTAACTTTACTTTCTATTTACAACTTTGATCACTCGAAGATTCTGTAAGTTTACAAGACAGGTGAATATTATGTTCTTCAGACAATATTACAACTGCAAATGTCGCGGCTTCGTGATATATCCGCTCGGAATGTTATTGGATTAATAGTAGATAGTCATCTTTTTTCTTGTTTTTTCGAGTGATATATTTCTAGAAGTAGTCTTCAGTTGTAAATATAATATTATTCAGAGAACGGACAAAACTCATAAGTCGCTCTCTAAAGTTGGGAAATTTTCATATAAAAAATTTATTTATTATTATTACTAGTTATTTATTATTTATTATTTACTGTTTATTATTTATTATTTATTGTTTATTGCTTATTATTATTTATAATTTATTATTATTATTATTATTTGATAGTATGATTTTGATCATTTATAACTAAACTTTTAATAGATTATTTTAAATGCAACAAATAACTTATATTCTTTTGTTAACCCATGCTTTATTTGAAATTTCAAATGTTCTTGATTTTTAATCAGATTGGTTTAGATTGGTTGTTCATACAAAAATTCAATGCGTGTGAAATATGAAAGACCAAATGCAGTAAGACGTTTACTTGCACAAACTACTGGAATGATGAATTATGTCTGGGATGTAGAGGATCTTGTTGAAATATTGAAAAGTTCAAAACCATCACTTTGTCCTTATTTCTCAACTGCTCGAGTACTTATTGATGATGCCGATATTATTTTTTGTCCATTCTCTTATCTTATTGGTAAATATCGTGATTTTTTTTTCCTTTATGATATCTGTTGCCTTTATAAAATTTATTATATTGAAGTTTTGAGAAGTTGAAGTTGGTTTTTCCACTTTTTTCACTTAATTAAGTGAAACATTAATGAATAACTTTTTGCAGATCCAATTATTCGTGTAAATTCTGGTTTGAGCTTGAAGAACACAATAGTTATCCTCGATGAAGCACATAACGTGGAAGATGTTTGTCGTGAAGCTGTTAGTTTTACATTCATGGAGCGTGAACTGGTTGATTCAGCTGCAGATTTATATCAAAAAGGTTAGAAAATTTATAAATTCCAAAATTCGAAAAATTATCCTAATTGCTCCCTAGGATTTAAGATTTCTTACTGCAATATAAACCCTTTTCAGCAAATGAACTTGAAAAAGAACTTGCAAAAGTGGATGCTAAAATTGTTGCGGAAGAAGGATTGATTGAAATAGAAGACGGCAGGACAGGAAGATATAAAGAATGTTTGGAAATGATGAAGGGCCATTTTAAAACAGTTCGTATTTGTTGAATGAGTCGAGAAGAATATGATGAGATTTTCTGAAAGCACCTTTGTTTTTGCATTTAGTGTAAGATTGGTTAAGATTTTAGTATCAAATCTGATTATAATAATGGGAATCATTTCCAAATTATTGTATAAAGAGTATAAGATGAATAAAATTATATGTTTACAGATAATTAATTTTTTAAATAAAATATTGGATTGGTTTGTGAATGTATCATCGAATGCGCTTCAATCAGCACCGATGAAAAATGATCGGCTTACGTATACATATAATTGGGAGAAGCTTTTCACAACGTTTGCAAGTGATGATTTGAATATATTTGGCAAGACCGGTAAAGGAACCGCTTATTCAGGTCTACTGGTAAGTTGCCTTTGCAAAAATTAATATCGTCAATCTGTTCTGAAGTATTTCAAAATAACATTCTATAGTTACTTTTCTAAAAGCTTTAAGATTTAACTTCAAGTAGTTCTTTAACTGTTTCCTAGAGTTAATAGTTTGAAAGAATTAGGAATGGCTTTGTTTTAAAACAGATGCTGATTTATGGATTTAACTTTTAGCTGTTGCTTTGCAACATATCTACTCGACTTAGTCTTAATACTGCTATATATTTAGCTTGGCTATAATATAGCGATTTTTCATGTTTTAAAACTTAAAAAGAAGTGTTTTGGAGGAAAAACTAGCCTATAACTGTTTGTAGATCTAAGTTCTTAGTGTTTCCTCAAGATTATAAATAATTGTCTTAAAACTACTGTTTTTTTTTTTCAGGAGGCATTTGTATCTCTTTCCGGTGCAGCTAATGAAAACGATGAATTTCAGTTCCATTTAAAATATTACAAGCCATGTACTGTAACAGTTGTTTGTGTGGAAAAATTTCTGTATTTTTTCAAATCATATTTTCGGGATGATAATCACACTGCTTATAAGTAAATTTAATTACAGTTATTTAAATGGCTTTGTAAAGCAATTTCAATTTTATAGTTTTTGTTTCATTCAAAATATTATTGATAAATCTTTCTATGACTTTTTTGCAGGCTACTTGTATGTATTGACAAGCCATTCGTATCACATTCACGATCAGATATTTTCGATGTAACAAAGAACTTCTCAAATAATGTATGTTTGATTTTCTAGTTTGTGTTTCAGCCGGAAATATAGAACAAGAACTTTTTATTATTTCTTGAGAATTTTTGATCCCATATGTTACATCTATAGTTCATTGACGATGAATACACGTTGTATATTCTGAATGATATCTCTGAAAAAATAATTGTATTGTATGTTTATGATAGTTGAGGTACATTTGCTCAGAATGGACTACATTTAGAACAGATAAATAGAATCATTTAAATTCCTTCATAATTCAGATTTCAGACTGATATATTGGATATGAATTCATATGATAAAGAAAAAGAAATATGGTTGGATTCAAAAACGCGTCTGAAAGGTTATCGAGAAGTGAAATATGGCTATCGTGTTACTATCAATTTTTGGTGTATGCGTCCATCGGTGGTTGGAATTATAA
This sequence comes from Onchocerca volvulus, assembly GCA_000499405.2. Lineage (NCBI taxonomy): Eukaryota > Metazoa > Nematoda > Chromadorea > Rhabditida > Onchocercidae > Onchocerca > Onchocerca volvulus. The sequence goes on along the minus strand of HG738139.1, from coordinate 5,054,651 downwards.
TAATATGCTTGTATTAAAAAATATTTACATAATTTAAGAAAGCTGAATTATAAGTTCCAACTAATCGAGGATTTAAATTTGGCTGAATTTGGTTTAAAAAAATCTCTTTTTTCGTTCCCATAAATTTTTCAGTGGGTTTAGAAACATCAAAATTGTTCTTCCATTCAGTATCGGCGCATATCTGGTTTCAGTGTCAGGCATCGCATCATTCGGTTGAAAAAGCCTGATGACTGTAGTCATCATCTTCTGATCTAAATTTGCTATTTAAAGAAAGTGTCAAGGGTTTAATATTTTAGGCTTACATAAATGCATTCAAAGGATGTCGCAGTGTTATTTTAGCTTCCGGCACACTTTCTCCGATGGATACTTTTCGTACAGAACTTGGTACCCCTTTTCAGCAAGAAATGGTAGGAAATCAAATTATACCGAATGAACAAATTTTCGCTGCAGTTATTCCATCTGTAAGTTTTCTTTTAGTCTTCATAATGTTCTTATTTTAAAAGTATGATCGAAGTATAATAGAAATAGGTTTTTATAAGTATTGCAGGGACCGAGCGGTGAGAAATTATGTGGAACTTATAGGATTATTAACCGAGATGATCGATTTATACGGGAAATTTCATTGATTTTGAGGTACATTTCTTTATCGTACATTCCACAAAATTCCTAATCTTCGTATAGTTTTGAGAAAATAAACGCATTTCTGGAAACTCCAAGCAAGATGAGAATCCATGCATATATTCCTGTTTAAACAACTGATATTGCAAATCTTAAGATATCAATTCTCGAACAAAATATTTAGCGTACAGTACGTTGCCACAAGAGATACCTTGTACTGAGTGAACACTCGTGATATTCTCAATTTCAGTAATTGAAATCTTCCTACATTAGTTTTTCTTTCGATTACTTAAACTCTCTACAGCCACTTTTCTTTTATCATGTTGAGTAAAAAACATATCCCATCTTTTTTTCAGCCATATCTGTAAAATAATACCAAAAGGTGTATTATGTTTTTTCTCAAGTTATCGAGTCTTGGATCGAATTTATGAATATATGGAAATAACGGGTATTTTAAGACAAATACAAAATATCAAGGTAATTATCACAGATTTCATGTTACAATCTGTGATTTTAACATGAAATTGATCATTGTTTATTTTCCTTTAAAAAACCGAATAGTCCGTGATTTCCCACGGGCCACGGTTTTGTAACCTCTGTTTGAAATTAAATTCAAATCTTAAGCAGGAACATGATTGAATGACATGGTTGTATCTCATCTATCTTCGCCCATTTTTTCAAATCACTATTATTAGCTTCACTTTTCCATTATCATCTTTTTGTTATTCTCATGATTTCTTTGCCTTCATTTTCGTAAAAATCAATAAGCCCGAAAATGGATAGATAGATCTGTTAATTTTATCATTTTCAGCTTGTTTTGAAAGAACCGCGGCGTTCATCACTAATGAATGATGTTATGATGCAGTATGAAAATGCGATTGTTAATCCTCTGGATTTTGGATCTCAGTGCACTGGCACATTGATGATGGCAGTTTTTAGAGGCAAAGTAATTATTTAAACTTCCAAAATTGTTGAAGCTTTGGCAGTAATAATAGTAATCTATATTTTAAATTTTTAGCTAAATTAAATATTTCATTCCAGAAATCATATCTGTTCACCTATATTTCTTTTCTTCATACTACTTTCAAAAAGTCATAGTATCTTAAATAATTATGACCCTTTTTCTCACTTTACTATTGCAACCATGACAAAAATTAGCGTATTTTTAATAAAAGAAAAAAAAATATTTTCATTATCTTTACTGTCTTTTTACTTTAATTTTTATAAAAGGTGTCGGAAGGTATTGATTTTGCTGATGACAAAGCTCGTTGCGTGGTGACCGTTGGCATACCATTTCCCAATTTTATGGATGAACAAGTAAGTTTGATAATCTTCTAAAAGTATTGAATATTTATCTTCAATTTTTTTCATTTTTCTTCTTTTTAATCATAATTATATTTCAGGTTATTGAGAAGAAAAAATATAACGATGATTATTGCACGAAATTACAAATTTTATCGGGTGATGAATGGTATACGATTCAAGCATACAGGGCTCTCAATCAAGCTTTAGGAAGGTAATCTGAAAAAATCTTCATCAAATTTATGAAAATATAACTTATTATATTTTATTTTTTGATCATCTTTACTAGCCAAAAATTGCATTTTTTAGAAAATCATTTTCTAACGAGTCATTTTGATCAATCATAATTATAAACCTGTGAAAGTAATATTATTTCAAATGTTTTGCATTATCATAGAGACTTCTTCTGTAAACATTTTGGAAGTTGATGGCAGATAACTTCTAATACTATTTCTAATATGATCAAATTTTGTTATATTTCCTCCAGATCCTATTTACAGATGTCTACGACACCGTTCCGACTGGGGGTCAATTTTGATGCTAGATGAACGATTACTGCAAACACAAAGAAATCCAAATGCTACAAAGATTTCACGATGGATACGTGAACAACTTCGGCCATTGACAAATTACGAACATTTCCTTAGTGAATTAACCAGTTTCGTCAACAAAATGGAAATCAAGAATTCGCAGCTGTCTAATGATAATGACTGTGGTGCTATGAGTGTTACTGATGAGAAGTAATGTATATTGATGTTTGTCTGTAAATATTCCTAGGATGTTTATAGCTTGCATATGTTTTGAATCAAAATTTCCAGTTTTTATGACATTCCTTTCTTGAAACTCAAATTTGATGACTGCCATGTAAAGCCTGTTTCAGCTAATTTGTACATAGTGATATCAAGTATACAATTTTTGCGTTATCATTGGATAGTCTTAATCGTCGGTTTCTTTGGTAACAAATTACTCTTTGGATAAATTTTTAGGGCATGTTGGCAGTACTGCGTTTTTTTCTTTTTTTATTTCTGTCTAATTTCACCAATCTTATCAAGATCTCGTGAGTACATTCACTATGGATGTCTATCTTAATTGTTTGACATTTTAATTATAAGTTACTTTATTATCATATTATCTCCAAAAATTTAAAAAAAAAAAAAAAAAGGAGATGAATCCCTCGCAGGCACGACATATTCGATAAATTTTCCAAGTTGGTTTTTTGGATACATCAAGTACATTGATAGATTATTGATTTATCGGAAGCATTCTGGTGTACAAATAATTAGTTGAAAAAATATTGTAAAGGGAAAAAAAGTGATAGTTAGCTTATGTTTATAATTATCGGTTCTTTTTCTTCGTACGAAGATAGGAAGAGGATAACCTTTGGAGTCTTTATCGAACTGATCATTACAACTGATTAGTAATCCCATAGTCATCCGAAATATGCGAGATAAAATACTTAGGCTCTTTTGATTCGAGTTACGATGTGTTTTTAGCAGGGTATGAGTTTTCTCCCAGGCGATGATATATATATATATATGCCTAGAACAGTTCCTGTTTTTTCTGTGTACAGTTCCTATTCCAGTAGTTCTTGAATTTCATTATGAAAATTTGGATGGAAAGTTATTTATCAATGAGATTAAGACAGAGAGGTCAAGCATCAGTCCAGAAATATCGATGAAGTGATATAATTCATGCATTCATTTGTTGGGATAATAAAGAAGAATTCTTCCCAGCAAACTACAATTAATGTTGACTGCTCAGCAAATATATATTCAAATCCTTTTAATGTCAGTTCAGAATAAGCTAGCATTCTATTTCGTACAATTGACCACTCACTAATATTCTATGATTTTATGAAGGGATACGAATAAAACTAAACCGATAACTTCCGAATGATATTAATCTTAACATCATTACATTATAATGTAGTATAAAATAAAATAAAATATAAAAAAATAAAATACAAAATAAAAGAATAAAATATAAAAAAAATAAAATAAAATATAAAAAGTAAAACAAAATAAAATAAAATATAAAATACATAATGTAGTATGTTATTTTATAGTATATATTATGTTATTTACAATATAATATCTATAGGATAAACAGGTGATGAATGAATCATTTCGAAAGAAACGAACGGTAAACAAAGAGAAATTCATGGAAGAAATCAATTCAAGAAAACATTTCCAACAAGTTTTCGTGAAATTCATATAAATTGAAATTCCAAATGAAATTATCAGTATCAAGTTGTTATTGCCTTTGCCCTCACGCTGACGTGTTATTACTGAAACTGCTCTCGACCGATAGGATAGGGTGTTTGTGTTCTGCTTTAAACATTTATTTATTTGTCTGCATCTCTTATGTATACGTATATATATATGTGTATGTGTGTGTATGTGTATGTATGTGGGTATGTGTGTGACGTTGGCAATGAGCAATCGATGATGATTTTCTTGTTTGTAAAAGACGAAATATGCATGAAATGCTGGCAGTAGAATTCCCAAATCTGGAAGTTTTGATTTCACTATCAATATGCATGTGTGTGTGTGTGTGTTTTTTTTTTGTATGGTTATGTGGCATTTGATCAATTTGATAAACATATTTGAAAAAGAAAGTTCTTACTTGATGTAAATATTGAAGTATGTAGGTCATTTGTATGAGCGACTGATTTGAAGATGGATTGTTGTTGCTTTGCGTTCTTCATTTCAATGATTTCGTATATCATGCGACATCGTTCTGGAACTCGTTATCATTCTCATTATTATGATTTTGATTAGTATCATCATCATCCTCACTGACTTCTTGCAATAAATGATAAATGATTTCGTATAGATTACGGACTGATTTCTTTCTTTTTTTTTTTTTCTTGCTTCTCTGAAAGAATGAGAGTAATTTATGAGACTTAAACAGGAAATGCTGTTACCGCTAAGAAAAGAAGGAAAAATGAGAGAAGGAGTGAGAGTGGGAGAGGAAGAGAAAGCAAAAAAGGACAGAGAATAGATGGCAATAAAACTGACGTGTCGTTAGGATGGATCATTGTGTTATTCTTTATAAATATACGATAAATATGATATAAATGAATTTATTTAATTTATCGCTTTCCAATACAGTTATGATGTTTCTGCTTTTACTCTTCCTTGACTTTTTTCTCTCGATTTGACTTTTGACCTTTCTTCCGATGTGCTATTTCTCGAGTCAGTTTTAATGTTTTGTTCATTTCCATCTGGAATTTCTAGGAATTTGCACCACTAACGATCTATCAACCGATCGAATTGGGACAAGCGAAAATGGGTGATGATCCATGTGAATGTCTATTTAATCATGAGACCGCTATGAGGCGTTTACTTTCACTGGTAAAACTTTAATCAGTATATTGCATTTTTTTTTTTTTTGTTGAAATTTTTTCCATGAAATGAAAAAGGTGAAATGGTCATACATTTAAAGGAATTTAAAATATATCAAATGAAACTAGTTATTAATTAGCTCAGTTAATTTTTTATCAGAATGAATAATTATGTGCGACCTGTTAAACTTATAAAATATATCATAATGAACGATCATTCCATTAAGTTATCGATTGATATTGATTAGTTGTTCAAGGAAAAATTGGTATATCCTGAGATGTCGAATTTTTCAGCATACTACAATATACATACTTTACAATGTTCAAAGATTTTTTTTTTCTTTTTTGTTTCTGACATGATTTTTCGTATAATGATAAAGTGTTAATGAATGAAATAAAGCTGTATAATGGACATATTATTTCAGTTACGGGACTCACAAGGCTATTGCACAGATTCTGAATGTGTTCAAGATTTGCCGGGTCCGCAAGGTGCAGGTTTTGGTGCCAACAATTTGATGATGATCGTTATTTTGTGGGCTCTACTTGCTATTGTGATGTTCTTTTTGCGTCCTAATTCGATGCGTTCAAGACCAGATCCATTAGGAAAACCGGGACCGTCTTCGGTAAATATATGAACTGATGACTTTCCAGCATTTCTCATGGAGCAATAAAGATAAAGAGATTTTGCGAAGATTTTCAGTTCGGCATATATTTTAGAATAATTTTTTCATCATAATTATTCCTAATGAGTACTTCTGCAATTTCACCATCATACAAAAAAAAAAAATTGAATTTATAAACTGAAATGTGAAAAAAAGGAGGTAGCAAAAAATCCTTTTCTTTCCAGTTATGAATTTGAATCTTCGAAAATGCGGTTTTGTATAATATAAGACAACTCGCGTTCTTTCTTTTTTTTTTTTTTTACTACATTGAGTTTTTATTTAGTTAAACTGGACCGTTTTTTTTGCTTATTATTTAGGAAAATTTAAAGATGGGTTTTTTTATTGGAGGATTTTGTAAATCTGCTATCGCCACTGTTCCTTAATCTGAAATTTGTTTTTTTCAGGGTGGTGATGCTCCTGAACCACCAGCACCGAATGTGCATTAATACATACCACTTTACTACTGGAAATTTGTCCATTGAAGTTCAACACTGGAGCAACAATAATAATTTATCCACAAAATTTTTTTGAACTGTTTCACAGACGAATGTATATTAATAATAGAAGGGTAACCACATCAATGAATGAGTGCCACAATATTAGCTCAGTTCTTGTAAATATCAATTTTTCGGTTATACTTTTCTGGTGTCATCACTGGTTTTTTGAGACAGATAGGTTGTGGAATTAAATAGTAGAATGGTTTGTTTTTTTTTTTCTTTATATAGCCACTTGCAAGTGTAATTTTGAGTTTTCTTCCTCTTTTTAATATTCATGTTTGGGGCATTTCTTCCGATTTTACTTTGTTCCAAAATCTTGCTGTCTTGTTGTAGAGAAAAAATAGATTAAAATGGTCCAACGTGAACTTCTAAATTGAGCAGTTGTGCAACATACAGTAAAGTCAACTGAGTTCAACAAAAGCTACGATTCAGATATTGTCTCATTTGTGATGATTTTCTCTTTCCGAAAATCGTGATGATTTCCTCATTTCTGGGACTTATTAAAATTTGTTGGAAGATTAAGTGAATTTCTCTTTTTGGTGATAAGGAGATATCTTTTTTTATTTAAATAAAAATTGATGTGTATAAATATATACTTTAGTATATTGTTTATCTCAGTATAATTAATATTTTGTTGCTGCTGTTATGAGCTTTATTATCTCGCTGATAACACTGAAAGCAGCAGAATCTTATCTATTTTCTTCCCGTCCAGATTTTTTTTACTTTAAAATATTCTCCCTTCTTACTTCTTATTCTCCCTTTCCATGCATACCTACATATCGTTCTCCTTCATTCTTTCTGCAATAAAAATTGTAAAATAATCTTATGACTTATAAAATAAATCTTGCAGTGATAGTTCGTTTTTTAATGAAAAAATTCTATCGCACTTATTTATTCTTAAATACTGCACTTCGAATGCCTTTCACACCTTTTCCACTTCCGAATTTAATCGATGAATTCAAAATTCAGCTGAAAACCATACGCTTACTATCCATGGATTTCGGCATGTCATAGACGTCAAGATCTACGGATAGAAAACGTACAATTTTCAATTGAATTTTGCAATGTCTTCGCAACAGCTTTTTTCCTGGGAAGAAAATTAAAATCACTTGTATAATGAGGAAAGAGCTGACATCAAGGTGTGTTTCATTTGTCACCTGCTTTGGTAGTGTTTCGACTTCAGCTGCTGCTTCTTGTCAGTGCATTTTGTGTTAATAAGTAATATTCGTAAGAAAACAACGCGATATATCTTTTATCAGCAAGCAGACAAATGATAAATGCACAAATATACCCGTTTTAGCAGAAATCTAGCTTTCCATGACATTTAAGATCTCAGTTCTGAGTTGCAAATATCAGTTTAAGTGCAGTACACAAATTCATAAGCATTTCAGTTACAGAATGAAGTAAACGTGATTTCACGACTATCTCAGTAAGCTTATAACACATCGTTTGACATATAGATGTCGTGAAGTGTGCCTACACTGAACAGCTGAAAAATCTTGATAGTACGAGACTAAATTTAGTTGAAGTTTCTAATCAATCCTAAAAAGTTGTTTTTCAAGTACTTAGACTTGAAAATTTTTGTGAAGACAGCTGAAAGTTATAAACATAGAGTGAAGACGACCGGTTATCAACAATTGAAATTATAAAACGATACAGAATCAGAAATCTATGTGTTCGCAGAGTTTTGAACAAATGAGATGTATTTCAGATGAAATAATCGAAAAATTGAAAAGAAAAATGGTCTTGATTTTTTACTCCATTATGATAGGTTTGATCCCATCTCTTCTGTGCGAAACAGTCAACGAAATTTAGATTAAAAAATTAGGTTTTTGGAAATGATGTGAAATGACGTTTTTGCTTCCTTAAAAACAGGATTTAATAGCAACTGTTCAAATTGCATGACTGCGATTCTGATTTACAATACCATGTGCTGATTTGGAAATCATTTTGTCTATAATAATGGAGCCAGGAAAGTAAAAAGTAAAAAAGCAAAAGAGCATTAGAACTTTACAGAGATGTGAAGTGATTAAGGCATGATTTTTTTCATTTCTCAAGTATTTTTATCTATCACACAGTAATGAAAATAACAGGAGAAAATTCTTTTTTTTTTTCTTCGAGTTATGAATTGGGAAAAGAGTTAGAAAGGAGTAGGAAAAAGTGAATTTTAAAGCAAATTCACTTAAAATGAAGTATTTTGAATCATTAATTATGCAAACATAATCCAATGAGAATTTTGAGAATCATATACTAATTAGTCAAATGATCACGTTTAGTGATACGTCTCATGAGGTGAATAATTTTAATTTTAAGTATGTGCACTAGGAGATGCTGAGGTCATAAAGCAATCGCCTTTTTGAGAAGCTTTTCAATAATCAGATTTTCCATTTCGCCATCTAAAATAAAAGGAATTTAAAAGCAGAAGAACTCTAGAAAGTTCTTTTTTTTTAAAGACTGACATTCAAAATTGACATTTTTTTTTTTTTCATAACCAGTCAAACTATTTCATTTGCATTTTTTATTCGATTATAAACCTCAGCACATTCATTTAAAATAATGGAAATTCCTTACTTCCTGCTATGCTAGCACCCGTCACTTCTTTCTCAAGTTCAAGCTTCTTTTGAGCTAGAGCTAACATCTCTTCCTCTACTGTATCGGCAGATATTAAACGCACAACAAAAACATCTCTGCAAAGAAATCATTTACCACATTCAGTGCACTGAATAACACATTTTAGAATTGCATTAATATAATTAGTATAAAAAACATACTGTTGCTTTTTAATATTTTCGTCTTTGAATGTGTTCTTCAGTTCTTTCAGACACCAAGTTATTAAATTAATACTTTCCTTCACATAATAAGATGATCCAAAAGTAAATGACTTTTATTTTCGTTAACTTACATTTCAAAGAATATTTCGACGCTACCATTAAACTAATTTTCTTGGATAGAAAATAGATCTTGACAGATAACATACTTCGTTTGACCCATGCGGTGACATCTTCCTTCCGCTTGTTTATCATTATATGGATTAAAATCAATATCGTGCAGTATGATATGATTAGCTGCAGTCAAATTGATACCCAAGCCACCAGCTTTGGTTGACAACAGAAAAATAAATAAGTCAGGCGATGAATTATATTCATTGATCATTTCTTGCCTGAAAATTCAATAACAATCGATTGAAAACAAGGACGAATTCGAAAATTATGTGAAGAAATTTCAGTGTACCTCTCCATAACCGGAGTTGAGCCATCCAGACGACAATACTGGTAGTTACGCAATTTGAGGTAAACTTCAAGAATATCCATTATTGATGTAAACTGACTGAATATTAATACTTTGTCTCCCTGAAAGATCACGAGTGTCTTAACTTTTTGATTTGTTTGGCTGAAGAAAAAAGCCAATTTAGATCAATGTTTGCATCTACCTTTTCTTTAATTGAAGGTAGCAGCTTATCCAATTCCTTGAATTTTCCGGATTCAAGTGCCACTTCTTCACTGAGAATAAATTTCTGCGTTGAAGTAAATTTTGAACATAACTGGCTAATCGCGAAATCTGATAAGAAAGCAAGATCTTCCGCAACATGATCAGATTTCTTTTTGCGATATTCATTTTCCTAGAAGAATAATAAAATCACATATTTTAAAAACATAATTAAACTGATAACACAATAACAAAATGCAACAAGGACAGCTAATCTCTGTTGATAGAGTCTTACGGCTTGATCAAAGATTCAGAATATTAATATTCTCATAAGAAATAAAAATAGAAATCGTAATAAGGGAACGATCTTAACTAAGATTAAGTTAAGACAATAGCAAGAAACCAAAAATATGATTAAAACAAGATGTGGACAATTTTCATGAAGAATTCTGAATGCTGTGTCTAATTCAAAAAAAATCATATGAGTTCCAAATTTTTGATGCTGATTCATTTTCTATCCACTACTGAGGATCCCATTAGCATTCTCAACATTACCCCTCATATGAAATTCCCATAAAATATAAATGCAATGAAAATTTAAGAATAAACCTTTGCGCACAAAATTTTCGCAATTTGAGTCACTTTGTCATCATCATATAACCGTCTATACAATAAAGGATGATTGGCCACTTGTCGCAATTGCATTAATGGGCTTGAGCTGTATTTTTCACCACTTGATTCCAGTAGACGGAATTCACGCACCAAATTAGTATAGATCTCTTTCTGTTCCATAATCATCGGACATTTGATCACACGGTCTTTTTTCATTGGCAAATAACTCAACACCTAAAAAACAGTACAAAATCAAGAAAAAATGGACTTGAATTGTTTGGGTTGATAATCAAATTTATCAAAAAACGAAATTTTCTACAATAAGCTAAATACTTATTCAAACTACGGAACTTTCCAAAAACACCATTTTTCTCTTCCCAAATACACAACAAAACAAACCACACCAAGAATTCCAAACAATTCCTTATTGCTCATTTTTTACTTTCCTTTCACGTATTTTCTCTTTCGTATCTCTTTAAACGTAAAAATGATCAAAATGCGTTGAAATCTTTTTTTTCTTTTTTAACGAACATTTCGTGTTAAAAAATTTATTAGACAAACAAAAATTTTCAAATGGGGAACTTACATCTGCTTTTAATCTTCGCAAAATGTATGGCTTCAAAATCGCTTTTGCTTGTTCAATTTTATCAGTTTCATACAATGCACCATTTTTGGCTTCCAATGCTGGTATTTTCTACAAAAGAGAAGAATTTCAAAACTTTTCATTGTGCGATGTATAATTTAATTCCAAATTTTAATAAATAGACTAAGTGAAATCTATTACGACTGTTTTCTTTATAATGTTTGTTTTCAGATGTGAGCTTCATCTATATCAGCAAAACGGTTTGAATTGGCTTATGATGATGCATAAATTGAAACTGAATGCTATTTTAGCTGATGAAATGGTAATTATTTATAATAGGAGAGAAAATCCGGAGAGAAGGGAGAAATAGTATAAAATCGGAATTTCGGAAAGACCAATAAACCTGTTGAAACTGTTGCAAAAGTTGTCCAATATCATCACAATATTTCGTAAATAATTTTGTCATTGTGAAGTACATCAGTGATATTAGCTCAACAAGATTGTTTTGAAGAGGTGTGCCAGTAATTAAAATTTTTCTTTCGCCCTGCAATTTTTTTCAATCATTTGTTTCAAGCAATCATTCGCAAATCTTTTTCAGATATTACTGGATGATGTACAATACAATCTGCTAATAAATGTCACACTTAACGATCAGAGTTGAAGTGATAATTATACATACTGTGATAACATAGCAATCTATTTGCACTAATAACGAAAATACTATTATCAATGTACTGCATTGCAAATTTTTGTAATATTTAAAATATAATGAAATTAACCATACATGAATTTTCATAAGATTTTTGTAACGATCAGTACCACAATTCTTCAATAGATGACCTTCATCGTAAATAACATAATTTATTCGGAAACGTTTGAAAAATTTTCGATCTTCTGTTTTAGAACCAACCATGTTATAAGTTGTCAGCAAAACATCTATCTATAAAGATGAAAACCTGAGACAATATACTCCTGATGCATTAATTACTAAAGTTCATCCTTTCCAAAAATAATAATTATCGCATTTAGATAAAAATAAATCAGTCTTATAAATCACTAACATGACTGTAATTTCGATATCGCTGACATGATTGCTTTTTCGACCGCAGTAAACACAAATTTCAGTAACCTTTATTCCAGTAAAATACGGTAAACTCCAAAGATCTTTACCAAACCACATACTGATTTCTTTTTTCTTTTTAAATCAAAGCAACAAAAAAGAAATTGGATATAATTTTCCATTCTGTAGGATGGCATTACTTATAATAGTGATTTTATTAATGCATCATGAACATACATTTTTGCCAGTTGCCATACGCCGTAACTGCCTTCGGTCAGCAATGTTACCATAATATGTAATGATATTAATTTTAGGAGACCACTTTGAAAATTCACTGAGCCAATTTTCAATTGTCGAGGATGGCACTACAATTAAATGCGGTCCCTTGATCTGCTCACTTTTTAAATAAGCTATAAAAGCTATTACTTGAATTGTTTTTCCAAGACCCTGAAAAAAACAAAGAATGACTAAAGATTAGCAAAGTGCTTATCGACAATAGAACTTTATGGTGTTACTTCCAGCAAAAGTCATGTGTGCTTATAGAGCTGAAGTTTGCAACTTTATCAACAGAATTATGCTACTCAGTGCAGTACATTTTTCAGTGAAGGAATTATCTCGTGTCTAATAAAGCAGAGTAGTAGCCAAAGTGTTCTGTTCAAATTATAGCAGATTATCGATAATTCGTCATGCTAGATCACATCAGCAAGCAAGATTTTATATCAGACTTCCTAAAGTTTTGAAAAAAAAATGATGCTAGTTTAATCTTTCAGGTCCATCCAATTCCGAGAAGAATATCTCCAGAAAATATGCAAGGCTAGGAATATTTTTATATTACTTCTCCTTTCTCTCCGGATTTTCTCTCCTATTATAAATAATTACCATTTCATCAGCTAAAATAGCATTCAGTTTCAATTTATGCATCATCATAAGCCAATTCAGACCGATTTGCTGATATGGATGAAGCTCACATCTGAAAACAAACATTATAAAGAAAACAGTCTTCTCGAAATGATACGGAAATTATTATTCCACAAAACGCACTCTTCACTTAGAAATTTTGGCTTCATTTGCAACTGTTTGGATTTTATCGAATCCAAGGCAGAATAAATTTCTTCCGAATGTCGACGACAATCATCTAAGATATTTTCCAGTATACTTCGATTTTCCAAAAAATCTAAATACTGTTCGGCAGCATAGGATCCACGTGGGCATTGCAAAAGACGGGATTCCTAGAATTTATTACATAATTTAAACTTAAGTTTCTTTCTCCACAGGATATGTTGCATAAATGCTCGAAATTGCATATAATCATAAATAATAAAATACTGCAATATTAATAAAAAAGACTAAAATGCGATTTTGACGATATAACATAACAGTCTACAAAAATTGAAAATAAGCAAAAAACATGGAAAGATATTTTAGAACATCTACCAAATCTTCATAATCTCGAAACGGCCGATTACTGATTATAAAATCAGCTACTTTATCATTTATGCGTGGAGTTCCCATTAACATATTTCGGTTAGCTTCGTTAAAAAACGTTACACAACAATTTTTCAAAATCGTTGATGAAGAAGCATTTCGATGACTTCGTCGCTGCATAATCTGAATAATTCAAATTACTAAAAAAAAACTAGCCAACTACATTTTCTGTGTAGTTGATAGTTTTTGCCATTCATCAGCATCATTAATTTTCTTAAGTTAAATAAACATGAGAAACAACTAAGTGTTTCTAATATTTCCAGTTTATTGAAACCACTCGGGCATCTAATACCAATTCTATTATCTTTTCTTGAATTTCCAGTTCCACTATTTTTTCTGCTCTATTTCTTTTCTTGAATTATCTGTTCATTTACTTGCTATAAGTTTCAAAATAATATTTCCCAAATCAAAATGCACTAACCTGACGATTTTCACTATCATCACTCTTGCCTATTCGTGCCGAACTATCCGAATCATAATGTTCATCGCTCTCACTTTCTTCACTGCTCGAATTCAAATCTTTCCTGTGCTTCTTGGCTCTTTTCACCATCATTTTTAAACTTACTGGGACCTTCAATAAAAACAGATTGAGATAAATTACCATTTAATGATAATTTAATACTTTGCAAGCAAAAGCCAAAATCAAAAGAGTAGTGACACTGCCGCCGACACCTATTGCTTCTCGCATAAGCTGGAAATTTCAAACACCAGTACTGCTACCGTCAACTAATCCGTCATGGTCGACATTGAGCTCAATCATTTTGCTCAAATTTTAGTATGTTACTTGTATTTCTGTTTCAATTTCGACAACATGGTTCCAATCATTATAAAATAATTAAAAAATTACTTTTTCTTCATCGCTTTCTGGTTTTTCATCGCTGGACGAAGAAATAACTGCTCTCTTACGTCTTCCCCTCCTGAGAGTCGGTTGAGTGGTTATATGTGTATCATCTTGGTTCAAAAAACTGTCTAATCGCGGCTTGCATAACCACTTCAGTGGCTGTTTTGAATCAGATTTCTGATCACTTGAATCACTATCTGTGAGTGTTTGTAGCCTTAAAGATGATGAGAGATTAATATAGCATTACTGTTATTCGAAAACTTTTTCAAATTTTAAACATTCCACGCTTATAGCAATTCTATTCATATCTATTCATATATAAGTGACATAAAAAGTATTAAGCTGCAAACAAAAAACCGAGCAAAACTGCTCGTTCTAAAGGATGTTTTTTCAGCATGCCTTTTTCAAAGCACGAAAGATTACTTGGAGCATAATAATTTCTATAAATAGTAACTGATCAAACAAAATAAGTCCATGTTTCGACTAGAATTTTCTGTTTAATTTATCTGCTGCTAATCAGCGTTCATTCGATCATAATGTTTTCCAAAATTTGTATAGCCGTTTTTACGAGAAATACCCAATTCGGTTTTAAATGAGCAGTCAGTTTGATATACTAATAATCACATCTACCTTTCCTCAAAAGTTAGGTCTTTATGAATAATATCCGGTATAGTTCGAACGCTTCTCGAAGGTACTTCAGAAATCAGTTTTATATCCTCAACTACTTCCGTGTCTGAATTCTGTCCTCTCGAACTGGTAGTAGTTTGTGGTGTTTTCAAATCTTCATCACTTGACTTGTTTCCAATTAATTCTTCCTCCTCCGATGACGACATCAAACGTCGATTATGATGAAATGATCGTGTTTTTTTCATTTCTAAAAATTATTTTGCTGTGTAAAAACTCATGATAAACAAAACTCATGATACCGATTCCCTTTCCAATTACCAGAAGTACATTTTTTTTCCATTGGATTTGTTAGACTTAATAAATTTCACCTTTTGATCCTTGCTGAAGCTGTGTCCGATTATCCTTTTTGCCATTTCTTGATGCAAGCAAATTCACCATCTAAAAATTAATTTTTGAATCAATAATTTGGTATATAAAAAAACTATCTTCTTGTAAACGTTTGCCTGACGGCCATAATATCATTCTTTGTCGAAATCTTTCAATGTTCATTTTTTTATGTCATGTTAAATTTCTCTCTCAAATGACGGAGTCAATATAAAAGAGAAATTGAAAAGAATTCATCTCCAATCAATTTGAGAACGATCATACTTTGAACACCAAGGTAATTCAAACTATCAGTCGCGTAACTTTTCAATGTGAAATTTTCAATTAAAAAACTGCAGCCATTAAATTCAAAATTTGAAAAAACAGAAGTTCCTCCTCTCTTTAAAATATAGGGAAAAATTTGCTGAATCGTCAAAATTTTCACTGGAAATTTGCAGAAAAGGACCTTAATTCGAACTCTTAAATCACTTAAAACTTTAGTTTTGTTTCTTCTAATAATTTGGAATAATTTCAATGATAAAAAGAAGGGACATTTAGTAAAAATCTTGAGACTTTATTGAAATTTAATCTTTTATTAAATAAGATCTGGAGAAACTTTACGATAAAAATATTCTGCAGAAATTATGAAAATTGTTTGATAAAAATTTGATAAAAACAGCCGACTCAATTATAACTTAAACATCCTTCCCACTGGTTTGATAAAATTCGTTCTGAAAAAAAAAAAATTTAGATTTTAAGATTCCAAAAAAAAACAAAATAGGCGACCTGTGCAACGGATTGCTTTTTAAAGGCCAGTCCGCGAATAACATCCTTCACTGATTCATTGGGTCGATGAGCCACACGACGCTTTTCCCCAGTAATAGCACCAAATGAACCTGCCGCACTCATTCCCCTCAAATCCTCCCCGATCCTTCCTTTTTCACCGAAACCGGAACAATCGTGACCTAACCACTAATTTCAACTGGCGCCCAAATTCCTCTTGATGGTTTCTAGACAGGAATACAACGATCGTCTCCACTCTTCTCATTCCACACATGAACAGAACTAGTTTACACGGTTTGTCGCATTTACGTCATGTTGCTCGGATTGCTATGAAACTTCACGTTTTATCGATTAAAGAAGTGAAATTTCGTGGTTTGTAACGTGCTACGTATTTTACGAGAAGATAGGTATTTATAGATAAAAGGGCATGATTCTATATGAGCCATACCATTCGAAGTGCTATTTCATTATTATCGCTGGCGAAATATTGACAAAAGTAGATGCATGATGAATTGCATATTTTACGTGTGAGTTTTTAGTATCACTTGCGTCATTAGCACGTCAGCAGACCTTGATAGTAGCCAGTAATAGATGAAGCGTTATTTTTCCTCTCAACTAGCACACAATGTTGTTTTCAAGACTTAACCATCACTAATTAATCAATTTTAGCGATTGATCTATTCGGATTGTTTGAAACGCCTAAATAGTATGGAAATATGATATACAGAAGATTTCCAGAAAAATTTTCAAACCACTCAAAAAATATTGCTCGATTAGCCGATTAAAGTGAAGCAATCGCAGTAATTAATAGTTGTCGAGAAAACCGAATTTTAGCATAAATATTATGTACAAATAATCAAAGTACTTGTCGTAGAAAATTCTCATAATTCATCATTTACAACGAATATAAATGAATGTTAAAATATTAAAAAATCATAGACTCATGTGATTTGCGGACTTATAATCACGCTCATATGTCATATTTAAAATGTTTAAACAACTTTAATATAGAAAGCGTTGTTATCTTAAGAAAGGTTTCTTCTACTTTTTCATTCTGCTGTGCAATCAAATTGTCATTCTGCTGTTCATCTCATTTGCATTTTTCATTTAAAATCTTTATTCATTTTCCGCGTTAAGTCTTCTTCCCTTACTTTGCTTCACATGATTATTACCGAAAAAAATTCATCATGATCGACTGTTCTATATTCTTCGGTTTAATTACTGAATTTCGATACCACAACAAAAGAAGTTTTTCCCAAACATCACTACCGCGAAAATTTTTTACATATTTTTTACAGTAG
The DNA here is from genome assembly GCA_000499405.2 of Onchocerca volvulus. Taxonomy (NCBI): domain Eukaryota; kingdom Metazoa; phylum Nematoda; class Chromadorea; order Rhabditida; family Onchocercidae; genus Onchocerca; species Onchocerca volvulus. The sequence continues at coordinate 5,037,145 of HG738139.1, read as the reverse complement.
TAGATATGAAAAAGTAAAAGAAGTATTTGAACTAGAATAATGGAATATTTCCCAGGAGATTTACATTATACTGATTGCTAAATGAATCGAGTGAAGTTAATTCTGATGGGTTCAAAGTATTTAAGAAGTAACGCAAACTTCTCTTCCAACTAGCATATGATTTCTTCATCAGTTTTATAGTTTCGATTATCAGAACTATTTTTATAATTTCAAATATTTTATTTTTTAGAACAAAATAGCCAATTTTCAAATGGATTTAACTTAACAATATCAAGATAAGAATGCATTGTCATAAATGATATAACTGTTTCATGGCTGATTGATGTTTGCCAGATGTCATCGACTGGCTGGCTATTCCTCCCTAAAATCCTATTAATAGAATAAGAGATGCTGTTATACTGCAAAAACCTAGCGATATGATTTGCGCTAAAGTTGTGGGCGTGATTACTATATACAATTCATTGGTCAAGTTTTCATATGGCAAGTTCTAAATAATTACGAAGGATCAATTATGCACAATGATTTGTAGAGTTATATTCAGATTCGCAACTTGAAATATTTTTACGATGAGTAAGCATCTTCATGCAAGTTATAATAATATTAACTTCTAAAGTACACTGAATTCATTTGCAAATATTGATTTATTAATTCCAAAAAATGATAATGGAAATGGATGATATTTAGAGATTAATTTTAGCATACATAAATTAAAATAAAAATATAAAGATGAATTCTTTTTTTTTCCGATAAACTTCACATTAAATAAAAAAGAAAGGACAGAGAAACTTATCTACTGGAAGATATTCTGGAATGTACAGTTGGCACTGAATATAACCTTAAATTTAATAGTATGCATTTTAAAAGTTGAGACGAAATATTTGTTGCAAGAAATTTTCTGATTTGCATTTTTATTTCACATAAAACGATTCGAAGATTCTTTCCTATTATGGTGGTAAAAACAGTTGAATAGTCGGAACATAAACGAAATATTTCTAGAAATTTCAAGCAAGCAGAAGAAAAACTCTTCGAAGCTCGATTTATTAGCAAAAAATTGGTTGAAGGAATAGATGTAGATCCGCTTATTCATGCTTATATTTAGTAATCCAAGGGTAACAATTAGAATTATATACTGGCTTGATATTTTTATGTGAATCGGATTTTTAAATATGAAGTCTCGTAATAAACTTTACCATGAACTTGGACTTGGATTTTCAAGAATTCGTTGAAGTCTTGCTTCAGCCCGTTTATCCGGTGGATTCCACAATATCTTTTCTCTTGGCTTCTCAGTTGTATTTTCTTCACCATCTATGATAGATTATAATAGAAAATCGGACAGTAAGACTAATTCAAACCAATTATTACAATGATGCTATTTTATAATAAAAAAAAAAGCATTTCAAAATTCTACTTATTTTCGAATCCTTCTTTGGTTCTGAATACTTTTTCCGTTTACTATCATTTCTCCAATAAAATTGGTCATCCAAAAATGTGCTCTCTGAAAAAAATTATATGAAATTACTAATTAATGGTAGTGATTAAATTGATAGCAACAGATTCTAAATATAATTTTCTGTTTGAGTTATACTTAAATCTAATTATTGCAATTTAGGCTATTTATATTCCATTCAGAACCCGGATAATTCAAAAAACAAATGTTGAAATTATGCGAGTGGATACTGGTATATTTCATGAGAGCACTAAATATTAATATCCAAGTTGAATCATTTATTTCTCGGTTAATCTCTTTTTCATTCTTTTGTTCCTCATTTACTCTGAGCACATTTCCGTATTTTGTTGATCTATAGATTTTCTCAACTTGTCTCTTGTTCGGAATATTATAAAAATATTCGTTAAAAACAAATTTAATTATCCAATAAGCGCAAATTTAAATTTCTGCTAACAACTAGAAAATGGACAGACTTGGTGGTGCATTAAGTGAGGCAGAAATTGGCGACATTTGTGTCGTCGGCGTATTTTCTTCCTCCATCTCAATTGGTATCTCCACGTCAGTTTCTGGTACTGATGCCGCACTCTTCAATTTAATCTTGAATGTATATTAGCTTTAAGATTTCTTGGTCCCATTTTTTTATTTCCGCATTTTTACGTTCAAGAAAAAACGACTTGCTATCTAAATTCATATATTAAATAGAAGTATCTCCAGATTCAAGTTTTAAGTGATTATTAGATTTGTATATTCTCCTAATCATATCTCTCATGGTACTTAGGATAGCTATCTTTCTTTAGTGGAAAAAAAAAAGTAATGTGATATTTTTCATCAGGATTTGATATGATTTTACTTATTGACAATATCTGAAATCACGCACTACTTTTATTTTCTGAGAATATTTAATACGATCACTTAGAAGATAACATTGGATACATACCGAATGCATTTAATGATCGGAAATAATTTTATAATGAACTTCTGTATTTATAGTTACTTATAACTAGTCAATTCAGTTATAACTAATTATTTCCTCGATCATATTAATAATAACTGGTTAAATCGAAATTTCAGGATAAAAATTTGAAATTTGAAATTTGAAATGTGACAAACAGGATGCGTTAGAGAATTCGGCAATTTTTCCGATGTATCGTTTTCAACTGATTCCAAAGTATCATTATTTTTTTCAATTTCTACATCATTTTGATCAACCAGTTCTTCTTCTAGGAAATTTATTTGATGTTTATTTAAAACCATCATCATTAATTTCTCATTACCACTAATTTCTTAGCTGTGTTGAAAAATTACATTATCTGAACTGAACAACTTCCCGTTTTTCAAATTTTCTACAATATAACGAAAACTTTTCTCTTTAAATTACTGTTTCTCTTCATTCAAAAGTTATTATGATCACTGGAATTTCCTTCCAAGTTGATTTAGTGATGTTTAAATGACCTGCTTCAATTTCAGCCACTAAAAGAACCGGTAACGAACAGGAAAATACGGCAGTGTTTTAAATCACATGAAAATATATGATTTAAATTATACTGCTGTATAATTACAAGTAAATAGACAGATTAAAACTGCTTATATACAAATCAAAGAACGCTACTTCAAACAAATATATCTTACTTTGAAATTTTTTAAATTAATTATGTTTAGGTAACATGTTCGTCTATTTGCATAACGCTTACAATTGTGTAATTATGGATGCATAATTGGCTCTAAAACTGAATTTAAAAAAAAAAAAACGGTTAAAATTTACTAGATGCTTCAGGAATGAGGAGAACTCGTTTGTTTGGTGAAAAATATGGAACTGGACTTGTTGAACGACCAATACGACTGATCCATTCATGAACATTATCAGCTCGAATTTGATGATGATATCGTTCCGGCTAAAACAAGAACTGATGGTCGAAAGATAGTACCAGCCAGTGGGAATGGCGGAATTAAAATGGTTTCGGTTAAAAGAGAAGACGAAATGAATAATAATTATATTTACTTTCGAAATTTAAGTATATTTTTAATTAGTTGGCAGATTTCTATTCATTACATTTAGAAAAATTAATCAAAAAAATGTTTCAGTTAGTTGAAATTTGATGAAAAGATAAACAAGAAATACACATATGGCTATGATCTGGAACTAAAGTGATTTAAGTTAAAGATATGAAGAGGGAAAAGATTACTCCAATCATTTAACCTTATCTTTTAGATAAATAAGCTGATAAAAGTTCAAGTACTTTGAAAGTGAGCAAATATGCAACTGTTAATCCGTAACTTCTATTTACAATTATTATGAAAAAAATTCATTAAAAAGGATATCGTTTGAGATTATTTTGATCAGCAGATTTTCGAATTCGTTTCTCAAATATTTGTTCTTAATGAAATAGTAATTTAAGACTACCAATTAGTATATGTATTGAGTATAGTTTCTTTATTAATTATTGAAGGATGTTGTACTTAATATATGGAAACTTATTTATGAAAGATATTAATTTGCAGCAATTATGGATCACAGTGATATTAAAATGTTAAATAAAAGTGTTTCTTCATGTTTTCCTGTTGCAGAAAATTAAAAATTTTAGATTTTTCCCATGAAGCTACATGCAACCGTGTTCAGCATTCAGTGATAAAATCAAAACCATAACATTATTTGTATAGTTCTAATAATCTGGATAATTCGCCAATTTTAATTCTCCCAAGGATGGAAAAAAAATTAAAGCATAAAATGAATCTTTTATCTCTAGAGATCCGTTGATACAATTTTTTGCACTCTCTTTTCATTACTATTGTCAAATAATTAATGAAAGTTTACTGAAACGTACCATCGAAGAGGTACCAATTTCCGGTTTTTTATGTTTTCCATCTTTTTTGAGTAATTTTTCCTTTGGTTTAGCTTGATAAGCCTTTTCCTTTTTTTCCGAAGTTTTTGTATGACGCACTGGTGGTGACTAAAAAAATAATTTTTCGAAGAAAAACTTTCAGAAAATTATTTTTGAAAAAATATCTCAATTGTTTTGCTTTCAAAGAAAGAACATTCCATTTTATAGAATGTAATGTTTACTTTAATTTTGCCACTTTGCTGAGAAGATTTTTTTTCAGTTGAGAACTTTTCACCCTTCTTTGTTTTTTGAGATGGCGTTCTTGCCGTTGTTGCAGGCAGAAGTTTTAAATCCTGAAAATTGCAAAACGAAGATTCCTGAACTTAGGAAACTAGTTTCAGATTTCGTCATTTGAGAAAATAATTCACCTCAATTTCCTTTATCGTTTTATTCTCAACTAAGTTTGATTCGGTTAGCGGGACAGGCTGAATCGCTGAAGAGCTTTCATATGGCCTAGAATCGAGCAATCTAGAATCTTGTCCAGGTTTCGGCGGTAAAATATATGACATGGACGATATTCGAGGATCTACGAAATTTGCAAATTATTACTTGTGATTTTTTTAAGCTATTATTACAAGCAAAATTGATGGGTAAATTGAAAAGAATGATTAAACAGTTGGCATCACGAATCCTTCTCAAAAATTTCTTTCATTTGATGTTTGTCATATCGCAGATGATGTTTCATGTTCTAAATATTGCTAATCTACGATTTATTTATTTATTCAATCAATATTTCTGAAAGTAACTGCAGGTATTCTAGCACACTCATAATATCATTAGCGTTCAATAGAATATCAATTATAAGACATATTAGAAGTTCCGGATATGAGGTCCTGTGATCTCACTTCTTGGATATTGGTTCGAGACCAGAAAGTTACCATTATGAATATTGTCTTCATCACTTTTAAACCATGAAAGATAGTTATTTATTGATTTAGGAATCCTTATTTGAGGCTTATTGAATGTTCTCGATAAAGGTAAAGTTTTAAAGTTCCCATGGTTGAAAAATGAATTATAACATATACGATATACTTTATGCTTCACTAACTGTTATAATGCTTTACCAATTTTATAGATTTTATAGAGAGCCGAGTTCATAGATTGGAATGCACTCAAGAATTTAGGAAATAGTAATTTTTCTTTTTTTTTTTTGACTCTTTTCCTCATCCAAATCATGGTACTTTTGATAAGTTAGTTTATATTACTAACTTGGTTCTCGAGAAAAAAATGAGACAGGTTCTCTGGAGCCAATTTTTGTATCCTTTACTGCTGTGAGCATTTGTAATTCAAGCTGTTTTTTTCGAAACATATCAAGTTTTAATTGATTTTTATCATCTCGACGACGCTGTAGTTCTTTCTCGATTTGTTTCCTGAACTTTCAAGTTGTCTGTGCTCAGAAAAAAGATCACTTTAAGAAAAAAATATATTGTTTTGATCTTAACGAATGAACTACAAAAATTTTGTTCAATTATTGAAAAAAGTATGCAATTTTATACAAACTAACCTTGATTTCCTTCGATAATAAGCGCAAAGGAGCCAAATTGCTAGGAAACCCAAAATGGCAAAAATGATAAAAAATATAAACAATGTGATAATCATCCATAATAGTGAACTCGGTGATACACAACAACCTATAAATAGATTTGCTAAATAGTCCGACATCATCTTTATTCTCTTTTATTCATTTTATTTCATTTATTATTTTTTTTTTTAATTTAATCCATTTATTGATGAAAATATTTGATTCGGAAAAAAAATGAGACGAATCAATTAATCGAATTTCAATTTAAATATTAAAGAATTTCATGCTTGTGTTCTATTTTGTTATGTACGATCCCAGGTTTTAGCTAGAAATTTCAATCTGCTCAATAAATGGAGTTATAGATGCAATCCATGTTAAAGTTTTTTAAAAAACAACCAATTGCCACAATATTTGGCAATTAAAAGTTATATCTAATCTCTTGGGATCTACATATGTGTTTTTATGATTCCAAAGCATCCTTGGCTCATTTCCTTCTCAAAATATCTTTGGCATTACTGCCAAATGATAAATTTGAAATTGTTATAAAAATGGAAAGAAGTTTTTGAAGAACAATACCTTGAAATAGGCCAACACTTTTATATTTAACTGTATTTCTGCAAAAAAAAAAAGAATCATCCCTTTTTTACTCACGAGAAATATGCTGTCTTTTTTTTTCTGCTCCGCAATTCTTACGTTTAATTCAACGCTCCTTACGTAAATTTTTCCCGTTTTTTACACTTTTTGCGTTTAATTCTTAACAAATATATTACGATATGGCATAGCTGACCAGCAAATACGTAAAAATAATCTCGCATGAATTATTTGCAATATTCTTCCCAAATAATTTAGTGGATGTGATGAGTTATCATACGTGATTTACGAATAATTGACTTATTTCATACTTACTGGATTTTGAATATACTTCCGTACAATGAAAACATTTTGTTTTTATCGATAAGGTTTTTTTTTTTTTGAATCGGACATTCAGATAACAGTCAAGAAAAGAAGATAACAAGATCAACCAATGATAACTATCAATCATGATTCTGTTTTCAAAATTTGAAGAATAATAAAAATTCAATAAATGGCAATCGATTAATGTGTGTCACCTTTTCATGGTTGACTGTTGAACAATCGATTGAACGATTTTCAATTTCAGTTGCTGAGGAATATCAAAACATGCACTTTTAAAAGTTTACTCTCCGTCGATGTTGCAATCACTGAGGCTGAAAAAATGTTTGCTGCTCAAATTTTTTTCATTTTCTTGTTTGATTCTTCAAATTTCAATTTCTTGTTTTTCATTATTCATAATTTGCTATTTTCATAACAATTTTTTTCAAAGAAGTATAGCATGCTTACTGTATATCTTTTCCGTCCTATACTATTTACCGAGAAGTAAAAAGGTAATCTTTTTCTTCGTTCAAAAAAACGAGCAAAATACGAAAGAAACTTTGCAATGAATTAGTGAAAAAAGGATTAGCAGAAATTATATCGAATTATTGTCTAAATATATTGTAATCTTATTGTATATATCTTTTATTCAATAGCTAACATAAATTTTTGAACTTGATAAATGAATGAACTAATGAAACTTTATTGACCTGGATTTATTCAGATAACTATAGTCGTCAGGAATTTTCCACTCAACAATTAACCGACTCAAGTTAACACCGTAATATGAAATGACTACTTCTAATCCATATTTTAACATGCTTAAATAATTCCAAAAAGTTTCGATGTACGTGTTTTTAGAACAATTACATGCAAATTTGCAAAAATATCGATGCAAAGAGTACCAGTTTTATATAGTGACTTTCAGTTGGGCCGCATTATCATGATGCGTTCTTCACGTCAGCAATACTTTTTGTTTGTTTGGATTTGTTGAGAAATTAGATATATTACGTGAGTTAACTGTTTTAACAACTTTGACCTACGTACGTGTTATTTCAGGAATGACAGGAATATCTTCATCAACAGCATTACAAATAAGTAATCTGTTTATTCGCGATCGTTGTTCTTTATCCACATTTCAACGTTTCTTACTTTATACATATATTCCATTTGGTATAGTACTATTTTGCTTACGTGTTATTATTGGTGTACATATTTTCCTTACTGCATGTATTCTACGCAAAACAATGTTATTGAGATGTACGGTAAGTTATTATTTTTCAGTTTGTCATTTACTATCCGAAGAGAGAAGCATGAATCTGTTCAGAATTAGAAATTGATTCGTAGTTTGCAGTTTTAGGCAATATTCGTGACATCATATGGAGTAAAAATAATGCTGATTATGAAATATTTTTTCCAAAGTTTCAAATTTGATTTATAATATTATAATTCGATCTTATTCTCACAATTTCTATTCGCATTTTTGTTGTACGGATATCTTGTGAGCTTAGAAAAAACATTATTTTGAATCAAATCTTTTTATCTTGAAACATATTACTCTTTATACATTATAGTGAATACCTTCTGATGCAGTTAGTTGCTATATGTACCGAAAACTTCTTGCAGGTATTACGGGTAATGTCATGCTTGCTTGGTCTAGTAGTATTCAGCGGTGGACCAGCTGAAAAATGGGATCATAAAACGCATATTTTAGTTGCTAACCATATTTCAACGCTTGATCATTTGGCTGTTGACTTAATCGAACCTTGCATATTACCTTCTGTTTGGGATATACCCAGCATTTTACGTTGGTAGGTCCCAATAGCAATAGTTTTATAGACTCTATAGTAGTGTTTTGAAAAGCTATTTTCTGATTAAAAATTCAAACTATTAATACTTTTGTACTGAGTTTCTGATCTGGGCGCATGAAAAATATCGCTGGGTGCTGCAATCAAATAATTCAGCTTAATTCAGTCTTCTTATCTATTAGCAGTTTTATAAATCTATACTTTTGGTCAGTTTTGATTAAAAATAACTGCTAAATGTTACTTAAAAACATATGATTAAAATAATTTTTAAATAATTGATTATTCATTATTTATTTATAGGTGTCTAGGATATAAAGATTTGGGAGCTCGCGAAGGACGTGCGGAGCTTATCCGTCGTTCAAAAATATTCTGCGAAAAGAATGCTTTACCTCTTCTCACTTTTCCAGAAGGAGCAATGACGAGTGGTTCCACTGGTCTTCTCAAATTTAGTACATGGCCATTCGAAGTATATTATATTGCGCATTCTATTTTTTTGATTATTTTATTTATAATGATAATCACCTTTAGAATTTAGGTAGCGGATTCGGTCCAACCTCTATTAATATCAGTGTATCGGCCATTTTTTGGGAATATCTCAGTATCAGTTTTGGGTGGCGCATGGTGGCAAGATGTTTTCTATTTTCTGTTTGTTCCATTTACTGTCATGAAAGTATGATTTCTCTTCCCATTTTTTTCATTTCAGTCCATTTTCAGTCGGTGTATTCAAAAAAATAAGTTTATAATATAGTTTTGAAATCTGCTTCTAACTTATCGTATTGTAGGAAATTACACGAAAGTATTGAATAGAATCATATGTTCATCTTTCAAAATATGCTTACAATTTTAGTTATAAAATATTCGTTAAAACTGCTCGTATTTAATTAAATCTTTTATTGGTTAGGTACTTTGTATCAAAATTTGATCGTTTTTATGTTTCAAGCATTTAATAGATGATTCTTTCTTTTCTGTATACTTGATTTCCAAGTATGATTTTAGATACGTTGGCTTCATCCTCTACATCGTAAGAAGAGCTCAGATCCGAATAAACCAAGCGAAACAATTGAAGAGTTCACGAAACGGGTTGCCGATATTATGGCTACCAAATTAGGTATAAATTTTTTTTTTGTTTTCAATATTGTGCACTGACAAAAAGAAAGACCAGTAAGTGATAGTAGAACATCTTTATCCATTCCACCACAGGTATTACCGCTACCTCGTTCACTTCTCAAGATGCAGTTGAAGAAGCAAAGCGACATTTTGAAGGAAGACAACAATCATTTCTAAACATAAGATTAAATAGTGATTTCCCGAAAAAAAATCGTTCCTGGCAGAGTGTGAAAAGTGTAGCGGAATATCTCGATGCATTGACAATGAAAATCAAGCAAGCTTTTCCAGCAGTTCCACTAGTAGCGATAAGGTAAATAGTATTCATCAAGAAGACAACTAGATATTGTAAATTTGTAGAAAATTATCCAATTTTTTTTAACTTTTAGAATTTGTTTTTTAAATTAGATTATAGTTTTTTTTTTTCCTTTAGTTTTCCTTTTTTTTAAATTTTGTTGTTCAAATATATTAATTGCACTGAGATATTTTCAGTTATTAAAGTTTTGTGGCTCTGTTACTTTTTCCTCTTTGTAAACAGATCTAAAAATGCATTTATCAATTTGAATATTTTTTTAACTATTCAGTAATCAAGTATCATTAGTTTTTTTGCAGAGAAGATTTGGAACAAACACAGGATGGTAATGCAACATGTGAGCGTATAACGACGGGGAAAATAAAATTGAATCCATTGGAAAATGATGATTTATCACCGGGAATTAATCCACAGCAGTGGTCAAAAATATATAGTCATCGAAAATGGAATCTCATTGAAACAAATCGTGCTAAATATTTGAAACGAATTAGCGAACAGTTAGAGTGTGAAATTAATTCATGATTATCAGTCACTTTACTTTATATTTTTTCTATTTTTTCATTTTGTCAGAAATAAGAGGAGATTATCTTATCTTAATAAAATGAGAGGATGCATCTAGGAATGATATAGTATGAACTGAAGAAACGCAAGGTAATTGTATCGTGAAAAATTTTATTTTTTAATCCTATCCATGAATTTAGTGAGGGCTATATTATTTCATGTCATTTTCCATTTTTCTGAATTATTTAGTTGTGTATAAGTATGGGCGCTATATTATCGCTAAAGCGTGCAAAATTAAGGTTGAGGCTTTTTCTATAGGCTTTGGTCCTGAAATCTTTGGTTTTAATGATAAGTCTGGAATTAGATGGAAATTAGGTGCTATCACACTGGATAATTATGTTAAAATTCTAGGAGACAGTAATACAGCAAGCGTTGCAGTTAACCAACAAAAGCTGAGGAAAAAAAAATTATATTCGTTTCATACAAAATCAAGATGTAAAAAAACAACAATAGTTTTTGCAAGGCCACTTGCAGACACTCAAGAATTAGAAAAATTTACTTACAGCATTGAAAAAAAAAAAAAAAAAAAGCTGAAGATACTGTGTGTGTTGTATGTTTGCTGAACGTAGTCATGGAATGCACGAAGAGCCAACAATACTTGGTTAATATTTGCTAGGTTTTACGCAGAGTTTAAACGCAGCTACAAAGGCTAGTCAATGCTCAAAGAGAAGCTTCAACATGTAAAATATCGGGTGCAGTAGGAAACTTTTGCAAATATTAATTCATTTGTTGAAGAATATGAGATATATTTTTTTAAAAAATGATTAAATGGACGATGTGAATTGAGATGCGGCCGAAAATGTCGATCTTTTCCATCACTATTTTTGTCTCTTCGCCTTTCTTTCCATTGGATCATTGTTTTATGTTTTCAAAAAATGAATGATAAATGTGTGTCTCAGAATCGTTCCAGTTTCCTATTCATAACTTTTATGACAGCATCCAATTTATTTGTTTTTCATTTCTAAAACTTCATGGAAATGTTAGAAGTTTAACTAAGTTTAAAGGAATTCGTTTTATACTCAAATATTTTGAAATACATAATTTGATATGCATTAAGAGATTTCGAAAGACTTTTTTCGTATATTCCAATAGTTGGTGAGAAAATATCCAATGAACTTGCTGAAAATTTCGAGGAGATAATAGAAAAGTGGCATTTTAATCTTACTCTACTTTTACTGCATTTATTTTAATCGATGAAGTAATAGCTTCTTTGATTCATGATAGATACGCATATAAATACAATTGTAAATCACTGTTTCCAAGTATTGATGACTTTTAAAATGTTTCTAGTGAATTTTTGGAGTTAGACGCAAAAGAAAAAAGAAATGATTAGATCAGTTGCTTAGAGATATATTCTGTGTTTTTATTGTAATGGTTTTTATATGCGAAAAGGTTTAATATGCTGTGGTAAAGGGAATATGGAATTTTCGGATTTTTGTCAACATGGTATTATGATCGTTATAAGTTATACCATAACAATGTATAATATTTGTATCCATTAAATTTGAACTGGGCATTCCACCACATTGCATTATTTGTGTAGCAAAAAACATTCCGTTCGGAAATATTTATTGTTCTGTTTTACTGGATATATAGAAAAGCAAAATTACTTTTATCATGTAAATTCAGTGGAAATTATGTATCGTTTGAGAAAACATCAAATAAGGAATTTTTTCTATAATCAAGATTAAGTGATACGAAAATTGTATGAATCGTCAGAGCAAGGTATCGAATATTCGAAATTCGATTCTTTTGTTTTTGACGGATATTGCTTTCGATATCCAGCTCATATGAATCATCATTTAGTAGCAATGTTTCATTTAATGTAAATTCATTTGTACTAAGAGAATGAGAGAGAAAGAAATGAGACATCCGATGCAATGTGTTTAGATTGTCCTCAGGAATTTTTAGGGCATGTCGAGTATTGGAAATTAATTGTAACTAAATATTCGATCCGATGCAAGCATTTGTGCAACTTTTTATGAAATCCACTATTCCTGTTAGTATATCAATTCGAACGATCACTAGTTCGATAGTTGCATGTTCATATTTGAGTCCTTACAACAGGCGAACAGGACGAGGACATGCAAATGATTTGATGCATCGCGATTTGCCTCGATTTATTATAGCAAACAAAAAAAATTTCACAAGAACGATAGCTCGATTAGTCGGTATTGATAGTGGTTTGGAGAGGATTGTTAGTTTTTTTTTTTTTTTTTTTGATTGTTTTAAAGGCACGAGAAATATTTATTGGGATCTGTCGTTTTTGTGGGTTACTTGAATTCTCTAAGAAAAGAAATGAATTTAAAAGAATAACTGCTAATTTTGTGAATAATATATAAGATTAGATTTCAAGTACTTTAAATCTAACCATTACTTGTTTACTGTATTGTACTGAATGGCTCGAATTAACAAAATCCTCTATCCAAATGTGATATAGCTTTAGAATTACCATGTTTTACTCCATATTTCACATTTTTTGAGATATGGAAGACTTTAAGCACAAGAAAACTTTTTTCTTTTAACTCATAGCATTAAGATATTTAGTTGAAAAGTAACCAATAAAAAAGAGGCTTAAAGTAAACTGAAGAAATTAAAATGATTTATTTTATTTTATAGATTTATCATGATCTTTAAATATATTCATAATGATTTCCCCAATCATTACTTATTTCTTTGTTATAGATGTTGATGCTGGATGTTGGAAAGAAACCAAAACAAAGGAAACTAAGCGAGGCAAAAAGAAATCGTATAGGGAGAATGTTTCTGGAGCATATTTTTCAAATTTTATGTGAACATGATCGATTTTGTGACATAGAAGGATTGGAATTATACAAGGCATATCTCTGTTGGATTACTTAAACTTTTCGCATTTTTTAATGGATTTTGTTATAAAAAGAAGAAAAAAAAGGCAAAATTAATTAGAATGAAACAGCTTTATAAAATTCATGATATCATAGTGATATATGTATTTAAAGCAAACATTGCAGATTAGATTTGCTCAAGTTTTTGTCTTACCTCTATCGCTGTTTTCGCTAAGGAAACATAGTGGATAATTCAGGAAATTAATTTGCAATGATTTTTAGGTCGATGTAGCCCCAACATTTAAAGTAATGGACGTTTACTGGTTAGCAAAGGGTGATAAATCTGATGAGGTAATGTTTATTTTCTTTTTGGAAATGGGTGATAAGATTAGTTGCCTTTCCGGACTTAGCTATCTTTTTTTGAATTTCATTATTATGTGATTTCCAGAACTTGCGTAATATATTCTACATCTCCATTGAATGCCCTCCTCTTTGTTATTAGTAAAAACATAATATGTAATTATTTTTCTGCTAATAATATGAAGTTTCTGTGCTTTTTCAGATTATGGAAAAGGTGCTAAAAAATTCAGAAGATTTCGTGCGTAAAAGACTATCCGAATTATTAAGCAGTCATAATATTCCACGCTTAACTTTCGTTGCCGAACGTAAGCATCTCGTGGAGCAGGTACAAATTAACAGTGGCATGCATTTTGTCAACATCTCTCATTTTAGGACCACAGCTGCATGTTGTGATATCATCGAGTATGACAAAAATTTTAATAGAATGCTCTATCGATACTGCTATTCAGTGAAATGGTTCTCGTATTTCAGTTTGCAAATTTAGTTAATTTCCTCGATTGAAAATATTCAAAAGTAAGATGTATAGAATGAATCATCTCAATATCTTAAATTTTTCAGGAAATGAATCATTTATTTGAGAAAGCAGATTATGGTATGCAATATCGAGCTTTAAGTCATACTGGTGCGATTCTCGGATCAATGGCTGATGCAGGTTCATCCAATGATAGTGATAATACGATACAAAACAGAAGTTCCAATATTAATATAAAAAAGTAAAGGAATTGGAATTTCGTTACAAGCAAGAAATAATTGTAGTTGATGTTTCCGGTTTTATATTAAGAAATTGTTCACGAATAACTTTGGCATATAATCATTCCTTTAAATTCATTTTAAAGTTGTAATTATTTATGAATTTTACTAATGTTATTTTATGAGATGCAATTTGTTTTAGAAATTTTTATGTATGAAATATTTGATGAATTTTATGTATGTAAAAGACCACATTACACGGGTAACTTTGCATATTAACTTTTTTTAGTAGGCGAAGAATTCGATATGTAGTTTTTTTTTTTTTTTTTTTTTTTTCGAGGAGGATCAATTAAGTCACTCATACTCATTTTAATATTGTTTATAGTTCAGAATATATTGCGAATAATAGATAGCAATCTTCAAATTATTACCTGAAATTTTACAGGAAATTAATAATACAAAATAGATGAGTCAAAGAAACCAAATTTTTGTCTATTCATAAATGGAGACAGTGCTTGCTCCTTTGTCAAATTGCATAATGGAATAATGGACATGACTGATTATTAATCTCTTGGGAAAACTAATTATGCTTCTGGTTTATCATTCATCTTAATTTATCACCAAGTTAGGTTGCAATGTAACCCTCGTATGCTACTGAAGATTATTTCACTTTTCATCAACAACTATTTGGTATATTTGTGAGTTATGGTATTTTTGTTAGGCAATCTTGTTTCAATAGGCTATATCGACATATCTTCTGATTTCAAATCTGCCTTTTATGAATATCATTCTCAGCAAAAAGACATATATATAATATGATGAGCTTCACGATTCTTTCTGTAGCTAATTTGATCAAACGGAGTTTATGCTTTATTATCATAATTCTAACCCTTATTTATTATTTTAATTAATATAAATGATAATTGTGTTTGCTAGTTTTGATGTATTAATGACTGAAAAATTCGTAGACTAATTTGTTTCATTACAATTAAATTGAGCAAGGTCATGACCCAATTTCCTTGAAAACTCAAGAAGTTTCGAACTGATAATGGTAATGGCTATCGATATCATAATAGGTGGGTCGCAATAAAAAGAGAATGTGCTAATATTTTCTAAATTATAATAATATGATCTTTGACTTGCTCTCTTTGAATACAGACAAGTGATTGCATCACAATTTTTTATTATAATTAGTTTAGACAGCTAATTGTTTATTCATTTTCAAAATAATAGTCATTTAATTCAAATTCATTGGCATGGTATCCTTTACTGCAACAAAATTAAAAATTCATTTGTTATCAGAAAATATTTGCACCAAAATATTGATATATTAACCTCGAATTGATATTAAATCGACATCATTAATGAATTGCTTTCCACTACTCTTCCAATATTTTTTCAATTCTTCCGAAACGATGAATTCAAGAAGCAGAAAAGACAGAAATATCCAAGTTCATGAAAAATAATTTAAAATTATTCAGGAAAATTTGATATTCCTGCATCAGTCTTTTGAATGCATCCTCGAAAGTAAATTTTTGAAAATACCGAACTTTAGTAAAATAGCAGCAGTGTTAACTGTTGTAGTAAATATTGCATATTATGATTATAATTTAATTCAGCTGCATAAATTCATATAATCTGTCACTCAGAAGTGATTAGTTCTCTTTAATTCATGCAAACTTCCATCGGGAAAGGACGTATTTTTCGATTCTTCTACTTCAGTCGTGCCATAATATGAAAAATCGGTGAATTTTGTAGTTACCTTTGTGTAATTGATGAATTTAAAATTTTCTGCCAGAGATAAGTGCTAGCCAATGAAGGAAAAAAATATGGAGATGATGAGGATGAGAAGAATATTGGAAAGTTCCATGATTCCTCTATCAAAATTATGTCTTCCACAAAAAGCAATTCTCATAAATAATCTAATTTTTTTGTGA
This sequence comes from Onchocerca volvulus, assembly GCA_000499405.2. Classification (NCBI taxonomy): domain Eukaryota; kingdom Metazoa; phylum Nematoda; class Chromadorea; order Rhabditida; family Onchocercidae; genus Onchocerca; species Onchocerca volvulus. The sequence goes on along the minus strand of HG738139.1, from coordinate 5,020,829 downwards.
TCTAAAATTTAAAAGATAAAAGTAAACATTTCAGCAAGAAATGAATGAATCAAACAATACATAATATCAAGAATAACAAAGAAAATATCAATTCTTCGTATGATATCTATGGATTTCTTCTAAATTCCTATCAAAAATTATGAAATGAAAAATTTGCAGGAAAAACTTTGCAATGCCAATTATAAAAATCATTCAAATTTATTTATTGATTAGACTAACAGTAACATTTTTATCAAGAATATTTATAGATGGAAAATAACATCAATCATCAAAGTTTCTTCTAAAATAAGGCCTTAAATAGGTTGAAATCAAATCAGATTAATTGTTATTAGCTTTTTATTTATATTGTAATTAATTCCTTTTGTATTATAAAATGGATATGTATTAAATGCTTTTTATCATCCATGAATCAAAATGAAACTGGAAAATTATTGTTACGGAACATATCTCGACAACGAATATTGGATAATATTTTTCAAGGAAGATGAAAGATTGTAGATCAATCACTAAGCAGAAATAACAATCAGATCAGAATAGAAGTTGTTGCTTTGATTCTGTATCTTTGATAGCACATCCTGAAATCGTTCCATTTCCTTCGTTTTAATCGGTTAGCAATAATTTTTTTATTGTTAGAGAAATTAGTTAAATGTGTAAGGAAGAAAAAGAGTTCCATACCTTTGGGTAACAAATTTAAGTAATTTTATATCAAATATTGATGCATTATTCTCTCTCTTTGTAGTTCCAAAAATTCAGCATATTTCATCGTTGATCTGTTTTTTTGCGCGAAATATTTCGTTTTGATTTGATTAAGATTTTTGAGCATTTTTTCCTGAACATTTCGCGTTTAAATATTTAGACAGAAGTTCATGAAACGTGATAAAAATGTCACCAATTCATAAGTTTAATTTAGCCATTGCCATTCCACTTTTTTTTTTTGATCCAATTTTTTTTAATTTTCAAGAAAAAAGTCTGTTTCAGTAAAAAATTATTTAAGATTTACAAGAAAAAGGAAAAAGACGAAATTGGATTGAAAATAGATCAATTGAAGTAAAATATATTGAGTTGAATTCAATTAACAACAATTTTTTATATTTAAAAAAATCTTCAAATTATTTTTAAAAAATTGTATAATAATTTTGCATATAACTTCGATAATCGTACATTTTGCAAGAATAAACGAATGATAAATAAGAATTTTTATATAACTGATGTAAAAATAGTAGTTGTATGATGGCATCATAATCAGTAATTTTTCCATTATCATTGATAGTTATGAATGTTATCAATTATAGAAGATGACAGGGAGAAGTGGCGAACGAAAGGATAGGAAAGTTGAAAAATTCGGGGAAGAATTTCGTTATTGTTTGTGTTACAGCAACTTTAACGGTCACATCGGTCATTCGCTTTTGATATTATAAGATTTCTATAATTTTCAACATATCGCTATTTTCAATCTATACGAATTATCACTTGCAGATAACTTTTCGTCGTTATTTTAAACTGAATGCGATATGCGAGGATATCTTAATATGCGATCATATTCGCTTCCTTCTGAAGTTACCGACAATATTGCGAATTTTTGCTGTAGAAAGTATATTAATTTTAAATTGCCTGTAACATTCATAATTTTTCCATTGACGAACAAATTATTCGTCAAACGCAAAAGGAAAAGAAAGCAGATTAAACAGTTTTTCTTTTTTTTTTTTTTTTTTTTTACTTCGAATATTTGATGAACCTTCTGAACAATATCTTCTACGTTCTGCTAATACCGGATTTTTTCTTTTTTTTAAATTAAGCTTAAAATCTTCTCTTTATTTAGTAGTAATTTAATTTTGACTTTAATTTCAATTTAAATTTGTTTTTATTTAACATCGATCTTGATTTCCGTAAACTTATATTGATAAGCAATTTGGAAAAGATACTTGCAAATTACTGAAGCGAAACAATAGAACTAACTTTAAGTTTTAGCAATTTATTGTAGTAAAGAAATTGCAAAATGAGTTAAATGCAATTCCATTTCTTTTTTTGATCAAAATTTATTGTTTCCTTTTTTGCCATTTAATAATCCCTTCTTTTTTTTCTCTCTTCCTAAATATCCTTTCTCCCTTATCCTCTTATCTTCCACAATTTTAAGCATTTTTATTTGAAAGCAGCTATCTATGTAATTATGCTTGAAAAAGACCGAGGTAGAGCGGGAGAGATGGCCCAGCAAGTTCAACATTTTCTCAATATTCTTTCTAAAATTCGATTTTGGCCGGAAAAAATTGGGATAAACAAGTGGTACCCACTTTTGTTCCCTTTTTTTAGCTTCATTTGAAGAATCTGTTTCTGAATAGAAATCTTGATAAGCTGCTAGATTGAATATTAATGTTGAGATTTCTCAACTACTAATTAGCTGCGGGAATTTATTTGTGGAAAGCTTCTTCTGGATTCTGAATATTTGCTTCAACTTCTGAATCCTATTAAAGCTAGCATCTTTTGCTTATCAAAAGTGACATGTCATTTCTGATATAAATAGTCTTTCGATCTATTTCATCTTCTTAGACACAACCTACTGCGATTAATTCTGTTTAATGCATCACAAACTTTATCTGTTAGTCAAATCTTCGGACTTGGCTTGATAAAATATAGCCTAGAAACAAAGAAAAAATCAAGAAAGATTTCCGGATCAGTTGGTTTTTTCAATTTGCGAATGATTAAAAAGATAATTATAGCGATAAAACTGAGTATTTATGCAAGATCAGAATCGATCTGATCTGAATCAATTCATGTAATTTAGATTTTTTATCAATTTACTTCACACAATTCAAATAATACTTAGCAGTTAGCATCTGCTTGAACGATTGCAGCAAAAATTAATTTTATATTTTTGCAAATTAATTAGACCATTTTCTAAATAGAAATTTTGTGAATTATCGAAATACTCATTAATAAAATAGTTGTTGATTGAGTGCAACATATGGCAAATATTAACATTGTTATGTCTGAATTATCTGCAAGAAATGTTAATTTATAATCCTAACGGTACTAACGTTCCATTTAATCTATCCCTTAATTAATCTTTCGGCGGTTAAAATTTACTAATTAACTAGAAACTCTAGATATTTTCTTCAGAGCTATCTTTCAGTATTTCGCGTTTAAATTAAAATTTGCCAAAATTTTCTGCAAAAGCTTAAACGATATTCCATCCAAACATTAGATTTTGGACAGATAGAATTTATCATAAAAATATTAATAGCGATTGAAATTTGAATAGATTTGAAAATTTTCATCAAAAACACCAAGACATTTCTTCATTTTCTTGATATCTTAATCGAATCTAAAATTGATAGAAAACAAATGGGACCAAAACACTCATTTTTCATTTTTTTTTTTTTTTTCTAAAAAATTAGTGAAGAATGGGAGTAGTAGAAGTCGGGCCAATAGCATTCCTTTTTTATTTCACCCTTATATCAAAGAAAAAACTTTGTTGTCGAAATAGAAAATCGAGCAGCGACTTGCCAAGATCATTAAAAGTGTCCATTAATTAATGAAGCCTCATAATGCTCGAACTGCAGGTTATATTGGCTAGCAAATAATCTTTTTGATTGAAATTATTATTTTAAATACCAAATTCCATAATTTTACGCTCATATTACTCGTCTTCTTTTATCTTAAATTTCGTATTGTTTCGTAATTTTTGGCAAAAAGAAGAATTTTTTTTAATAGGACTTATCAAAACATGATGAAAGCTTTAATAATTTATCATTTCATGATAGAGGCAATCTTTAAAATAAATTTATCACTAAGGAAATGTTCGTCATTTTTTAAATTATTTGATTTATTTTTAGTATCTTTTACTTCGCATATACTTTTTTCAGCTGTCAATTTTCTGTTACTTTATCTTCACTACAAACAATTTCCAATTAGGCTCCTATTGAATTATATTCAACAGAATGCAGCGAGCTGAGGGTCTATTTTTATACGACAAAAATCATTCAATGAATCTTAGCAAACTATTTTTCGTCATTATCAGCCATATTTCTTTATTTCAATTTTTTTTTTTTTACACAAGTGCTGATTCCGGTTAAAAAAATCTCTCCAACATTTGTATGTCTTCATTTTTACGTGACATTAATTCCAACAGGTCTGTGTAACTAACATTTGTTTATATGATATTAGTTTTATTGATTTATGCGAATATAATTTTGCAAATTACTTTGCAATTTTATTTCATCAAATTCGTAAATAGTTCAAATCGAAATGATTATAAAGATCATATATTCGTAATTCACTGAAATTGAGTGATAATAGCAATTGTTCGCTATTTCATATTGCTTATAAATTTCTTCTATTTTTAGCGTTATTGATATATTACTGACATTTATAATTGTTTTTGCTCTTAGATTATAATTGTACTCTCATCGTAGCACATAAGATGTCCAAATCATAGATGTCACATGTCGTAACACTTTTGAAATCTAGCAATTTTACGTTTAACTGATTACAAATTTCAGTGAAAACTTTTTTTTCTGCTATTTTCAATGAAAAATAGAATATGTCAACTTTGAAGTGAAATTTATCAAATATTTCCAAAAAGTCTTCTCATACACACACATACATCCACCCACATACATACACACGCACACAATACGTACAATCATATTACACACAAATGTCCTTTATTTTGGTTGTGTCGTATCGTTAGTAGTTCAGAACTTCATGAAGCCATATCGATTGCAAATTTCTTGTATCCTTCATCCTCTTTACTTCTTCATTTTTCCGGATCCATATAGTCTTTTGCATTCTACTTTGGCAGTAACTTCAAAAAATGCTCATCAAATTCCAGCCTATTCTTCCGGGGCCAAACGAAAAACCTTCAAATGTTCTAGCAGCCTCAAGCATTCAACATACACATCAAATTTCATTTTCTTCTAAAATTGTCTGATGTATGTGTGTATCTGCATGTGTCTGTATATCTGACACTTCTCATGAATTTTATGGCTATCCGAAAATATGCTAGTATACATACATCACTGCTTTTCGTGTTAAACTTCAACAATTCGAAAAAAAAAAATTATAGATTATGTGCATTCGTAACAAATACATATACACACATACACATACACACATACACATACATACATACATACATACATACATACATACATGCAAACATGCATACATGTGGAGAAATATAAAGTTTGGTTGACATATACTGACAACATTTTCCTAGAAATTCTTGAACATTAGCACAGATGTTCAAATTTAGAATTCTTTTTCAAATTTGATTCTTTATCGGAATCAATAGTTGCTTCTAAACTTTATTTTTGTCAACTTCATTAATGTATGACATATTACTCATGTATGATAAACCTCTATATATACTCGTAGGGTATCCGTCACTACTTCAAGCATCTATTTAATGATAACTTATTCGTAGATGTTATTAATCTGTTATTAAGTAGTTGCAATAATGAAAGTGAAAGTAAGTGCACTAACAAAATTTCACTTCTCATTGTGCAGATATTTTGAGGAAAAGTGAACACGTATGCAGGAAATGATAAGAAGGCTAGAATGATTATGTAAGTAATATCAATTGTATGATTCCACGTACTATTGTACTTCTGATCATTTACGTTAGAAATGATATTATATCGTCACCATCCTGTCTTGATGAAATTTTCAGCGAATAATAGAATTAAGAAGGAAGAGAACAAGGTATTATTGAAAAAATGCGAACCTCCTTTCACATGTATAACTTATACCATCCCGAATTAAAAAGTGAGAAAAAAAAAACGATTAAAAGCAGCTGATAACATTGCAAAATCTATTGAGACTGTTTACTTTTAGATTCATATGAAATTTATGCTGTAAGAATTTACTTTCAATTTCATTTGCTTAATTACCTTCAAAATTTCTTCATTCTCATCCTTCTTATCATGTAGTCAGCAAAATATAGCATCCATTAAATCTATAAATTTTGTTTAGCCGATTAAGGAGAAATATTAATGCCCAAATGAATGATCAGCTAGTACTAAGATTCCCACCGAAAGACTTCAGATTAGCTTTAAACTTAATTTAAATGTAAATGTCGATGACAACAAATGAAAAGCGAATTAAATTCGGATTGAAAACTTGTTTACCATTTTTGTTACTTGCATCATTAAAGTGTTGGAATGACGTGTTTCTACAAGATTTCTTGTTTTTATATAAGTCGAGGAACTAAATAAGATGAATTCAGTAGATGAAAAAGTAGATGAATTGCGAAATATTTCCGAACACTCTTCGAGTACAATTTCTAAATTCTTTTCCTATATTTCCTTTTCAAGCATTTTTTTAAATCAATTTCCTCAAATATATACTACTGACCACTCAATTTATTTCATTGAGAAAGAAACAAATAGTTTGCTACGAGATAATTCTGCCTCCAAAAGTATTTTATCTAAAAATGCATCTTTGCAATTTTTAAATAATTTCAAAAACTATAAAATAATTATCAATGCTTCGAAAATTTCTGCATAAGTGGATGAAATTTGCCTAACAATTTCATAATTAAAGAATGTTTTCAAGAAGAGAGTATTTGCTTAAAAGTGCGATTTAAAACATTGCAAATAATTTTTAGGAATTTGTGTTATTCTACAGTCATCCTCTTTTTTTTAGCGAAAGAAAGAGAGAAGAGAGGAAGCGTAACAGTAATTAATTAAGAAAAATTAGACAGAATATTCAAAACAGTGAGGACATTTTAAAACATTTATCCCAAACATAATGAATGTCTTCACATTGCACTGTATTCACAACAATACATTTCCACTTCAAAAGTAAACTTTCTACAAACGATGTCACCGTTATGTCACTCATTTTATTCCACATGAATACAATTGAGAAAGCACGATATGTCTGTCATCACGTTTCTTTGCTTTCTTTGTGGAAAAAATGGAAGAAATAGAGATGATTCATTTCTGCTTTCCAAGTATGATTTTTCATACTGCTTCTTTTTCCCTTTATAGCTTCCTTGCTTTTCAAATTCTCAGCTAGTTATCGTGGCAACGACTGGATAATAGGGAAGAACGGTGAGATTTTTTTCCCGGAAGTTTTAAATAAATAGAAAGATTCCTCAACATCGACAATTTAATGTATCCAAATAAAAATGTAAATGTTCGTTGTTCATTCCCACATAATGTTTCAAATTCGTAATCGACTGATTTGAAATTTGGAATTAACGTTGCATTCGAATAGGCGTATGTTTATATAGATAAGACGCGTGTTTAAGAACTTTCGAAAATTTAAGATTTTGAACAAACAAACATTTACATTTTTATTTACATAGACTAAAGTGTGGCTGATCTAGCAAGTAAATAAATACAATAGATTAAAAGGAATAGTGAAACAAATAAATGAGATCGCTAATTTCAAACATTAGAATAAAGTTTCGTTTAATCATATAATCATATTGAAGATGTATTGCATAATTCGATTGTATATATTACTAATCTCTTAGATAAACTCATAGATTCATTGTAATATCAAGATTCTTTGAAAGGAAATTGCCGGATCGATAAATCTACTATTTAAGCCAAAATGCTTAAAATTAAAGGCCCAAGTAAGTCGCTAATGAAAGCTAATTTTTCATTTATGGAGAAGAATATAAAACAACCAATAAGTGGGATATATTTTAATGATTAAGGTAAAGAATTAGATAAGTAAATCTTTGGCAGAGATAATAATTACTATTTGACAACTTTCAATGATTTAGTATTTCAGATCTCAAATTCCGATCCATTTCTTTCCTTTTCCTCCTGTTTCAGAGCGAAAAGGTTATCACAGTTTGACCTTTACTTACTCTAGCCTGACCTTTACTTACTGTCTTTCCATTTCATCTACTTCCAATTATATTTATCATCGGAAATCGTTACATTTATGAAAATTTTCCAACAGTGACTCATTAGTGCTTATACCACCTGCCGTTTCATTACTTACTTCATTATCCTCATACTCTCAGCCCTTAACAAACTCATCCCAAAAGTTTTACGATCTCTGAAAGTCTCTTCAAAATCAATCCTATTTTTCGTAATTACGAATTTTCGCTACAATTAACGGTTGAATGACGGAGTGAAAATGTTTCATTTCATTTATATTCGGTGGATGATGGCAAACGTGTGTAACTGGAGAAGATAATTAAGCTAAGTGAAATGGTTTGTTGTTAGGCTACTTTGTCCTAACACTAGCAGCAAGATAACGATTGATAAAATATTTATCACTAGGATTGATATTATTCTTGTCATATATATATATGCAAACGTTTTATCATCAGATTATCTCTCTAAATATATTTATATTTGAACCAGTTTTCTGCACAAAATAACTCAAAAAATTAACTTTTCGTTTTTGAACCGGATTCTAATTACATATTTCATCACATGTGTAGAACTGTAATGTGACAAATTGTGTAAGTTATATTATGATAGTATAACTTATGCAAATATATTACGATGTGCATTATGATAAACTTTGCAAGTTCGAAACTCATACTTCCCGTGGCCGATGATACTCGTTTGCATTTGTTATTTTTCAGGAATATTGTGATAGGAAAAAATTATAAATCGATTTTATACCATAACTTTATTTTTTCTTGTCCATCTCAATGACGCTCAACATGATTCGATGGAAGTTACTCAGGGCTAGTTGATATTTCCTTTGTCTTTCCTGTATTTTTATTGTGCACGAGATATTATGGTTCTACGGCCGTTAGAATTTGCGGATTGCCTGTCAGATAGTCCATGGTTTCGCCAAAATTTGCGTGAACATGAAAGTGTTCTGGAAAATGCCCATAAAAATATCAAAAATATCGAAACACAGTGCCGTGAACTTATCCAATGCACGAGAAGTAAGTTTTACATTGTTTTCACAGTTCTTTTCTTATTCAGTTCTCATTTTTTTCATTTGTCGTTCGCTATATCTATTTTTGCTTCGTTTCATTTCCAGTTTCCTTTTTTTTTTTTTTTTTTTCAACTTTGTCATTTCCGCTTTCCCCTCTTCTTTTTCTTCTATTCTCTTTTTTGAAAGGTCCACAGTATATTCAGTTTTCTATGGTTAAAGTCAAACTGAAATTTATTTTATTTTAGAGAAATACAAAAACATTCCCTCACGTCAGTTTGAATTCGAATAAAATAAGCTCATCCAAAAATAGAATGTAATTTCCCTCATTTAATTCTAATGTCACCTGAATCCGTTAATTTATGACATTTCAGCTTTTTTCTTGGGATTAATTTAATTAAACTATAGTTTGTAAGAAATTTTCATAATTTTACGGATGCCAGTTTATAGTTTTAAAGGAATAGAACTGCAAAAGATAAAATGCAGCAGAATTACAAAAGATGAGATGTAATTTATAACTTATTTTCTAGAACTTTCCGTGGCTCAAAGAGCATTTGCAAAATCGTTGAAGGAATTTAAATTTGTCACAATCGGTAGCACTCAGACAGACGATGAACAAAAAATAGGTTGATTTCTTTTTTATTTCCTTATCTATGTTTTCCACATTTTTATGATCAGCGCAATATTAATTGCATATGATAAAGAATGATATGATTTGAAATGCTTAGGTTTTCCATATTTTACCGCACATTTTTTTTTTTTGGCTAAACATTATGACTATATTGTTTCTTATATCTATAGCTATGAGTAAAACATCAGTGAAAAACAAAAAAGCATTTTTCTTTCATTATGTTTTTCATTGCAAAGTCTTAAATAACGCAGGTTGTCTCAGAGTATTGAAAATCTCTCTGACAAGTTTTCTGCTCGAAATTATGTGAATAATATATGATTGATAACTATTTAGCAAAAGCTCAATTAATGGATTTGCAGCTGAATGTGTGAGTAAATTTGGAGATTTTATAAGTCAGATCGAAGATCATCGCGAAAAGATTATTGAAGATTCGGAAACCCATTTTATCGAGCCTCTGCGCAAATTCCGAATGGAAAGAATTGGCAAGGTTAATTTTGATTGTCATAACTAAAGTTTGCTTAATTGGTTGGGGAATCTGGTACTAAATGATTTATGTATCAACACTTAGATGAACAATTTGCAGTTTTAGGCTATGTATTCTTTTTTAAACGAATTTTTTTGCTGAATTTTGGACAATCATATTAAACTTATGCTATAGTTTATCCAAATTCGCTTTCAGGAATTACAAAAAAGAAGATAAATATAAATTTAAAGAAAAATTTACCAAAAAAACAAGTAGAAATGCAAATAATCCTTACACAATAATTATACGCTAAAATCCATATTTGGGATTATCCAGAAGCGCTAGGTGTTATAACTGGACTTTTATTTCCACTTACTTAATACTATGTTGTTTGTTTCTACTTTATGATCATCTTCAACATCGCTGCCGTGACCACTTTCTCGTTCACTAGCTTCATTATTCACTTTTTCTTGATCTATCCTGCGTGTAATTAATTTGAACTTTCCTGACCCATTAATTCCAGCTATGTGAATTACAGTGAGTGGTTTTTTCTACAGAGATTTAGTATTTATAAAGCACATAACTTTGCTAGCAATAGAATTTTTTTCGTGCCATAACGCAACATTTTCTAACGCAGGAATTTTTGGCTATCCAGGGATTTGAAATCCTTTCCAATCCTAATGTTATTACAAGATATCCCTATGGTTTTTAAAAAATTTAGATAGTACAAAATGCAAGTTAATTTAGGTGTTACATGATGACAAAAAAAGATACGAAAAAGAATCCAACAAATTTTATGCATCACTCGAAAAACATTTACACTTGTCGACGGTAAGTTTTTTTCTTTTATTTTGTTGTGAAATTTAACTTCGTATCATATTATTTTGTTTCAATTAATGAACTGCTGGTTTTGCTCGTAAAAAATCTTTTCAACTGTTTCGGATAAGTAATAGTATTTCGGAGGTTAGAAATATGCGGAACATTCTCGAAATTCCAAACAAAGATGTTGTGATAATATCATCTGCAACTTACTCAACGATAGATAAACGAAATGATTTTTCAACTAATATTATTAGTCTGTTTATGATTATCTGTTCCTGGTTATAATCCGAATTTATACTGGGATTAGAACACGAAGAGCGATTTTTAGTTTAATTAAACTAAGAGATATGTTTGAAGCTTGATATTCTTTTGAGGCACGGAAAAATGATTTCAAAGAAGCGGATGCTCAATTAGACATGCAGCAACGAAATTTCTGCAGTTGTTCGCTGGATTATGTAACGGCAATACAAGCTGTTCAGGAAAGGATGAAATTTGAATTTGTGGAGACGTTGTGTTCATTTGTCTATAGCTTGTTTACTTTTTACCATGTTGGTAAGTGTTAATGTTTGTAAAATATAAAAAGAATTTTTTTACACAAACAAGATTGTAATAAAAACTGATTAAATTTCACTAAAATTTATATTGTTTTCTGTTTCTTTTATATTCATCGTAGGAAATCTTCTCTTGTCAGTCAAAAAAATCATTGTTGACAAAGATAAAAATTTTTTTAGGTTATGTAACGCATGAAGATTTCAAACCATTTTTAAGTGAAGTGCAATCGAAAGTTCAAAAGGTCATATTTTCATGCTCGTTTTCTTTATAAAATCTTTTTTTTTTCTATTTTGTTATCGTCTTTTTTTTTTAATCATTCGTAATAGGAAAATACTTAGTTAATGTTGAAGTTTTGTGCAAAAATATTGGGGAGAATAGTTATTATGCGAATTCATTTCATAATAATACTTCTAATAATTTGTTTAAATGAAGAACAAATTTCAGGCGAAACAGAGCTTCGAGGAAACCAAGGAGTATTATCTGCAGCTCAAAGACAAAATGCTGATAAATCATTTGAAAAATGCAGTTAGTTTTGGTCTTTGCAAAAGTTTTAAACATTTTATCACGGAATGTTTCGGTTGTTGGCATGATCAGTTTCTTTCCGGAAATTCGATTGTATGAAATTAGAAATGTGCAGCGCTGAATTTCTTATGATCCCTTATTAAGGTTCAACAACCTTATCTATATTTAACTACACATTCTTAAAGATTGAAAAAGTGACTTGAGAAAGTTAAAGATCCTCCAATGAAATAACTATAATTACTTATAAAGTAATTACTAATTACTATTTTTTTAAGAAGAAATTTTTGTAATTACTGAGCAGTTTTCGAGGATTAGAATTAGCCAAAAATTTCCGTTTTTTCTCAGATCCACTTGTGCATCAATTCGATTCAATTTTACAATTTCCAGGTATTTCAAACGGACAAAAGTGATAATATTAATGAAAATCCGACGTCTCGAACTGTTTCTAGCATTAAACAGGGCTATATTTTTGCTCACGAAAAAAGTAAAATTCCAAGTAAGTTGTTTTTTAATTCTTAAAAAAGAATTAAAAAGATTGATATATCTACTCAGATGTAGTCTTTATCATATTATATAGTATAATCACATTTTTGTTTACTTATGATTTATTTGTTTCCAGAAACAATTGGTAGGGATGTTTTGTCGAATCGGTGGACTATGTATTACTGTGTATATCAAAAGGAAACGCGAATATTTACAATGATTCCAGTAAATAATACGGCACGAACGGTTAGAGAAATATCAGATTATGATGCCCTTTAAGGATGAGAAATAAAGTTTGGGATTAATGAATCTCATTTCATATTTTAATATCTGTGTTGTATATCTCTTGGAGCTCTGGAAGGGTTTTTTTTTTTTTTTCCTACCTATTCCGTCAACAAGAATATCTAGCAGATATTATGAAGAAAAATGAAACTCGCATAAGTCTGTATGATAGTAGTACTATAAATTAAAAAAAAATTCAATATTATATTTCTTCCAGCATCATATTGTAAATAGTTCGTCTTAAATTAAACCCGCATATATGCTATTCCAAATATAGGTTCTGCTCAATTTTTTTATGTCCCTTAATTATTATTTTTCTATTGTTTATCACTTAAGGATATGAAAGGTGCGCTCGGACAATCCGTTTCATTCAAATTGAAGGCATGCATTCGAAGAGCTTCGGACAGTATTGATAAGAGGTTTTTTTTTTTGAAGTAATAACATTTTAGAAATAGTACACATAATATAGGCCATCTTATTTGAAATTAAAGTACTTTATAAATCTTAGTTTCTTTGTAAATTCATTTTTCAGATTTTGCTTTGACGTCTTAGCAATGGATCGAACCGAACAAATGACACTGCAAGCATTATCGGAAGAAGATCGCCGACAGTGGCTTGATGCTATGGACGGAAGAGAGCCCGTGAGGTTTTATATCATTTGATAACTTACAACTCAAAAAATTCGTAAAATACAAATTTGAAAGATATATTGGCTTTATTACACAATATTGCGCATTTCATATAAAACTTAAATTTCAAATGTCTCAATTTCTTATGTCTGCTCTATTTATAAATAAGGAAGTGACTTAAATTTAGACGATTAAATTCCGTTATTGTTTTAATTCTATTTATATATAATGTTCTGATTACGTATAGCTTTGAAACATCTTGAAATTAAAAAAGCTAGGAAATTCTGGATATTGGAAATATTACTGTAATCTTAATTCTAATTGAAAACTGATACGTTGCACTATTTGTTGCCCGCTAAAAGTCAAGCATGATAGGATACTTTTTCGTAATAGTATTATCTTTTCAATGTTCTCGGATTAGAATTATCTGCTTAATGATTATAAACTATTTGAAAACATAAACCAGCTGTGATTTCTTCGCGTTACCTCGATTCGTAAATGAAGTTACGATTTCATCATATAAGCATGATTTTTCTAAATTTTTCCAAAACAGTGTAATCAATTGATATATTTTAGATATACTCGCCTAAAGCAGGACCGCCATCAAGTTGTCTTGGAAGTAAGCACTATTTTCGGCTTTCTGTAGTAATTCATTCTGAGTTTTACTAATTCTGAGTTTCCACTTTTTCATTTCCAGTTTTTTATCATGTTGTATATTTTTTTAGTTTAAATAGTTTGAAGATACTGGAAGCATATTTTTACATGTTTCATTCTTCTCATATTTGCATTCCGTGGCTCCAAAACTCTTTATTAATGATTCGGTGTCTCATTGCCTGTAGTTTCTTCTTCCGGACATTTTATTTATTCGTATGAAAAATCCTAAATGGTCTAATCCTGAACTCTTAATGCAAACTTTTTTTTGATCCGATAATCACTTTACTTCCATGATCCAATTGATCAATCTTAATAATTCCACTGTTTCATTAGTACATCATTGGTACATTTGGGAGAGGGTTACGGAATGTTCAAAGTCTGCAGTCCATGTCTTGATATTCTCAATAGTTTTTTGAATTTTTAGTTTATGGAAAATGTATGTAACTTTTTGGTACATTTATCGACTTTCTTACTGTGAATTTCCGAAATCAAAAAAGTCGGAAAAAAGATGAGTCCTTCATTTTTCTAGACAAAAATGCCCGAAAAATTAGTTAAACATTATTTCCTAAATCTGCTGAAAAATTAAAAAAATGGTACATATACTAAATAATATTTCTGAAACTTTTTTTGAACAGTTGAAAAAAAATCATGCAGTTTGGTAGAAATGAAGAAAGAACAATGGTATACATCTGAAGTTTTGGCCATATGGAAAGAGCGGACGGGAAGAGAAGAGGATGAAAAGACAGGGATAAAATAAAGAATGAATGAATACAGAGCAAAACCATTCGATAGTAAATATCAAAAAAAATTTTTCGCAATATAGATTTCTCATTCATTCAAGAAAATATAAGTATCTTATATACATTTATATATGTATATATTATTCTTATGAGATAATTGAATTATAAAAAATTCCAAAATATATATATATATATATATATATAATTTCTTATGAGATAATTGAATTATATATATATATATATATACTTCTTCAGATTTGATATTACTCAGTTTTCTTCTTGCTAAATTTTAGATCTTTTTTCTAATTTCGTTTTATCTTTTTGCTTCCTTAAATTTTGAAATTAGAGAAATGTTTTTTTTTTTTTTTTTTTTTTTTTTGATTGTGAATTTCAAGATCTCAAAGAGGGTTTTCGGTTTTCAGAAGAAAAATTGATTGAGAATTCTAATTTTATACCAGTTTGTGATGTTGCGCTACGGTGGCTTTATATACTCACTATTCTTTTGCGATCTTGCTATTCTTTTTGTTTTCATAGTTATTTCTGGATGATGAGCGAATGGCAAAAAAAATTAGTTGAAATACTAGCATTAGCTTTAGGAGCGTGTTCATTAGATGATGCTGCTGTTTATTTCTTTATATCCCATTTATGTTCATGAAAATAGTAAATTATAAGAATTTTGAAATAATTTTGTGTTTTTACTTGATAGAATGATCTAGTTATATCTCAAATTTCTTTTATTATTCATCTCAGCTTGTATTTACATTTACATCTTGAAAGTGCCGAGCCGTCCAAAACATTTTCATTTATGTTATTATATTTTTCATTATATATCTCGTATTTTAAGTAACTAAAACAGGAAAATTGCTTTAAGGATACTGTTAAGAAAATATATCTTTGAAAATACTTCCATTATTTTAATGAGATAGAATTCAAAATGTATTTTTGGATTATGCGCACGATAATTTTGTTAGTGTAGCTTCTTGCATTTTTCAAAAGGCAGATCCATGCAAACCAGATAATTCTTGTTTTTTAGAGAGAATAGATGAGTTTGTTGATTTATCTCTGATCATTTCTCTAAATTTATCTGGAAGGGATAAGTTTCAGCAGGATTTGAATTATGCTGCAGTGTGATATTCCAATCTTGGTTCTTTTAAAAATATGTCCCAAAAATTACCTTGTAATAGATGTGTAATTCTTGTCATATGAGTTACCTCATATGGATTTGGGCATGCAATAATTATAATTTATAAGCGTACATACTGCCCTCATTCATGATAGAAATGTTGACTTTATATTACAGAGCCATTATATAAAGAAAAGAAATGTCTACTGTATATCACAAAGAAATGGCATAAAAAGTTGCTTTCCAGGCAAAATTCGTTTGACTTTATTCGAAGCAAAAATATAATCAATAATATTAACACAGTGAAAACCTGGTTGTATAGCGATGGTAATAAAAGATTTTATTATCATCTAGTCATTATTTCAGTTTTCTGTTGACTGGAAGGATTTTAGCTGGAATAAAAACTTCATGTATAGAAAGAAAGAATTAAAATGTTTGAATTTAGAATTAATATATTTAAAATAATGTATTTCGTTAATGTATAAAAAATTTATTCTGAGAGCAGCTTTTCTTGTATGATTAATATCAAAAAAATTAGGATAAGAGAAAATTAGAAGAGAATGGTAGAGAAGACGAGAAGAATTCTTACTGTTGCTGTTATTAAAAACTGTAATTATTAAACAGATTTTTTGAGAACAATAATAACTTCAAGTCTAGGAGTCGAAAAGCAGAGTTTTTTTTTTTTTGCCAAACAATTGCTGAATTTCGTTAACGGTGAAATAGGACTTTTTTTTAATGTCGTCATTCTGCTGTGAATTATAAGTGACAGTCGTTGTGCAAATTCATTCATCAGTATGCAAAAATTTGGAAAACATAGGAATTGTGATTGATTGCTGACTGATTGAGTTGACACATTATCCTCTTTGAGTTAGAACATTGCTAAAAACTTTTATGGCAAAAAAATAAATATGTGAATAATGCCTTGTTTGAGGTAATGGTGCATGTGTTCATTTCCATATTAATGTGTAAACATCAAAAAGTACAAAAAATTTTGGATTTGACACATTCATCAATTTTCTTTTCGCTTTCATTTTTTCCCATTATTTATTTTATGTTACACATCTATCATTATTTTTCGATCAAATTCCTACAATAATGACAGAAATCAATGTTTACTTCCTGATACAGTAATTCATACTAGTTATGCAGTCTTTTATGTTTGTTCTCTTCATTCTGATCTGATCTGAATGTTATACTTGTTCGATTCTACAAAGTAATCATCTTTTCTTCTCAGCCCAGTTTTATAGCTGGGAGATGGGATTGAATAAAGCATAAAAATATCTTATTTTTTAAAATAACTTAATAATATTGTGCTATCTGTTGCTCAAATTTCAGGGGCAATCTGTACATATGCTTTTCGTTTCGTATTCCTTTGAATTTTATTGCTTGATTTTTTTTTGTTCAAAATTTTGATCTGCGTTAGAATTATTTTTTTTTTTTTTGTCAGAAAGAAAGGAATTGTTTTTAGTGAAATCTTATCAAATTTAATAATTAGAATTTTTTATCGGAATTTGTTGAAATTTAATCAGTTATTAACATGCTCCAATACAAAGTATTTTAAAAATTTTCTGAGAGATTTCATACTTATAATTAAGAAATGAATCTTCATTACATTTCATGCTTCAGTTGGTATAACTTTTAGCTTAATATTTATTGGTTATGATCTTACATCCTTCTGCAGTAATTATTAGCTTAATAATCATTAATTATGGAGCGTCTTATATCTTTTTGTAGCTATTTTGATCATTTTAGCTATAGTGCTGTTTACCTTTAACGGATAGTAAAACAACTAACAGGTATAATAAAAAGAACTTAAAAAGTACAAAACAAATTAAAATCAAACCAAATTAAAATCTTGGTTCAGGGTGATTTTTTTTTATGCTTTATGGTGGTATCAATTAAAACTAAACAAGTAAACTAATATCAAGTCGAGCCACAACATAATAAGAAAACATGATACTTATGTTTTAGGAGCAGTTATTGTGTTTTTCTTTTTTTTTTTTAAGTTGCCTTATTCATTTGCGTTTAAGCAATAACATATTATTCGCATGAATTTTGTTAAGCGAAATTCCATCTTATTAATCCATCTCTTTGATAAGAATGGAATTGAATATAATTATAGAAGTAATAATTCATAATACATATTGGAGTACATAGTGTATGAGTAAATAACACAAGCATAAAGTATATATAATTACAAAATTCATATATATGTAACTTATACTTCTGTTTCACCTTTGCTGGTTTTGTTGGAATGCTGTTAAAATTATTTACAGTATACGTTTCACATTAGATTTAATTCCCGACATTAGGGATTTTGAATGTTGGAAATGGATGACAGTTGGAAAATAAGCTAAAATAAACTCATTTCTGTAAATTGTTAATAAAATTTACTGCTTTTTTTATCGTTTCACAGTTGCTAGTGCCATTTAGTTGACTTTATTTTATAGATAAATCAGTAAATAGTTTCGATAACATTATTGAATTGTCTCGACGAAGCAGTAAATAATTGCGAAATATCAAAAGGCATGAAATTATTCTAATTAGATGCTTTTCGGAAAATAATCTTTGATTATAAAATTAAATATATTTATGCATGAGATTCTTTTTCATCTGATCTTCGTAATTGACGTCATTTGCAAACATAGATGAATATGAAGTGAAAGAGGAGCAAAAGGAGAAATTAGAGGAAGAAATCCAATACTCTAAAGAAGCTTAAATTTTGATGGAATTAGAAAGTCTAAAGAGATAGACTGAAGATATATCGAATGCTTATTAGGCTTTTCCCTTTAGGCGTCATCAGTTTCAGTTTTATGCGGAAATCCTATCAGTTATAAGCATCAGCAACAGCAACAAAGACAGCGATACTACCATTATGATGATGATAATGGTATCATATGCGATGAAATTTATCTTTAATCTTTCTTCCATTCTTCTAAACAATATCATTCATTTTCTCACATTCCTAATCATTCACTGATTATCATTTCCTGTTCTTCTATGCGCCGTTCATTCACAGAGCATACCCAATCGTCGGGTATCTCCAGTCGTCTCAATCATCCTTCTACAACTTACAATTTAACCGGAGGCTTGAAAGCCGTCTATTGCGGTAGTGCATTTTTGCCAGCATTTATACTGGACGAATGCCATGGTATTTTTTGCATAGATTTCCTTTTAAATCTTTTTTCAAAATTAATTCCTTTCTTGCATTTGATACCGAACAAAATATATTTATTGGTAATTTTACAGCAGCTCTCGATGATAGTGGTTTCGAGTTTGTTCGGAAATGTATAGAAGCAATAAAAGAAAAAGGTTTGTGAATTTTGAGATTCGTATTCAATAAATTGAATGCAGTATAAATTAAAAAACTTTCAGAAATGTCTTAATTTTGAATTATCAAATTTCAAATTATATTTTCAAGTGTAAAATTATATTTGAATGACGAATGAACAAGCAAACTTTAGTTTCAAAAATGTAATTGACAGCTAAATGGTTGAGAAGATAAGATACAATCATTAGACGATGATTGGTAACAACTCCTTGAGTTAGGCATTAAGTGGTTTCAATTTAGCTACCGTGCGTGAGATTAAAATTCTTAAATTTAATATTGCTTATATCGATTATTCAAGTTTGATCAGTGTTTTATTTTTGTCTCGTATTACACTAATTTCTTTCTTTTTCGATTGATTAGAATGACAAAAAAAAATGAAATACAATGGGAGCAAGAAAATTGATAAGTGTATAATTACTCAGTGCATTCATGTCCATATGCTTTACGTCATTGCATTAGACCGTGCTAAGATTAATTAGGCTTTTACAAATTCATAATCTTAGCTTAACATCTGTGTTTTGTATCCAATTATTTATTTTTTCATTTCCTTTGCCAATTAGTTATATACTTTCGAGTGGGAAAGGAAATGTAACTCTTTTTTCTCTCTTGCACTTCTACACATTCTGCTTTTGTTTTTAGACTGAAAATTAGTTTAAATAGATAAATATGACTAGAAGTGAGGAAGGAGTTTTAATTTCATAATATATGAAATATCTGTAAATATTTACGGAGTGGAAGATTCTGAATTCTAACTTTTTTATAATATAATGCGGAAATTTTTGAAATTTGAACCTAATATGTCGGGAGGCTTCGACTTGAGATATTATTTTGCCCATTATTTTGCCAATAAATAACGAAAAAAAAGAATCATAAATCATTTTTCCAATACAAATTTAGAAAGATATGTAAGTGACGTTTGCTCAGCTCATACATATGTATTAGACTAATGAAAAGAAGAATTTTATTGCTTACTTTCTAAAGCCAAATTAAAATTTTGAAATTAAAGAGATTTCTTTCCGTTCAAATTTGTGATTTGCTGACTATTTAAATATTTTTTCCACTTTTCTTTGCTTCCCTTTTTTTTTCGTCCTTTGATAAATTGAAGAAAACAAACATGAAACATGCTAAATTTTTGCACTATATTTTACAAAAGGGTGATTAAATTTTACAATTCAAGATAGAGCTAATTTTATTCTGTAGGAATGCGCGAGCAGGGATTATATCGAAATTGTGGTGTTACATCGAAAGTGCAGAAATTAATGCAAATTGGACTGGACAAACGGCGATCCGTGCATGATAAACTTAGTTTTATCGACGATGAATGGGAGGTTAAAACTTTGTCAAGCGCTCTTAAAACTTTCTTGAGGTATATATTTCCTAAAAAATATATAGAATGATCTTTTAAAAACTGAGAAAAAATGTTAGTAATCTTTTAATCATACTCGAATATTAAAATTAGTGTTTTTTGGCATTTTATGATTTCTGTGAGTAAAAAATTTGTTTTGCTTTAGCATTATCTGAATTCTTTGTACTTTATTTTGCTCTACAATTCAATTTTGCCTTATGATTTATTGCTTTGTTAGATAATCGTATTTGATAGGAAAGATGTTTTAATGGTTTTAAAGTAAAATCCCGAAATGAATAGAAATTTAAGTTGCCTTTACCAATAAGAATATTTTATAGAGGGAACATGAAATATTTTTACTAATTTTTATGATCCGTGATAGAGTCAGTGAAATAATTTCCCTGATCAATCTTATATAATTAGATCACTATTATGACCACTTTTTATCATTATTAATATCTATAAAGATTATATTTTGCAGGAATTTACCGGAACCACTAATGACATTTGACTTGCATTCACATTTCATTAATGCCGCCAAAATGGATTCCAAGACGCGTGTCTCTTATATTCACTATTTTGTCTATAAATTACCGCAAATACATTTCGAGATGTTGCAAATTATTATCGAGCATCTTAAGAAGTAAATTTCTTAAGCTATGAAGAAATGAATGAAACGCTTTTTTAGTTATGAAAATTAAATTTCTCTTAAAGTTCAGCAGTGGAATCACTGAATTTGCGTTCAAATAATACATATATTCTCGATTCTTAAAAAAAATTGAAATGATATATAACTCATTGGTTAACGAAAACCAAAAAGAATTATACCGCTATTACGATTCAAGTATTGCCTGATTTAACTATAAATTTACTATTTCTGATTTTAATTTCCAATTTTCTTTCATGTTGTATTTATTTTTTTGTTTGAATTTCAGTGTAGCAGATCTTTCCAGTGAAAATCTCATGACGGTGGGTAATCTCGGTGTTTGTTTTGGGCCAACATTGATGAGGCCAAAGGAAGAAACAATGGCAGCTATTATGGACATCAAATTTTGTAACGTAGTTGTCGAAGTGCTCATTGCAAATTATGATCTCGTTAGCTCTTTTACTGTTTAGAATACTGTTGATAAGGAAATCTTTTTTTAAGATTAAACTTGCATAGTATGAACAGATGATCCAAAAAAAAAAAAAAAAAAAGGAAAAAACAATAATAATGCATGTTTAAAAATTACCAAAAACACAGAAAGAGAGAGGAATGATAATAAAGCTAAGAAAAATAATAGAATTAAATTAAATACCAGAACAAAAGTTTTCCATTTTTTTTAAAAGACTGTTGGTATTTGAAATATTTTCTTTGTATATGAAATGAGAAAAGTCGTTACATGAATAATGATTTGGCTGATTTTTTTGACTATTTCTTTGGATCAGAAATTTATTTATCATTTGATCATAGATAAAATGATTTCAGTTTTACGAATATCATGACCACTTTGAAGAGCTGTTGTAGATTGTGCTAATAAAATTATCAGACTAGTTTTGAAATTTTTGGCAAAAATATTGATTTTTTTCTTTTTTTTTTGCAGATATTTAACAATAAACCAATTAATATTGATAATATTCCTTGTCCATCGAAAGCTAGTGATCAAGAAGAATTGGTAATTGAAGGTTCTTCTTTTGAAGAAGCTACCGCTTTCTCGAAACAACAAGTTTTACCAATCGTGCAGGAAGAAAAAAGGTAATTCATCTCTGATGTCTTTTTCTCTTTTTTCTGAATATGATTTCATAAAAAAGTAGTCATAAAATGTTTAAATTTCAGTAATTATCGCTGAACCATGAATATGAGGAAAAATGAAGCGGATTATCTTTTTTTTTTCTTCATTGATTAAAGAACTATTAGATGTCACTCATCATCGAGGGGTTTATTACGTGAAAAAAAGGATTATTAGGACAGCCTATATGTTGGGAATGATAGATTAGAACTAAATATAAATAACAAACTTAACTAGCAAAGCAAATTTAGCATATAACAGTTTAAATTGAATTTCGAGAAATTATCCGAATAATTTATTTGAAAACAAATCAGCAGATGTTTTCTGTGGAAGAAATAGTAGCTTAAAAATATTGTTACAGGTCACAGACACAAGCTACGCCAAATTCCAATAAACGTCCACAAACGATTGCAAGTTCAACCAAATGCCAACGTCCTCCCCCAATTTATGACCGGGTGGCATGCTGTTATGCTGATAACAGTAACAGTCGGTTTTCATTTATCATTTGTTACCACGTTCTTCAGCAACACGATTAAATTTTTTTGGAAAAAATGATAAATCAGAAAATAATGTCTACTTGGAACTTTTCGAGAAATCTACTGTTACAATCTATTGTCAACTTCACGTTATTTTGGAAAATTTAAAACCTTAGGAAGGTTTTACATTTCTTGATTTATCAGTTAGACTGTGTTCATCTTTTAATAAAATCAATAAGAACATATTTCTTTATATGTTACAGAATTAGTAATATCAATTTCATACTTACGTAACAAGTTAATAGAAAAATATTTTCTATGTAAATATACTATGTGTATGCAGAACGAAAACTGGTTGTTAAACATTCTAATTTGCGTATAGTTTCTGAATTGTAACAACAGATTTTGAAGATTTGAACGTGAACTCATCGAACCGCTTGATGTTAGCACATGGTAAACCGTGTACTTCAGCTGGAACAACTCCTGTTACACCGACAACTAATAACAGTCTGACTTGTTCAGCTTCTGCGCTTACACAAAATAACACAAAGTATCAAGTCAGACAGCCTTCACAGGAATTACCCGTTGAGCATGCACGGTTCGTTATTCAATTTTTATTTAATTGATTTTTATTTTAGTACGAGGTGCATTGTAGAACATTGAAATTGTTTTTTCTTTTTGTTTTGCCAACAGAAGTAAACCAATATATTTTTTTATTAAAAAAATTAGTAAAAGATTCTAATCTTCTTCTACTACGACTAGCAATTAATAAGTTGTAATTGATATTCTGTATTGTATGACAAATGACTTTTTTCCTCTATGTCTTGGTAAGCATTTCGTTAAAATATTTTCATGTTCAAAATTCAAATTTCAGCGATGCAACAGAACGTGAACGTCGAACACAAGTTGGGAAAAAATTTGCGGAAAGTTGGGAATCATTAAATTCGGCAACCAGTAGTACAGGTCCATCATCGAATGAACGACTTCGTCATCAACATCTTCCTAAAACTGCGCAAGGACGGCATTCCATCACTTCCAGAAGTACAGTTTTTGTTTTTTTTTTTCTTGTGTTTGAAGATTAAAACTTCTTTTTTGTTTTAAAATTGTTTATTTCTGAACTGATTTGTAATGGCTAAAGACTGCTGTTTTTATAAAATTAATGATAAATGTTGTAGAAGAGGAAATTTGATCTTTTATTACAGTTTGATCTTTATTAAGAGGAAATTTGATCTTTTATTAAATAAAGCAAAACTGTATACAAATGATTTAATGGTTTTTTGGAATAAGAAATTTTATGCGCGGATGAAACAATTTTCATTAGAAGCTAAATAAGAAATTTTGCAATTTGTAAATATTTGTATTGGGCAGCTAAACGACAAAAAAAAAAATGTGCAAATAGTAAAAACAGCTTATTAATATGAAGTAGTCATCAAAATTCGAACTAACAGATAGTTATTACAGACGATAAAGAGAAGTAGTTGAATCATTACAATGCAACATATTTCGTTAAACTATTGCATGATACCTATTCTTCAAATCTTAAGCATTGTATTTAGAGCGTATTTCTAACATATACACCAAGAATAAGATGCCAGTGAGGAAAAAAGATACGAAGTATCATTTAAAAAAGTAAAAGGTTAAAAATGGGAAAATTGAATCTCCGGGTTTGGATTCTTTCGGACTTTGTTTGAATTCAAGATGAGTGAGGCGATGTTTGTCATCCATCTTCCATTTTATTAAACGTATCGTTTGCCTGCTCATCAAACATTCTGAATGGAGTTTTTGAATCTGAGATTCTTCTATCTAAGGAACCGTGAGATTACTGCAAGAGCGGTTTCCAACGAGCAAATTAACTTGATTTCACTGCTACTATTATCACTAATATTCATCATTTCAGCCAAATTGAACACATCATACGCTCCAGCATACAATCCATTTGTATCTGAATCGTAAGTTTATAATTTTTGAAATTTTTACTGATTGTGATTTTTCGCACTATTCACATAGCTTAATTCTTTTTTGTTTACATTTGTTTATATGTGTGTCTATTTCGTCATCTTTTTTTTTTCTAATAAATATTTCGCTGAACGACTTTCTCTTTGCTGCTAAACTGAGCATGAAATATTTACGTGTACTTACAGCATGAAATCTTATTGTACTTAGAGCAATGTTTTCTGTTCATGTTTATTGAGAGAATTTTTTGAATTCTTGCTTTTGTCTTCTAGGAGTTTTCTTCATCTTAATGATAAGAGCAAAGCGAAGTTTTCTTTTTTTTTTTTTTTTTTTTTTTTAGAAGTTCGCATAGATTTTTCAGTACCATGCAGCAAAGTCAACGAAAGATAGAAGTGAGAAAGAAAGGACATATAAGTGAAATAGGAAGGATAAAAAGAGAAAAACAATTCATTAAGAATCATTGTGGCATGTATGCTTATGCTTCAACTGATCAATACTATATTAAAGTCACGAACGATTTTGCGAATGCTTAGTTCCATGCTTTTTTAAGCAAAGTTAATATAGAGCTTATGGATGTCATTAGGGAGAGGTGACATAGTGGTAACACCTTTTAGTTTATGCATATTTATTCATAAGGTGAGAAATTTTCATTTCTCAGCATAATAACATATCAGAAATAAAATAGCATATATCTTTTTCCACTTCTCAAAGTTTTACTTACTTGTTTTTCGTTTTAAACATAATTATGTTCCACGTCATTTTCCATTGAATTTAAATAAATTTCCATATTTCACTCCCAATTTCAGCTCCATCACAACTTCTAATTTTCCCACCGGCATCAATAATTGTTGTAGTGGACGTCATAAAATATCACCTTTGTCCATATCAAAATATCATCAGCATCATTGTCTCGAAGTATCGCAACCATCCAAAAGTATCAATTTGCCAGATGGTGGGGATGTTGCTCTTGATGCCCTCACGGGTAATAATGCTGTTGGCAGTGGTACAACTACTGGTACTGAAGTACTCAGTGAACTCAGGGTTTCATCATTGTTTACGTATACTCATCCTTTGAAAATACTCCAATCAAGGTATTAAAAACCACCTATAAAGGTGTAACACTTCTTCTTCAGCCTTTCCTATCATATTTTTTTGAAATTTTAGTAATTTTGAAACTTCTAATTTGATCTTTGAAGCAGAAAATTTGCATGCCTTTTTTATATTTTGTTTGAATATTAGTGAAATTGGTTTGAATGAAATAGCTAGCCAATTTTTTTTACCTTTTTGTGCATGATTTTCTTCCTTTTCTTGTTTTTTTTTCCAATTTTCAATAAATTTTACGAGGAGAAATCAAACTTATCACTGACTACTTCACTTTAAAAATTTTACTTAGAGGAAATTACGATTAGTGTTAACAATAATATCGAAAAATTGAAATCTTCAGTTTTTCAATATTATTGTTAACCATATTCTTCTCGTACCTTTTAGCTATTTCCATACACTTCCGGCAGTATTAAATTTTAAATATTGACTTACGATAATTTATGGCAATAATAGATTAATCAGCAATTGCGCAGAACTTTTGGAAGCACAATGCAAATGTGTCTGGAAATTAAGATTATGGATTTTCAAGAGGATAGCAATAAAATAAGCATCATAAACTGATATGATAAATAATTGTGCTTATTATTATTATTTTCTTTACGAATTTCAAAATTTCCAGTCGGCGAGTGAAAACACTCTATGCATGCACAGCAGGTCACAATACTGAATTGTCTTTTCAACCTGGACAAATCATTACTAATGGCTAGTTTTTTTTCTTATGTTATATCTGCTATTAAATATTGATCTATCTGTTCTAAGTACTATCGTTCTAGCAGCAGATATATTTTTGGAGCGCCTCTGACTTTAGTGCAGAATGCAATCTATTTTGATGTAAATTCCATAATAATATTGGTAATTATTCATTTAAATTTATGAACTAAATATGTGTATGTTCGCAGCAGTTCTAATCATCAGTAACACCGGATCCATCGGTCATTTACGATAATCCGTTTTTTATGAACTATATAACTGTATGCTGGAAACTGTTGTAAATAGGAATATTCCAAAAGAAGCTGATATAAAATTTTTTTGAAATCAGTTAAATTTCGAACATAAGCATAGCTTTAATAGCCAATCGTGAACTAGAGTTTGATGGTCGCAAATTGCCTTTTTTATAATGACATATACATATTTCAGATTAATATCGTTTTATCCCAGATAATATATATCGTTTTTTAATCTTTTTAACTTGAAATTTTTCTTCAGCAAAATCTCAAACTTAATTCTTTACAGTTTATGAATCAAAAGAAGATGGTTGGCTGATTGGAACTTTAAATGGAAAAACTGGTCTCATCCCGGCGAATTATGTCGAACCACTTCCATAATTTGACATTGTTTATTATTATTGCATTAGTATAGTATCCTTCTTGTTCTCTTTGCAGAGTTGTTGAAAAGCAAAATAGCTTGGTAATTAGGCATATATTCCAGGATTCTATGTATTTTTTCTTCTGCTTTTTATTTAACAGTTTTATACTATGGAGATTTTCTTAATATTAGCTATTTTCTCATTCTAAGTTTTTTGCTTCAAATGTGGTTTTAGATTCAAAATATAAGTGATAATAGGTGATTTTCCAATAAAAATGATGAGTTCTTCAAAATATAGAATTATTTTTCTAGACGCAAATATTTTTTTACTCAATTTAACAATTCCATGAAATTCAATTCCAGTTAGAGTAAGACCGAGGATTTATATTTCATTCCAGGTTTTGTTTGTTAAATTATTTATTAAATTATTAATTTCTTGGTCTCATTGATTCATCCTTCCCATTTTTGTCTCTATGCTCTCGACTATAACTTGATAAGGAATGAGCAAAAGATACCACCAAATATTTGATTTACTGTAGCTTACATTTCATGACATGGCTTTGAAGATTTTCTCTATCATTAATATCAAGATAAAGTTCCGAGTGAAAGACATTTGGAGATAGTTTATGGATTAAGAGAGATAGGTTGCACATATTACTGCCAAGTTGCAGATATTCTTGAATTTAACTGAATTAACTACTTGTTATAGGTAACAATATCATATTCATCCATAATTTTCTCGTTTTTAATACATGTCTGCCCGTTTGTGTTATTTTTCAAAGTATATCTTTTAATATTTTTGCATTATTAGTTTCCTTCGTCACTTTTTTTTCTTTTTTTTTTCATTTTTGTATTTCTTCACTTTGATATTTGACGTGTATTTTCTGCTTTACTATTTTTAAATTTTGTTCATTTTTAAATTATAATTGGATATAAATATGAAATTATTTCGCATATATGGAATACTGTATTTTTTTTTCATTATCTGTAAATCACGCTATCTCTCTCCATTTCTCTTTATGGGTTTGTTCCATGTATAATACAATTTTAATTGCCGAATACAACCTCTCTTTTGTTTCTTCATTAATATCATTTTTTAACCCATATGTTTTCTTCGTGATGCTACATTACTCTCTCTTACCCTTGCTAGTTTGAAAAAAACTAAACTATGCAACGAAGTAGCATTTGTTTTTTCTCAAGAAAATGCTATTCTTTTTTAACAGAACCACTGTTTACTTCCTTCAGTTTTGCTTATGAATACTTCAATTGCCTCCTCAAACATCAGTTTAAGACCTCTACTAATACCTATTTAAAAATTTTCACAAATATTCAAAAGTCTGTTATTAGTCTCCTCAGAGCAGGACAAGTGCATTAAATACTGATGGATGGTGTTTGCAAAATGATAATGGATAGCAAGCTAACGAATAATTGAAGAAATCGGTTTAATTAGCGATTATATCGTAAACAAAACAATGTAATGGAATGATTGTTTTAACTGTCACATGCCTGCGAATTATCGATTTATCGAATTTCCTTTGCTTGCAATTTCGATAAGTTCTCAATTTGAATCTGTAAATTTTCTTATTTTAAGGATGCAGGATTATTTACAACATGGAGAAAAAATATGGCAAAAAATTACCTGACTTTCCACTGAAGGTTTGATACCTAGCATACGACAAAAGAAGTAATAGAAACCATTCAATGTCACTTCATTCGCAAAAGACCCTTTAAAACCATGAGCTTCACCTAAAATGGTGATTTAAACATTTGAACAATTAAATTAAATTAAAGATGTGCAAACTACACAATTTTTCGAAGTTACAAGATCATGTGACATACAAGACGCAGTATATTACATGTATTGTTTCTTCCCCCATAGCACCTTGCAATTTCGCTGAATAATTAATAATTCTTTTTCCATGATAAAAAACAACTACTTCAGGTGAAACGGTGATTACCATTTCGAAATCACCACCCAAAATTACCTGGAAAAACAGTCAGTGAAGTGGGTACTCCTTTCATTTTTAACGCCTCATATAACTGTATGCTTTGCGCGAGTGGTACTACAGGATCCTCTTCACCATGGAAAAATGCAACTGGTGTTGAAAGCTGATCAATATGATTCAATGGTGACCTTTGCTCGTAAAGAACTCTTTCTTCCGGAAATTTTCCAACGAGCTGTTCATTGTAACCAAGCTCAAATTTGTGGGTATCCTAAACGAAGCTTTTTTATTTATGTGTATAAATATAAAATTTCCATCTAATAAATCTAATCATTTCATTGAATAAATTGCACACATTTTGAAAGTTAAACTCACTTTCGCTAAACTAATTAAGTCGCTCACACCGTAAAGTGAGGCTGCCGCAGAAAATAAATCAGATTTTAAAATGGTAGCCAAAAGAAGATAACCGCCTGCTGAACTACCCATAATACATAACTTTTTCGGATCAACTCGTTTCTGGGAAATTAAATGACTGGCAGCATTAATTATATCATTTCTATCAACGATACCCCAATTACGTCGTAACATATTACGGAGAATTGTCCCGAAACCTGTAAAATTTATAACTGTAAAATCTATAAGACATTACCGTTTTAAAATAAGTACTTATTTGCATGTGTCTTTGGATTTCCAAACATATATGTTAATGTCATATATGTTATTAATATATGTTAATATATATGTTATTGTCAACCGAGTATTCAAGTACCTATCTTCACGAACTCTTAAATGTTCAAGCAATGTTACGGCCTATTTATTATATAAAAACAAAACACTAGCACTTAAAAAATTAAACATCAAACCAGTGGAACCGCGATAATTCACATCACAAACAGCGAAACCTCTCGTGGTTAGATATTGAATTCTCATATCAAGAATATTCGGAGAATAACATGTGGGTCCGCCATGTGCGACTAGAACGACAGGTGGCAAAGTACCTTCTGGAGCTACATATGTTTTGGACTGGAACAATTTCAATTATAAAGTAGGAATGGTGATTTTATCTCGTTATATATTAGTATTTAACTGAACTTTGAAAACTGGCTTTAATAAAAATACAAGGAATCGCTCATTCAAATAGTAATAATTCAGTAAAATTTGTTAATAACTACACTTAGCTAACAACAAATAATCCAGATTAAAATTGATATTATCTAAATAACGGAATATATCACCACAGTCAAAACAATAATACTACCACAGTTTTTGGAGTTGTAAAAAGTAAATATCCAAATCAAGAGTAAATTATTAAATAAGAGTAAATTTTTAAGGAGGGAAAGATACTAAATATTGCAAAATAATTTTAAATATTCCATTTATAATCCTAATTTTTGATTTTTCAAAAGCACTTCGATATAAGGATATGTCATTTAATGAAATTCTTACAAATGGTGGATAAAACCAGGCTTGTACAGTGATATCATCTGATTGAAAATTTATCGATTCTGGTATTGAAATGTCATACTTTTCAATATCAGTAGAAGACCGTGATTCTCGAATAACATTCACCTGTATATGATATATATGGTTTGCTAAGCCATAACTAATTTATTTTCTACTAAGATAATCAAGAAATTATCATTGGTTTCGACTATTGATTAAACAATATGCGTCTAACTGTCTCACTTCACATTTGGTAAGCAGCAATCCGCGACTCAGACTGAAAAAGTTTTCTTCAATTTCTCACAAAATCTTCATCTCTATATCATTAGAAAATATCTTGAAAGTTAACAAGAAAGTGAAATCTGTGAAGTATTGAACACATCACAGTGTAAAAGGAAAGTGATGAACTACATATCACTCACTTAAAATAGTAATGCAGCTTTTTTTTTTTTTTTTTTTTTTTTTTGAATACACTGACCCGCTCTGTATCAAGTTGAATTTTGATTACTGATGAAGATTTGGCCGGACCTGCAGCGATCGCATAAGCAGTACCACTTTCATCTAGAGCAAGATATTTGAAATTTGTATAGCAGGAACAATCAATGGCTTTCACTTTTTTATTCCACTCTTTATATACCAATTTCCCAGCAACGTTCATCAAAATGCCTATAACACAAAATAAAAGAATAACAGATTATTTTCAACTTAATGCATCTAAAACGAATGCAAATAATTATATATTGTCTTGCTTAGAAAGATAGTGATGTAACAGATTAACTTAAAACATGAAAATAACCCTTTTTATTTGAAACAAAATGTCGTTCAGCAAACTGCCAAAGCGGGGCACCAATTTCGGCATCAACTGGGAATATATTTTCGCCCAATTTATGTTCAGTTAAGTTGACCTATAAAATAAAATTAACAAAAACTGAAATACCATTTTAATATCAAACAATTAAATTCAACTTCATTGGATCGATTCAGAATATCATCTTGAAGAGAAATTTTTTTAAGAGAAATGCACATTGTTAGCAAAGAAACACATCAATTTTATGGAACAAAACAGAAGCTTCGTTTCTTTAATACGGTTAAAGTTGAAGTTCAAAGAAAATAGTAAAACCTTGTATATATTCCACCAATTTGTATGATCCGAAATTAAATATAAATTGCCAGTTGGACTCCATTCCGGACTATGATAATTGACACCTTCACGAGAAATTCGACAAATCTCATCAATGTCACCACTTTCTTTAATTGAAGAAATAACAACTGTTGTTTCGTCCCATGGCTGCGAAACACAAGTACTAAATCCCTAATTTGTTGAAATAAGTGTAATATATACCCTTTAAATCTTTTTCCATAATTTCTGAAACTTTTACTGCCAACTTAAACAATGGCTATAATCTTCTAAGATCCACTCACGAACATTCAGAGCATACCATTCAGCCTATAAATTGGACTTATTGCATTCAACAATGAAGGGTTCTGGCTAAAATTTCTGAAACTAAACAAAAAATTTCACCATATTTGGCATATTCCATTCCATCCACGTGAACCATTGTCCATCAGGACTTATGCGAGGAAATGCATAAAAATCTGCACCAGTGACCTAAGTATATTTGAGTATTATGCATTGTAAACTTGTCTACAGTTCTAATTCAAAAACACAAAAATAGGTCTAAATGAATTTAAATTAACAAATAAACTACAAAATGAATCACTTGAAATTACTTACAATTGGTCGAATGGTACCTTCTATAATTTGTACGATCATGTTTTCAACCTCATTCCCAGAATGCACCTCATGAACAGCATATAAATTACCCTGAAATTTATTATTGATTAAACTGGTTAAAAAGATTTATTCAGAAATACGGCCTTCTATAAAACTACAGAATCATATCATTTACTATTAGACATCGAATAAAATTAGCCATATTAGAGTATCATTATCAAGATTACTTTTCAGTAAATTTGAGAAGCCATAAACCACCTTGTAATAACACAGATCTGCAAAACGATGTGAATAATCACCAACAACAATCAGCTCGGGTTCCATATCTGCAGCTACCTGTTTGAATATACCATCTGGAGTAATAAAATAAGGTGCATCATCAACAACAATAAATGACCCGCCACCGTATTCATGTACTGAAAGCAAAAATGAAGAAAATTACGGATTTAAAACTCTTTTTTTCATATTACTCCACATATAAGTATTTAAAAAGAAAATACACAAAGAACGCTAATGAAGTCGTACGGCTTTGACATTAGATCTATTTTCTGATATTGAGCAAAGTTTTCATTCCTTTCTCTATTAACTTTGCTTCATGGAAACACATATTAAAATTCTCATTTTCATAAAATTTTTCTAAACAATGAATAAATGTAAACTACCTGTATTCCGTATGCTAATATCTTTTGGAGTCCATTCGATTATTCCATCTTCACCTTTTTTTGCCTGAAATAATGCTCGTCGCCCAGTAGGAAATTGTGATTCTATCCAAAATACTGAATCTAAAATGATATATTTATGAAATAATGATCCAAGAAGTAAAACCATAAGATGAGATAAAATATAGTCTCTGTATTCCAATTACACCAAGATGATGCTATATATGGCTGTCTTGAGACATTGAATCGAAAGGGTATTAACTAATTGATTAAATGAATTAAATTGATAATTATCATTGTGAAGAACTTGCTAAAAACTGTATACAATTATATCGATGTACAGATATATATTACGAGAATATCTAAATAATTTGCACTAGTAATCTAAAACTGAACTATAATCCGGACTATTAATATAACAAATAAATAATCCTGGTGATAATAAATCAAATTTTACTTTCACCACACTGCAGTTCAGAAATCGTTTTACAATTTCCACTGTTCAAAATATTTGTGTCGATGGAACTCCACCAACTTCCGTAATCGGCTGTTATTGTTTTTAAATGACTCATTGCATCCAGAATTTAACATAATCAAAAACGGAAAGACATCCTGAAAACAAGATGAGAAAATCGAGTAAAAACGCATCCAACAGTGTTAAATATCCTGCACTGTTCAATAGAGTTCTAGAACTTATCTCTAGTCTTTCGGATACTAGTTACTTCTTTTTCCCGTGTTTTTGTAAAAATTATTGACTTTCTCGAATTTTTAACAATTGATTTTTTTCTATAATCAGTGTATTGCGTGAAATTATTAATGGCCGTTGATATATGAAGCAATGAAATATTTTTTGAGAGAAGCAAGCTTCACTGTGCATATTACAATATTCATTACATACCAACAAAAGAAAAAAAAAGAAAGTCTTGCAAAATGAATTCCACAACGATAATCCTTTTGCATATAATCTAATTCTATCTGAAGTATTCAACTCAATATTATCAGCTGTACTTTCTCTAAGGTTAATACAAAAATAATTTGCAAATAATAAGCGAATATAATTTCAAAAATATCTAAGAAATTAGCAAAATAATTGCAGTTATTTCTCTGAATAATATGCTCTCAATAGCTTGCCATCACTCGCCTCTAAAATGTTAGTATCCTCTGTTAATCAAACTATTTCACTAATTCTGCTTAATTTCGAATCAAATTTCTTAGAAAGACCCGGGTACCCTCGCGCCTGGAATACTTCCGCAAAAGAAACATTCGCTTAAACCAAGGGGTTTCATTCTTGTTGCATGGAATCAGCATGAGACGACTAGGGACTGTCTGAAACATTTTTCGAGATGAGCTTTTTAGATCAGTAATGTAGGACAGAGATTGCTGGTCGGATTGACATATGATTGACCTAGGGCCAATCGGCCTGGAATCCTAGTTTTTATGGGGATTTACGTTTGACGTATGTGTTCATTCAGAATTCGAGGAAAGGCAATTCTTAAGAACAAAAATAATTAAAGATTTTGACTTTAGGGGTTATTAATTTCATTTCTTGCATACTTTCCAAAAATCACTTCTATGCTTGTCTTAATTTCACGTCTTTATGCGAAATCTACGCTACACATAATTTGTATATGCAACAGTTATTGCCCTAATATTTTGCATTTCATCAGAAACTGGAACATTCAAATTATCGGCTTGTACAACACGAATACTATTATGTCAGCCGAAACATCATCTTTTGTTTCTCCATTGTTCTTCTTCCGTAAGATATAGACTAAATAATAATTTAGCAAATGAGTTCGTTATAGGAAGACGTAAAATATGGCATCGATTCGTTGTTTGAATCCCAAAGCTGAATTGGCTCGCCATGCGGCGGCATTAGAGTTAAACGTCAGTGGAGCGAAGGGATTAATGGAAGTGATGCGTACTAATCTCGGACCCAAGGGAACAATGAAAATGTTAGTTTGATTCCGATTCAAAAAAAAAATCGATAAAATCGGAGGAAAGAAAAAATTGGGATTCAATATGTGATCATGCTCTGATGCATTCATGGCCTGATTATACATGCATAGTTGATTGTTAAAATTATCTTTGCACTAGTCATTTCACATTTTACAGGCTTGTATCTGGTTCAGGTGATATCAAATTGACCAAGGATGGTAATGTATTGCTACATGAAATGGTTAGTTAATGAGATTGTTCGTCATCTTCATCTTGATGAACAGATAATATAGTTAAAATAATTCTGCATAAAATAAGATTTACTGCATAAAGGATGAGATTAAGAATGAGCTTGTTTAAAATATGTCTGAAAGTTGCGAATCTGAATCATTCTGATGTGCTTGCAGTTCATATTTTTGTATGAATAGCTTTGCAGCTTGACTTAATTTATAAGAAAAACGACGATGAAAATAAATTGTTATCGTAATAACGATGGTAATAAACAATTTAGTCGTTCACTGTAGTATGCTTTTTTAATATTGATTTAAATGAAGTTAGACTGGCCTACAATGGCCTTCCTGATAGAAACTTAGTTAATATTTGATTATTCTGTTAAATCCATTCCCTGTTGTAGAGCTTTGTAAATTATAAATTTTTCTTTTCTTATTTAGTCCATATAATATCTACTTGTTATAGCAAATTCAACATCCAACAGCTGCGATGATTGCAAAAGCTACAACCGCTCAAGATGATGTAACTGGTGACGGCACTACTTCTACTGTTCTTTTTATAGGCGAACTTCTCAAACAGGCTGATCTTTATGTTTCTGAAGTATGTTGATATAATTATTGTGACAGAAGTTTTTTCTTTTTTTTTGTTCCAACATTTCAGCATTCATTTATGTTATTTCAGGGTGTTCATCCAAGACTAATCACAGAGGGTTTCGAATATGCGAGTAAGAAAACTCTTGAGTTTCTCGAAAATTTCAAACAAACACCAAAAATTGATCGTGAACTGCTGATCGAGGTATTTATTGATAAATATAATATCCTAAATTTGTGTCATTTATGAATCATATTTTGTATGTCTTCGAAAATTACTTTAATGAAAAATTTTGTGATCTAATTTGATGAAGAATTTGTGAATAACTCAGTGAAAAGTATTTTATGCCTTTAGTATCTAGACACCTTCCAATTAATTCCGATTCCATCTCTTAGACGCAGTTATCATCTTACATTCTTCAACAGGAATTATAAACAAGTAACTTTATAAAGATGTAAAATGTTTTTACAAATAATTTTGCAAAGGACATTATTACTTTAAATTTCATTTTTGATTTCCTCTATTAAAAAATTTATTCGTCCTGTGAAGAGAAGCTGAATCATTTTTTACATAGGTAGCACGGACCTCACTGAGAACAAAACTTAGCCAAAAACTGGCGGATCACATTACGGAATGTGTTGTGGATGCTGTGTTGGCGATACGAATTGGAAACGATCCGCATCCAAATTTACATATGATTGAAATGCAGGTTGAGTTTCGGCTTGGTAAAAATGAATTTCTGTTTAATTGAGTTATCTGAAAATGTATACTTAGAAAGATGGATTCACTGGTTTTCTTGTTTAAATCAAATTTAAGATTTTGTTGCCTCTAACTTGAGTTGCTACATGAGCACGCACTACTTTGTTAGCATGCTTACGCAGAATAATTGGTACAGATGGCTATAATCAATTCTGTTAACTTTTAAAAAGCATAATATTTATGATGAAAATATAGTAGGTTTTCAGCAAATGACTGGAATAAATTCTGATTTTCAGGAGATGCAACATGAAAGCGACATGGATACTAAACTGGTGCGTGGATTAGTTTTGGATCATGGTGCTCGACATCCTGATATGCCGAAAAATCTGAAGAATGCTTACATTTTGACATGCAATGTTTCGTTGGAATATGAGAAAACGTAATAGTTCTCTGTTCATATCCATACTTTCACAATATCTTGGGCATTGTCTCAGTTCAATAATATCGTATCTTCTCCAGAAGCTTTTCTTAATATTTACTGACAATCCAGATCTGTTTTTAATATTCCTACTATAGGCTTACTCTTTAGAAAACTGTCATCAAAAGAGGGGTCGATGTTAGATGAGAGAAGTGCTTTCAAGTATAGAAAGAATTGTTTGAACATTTTCAGCGAAGTGAATTCGGGTTTCTTTTATAAGTCAGCAGCTGAACGAGAAAAGCTTGTTATTGCTGAAAGAGAATTCATTATGCGAAAGGTCCAGAAAATTGTTGATCTGAAGAAGAAAGTGTGTGATGAGGCAGAAAAAGCTGATGGAAAAAAACGTGGTTTTGTGGTAATTAACCAGAAGGTTCGTCGTTTCTTCCTCTATCCTATATAATATTCATTGGAATTTATCTAATATTGAGTTAGAACTTTTACAAAATTCGGAAAAACAGGAAAGATGTTAGCTGGAAATAAATGTAATTTGAATTACAATGTTGCAGGGTATTGATCCACCATCATTGGATATGCTCGCAAAAAATGGTATTTTGGCACTGCGGCGAGCAAAGCGACGTAATATGGAACGACTGCAGTTGGCAGTTGGCGGTGAAGCGGTGAATGCAGTTGATGACCTTACGCCAGATGTACTTGGACATGCTGGCACAGTTTATGAACATGTTTTAGTAAGTTTTAAAATAACTATTATAAGCTGATAATATAACTATTCCTGATTTTGACTCATTGAAAATGTTGCATGGGAAATTTCATGTTGATTGACTTAACCTTTTACAAGCAAATTGCAGTATGAGTCGAAGAATTAAGACACTTTTAATATTTTAAATTAATGCCATCAACAGCTTCATCGTTTTCGGTTTCAAAAATGTTATGTGCATATTATTTAAGAAATTATAGTTCTGCACTTTTATTTTCGTATTTTCGATAATCTTGGCAAGCATGCAGCATCGTGAAAAAGGATGAGAGAAAATTATGAGTTAGAAATTATATTCTGTATAATTATAATTTATCAATTTTTCTATTTATCTACAGGGCGAAGACAAGTATACGTTTATTGAAGATTGCAAAGACCCGAAATCAGTAACTATTTTATTAAAAGGGCCTAATAAACATACAATTACGCAAATTAAAGATGCTCTTCATGATGGCATTAGAGCAGTTTTCAATACATTCAGTGATCGTAAGTCCTTTCATAGATATCCAATAATATTTTTATCATCTGACTTTTATTTTAGTTAATTGTTACAATATATATCAACTGTCGAAAACATAGCCAATAATAGATTAAAAGAGTAATTTAGCTTTCTTATGGATACTTCAGTAAAGAATATCGTAGTATTATCATGAATAAATCACTGAATTATTAAATAAGCTTTTCATTATATTAGGTATTTCATGGTTTATACAATTTGATTCATCTGTATCCTTTTTTTTTTTTTTTTTTTTTTTCAATTGTAAATGTAGCAGAAAATCATTTGTCCATATTGTAGAAGCAGTTGTACCAGGAGCAGGTGCTTTTGAAATTGGTGCATATTGCATGCTGAAGAATGAAGTGGACAAAGTGAAAGGTCGAGCAAAATTGGGAGTACAAGTAAATAGAAATTATTCTTACATGAGCAGAAGGTTTCGTTTGGACAGGCTGTTTGGAATTCCTGTCAGAAAATTTTTTCCATTGTGATTAGTTTTAAATAAACAAAATTATTTTCAATATTTGTTGTTTCCAATGTTCTAGGCTTATGCAGACGCACTATTAATAGTTCCAAAAACGCTAGCAGCAAATGCTGGATTCGATGCACAAGAAACAATAGTGAAATTAATCGAAGAACGGATTGCTTGCAAGGGTAAAATGCCCGTTGGCTTAGACATCACATCAGGGGAACCGTGCAGTCCTCAGGTATCGCTAGCTTTCTATGATTGGGAATTTCAGATTGAAAAATTATCCAAATTTCATGGGGACTTGATTTTTAGATGTTCGGATTTTTTAGTTTTAGCTTTTACTGACGTTCATCATTGCACCATTGCCTCTGATAGAAATATGATCTTATAAAAATATGACTATGCGTTGAGTTTTTAGATAGTTCCGACGTCTGATTTTCATTTTAAGTTGTGAGGTATTGTTAATGCTGATAATTCCTTCAAGGAAAGTAGTTATCCTTTATGTAATTATTGATTGAAATGAGATTTCTAATTTAAACTTTTTTTGACTGAATTTTTATTTTAATGAAACCGAAATATAAATTTTTAATATAATTTTAGAATATTTGGGATAATGTTGTGGTCAAGCAGAACAGCTTAGCTTCAGCTTGTGTTATCGCATGTAATTTACTTCATGTTGATGAAGTAATGCGTGCTGGTATGACAAACTTGAAAGGCAATAAATGAATGGAAATTGATCACTGGTCAGGAAATGTCTATTTCGCTTTCTTTATTGTTTATTTGTTCCATTTTTAAATTCATTGCATTCCAATATGGATATGATTGATACACACCTTTGTTTATGATGTGGAATTCCTGACAAAATTTTTGGAGACAAGTTTCTCCTTTCTTTTGCATCCCTTTATATTTTTATCTCTTTATTTTATTCGAATCTTCAATGAGAGATAACTTGCGAATCATAACAATGCAAATAATTAATATTTCTATGTCACAGAAACTGGGCTAAGAAATTTTGTTTGTTTAATTTTCAATAAATGCTGATTGCGTTGAAAGCATGGTTCATTACTCATTATACACTTGCTTTTTAAAGAGGCAAAAAAAAAGGTTGAAATAAATTAAATAGAATGATGCACCACTGCCTCATACTGTCTTAATTCCGTTAGATCTTTCATCGCTATATGACCATTTCTGTCGGATACCCAACGACCATTCATTCCTGGTATCCTACTGGTCGATTTGCCCCAGGTCATTCCGCGAAATAGTAACACTTCGTCGACTGGAAAACAAGAATGTATTTTCTTTCCTGTTTTGTCTGCTATCATGCAGTTTTTTTAATCTTTTACAACAGTTTTCAAAAAGCTTCATTATATTGTTCAATTGATTCGAAAGAATTATCAGTCTACTCGAAATACGAAGTTCTCAGGTTCAGATTTTAAGAGATTACCGTCGGACCACATGGCATATACATGATCCGCTTCTCGATTCGGATCATTATTTAAATTCTCCAAAAATGCGGAATAGTTTTTTTGCTTGCATTCGGAGTCTGGATATGCACAAATTAACTGCAAAAAGATGTTTTCATTTAATTCATTCAAGATTGTACTGATTATTCGGGAAATATTAGACTTATTGAATCTTGTATTTAACAGAAATATTACAAGGATTATGTCAATATGACGAATCAGAATCACTACTCTTCGTTTGATCTAAATTTGGTTGAAATTTTGCAATATCGATAGTATCGAATTTTCGAACCATTGTTTGTTACTTACCAATTGAAGCTGACATAAGAATGATGTAAATTTAAAAGCTTTTACGCAAAGCGTAGTTCATTTACAGCTTTTAATGCTCAAATTAAACAGCAATCTTGAAGAAATTCAAATAACAAATCAATCATTTCGTCAATCATCGCAAGATTGGACAACAATAATGAATTTACCTGATCTTCACATGTATATCCGGGATATAAACCATCCAAAGCGTTGCACCAGGCTGGTATTGTTTGTGCCAATTGACAAACACAAAGACCATAATTGGCACCAGAAATGCCCAAAAATGTATCAACTCGATGACCCAAAGGTTTCCCAAGAACGCAATTTCCATCAGTTGCTATCAGATTGCCACCTTTTAGAACTTTCCTGAGAAGACATCCTTAGATGAAATGATCTTATTTAAAATTTCTGTTTACTGTTAAATCTTTATTGCCAAAGTAAAAGCCAGTTTATAGAATTGCACTAAATTTTTTCTAACTTTTGCAAAATATTATTCCAAATTTTGATTAATCTTTAATTAATATTATTATTTCTTCAATTATGTTCGAACCATGTTTCTATTGTTTTATTTTGAAAATCTAGATAATAAAAACGGTAAGCTACAAAAAACTGCTTTTACTAAATCAAAAATTAAACATTGACGAAATTTAAAGTCATATATTGATCAACTCTAGGAATGCTGATATGATTACATGTCGGACATGAGGTCGTTTTCCTGAACAAGTTTTTGCACCATTTGTCAAACTGTTTTTCAAGTTTACCCTTTACAGAGAGATCATCGATGTTTGGGATCTATTTTTCAGTCTTATATCAAATTGCCAAAATCTTTTATCCCGAATTAAAAATTTGCTTAAAAGAACCTCAAAATATAAAAAACTAAAATTAAAAAACGTTTAAAGTTATGCTTAAAGTTAAAAAAGCTGCAAATATAAGACATGTCAAATTCTTAAATCCTTCGTAGATTATTCCTTAAATTAGCAAGAATATTTAATTTTATTTCATAATTTTGTCGCAAAAAAAAAATTCGCAAAGTATCACCTCATCAATGGTACAGCAAGAGAATGTGCAATGATATCAACCTTGGGCGCACCAGTATAATCCAATACAGCAGTCAGAAATTTTCTCAAATATATGAGATTTGAACAGGTATGCATGGTACTGTAAGTAGTCAAGATACTACCACCTGACCAGGTATCACCCCAGGTTGTTGCATATAATTCGGCCGAAGTATAGTTCTGCTCCAAGAAATATTGAATTGAACGTGACCATCCGGTTGCTAACGGTGGTTGTATATATAATGCTGCATCTGCATTACCGTGTACAAAAATCACGGGCTCACGTAATATCTGAAAACAACTTTGTTACTGTAATGGGATTACTGTATTTTCAAATCTGACCCATTTCTGAAGGTTATAAAATTGGGGAAATTTTTTATCGTTTTTGTTAAAGCAACAAATAATTGTAGATTGAAGGATGAGTTCTATTATTTAACTTCATATTATATATATTTGACCAGCTTTTTGAAAAGAATCAAAGTTCACAAATTATTTATCTCTAATATTATTTAATCTAGATTAATTAATATGCTGTATTCTTTAGAAAATGACACATTCATGCAAAATAAAATTCTTACTTTTTGATCTCTTTTCGTTCTACCACCAAAACTACCGCTTGGACCAATATCTGGCCGATCAAAATTTAAAGTTTCATAGCCATTTGATACAAGCCAATTTTGAAAATCATCGGTAAGTGGTCCAGTTGGTCCACTTCTGCCGCTTTGTCCTTTTACCAATGAATATAAATGTAATATAAAAATCCAAATAAGCCTATAAAGTCCGAAATTCAGCAGAATATCATTTCCATAAATAAAGAAGAGGTTCTATCAGATACTACACTAATCAGTATTAATTATCATTAACGTGTAGATTATTTTTGACATTGCATTCTACTCCATAAGTCGAATCATTTTAAGAATCCATATTTCGGAAATATGATTATTTCAATTCAAATTAATGTATTCAATTAATGAGGTCCATTTGAAATATAACTATTTTTTCCGAACAATGCAACAAAAATTTTCCTAAAAATTTCTATTTCTCAAATATTTTTGCTCTTCTTATTCAGTCTGCTTTTAATTAATTATCTTCAATTAGGAAAAAATTAAATGGAAACGAAGCAATAAAAAGGGGGAAAACTTACATAAGAGCGTTGATGTGATAGGATAGAGGTCGAATTAGAAATTTGTCAACTGAAAGTGAATTTTTCGCTGATATAAAAGATATCGTGATTGACCGATAGACCGAGAAGATTGATGCTGCCCACGTATGTTATTGTACGTTTATAAAACCGCCCTGAATGGATGAGTAGTAGAAGGATTGAAATGAATAAATTGAAGTTGTTGATTGTTGGATGTCCGGAATAATTCTTTCTCGTTTTCGTCTTTTTCCAATCTTTACGGGTAAATCATTCATTTATCCATACATCAAATTTGAGAAACAGTTCATAAAACACTGTCATTTGCTCTATTACATTGCTTCTATATCTTATTGTTACGATTTCTACTTCTGCGACCTTTTGATGGTGGATTTTAGATTTTCCATACTGTTTCGTTATCATTCAAGTTTTTAGCGACAAAATTTCTATTGTCACGATTTCTATTTTTGCGACTTTTCAATGATGGATCTAGATTTCCCATGCTGATTCGTGCCTATACAAGTTCTAGCAATAAAATTTCTTCCCTTATCAATCCTATTTTATTAAATGGTAACAGTGAATTTCGCTTATTCGGAAAATCCATCAGCTCATAAATTGCTTCAATAATGAAAAAAGAAATACTTCAATGATTCATGCATGTATCGTATCTTTAAGAAATACACCAGATTCGGTTTCAGCAAAGCATCTTAATCCTGTCGCACACTCATAAAT
This sequence comes from Onchocerca volvulus, assembly GCA_000499405.2. Lineage (NCBI taxonomy): Eukaryota > Metazoa > Nematoda > Chromadorea > Rhabditida > Onchocercidae > Onchocerca > Onchocerca volvulus. The sequence goes on along the minus strand of HG738139.1, from coordinate 4,977,701 downwards.
TAAGACTTAGCTTAAATCGATTTCTCGATCATGCGAACATTATTGCCTTCCTGTACTATGTGTTATTGAAGGATTCATATAAAGTCAGGTCATGCTTTTATGACTCAATCATGGTTGTACTGCTTTTCAAATAGAAAAAAAAAAAAAAAAAACAAACAAAAAAGACTTTATAATTTATTATCAATGGAAAAGAATCTGAGAGAGGAATTTCTCTAAGTTTTCTGTTCTATTATGTTTACTGCTCTATTACTTTTTAGTGAACAATTAATAAATTCGCATATATTTTAGCATAGCAGTGAAATGAATCATCTGATAAACAAAATCTATCATCAAATTATGGGACAGAATCAACAGCATTGTTAATAAACTAATGTTGATTACTGATATCTTTACTATTTTAGAATTCTAACTTAAATTTTCCATAAAGAAAAAAAAAATCATGGTGTGATCAAAAATTTATAGTTGAGTGTTCATAATGGGGTCATGTGAGGCACATGGCCACATGCTACTAATCAGTTATATGAATAATATCAATAATTTTTAAATAAAATCAATGATGTCAATTATTTGCAAATAATTGATGTTACCTGAATTGGATTATTAATATTATATTAACATAATTGTATCAACTAATTTCCAAGTACAAACTGGATACATAAATTGAAATTTATACAATGTACATAAACAAGATGTAAATATTAAAAACATTAAAAAGGAACAAATTAACAAAAAAAAAAAGTTTTTTTTTTTTTTAAAGACCTTCAAGAGCTCTGGACTATTGCGAATTCGCAGATCTGATTTATTCGCAAATTAATTCATCTGATTTTCGTCGTAATATCATAAATAATGTCAGATTATATTGTAAGACATAGCACATCTTTCTTTCATGCTTAGAATTCAACTGCTTCATTTTTTTTTTTCATTATTTTTTCTTTGTTTTCAATTTTTTAATTTTTTATCAATATTACCGACTGGTATTTTTCCTTTTCTTTTCGGTTATAGAACAATGAACTGAAACAGGCAGCGAACAATTGACTATTTGGGAAAGGTTGCACTTTCAATTGACCTGAAAAAAATCCATTTAAAAATGAAAATCATGAAGTCAAGTTTACAAAATCTTTAGAAAAAAATTTCGCAGATTTGACCCCATAATCGAGATCTTTTTTTTCGAGAAATTAGATTTCTTATCTCCTAGATGACGTAATTTTTGCATTCTTCTCTGACCACAAATTTTGCTCCTCTCCTATTTATCGTACCCGAACGGACGTGAATTTATACTGCCGAATGCTTTTCTGTATTCGTAACGCAGGTAGCAACAGAAATACTGAATGTAGTGATTCTTTTACCACCTGGAAAAGGTGAAATTAATGGTCCTATTGACTTCTGAATTTTTTTAAACTTCAGATCTCCATGTACATATCTGCTTACACTATCACCAACTACTTGTCGAGTTGTTTCAGAAGATTCTCAATATCGGACGTGAAAAGCGCTGGGACGTCTCAGTTCAATTGAGACATTGGTAAATGAAACATGATTAATTTTAAGCATTAGTTAATTAATTTTTACAATTAATTTTATGCATTAATTAATTTTACAAAGATTCGAATGCTAATCATTATAGGCATTTTCAAGCTATGCTCAATATATCATTTTTCCAAGCAAATATTAAATAAACAAAAGTTTACAAGACGATTTTTCAAGTCGCTTCCATCCTCTTCCTTGTTTCCCGTTACTTTTCTCAATTAACAGTGCTGACATCTGAAGATCTTCTGGCAAAGAAGCCCATCCACAGGTTGATTCGCCCGATTCAACTTATTAGATTCTGAATCCTGAGCCAACTATTCTTCTTTTTGCTCACTCCTTCCTCTCTTTTCTTTCACTTCTTGTGTACTTCCCTACAATCTCCCTCAATCTTTTCTTCTCCTCTTTGCAGAATTCCTCCATTTGAAGATCGACAGTGATTATGGAATACTGCTCTCCTTTAAAGTACTGAAAGTGTCCTTCTTTAAGATATTAGAAAAAAATTTAGCATTCCTGCTTACAGTTTTAATTTAGAGAAATTTTGAAAGCATTATAAAATCAGGAAATTAATTTATGAGTGAAAAAGATGTAAAAAGAATTACAAATCAGATTCCCAAGTATTCCAGGATGTAAAGTATATTCGAACTTAATCTGGGGTAATGCTAAGTAATCGTTGACATGATCAAAATCAATGCAGTGAATCTCGGAGTATTGAAATTTTTAGATCAATGCTTTTTTTTCAAAAATAGCAAGATTCTTCACTATTCATGAATAAATATCAAAGAAAAGCTTTTACAACGCTATAATAAAAGCGAAATAAATTCATGAGCTGTTAAGGAAATTATATTCGAACATATATGGTTTATAGAAAATCCTTGATGAAGCAATGCTACTGCGATCATATCATCTAGTTTTTAATAATAAAAAAATTCTAAAACAGATCTAAAAATTTCAATCGTCGAGATTCAATCTATTGATTTTAATCAGTTAAAGATTAACTGGCTTCATCTTAGATTGAGTTTAAGGTTCATTACATCTGTTTTATTTGTTTATTGTATGCTTCGGATGGATCTCGTGTTGCAATATTTCTAATGTTTTATTTGAAAAGAAGAGCATCAAAATGTAAATAACTTTAATTATCAGTTGGAAATTAGATCAAATGCTTTGTAATCTCTGTTCTATGTGACCACTCTCATGCGCTAAGGCCTTTCGTGTAGATCAATGCCCTATCAGGATCCTCTCTTTGCAAATAAGGAGTCTGAGCATGAGATCATTCAAAGGATGTGCTACAGAAGTCGGTTGGTTGAATATGTCAGGCTTGATTTGGTTTCTCTTTTCCTTTGGGTTATATTGTCGTCATGAAAATTGTCTTTTGATATATCGAAATTGTATTGTTGATATTGTAATTGTTGTGTCCTTTGATGTATTTACAAATTCATAATAAAGATTTAATTAGCGAAGTTCGAAATTCATTTTCCAAGTGAGTGAGACAAGAAAATTGAAGAAATCTGTGAGAACTGAAAAGCAGAATTCACCCTTGCAATTTTGTTACATCAGGAAGAAATGTCGACAAAATATAGGGGGCTGAGTCGGTGACGAAAGACAGAGACAGAAAAAAGAAAAAGGTAAGTAAGTCACTTATTTAGGTCAAAGAAAGATGATGGAAAGTGAAGCTACTCCAACCAGAAACATAAAAAGGAAGGATAAGAAGTTCGTGTCCTGTCTTATCAGAATGGATTTGAATAAACTTGAGTTACAAGTTAAATTGGTATTGGAAAAGGCAGAAAGAAAATATTTGTGCAAAGAAATAACAAAAGAAGTAAGGAAAGCAAGTAGATATCATTAGAAAGAAAAACAGTGCTCATGAATGAACATAAAAATAATTGAAGGTATAGTCCTTAAAGCAAGTGCGTTTGAAAAGGAATGGAAGGAAGCATTACAGTCTGTTAAAAACATAGATGAAGATAATGAAGTCGATTTATATGAATCCTATTTGGAAACAGTAGAATGCTTGTTTAGCAGTTGTTGCAGAATGCAAAATGTTCGAACCTTTCTAATCAAAAAAAATAGACCGGATTCATTTATTGTGTGAGGAAGAATCAAGAAATGAAAGATTAAACGTAAAATCAAGTATCAGAGAAAATGAAGGAAAAATCTTGACTAAATTAATTGAGAAATTGGTGACGACCAGCAAACCCTCAAAAATAAGGATTGTGGAATTCGATGGAAATCCAGAACTTTTGAATCACTAACGAATGGTGGTTTCCGTTCATTTAAAATTTTTTTATTACTGTAGGGGAAAGAGGGTTTCTGTTTGATTAGTTATTTGGGATTCTAGGGTCGTTGGATTGGAGATCTTTTTGCTGCTGTGACTTGACTATGTCAACAATAGCTTTTATTAGGTTTACACGATATTAGAAACAATATCGCAACTTGCAACAACAATTAATGTGGAAAAATAAAACAATATGCGAGTAATATAAATAATACCAATAGTGGTCCTTTGACGAATGATTGTTTGTTTCGTTGAGTTTGCTTAATATTGGCTAGGAACGTTTTGCCACTGATGTAGGAGAGTCTGATGGTAGTTCTCTTGTTGCTGATAAATTGATGGTGTCGACATTTGTAGATACTGAACCGCCACTAGCCTTTTTGCACTGATGATAGGAGTATTCCAAAGATTGCTGCCGTCGCTTCTGGTGATTTGTTCATGCACTGATGTTGCTGTCCAGAAAGCTCCGCTTTTGTATGGTCGACCTTGATAGGGGAGGAGGTTATACATTAATCATACAAAAAGATTGATATGGATTAGAATAAAGGATAGAAGATAAGTAATGCTTAAAACATTTAAACAAAGAAAAAGGATTTGGTCCCTACATTATTACAATTGACTTGATTGCAACCAATGGCAACTCTTTAGACAAAGGGCATGACATTAATCCTTACAAAATTACAGACACTAGCATGTTTTACAACTTTTAAAACCATTTAAGCATTTTTACAACCACTTACAGCATATTTTATGACCATTTACAACTCTTAAACGAAGCACATGAGCATTAGTAGATGATGAGAAACAAAGGTCCATTGTCATGAGATTTGTTGATTCGTTGAAGGTGATGTCTACCAGTATTTCGACCAGGGTTGATTTACCTTTCGCGTTGTTTGCGGGGAGTCGATTGAGGTGTGTTGAGTTGGACAAGGTTAGGTTGGATCTGAGTAACAGTTGAGTTAAACAGAGAACCGAATGGCAGTTAATCTGAGTTAAGTTGAACCGAATAGCGGTTGATTTGAGTTGAACGGACGACCCAAAATAGCAATTAATGTGAGTTGAGTTGAGTGGACGATCGAGTTGTAGGAATTTATTTGGTTAAAAATGCTGCCTCATTCAATACAATAAGGCTTATAAACATTAGGAAGTGGGAGTGGATTCCCATGATTATTCAAATATTACAGCTGGTCTCCAAATGGGAAGATGAACAAAAATGCAAATTTAGTACGGTTAGCGATTGATAACAAAGGGGATTACGGCGTGATAGAAATACACAGATGTGAAAATGGATAAAAGAAATACACAGATGTCAAAATGGGTAAATAGAAATACACAGATGTGAATATGGGTAAAAGCAAAAAAAATGGAAAATAAATCTAAAGGAATGTAAAATTAGTTGAGTGATTCACTATTACAGAGCGATGTATTATTTGTTTGATTAGTTTTACAATTTGAATGAGAAATGTATTTAACTGTTTATTCGTTTGAAATTTTGTTGGAGTTTCGCGATATCAAAATTCGCGACAACCATTGTGCACAATATGAATTGATGGTTATATTGTGAGATTTGCAAATTTTTATTACAAACAATATTTGGATATGCCAGCATTTCGGTTTACTGACAGTTACTCTCTTTTCTATTTTATTAATAATTTTATCATTAAATTTGCTTTATTGATGCAATATTTTTAATTGTCATGTATGATCTCTTAATATTAAATTTTTCTAATAACAAACGGTCTAATTACACAAGTCTGAGACTCGACTGTGCCACGAAACAATTTTTCCTACAACTTATTGTTGCCACGAACTGAGGACATGTGTGACAGCTTAATTGTCAACATAGAACGGGCGAAACAGAAGTTGGGACACATCATCGAAAAGATGATCAACATAAATTCCTATAAGTGTGTTTCATCGGTGATAGTAATAATGAATTGAATGCATGCTGCGGAATTCATACCGAAATAGAAAGATCCGTCCTTTCCCAATTGCAACAGCTTCTTCACGAAAAAAATAATTTAGTGCGTTTGTTCAAAACAACAATTGACATAATGCCATCTGATATACATAAGACTGTTATTCATGCTAACAAAACGCCCGCTGGAGAACTCTGAGAAGATTCAATATTGCAATATAGATGAAGTGGTAGTTGTTATAATCGGAGATCAATTCCAACCTGGAGATATTGTTCTTCACATGGGAAACAATCACTTGACAAAAATTACAGAAAATCATGGATGCTGCGATACTCTGCAATATCCAATCATTTTTTGGGATGATGCCGAGGCTCCAAACCTATTCATTACATTCACATGCAATCCAACTTAGGATTTTATACAAAATCTCTTACTTCCTCGGTAATCGCCGATGGATAGGATGATATTACAGCACGTGTTTTCAGACAGAAGCTGAAATCGCTAACAGATTTCATGGTAAGACATGAAGTATTTGGGTTTCTGCGTAGTTGGATATAATCAGTAGAGTGGCAAAAGAGAGGATTGCTATACGCACATATACTAATCTGGTTTTATGACAAAACCACTTCAAACGTAATCGACGATGTAATATGCGTTGAAATACCCGATGCCGATGTCGATAAGGATTTGTATGAAGTTGTGACGAAAAATATGATATATGGACCATGCGGTATACGATAAACCTTGCGGTATTCACCAAGCATGATAGACGGAAAATGCTGTAAGCGATATCCTCGAGCATTAGTATTCAACACAGTTACAGGAAACGATGTATACCCTTTATACAGAAGATCAGCAGAAGATGGCGGTAAATTAGCAACCATACACATATGGAATGGTGTCGTGAATTTTGTTGATTCGTTGAAGGTGATGTCTATTGATAACCAAATACAACCAGTATTTCGACCCAGCTTGATTTGCCTTTTGCGTTGCTTGCGGGGAGTTGATTGAGGTGTGTTGAGTTGGACTGGGTTAAGTTGAATTCGAGTAACAATTAAGATGAGTTGAATTGAACTGAGTAACAGTTAAGCTGGATTGAGTTGAACGGAATAGCAGTTAAGCTGAGTTGAGTTGCACGGACCGAATTGTCGGAGTTTATTTTGTTAAAAATGCTCTCTCATTCAATACAATAAGGCTTCTAAACATTAGGAAGTGGGAGTGGATTCCCATGATTATTCAAGCATTGCAGCGGGTCTCCAAATGGGAAGATTAAGATGTGAATATGAACAAAAATGCAAATTTAGTATGATTAGCGATTGATTACAAAGAAGATTACGGTGTGATAGAAATACACAGATGTGAACATGGATAAAAGCAAAAAAAATGGAAAGTAAATCTAAAGGAATGTAAAATTAGTTGAGTGATTCATTATTATAAACGTTAGTTATAATTAGAAGTTTAGTTTTACAATTTGAATGAGAAATGTATTGAGTTATTTATTTGTTTGGAATTTTGTTGGAGTTTCGCGATATCAGAATTCGCGACAAATGGTGACATCGAAGTAGATAACCGGTGGGTTATTCCATATTCGCTTTTGCTATTAAAAGCATACAAACTACGTAAACGTGGAATACTGTAACTCCGTTAAATCAATCAAATACATTTAAGTACGTGAATAAAGGCAGTGACATGGCAGTTTTTAACGTACAGCCAGAAAGAACTGATAAGAATGTGGTATTACATATCGATGATGTCGCACAATATCAGGCGGAAGATACATAAGCAGCAATGAAGTAGTACCGCAAATCCCTTCATTTCTCATTCATGAACGAAGTCCAGCTGTTATTCACTTAGCAGTACATCTAGAATATGAACAACGCATTTATTTCACAGCTACAAATATGCAACAAATAGCCTGAATCCACCGGCTACAACTTTACTGCTTTCTTCATATTATGTCAAAATGACGCATTTGCGAAAACACTATCATATTCAGAAGTGCCTAAGCATTACACATGAAATGCGAAAAGAAAATCATTTGAAAAGAAAATCACGACGCAAACTAGAAGAACAAGTTGAGTGACAACCTGGCATATTCAAAGAAACTATGATAGACAGATTGTACATCATGCATCCTGATCAAGATGAATGCTTCTTCCTTCGAATGTTGTTAGTAAATGTGCCCGGTCTAACCTCCTTCCAGCAATTAAAGTAAGTGTGGTTAATAGATTCAGTCCGCTCACTTACTTTTATTTGTCACAGTGTGACAGATAAAAAAGTAGGTTGGTATATCTATACAAAAACACCGTACCTATTCGAATATAACGTTTGTCAAAATTTCAAATCAATGGGTAGAAACTTGCGTCAAAATGAACATTGAACATTTACGACAGAGAGGCAATCCAAGACACAACTTAATATTAGAAGTAATATTAGCCCAATTTGGAAGAAATAATCCAAAAATTGCTTGAAGGAAACATTTCATTATGCACTATCATGACCTCGACAATTGTCCGACGCAACTACATTCTCCATAAATCTTACAGTAAAAGAACTATATTCCTCATAGAGCAAAAAATAAACGAAAAGCTTAAATTACACGCCTTATTTATTAAAAACACGCATCTATTGGAATGCAACGTTGTGTAAAAATTTCAAATCAGCCGATGATGAACTTGAAAAGTTGCAGAAAATAGCAGCGGTTAATGCAGAAAATAGGCGTGGTGAATAAATTCTGTCCGGTCATGAAGGGCGCAGTGCGGGGAGAGGTCAAAAAATCCAGTTCACTCATGAGGGCGTGGTTAGGGCGGAGTTAAAAAATTCAACTCGTTCACTTACTTTTAGTTATCAGAAACGTGACATGTGAAAAAAAGTAAGTCCATATAAAAAAGACTTATTTGAATCCAAGGTTGTGTCAAATATTGAAAGCAATCGATGAAGAACTTGCGGAGTTTTGTTATCAGCCACAAGAAGCATTTACATTTTTATTTGTACAGATTGTCATTTCATACCATTAAGATTTGGTGATCTGTTATTATTGTTATTTTGATCTTTTGTAAACACGTATTTGAAATTTATAACTATCTTTGAAATTTATTGTTAAATTTTTATCTTTCGTAACGCTGAATAATAAAAGAGACATAAAACTAATATTTGGGAAAAAGCTATTTCGAAATAAATCTAAAAAATGGTAATTAAGTTATAAATACAAAAGATAAAGATTTTTGTGATAAATCGGCCATAACTTTAACTTGCTTAGAATTATTATGGAATCATTGTTTAATAATTAATTAATTAGAAAGTCACTTCATTAAAATTGAAATTATTGAAAATCGAAGCTTATCCTTATCCACCAAGACAATAAGCTACTTAAGTCAGAGCCATCATGACACTGAAACGCTCTTAAAATTCATGACTGCAGCACAAGTGATTTAGAAATTCTGAAAACCCAAAACCGAAAATCTGCTTTAAATACCTGTCTGGATGATTAGAACAGGTAGATACAACATTTGCGATGGGTGCTAATCTACCGTGAAATACCGGTTGGTTTTTTTCCAGAAAATACGGCAAAGATTTAACACAAGGTTTTTCTTCGCAGTTATTTTGTGGATATCCAAATTGTACTGTTAATTCCAGTAGTTGTTTTTAAGTTTTTTTAAAAACCATTTACTGAATTTAAATTTTCTTATATTTTTCTGTGATCCGCCATCCTCAAGGGTCTTTCTTCCAATTCTAACAACATTGCCTTCAACACGAAAATATATGTTCTTCCTCATGTTTTCTATAAAATATGAAGAAATAAATATCACTTAACTGGCGATATCTCCGATCTCTATGTTCAAGATCCAGAAGATTATCTCTTCATCGAGACAACTTTTTTTTTTTTTGGGACTTTCCACTATAATTAAAAGATTTTTGTCATCTTTAAATCATTTCTATCATTTGTCATACATTTTCGGACGATTTCATTAGTTCCATCAAAACATCTCTTATTTATTATCATTAAAAAATCTCTTATTTAATAGCTTCAGTTAAAAATGTTTATATTTTAACATCAACGTAATGTTATAACATATAACATTGCATACGTGATACTGAATATTGCGTGATATTATCCGTTCTAATATGAATTTGTTTTAGCTTTCGTACTAAGTTATTGAAGATGAATTTCGCTGCACTACTATTATCAAACTGAAAAAATTATGGGTATGGAGGATACGCAACGCTACATCTGTAAGTTGTATATATTTTCACACATTGTTAGGCGTAAATATCTGATTTGATCCATATCAGAATTGAAACGGAAATTTCAAAATGTATATAATATGAATTATGTACTTCATAAAAACCCATTTTGCTTCCAATTTTTGATTAGTATTCTCATTTTATAAAAGGTTTTTCTTACAAATTTTTTATATTCATCTTAACAGTATCGTTCTACACTTTTAACTGCTTGTTTTTGTAAATCAAATTTTTTTAATAAAAATAAATCAGAAATAGTTAATTTCAGCACTGCTGACAATGTGTGATGAAGATGACAATGAGGTAATGGTATTTGATTGTGGTGCTTCACTGGCCGCTAATGCATTTCCGAACTTTGAAGAAATTCGTCGTGCTGGAAAACTTTGCGATGTGGTGCTTGTTGTTGAAAATGTCAGGTTTGTAAAAAAAATTTGTTTACTATCATATTTATAAACTTTCTAGTCTAGACTTATAGAGATTTTTCGCACAAAAATTCAATGATTTCAGATTTAGTGCTCATCGCATTGTGTTAGCCGCAACAATTCCCTATTTCCGAGCGATGTTTACAGCTGATATGGCTGAAAGTCAGCAAGAAGAGATTCATCTGAAAGGTTTTATTTTTGTCATATGGAATTAGCTGTTGCATTCAGTCATATTCGAGCTTTCGGAAAAATCTTATCGCAGGATCAATCATAAAGCCATTCCGTTTATTTGGCTGCTTATTCGTCTGTTTGTCATTTTAGTTATTGTTATGGTTTTTGAATTATTTTTGTCTTAGTATTGCGGAACAGTTTTCGAAAGGCACTGATATTACATTTCTATGACCCTAAAAGAGTTTTAGGGCCTAGTGATCGAATCCAAGTCTAGGATCTTGGAGTCATTGAAATATTATCCAGTTGACAAATAGAGGCAAATAATTGATAAATATTTTACCTTAATGAAAACTATTAATACAAGATATAAAAAAGAACAAAAATAAAAGATGTAGAAAACTATTATGGTTGATATTATTTGTCATTCCTGATCATAGACGTTCCAGTTTGTATTAAGTTTTCCTATTTGGATCCTAATAAATTAAAACTTATCTTATGAGAAAGTGTTTTTATCTATCTTTCAGTTTCTAACTAAGATTTTACTGTAACAATTCAAATTTACACTCGCATTTTGGATTGTATTTTCTTTTTTTTTCATGAAGGTTTCGAGCCAGACATTTTGGAACAACTTATTTCTTTCTCATACACCGGAAGCATACGGATAACTGCTGCAAACGTGCAAAGCATGATGCATGCGGCAAATTTCTTACAATTGAATGGAATCGTAGATGAATGCTCCAAATTTTTAAAGTGTAGATTGCACGCACAAAATGTCCTCGGTATACGATCTTTTGCTATGGCTCTTGGTTGTGTATCACTCGTCCTTTCGGCAGGTAGCTAACTGTATGTCTCTGTTTCCTCTTTATTTATTTTGTTTCATTTTGAATTTGCCAGAATATCTACTAACAGTCTTCTCTAGAAATTGTACAGTTAGTTATATTTCAGAATGCTGAATATACAGTTATCTGTACAAACAGATAAATTATTCGCAGAATTTTTAAAAAATAGTATTAAGAATGAGTTCGTCGCCTCATTAGTCTCGTAAAATAATGCTGTGAAAAGAAGTAAAGGATGAGATTGTGAAAAAAAAAAAAAGATAGCGGGAAAGAAAATAAATTATCGCGCATGTAATTTATTACGTGAGAAGATGATGAACGAAAGAAAATGAAGCGAAGAAATGAAAGGATTAATATATTTACGATTTTAAATTATCTTTTACACTTTCATTATTTCAAAACATGTAACGTTTAATGTTTTATTTTCTGTTTTTTATTTCTTGTTTCCAAATATTAATCATTTAGATTGTTTTCTACACAAACATTTTCTATCAGTATCACAAGGTGAGGAATACTTGGCTTTATCAGTAGATGATTTGGAAATGATATTGAGCAGAGATGAATTATTTGTTGAAAGTGAAGAGCAAATATTTGATGCCTGTATGAGATGGGTTCAGCATAATCCTGAAAGAAAGCAATATTTAGCGAGGTAATACTTTCTAACAAAAACTGGATATTATTGTGTAACAAAGTTTTGATGTATCCTCAATTGCCTCATCCTAAATTTTTTTCTCATTCTAAGTTTCTCACAAACTAAATATCAAAAGAGGTTTTTTATCCTTGACAATGAATAAATAGTACATAGAATTAACAATTAATCAGCAGAAACATGTGGTAGTGAGTGGCTGTTGTATTTTGATTGCTTTCTTCCATTACGAAATAGGTAATAGCTTGAATGAGTACATTATGGCCAGCATAAAAGTTTAAAGTAACTGCTTCTCACTAACTTCTTGGATGCAAATTTATTCATATTTATTGTGCATTAAAAAATGTTTTCAAAAGTTAAAATGTTATTCAGTGGACCGAAAAATTCCTTCTTTGTTATGCTATATATATTAGAGTTAAAATATTGCAGTTCTTGCTTGTCCTGGTATTGAAGTAACTGTCCTCTATTTATATTTACTGACTTATAAAAAAAAAAAATCATGATCGTTTCTTGTACAGTTTAAAAAATATTTTTTTTTTTTCATTTTTAATCATGAATGATTTTATGTCTCCTTAATAAATCAAATTTCAGAGTTCTTACATGCGTCAGAATGCCATTAATGAAACCTCATTTCATCACCGATCACGTAGCTTCTAATCCATTCATTCGTGAATGTCTTGATTGTCGTGATTTAATTGATGAGGCAAAAGATTACCATCTTATGCCAGAAAGAAGAAAATTTCTAAAAAAATTCAGGTACCAATACATCTTTTATTTTATAAATCTTAATAAAATAGCGACCAGACAAGACATAAAAAAAAAAAAAAATCTATTTCATCTATTTTATTGAACTTTTTGCTTACGTACTACATTTCCACAGTCTATTTTTTTAATATAATCAAACTTTTTTTTTTTTTTCAAATTGTCAAGTAGAAAAAGGAGAAAACTGAAGTTTTTGTCTAGGACGAAACAAAGATGTTGCTTTGATGTTCCTGGTTTGATCTTCGCAGTTGGTGGTTTGACAAATGCCGGTGATTCTTTGTCAACTGTTGAAATGTATGATCCGATGATCGGTAAATATTTTCCATCCTATTATTTGTCGAAATTTTCCAATCTTAAGCGATTTATTATGATAAAGCGCAATTGCTTGCAGGTAAATGGACAGCAGCACAACCGATGAACTCAATCCGATCACGAATAGGTGTTGCCGTAATGAATCGTATGCTGTACGCCATTGGTGGTTTCAATGGGCATGACCGGCTGCGCACTGTTGAAGTCTTTGATCCGGATCAGAATAAATGGACTGAGGTTAAATTTGAGAGAATGAATAAGAAGTGTGATCTTTCGTAAGAGATCTAGAACTTCAAGTTAAGGAAGATAAGAAAGCCATTCAGATCAAAAGCCAGAGGTGACTTGCACTTGTTTGCAAGGTGTTATGAAAAAATTAAAGTTCTGCTAGTATTTTTAAGGCTTTTTAAGATCTGATAAACTTAGCCCACCAAAATAATTCTACTTGTAGAATGTGATGCTTAATCATGTCCAACATATAATCTTTCAACTGTTCAACTGTGGTACGCTGAATTGCTCAAAAGTAATATTGCTGTCTCTTATATACAGTATTTTATTTTTCCTTTTGTAGGTGAGTTCATTAATTAATAAACGTTCCGCGCTTGGAGCAGCTGTAGTCAATGATCGACTTTATGTATGTGGTGGCTATGATGGGATCAGTTCGCTTGCATCTGTAGAAGTTTTTAATCCTTGTACAAATCGATGGACTTTGACTACTGCAATGAACAAGCAAAGATCTGCTGCTGGTATAGCTGTTATCGATAATTACATTTATGGCAAGTTACTAATATTTCGATGCTAGATTCTATTTTGATTCTACTTTTATTTTTGATTCGAGTTTGTTCAGAAGTTATTGTGAAGAAGTAAAAAAAAGTGCGTTGCAGTAATAGGTGGACACGACGGAATGTCAATTTTCAATTCTGTTGAACGTTTTAATGTCGATAGCGGCGAATGGCAAGTTGTAAAATCGATGTGCACAAAGCGATGTCGTTTAGGAGCTGCGACTGTTCGAGGCAAAATTTACGTTTGTGGCGGGCAAGCATTTTTGTATCGTATACCTTTTATATTTGCAAATACAATTAATCTGTCTCCAAATATGACAAATTTTTGATTCCGTACGGCTTATTAATGCCAAATTTATCTAATTTTTAGCATCTTCTTTAGATTCTACTGCAAGTAGCTGTATGTTAAAGAGAGCATTAATTTATTTGTAGTTATGATGGATGTCAATTTCTGAAGAGCGTTGAAGTGTATGAACCAGAGAAGGACGAATGGAGCCCACTATCACCGATGCATTTAAAAAGAAGTCGAGTATCATTAGTTTCCAATGCCGGTGTTCTTTATGCTATCGCTGGGTTTGTTATTCATTTACTTCGAAAAAGAGGCCAAATAATGGAATAGATTAAATAAATTGCTTGATGTCTGATTTTGTTATCTTTCTGCAGTGAATTACGAATATAACTCTTTCCAGTTTGCAATACTATTCAGTGTCAGAATGATTGTAGCATTAAATATTTTTAATATATCTTAAAAAGAAAAGTATTGTGTAACAAAAATGTTCCGCTGAGTGTCGACTGCAAGTTATTGATCAAAACTGCTTTAATTTGAGATTTTGCTGTATCTCATTTTGCATTTCTCTGATCCGCGGCTATTTTTTCGGACAACCAAAAATTTCTTTTATGTTCGCCTTGATATGGAAAATTTGTTGCAACTTTGATTTTAATTACTCAAACATGTTGGTTATTTCAGTTATGACGGCATTTCGAATTTGAGTTCCATGGAGACCTATAATATCGAAGAGGACAGGTGGACATTGGCAACAAGTATGGTAGCGCATGAAGGTGGCGTTGGTATTGGCGTAATACCATTTCATCCCAGTAAAATATCATAACATGTGATTACTTTTTCTCATATCTTACGGGCAGCTTTGAATTGTGAGTCGTTTTTTTCGTCTTTCTAATAAAGAATAAGTCAATTCATTTAGTAGAGTGTAATCTTTTTGGAAATTCTTTTTAAAAAACTTGTGATAGAAAGGCGACATAATATAAAAGAGAAAATGAAAAAAGGTGGATAGAAAAAGCGAAAAAATTAGACGTTTTGAATCATTATATAAAGGGTTTTAAAAGATTATGTTGATGATTGCCATTATCTGAATATTTATGTTAAGGAAAATGCTCGTAATTTTTAGATCCTATTTTCATTTATTAAAATGTGTGATGAGAGATTTTTCATACTGTTTTCATTATTTTTTATTCTCCAATTCATTGCCACTTTTTTATTTCCGTATCATTTTTCAATGTTTTACTAATAAATAATTAAACCATGCATTTCTGTGTTTTGTTACTACATTCTTTCAGTTTGCTTCCATATAATATTTGTTTATTAATCATCAGAGTTTTTATTTTGGAGAAAAATTTAGTTCATCTTTTTTCTCGGAGACTCAAAATAGGAGAGAATAAGGCGAGGTTGAAGATTAAAGTTGGTTGGTGTTTTAAATGATATATTTAAAAAAAAGTAGTAAGTTTGCGTCATTTTTGTTGCTGTTTCCAGTATTCTTTTTGATGAGTGATCACTAAGATTTTGTATTCATTCCTGAATAAAATGTAAAAAAATTATCACAAGCAACATCATTATATCAGCTGGCATATTGTTCCTTCAGTCTCTTCACTGATTTGTTTGTTGATAAGACATTCTATTGTTTTATTTTTCAAAGCAAAGTAATAGGATTTCAAAATAATAAAATTGGTTAGAATAAATACAACAAATTAAATTAATTGATTGATAATCTTCCTAAAAAGAGATGAAAGGATAAGAGGAGAAGAGGAGAGAGATAGAAAGAGGATAATGAAATATAAATGTCAAGGAAAGAGATCATGTTAATCATAAAAGTTTTAGTTCAAAGTTCATCCTTACTCTGTAATTGTTCCTTATCTTTATTTTTCGGCTGCTTTTTTCTATTACTGGTTCTTTCCTTTTCGTTCCTTTTCTCACTGTTTTCCATATTATTTTTTTCATCTTTTTCCAAATTTATTTTAATAAATTCAGAGAAACTATTCGCTGTACGTTCATCCTCCGTATGATAAATGGGCTAAAAGAAGGGAAATTTGATAGATTGATCATTATCTCTTCATAAGTTATTTTTTAGAATAGAATAATTTTTTCCAATTAAAGTTCAAAAGCTTCAACAATTTTACCTTGTAATTCTTTTACTATCGTTTGCTATCAAATTCTATCTTAAATTTCATTATTTCATGGATGTATCGATACAAATTTTTTAAAAACAGAAAAATGATTAAAGGAATACAAGACAAACTTTTCTCGATCCATTGATAAATAGCGCTATGGTAGGTACATCAAGTATCGGCAGTTCGAATATTTCGTTATTCATTGAATTCATCTTGGCGATTACCAGATTTTTCTTGTTTTTATAAAGCTCTCCAAGTTTTTCTATTTCTGGCATCGTTTTCTGACATGCTTCACACCATGGTGCATCTACAAGGAACCGTAGTAATCTAAATTTCTGGAAAAATTCATTCTTCTTACAGACAATCATTTTAAAGTAGAAATATTCCTGACAGATGGTGCTTAATACATTATATGCTAATTTATATTATAACTTGATTTTTATCATTGGATTTTGAAAGGAAATAACATTTATGTGAAATATGAAATGTTTTAATTCAAACAAAGCTTTTTTGCAGCCATACAATGTTAAATATTTTCTTAAGAAATTTATGATAATTATAATCCAATTATTGTCCGTTGATGGATACATTATCGTTTGGTTCCAAAATCTATTCTAATTTTCGGAACATTTATCGCATACATTGAAATATAAAAATAAGTTTCCAGAACTCTCTGTAACTTTTACTACTTTCCAGTAAACAGTGTTGAATGTTGTAATGAATTATTTGGGGAGAACAAGTTTTTAATCAGTCTTTTAAATTATTCTTTTACCTTCGTCTTCTCTTTTAATATTTTCTTATGCATGCATCATTTATAGAGATAAGAAAAAAAAAATTGTGAAAACCATTTCTTTTTCCCTATTTCTGTAAATGATGCATTATTAATTTAGTAATATTAAGCAAAAGAATGAAAAGAACTTGCAAAAAAATATTTAAGAATATTAAATGAGGAAAGCTTACAAAAGAATACGAAAGTTGTTTTCTTCGGGTCAAATACTTGTTTTTCGAAATTTTTTCCTACAAGTTCAATAACTGGTTTCTTATTCCAATCATCGGGTATATCGTCACTTTTCAAGAACGGTATTGCTTTACCGTCCAAACATGACTGTACAAATGAGATTATTTCTGCTTTTGTTATCTGCAAATTCACTTATGGCAATGAAAATAACATTAAATTTTTTCAAAGAGGAATTATTACAATTTCTGAACGCATGGAAAATGTGTAATGATTGTGATAAGGTGTCGGTTTTTGTTGTATAATATTACTTTAAATATTCTTTTTGCTACTAATATGTCTGTTATTTCTTGACGGAAGAATGTGTAACAGGATCAAGTTTTTGGAAGTCATCCATTCGCTGTAAAGATGAAATTGTCGAAATTCATTTAGAAATATGATTGTGAATTCTTACGATCATTTTAGAAACTTCCGAAATTTGTAATTTAGAAGAGAAATACTTTTAAAAGGTTATGAAAGAAATGCTTACTTCTTTCATTTCTGCTTTATACTTTTTGAAGTGTTTTTTAAGACCAACGAACAACACACCAGGTACATCTTCCGCTATTAAACCGAGGAATTCGATTAGTTGCCAATTTTCTTCTATATCCGAGTTGATATATACAAATCGAACCTAAATACCTGGATAACTTGTCCAAATCTTAGTTTCCGGATTCCTAGTCTTTCTCATTTGCTGAATTAGGGATGATTTGGAACTCGCAGATATTCGCTATTAATTGTTGTTTTTGCAAATATTACGGAATCAAATTTCTCTGAAATGGTAGGAAATCTACGTTGTAGAAACAAACATTTTGGATGATTTTACTGTTTTCCAGATGCAGAAGAAAATGCAAGATGTGGCAGCATTACAGTTGACTTCTAGGCTCTGGGCTTTCTTAATATTGGATATTTTTAAAAGTTTCTGTATCAGATTACTACTGTTTCTATAATGCTTAATTATAAAAATGATTAAACCTTATTTTCGAATTTTTCTGCCGCTTTTTTGAATTCATCGAAGTAATCATCATAATCCTCGGATTGTTTTGATTCGATCAATATCGCAAATTCTGTATTTTCATTACCATCAAAAATGGATGATCCCGATTCTTTTGCAAATTCGTATACCAAATTTTTCTTCTGTAATACATCGATATTGATAAGATGCTGCTACGCATTATAGCAGTAGAATTTTGAAACAGTTTTTTTTATTATCGATCTGTTTAAAAATTCACTCAAGTATATCTCTTAATCGTGATGTAATGAATAAACGTACCAAATGTGGTCAAGTAATTTAATCAATTATCCTCTTCCCATTTTCCTTTTCCGCTCTTTTCCATCATTTATCGATATAAAACTTGACTCTCCTCGTCAATTTATTTATTTATTTATTTTTTTTTTCCTTGATTTGCTTATCCCCAGTTTATTCCTTCTTCTTCCTCCTCTTTCTCCTCCACTTCCTTATGCTATCGATAATTTGAATTATTTATTCTCAGTTGCTTTAAAAGACATCATTGGTAATATCTAACCTTTGTTTCAGCTATTCTCCCAAGTAAAAGAAGTGAGAAAAGTGGATAAATACGACATTCTCGCCGCATTTCTTCTTTCCTTATCAAGCGAATAGTAGTTTAGTTTAGATGTTATGATATGGTGAATTGATGATAGTTATAGTAGTGGCCAGAATAGATGATAGTGATATTGATAGCACCTTTGACAACGACACTTTGGATCCGGACAGTCGAAAGATGTAATATGCGTTCGTTGCCATTTCTCGTCCCCATTTGACATTCCATTTTCTTTCTATTTCTCCTCCTTCTAATTAATTTTACAACTTGTTTTATATTAGACGAGCGAGTGTTGTTGTTGTTTTTTTGATATGTAAATAAAATTGATAATCATCACAATTAGACAATTATAGCTCAAATTATTAATTAATTAATAAGCTAAAATTAATGACACCAGCTAAAATTTCAATTCATTCGACTGCTTTCACGAATAACGTGATACAGATATTCATGTATTATGCATAGCAAGAAATATATTGATATTATAATTAGTAATAATTTATATATCATGTGATATTATCTATCTATATTTGATCTTTTGAATCATTCGAAATTAGATTAGTACATTTAAGTAATATATATTCATGCATTCGAATTTTTCATCTTAAACAAATATATGCCCAAATGTAATTATAATCGATTTAAAACGATTTAATCCTTTCCAATCTAGATATAGCATGATTTAACTATTCGTAATCTTTATTTAAGATTCGGTATAAAATATTAAGTATTCTGGTATTATTATATTAGCAAATATAAATGATAGAACTTATCATAGTATATGATACATTGACGACCGTTATCAATTTTTTTTTTATTTTTTGTCTTGAATGATGAAAATCATCGCATATACATATTTTGCATTTAGATTTTTTTTTTTTTTTTTGCTGAAATTTCAATTCCAGTGTAAAATATGTTCGACGAATCAATCAATTATACAGCACATAAAACGTTGTTTTAATTTTTTCTGATTCAGAAATTGCTGAAGCCCGAAAAAAAAAAAAAAAAAAAGAAAAAAAAATGAACAACCTCCTCACAAAAAACGTTCAATTTATTTCAACGACGAGACATTTATTTCAACGATGAGACAAGGAGAGAATGTCTCCTTTCTCGTCCAGTGTTTTTTGAAAGAGTGAAAATATTTCACTATTTTCATTACCCTTCCAATTCAACCTTTTTGGCATCTGTTCTCTTCAAAATATTTCACATCACAAAATGAAAAATTTGAAGGCCAATTAGCAATCGATAATTAGCTTGATGAATTTTTCTTTCTGTCTTCCTTTTTTTTCTTCTTTTTTTTTTTTGTAATTCTAAGAAGAACTTATTGAATAAATTTCCTTCGCAATTTTGCATATTCATTATTTCATCACGGACTGGAGCTTAATATTTCTTTTTGATCTTCGGATGCGAATAAGTTTTAGGAATTTTTTTTTTTTTTTTTTTTGAAAACAAAAGTATGGATCTTTGTATTTTGAGTTTTGCTTTTTATTTCTAGATATCTTGCAGAAATTTTTTTTATCCTGGCAAAAATTCTTTTCACATGACTCTCAAATGTTTGATTGCTTTTAAATGTATATATATTTCGATATTTTGGTATTTTCTAAGTCGTTTGAAACTATCGTCTATGGAAGTTTAACAATTTAATGTCTATCTTGTATCACAATATCCAAAAACATTATCATTTATTTGTGAAATTAATCTTGCGGGTAATATCTAGAAACGTTTTGCGTATTTGTGACATCAATTTTGCATTTTGATATGTAAAAACATTACTGTATGTTTTTTAAGAGTTCGAGATTATTCAAGTGCCAAAAACGATCGTTACAATGAACAATCCAGAAAGTAAGTTTTATAGTTGTGCATTTGGTTGCACATAAGAGAAGAATTCATTAAATTTCATTTCCAAGTTCTCAGATATCTGGAAAAGTTTCTTTGCTTTTACTCTCTAAATTTCTTTATTTTGTGCAAAAAGACAATATGGATTGTTATTGCCTAAGCCTGTTGAATTTAGTCTGGTTTTGTGTCAAAATTGTTTGATCATTTTCTAGCTAATTCTTTTTGTATAGTTCCATATATTATGTGAATTTTTCATACTTTTTTATTTTTTTTCAGAAAATCGGAAATTGGGTGAAAATGTGCGTAGTTTACGTGAACAAGGACTAACTTTCTCTCAGATTTCTCAAGAATTGAAGGTATTTTTTTATTTGTACCTTAACTCGAAGTACCTATTTAACGTAAAAAACAGGAGATAATAAAGTGACGCAAATAATTCTTTGATTGGAATGGAATTTAAAAATTGCAATCATTTTTGTTTTAAAAAACTAAGATAAGATGAAGGTAAATCGTGATTGATAGAGGAGTCCCAGTCCTTCTGTCTTTTTATCCTAACTTAATCGATGAAATGCTATGTATTTTTTCAACATCAATTTAAATCTAAATTAAATTTTTGCATCTTTTCTCTTTTTTAATCTTCATGGATCCCAGTTTTAAGATCTTATCTAATCATGTTAATATAATTTAATCATGTTAATATAAACGCCTGAATTTGTTAAAGTGCTGTAGATTTTCAGAAATTTAAGATAAGCTGTTTGATAGTTATAACTATTTGATTCAAATTATCATTATCATTATCATTTATCATTTACATTAAACGGAATTGGTCGAATGAATTTTTTTCGGAAAGCTTTATTCCATTATTGAATAGTAATTGTATACTTCAGCAACCGCTATCAACATGTTATTCAGCCATGAGATCGCTTAAATTATCGAAGGATTATACAGAAAATTTGAAGATGGTTGTGAAAAAAAGAAAACGTAATTATACGAGATCTCTGCACACTGTAAGTATTCGTAGTTTCTCTTTTTTCGTTACTTTTTTAAACTTCCACTCAACCCTGCAATTAAAGTTGTAAAAAAGTTGAAAGTGCTAAATCTAGAAGCTATCTTTTTGAATTATGCAAAAATACCATGAAATTATTGTTTAATAATTGCATTTAAAAATAGGCTAAAAATTTATGATAATAAACAGATGAGCAGTGCTAAATAAAAATTTGAAGAAGACATTATGGGGTGGTAGCTGCTGTTCAAGTTCCGAATCAGATCAATTGGTTGAAGAATCTCCTTCTCTACAAACTTCATCAACTTTTACTCTTCCATCACCTACTTATGCAACATATGGCTTAACGTCCACTACAAATCAACTTTTGCATGCTGTGAACAAATCAATTGAAGCAATTCCATGGCATCAACAGCTTGACTCTAATTCGGTATGAAAATTTTTATGACAATTTATTATGGGTTTTTGAGCGTTTCCTTGATATTACTATAGGAACACTGAAACGGAGAAAGTTTTAAAAATATCATCCATTTTAGAAAAATGAAGGAGAGGGCAAAGAATGTCGTTTAACAACCGATCATTCACCATCAACATTCCCATTTGATACTGTTTCTTTCACCGATTCTGAACCTATTTCCTTTGTACCATATCGAGAAACAAATCCAGAAACGAATTGTTTTCTGGATGAGGCTAAACGTACTGCTTCATCAGCATCATCTAAGGTGGATTATAACGGATCAATTTACAACGTAAAATAAGAAGCGATAAACGATCTCTCAATTATTTTTGTAATATAAACCTAATTAATTCTAATGTGAAATATTTTGATTAAAATTTGATTTCTGTAGCTAGTTTCATAAATCTCTTTCAAGGAGATGACATGCGGCTTAAATTACAGTGTGTTTGTTGAAACTTAGCTGAAAATGATTTTGTTTCCTGATAAATCATCGAAGTTTTATATTTCTGTTATACAAAAATTCCTTTTCTTGAACTGCATCCATATTCCAGAATAACGACAACACGAAAGTAACCGTTTTGGAAGAGAATGCTGAAAATACTATAACGCAAAAGTTAGCATGGGCCTTGGAACAGCTGGAAAATTCGAGGAAACCTGATGAAATTGTACAATTGATGAATGTGGTCGCCAGTGCTTTGAGCATATTAAACAGTTTGAAAGTCAGGGATAATTCTACGCCCTAAATTTAAAGGCATGTTTTGATTCCTGTTCATTATGACCATTGCCTTGAATCAGATTGATTATATTTAAATCTAACTGAATTTTGATAAATTATATTTCTTTCTTTTCATTGTTTGTTTAGCTAGAAAATTTTTGGTTAAATAAAACTATCACAAGATCGAAATAGTTACACGTATAAAAGAAATAGAAAGTTAGTGCTGTTTATTATCTAATGATGACATGGTAGCGAAAAGTCAAATGTAAAATCTTGCTGGGCTTTCAGATAACTTTATATGGAAATTTGGAATTTATAAATTTAAATGTGAGTTAGAAAATAATTGCATTTTATCATTTGATCGTTAGTCAGGAAGATATCAAAATGGTCTTTTTCTGAGAATAGCGTCGTTTAGATAGGATTCTGTTCCGAGATAGTCGAAATAATAGGGTTTTTACTTCTTAGTTGCAACCCATGACTGAATAATCAGAGCTCTCCAGATGACATTTTTAAATATCACTTGAAGTTGTGATTCTATCCAGAATATGGGAAGATGACGGACCCACGAATTATTAGTGATTTAATTTTAGAATGTCACCGTCTGCTCCTCTTCCCAGTTTAGTTTCCTAGAAAACAGCATTTAGCCTAAATCTCTAGCGACAAAAGATCATTTTTTCATAAATCCTTTATAATAAATTTCCGTAATAAAAAGTTTGAAAATGAAGTAGCAATTCAGCGCTGATATTTTCTTATTAAATTACCTTATTCTGTTATCACTGTATTATCTTCATCATTATCTTATTTTATTGTCAATTTTGAAAATAGGGGATACCCGCTTACTTCATTAGATGATTGAAAATGAAAACTAAACAATTGTTTTAGGTTTATTACGTACAGTCGTAAAATTGTACAACTGCATCGTACAACTGCTTTAAAATTTTGTATATTTACTTTTACTTTTATTATTTTTCTTCTTTTCTGTTATCATTTTGTTTTTTTGTTTTTTTTCATTATATTATTATTTTTATTATTATTTCCTTTATTTGCACAAAATTTAAGTTTATCATTTCGTGTAACAAAATTTTTTAACTTTTTCCAAATTTTGTCAACCACAATCTATCAAATTTCAAAATCTTCATGGCAGATTTTTTCCTTTTGATTTTTTTTTATTCCTTTGATGAAATTGAAGTAAAAACTTGTTATCAATAAGAACTTCAACTTAGGTTTTTTCTAATCAAACTCGGAAGAACTTCATAGAGAGTTTTGTGTAAAGTGATGACATATTGCGTGGTACTTGATATACATAATTTCCCATTTCATTTTCTAATGACGCTATCATCATGCAAGCTTAACTTTAAACACCTCTTTTCTTTTAAATTTCGCAAAATTTCAGAAGTTTTTCCTGCCTAAAAACTTTGATTTGCACTCTGAGCTGCTATCCTCTTTTCAATCCTGAGAGAGTTATAAGTTGAAGTCACGTAAAAATTTAGAAACAATAATTTCGAAACTCGCAGAACAAACCTGGTTATTTGCAGTAATTCTCATGAATTCTAAACTAGCGATTTCGAACATCAATTTCAAAGACAAAGCGTAGATGATGATAAAAATGAAATCTACAGGAAACATTTTTGGAAACTAGCTCTTATTAATGACAAAATCCATTGCTTCGTTCCTTCCGTGACCTAAAAAACACAATATTTTTCCAATTTCGTATTGTGATAGGGTATTTCTGATTCAAAAAATACCATATTCAATACATTAATATTTCTTTGGTTGTAAAATGTTGAATACTGGACAAATCCTCGAATGTCTAGAATTCAGCATCAGTTTATATATAATAAATGTTGTTCAATGTAACGAAACTGTGTACCGGATATAGCCAATTATCCGGAAAAAATCAATGACGCGAACCGTCAAACCGATGTGTTTTAATCCATGATCTGCTTATGGTTTAGATTAAATACTTTATTTGTTCCAGTCACTAACATTCAAACATTGCTTTTTAGGTTCGTTTGAAGTCCTTCCCAATGCATCAGATTAAATAAATTTCCAGGACTATTTAGTTTCTAGGGATACGACGATTGAATCCATGAATGTTAAGTATAATTCATTTATTCAGATACGTTTCGATGTCATATATCAATAGTTTCAGGAACTGAAATTATATATCAACCGTCTTTCCATAAATTCGTGTAAAACACAAATATATATATATATATATATATATATATATATACTTTGAGGATATTTCTCTTCATTTAAAGACATGTGAAATGTTTGAAAACAATGACTTTCACTTGTTTCAAAAAAAAAAAAAAAAAAATATTACTATGCTACCAGTAAAATATATGCCATTTATTTCATATAACATATCATTATTTTACATATTTATTCGAAACATATTACTTTTAATTGTTTTTATGAAGTCTGTTTTATAATGATACGGTTTGTCCAGATTATATCTGTCTTATTTTTTGATTTCAGAAGAGTGATAAAAATTACCTTTAGCTAGATAATTTATATATTCTGCTCTTCAGAACTAATAACTGACGAAAAAAGTGATTGTAGTATAGCAAAAAATAAAGTTTTACAAAATGTGATGCCATTTCGGCAGTCCGAAACACATGATTAATCAACTGTGATGTGATATTGCACCGAAATAGAGTTATAATTTGACCTTCAATAAGACTGACGTTATGGCTATCAATGGAAATATATTACTACTGTATATATGATCACCACTAAATCAGAATATTTCTAGAATATTATTCTCGGTTTTAACAATACGCTAATACAAGCTGATCGAAAAGCCGCTCATCTACGAATTTTTCTTTTTTTTGATGTAATATGTAACATCTGCATCCGGAATCGAAATAAACAAGACGGCAAAAGTGTTGTCATTGAAGAGCATTATTGCTATCAAATATTGCATGATTTATCTGTGTTCATCAGTAAAACGACATCACTTATCTATTACTAATCAATATTTGAGACATCATCAGAATCCGAGTGTGCATCCACGATTTCCGAAAAAGAAATCAGGAAAACCGGTACCACCCACCACCAAACAAGCAACACTGATGGAGACTGTCTTTCGTATCAATATCCGTTGACCGTGCAATATGCTACACTGACATTCGTTCTAGACCATGCAGTATGTCATGCTGACAGGAATTGCAGACCGTAAAACTTCGTTGATATAAGATTTTAGAGGGACATTTTGAGATAGGCTTGGGAGCTGGCTATATTATTTCTTTAAATATATTTGTTTACTTATGGAATCCTTAATCTTGCATGTTCGAAAGCGTTGATTTCGAAAATTTAATTCAGAACTATGTTTTTATAACATTTAATTCAAGCTGCATTATATATTTATTTCAGATTTTCTAAGATTGAGATTATTCTTTAAGCTGTGAATTCTCTTTTTTTTTTCTTTCTTATTTTTTCTTTTGTATTCCAAAACAATTCTTTACTGCCGTGATCAAAAACAGAATGAATAAAAGTAATAGAACAAGATAGTTTCTAATTATTGATTTAATATTTTTCGCCAAAGTTTCAAATCTAGATTTTATTTTAGATATCAATCTCTTTATAAAATTTTATAGATAAATTAACCACTAACTGATCATCCTTCTGCAGTGAGTCAAAGCTCTGTACAAGGCATGACCATATTTTAAAAGGAAAACAAGAAAGCTATGAAAATAGATCATTCAACTCTTAGTGATCATTTAGTTATCAAGTATTCATTTTCCTACTATTTTCGATAGCAATGTTGACATCATTAATGCTGTACCACTCGTCATGTGTGATAGTTCGTTTTTGTTCAACATCGATTTTTTGTTAATTGACAGATGACCAGAATTAATTAGTTGTATTTTCAGTAACCGAGAGAAGGATCGGTTATTGTCTGTATTGGTGGTGTAGTAGGTCTATCTAGTGGAAGAACATGGGTGAACCGCAGTCGGCACTTCTTCTTAGAAAACAGCTTGCAGGTAAGAATCTTTTCAAACATTCTAGAGTTATTTTCATTTGCTATTCATCATGTGATAGCTCAAATCTTCTTAAAATAAAATTTATTCGGAATTCTCTGCGAATACTGGCTGTTGATCTTCATGTTAGAAACTTACGTATTTACGATGCACTCCTTGCACACATACATTTGCTTTATATGTGAGCTTATTATTTTAAAATAAATGTGTTTTCCAGAAGATTTCTAAATAATGTCAGAATACTGTGAAATACATGAATGTATAAAAATGTAATGAATCTTATTGCAGAATTAAAACGAGTTCCTGTTGATGGGTTTTCAGCAGGTCTTCAAGGTGACGATATTTATAAATGGGAAGTGCTTGTTATTGGGCCGCCTGATACTCTTTAGTTAGTTTATTTTAAACAATTTTTTTTTAATATTAGCTACATCAAAAAATTACTTCACTTTTAAAATACTGTCGACCAAGAGATGAGATAGTTTGGAGCATAGGAAGTCAAATGGTTAGACAGATCCGTCGAGAAGCTTTTGATGTCAAGCTTATGTCCTTTATGACACGCGGTTTTACCAGAATATGCGATACATGAGATTTACATAACATTTCGTTACTTTTTCAAAGCAAAGCTTTTTTTAGATAAAAATAAAAATACAAATTGGAAATATTTTTTCAGTGAAGGAGGATTTTTTAAGGCGCTTCTGGAATTTCCCAAGGAATACCCATTGTTACCGCCAAAAATGAAGTTCATTTCGGAAATCTGGCATCCGAACAGTACGTATAAAAATTTCTCCATTATTACTAGAAATAACTTATGATCAAATGAGGGAAGAGTAATTAAATTTGAAAGGTATTGTTAGAAATACCTTCCCTATATAACGTTCTGTAATAAAATTTGATTTGGTCATTCAGATATGTAGTGTTGAAGCAGGGTAGAGAATATTCTTTGGGAGCTTCAGCTTAAATGACGAGAGAATTTGTCGCAATTAATTGGCTTGAATAAAGCGATGCAATCGCAGAATGCTTAACTAAGTGGATAAATTGAAGTAAAATGGCTTCTACGGCTGTTATCATGAACCCCTTTGAAGGGATGATGCTCGATTGATGCTGGCATGATTACTCCATAACAGGAGACACACTTTGAATGTCTTGGAAGTCCAGGTTTTTCCTGGTATGCTGAAATAATTTTACGCTGTCTTTCGTCTGTCTCTGGTATCTCGTCTCTAGTTTCATGCATTGAAAATTTTTTGATTCATTATTTTTTACTTCAGTTGACAAGGAAGGTAATGTGTGTATATCAATATTGCACGAACCGGGTGATGATCGATGGGGTTACGAAAAGCCAGAGGAAAGGTGGTTACCTGTGCACACTGTAGAAACAATTCTTCTTTCTGTTATATCAATGCTTGCGGATCCAAATCATGATTCACCTGCGAATGTTGATGCCGCAGTAAGGAATATAAATTTTTTGATAGGACTGAGATAATTATGATGAATATATATTTCGAACATAGGGATTTGTCGACATGGAGATATCTTATTTTATCGTTATAATTTGAGAATGACAATAGCTGATCAGTACTGATGCATGATTTGGCTTGTACTTCATATTCTTCAAAAAAATTTAAAAGATAATATGTTATTTAAATATCAATGTCAGTTCAACCATCAGTGGACTAAAAATTGGTATTGTAAGCTCTATTTCGAATAGTCCATTCATGGTTACTGCAGTTGTGATTCTTTAAATTTGTTAAATTTATTAGTTCACTAAACTAAAAATTTGCGTCTATTCTAGAAGATGCAGCGCGAAAATTTTCCTGAATTCAAAAAACGTGTAGCAGCCTGCGTTCGGAAGAGTCAAGAAGAGGGTTGTTGATATGAAGTAGTGGATTATTCTTTTCATCTCTTTTGACGATGATTGTTGGATCTGTGAGTTATAATTTTCGTTATTACCAGAATTTGATTTCCTCCTCCTTTTTCAGTTCCCACTACATCATTTTACAGGTCTTATAATAAAGATGTGCAAAATGTGATCTGTTCTTATTATCGATGATGACAAGTCACGTTTATTGCTTTGTTTCTTTTTTCTTTTTTTGTGTGGTTTTCGGTTTATTTTGAAATATAAACGTGCTTAGAAAGTTGATATTTTCGACATTTAAACAAGTAAATTGAAAAGAATTATTGTGTGAATTCAAGCCGTAGAGTGGAATATCTTTATGGAGCCAGAATTGAATGTTACAAATCTCAGGGTTACATTTATAGTATATGCAGAGTATCTCTCACATGTTGAGGTTATATATCAGATCGATTCATTAATGTCTAAAAGAGTTCGAATAATATTTGCTGGATATATAGATGGTGTGAATTCATCGAATATCGAAATATGCTCACAGTATAGCAATATAAAATCCGTGTATTTCACGATACGTTCGTCTCGATTTGATAAATGCGGATAAAAGATGGAGCAGTGACGTGACATCCAATATCGATAAGTCTTATCCAGACTACAAGCAAAACTTAATTCCCTGTTTCTTTCACCTGTAATATAATCTACACTAAAATAAGGAAATCCATTTCATATCCATTTTTATTAAACTTTCTATCACTGTAATACTTACCATAATTTGCCTCAAGTATGTATATCCGTCCTAGTCCATTGAGAAATCAGCGAATTTAATTAAATGAGGAATGAATCAAGTTTTAGGGATGCTTATTTTGTTTGAATTGGATTTAAGAGAAGATGCAGTAACCGAATAAGAGAACTGTTAACAAAAAAAAAAAAAGTATTGGGCTAAAATTTCATTAAAAAACTACTACTAGATTTTAAATCATGTCAAGAATCATGCCTATTTTGCATAAAGCGTAGCAAATTGCTAGCCGTATTTCTTCACTGTCCAAGTTGCCCATGCAATCATCTCTTCTTGCTGATTGTATTACTTGATTTAACTAAAAAAAAAAAGAAAAAAAAAAGAAATGTGAAAATCATTCTTCCGATGCATTATAAGTCTTCATTTTGAGAAGGAATGCAAATAAATTTAGATGGTTTCGAGGATTTCAAGAATCTTTTTAGAATCAGATAATCATCTTTCCCTTCATAGCTTTCAGAATAAAAATTCAAAATTTCAAAATAATTCAACTACTACATATATATTGATCAATATTTCGGCAAGAAATGTGCAAAATCACAACAACTTTCCGGTTATTCTAATGCAATACAGATTGCACATTGTATACTACCAGTTTCCGGTTTTGTCATCCGGTTTTGCTGGTTAATTTGAATGTTCATGTTGAGATCTTTGATATTTACAAATATTGATTGAGAATCTCTGACCTTTAGATTACGAAGAGGTGGTAGCTCGACAGCAACAGTGCATTGAAGTATGAAAAATACGGGCCAGTAACGAGACAGTATCACGAATCTATCCATCGGAGTGACAAAATTCATCAAAACCGTGTTGAGTGGACGTTGAATTGCTTCTGTCAATATTTGTCCTTCTAAATTTAGAATATTATCAATTTTATTTAAATCTAATCAATCCTTTGTAATGACTAAAAAAATAGCATCTAAACTTACTGTAATCTTGGACTCATTCTTCATCCAAACTTACTGTAGTCTCGAACTCATTTTTTATCCAAGCTTACTGTGGCCTCGAACTTGATGTTCCAGAATATAATATTGTAGAACTAACCAGAAAAAATATACTGTAATCAGATTATTGTATCTTTCGGAGATTTTGCAATCTACTGTCCGAACTGTCCAATCATTCAATATAGTGCATCTTAGGCTATTCCAGGTCGAATAATCTTATCTGGAGAGACCAATGAGGTCTAATTAAGCCAATTATCAAACCATCTCGTTTAATTTACGGTAGCAAAGATGCTTTTATCAAGAATACATTATCTTAATCTTCGAGATAATGTCTTCTTGACTTTAGAATAATGTTTTATTTTTTTTTTTTTTTGAAATCTACACTTTCTGGGAGCACTACTTATTTTCATATTCCATCAGAGGTATTAGAAATGTGGAAGATATAGAATGACTTATTGCTATTTCTCAAACCGTCGAAAAATCAATCGGTAAAAGAACAAATTTATTATGGAATATGGAAGATTCAGATAATTTGTTACTCTCTTACATACGTATAGAAATTTCAACAATTTGTGCAACAATGCGCAGAAAAATAAGAGAATGTATATTAAGTTAATTAAAATAATTCATTTTTAAAGAATAGTATTCTAAATTTCCCATCCATTTCATTCACCAATCGATTGATTCTGATTTCCAGGAATCTTCATGGAACTTACTTTTTTCAATGACTGAATATTCTGTCAATAATTTTAATCGTTTGTCTGCTCGTGGACCACGTTCTTTCTGTACAGCTATAATTGTTTTCTGTTGTAATTTAAAATTTGAAGTAAATTCTGTCACATCGATTTATATATAATCTCAAGACTACTCTTCAAGATATATTAACATGGAGAAAAATATATAGATAAACTGAAATTAGATAGTCAACTGCAGCTATCAAGTAATAAGATACACCAATATATTATTATTAATGAATTAAAATTTAATTAATCAATTAATTAAATTCTAAAGATTGATCTTATAGAACTTCTATATTGTTTTTTCCTTAAAATCTGTTTTAAAATTACGTAATCAATACTTGATTTTGCTAATTCTAGTTTCATATTTTATTTAACATAATAAAATTATTTATTATTATAATTTTTCAATTTTTAATAATAATTTACTCATTAATCTTTTCTTTTGCAAAAATATCAAAATCAATTTAAATATAAGATATCGTCATGTTGATCTATAATAAAATTGCTTCTTAAAATAGTCCCATTCTTGAAGTTCCTAATATTTCGAGATATCTTTGTCACAAAGTGTTGAAGTAAACTTTTCCAGTAAATTTTTTCGGTTTTTTTCAATATTTTTAAGCTGTTTAAGGAAAATGTTTGAAGATTAATTCTCGAAATTCCTTCTTGGCTATCTAATTCTAGTATAAATTTTAGTAGTGGTTTGTAGCACAAAATCCTGATTCCGGTTCCCAGGAATCGCGAATTCCATACAAACCAAAAAAGACACTTATAGGTAAAGTGATCCGAATCACTAGCATTTTCCATGAAGTTGCTCTAGAAAAGTCAAATAAGGTTGGAATTCAGCAAGAGAAGAATGTGAAAAATTTCGCATATGCATGGATTAATCAATAGTAATTGGAATTTGAAAGAACCAATGAAATGACATCTGTCATTTTAAAGTTATTTTTTTCCAGAAATTTCTTATAATTCAAAACAATCACTAATAGCTTCCTCTCAGCGATCAAGAATTTTGCCAAATATTTTCAAACCTACCATTCCTGTTCATTTGCATTCGAAAACATTTGCGCAAACGGCATGATGGACACCAATTTCGGCGTGATTTATCAATTGGACAATTATTACCACCAGCTAAAAACAAATGTACTGTGACTCGTATACTGTAGCTACAGACAACGATACTGTAACTTATACAGTAACGGAACATTGCATCATCATATAGAAAACATCGCAGAAGTTAGTATGATGTACTTCGTATTCGGAAATAGGAAGTATTGACTGATTTTTTTTTAATTTGAAATTATTGATCTTTTGTTTGATTTTCCTGCAACAATGATATTTGCAGGAACAACAAGAAACAACCATTTGCTGCAGTAAGGTGCATTTGCATTCTATTTTACGCATTCACACATGTCACGCTATGAGACGACATTACAATCCGAATGAAATGCAGTAAGGAAATGAAACAAAGTCAACTGTCATCAAGGAAAATAGCTGCTTATGTTGCGAGAAAAATAGTTCTTTTGCATTGGTGCCACAAAAATCACAAACAAAGGTGCCACAAATATCACAAACAAAGATTAATACCAATATGTAATTTAAAACTTACAAACACAAGTGTAGCTAATATTCTTTCTGATGCTGTAAGAAATATTCTAAGATTGACGAATTCGTGAGCACGCTTCTATCATACACACATAAATCAATAATTTCAATCATTTTTCAATGAAAGTTTTGAAATTTTAAATTTTGAAAACGATAGTTTTCTAAAGTTTTAACTATTTCTTCATCATGCAGTAATTAAAACTATTAATGGAGCTTCCATCTCTTTAGTTCTTAACTTTTATGCGAATTGAAGTAAATTACAGGAATTGTATATCCTTAACAATTTGTATAATGGATAAAGCGAGAAGAAAAGATGGGATAAATTTAAAGCATGAAAAATGTATTTAGAGAGAGAAAACTTCATGGATATCAATAAATAAAGATAATGTAATTAAATTCGTCAGTTTAATTAATTGTATAGAATTAACCACAGCTTAATTAGTTGATAAATCAAATTGAAATGATTTGATAGCAAAACATTTTGAGCTATTTGTACTAGGCCAATTCAAGATAGTTTTGTACTGAATGAAATACTAGTCTTGGAATAGTAATCACTAGATAAAACTTCATAACAAAAATTTCAATTTTAAAAAATCCTTAATTTTTAAACATTTCTGAAGTATCTCTGATATTTGGTTTTAAAAAACTGTCCAAAAAATATACCTTCGTTTAAAAAAGCAACTGCATCCATCGCATGTCCATAGGCCATAATGTCGTCCAGAACTTTTGTCACCACATATTTGACAAATTATTCGTGTAAATTCATTATGTTCTAAGAAAAAAATGAAAATCTAGGAAGCGTTTTTCTTTTTTTTTTATTTTAAATGTTGAATTAAATTTCAATTCTAAATTCTCAAGATTTCAAAAATTTATGCATAAAAAGCATTTCTTCAATACTAAAACTTGAAAAATTTTTCTCTGAAGCAAAATAATGCACGTTTTAAAAAAGGTAAAATGAAGATTGCTATTAATTACTCATCGTTTTCCAAACGAAGCGTTTGATTTTAATGGTCGAAAAACGAATATACTCTGGAATATTTTGTAAATTAGTCGCCTTTGAAGTTAAAATAAAGAAAAAAATACAACTTACTAAAACGAATATCAGGAGATATGACAATCTATGATGATCGGAAGCAGATCATTAAGAAATGAAATGATAATTATTGATTTCATACGAAATCAAAGTCAAAATTTTATCAAAATCTACTACTTTTAGCGCTTATCTTCTATTTGAATTCTCTTTAAATTGCTTCTTTTTTCTGTTTCTTCTAGAAACATTCGGATTATTTTGTCTACCGTTGTTTTTGATTCAAGATAATTTTATTTCCTAGGAAGAAAGTTCACAACAATGTTAGGAAGATTTTAAAATTATTTCAAAACCTATCAAGCAAACAATAATATTTATCATTATGAAGCCAATAATTCTGTCTTTTAATTTCAAAAATTTCGATTCTTACCCGACTAATGCTGGTATCAACTTCATCTCTATCTAATCAAGCAACAGTTTCAAAATATGAATATAATTTTTCTCAGAAATTGAAAGTCTATAATCTCCCTAAGTCAATTCATTTTGAAAGCATCATCTCTATCAGTAGTTTATCAATTAAAAGAACATTTATCACAAAAGGACATATATATTACAGAAAGATGATCACTACAGTATTATAGATGAATGATAGCCCATTTCTTACGATAAATTGCAGAATTTGGTCATTTCAGATTAATTATTACTTCCAAATTATTTATCCATCCAGAATTACTCGTAGATAGAAAATACAATATTCTAATGCAAATTGGGACTTCTCTTACTACCTATTTCATTTAAAAGAAATTTTTTCCCATACAAAGCATTTATCCATTCTTTTTTTTCAGTGATTTTTTTCCTTGCCAACAATTTTAATAATACATAAAACATCAGCACCAAGATTACTTTAATATTACTGTAAGATTATTACAGTAATAGCAAACTGGTCTTTGTGCTGATCTATGGGATCTTTTTTTTGAAATGTGAAATTCTTCTTTCTAAACAAAAATAAAAAATAGTCATCTTTGGTTAATGCAAAATCTATGATCAAGAAACTAAGCACTTGCAAGACATTCACTTATATTGTGCAAAATGTACCTTTTGGCTTTACTTTATTAAACCTTTAATTTCAGGAATGACAGCCATACCTCATCTTTATTTACAGTAAAGCCAATGGGAATGTCAAATAGCAGGATTCAGTAATTTCTAAGGTGAAGTAAATTGAAAAGGTATTTGTCTATTGAATCCGAAAGGTGAATAAGCCTACCTTCTGGTGATTTTCTCATGCTTTCCCATTTATTTGCTCAATTTATAGCAAGGAATATCCAATTAGAAGTTGAAATCGAAAACTATATCAGTATATTTACATCACCTTTTCTACCCTATCCAACTATGTACTACACCTCAATTAATAAATCACACTATGGTAACATTCTATGTTACATAATAATGTTTAACTTGAAACATTTGAAATTAATCAATAATATTCATATATTTAAAACTGAATTAGAAATTATTCTTTAATTTCATTCTGTTTTCTCTTTTTTTTTTTCGGATTTTCTGTTATGAATTCTATATCGATTAAGTATCATCGTCACATCTGTATGCCATTTGGTATTTCTGTTGCTCAAAATTGATATAAAAAACCATGATAATTTACATAGGAATACACGTGCATGCATAAGAATGATATAACAGTAATATATATTTTGGATATTCTTTTGTCTCTATGCTTTTTTGTGCTTTTCTTTTTCAGATTTCGAATTCGTTTCATTCCTTTTACTGGCATCGCTATTATTCTTATCTGCTTTCAGTCTTGATTTGTCATCACTGGAGTCCAGTTTATCTCTTTTAGATTTCGATTTATCTCCTTTAGATTTCAATTTGCCTTCATTAGAATCCAGTTTTTCTGGTTTGAACTTTTTACGTTTCTCCGATTTCTTCATCAGATTCTTGAATAGATCTTCAAGCACACTCGGAATCGCCGTCTTTTTATCTTTGCATTGTACAGCTGCTACCATTCTGAAAAAATCTAACAAATTCGTTATTTCTTTTCTGAGAATTCAAAACTAATATTATGAAATTTCGTGAAATTGACCATGCGACAAGTTTATAATATTGGAAATGTGTTTATTTGAACATCATGAAAACTGGATGGGAAACACCAAAGTTAAATTTTAAAATAGGTAAAATATTTCAATATCTCTCAATCACCGCTTTCTCTACGTTCACCTGGGTATGTCATCACTGATAAATTGATCCAAGTTATGCATCTGTTCCTCATCCACTTTGTGCCAACCTTTGAAATATGACAAATGGGCTTTTTCCACAAAGAGCTACAAAATAACGTGTTGCACAGAGCAAAAAAGCTGCATGCATGCGGAAGCGAAGACATGTCACAAGATATTGCAATAAGCAATTTCAATGATTTATTGTGTTTGCATTGGATATAAGATCATATTTTTATGGAAACAAATGGGAAACTTTACAATAATGGCAGAATTCAGAGTCTTCCCAAAATCTTTCGCCTACATTTTATTAGGGATTTCTATGGGTAAAAAACGATCAAAATACAGAACAAACCGGTATGTCAGGTAAATCGCTTTCTGCAATACGTAGACGATACTTGAAATCATCTAATATTCGAAGCAAATTATTCTGTGTTACAACACGCTTCAATTCAGCACTTGACTTAAACCACATCTATAGTGAATGAAAAAACATAACGTGAGAAAATTTTTTTACCAGAACTAACCGATGCACATGATTTCTCGTAATGAAATTGATTAGACACTGTAGTGTTATTTTAAGACTTCTAAAAGATGCTCGTATTGCCAGTAGCTAATCGTTTCGACCAGTCTATCTAATTTGATTATTTGCTGATCAGACTGTTTTAGTCAAAATCTTATCAACAAAGAAAAGTAACTCATCAAAATTTGCATGAATCAAAACTGGAAGCTTGGTTCCTGCAACCATAAAGCAACACAAATTATCATTAAATAATTCTAACAAGCGATGCGACGAAGCATATATCAAAGTTCTTGCAAAAAAGAAAAAAAAAGAAAAAAATCAAACTTCAGTAGGCGTTAGCAATTAAATGTTTTGCAAATGATCAAAAGAATTAAATTAGTAATTGGATACTGTAAGTCCGCGTGATAGATCAACGCACATGACATTTAATCATATCAATCACTTTTGAAAGATAAGCTGTGTTGCGCAGAACAACCGGTTTATACGATGAAGAAAAAAAAAAAATGGTATCTTGCAAAGTATGTATACTTTTCTAAGAAGACGTTCCATAACGAGCGCGTGAATTTTCAATTTCTTGGCACGTTTGATCACATCGTTCAGCTTACGTACATTGCAACCCGATGGAAGTAATTTTAATTCATCAAAAAAATCGATATATTCTTGAGTGAAAATTTCATGAACTTCAGAACTCTAAATACAAACTTGTATTTTTTTTGTTTAAGCTATCTGATGAATAAGAAATAAATTTCAGACCAAGAGAAACTGATTCCTCGATGGATCAATACAGAAATATTTCTCCCAAATTTAAATATCATTCAAAAAAACAACAAGAATACGAACAATTGTATCTTTGGAGTCAGCGGTGCAAAAAGAACCGATGAAAACTTTGGGAACTTCCGGTGATTCGAGAATCCGACTTAAGCTCCACATCAATGCACCTCTTACTCGAATAAGTTCCGCTGCTCCCACTTGATCTGCTTTATTGAGCACTATCTTAATCTGAATATTTTAATTTCACTTTTTTTATATTATAAAGCATGAAAGGCAAAAAAGTGGCAGTAAAGAGAATTGATATTTATTATTTTTTTTTTTTTGAAAAATTAGAATCCAGCGATAAAGGAATAAATCAACAACTAAAAAAAAACTAGGTAATAAAAAGTAAAATAAGTGACGCTTAAAGAACGAAGACAAATCTGATAACATACTTTCTCTTCATTTCCTTTGAGACATTGTATCACCTGCTTGTATTCATCACTGATGTCCAGTTTTGAAGTATCAAACAAAAGTACGATCATATCGACCTGTATACTAACTTTAATTTCATTAAAATATTTTTTACTAGTAAAACAAATGATAATTGTATTATTAGAAAGAATTCGAATGAAATGATCTAAAATTCTATTACACCCAGAAAGTCTCACCTTACCAGCAATATAATTTACGACAGATGCAAAATCGTAGCCACGAGACGTACGTTGCTTTTGACCGGACAATATTCCTGGTGTATCCATAAAAGTGATGTGTTCCAGTAATTTAGCCGGAAGTGTTGCACCACGCATTCGTGTCAGGAATGCCGAGCCGAACATGCTTAGCGACTGCAATGCATTCTGGTATTCACTTTAATTAGATTTTTCAGTTTTTATATATATCAAAATGATGTACAAAAATTTCAAGGAAAAATTTGCTATATAACATTACTTTTTTTTTTTTACTTCATTTAAAAATGAAGTATAATTTCACTAGCCAGATTAATTTTTCAGATTTTCCAAATCAAGTCTATAATGTCAACCGTGAAGTCGTTTCGTTTAATTTAATTGGTAGAGACATTTTTCAGGCCAATTTTTACAACGAATATAATTTATAACAAAGATATATCAGATGACGTTTGTCAAATCGCCCAAAAGCAATCGAACTAAAAAAATGAACCTGAAATGGCAATGTACTGTCGGACGCAAGAGATGTTCCCATAACAGTACTTGTATTGGAGGAATGATAAACGACTGTGAAACAATCCGTAGTCGGTTCCGGTCCAATCATACTGCCTGGATATTCCTCTCCGTTCAGAAGAAATTTGATCATCGATGTTTTACCAACCGAATACTTTAATAGACTGTATATATTTAACTTCACTATAACGATCGATCGGTGTAAACGCGTGGACATAATTAACATATATTAGCTTTTGATATCAGTTGACAAATGAATCATCTTTAATTTATCGAGCAATGAAGAATAGTAACCCGATTTGTTTTGGCCCAAAAGAAAAAGCTAACCTGTCCAAGAAATAAAACCATTGGTTTAGCTTCAAATTCGGCTCGATATAAAGGTGGAGTATAGAACTGATCATAAATATGCCGCTTTTCCATAGGTAACATCTTTAACTTGATTTTTTCATGTTATAACTTATCCATCAAATGGTAATTTTAATTTTGCGGAAATTTTTAAAGAAAAAAGATTCTTCTTACTCACTGCCAAGCTTAAAAATGATACAGTTGATGTATGAAAGTTTTAATTTTATTTTATAATTTTTATTAGAAAGCCTTCATTCTCTCAAAAGAGAAAATTGACTTATAATCTTCAGTTTTGTTCATTTTCAATCAAAATCGAAAATCTAACATGAAGTTTGTTCTAAAGATGTTCATACCTTTTGTTCATAGTTCAAATAGAGTACTTCAGCGATATTTTCCCTGGTTGGTAGTGGTATTGGTGCCTAAAAATCAATACTAGCAACCTTCAAGAAATTCAACACGAAGTAAGAATTCAGGATACTGAATTGAAGACTGTTTATTTAGATCTAATTGTTGAAGTACAACTTATTAGAGGACCAAGTTCACAGCGTTAATTTACTACATCATAATTTTCAAATTTTCAACTTTAGGGACCAATTAGACGATTCAATGATGCAAAATGAAAAGAC
The DNA here is from genome assembly GCA_000499405.2 of Onchocerca volvulus. Taxonomy (NCBI): domain Eukaryota; kingdom Metazoa; phylum Nematoda; class Chromadorea; order Rhabditida; family Onchocercidae; genus Onchocerca; species Onchocerca volvulus. Next base: position 4,938,249 of record HG738139.1, on the reverse strand, counting down.
CACAATTAAGCTAATCTAAGCAAAAACTCCGTAAGAGGTCATAAACGCGCTGACTGACCAATGGAACCGCTCTTCCCCTTCGAAATAATCCCATTTTTCTAAACAAACAATGATTTTAACAAAACCGCTTGATTAACTGCGAAATGAACAAAATGGCAATTTTAAGAGAATTTCATTGTATTTATGAATCCTTTATACATTCAGTAAACAAATATCGGAATTTCTTGAATGACTTATATCCGGATAAAAAAATTAATTACATCTATCGATAGATGATAAATATCAAATGAATCTGTAATTCCGTCTTCAAATTTTGCAGTCATTTTACATGTCAATCATCGGGAATCACTTTTTCAAATTAAAATCTCAAATTCATCGATACTTTAAATTTCCCATCGTACAGGCTCTTTTACTTTTTCTACTCTCTTCTCTTCCATTTTCGTGATATATCCATCAGCCAACAGTACAATCAAACATTTACATGTAACATCCCATCATTGTTTAGTTTGATTTCTGGCGGTGCATTTCATTTGTTTATATTTGAACGTACAGGAGCGGGGAATGTTCTCATCCAGCCATCCTTGGCTTCATTTCCTTCTATCATTCTCATAAAATAACGATCAGAGAGGAGGGTGTGGTGCATCCATACCGTATCGTATCCTATCGTATGTGGTTGCAATGTTGATACCCGATACCTCCGGTAGATAGGGAGGGATTGGTGCGTCATTGCCAACCAACCAGTCGCGTATAAAAAGGTACCATTGAGATTAGTACGTGCAATTCAATCCATTTCCGTCTTTATGATTCAGAATGATTTGTGGCATGTCTGAAGCTGAACAGAGGCCAGTGTTAACAGCTTCAATTCGATGGTATGCTTTATGCTGTGTCGCTGTAGATGGTGCCGTGCGTATCAAGTCAAGCGATCTCTCATCCATCCTGCACGTACACGCCATTGTCCTCTGCCCTATCGCAGCAATCAAAACGATTCTATCAATTGATGATTATTTTCTTGCAGCACTCAAATTTATTGCCCTATCCATATAACTTTTCTATTCACTGATACTTCCACGCTAAATGACATGATACGTCATGAGCACGTGATTTGTGGTGCCATGGGCACGTCATGCGCGTACGTCTTTCACCTGTTCAGCTATCGGTTTGCAATTCATATTTATGTCCGAGCTGCCCCTTGAAAGACCATCGCCACGATGCCTTTTCATTCGCTTTTCCTCTTTCTCTCCAATTACTCATCATCAAATGTTGCATCAAAAAAACTTCTTGAAAGAACTTTTTCTTTCTCAAAACTTTCAATCAATACGGTAGGTTCACGGAATTTCCCCGCGTTTCATTTATGGGATCGTACGGTAATCATTCGGTTTACAGCTCCGAAATTCGCGTAAATACGGTATGATAAAAAATAATATTACTGTACAGGTGAGACATGTGGAACTTACCTATCGACTATCTTCTTCCAAGTGGTTATGTATATTTAATCATTTATTTTAAAAAATGGTCAGAAATATACTTATATAAACGGATAGAAGATAAATATTGTGTTCTACTCCAAATACTCTACAGACACGGTATGATGGAAAACAATGTTACTGTAAAAGTGGTATATATGGAACTTGACCATCGACTGTAACCTTTTAAATGGGTTATGTAAATTCAACTATTTATTTTGAAAGACGGTCAAAAATATAGTACTTTTATAAACAGATAATCTTGCCGGACACACTAAGTACACTAATTATAACATCTTAGCTTTAGATGAGCTAAATTTACAAAAAAGCGAGCGCTATATGTGTTTGTTCGTTTGTGGGCAGTTCGGATGTTCAAATTTCAAAAAATGAAAAACAAAAGGGAGGAGAATGGTGTAGTGCACTGAGGAACAAATCAGCTCGATGTTTATCTTCCAGTGATATTCTGAAGAAACAACAGCATTAGTAGCAGTGGTAGCAATCAGCAATAGCTTTAGAGGAAGTTCGAGGAAGAAATCAACTTTTCATCTTCAACTTACTGATATATATATCAATCAATGGCTGTTGTTCGTCCATCGATATGGTGCATTTCTAAAGTACCAATTCTCAAATGGCTTCAAATGGTCAGCCATTTACTTGAAATTAATTGTTCTTTCTTACATTTATAAAATCGTATTTATTTTATTTTAAAATTATAATTTAATCGATTGAAACCATTCGAATTTTCCTGTGGAATGATGACGTACAGTTCTATGTTATCAATTCCAATAAATAAAACATTATCATAGATCCGTTTGTAGTTTTCATCTCTGAAAGCATGTATTTCGTTGTACTCTTTGGTCATAGCTTAATCATTCGATCTTATCTGATTGAACAAATTATAACACATTTAGCTTTAAGTGATTTTCAAACATTTATTATTCCCGAAAATTCGGATTTTTGGAATTTTTTAAATAATTGTTTACCATCGGCGAAAAAAATACAGTAAGCATATGCTGATCATCCGAAGTTAGCATACTCTGATTATTATTCCATGTTATTGAAACTCACTTCTTCATCACGGACATGCAAGTATTGCGACTACTTTATACATCTACTAGCAGATAGATTAACTAAGTTCTCTTACAAATATGAATGTTAATATGAATACTGCGATACATAAATGTTCATTTCCAGGTATGTTCGTTGGTTGTTATCATTTTTATCAGTGATGGAAGGTATCAATGGTTCACCTATACAATGATTTTGTTCATTTGCATCGTTCTCATTGTGTGTACCTTCTTAACACTGGTGGTGCTATGCGTGGGTATAAAGAACACTTACAATATTGTTAGTTTCAATATACAAATACAAATTATTTCATTTATTGGAAATCCGCTGAAAATACCAGTAGCTTGATATCACAGAGATGCAATCATTTATAAGCGAATTCTCATTGCTTGAAATCCTCATTCTACAATTATTATTTTTTAAAGAATAATTTAATGTCGAAAATAGCCATTGGATCGTCCTTTCTTTGTTTGTGTTGTCAAAATGCTTTCCACAATTTTCATTAATCAATAATGCACATTTTAAATAATTATAAATGTAATCAAAGGATTCAACGATATCTGTCAAAAGAATAGATTCAAAATGACTCTTATGAGGGAATTATATTAGAATGGAATGAATAATATTCGGATTCTTTTGATGACTGCAAATTTTCAGGAAATAATCTTCAATTTAATAGCATTTTCGTTATGTTTACTGGCCGGTTCATTATTAACCTACGATCTGATACAAATGGTTTCTGGTAATTTTGCTCATCATCAATATCTTCCGCCAATATATATCGGTAGGGATAGCTGGAAGAATCGAATCGCCGTTTGTACGGTATAGTCTTCTTAGTTTTTCTGTTTTTTTGTCTATTCGATTAGTTTAGTTTTAAGTTTCCGTATCGACTCATAATTAATGGGTTAAATTATTTAAGTACTGTAATTTTCTTAGAGGAACAGTTGATAGGAGTTGTGCATGTGACACTCTTGTGTTACGTAATTGTAGTTTCTAGGAGCGTTCAAAAGTTTTCTCAAAGTTAAAACCCATATTTTCAGGTATTTCTTCTTCTGAAGACGCTCTTTTATCAGGCATCGTTTGTGTTAACCAAACAGAAAGGAAGAGGCTTTGATCAATAGAAATTTTCCCGGAATTCTGTTCTTTCTCTTTTTCTTCTTGTTTTAAAAGATATAACAGTGACAAAGTATTAATGAAGCCTACTGCATCGAAAATCTAAGATATGTTAATCAATCGACATCTTATTTCAAAATTTCGCTTATCTTAGAAAGGTTATCACTAAATCAGAAGTCTCTTCAATATTCTACAGTAATTCAAGCAGTTATTATTATCACATCAGTTAATGAAACTTTAAACAACATTTAAGTTTTCCTGCTATTAATTCCAGCTGCATCACTAAACATTACTTTTCGTTTAAATTTTTCATATCATACATAGATTTTTTTAGTTCCTAATGTTGCTCTATTAATCATAGTATCAGTTTAACCAATCGTAATCAAAATTTATTTGATACTGTTATTCCTTTCCTTAAAAAAAATCTGAAGGATGCATTTATTGTAATGACATGCGTATCACGAATAAAAGTGCATAAATCACTTACACTAACAGCATATTTTACACTTTTTATGGCGAAGTTTGATAAACTATATGTTATTTTGCTGTTATACATTTGCATTTCGTGCAATAACTTTGATTCTTAGAAATTATAGTCTGCTTTTTTTGTTTCTTCATTTTTTTTCAATTTTTGCAAAAAATTGATGCTATAAAGTCGCCATTGCTTATTGTATTTTATTGTTATCAATGTTGTAAAGTTGTGAGGACTGGTTCATTGAAGCTGTCTCTTTCTTTTCACGGATATTCTGCACTTTAAGATTTATGAAATCGATGTCTGATGGAGACATCTTATAATGTGTTGTTTTTTTGGTGTGTTTATAAGATATATAGAAAGATAAAAATAAAAAGAAAAAAGATATATTTCTGAATCGCTGAGGAATAAAACTTCTAAATTTTGCAGTTTTAAATTCCAAATAATAATTGAAAGCAACGACAAATCAATATCGCCAGTTGTTAACATTGAAACAAAAGAATATTTTCATGATTTATATTTCATGGAAATGTTAAAATTTTTTGATATTTTAGACAAATAATGTTCATTTTTATATGTTAGCAACAACTGAAAGTTGCAAAGAAAGTAATATTGCAATTCTTCAATTCTATATAAAAGCAAGAAAATAGTCTTTTTTAAATTTATGGTAATATTCCTTTTAGGGTTAAAATAGATGTGAAGAGAAAATTCTCTTCAAACTTCATGATTAATGACATATCTTCTCCACTTGATAAAAGTTTCAGTATGCAAACAGTCTTGGCATTTGTGATGAGTTCAGTATTATTGTGGTGGGGATGTTGTAGACGATCGATCCAGCATGAAAAGGAATTTCGCTACCGATCTGTTACATCGGATGGAGTTACTCATGCACCGGGAAATAGTGGAACACGAACAAGTAAAACATTACCTGATGATGTACCTTTGTTATCAAAATCACGATCAATTCCTCATATTACGGTAATTAATTTTAGAATACTTGGGTACTTGAGTTAAATGATCCTATATATATATATTTGTCATGCATTTAGTAAAGAAAGAGTTATTAAAGTCTTGAAACTTTACATTTCTAAAGATGAGTGAATTAATTTCATATTTTAATATTTTGCTTATCTGATAAGTGTTAGTGCAAAATTCCATTAGAGAACTTTTTTAGTCCGAAAAATCGCTAGAAACTACACAGGCAGAAACCACGAAATTAATTCAAGTAAGTAAATCATTTTGTCGAAGAGTTAAGTACCCTTTAATATCATCAGATTAGATTATGAATCATTATTGAGAACTATCCCATCTTAATTAATCGAAAATATTTCTCCCAATAAATTTCGAAATTTAAACAGCACTAAAATAAAATAAGAAAGAACGAAGTAAGATCAGATGGAATGGAATAGAATAGGACATGATCGAAAATGTTTTTCAAATTTATATCGTAATTGATTGATACTTATATTGGTACTTTTATGAAATTTACAGTCACGCTTAAAATCAAAATCGTTAAAGGTGAAGAAAAATTTGGACCTATCACAACCTGAAGAAGATAATGTTCAAGTATTTTTTTTTTTTTTTTTTGAACCTTTCTTTGATCTTTCTTTTTTTTTTTTTTTTTTTTTTTTTGTTGGCATGATTGATTGAAATCAGAGAGTATTTTAACAAAATTACTTCCACACAACATGATATAAATATATTATTTTTATCTCAAATCATTTAGTAATTAAACGTTATGTAATAATTATTCAATGTCACAATTATTTGAATACGGAGAATGCAAATAAATTAAGCAACGAGGTGCAGTTGTTCATATTAATCAATTTGTAATTAAGTGTTGTGTAATAATTGTCTAAAAAATTAAGACTAGGTAGTCCGAATCGTAGAATACTTAATTTACAAGTTAACTGTACAGAATAATCTTTCCAATAACTATTAAAGAAATTTTTGTCATCAAATTTCAAATTTCTTAAATTGGAATCAGATTCACTTATTTGACCTACATCACTTGATTGAAAACGTTTATTGCATTCATGTATTATAGCCCAAAGATGAGCAGGATTCATTTACTAAGCATGTTCCCAAGAAAAGAGTTGCCAGAAGAAGCATGGAGGTGAGGTTTCTGTAACTTTTTATTATTTCATAAAGATTCATAAATTGAAAAAAGTACCTTGAAATCATCGAAATTTAAATTTGAACATAAAGCTATCCATTTTTGTTTTTTATTTTTTATTTTTGTAGATTAAATCAAGGCCACCTGTACGTTGCGATCGCGATGATTACAAGACAATTCCAGCACATATGTTGCCTTCTTCAACTGATGACATTTAAAAAAAAATTTTATCTTCATTTTTTATCCTTAAGGAAAAGGACTATCATTAAATTGATAATTATAAAGATAATTTTATTGTTGAGTAAGCATGCTATATGCTTCAACTCTCAATTACAATAAAATTATTTTTTGGTCGAAAAGCGATGAAATTTGTTATCAACAATTGCCCATCGAACTTTTCTCATATTCGAAAGCGTAAACTTCGAAGATGTTTATAATCAAATAAACAATATTTATAATGTAGGCTAATATATCAGACACATCATTTCTTGATTCGAGCATTTAAATTAGAGAAGTTTCATATCATATTTGAACTTACTTGGCTTATTTAATCGATCATTTACTGCTTATTAAGCTTGATAATGATACGGTATTCATAATGCCATCTCTGAGACAATTTCATTTCTGCTGGCTACAATCTGTCGTATATAAAATCTCTCAAAAAATCTCAAAAATTTGCTTTATTTTTTTGTGTACTAGAAAATACATTCTAAAAATATAAATTTAAGTAAACTTTAAATTGAAAAAAAGAAGGAAACAAAAATTTGAGAAAAAATATATAAATTAAATGTTGTGTATGTGAATGTTTATAAGTTTTTGTATGCATTTGTGCTTTCAAGTTAATTGGAAAAAAGAAAAAAAAGAAAAAGAATCTTTGGTGGAAAGAGGAAGGAGAAGAGAAGTACTAATGCGTATTACTTCTCGAGAATGAATTGACAAATCAGAGCTCGTCTAAGCTTGTGTTTTTCAGGATCATTAGGAAATGCTCCTAGTTAGTTTTCCTAGTAAAATCATGAATGGTAAATTCTGTTTTAAATTTCTATTCCCTTTCTGCTAGGCCTTATTAGCTTAGCTTAGCTTGGCTCATTTATCTCTGCCTTCAATCATCTATCCCAGTCCTATCCCTTAAGCTTTTAATGTCAAATTTTAACCGAACTCAATTAATCGATCGATCAAAATCTCATATGCATGTCATTATTATGCGATATGTATACACAGCATATGCATGCAGTTATAATTTGCCTAGATTGAAGTTCACAAAGTCAAGTTGTTTTTATTAGAAATGAGCCTGGAAGAAGGAAGGAAGGAAGGAAGACATGCATTATCCTTATTTGAAATGCAAGTAGTACTGCAGCAGATGAGTTGCTTGCAAGAAAGGTTGTTCCACCCTCTCTCTACTTCATTCATCAATCCGGACAGCCTAATTGTCATCAAACGTTGTCAATTCATCCATTTCACCTGCTTTTAGCTTTTCATAATCTAAACTTTCATTTTGATTCGCAAAACTTTCCTTCAAATTCACGCCTCATTAATTGAATTCGCAATGAAATCGCAAATTTATGCTCAATTTTCGCTTACTTATAATGCATTTCCGTTCCATTCATTTGTCTCTCACTCATTAACTATTCATGTAGCATATAATATGCACATATTTATTATTTATATTTTATCTATCAATCAATCTGCTCACATTTCTTCATATTTGTAGTGAATTGAACAAGCATTGCAAGCTAATAGAATTGGATGTAAAATTGCTTTCACATTCGATTTCTTTTATTTTATTTTACTTTTTTTTTTTCATTTCAAAGCATCGACAAATTGAATGCGTCATTTGAAGTTAGCAGAAAAAGCAATAAGACCTTAGACGGTAATTTCTTGCCTATTTTTTAGACTAAATGCTTAGCTTTCCCAGGAAACGATGTTCGCTCATGCAGCCTTGTTATATTTCCCCTTCTGCTCTTTTCTTAGCCTTGAAAAATAGGCATAACAACTACTGGTTTGAATTTCATCGAATTTCTTGAAAATGAAAATTTCCTACTTTTTTTAGTTTTCTATTTATTATGATCATGCAGCTAGGAATATAATTATAATGTTAGGATATCAATAAGTGATTAGTCCTATGATATTTTACGAATGAATAGAAGTTGAATATTATATAATTGTTTTGTTCTTTTTTTTTTTTTAAATTTTACTCATCATAGCACAAAATTGAAAGCCAATTTTAATAAATTTTTTTATCATAATTTCATGAAATTACTAATCACGTTTAATCAGTTAAGATATGATAATATTTAGGCTTTAGAATTTTTGATTTGCAGCTTTTTTTCTCTCGAAAATTAATTAGAATTATACCAATAATCAATAAACAGATATAGCTATTACAAATTTGTTGTTGCAATAAAATTTGTTTATTTAAAGAATATATCCCTCAGTAGATTTGATATCTGCAAAAGATTATCAATAATAATTATCGATTTAGTGAAATCCATTGCATGAAGCATTACTGTAAGATTTTCATAAATGTTATAGAATCTGAAGCATATCAGAGATAGCGTATCAGTGATAAGCTTCAGATTCTCTTTTTCATCTTTGTTTTCGAGTTTTCTTTTCATTCCTTTAAAAGTCTATGAAATTTTACATCTGCTACATTCTATTTTTATAACTTTCGAGAAATTATTCTTTGTACTACGTCACTAATTCTAGAATCTATGTATGAGCAACGTATTGACCATAACTTATTTACTGGTTGCCTGAAGCATTCTCACAAATCATGCATTATAGAAATACTTTTGATGGCTTTTAGGCAAAGAGGAAAAAAAAAAAAAGGATGTAATTTGTTTGCTGCCAATTCCTTTCCTTCTCTTTACTAATAGAAAAGATAATTATTCATCTAATCAATTTTCCGGAAAAATAATTTATGGCCGTTGCAGCAATATTTGACATTTTGCTGATATTTTGATAAAGATTCAATAATTTCAACATTTTCGCATAAATAACTTGATGAATGGAAACTGTTTAGTTTCATTTTTTCTTAATTTCTGAACTTTTCATTTAATCATTTAAATTTTATTTATGTGATTATTAGATAATTTATTGCCAAAAAGTTTCTCAGTTACTTTTAACTATGATCATATCAAGGAATATCAATGATTTAGTCGTTGTAATCGAAGGAAAGTATAGTCATATGTAGCTAGTTACCTTAAAATAATTGTATGCATAAGAGAGAGATTTTATAGAAGAATCCATTTTAGATAAATTAGAATGAACTGACATTTTAATCATAACCTATGCTTCATATTATCACAACAAGAGAATCTATATGGCCTTGTCACTTCAGTGATATAAATCCCTTGTGACTTTAGTTGATATGATGGAATTCCTTGCCATCCCCCAGTTATATGATACTGATCATATCTCCATCGTTATATCATCTGCATGCACTATCAAACAACGCAATCGTATTGATGCATTTAATTAGCTGATCTTGTGAAGATAATCGAATTTGCTGCCATTTCATCTGCAAGATGACTAATTACTTTAAGGGATGACAGAAGGAGAAGGAATAAGTGATGAGCGAAGAAGCATCCAAATACAAACAACATGTCATATATTCTTCCTAATAAACATACAACTATGTATTCAGCTTAGCTGCACCACTCGCTTCCAGATAAACTTTCATTTCCATTTTCAACCAATCAATCGATCGATCGATCATCCACCAATAACATCTCTTGAACTAACAATCTCTACGGGTCTGCGTGGATGTGTACGTAGATGTGTGTGGGTGTAAGCGTAGGTGCGTGTGGGTGTGTGTATACGTTGACATGTATGTGTTTGATCAGTTTGTATTTGACATTTTTTCTGGTTGATTGCTGCTGTTACATGCGTGCTAACCCCTGGCTTACACTGATTTCATTTGCTTGTTTTGTTTTTTGGTTATAAATTTTTCTCTTTTTTTTTTATCTAATCGACCGACCCTTCAAGTCGTTGTCCTATGCTTCTTTCTCCAACAAGGCCAATAAGGCTTCTTTTACCATCATACATAAGGCCTCTTTTGCCATCACTTATAAACCAGGATCTTGGCCATCATTTTGTATATATTATTAGTCTGTATGTATGCGTGTTATATGTGTGTATGTGTGTGTGTATGTATGTGTTGCTCTTTTCATTGCTTTTTAAGCCTAACAAAACATTCTAGCCTAAGCCTAACAAAACATTCTAGACCTAAGTCTAACAAAACATTCTAGGCCTAAACCTTATAGCAAACGTTCCCCGTCTATTTTTTTTTTTTATTTTTATTTGTTTGCTATTTCTTCGTATTAATACATATTGAATATCTCTTACTTAACTTATTTCACTTTCACTCTCTTAACATTATTTTTCTTTTTCCACTTATTAACTATGTTCGTGTTCTTTTGTTACCGAATACCGTATTTATTGGATACCGTAATTTCTTTTTATGAATTCATCTCTTTTCATTCTATTTATTGACTGAATGATATTTGTTTCTTCGTTTCATCTAACTGTCTTGTCAAATCATAGTCTTAGGCTTCTATTTTTCCATGGTTCTCAGGTCATTTGGGATTTAAAGGATTGCAAAAAGAATTCTTGAATAAAAGCTGATGATGCTAAATTTAACAATATTTTCCGTCTTTGCAGGCTTTTCTATAAACTTTTATTCCATAAATACCATAAATACAATCACTGTTATCTTATTATAAAGAAAGGATATTTGTATTAAAAGATACAATTTTAATAATCTTTGTATTATACCACATTATCAGATGCCTTATTTAATTCTAATTCGAACAGTGTTAAATAATAATTCGTCGTTTGGACTAAAAACATTCAATAAATTTATGAAATTTTCTGATCGTCATACTGAACTGCTGCAACTGGCCACGGGCCGTGCTGTAGTTTTTCGTTAGATTTCTCTACATTAAATATTTTGAAATGAATGTTTGGAATTTCATCGCTTTGTTCATCTGTACTAATGTTGATTGATATCATCTCTCTTTCCTTTTTTTTTTTTTTTTTTTTTTTTTTTTTGCACTAAAGTGTACATTTCAGATTTCTCGAATTCTGTTATCCATTGTTAAATTCGTTTTTTGTAAAAAATAAAGCTTTACTTTCATTTCTTTGCTCTCATTTCTTTTTGTACTCTAATGATATACTTTTCTTGTAGATAACTTATCCTTATCTATCTTCACAACTTACTATTATGCCTTCTCAGAACTAAACACTTTTTCTGATTATTTGTACGTAATAGTTGTATTCGTTTTCTCTCATATTCATACATTCTCTTTATCTTAATATGAAATTTATCCATAAACATAAATATGCCGTACTCTAATCAAGAGGAGTGATGATTAAATTACGTGGAAAAATCTACGTTATTTTGACAATTTTTCATTATTGAATTGAAAGGATTAAGTGCTAATTGAGAACATAAAAAGAATATGATACTTTCTTGCCAAACATTAGTCGATGATGTCAGATTTGAAGTATAAAATAAATATGCAGTTGAAAATTGTATTTAGCTCAGCATCGTCATTTTTCAATGAATGAAAAAAAAAATTACAATACACAGATCGATGGAAGAAGTAATTTTTGTTCAGTAAATTGTGGTAGAATAAAATAGAAAGAAATTGCTTTGTTAGAGTAGAATAATATGTTATGCTGTGTCGCTTTTAATGATTTTTTTTTTCTTGCCAGTTTCAGTGGCATAAGCAGAGATGTAAAGTAAGTTTAGGAAGAAATAATAAAGTGGATGGAAGTGAGCAAACAAACAAATAAATGAATAGACGGATAGGTAAATTACTGAGCAAGCAAATAAATAAAAAAAAACGGAAGCTTATAAATATAAATTTTATAAGTCAAAACAAGTTTATTTATTTGTTTTAAACAAAAGTAATTTATCCTTTCTTTCGGTCTTTTTTTTTGCTTTGTTGAATTTTTACTTAATTTTATTTCAGATTTCAGAAAATGAGAGAAGCAATACATCACGATCAATACTTCTTTTCAAGATTTTTCATTACTGCTTCCCGTAGAGAGTCCGATTTACGTGCCATCTTAGTCCTATAAATAATTTTAATCATACTTAAATGATAAAATTTGAAGGAAATGATGAAAACTAACTCTAATAAGACATTAAATCTGCGAGAAAATGAAAAACCGACAATATCGTCTAGAAGCAACTTCCAAAAAAAAAAAAAAAAAACTTATTCAAAAAAAAATTCTAAAAATTGCACAGTTTCCGAATAATTTAAGAAATGATTATTTCAGTAGTTGTATCGGACAAATCTATTGAAAGTTTTCAACAATGCTTCACGAAACTTGATAAATTCTTCAGTTTTCTCGAGAGATTTTTCATAATCGTACTATACTGCTCAATTTGGCGATAAAGATTTCTCACTAAATTACTTACAGGATATTATGCTGCACTGTTTGATATAGAAAGATTTCCAACAAACAAGTGATTATTTCATATGTTACACTGATGATTATTTCTATCAATGTTCCAGTTTAGAATAGAAAGTTATTCACGATCATTTTTACATACTTATTCTCTGTATCATTTCAATTATCCCTCAAATTCAAGATATAATAAATTATAATTGATACATTTATAAAAATTCACAATAATAAATATGCGATTCATAATATCGATTACTGTTATCATTTCGCTTCCTTGCTTATGTTTATTTTACTATTTTTGAGTAATTTGGCATTATTTACCTATTTGTTAAGCAAGCCGTTTGCTTTTTCCCACTTTCTCGAACACATTAGTTTGCTAATTTGTTTGTTTGTTTGTTTAGCTGTCGGCTATTTCACTTATCTTGTTTGCTTTTTTGTCGCCAATTATTCGTCATGTGTTCGCTGATCTTTTCCATTTACATCAAAAATGTGTGGATGGGTGAATATAAAAATATTTGTGTGTGTATGTGTGGATATAGTTTTGTGTATGTATGACTGGATATTATTTCAACAAAAAATTCAAACGACATCATTTTGCGCACTTTTTTCTGATACTGTTGTATATTCAACAATATCCATATCACTATGTCAACATAGCATTACATTTTATTTCATGATAATGAATTATTTTACTTTCAGATTTATATGTCTATAGATGGACCGTGCTCGTGATTTGCTTCGATGTGACAGTTTGTTATTTCAATTCTGATAAAGTTTAACACGGTTTTATAAGATCATAGTGCTGCTGTTTCCACTTCCATCATTTATCAACATTCCAGTTTTTAAGAAAATATCGTTGTTTAATCAATCATGACAAAGGATCGTCTAAGCGCTCTTAAAGCCGTATGTTTCTTTTTTCCTTTTTTTTTTTTTAATGACATTTTTTGTTAATCAGTCAAAGAATGAACTGCTAATTTCATTCTTATGAGTTTTCATCTTTGTTTATAACTTTTTTCCTCAAAGATGTAAATTGTGGAGTAGTTTTCTAAATCATGGATCATAGTTTTTCGACTTTCTATTCCCTTTATCACAAATGTAAGCCATTTGAATACTGTGCACAGTATTTTAAATGGTTTAATAGTTTTTTTTTTGTTTTTTCAATTTTTTAAACTTATTATTGAATAGTAAATAATAAATAAATAATGGAAGGCTAAAAATATGATCAAAATCACTAAATCAGAATTCGAAGCCTAAATCAATAATAGCCAAATCATTATATGGAGTGATTTAATTATATCATCAATACTATAAGTTTTCTTTTTTCTTTTTTTTTGGCATGTAGTGAATAGTTGGATTATTATGAGAAAATAAATGAGCTAATGACAAGCAGTTCCAATGATCTATATAAATTGAAACTAAGTTCTTCTGTGATTTCCATAAATTTTTTTGTTAAAAATTTAAATCATCTTTTTTTTTTTTTTTTTTTTTTGAAACTTAATATTTTTTTTTGCCATTTTTTTTTCAAGTCGTAATGGTTTAAAAAAATTGAAGTTTTAAAAAAATAATGAAAAAATGAAAATGCTTCAGGCGCAGTCAGAGGAAGACCATGAAGATGACATGGCAGCAACAGATAGCACTCAGGGGCAATTCATGGAAGAATTTTTTGAACAGGTTAAGCTTTTCATATTTTCATTTTTGTATTTCTATGAATCTGATGTATTCCACTTAGTCGGTCATTTATTCAATTTTGATTTAATTTGGTAAGAACAAAAACACATATGCTCATCTGTGCTAATTTGTTTCTCAATTCCTCTTGAAATGTTTTTGTAACAAAGATTACTTTTTTGTCTCAATAGATTTTCAAAAAAAATTTATTTGATCAATTTATTCCTTACCGTGCTTTTTTTTTTCTATCAGTTAACAAATTTGTTGATTCTTAAGGTTGAAGAAATACGAGGTAGCGTAGACTTAATCGCATCAAATGTAGAAGAAGTGAAGAAGAAGCATTCAGCGATTCTTTCCAATCCAGTTAATGATCCTAGTATGTTTTTTGTGACTTTTAAAGTTTTTTCTGAGTTCTGGATTCTATTTTTAATTAATAGTTTTTAACAAATTCATGAGTTATGTTTAAATCGTACACTTGGGTACCTTGTCAAAATTTATATCCATGTTTAATTAGGAGAGAAAAAATATCAAATTTGTTTGATGTTTTTTAACGGATATTTCAATTCCTTTCACTTCTTCATTTAATTGAATATTTTAAAATTTTGATAATCTTTCATATATTGACTTTATGCATAATTTTAGGCGTTATTTTTGATCCAAATGGACCCGTCTTTTATATTAGAATTTCAGTTCGGCATTTCTTATTTTTCTCTTGAATAGATCAAGCGGAAATGATATTTATTATGATTGGTCATTGCATGTTTTATAGAAATAAAAGAAGAATTGGATGAGCTAATGGCTAGTATTAAGAAAACTGCAAATAAAGTTCGAGGGAAACTGAAATGTTAGTTTTTTTGTTTCTTGTCAAATTTCAGAGTCTGTCAAGACTACTCTGCTTAGAGAGAAGCATATGAACTTAAAGACATGCGAACTTTTTTTTTCGAAAATTAGAACTAAAGAATGTTCCACAGAAATCGGGAAAAAAGTGAGTTGATCATACTTTAGTCCAGTGCTCTTAATTACAGTGATTCATCTGGAAATCTAGGGATATAGCAAAGTTTTCTGTACTTACCAAAACGTCTTATGTCTCATCACTTTTCCAATATTGCCTAACCATTGCTAGTTTATCTCTGGTAGAATGAGTATTAAATATTACAAATATGTCTTTTCATTAGATGAAATATTTCAGTGATCGAAAATAGTATTGAGCATGATGAAAGTAGTGGGTTATCGTCAGCTGATTTACGTATACGAAAGACGCAACATTCAACGCTTTCCAGAAAATTCGTTGAAGTGATGACGGATTACAACAAAACACAGACGGATTATCGTGAACGTTGTAAAGGTCGTATTCAAAGGCAATTAGATATTGCTGGCAAACAAGTTGGGGATGAAGTAAGTTTGTTTGTTTCTGAAAAGTTCTTTTCAGTTTGTTTTTGTTTTTGTTTTTTTTTTTTTCTTTTTTTTCTCTGAATTTTTGCGAATACGGTATTATAATTACTTCAACACTTAGTTAGATTCCAATTGGATTAACTTAAAGTTTACATGATGCACAATGAAATTTTAATTTTTTCTATATGAAAAATTATAAAAAGTGTAAAATAAACAGTAATTATTGGCAAATCTCGAAGTTAATGAAGTACTTAATTTTCATTATTAAATATGAAAATAGGACGACTTCTAGTTACAATACTGTTTAATTTTGTTATTGCATTTTTTTCTTTTTTTTTTGTACTGATTAACCACACAAGATAAATTAAACCATAATATTATCTGCACAAGTATATATCATTGGATTTGATTTTGCAGGATGAGACTGATCAATTTTTAGTTGGTAAAATTACTATGCCTTAGAGACTAATATATCTCTAAAGCAGATTCCCAATATTGGTCGAAGAACTTCTAATGTATCTATAGCTGATTAAATTTATATTTAAATCATCCTATATGTAATGAACTATTTCCAGGTTACTTGAAGCTTCCAAACGATGTATACCAGTTGGTTCTACATCGATATAATGTTTGAGCTTTTATAATTTTGGCATTAATACTTCTTTGTTTTCAGG
Organism: Onchocerca volvulus; assembly: GCA_000499405.2. Classification (NCBI taxonomy): domain Eukaryota; kingdom Metazoa; phylum Nematoda; class Chromadorea; order Rhabditida; family Onchocercidae; genus Onchocerca; species Onchocerca volvulus. The sequence continues at coordinate 4,921,869 of HG738139.1, read as the reverse complement.
ATCTGGAAGAAATGATTGAGTCTGGAAATCCGGGTGTATTCACGCAAGGCATCATTACCGATACGCAACAAGCACGGCAAACGTTAGCGGATATTGAAGCTCGTCATAATGATATCATGAAATTAGAATCGAGTATTCGTGAATTACATGATATGTTCATGGATATGGCAATGCTTGTCGAGTCTCAGGTTGGTTTAAAAGAATAATAGAAACATTTAATTTTGAAGCTATAGAACAGTAATTATGGAATATAATTGCAGTGCAACAATATTAACTCACGATTCATTCATGTCCCTTCTATTTTATTATTATTAGTATGTCAGTAGCTTTGATTATGTATTACTTATTGCAAATCATTTAATCTTTTAACTGTTGAATCGTTTAGCTACTATTGTTACCGTTGTAATTATCAATCTTTTTTCCTTTTTTTTGATACTCTTTTTCTATATATTGATCTTTATATAGGGATTTATAATGCTAACTACCAAATACATGTTTAAAGTACTAGTTTCCACATAGGATATTTTTACAAAGAAATTTCTAAAAAAAAAAAAAAATGAAGAACAATGGTGCTTATTTTTGATGTAAGTAATACTATTTGTAGGGTGAAATGGTAGATCGGATAGAGTATAATGTAGAACATGCGAAAGAATTCGTCGATCGGGCTGTTGCTGATACGAAAAAAGCCGTACAATATCAAAGTAAGGCGAGAAGGGTAGGTTTCTTTCTCCTTGTATATTTCGAGAACAGCACTTATCAGTCAAATTTTCCAAGCTAATCATTTTCATTGTGAGTGAAAAAAAGATGCATAGCGAAACAGTTATAAGTGACTGCAAAGTCCTTATGCTTTTAACGTAGAAAAGTGCGTGATTTTTCAAAGTAAAAGAATTGATTTTTTAACCATAAAACATTCAAAAAAATATAAAATATTTGGGGATTTAAAAATAGATAAGCTTTAGTTCGAATGTCTAGTTTTTTTCCCCCGAAAATTAGCGAATTTTTTTGTTCACGTGAATGGATTACCTCTAATTATTAATTGGTGCTCCCAACCTTGTGTATCTGTTGGAATGTGCATGTAACTTTATTGCTTATATCATGGACAATTTGCTCGTATGTTAATTTTACTTAAATTATTTACGTCGGTTGCTTGATTATGTATTTCAAAAAATCAAAAAACATTTTGAACTTGGAGAATAACTTGGAAACAGTTAGAAAGTTGAAAATAAATCCATAAGCTTTTCAACTTTTTCATTATTATTTTTTCGTCGTTGTTTCGTGATATCGTAACTCGATGCAGACTTCGCAGAATTTTTCCAGAGCAGTTACACGAAATTTTAGTCTTGTTCAAATATTTGAATTGACGCAAGCAATTCTAAACAATTTCCACTTCAATTATTGAATTATATTGTAATGTGCACGAATTGTTTTTTTATATGTTACTGTATTTTTGTATATGTAAAGCATGGCTATTGAACGGAAGACTCATCATAAAAAACACTATTTACCAATCAATTGATAGAAGTTTTGAATAGAAGCAATTTGTGATATTGGTAGAAGCAGCTTTGTGATAAGAGAGATTGATTAAGTTATTCTCATGAAACTTTCCAATCCATCGTTGACTGTTTTTTTAGAATCAATAGGATATTAATAATAGGGATTTTTAAATGGAAATAAATTAATGATTTGGTAAAGATAACATAAAGTATCCTTCAAATGATTAGGAAGAATTTTAGCATAAGAAAAGTAAAAGATAAAAGTTGGTTTTATTTATATTAGAAACTTCATGAATTTAGCCACTTTTTAAATCGAATTTTATGTATGAGTTTACGACAGACTATTTTTTGCATCCATTTTCTCCTTTTCTTAGGTAGCTGCTTTTTATTTATTTTCGTTTTTATTGTACATCCTGATAGTTGCACATAGTACCGATGAATTGATGAATATAAGAATAGCTTAAAAATTATAGTATAGAATATCCAGTTCTCGAAGGAGTTATTTGTGTCTTTTTTTTCTCTTTTTTTGTGGAAAATCATTTGAAATGATTTCAACTTTCTTGAGATAAAGAATGCTATCCTAAGTATAAATTTTATTTTGTTTCTTCAGTTTTTTTTTTACTTATTTATTGCTGAAGATTTGTTAGTTGTGACTTTTCAATTATTTTATTATGTTTTAAACAGTCGAAAGGAAAATTTGAGCCGATTCCACTTTTCGAATCCGTGGTATCCTTACTTGTGCTTATAGTTATAGATACTTTAGTGCGATCTAAACATTCCTATGCAGTATAATATGAAATCTGAAGTTTTAATTACAGCATCTCAGACTGCTTCATTCTTCATCATTCATTTATCGATATCATAGGTGAAGCGAAGATTGAAATTTGTTTGGATAGAATAGTTAAATTGTTAGGATATTTCAAAGAACGTCCAGAAAGTAATTCGTTCTGTATCCATTATCCATTGCAGTTGTGTTGTGGTCAATTGTAATTGTGTTTGCTTGAAATTTCACTGTTTCATTGTGATGCATGTTTCATGCTAAAAACTTTTCATTATTTTTCAGTCATCTTAACTGAGCATTGATTAATAATGATTTATTAGATGACTTCTTAATCCATTTTATCCATAAATCAGTTAAACAAAAGAATTTATTGACTAGAAGTTGCTGTCTTTTTTATTCGATCAGTTTGATTTTATCTTTGTGGATTACTTTCCTTGATCTCTCTATTATGTTTTGTGGCCCTTGATATGATTTTCGCTATCAATGGGAAGAGAAAAAGTGAAGGAAGGGGAAATTTTCAAAATCAAAATAAACGATGCATTTTTTTTTTCCTTTCAGAAGAAGATTATAATAGCGATTTGCGTGACAATATTAATCGCCATATTGGTCCTCATGTTGATGACATTTATTCCAAGTCCCTTTTGAGATATCAAGCTATTTATATTATTATTATTACTTAAACATATTTGTTTCTGTCATATCTTTCTCATATAAATCGTTATTATAGTTTCCTGCGTAAATCGCCATCATAACTTTGTTACTTTTTATTACTTAGTTTTATTTTTATACTTAAACGGGATAGAAAAGTTTTTATTAGGTTTATTAGGTTTCTCAAACTCTAGATAGATATGACAGAAACAAATATGTTTAATAATCTTCCAATGAAGACCTGTTTTTGTATTAACTAACCAATCAAAATAGGCATAACCAAAAAACTTATTTTTTTTTTTTTATTTTTATTTTTTTATTTTTTTTTTATTTTTTTATTTAAACATAATTTTCCATTTTCCTTATCTTTTCCGTATTCGCTTATGATCTCGAAAAACTTTCTGCAATCATATTTCTTCATTAATTTCCTGTAGATTAACTTGTTATTAAATCAAATTAGTAATTCAATTTAGTAATTCTTCCTTTTTTATCTCGTAAAGTTTGTTTGCTCTAATTTAATGCTGTTGAAGTTATATGATTTTTAATTGTTGTCAAGAATTTCTTCGATTTTTAAAAAATATTTTGAGATAATCAAAATTCTTAAATGCAGTAGTTTTGTTGATAGATTTGCAATTTGAGCAAATAGTATGAGAATCTACAAAGGAAAGAGGAAAAATGGAAGATGAAGAAAAGTGAAAAAAATCTCAAATTCATAAATTTTGATTTTGAAAACAAACTTCATCGATGCTAGAAATTTTGAAAAGACTTTTCCAAAACATTTGAATGCATTCGAAATTTCGGGGATATTTCTGTTATCTTTCATTTCATGGGTCGATCTATTTCCGGATAAAAGCTACTGCTTATAGTTGTTCAAAAAAAATGACCGAACAATGAGGGAGGATCACATGAATTAGCGGGTTTTGCAGATATAATTCTTTATATTATATGATGACTATATATGCAATTTGTTGTATATTTTTTCATTTCTCATGCTACTAAAAATGTATTTAAGGAAAAATTTCAAAAAAAATTCCAAAAGCTGAGAATGTATTGGAAAATATTATTTCAATCATAAGAACTCATTTGAATTCATTTACCCTAGTGCTGTTTGATCTTTGATTTTTTTTTTTCTAAAAAATTTCCACTTCAACAAAACAATGCATATATTGTAATACTGCATCCTTCCTTTCAAAAATAGAAAAATTTACTTAAAATGTTTGCCTCCGTAAAGCTTTGTTTGTCCGGAAAGAAATTGCAACTTTTTTTCGATAGCTAAAATTGATTTCATTTTCTTACTGTAGAATTTTTGAAAATTTGAAGAGTTTTTGAGCAGCCTTAGCGAAATACTCGTCTTCGAAATTTAAGCTTAACAAAAAAAGTGCTGCCTATTATTGATTTTTAAAATCATTAAAATTTATTCATATGTTTCACAAAATCAAATCAAAAATATTTTACAACAGTGAATAATAAATACCGATTTGGCTTAAACAGCAACGTTTGATTAGCAATCTTGATTTCATTAATAAGTGAAACTAAAGCTTTGAATTTCGAGTTCTATAAGAAGTGGGAGATAACACAATTCAGTTTAAGTGTAGCTTCTTTATTATTCATTTTATTTGCTTCATGCATCTGATTGTGTTCCCTAAAATAACAAATTTTGCTCTTTTTTGAGAAGAAAGAATTTTTTTTCTTTTTTTTTTCTTTTTTTGTAATTCATAGCAAATAAGGCAACGAGTCATGGTCGAATTTGAATATGAGAGCTTAACAGGTTAATTAAAACTGACATTATAATTTGAAATTTTGATTATTGATGTCCGCTTTTACCACTATTCTCTTAAGTTGCACGATTGTCAGGAGAATGATGTGTTATATCATTCTCCCAAGGATTTGTCAGTATTCTCATCTTCATAATCTAAAAGGACATATTTCCTTACTTAAATCATACAGCATCATATATATATATATATATTTTTTCTTAACATTTATCACGAAAAAAGACATTCAAAGTTATAAGAAATTGGGATGAATATGTCGCATTTCAGAAAAAGATTTGCATTTTGGTATTCCTTATTTCATTGTTGATGGCGCTCATATTATTCCTTATTATTTACTTCGGTGGATCATCCAAATCATCAGAGAAATAGGCTTTTCCCGAAGGACATTCCAGATCGATGCTCATAATGTTTCTATTTTAACACTCAAAATGTCCAGTTCGTAGAATGTGATATTTGAGTAAACAAAGTTACCACTTATTAACACTTCCTTTATTGTTGTTCCGTCTTTCTTCCAATGTGCAATTCATTTAATTTATTATGCTTCATTTATTGATTCAAATTTCCAATTTTTGAATTTGTTTAGATGATTTTTCAAATATTTCTTTGTTTCGAGCAAAAATTAACTTATAGTGCTAGAAAAGTGGAATTCGAGAATCGGGATTTGATAAAGTGTCTGCGATAAATCCGTAATATCTCTAGGAAATGTAAATTTTGACTTCCTTATTACAGTAATAGCTTAAGATAAGCAAAAAATGAACCGTAAAATTATGGGAAAGTAAAAGGAACTAAAAAAAGATGGATCTGATTAGAAGTGGAATTGAGAGAAAATTTATTTGGTTTAAAAAAAACCAAACAATATAATTATTCCTAAAGAACTGGGAAAAATATGCTTGCACAAAATTTAATTTATCTTCTCATAATGCTTTATTTCATAGTATTTCAGTTTTCTTTACTTTCATGTCTTGAATTGCTATCTGAAAGAATATTCATTTTATTCGCAGTTCTGGAATGACAGGATTTATAAATCTAGAATTTATTGATTCAGGATAATATAAAATCTCAAAAATGAATAACAGTCTACACTATTATTTATTACTTTGATGTCGTCGCGATAGGATATTTGCCAAAAAAAAAAAAATGACTGAGCATCGAATTTTCGAAAAATTGTGTGATGCTGATCCATAAATCATTACATTTAACCTAATTTGTCAGAATTTCGATAATTCGTACTTCTGCCTATTTACCTACCTGTCCATTCAACATCCTTTTTAAAATGCGTAAAATTACCAGGATATTTTATTGTGATACTGCAGTTTAATTGTTATCATCTGTATGATCTGCGAAAATGAATGCTTTGCTCCTGGTAATAATTGTATTAAAGAATAGAAATAAATTCCACTTTTTTAATATTCTTGCCATGTAATCTATTTGTGTCATTTATAATTATCATACAAGCACGTTTACATTATTTTTTCAATGTAAATGAAATCAATAATAAAATCACTGATAAATTGGCCACTGCCTACTGTAATTACATTCAGCATTTGAAGCGTAAATTTGCTTCAGTAATAGGACGCTAATTGTTAGTAATAAAATAGCTAAATTTAATCTAATTATTACACTCATCTGAGTAAACTATTCGACCATAACCAGATCACTATTCATAATAACTCTTTAATATCATCATTCGTATCCGAGTTGGCTGAGCTGATTAAGGGGAAGTTCCAATAGATCTAATGAACTGTATTGGGGAAATTCTGGTGAGATCTGACAAATGAAATTCTCAGATGAAATCCCATCATAATATAAATTCAGTTAGTAAGATTCCTATGAAGGTCTAATGCAATTAAGTCTGAATAATATTAATTGATGGGGCTCGAATATATTGTAATGAACTGATATTGGAAACTTCTGGTATCCGGTGAAAAATGATAAATATGTTTTTGTGGCCAATAGAAAAATTCCTGTATTATTACTATTGCAGATTCGGTGACTAGAAAGATTTTCTGCAAACTATTGAGACATTTACAAGATTTGTTTAGACCTTAGTTTTGATAATAAAGATGGGAAGTACATTTAAGCTTTTATATGTTATAAAATTTAATTATTATATTTGATTTCCATAGGCAGTTATAAAAAGGAATATTTGGTTCATTGTTATTGTATTAATACTAATATTTTTGTCATATTCCAGAAAATATTTGAACTAAAGTTTTCTGTTGTTATAATAATGGTGTGCAAATTTAATTTCGAATGATGGTGAATTAAATTTTTTATCTAGAAAAGGCAGAATTTGTGGTCAGCTGCACCCAGTTAATTTTTTGTATTTTCTATCGCTTATATCATTCTTCGATACATTTTGTCCAACATTACATAGGAAATAAACTTGAACAAAGTTCAAATTTTTTTTCTTCTCTAATATGTTCACGTCTGTGCATATATTTGCATTCGGTTGCAAAATATCTGGAATATCAACAGGTTTTGCAAGATATCACAAAATTTCTGTCGTAATTGCCTTTTAAGTATGTTGTAAAGATTTTTTTATGTCAAATTTATTTTCTGAATAAAACGATTACTTCGAGATTGCATAATAAATGCCATCTGCATTGTACTGAATCGGAACAGAACTTTCACTCAGTCTTCAAAAAAAACAAATATTGCTTAGTAAATGATATTATGGGTAGAATTTATGTCAGTTATATAATGCATAAAAATAATTCGTCGACTGTATCTAATTCTGCGTTCTAAAAAATTTGGAGAAAGTATAAGAAGTTTATCGTCCATCCACTAATGGCTCAACAACTGTTATAAGTTCAAGATATGGAAGTACATGAATACAGCAGCGTACATTTTCGCAATAAAACAGACATGGCTACTGTACAACAGTACTTTTAAGACATTATAATTGACGAGAAAATAATGATGTTTAAAGAGAATTCTCCGTCAATCGAAATTATGTTTTTTAAAGTCAAGAAACCATAAAATATGTGTATATAATGCACTATGTGCAAATGGCAAATATATGCTCCCAATACCGGCGAAAAATTGGAGCACAAATAAAAAGTTGGAGCATGCATTCTGGGATTTTCATGGATCGATCATCATTTGAAGCCTTGCAGATTTCATCGAGTGCGTTTCCGTCAGGCCGTATTAATTCCGGCATTTATTGCATTGACCAAGGGACATCAGCAATCGAAACTCTGTGATTGTTTGGATTTGTTTTTATGTGGAAAGGGCTGGGATAATTGAGTGTTGTGGCTGCCTTCTATCCTCATCTTCCGTTGCTTGCCAGGGACGGATTCTGATGAATTCGCGGATTTCTGCATTCCCACGGGAATAGAAAATCCTTCCCTCTTTCTCCATTTCATTTCCAATTATTTCAAGTCATCATTGTGCCAGTTTGATCATAATATTTTATATATTTGAGAAAAATATCAAGAATAAGGAAGAGTAGTCTTGTTAGAAAATGAAGCCTTAAGATCAATACGGATACAATAGAGATAATTTCATTTGGCGAAAAGGAAGTATGAGTTCCTTGATAATGGAGGAGCAGAATGGTTTTTGTCATAAAATAGAGTTACAGCAACATCAATCAGTCACTTTTTATCCAAGTAGGAAATTAATCTTGCAAGGCTGAGAGTATGGTTAAGTTTTAGATATCTTGTTTGGAATGCATAGTTAAGTTTTAGATATCTTGCTTGGAATTGAAATGCAGCTGCTAGGCGCTGACAATGCTGGCTGTTGCTGTAAATGCACGATGAAGCTTTAATTCTTTTTTATCTCTAACCATATCCCACTTACATTTTCAGTAGGAAGTATCCATCGATTAAGTTTTTTCCCAATGCTAGTCTTATAATCACAGAATTTAAACACAATTAAGTAACCTAAGTAGTTGAGTTATGACTTTATTTAGTATATATTTATTAATATCCTTATGCTTAAAGCAATGAGAAAAATTTCGGTAATTTCTCCAATTCTTCAAACTTTTTTGTCGCTCAATTGGAAGTGGAAGTATATTAGAATTTTATTTGTGAAGTCAAGTTAAATTTTCAAAAATTTTCTCAGTCGAATAATATCATCATTTTTCTATTGTGTTATTATAATTCAATAGAAATTATTACTAATATCTCTTTGCATCCTTTTATTATGAATACCTTACTGTAATTTATGTAGTCGACATTAGAATTAATCATTTGATATTTCCTGAGAGAATTAGGGAATTACGTGTTGGTCCAAAGAAAAGGATTTCAGCACCAGGTGTGAAATCTAACATTTTGATAATTTAAATGAATTTAATTGAATTGAATATTTCGCTTATTTTTGTAGTTGCGAAAGATGCTTTTAATTCTAAGAACTTCAAAGAATTGTTATCACAAATACTGGAAATTTTCACGTTATTCCTTAGACTCATCAAGCAATCTTTTGTTAGAAATTTGCTTGCAAATAATCATTTGAATGATTTCAAAGAATGATTTATTCAACTACGAATTGCTTAAAAATTTCCGTTTGACATTTTTTTAAATTTCAGTTCATAATTTCGGTTTTTCGATATCACTAATTGTTAGTGCTGTACATTTTGTATTAAATATAAAATGCAAAAAATGTCAAAAATTTGTATATTAAATACAAGTCGATTTTTTCCATTCTCTGATCTAGGGTCTTATTTATTAGATCCAAAAATCTGGGCAAAGCTTATCTTATTGCCGAAAAAAGACGAAAGTTTCATTATCACTATTTTTCCATAATAGATTTAAGCAGGGATTCTATATTAGGTCTTTTCAGAGATGTCCACAAAGAAAAAAACACCGCGCAAAGAAAAAAAAGGGAAAGGAAAAGTTTTGGTACCAAAATGGAAATTGTTTCGAGCTAAGGAACCACTTCTTTCGGTATTTATGTGGGGAGTGAATCATTCGGTAAACAGTTCTTGTTTTTATTAAGAATTTTATTTTATGTGTAGTTTTATAAATATTAGCTCATTTGGATTGAAAAAAGAAAAGTTTTCACAGTATTTTAGAGCTTACTTTTCAGGCTTTATTCAAGAATTACAAACTTCACGGTGTATTTGCAAAACAATTGATCCATTCATTTGACTGCAAAAAAAATTTTTATAATGCTTTGCAATGCAAGAGATATTAACAAAATCTTGAAATAATATATCGTTTTATAGATTAGCGAGTTACTGCATGTTCCACCTCCAGGACTGCTGATGCCAGATGATTTTAAAGCCTCGATTAAAGTTAAAATTGATAATCATTTCTTCAACAAGTAAGTCAGATTGTAAATACTGCAAGCGAGTTTTCTATTTTAAGTCAAACTGACTTTAATTATTTGGACTTACTAAATTTGCATTGTATATCTTCTTTATTGCCGCATTTCTTGCTGAATAGTGCCTAGCATAATTTCGAGATTTCAGGTTCTAGAAAAGCTGATGTTATTTTATTACCAAGCAATCTAATTAAATCAACAAATGATCAAGTGATCAAAATCTAAAATCGATCACAAATGATCAAAATCAAGATTGTTATATTGTGAAATAATGATATGTATAAACAAAACAAGCGTATTAAAATTTTTATCATTCTAGAGATAACATGCCGAGCCATTTCAAAATCAAAGATTATTGTCCCCATGTGTTCCGAAATCTTCGTGAACAGTTTGGAGTTGATCAAAACGAATATTTAGTATGTTTATAATCTTCATTAATTTCCTTATTATTTAAGGAATTCCTTTAAGTGGCAGATAAAAGTGAAATAAAGAGTTGAAATAGTTTATTGTGAATTTCACCAATTTTTTTATTTTTGCAGCGTTCGTTAACATATAGTGAGCCGGAGCCAGAGCTAGATCAAGTGGACAAAAGTGGCCCACGTTTATTTGTTTCACATGATAAGAAATTTGTAATAAAATCTATGGATTCAGAAGCAGTTGCCGAATTGCATTCAGTTCTGAGATCTTATCATGAAGTATGTTATTTCAATAAGATTTGATAGTTGGTTTTACTACAGTAAGTTATCTGAATCTCAAAGCTTAAAATCTGTCAAAAAATAGAGAAGGAATTTTCCCCAATAAAATGATCATAACGAGTTTTGTTTGTTATGGGAATCCGAAAATTTTATTGGTTTCTTACCTCTACAAATTTTTTCAGTTTTAATTGTTTTAATTCTTATCATTTGAGAATGTAATTTGTATTTTTTTTCTCGCAGTATCTGTTGCATAATTGTTTTTCATTTCAGTATGTAGTAGAAAAACATGGTAAAACATTACTTCCACAATTTTTGGGTCTGTATCGTCTTACTGTTGATGGTAATGAAACATATTTGATTGTGATGCGTAATATTCTTGGTCGGAAATATGCAGTCCATCGTAAATATGATCTGAAGGTATATTTTTGATCGTTATTTCTTCCGACAGTTAAATCATTGGAGTGATTCAAACGAAATAGATATTAAATTGATTCAGTGTGCATTTATAAAATAAAAAAACGGGTTGTTTTTAATATCCCTTACATTATCTTATATGAAGGTTATTCTGTTTGGAGATATCAAAGTGTGGTTGAGTTCACCATTTTTTTTTTAATAGTATAGATCCAGCTGTTTTTTAATGTGATATATTAGCCTCTTCATTCTGATTCTTTATAGGGGTCAACGGTGCAGCGGCAAGCAACTGATAAAGAAAAAACGAAAGAACTACCAACACTTAAAGTTAGTTAGTTTTCATTTTATTGCTGAATTTCTTGTATTCCATAACTTAATCAAATATATATATGACTGTATAATTAAGGATAATGATTTCTTGGAAGATAAGTACAAATTAATATTGCCAGCTGATGCACGTGAAAAATTGCTTTCAATGTTACGTGATGATACCGAATTCCTAACAAGAATGCATCTAATGGATTATTCACTTCTTGTTGGTTAGTTCATTTTTCGTTTGAAATTTGAAGGAAAAAGCGAACATGTAAATGAGAAATCGTATAGTGATTATGGATAGTTGAATTTGTATTTTCTTTTTCTGTTTCAGGTATCCATGATATGGATAAGGGTGAACAAGAAGCAGCGGCTCAGCAACCAGGTGAACCATCTGAAGGTGAAGTTTCAGCTGATGAACTTGTTCCAACGCCACCAGATTCACCACTACCGTCAACGGGTGCATTTGCGCCAATCCCATCCGGTGGACCAGATCTTGATGACGAATTCTATGCAATTCCAAGTAATCCAGGTAGTTTTACCGTACACTCGTTTATCATTCAGACTTATATAACAACAAGTTTCTTTTTTTTTTTTCTCATACTTTTATTCTTAAATTTAGAAAGAATGGAAATAGTATAAATGAGGTAAATAAGTAGGAGAAAATCGTCTTGGATAAAAAATTGATAAACTTTTGAAGTTGGTGGCATTTTAGTAAGCTCGTCGATTTTTAATTTTTTGAAGATTTTTATACACTTCGTCTTACAATAGGCCATTTCCAGAAAGCGATAAACGGTTAATATATTTTATTGGTCTTGTCGATATACTCACCTATTATGGAGTTAAAAAGAAGACCGCTTCAGCTGCAAAAGCTGTCAAATATGGTTTGGATGCGGATAATATATCAACGGTGAAACCTGATCAGGTAATAAATTTTGCAATTCTTTGAGTATTGGAAATGTTCATAATTCTCTAAATTTTCCGAAAGTTCTTATTAATCACTTCATAAAACAATTTTTTCAAAGTTGCATGATGTTTTCATAGTTCTCTTCATGATACCGCTGTGTTGCACGACTGTTTATGTTTTGATTGTGAGATTGTTTCAGTTTTATTCATTTGATTCATAAAATGCATTGGTGCTCAAAATTTTTGCTCTAAAACTATTATGTTTAGAACTACGCATCCCATATAGAATCCCAATATATTTTTTCTTTTTTAACAAAATATGAAATATATGAATAGCATTGCTTAAGTCTCGAATTTTTTTGCAGTATGCGCGGCGATTGCTTGATTTCGTAAGCAATGCAGTCAATCATAATACGGAATCAGTGGCGGTAACCCGTTAACGGATATCAGTTCGAATTTATTGATGAAATAATTTTACAGCACTATTTCTTTTCATCAGTTTTCTTTGCATGCATTTGAAGTTCTCAAAAAAAAAGAAAAAAAAATTGTAAAAATTTAATGACTTCCCGTTTCTGCAACACCTCTAGAAACAGTGCTAAAAATCCGAAGTTATTTCACATTATTGTTTTTCTTTGATTCGTGGAAGATAGATTCTGGCAAAGGTTTTTGAGAAATTTTGATCAGTCATAGAATTCATTTTCTGTTCAGAGAGACATAACTTATGTAGAAGAATACTTTTTTTTATCTATTCTTATATGTATTGTAATTATATTGTACCTTTTTTTTTTTTCGATCTCTAAGTACATAATTTTGTCGATTTTTCTATTCCGTTCAATGATTCCTTTATTTATGGCTGAGAGAGCTATTCATGTTAAAAACAGCAGTCATATATTTATATTAAATTATATTTCTCGTTTTATATTTTCATATCTTAAGAAATTGGGTTAAAAAAAAGGACAATGTTATATAGATATACTCTGTAAAGTTCATGTTTAAATCTTGCATAAGTAGGAAAAGTTTTATCTCTTTCGATATATTCCATCTAATCTTTTGTTTTTCCGTCCCAGCAATCTTTTTTCATTTAATAATATATTGATTGTTTTGTACATATTCTGATTTTTATTACTTTATTATTTATATTTGTATAAGCTTGCAGCTAACACATTGTTTTCTTGTCATTTGATCTGTTTTCACGGGCACATCCGTCTATTAGTACTTATATTTATATTGTTGATTTTGATGAAACAAATTGAAAATCTAAAATCCGAAAAAAAACTCGTTGCTGCTTTTCTCTGCGTTTTATGCGCTTATTAACTGCTTTGTTGCTTAATTCAAGTCTTTTTAAGTTTTGTAAGAGATCAAATGTATATTGTTAGCATAATATGATTCATGCAGTCATAAATCTATTACAAAATTAAAAAATTGTTAATATGAGAATAAGTTGCGATATTTGTGAGTCTAAAATTGCTCATGTATTAAACTTATCGTTTGCATAATTCCATTTTACACAAAGTATGCATGAGCAAAGGATTCGAAGCCTCATGTCCAAATTATACCGTTGTTTGGTCCTAAAAAGTCTTGATTCCGGACTACTCTTGCAGAATTCAGTGGCAGTTGATGGAAGTGCCGGAAGTAGATAATGTTCGTGTGGTGGTACGCTGCAGACCTCTGAGCCATTCAGAACATGAACAGGGTTACCAGACAATCGTATCTGTGGATAGCACTAACAACTGCATTTCCGTGACCAATCCAAACAATGACCAGGTAGCTTGAGCTTAAATCAAGCGCAGCGCTTATCGACAAGCTACTAAACTGGTTACTCTGAATGCTATAACATATCTCCGTAAAATCCTTAAATTTATTTTGAAATTTATTGAAAATTAAACAGAAATCATTTAACAATAAGTAGTAGATTTGATGGAACATTTCGACAACTTTTATAACTTATTATGTAATGGTGGAACAGTACACATTGAGTCGGTGAATAAATTTTAAGAAATATTTTGTTGATAGTAATTAAATAGTTCCTTAAATAGTCTGTGTTTTTACTGCTGGTAATTCAGAATCAATTCTTCTATGAACCATGAAGTTTTCTTAGGAACCACCTCGCATTTTTACGTTTGATGCTGTGTTTGGAGAAGACAGCGACCAATTTAGTGTTTATAACATCGCTGCAAGACACATTGTTGACAATGTATTAAAAGGATATAATGGTTAGTGTGTTTTAAATTTGATTTTCAAAAACATTGGCCGGCTGTGATATGTTCAAGAGAATGGTAAAGCTAATAAGAGTCTATGACTATCGGTGCTATCTCATCAAAAAGATGGAATAATTTATTGAATGTCGAATGATTATAAGTGAGGATTGAATTATTTATATTATGCTCAACGTATTCTTAACGAGATTGTGGAATCACTTTATATTTTTTCTGTATTCAAGGAATAATTCAGAGTAGTTCTTTTCTTGCTCCTACTTGTTTTATTCTGATTTCATTTAGGTACTATTCTTGCATATGGTCAAACCGGCACTGGAAAGACCTTCACAATGTTAGGAAATAATAGTTGTCCTGGAATAATCCCGAATTCATTTGTACATATTTTCGATTACATAGCAAAATGTCAACAAGACAAAACATTTCTTGTTCGAGTTTCCTATTTGGAAATTTACAATGAAAAGATCCGGGATTTGCTGGCCAAAAATCCAATGCATGGTCTTGAAATTAAGGTATGAATGATATTCTGTTCAAGCTGTGGATTTTTAATGGAATGATAATCGATGTAAAGATTAGCTCAGGGATTTTTTTTTTTTTTTTGTTCTAATCACTGATTTGCATGTAAATTCTGAGATCTTTTCTGTTTTAATCATTGATTCTTTGAGTGGCTGGTAAATTAAGGACAAACTGAATGACTTGATGATATTTATATCTTGCTTTTTTCAGAAATTCCTATGTTTGACATATGATCGTGTTCACCGCAAAATATTCATTATCTGAGATCAGAATGATCCTAGTGACTGATCAGTAATCAGCTTCTCTTGCTCTCTTTTTTTAAATTTCGTTTTCTCTTATTTAGTTATGTTTAGGAACGGCCAGATATTGGTGTTTACGTGAAAGATCTATCAAGCGTCACTGTGTCCGGTGCAGATCATATGGAGCGCATCATGCAATTCGGGAACAATTATAGGTGTACTATTGTTTTTCAGAAAGTAATTTAGAGACTTGAAACAGAAAATCATTTTATGCGACGGATACGAATTGGATAGACTCGATGAGACCAATACAAGTTTTAAAGCAAAATTTGATAGGCTTTACTGATTAAAAACCTTTTTTTTATTAGCTTTCTTATTTTTTTTTTCTTATTATAGATCAACAGGTGCGACTAAAATGAATGTAGACAGTTCACGTTCCCATGCGTTGTTTACAGTGACAATTGAATGCAGTGAGAAGATTGGTGATCGTTGCCATATCACGCAGGGAAAGCTGCAACTTGTCGATTTAGCCGTCAGTTTCTGTTCGTTAGTATTATATAGTCGTTCAGGATAATACATCTAATTATGTCAGTAAAGCAAAATAGGTGGTGTCGTACATTGTATCTTGAAAAAGTATTTTTGGATTATTTTAATCTATTGCGGATTTTCATTAAGAATTCACTAAGTTGAGAATTCACTTGAGTTATAAGTAATACTATTGGATATCCTTTTAAACATTAATTATTCAACTTTTTGATTAATTTCATGCATCATGTAATGATTGCAACATCATAATTTAGGGTAGTGAGAGACAAGCGAAGAGTGATTCCAGTGGAAATCGATTGAAAGAAGCGGCTCGTATTAATTTGTCGCTTTCTTCTCTTGGTAATGTCATTAGCGCTTTGGTTGATTCAAAGACTATTCACATTCCATATAGAAATTCCAAACTTACACGATTACTTCAGGATTCCTTAGGTGGTAATTCGAAGACTCTCATGGTAAGTATTGTGCGATAACTTGGCTCTAAAAATGTCCGAAAATATCCACAAAAATGCGTTTTGCATAAAATTGGGTGCCGAATTTCAAAGCTTTAAGTCCTAAAATAGAGGAATACTTCAGTTCAAAGGATTCGAATCCTGAACTTATTTTCTGGAACAGTCTCTAAGATTTCCACACTTTTCTTCCATTTCAGTTTGCAAATATTGGTCCTGCTTCCTATAATTATGATGAAACGATTTCCACATTGAGATATGCAAATCGTGCCAAAAATATTCAAAATGTGGTACGAATTAATGAGGATCCAAAAGATGCACTATTACGGAAATTCCAATTAGAAATTGAGCATCTTAAACGTTTGCTCGAGAAAGGTTTGGCAGACGTTTGTGAATATATTGAGCACTTTTTATTTTTATTTTGTTTTATATTCACTTTACTAAATATGGATAGATTATTGAATTATAAGATCCTGGAATTTTATTGATATCAGCTTACTGTTTTATAATCACATATTTTTTTGTTTCAAAGTGAATAGCTTGCAGAAGAATCAAGTGGAAGTGATGAAGAAATGGATGAATCCGGTTGGCATAAAAGTCAAAAACAAACGCGGAATCGTTATAGTGATCGGATTGGCGAACTGGAAAAGACGATTGAAATAAGGAAAAATGAATTGCAGAAGGAAAAAGAACTGGCTGATGAAGAACGCGAAATGTTGGCCGCGGAACTTCGTGCTAAAGAGGTATAATAGCTATATTCACCATGATTGTTCGGTTATTTAATACATTATATTTGTAAATTGTCGTAGAACTGCTTAGCATTATGTAAAGATTTTACAGGTAATTTATGATGTTCGTCGCGAAATTATCTATAAGAGCCATGTGCAATTCGGGTTGTTTTAGCTTTAATCCGGTAACATGCAGTGATATTCTTGCAACTTCCATGAAACTTTCAAAGCTATTACAATAGTACTTACGCATACTTGTATGGTGTATAAAATATATTTTTCGATCAGATATAATTTAGATGTTTTGGAAGTTTATATAATAATTGATTTAGGAAGAATTGGCTCAAGCACATAGGAATCATGATTTACTGATGAATAAGCTGAAACAAATTGAAAAAAAGCTTATCGTCGGTGGCGAAAAGATGCTTGAAAAAGCTGAAAAACAAGCCCGACTGTTGGAGCAAAGTAATGCTGAGTTAGAACGTGGACGTGTGAACGAGACACAGCTGAAACAGGCATTAGCAGAAAAGAATCAGGAGAGGTTCGATTGATTAGAACAGTTAACATAATTAATGTTTTAAAAGTATTTTTGAAATGTAGCTGAAATATAGCAGAGGGTTTTTTTTCAGTTTTGCCGTAAAATTCTCTTTAATTTTCAGTCCATCAGCGTCTTTTTTGATTGTTAATTTTAACATGATTTACACAAATTTAATCTGTTTGGCAGTGTATTATTTTTTTTTTTTGTTTTGCTTAATCTCTTAGATGTTTTTTTTTTTTTTTTTTTCGATATAATGATAGAACTTGTCATTTTTTATGGGATTTTTTTATTGGTTTTATAAAAAATAAAAGATTTTTCCTGTTTCTTACATATATTGTAGTATACTGGAATGAGAAAAAGAATTAAATATAAAATGAAAAAAAAAATTATCTGTGAAATGGGGAAAAAAAAATTAGCATTTACATTTGTAGGATTGATTTGGAAGAAAAATACAATACCTTAGCAGAAGAGGCACATGGAAAGACGAAGAAGATAAAAAAAGTTTGGAATATGCTGAATGCTGCAAAAAGTGAATTGGCTGATGTACAAATGGAACATCAGCGAGAAATGGAAGATCTTTTGGATAGTGTTCGCCAACTTCGCAGCGAACTTCTTCTACAACTGCTCATCATTGGTGAGTTAGCTCATGCTAATTCGTAGTGAATGAATAAAATTGATCGAAATAACAAATCTTTTAAAAATCAATAAAAAAATAAAGACTATTCATCATGTTTGGTTTCCATCCATCAGAGAAGAATTGCAACTGTTGTGATGTATTGGAATCAAGTAAATAAGTAGTCTTATTGATGAGGTCAAAGGAAAGGATATGCTATCTCCTCTTTACCAACATTTAGAAGAATTATCCTTGTAATAGCGCAGATGTTGCTATAATCAATAGAAATTTAATAATAGTTTTCCGAAATATTATTGCATATAAGAATTATATAATTCAAATTCATTCAGGGAATTAAGAATCTTCTTTTTCTTCCTTTCTAACTTATTTCCAGTATGTTATAATCTTTCTCTCTATGAACTAACGTACCTTGCTAATAGTGATTGTCTATAATGTGTTCAACTCTTTTACACATTTTTCTTTCTTGCCTCGTTTTTTTCATTTAACTATAGATTGGTGCAACAGTGCTATCAATAATTGATTGTTGGATAAATTTCGCTAATATTTTTCTACAGAAAACTATGTCCCGGCGGAATTCTTAGAGTTGATTGAACGTTTTGTTCGATGGAATGAGGAAGTAGGTGATTGGCAATTAAAATGCATTGCTTATACTGGAAATAACATGCGAGCATGTAACTCACAACAACAACCGCTCTATAAGGTTTACCTCCAAGATTTTCTTCCATATTTCATTAATATTTAAGCATTGACAATCTAACTGAACTAACGATACAATTTAAAGTTTCTATTACTCATCTTTAGTTGATTCTTATACAGCAATACATGGCATATATCTATATTTGTCGTATTAAATTGTTTTATCAAAAGCGATTGCTAACAGTTAACTAGCTTGTTTTTAGACTTTTTGAATAGATTTTAATCTTTACCAGACAACACAACAAGTAATACTGCACTTTTATAACTCTGTAATTGTAATTTAAAATTATAGCCATCAAACGCTCAAATGTTGAATTTATTCTCCTCGTACCGGGATGAAATGACACATATATCTTCAAATGATATACGTCCTTCAAAATTACGCATGAAATCCAGCAAAAGGTTCGTTAGTTTCTTTTTTCTATCATTAATTTATTTTTGCCTCACATCGTCTGAGTGTTTTATTCTATCATTGGATATTTCTGAACATGCAAGAAAAAGAGATATGTTAAAAAAATTGCCATTGAAATTGTCATATGTACGTTTAGTGATTTGCAGCGAAAGGGATGCAGCGCGTCTGAACGTGTTATTGAATTGAAGCAATGGTGATTTCCGAATAATCATATTATTCCAAAAAAAAAAAAAAAAAAAAAAGAGTGCTTGATTTATGATTATCCGATAATATCCGATGGTATTCGAGATAATGGACCGACTGGTCCTATTTATGAAGCTTTAAATATTCCTGTTATTTTCAAATACGCTTTAAAAGAAAATGAGAGTTTAATACAAATGAAGGTGAACGAATTGTTTGATGAAATACAGTCCTTGATGGGTTTTTTTTTTTTTTTTTTTAAATTAGGAACCTGAAAAAAAATTCAAACTTTTATTCTGATTTATATGGAAATGAATTCAGTCGATTTTGGAGAAGTGAACTTCAATCCTATTAGATAGGAAAACATAAAAAAAAATCCTTTTACTATTCTGAAATTGTGTTATACTCGTTGTTTTGTGCCATATGATGATTTAATTATGCTTTAATGTACATAATTTGAAATGAATATTGGTTTCATTTACGTCTTTGGCATTCCGCTCCTAATTTCAGCTGTTCGAGACTATTCTGCTCTTTTTGAGAGAGTTTAATTTTTTTTTGTATGGAAAAGTTTTCAGGATCTTAAAGTTAATTGTTTAAGGTAGTGTAATATATAAACACAATCTGCGTGCACTGTATAATTCCCACGTATACCATATAATTGATTTTGACCATGTACACCGTATAATTGATTTAAATGATTATTAAGGCATAGGTAACACAACAGAGAATGTTATTGTTTAATCTGATTATTTTGGAATAAGATTAGTTTTTTTTTTCTTTTTTTTTTCTGAAGAATTCGGCCACATGCCTTGGAAAGGAATTATACATAAAATATTTGTTATTAAACAATCAATTTATCTATGAAATTTCACGGCAGGCTTAGACAATTCAATTTTAATTATGGAGTTTACAGTGATATTTGTTTTTATCATAATTTCATGATACATTTTCTTGCTATGAAAGCGGAATTAAAAAAGCCAGTATTTAGATACAAAGCGAAAAGATAGCTTAACGAGAAAGGAATGAATTATTAATGCAAAGACTTAAAAGATCTGTATTATGGTAGTGCTCCATCATCCATGAAGAGTAGACCTGATTGACCTAATTTTGTTATATAAATATCTCATCATCATTTATTCCTTGCATAAATAATACAATTGGTCCTGAAATAATAAATGATATATGTTGAAACGTTTAATTTATAAAACGCATA
Organism: Onchocerca volvulus; assembly: GCA_000499405.2. Taxonomy (NCBI): domain Eukaryota; kingdom Metazoa; phylum Nematoda; class Chromadorea; order Rhabditida; family Onchocercidae; genus Onchocerca; species Onchocerca volvulus. Next base: position 4,901,222 of record HG738139.1, on the reverse strand, counting down.
AATGAATCCAAAAAAAAAACGATGAAATTGAAGAAATAATAAGAGAATAGATGAATATTTCCTTCACTGGGTAATTTGATTATCCCTTTTCCATAATAAGCCATCCTTTGGAAAGCTTCAGTTTGTTTTCATCTTTGCTTTCTTTAAGATCTATGATTCTTCCGCGAATTCTAGCACTAGGTTTCAATTCTATGTAATTTTTAATAATTCAATGCGTAATTTCGTTGAAATAAAAAGATTGAAAATCAACTGAACAGCATTAGAAATGCAAAAAACTAGCTGGTTTGTATATATGCAGAAGTAACGCCATTTTAAGCTAAATTATTAGCCAACCAAATTGCAATTATAATTAGATCAATTCCACTAAACTTCAAAATAATACAATTCTTCACTGCTATTTCATGCAATATATATATTTTTTTCTTTAGCATCACTTATCACTAATCAGTTATACAGTGGAAATGACAAAACTATTGATCGAATGAAGTGATATTGATCTAAGCTGGATGCTTTGCCTGAAATCTCTGGATCAGATTGTTTGAGTGTTGTTTTTGTGAATATAGCAAAATGTGAACAAGCGAGGAGAGAATTGTTGTTGATTTCTTCATCAGACTTCCTCTTTGCATTTCAGTTACAAAAACATCATCTTCATCACCATCAGGTTTTTTTTTCTTTTTTTTTTTTTTTTTTTTTATTCAACATTTGCTCAACTGTTCAGCCAAGTTCAAAAAGATTGAGAAACTTTGAAAGGTGTACAAGAAGATTATTTCTATCATCACTCATTATGGATTTTTTTATCACTTCCATTTCCTCAATAATTTTTTTTTTTTCGGATTGCTATATCTCCTTTCTTATTGCCATAATGCGGAAAATAGCAAAGATTTATTGATATTTTGATGAATTTTCAAACTTTTGCTTGTAATTAATATGCTATTTTCACTTAAACAACTCTGATAGTTTAATCCAGAATACAAGTGTTGGATCAGAAGTGTAGAGTTGCAAAATGCGTATTTTCGGGATCGTTCCTGAGTTATGCAAATATCGGCTCATGAAAGTCGGTTTTTGGGGTGATCAGCTGTACGTTTCGCCATGCTGTATTGATCGCATTCAAATATGGTCCATACATTCATTTATACCCAATTCTTGGTCAAAATTGTTCGATTTTCCGCTCATCCAGCTTTTCTATTCTTTTTATACCGTATCACCCGATGAGCCATACATTTATGCTCTTGTTGTCGCACTATTCGTAAGTTTGACTTGTCGCATATTTGGGCTATGGAATCGTAAAGAGAAGACTGAGAATGGATTTCGAATAGATAAAAAAAGCATGAATTAGATATTCCCGAAAAATTTGACGAGAATTAATTTCGGCTAATTAATTGAAGAATAGTTAGGATTGAATAAGCGAACTAAAAAAAGTATGTGTTGTCAAAAAGGGTTGTAAGAATGCAAGAAACTTTTGCAAGTTTCAAAAATAATTTTTCTAATTTTCTACAAAGCATTTTTTGTTCTTTATGTCCAAGAATTTTCGAAAAAAAAGTATCTTCAAAAATTTTTTCTTTTCGTAGATCATAAATCTTTAAAAGTTAATTGATTTTTAGATCATAATTATGATTGTTATATGCATCATAGTAGGTCGAATAGTTTAATTTATGCATTTACTAATTGGAAGAAAAGAATAAAGTTTGTTACACTTTTAAAGTTTGTTGTATGAATAGAGTTTGTTATACGTTTCAATCGATTCTTTTTTTTCAGGATTGTGATGTGCCGCGAATATCGATGTTGCGAATACACATGAATAACGGTGCATGTGATGTGTTTAACCTGGATGAAGCATCTGGAGATGAATTTGAGAACAAAGTTTTTCTAGAAAATATCGTACTTGGCTGTGGAAAACATCAGCTCTATATGTATGAGAGAAGCGTTGTAATGGGACCAATTCCATTTTGGAAAATAACACTTCTTGAGGTTTTTAGGCTTTTTTTGAAATTCAAGAGTTCAGTTTTATCAAGAAATACTGTCTTTAAAGGTTCTTTGTTTCAGGATAGCATGACATTTATAATCATCAGTGAAACAATTTGTGCGAATGACAATGAGGAGAAATGTAGTCGTTTCCCGATTGTTTTAGATGGTGATAAAAGAAGAGTGTTTAAACTACAAGATAATCATGATATTGTTGTTTATGATGGAGAAAGTAATTGCTGGAATACTTATCCACCATCATTGGATACGCCTACTGATGTTTGTTTTTTAATTTTGAAAACATAGTAATTATAAAACTTATGTGTAATCGATTACCGAATATAAATTTATATAGATTTTTTGAGTGGCAATGACATACTAATTCATTTTACGGTAGTTTTGGCATCTCTAAATGCGCATCATCCTAGAAACTTTCATCAACTGTTTAAATTATCAATCAACATAAATTCTTTTTCTATTAAATTTCTTATCAAAAACAATTTTTTTGCTTACAGTTAAATCTATTGCGAGTTAGAGGTATTAGTGAAACATATGGACGAACAGTACACCGAATGGGAGCTGTCGAATCACCACTCACTTTTTATGTCAGTGAAGGTATCTGCATTGCAAAGGTGTGTTTTGTTTATTTCTTCAATTAATTCTGGGATATGACTCTATGCTAAGATCAGAGTTTATGCCGATGAAGACAGAATAAATGGATGAAAGATTGAAAGAGAGAATTTAGCAATACAATGTTGAGTATCAATATGTGAAATGTCACATGATTATAGTCTGAAATTGTTGAATAAAAAAATTCTTCATTTCATGTCTCTTTTATGCTTGGTTCCTGTTCTTCAAAAAAGGTTTTAAAAAAATAGAGTTTTTGTTCATTTTATAGATTTTTCGTCACGCATATCATGCTTTCTACCATATCATATTTGACGATGAACGAAAAGTTTATCGTGTAATGCCCGCGGGTAAATATCGTCTTCCTATGCATATTCAGTTACGATTCTATGGGGTATATTTTTTCGATCTAATGTTTTAATTATAGCTTTTTATATCAAGTAATTCAATATTATTTAGGTACAGAAAAGTAATCTCATTAATTTGAAACATATTTTTCAATGCACTGAAATAAAATTTAAATTTCTGTGTAATTTTTTCGAATATAAGCCTACGATAATCCTGCATTTAAATTACAGATCTTTGCTATTTAATGTTCCAATAGAGCTTATAATAATTAAAAAAATAAAAATCCTGTAAGCTTCTTCCATGAAAATGACATTTCTATAGGCCTGTTCGAAAACCCAATTCGCATTTATATGTTCAACCGGCGTAGCATTCGTTCCGCTTGAACCATCAACATTACGGCAGTTATCATTTCTGGCAGTACAACGACAACACTGCAAAATTACTGGTGGCATATGGCGTGGCGGAATCTCCGAACAAATGATTAAAGCTTGCTGCGCCTATAATACAACTCGGCAGCTTCTCTGATTAAACATTACTCATTCATATTTGTAATGGAATTAGATTTTCTTTATAAGTAAGCTTTTTTCACTTTTTATTGTTTTCGAAATTTTTTTTTATTATTACCTGCTGAATATATCAAAAGAAATATGCTATAAGTTTTCTTCTTTGGTTTATCGTGTATGCTGGAGAATACTACGCTATATTTTTTATTCAGTTTGATTGTTTCATAGAAAAGTATGCAGAGAGAAAATTCTTTAAATATCTCTATTCTCATTATAGTGAGATTTTAAATATGTGAGCTAAAGCAAGTGTTATGAATGGCTATTTTACTTTTTCAACAATTCAGTACTTCAAATGGATCCCAACAGGCTAAAACCAAGTAGTAGTAGAACAAGCACCTAAAGTTCGGACGATAGCAAAGGTTTATATATAAATAAAGGGTGTGAACCTTTTATAAATAATATTAAGAATACAATGCGGTGATCGCATAATGATAGGAGTAAAACGATTGAAAGCACTGCTCTAGCATTAAAAATGCATGTTAAGTATGAATAAATTACATGCAATGCTTTGTATGAAATAACATTATTCTCTATAATTTTCTGAAATCGTCATCTGGAACAGCAAAAAGCTCTCAAGCCAAGAAATTTAATGAGTAATTTTTAGGCAAAATACTAACATTTGATAAATGATGACAGAAAAATTTTATGATGCAACGATTACAAATAGCAACATGAAAGAAGCGAATTATGATTGATAATTGTATTTATTCATTTTTTTTTTTTTTTTTTTTTTTTTTTTTTTTTTTTTTTTTTTTTTTTTTTTTTTTTTTTGTTACTATATTTCCTTGCTTTAAAGACGGCTCAATCTAAATTATGCATACCATAAACAATACCCTGCTTCAGAATACATACTAGTCAGATTCTGAATCACACTAACTGGATTCTGAAGCATTCCTGTACCTCAGTCTCTCTTGAGAGATGGAGCTAAATGAAAATCTTTTATCCCTTATTTTCTAAAAAAAAAGAATTACCTGCTTGTTGTTTGCTTTGAAAAGATGACAACTTCTTCCATGTCTATAATTATAGTTATTATCATTGCTGCCGCTATTACTGATCATTATAATCGTTATAATAATTGTGATATATAATTATAACTGATATATTTCGATATATTGATTTTCTGCTTACAATACGGCATCCGAAATTATCAGATGGCTCAATTTACTTTTTTATTTATCATTTTTCGGAAAAGTTTATTTATGAAAAGCATTATTTCAGCTCTCTGTATTGCACTATGATGGACAAAACATAGAGTAATGTGCTACTAAACCAGTGCTCATTATTATTGTTATTTTTCATCAATGTGGTTTATTTTGTGATTGGCATAGATGAATAAATGAATATTTAATTATTAATAATGTATGTATTTTTTTGCAATGGAGCATTTTTCTCTATCATTTGTTGAATTTCACTAAATTAGATGCGAAAATTCATTTTTGAGAGGAATGATGAATCAGAATTAAAAATAAGTAAGGAGGATTTGAAGCAAAAATGAATTTTTAATTCAAAACATTCTTGTCTATATCCATCTGCTAGATAAAATAGCAATTCTCATTCGTTTGTTGCCAGATAATCTTTCTGCTATAACTCCTTTTTAACCTTTTAATTGTAAGATTTAATGAAGGAAAATCGATATTTGGTAGCGTTTCAGATTTCTAATATTTTTAAAGTAATGCTTTAATACGGCTAGCATCCTTGAGTTATTTTGTAATTTGCCTCGGTTATGTTTAGATATTTTTTCCTTTTTGCTCAAAAAGTAGTAAATGATTCAGGTTTTTTCTGGTAATTATTTTGTTTACGTTTTGATTCTACTATAATTTATTTAATGCGGAAGTTTGAAATTAAAGAAAAATTTGCATTTAATAAAAGACATACCTGTTTCTCATAAACTTCTCTAAGCAATCTAGTATATTATGCTCTTGGCACCTGACGCAATATCCCCCGTAAATTCCTAAAGTATGACATCTATTGAATATCGTTTCGATTTGAAACATTTTGTAATGAATTTAATGCGTAGAATATTCATAGAAAATGATAGCAAAAAATAGGAGAGCAGAAATTAGAAGAAAAATTACGATTTTATGAAATTATATAAAAAATTATAAAATCCGTAGTGGAATACAGTTTCCCGCCTTAATTTTTATATTTGAATTTTGATTCTTCACTGATTGGAATAATGTATTTTCCATGTCAAAATCGTAGTGAATGAATTTTTCCGATTGCATTCCTCTGTATTTTCTATGACATCACGACAGTTGCTGCCTTTCAATACCAAAGATATTCCTGATACGGAAGCAAAAGTGCCAAATGCAGAACAAATTACACTGCTGGGAATTGATATTATTTTCAGGTTACGAATTAATATCATTTTTAGGAAAATGATATAATTTTTAGATTGAATCGGTGGAAGAATTCATTTTTTTTTATTTTATTTTATTTTTTCATTTTTATTCCCTTATTATTCTAATTAGAAAGAAAAAAGACACAGTATGCTTATTCCAGATCAAAAAAGTTGCAATTTATCGTGCTTTGTTGTGCAGTATTCGTTTTTTATATAACCTATGGTTTTATTCAGGTTTGTCATATTAGATTTTTCATATTCTTGAATCTAGAAGGAAAGTGTTTTAGTATTCATGAACTATCTTCTTTTCAGGAATTAATATTTAAAATGGATGGTATGAAATCATATGGATGGCACTTGACATTAATTCAATTTTTGATTTGTTCCATAATGGCTTCATTGGAAAATTTTTGCTGCGCTATGATAAATCGACAGTGAGCATGTTATTTTCCTCATTTATATTCTTCTTGATGATCATTTTCGGAAGAAATTATGTGAAAAATCATCTCCGGTTAACGTATTTTATATAACTATAATCAGAATTAAGGAGAGCTTGAAAAAAACAGTTGATACCTAAACATATTTCCAAGTAGTGTAGAAGTTATCAGTGGAAATCAGAATATTTATCATCAAATTATCCCATGCAGTTTTCTCCCATAAAAAAGCTATTCATGATTGTCTTATGTTGGACAAAAACATTTTTTGCTGTACAGGGTATGATTGATTAGTAGTAGTGAATTTCTAAAATCCTCAAAGCTTCTGTCATATGAAGGATTTTTTTCTTTTTTAAATTCTTATATTGTTGTTCATTTCTGAAGTTTTGGAATTTTTTTTAGAGTCCAAGGGGAATAAGTCTTAGTTAAAATGATGATCATTTACTGTTATTAATTTCTATCTTTTTCTTATCTTACTGGGTATGGGAATGATTGATTGGACTGGACTATGGTTTATCCTATTACTATCCATTTGGTTTTATTGCTGGCTTGAATTTCCAGTTTAGTTCAAGTTGGACTACAGTTTTCGAAACTCAAATCCTATTTTTCCTTTATTTTTGTGAGTTTGAAATTATATATGATTTTTTAAATTAAAAATTGAATAACATTTGGCTTTTTTACATTTACATCATCCTCAGAGAAAACAAGGAATTGAAGTAGAAAAATCAGTGAGGATTTAACAATTTAAATATTAAAAAAAAAAAGGAAGAACATAAAAGAAAAAATCACTATTAATTAGAATATTATTATTCCAGAAGAAAAATTCCAATATACATTTACTTACAAATAGCGACTCTTACGGTAGGTACGATAGGCTTCTCAAATGTTGCCGTGGGTTATTTGAATTATCCGACACAAGTAATTTTCAAATGTTGCAAATTAATACCTGTCTTAATCGGTGGAATTATTATTCAAGGTTGGTAAAATTCTTTAAATTTAATAACATTATAGAGTAACATATTGATTTATCAATGAGAAAACTGAATAATCATATTACATATGTGCATATACATATGTAATTCCCCCCAAAAAAAGTTGCAAATTAGTACCTTTATATACATATTATGTAAAAAATCTTTTTTTCAGGAAAGCGGTACTCATGCAATGATTTTATAGCAGCTGGTTTGATGAGTTTCGGTCTTGCTATTTTTATCTTAGGCGATAGTGTAGTATCTCCAATGTTTAATCCTTTTGGATATACGATGATTTCAATTGCTTTACTTTTTGATGCTCTGATTGGTAATATTCAAGAAAAATCATTGCATACTTATAAAGCTACCAATAATGAAATGGTTAATCTTTACTTTTGTTAGTAATTTATGATTTTCCACAAAATTAAACAGACCATATTTATGTTAGTATGGTAATGGAAGCTGCAATTTCTTGAGCAGCATCCAAGCATTATTGAATATAATTGCAGAATTCAAAACAAAGCAGGAAGATACTATAACACACTGTTCATTTCGAATTATTAATAATTTTATGGGTGAACTGAAGTATTTAATCAGCTAGTGTTATGGTGAAGATTAATGTCATATTTAAAGTTTAGTACATTCGTAATGGAATGTGTCCTCAATAGGCGTTGTCGTTAAGCCAATCGGTTTTAATCTGTTCGTTAATTAAATTATGAAGAATGATTAATTTCGAAAATATAGATCTGGAATACTTTATCTTTGTTCATTCCAATTAGATCGATGATTTCTACAGTTACTGACTAGAATCTTCAATGCTACTTGATCTTAGTGTAGCCAATGAAAAAATTATGAATCACAAAGATGATGATAGACTGAGGTATTTTTCAAAAGATGTGAAAAAAATTCGCGTCGAAGATGATTTTTTGAAAAGAAATTTTAAAAAATCAGATCGACTCTTTCAGATCCTGTATTCATATTCCATTGGATTTATATATATATCTCTGGGATTGATGATTTATGGCAATTTTCTGGATGGATTTTACTTTTTCCTTAAGGTTTTTTTTTTCTCTGGCATCTATTTTCTTTACAACTTGAGATGGAAAACTCGTGCAGCATGAAACTAAAAAGTGCGCAAAAGATAGCATCATTGCATTATACAAAGTATTCTAAAATTCATTGTACCATTATACAAAATGTTCTAGAATTTTGAATAAGTAAAAACTAATATGTTAAGCTGAAGGATGGACTTATCGATTGATTCTCACCAAAAAAATTTTGAAAAATTAGAAGCTTGCATATCATTTTACATAATGGTATAAGTGGACTGATATCGTGTTTCATCAAAGATAATACTAGTCAGAAAATAAGCCTTAGCTTGATTTTTCAAGGTGATGGTGGTATAATTTCTATCTAAGAATCAGTCCCATTTAAGATCATTATCAGATAGACACATATGATTCTTTCATTGTATATAGAACACTTTTATTAAGTAATAATATATAATTAAATATAAATAAATAAAACAACTGGCATTGCAATTTTTGATAGACATATATAATAAAATTAGACTTAATGCGTCTTTTGAAGCAAAAATTAATGTAAAACTAATTTTGTTTTAGGGAAAATATGATAGATGTAGTGATTGTTCATTAAATCCCAATTTTCTCTCCTTTTTATCGTATTGAAAAAAATTTTTTTAGTCATTAAATACTAATGTTGAGTTTTTCAGCATCCACTACAAATCTATGGTTACGGTATACTATTTTCCATATCTGGCTATCTTGGTCTTAATGCAGTATTAAGCTTAGTACGTACTCAAGGAGCATTTACTGCTGTTACCGTAACAACTATTCGAAAAGCAGTTACGATCACCTTATCATTCCTATTTTTTTCCAAACCGTTTGTTAGCCAGTACTTATGGGGTGGCTTATTAATATTAATAGCTATTTACCTTAATTTTTATAATAAAAATCGATCAAGCTGGGAACGAATTGTTAAAAATTTCATTCAGCATTTACGTGCTACATATACTACAAACTATTCCAAATATCGTTCTATCGATTTCATATAAATTTTTTGTTTATGGAAATTATATTTGGAGAGAGAAATAAAGATGAGATGATTTCTTTTTCATTTCTTTGGAATTGCTTACCGTTTAATAAATAGCAAAATGGAATTTCATCCTGCTACCTATTGAAATTCTTAATTAGTTTCCAAAAAGATGTTTTATTTATAATGCTATGCATTCCTTGTCTCATTAATAATGTCATATCTAATAACAGATGCCGAAAAGTAGTGCTAATTTCTTATATAAATTTAAAAAAAAATCTCAATAAATAAAACGGTATTACGTTGCTTGAACTGTTTTTGTTGGTATCATTACTTCAACAATAGCCTAGAAAAACTAAAAATGAAGCTTTAGAAGAAAACCAATCAAATCAGCTGATTCGAATCATCAAACTGGCACTCATTAGGATATTTATATTCAATAATTTGAGAACATCTTGAAAGCACTGAGATCCTAAAAAATTTTACTCCGAACATAGTATCACACTATCGTCAAGAATTGGATGAATCAAATTATTCCGGCAATTCCAGTAAAATAAAAAAATAAAATTTAAGATTGGGATCGAACTAAGTTATCGATAGTTTTAAAAAAAGATTTCAATAATTCTTGCAAGAAATCTTGAATATTAGTTTTCCAATGAAATTTAATGTCCATTGAATGCATATGAAAAATCACAAATTTGGGACGTTCTCTTCAGATTTGGAAACATCTTAGAAAGGCGATTTATCATTTACATTTACAATTAGGAAATATTTGTCTTTACATAATAAATTGAGTGAAAAATTTGCAATATCAAGAACAATACCGAGAAAGATAATGGGATCGATTCAGACGTATTTTTTTATACAGGTCGAGGTGTGTTCGGTGGTCGCGGAGTCTTAGGCATTGTTGATTGGGCGGGCGTTAAATTGTTTCCTTCGTTCGCTGGATGTATCACGATTTTTGGCTTATCTTTGTCACCTTCATACACCTGAAAACATTCTTACTAATTCATGCATCTTGATACGGTTTCAAATCTTTTTCTGGCTAGATAGCTGACAGTGCATATAAATTGGTTAAATCCCAATCCCACATATTTTAATTGGCCAAAGTACCTAATAATGGAAATAAATTGGCTAAAATAAAATCAGCAGAGCAAAAGAAAAACAAACCTCGAAGGTATCCTCGACAGTAAGTGAAGCAAGTTTTGCCATTAAGTCAAAATTGCACACAACGGGGGCCATCTCGCGACTTTGTTCCCAACCAACTGGTGGAGAAGCTGGTGGTGAGATTAAGAATTGCTTCTCTAGCGGTGGTAATTTCAATAACCCGTCATCAGATGCGTCCCTCAATCGAATTCTCTGAGAAAACGAAAACTATGAAAAAGACAGTAAAAACTTTCAAATTAATTCACGAAACATAATAAAATGTTTGCTAAATTAACATCGTATCCAGGACTTGTACGAAAATTTAATTACGGTTGGCTATAATATAAAAGATGAAATATTACAAAGATTAAATCCTTGTAAAATCTGTGGAAAGGAAACAAAACCTTAAAAAAAAAAGTCTGTATATATCTCTCATAATACATAAGTAACAATGGTTATGTGATGTCATTTATATTTTTCACATTTTAAAGCGAGTTAAAAAGACATTTCTGAGTAATGATAAACTAGGACAAAAAGATAAAGAGCCAAAAGTCCAATCAACTGAAATAAAAAATTGAACAAACAGTTTCGATAACTGAAATCTTCTTGGTTCGACTTTTATCTTACGTCATCAAATGGAAATATGTTGCAATGAATCATGTAATAATTCATAAAAACATCAAATGAAATTAATACCTGAGCGAAAAATGACTTTAAAATGGTTCCATTGAATGATAAATGTTGCGTGAGTAGCTTTGCAGCCGTTGCACTTTCCGGTTTCTCGAAAATAATTCGAACTCGTCGAAAACTTCGCAGAAAATCGAAGTGGCAACTGGATTCGATTTGCGTGAAAAGGTCCGAAAAATTTTTCTTCTGTTGTTCAACCGAAAATACCTAAAAGAACTTTCGTAAATTACCATAATTAATTATTATCTTGAGAGAGAGAAAGAAAGAGAAAAGAAGAAATCTACAGTACCGCCACAGCCATGCAGAAAAAAAACGAATAAAAGATAAGAAATGCATACATAGAATGTTATCCTGATTTATCAAAGCTAACAGAAATTTATCCATCACTAAATAGAGAACATTTCAGAGATACGAAGAGACAATATATGGATACAGGAATAAATTTTATCAGACTATGGGAATTGCGAAACTTTCCGTCTAAATGGTCTTATTAATATGTCTTTAATTTCGTAAACTTGCGTTAATGACTGTCTCCCGAATATGCTTACAAATATTCTAACACGAAAAAAAAAAAAGAAAAAACTCAAGAAATGTGAGTACTTTTAAGCGCAAAAACTTCTGGATAATTAAAAAAAAAAGAGAAACCTCAGCTGGTACATTGGTAACAATAATTGAATTTGGCAAATCTTCTTCACATTCGATATTCTGCAATTTTTCGTGTAAATCATCATCGGTAAGCATTTCAAGTTATCCCCATGAACGTAACATATGCGTTCGTTCTCACTTCTATTCTTTTAAAAGCAAATTCTGGAAAAAAAGTTCTAAAATAGATGCAAAAATAGATTCATATAAAAGTAATCTCTCATCTTAATGACTTTTCTTCTTCTTCAATTTTACTATTTCATCTTTCACGTGAAATATCTCAGAAGACGAAGATGTATGCAACGTGTTCGATCCGAATTATTTCTTATATATATATATTTTGATATATTGACTAAATTTATCAAAACGACTAATCAGATATACAAAATTTAATCACTCTTTATCAAATTTCAATTTTCAAAATACAATTTTATGAAATTAAAAGATTTTCATCTTTCAGAATAAGATATTCTACATAAGATATTCCTGTAATATCCACTATACTAGGTGAAGAAGGGCATGGGTGATCGACATGTGACCTTTGATAACATGTGATAAACATATGAACGAATCCGCCTCCCCAGCCTCTTCTTTCTTCCCACAATATACCAATTCGGGGAAAAAAAAACAGTGCTCGTAACAACAAACAGGTGAATCCTCTCGTCCCATATCATATCCGACTTAATCACAAGCTTTTTGCGCCAATTCAAACTTATGAAAAAGATTAATGCCATTTTCGATCGATAAATCATGGATCATAGATCATAAATCATAATACAAACATGCGGATACAGAGATAGACAGGTTGAGGAAAAAGAGAGAGACGTGGATATAAACGTAAATATGCAAATATATGCCGATAAATAATGTTGTCTGCTATTATGGGAGTAAGAATCAGGCTGGATGATACTAGGCTCCAGCTGCATTACTTGGCCTCGTATCCAGCTTCCATTTACTTATGGGACAGTGATAGTGATAAGATAACTTGGGGGATTCATTCTGCGAGCAAAATTCTTGCAGAATCCATGCTTTCATGTTATTATGAAATTAATTGAAACATACAAAAAAGCCGAAACAGTATGTTTGACATTCTGTAAGAAGGCTTGGCCCATAACCTGGCCCACAACTTAGTCTTCCCGCTTAAGCCATTTGAATTTTCCATTTAATTCAATCAATGATTGATGGAGTTGTTGATTGGAAAAATTGAAAATTATTAAACAAAGAATTGCTCATTCTATTAATTTAGTCAAAAAGAGCCAAATCAAACTTTCAAATGATTGATGATGATATCTTATTGTTAAGGCTTTCGATAGTTAATTGTCTTGGAATTTGGATCAATAGAACGGACAAGTTCTGGTAGTTTTTCGTTATCGTTATCCAATAATTATCATTTTGTGCGTTTAAAACAAAATAAAGTGCGAAAACTTTTTACGAAATGAAATTACTGACTTGTAACATTGATTATAATTACAAATACGAAATTTCTAAATCTTTAATTACGTTTACTAATTTTCAAATTAAAATTCATCTCGACAAGCATGATAAGATAAATAATCAATCCAGATTTTTGCAGCACACTTGAAATGGCATATCAGTTATCATTACTAATGGTTGCATCACTTCTCCATAACCTGAATTCGGTGCTAATCCGGCTGGACATTTGCCAACTACCATCAAACATGTATCATCATCCAATAGTACTGCAAATAAATTATAATTCAGAAAATTGCAATCAAAAATAGATATTTATTTCATTTGAGCTATCGCACCACAACAAGATGATGAAAATTGCGAATTACTGTGATATGCTTCTAACAAAAGTTATTTATTCTGTTCAAAAAAAAAAAAAAGTTGCTTTCTGTAGTACCTGATGATCCTCGAAGTCCCCGTGATCCTGCAGCTCCTGGTGGACCCCGTGATCCTGCAGCTCCTGGTGGACCCCGTGGTCCTGCAGCTCCTGGTGGACCCTGTGGTCCTGCAGCTCCTGGTGGACCCTGCGGTCCTGCAGATCCTAGTTTGCATTTACAATTGGCTTTTCCTTTAAAAAAAAAAAGAAAAAAATCAATATATTATAAATTCTTCTCAAACACTCAACTTATTACTGAAAGTAAAGCGTGAACCCATCTATATATTGAGCTGCATCAAAATATATTTTAAAATTGTCACTACAAGTATTTCAGGTTATGGCTTAATAATACCTATATAAACATACTTATATATTTACCTTGATTTTGATTGCGATATGCAATTTCGTCCTGCATATTTTGCTCTTCCAACAGTTTATCCAATCGCTGCAAAAACTTCATTGTAAAATTCTATAAAAATCAAATTTCAATTAAAAATTAACACCCTTGTAAAATAAAGGTCAATCCACTACGTCCATCTTTCTGAAGAACCATATCTTATCTGCCCTGATGCATTATTTTCAATTCTTCAATCTTTTGCACTTTCAGCAAAAATATTTTTCTTTCTCTAGAGTTACTACTATTACTACTACTAAAATTAGTATTACTGTTACCAATAAAATAAAAATAATATTATTAAAATTATTGCTATTATAATTAATATTGTTATTATCATTATCATTATTATTATGATAATGATCATTGATATTTTTATGACAATCATCATATAAAGCCATTAATTTTGTGACATTTATCATCATTACAAATGCGAAATTTCTAAATTTTGAAATGCATACTCTTTGTAAATTATCGATGATAACACTTTGCATGTTAACTTGTCTGACCATATTACTGTATTCTATGGATGAATCAATCTCCGTTACAACTTCACTGGCCAAGTAAACGATTCCATAAATCGCAATGAATATTTTCGGATCCATTCCTTAGTTTATATCTTGGCTTATCACTTGGTTTATCTTTCTGACTTGAAAAATAACAAAAAAAAAAAAAAAAAAAAAAGGAAAAATAAAATAACTTCTCATAAACAACATTTTTGTTTACAAATCAAATTTATTGAATAGATTTTATTTAATCGTACTCAACCTGTTAATTCCATCCATGATTGAGTTAAATAGCTGTTAATTTTAATTTATCATGCATGTTATTTTTCAAGATGCTTGAAGAATGAATATCTCCATAACATGCATATTTTAACGTATTGCAAAAATACGAAACTTTTTATCAAAACTTCTGTATCAAATTTGTGCGAATTTCGAAAAGCACTTTAATAAATTGATTTTTTTTTTTTTTCACTAATATTAAACCATTGCTTCATAATTTATTCCTTACTTATAATCCTAAATTTCTACCACTGATTTCACATCCTTACGAATATTTCATCAATGAGCAAATATCGTATCTTTATGCATGAATACTTATTTTCATTATTATATATTTGAGTGAGAAGCATTAAAGTACCGTAAAGCTAACAAAAACTAGTAGTATTAGCTTAATTAGCCATACTTTTATTAAATTAAAATAAATTTAAAAGAGTAAAACAAAATATGTAAGAAATACGAAATTCTTCACTGCTTAGATAAATGGAATAAAATAAAATGCTGAGAATAAGAAGAACTATAAGAAAGCATCTGTTTAAAAGATTGATTTATTACTTAGTTTCTGCTTTACAGATCTTTTGCTAATGGTTTTTGTACTATCATATCTCTTCTTCAAGTTTTTTTTTCGTTTCAGAAAGTTTTAAAAGGTACTTTCAAAAAAAAAAAAAAAAAAAAGAGATTTTCAAAGCAGAGAGAGAAAAAAAGACAAAATCGAAGTTCCAAAACAATTTGTCGTTAACAAATATTTCAATAATTTTTTCTTCAATTTTTTCCCTACAATTTGTCATATTATTTGTGAAAATATTTCCATTGGAACATATTAATTAATCGATTGTTACTTTAATGGATATGAAAATACAAATCAAGTATTTTATGTTTCTATTTATTTCATAAGTAAATTTTTAAATGCAAAAATCTCAACATTTCATGAATAATTTCAAGTAACAAATGAATTTTTAGAAATATAAAGTTATTATTGCTTGATAGTTAAATGAACTTTAAAAGCAATATACAAGGATTCAGTTGCAAAATCTCCATCTCATTTGTTTTAGAAGATAATTTGCTTTTTGCAATAAAGCAATTAAAAGTTTTAAATTAGGTATTTTCTCTTCAAATAATTTTATACCTTTAAAGTAATTGATTGGCGGTTGATGAATTATGCATGATCACATTATGCCATAATCAAAAATGAAGCATAATTATGTTATGATAACATCAGGAGGAAATCATTTTTTGACTTTCAAGGCGTCCAGAGCCATCCGCAGAAGTTTTTTTCTGATTTCTATCTTTTTATTTTTTTTTAACTTAGCTTTTTTTATAATGCAATTAGTAAACTGTACAATGTATGCAAATAGGTTATTTGGTTTTTAGGTAATCTTTTTTTTATTTCTATTCTTCATTTTTATTTATTTATTTATTTTTGGTTTTGCGTATTTAAAAAAAAGGCATGGGTTAATTAAGCATTTCCACGATTTATTATATTGAATTACTTTGAAATAATAGAAATATCTTTATTTGCAATATATCTATACTTTAAGCTTTTGCTACATTTCTTATCGATCTTTACGCATCACAAATGGATATTCCCAAAGCTGTAACTTTCTAGGTAACATAGTTTACTGAAGTAACATATACTTCTACTGCAATAAATGATAATGACCAAGAGCCAAGTGACAAATTTTGACCATCAACTAGCCAATCTACAATTCAAAATATTATACATTATTATTCTAGCATTTCATAATTATTGCTCCGAGTGATTAGAGAGATATCTGAGAGGTGAATTATTTATATATTCTCATGCTAACATATGTTCTAATATAATGAATCTTTTCCTTTGCTAAATGATAAACAAAAGTGGATCGATAAATATTATGGAGCATAAAATGTGCAGACTGAAGTACTTTTCTCGGCAAATTAATTAGAATTATACTTACTGAAAAATTAGATTATATTTCCTTCTTATTATTAGTCTACAAACTAGAATCAAATTACCAGGATGATTTTACAAATCATACCAATATATTTCTTGAATTTTTCAATTTTGCAGAAGCTATCATATAACAATAAATCACCTGATAAACCAGGAAGACCAATCTTTCTGTTTCAGGCTCCGCTGGATCAATTGGACACCAGGTTTGTGAGGGAACTCTGGAGAAAGGGAGATACTGATATAACCAGAATGTCCTAAGTTAAAGGAAAGTCTATTACCTACGCTATTTTCTAAATATCATAGAATTACTGGGAACAGAATTGAAATTCTTGATTACATACAAAATTCTGTATGAAAAGTTTAAATTAGCGATAAAGCTCAACAGTAGCCTAGAAATATTTATTTACTATAATAATTAAATATTTTAATATTTCTTGGAAATGGTTTTTTCTATTACCTGTTATTACAAATTATCGACCTGGTACCACCCTAAAAAAAAATTTCATTTTTCACTGCTTGCAAATTATATTGTTATACTTCGCAATTCCGGTACTCTGGTAATCCAGGTTCGTCAATTCTGCCCCAATTGTCCCGATGAATCGTTCAGTTCTGGTTTTTCTGTCTCGTCCGGCAATCCAAGCAATTCTGAAATATATTTGAATCCACGTTTCAGATCTGTTATCTCAAAATTCATTTTACGTTTTATTTTAAACAAAGTGAGAATGCACAAAGCTGAAGCGAAATCTCAACAATCCTAAATTTTTAAAATATTGCTATTCTCTTTATAAGTTCTCTTCCTTCACATTTACATATTTCCGTATTTAGAAGAAATCGAATCACTACTTTCCTTATGCAGAAATATAAGTATCAGATGTTCTTATTCGATTTTCTCTGAATTCCCGGATCGCCTTCATGTTACATGTTGCTTTTCTCGAGATTTTGAACATATTTCAAGTATCATTCCATAATTGAAGGATCGCTGAATTGATATGATTGAAGAGTTTTAGCGATCTCTGATTACTGATTTCCTGTTGGAATTAATTTTAATTTACGAAGATATTAGTTGAGAAACAGATTTTCGGTTATTCAAAATTATTTTTCAATAAATCTTCATATTTCTGTTTAGATTGTATATTTGGTAATTCACTTTCGCGAGCCGTTGGTCAATGAAATTGATTATAAATGGTAAATATAATTTTCGTAGGCAATATTTCTTGTCTGTTCTTTCTAAAAATAATTTCATGAATAGAATGGAGCTGACTTGACATAATGAAAGTCAGTTTTTTTATTCATAGCCAAATGAAAAACGGGAAAACTTGAAATGAATAGGCTTTCATGATAAGATGAATTTTTAAAAGACACTTTGAAATGTGGGCATAGAAAAAAGGAATTTTCAACACTTTATTGTTATTATTTTCAGGAACTACAGAATTTCTACTATTTGTATTAGAGGTTTGTAGCAGGAATAAATGACAGAAATTGCTTATGTCTCTGATAATAAGGTCAAGCTTCAGCACGCAATAGAATTTGCTGGTCGTTACTTATTGCTTTAAAATATGAAAAAAGTTCTTAGAAATTTATATATCAACGCTCTAGAAAAAATGAAATTCTTTTAACTAAAAAATAATAACAAACGTTAAGCACAAGAAAATACGAAACAATAACATGAAACATGTAATATTTCCTCCATAACTGAAAGTTTCAACAAAAACAACAATTTCGTTAAGTCCTAAACATTAGAAACGCTGAGAATATGGGATAAGGAATTCAGACCAAATTGCATCAAAAAGATAAATCATGGAATACACTTATTTTAATTTTTCAAATCGTATATATGAATATTACTATACCTTCTCATGCGTATGTGAAAATTTGCTTTTTATTATCATTTGAATTTTAAATTTTATGCGTATACTTGGAGCTGAATCAAGCAATTAGAACTTCCAATAAAATAGACAACGATTTGAAAATATAAAAATAGTCAGCTAAAATTAGTGATGAATAAAGAGAATAACTTCAAATAAAATAGGCATATTAAAGCGAATTTGTACAATTTTATGAAAAGTAAATAAAATAAAACCATAATGTGTTCAAATATTATCAGAAAAATCAATTACACAGAATTATAAATTAAGACTATTCACATTCTAATTTACTGATGCTAATGATTTCTTATTCAAAGTAATGCCGGTATTTCGATCCATTTGTCTGGAGTTTTCTATTATGCCACGCAGTTTCATCCATACACCTTCACAACAATGAAGCAGAAATTGATTTTTCAGCGTTTTTGCAATGTTGTATTGCCGTCTGTAAATAATTTCTCCTTATTTTGCAAAATCATGAAATCCAATTAATAACTTTATCGCAATACAGAAATGATAAAATTTAGACATTCAAAATATGCAAAATATATGTCACAAAAAATTTCAAACAATCTGAAAGGCCATTATATAGGCTAAACGGCGTGAATCAATAACAATCCAATCCAATGAACGAATTAAAAGCAAAGATTTGATTGGAATTGGAGTCGAAGTAAAAGATGATGACAATTTTTGAATGCAGATGAGATGTGATGATTGGACAGATCAATTATGATAAGGGCTACAGTATTACTAACACATCGTTTGTTTGCGAAACTTCAAAGATCAATTCCATTTAAACAGAATAATGAACTAGTTAAAGATCACAGATATTTATTATCATCTTCAAAATATTTCGTTAATTATCTTTTTCACTCACCAAAATCAGCAGCAGGATAGTCTGATCATCCAGAATTTTGTATTATTATACAACCCAAGTATTTGATCGTTTCATTTGATTACTGTTCAAGCTATATTATTTTAAGCATAATTAATTAAAAATAAATTACCGAATTATTTTCGCAGCTGCACGATATCTGTTTGTTTGCATCAGGCTGATTGAAATATATAATTTACACCGTGAAATAAGAACCGGATCACCAATACTATTAGCAAGTTGCAATTGACTATAGGAAACAAGTTCTGCTTTTTCAGCCTATAAAAAATAAATACAAATCAGCAATTTTTTTGTGCTGTAATATGAAATACTTCATTTTTGAATTAATTGCAGAAATCAGTGGCATAAAAACATTTTGTTAAAGAAACTGTTTCGAAATGTAATGAGACTTTTCAAAATTAAAGGATAAGAGTAAATTCGAGAAGATTAACTCACAAAATGCTTATAATAATCACCCATGGCTGATAAAGCGCCACCAAAAGTAGATAAAACCCATAAAGATTTTTCCAGTTGCAAACCTCTAATACAAATAGTAGAAATTCTGTAGTTCCTGAAAATAATAACAATAAAGTGTTGAAAATTCCTTTTTTCTATGCCCACATTTCAAAGTGTCTTTTAAAAATTCATCTTATCATGAAAGCCTATTCATTTCAAGTTTTCCCGTTTTTCATTTGACTATGAATAAAAAAACTGACTTTCATTATGTCAAGTCAGCTCCATTCTATTCATGAAATTATTTTTAGAAAGAACAGACAAGAAATATTGCCTACGAAAATTATATTTACCATTTATAATCAATTTCATTGACCAACGGCTCGCGAAAGTGAATTACCAAATATACAATCTAAACAGAAATATGAAGATTTATTGAAAAATAATTTTGAATAACCGAAAATCTGTTTCTCAACTAATATCTTCGTAAATTAAAATTAATTCCAACAGGAAATCAGTAATCAGAGATCGCTAAAACTCTTCAATCATATCAATTCAGCGATCCTTCAATTATGGAATGATACTTGAAATATGTTCAAAATCTAGAGAAAAGCAACATGTAACGTATACTGTCACTAACGGATCAATGTTCATGAGCTTTGCAATTTCTATAAAAAAATACAATTAAAACCAGATAATATGCGGAGGAAGACGAAGTGCAATAATTTTAGCTACATGTTGCCAGACAGAACAATTCCACAATTTAGACTCAGTAAATGGAAAACTTACCCTGTCATCCGGAATATTGAAATTTCTCCTCAAAAAATCTAGTAAAGTTCGTTTCACATATTCTGTCTGAATGGCATAAAGTAATGATTTCAAAAAATGAGCCGATGTTTTCCATCTCACAATCGACTTGCTACCCGCCAAATTATCATCCAATTTAGCATAGCAAACCTGCTGTGGCATTCGCAAGTCAAGTAATAATGCATCACTAATTTTAAACCTCATTGAACATATCTAAAACCAACTTAAAGTTATAAAAATAATTTCTCCAATGTAAAAATTTTGTTTAAGATGTCCCCTGTTAATAAGACACATAATTTATAATAATAGACTTTACTCCCTACTTAAGCTATAACGCTACGATTGCCATTACCAAAAGAATCATGAAATCTTAAAAATGATCCAGTATTTTCACCCCGAAACTAATGATAAGATTCAGCAATACAACTTAATTGGATTCATTTCTCCAAATTAATTCTCGTTCAAAGATTCCAAATTTTTTAAATTTCAAAAAACATGCAGAATGTGGATATCCATCGAAAATAAAGTGTTGTAAATAGAAGAAATATAAGAGACATATCTTTGATAAACTTTATTATTTTTTAAACAATCTCAATTTCTTCAAAGTATATGTAAAAAAAGACGGTATAGGAGCACAAATATGAATTTTTTCCTGGTTTCGTTTCGATACAGGAATGATCACTTCTTTCAAATGTATGTACATTGGTAATCGACGAAATGAATTACCTAAAAAAATGATCAATGTAACTTTTCAAGAAATTAATAAACAAGATCTCCAGTTCGAATGAGAGTACATGTACTATAATTTGATAATCCAAATTTAATTATCCAACTACTTGAGATTTTATTTATTTAAACAATATATAAGGAATAAATGAGGTACAGAAATGGTTATATATTCTGAGTTCTAAAATATAACGAGCACATATGAAATCACCGTAAACTAACATATTACTGGTTAAATTTTAAAAAATCACTAAAATTACATAAGCTTTATCACAAAAAGTAAATATTAAAAACGGATATCAAACTACACATTCACTCCAACTGTATAAAGGAATGAAAGATAAATTAAATTACCAATAATATTTAAATCTTGTAACGCAATATCCGATAATCGTGGTGGAATTCCTCTTCCTGCTTCTCGGCGACTACAATTGTATTTCATGTCACCAATAATGGGACATACAAGGCCGATACCAAGATGAGCGCGTATTTGTTCTGGAACATCTAAAATTCTCACTTTTACCTTTTTAACAGCGACTGAAAGTAATGTTATAGGAAACAAACTTTATTCCTAATAAAATATTGTACATCACAATAATTTTGAAACTTTATTCACCTAGCTAATACAGCTTTTTTGAATTGTCAAATTATGAACACTCAGTTTAACCCTCGCAACAACGCTGAACGTATATTAACTAGCTAAATTATTAAACACAACATTCTTAAAATTGAACTTCCTCATAATCAGAGAAATATAATTAGTGTCCTTCAATCTTCGTGACTTAACTCATATTTCATTCCAGGAACTGTCTAAAATGAAAAAAGTACCACGATTAACGATACACTCCATATAACTGGTATGATTTCTGGAATCATGTTTGAGAACACGATAATACGTACTTGCTTCCAAAAACGGATTGATTTCACTGCTCTTGTTTACACCCAATGGTAACATCTAAATTAGTCAAAAAATTCAGCAAACAAATCAATAAATAATTTTAGCGGTGGGAATGGCATTTTTAAATTTGACCACTTCACTAAATTCTTGAAAGACTAAAGTATATGAATCTACAACGTTTTCTGCGTTGTATAAAGTATCTTCAACCCATTAAAGAGAAAGTTCAAAGATTAAATAGTTTTCTGTCATTCAATTTCATTCATCTAAGACGGTCAATATTTATAAATACACTAATTAGTCGAACAGGGCCATTTCCAGTCTTTAACGAATTTTGTAAAGTGATCAAATCTAAAAATGCCATTTTCAATGCGAACGTTATTTATTGATTTATTTACTGAAATGGTCTAGTTTATATTTTTCATCTATAGTCAAGAAAAAAAAATCATTAAAATCAACCATGAAATTATTATTTTTCCTTCTACACTTGACAAGAGGAATATTGACAACAGCTTCTTGATGCGCAGGTGCCATATTTGTAATGACACGGTAGCACTGCTCTAATAATCTATTATCGTACAAAGCTTTTATTTTTTCGTGAGTACTTTGATTCCTGCAAAAGAAAGCAAAAATTTAGAAGAATATTCTGAAATTTCTAGAACAAACTCTTTCTGAAATTAATCTAACTCGGTTTAATGAAGAAAATCAATTCCTCAGCAATTTTTTAAGTTCCAAGATTAAAGTGATAAATGCCATATTCTACTCACACTTGAAAGGACCAAAGAAAAAGATAATTAAAGACCAGTAAAAGGATGAAAAAATGAAATATTGTAGAATTCAAAAGTAATTCTTCTGATAAGCAGACAGATAGAGAGAAATATTTTTGCCCAAATTTATTAATGAACAGAAAATAAAAATGAAAAAGAAAAAATAAACTAACTTTGCAAACAATATCACTCCAGTAACAGGTTTTGCAATAGATTTTATCATCCGCAAACAATCGATATGTGGTGCTACTCGAGACGAAAGTTTGGGAAGAATACGTAACAATTCGGCTTGATTGCTCGGTGCATTTGAACAAGCCATTTGATATGGCTTGTCAAATGCGATAAGTTCTTCTGAAAACATGTATAAATCAAAAATATTTTTTAAAACGAAAGCAACAAATATACAAAATAGCCTCGGACTTCGAAGAGAGTAAAAAGCGCTAATGCCTTATACTCAAAAATAGTAGATAATTATGTGCAGCAATAAATAATACCATCTTCATAAATGATCCGATTGATCATCAAATTAACTAAGTCTTCATCATTCATTTTCCACACTGGTTGAATTTCTTCCCATATCTTACTAAGACCCATATCTTTATATGTTTTTAAATTCAAAATTTCCTGCAATATTAATGATTTTCTTTCTCGGAATAATGTATTATTACATATAGAGCTCACAGCACATTTCTTTTTTTTTCTTTTTTTTTTTTGTGGTTAAGAAATGTAAATTATAATATCGTTTACACTTTGTTTACAAAAACAAAAAAATAACAAGATAAAGCTACAGAATCGACAAATAATTTAATAACAAGCTAAATGGTCAAAAACTGGTTTTCCATATAAAGCTGAATGAAAATTTCCAATTAATCGCCTGGAAATTCATTTCCCTAATATAAATCTAAACTGATTCCTTAAAATCCTTAAACTGTTTAGAACAGTTCCAAAAATAATTTGATGAGAAGCAAGTACTATTAGTTTTCATTGATTTTTTTCTTTAAATTTTCGTTTTTTAAATTAAGAATTTTGAAATTTACTTCAATATATCCTTTCAAACAACAATCTAACTTCTTAATCCTATTAATAAAAATTTACGAATGATTGAATATTATCATCATCTGCATCATTTTCATTATCACCACATCCAATATCCTCTTTGAAATCTCCGACGGATTCATTTGGTGATCTGTCCAGTGGACGTTGAGCTAGCCTGAAGAAAAAAAACATGAAAATGAGAAATCAGAAAAACTGATACTTTTAAGGATGCTTATGAGTTCTGCTTATTGGATTAACTTCATATGAATCTAAAACTAGTAAACATACTTTTCGGAATTTAATCCATTAATTTAAGAGAAAAGAAGAGAAAGCAAAGGGAAAATTTAAGAGAAAAGATATTTCCATTCAACTATGATGCGTTCTAGTCATCTTTGGTGAAATAGCTATAACGTGATGCTTCCTAGCTAGTATCTATCCAGTATCAGAATCCATACTGAATAAAACCTAATTAGAAAAAATTATCTGATTTAGCAAGATATTTTCTTTTTAATGGAAGATATTTTTTTCATAAACCGAATCAATGAAGTTTTGCACATTAATACAATCCTACAACAGTCAGATCCTGTATTTAGATTCAGTCCTGAAGCGCTTACTATTATATCTTCTACAAAATTCAACTTCCGGAAAATAGATTTTAGAACACTATTTCTTCGTAACAATAAAGACATTAAAATGATAACAGGACAGTAACATAAACTGTTTTCAACCTTAGCATGATCAGAAAAATATTAGAAGTTGATACAATCAGTTCCAGAGGAACTACGAGATTTTATCTCAGAGGAATCACTGTTGCTTCGGCATACTTATCCCAGTTATTTTTTCAGGAGAAATTTGGAACACTTCCACAGGCATTCTACTTGAATATTATCTCGATTACTCTTGTTAGTTCTCTCAAATAAACTTTTTTCAAAATTATTGTAACTCTTATTCTCGTTCAATGCAGATCGACTGTTCAGGAAATCACCGAAATATAGCGCATCAACATAGTCGATACCAGATGTATCAGGCGCAACATTAGCAACTTCACTACTTTCTTCTCTATCAATTTCGATATCCCCAAAATCACCAAAATATAGCGAATCGAGGTAGTCAATACCAGAGGTATCAACAGTTGTACTTAAACTGCCTGAATCACTGATCATTTCACGTTCCAGATAAAATCGATTTGAAAAGTGTTTGAATAAAATTTTGATCCAAAATAAGCCGACCTCTGATCTGAAACAGCACTTCGTTTATTCGAAGCTTCACAATATTTTTTCACTGTTGTTCTTGATCGTGACATGATTGCAGCTTTCATATGATGTGGAAGGGGTATTTCCGTGGCCTTCTCAATACCAAAAAAATCATCTTTCTCGTCCATTTTATACACCATTGTACAGTCTCACTATGCTCTACCTAAACATATAAAACTGCATTGAAAAACCCAAATATTGGCTAATTCCTCTGAGTGATAAAAAACAACATGAGAAATTTCCCACAAAAAAAATTCATTAATGGAAAATGAACCACTTATGCCATAATAGAAACAACAAACTTGTATTTCGGATTAATTTCACAAAAACATGAATAACAATGAAAACACAGTAAATCCCTAAAATAACACCATGAAAAGTACTAATGGAATTAAAAAAGAATATCAATGAGCAATAAACAGAAACAAATCATTTGCATTATCTAGACACATCTTCATTATCTAGGTAAGTTTTATATTAGAGAATAACACACCATTTTTAAACTTTCTTTCTACATTAGAGAATTAAATTTCTTGAAAGTAAATGCTCATGATGTTACTCCCCAAAATTTAATTAATCCGCTGAATATCGATGTTCCGAATTACTTATTCTCTTTCGGCTGAAATGTTGCAAAGTATTTCTTCAATTTCTTTGAATCTTTCAAAAACATATTCTTCATGCTTCAGTTGTTGATATTTTGGCATTACCATAAAGGCATAGTTGGAACTGCTGACAAAATATATTGAAAATAATAAATTAAACTGGCGATTTTAGAACTTCATAGCCCATTCTTTTAGGCACAACAGAAAGTGCTTCAGTCCAATTTTTTAAGTTCACATAACGCACAAGAATTTCAACAACTTGATTAATTGTAAGCATCACATTGAAAGTTCCATCGTCACGTCGATGTAAAAATTCTTGTATCGGTAATCGTCGAGCATCCAAGCCTAATTCTTCTGCAATATGACATACAAAAATCTTTCCGCTTTCTTTTGAGTTTAAATTTCTCTATACTCTCTAAGATATCTACTGAAAAGATTCCTGAATTATATCTTTATAATTATGCCTTCAATTGATACTATTCACACACGACTAATTCCGAGTTTGAATATCATCGAAGCAGTGCTGTATCTTTTTAAAAAATATATTATCAGCATAGTAGAAAACTCTTTAAGGAAGAATATATTTTGAAATATAATGAAAATTGATATTATTTGCGCATTCTGCTACAATAAACGGATAAATTGAGGTTGTTTTATTTGTTTGACAAGATAGTCGAAGCAATATTTAATAGAGCAACCACCAACTATGAGACCAGACATTTCGAGTTGAGGAACATTAATTAATTGCTAAAAAGTTAATTTTATGGTTGCTCAAATAATTCATGCTCAAATATTTAATTGCACTGTACAATAAAATAGTGAAAGACACCTGCTCTACAATATGACAATGATCCAACACCAGTTTCATCCACAAGGCCACCAATAATATACACTTCGTCAGGTTTTACATCTAATAACGCATCAAGCTGCGAATCTGGACTCAAATAAACCATATGATGTTGCATAGCAAACTGAAATTTTCAGGAGAAAAAAAGATATTATTGCTTTTATTGAAAATGCAATGAAATTATCTCTCTAATTTATATTTTATACAATGAGCAACACAGACGTGATATGTGACGCACATAAATGATCAACGAAAATACAAAAGCGCTATCTATATGATGTTAAACAACGACAGATGACTTACTAATTAGTACAAATTGATTTCTATTTTTGAATTACAAACGTACCGAAATACCTGAGTACATTTTTAAAATATAAAAGACTGCACTTCGATTAAACTAGACTTTTTTAATAATTAAGTTCTAAAATTCGACAACCAAATTATAAGCAACCCTGTACAAACTCAAAACATAACGTGGATCTTACTTCATTTATATTTTTGTTAGAAATGATCCAGTTGAAATGATCGAAACCAGACAACTTCTGACGTCCTTCACATAAAAAACGTTCATCTGGTGAAAGAAGTGTAACCTGCAAACCAGGATTCCTGCAAATTTAACTCATCCAACAATTCTCTTTTTTAAATGGAATTAACCAATTAATTTTCTATTTACAATTACAATGACATAAATTTAACAAAATAAGGTTTAAGGTTCGAAAATAAAAAATCTTTCTGATGCAAATCCTATATGACTATTGCGTTTCATTCATTGCATGTTTAGCATACCTATGTATGTATTATATATGTAAGGTTATACAATGTATGCATACGGTGCGAATGCTACAAACTTGACTTATATGAGTCTTATTTCGTTTAACTGATAGTCTGTTATTGACATATAAAGGGGAATTTTCTATTGTACCGGAAAATTTATCAATATATAAGCTAATGTAAAATGAAATATCGTATCTCAAGCATAGTCGATAATTTCGATAGATGGAACCAATTTAAATTAAAAAAGACTTTTTTAACGTTTGATTTGTCTAAAACACTATTTATAGTTTAAAACAAAAAAAAAGGAAAAAAAAAACAAAAAACAAACTTCTTCTGGAGACCCCAAACACGACCCATTTGTCGAACAAGTTTACCTATTTCTTTATCACTCATACATTGCGCAAATCCAAAATCGATGTACACTTGCAAAACGAAACTAAGCGGTTCTTTGATTGGCAGATTTTTTGCTAGATTTTTACGACGTCGAAGCCTCTCTTTGGATCTGTTCAGCCGTCGTTTTTCAAGAACTCTAAATTATGATATGTTGAACACGAAACAACGTTAAAAATATCACCTATTAAAACGTTGTTATCCAATCAAAAGAGCTGAATGGTAATGGCTGTATATGTGCCATAAATCAGTTTTCTTTAAATATCTTTTAAACTATGTTAATGGTAATATTTTAAGATAATATTTTGACAAAGCATCCTTTTTTATTTTAATTTAATTAAATCTTCAATTTAATTCGTCTCTACTTGCTATTCTTCAACATTCACTTTCCTTTTTCAGTCTATTTCCATTTTTTCTTTTTTTTTAATTTGTAAGAAGCCATAGTAATTTAATTTCACGATCAAAGATTAAGAATTCTTGAAAGGAAGGTAAAAATGGATCGTAAACACATGAACAGTTTTTAATGTGATCTGTGATTCTCTGCTAATGATAATTTCAAGCTTACATAAAGAATTTTGAATATATATATATATATAGATTTACATAAAGAATTTTGATGAACATCAAAATAAATTTACCTTCCTTCGCTGTTATTTATCTAGATTCAAATGATTCAAATACCTTACCTAGATTCAAATACCTTACCTCATATAACGCATTTGTTTACTATAAGCCTTATTCAGATGAGACCTAAATTGATTATTTTCTGATTCCCAAACGACAGTCGCCATCTTTTCTTCTTCTAATGCGTCAAGTAATTCTGCGAAACATTCCATATTTTTTAAAAAAGAATTATCCTTAAATATTACAGCACATTATATTGAAATGAATATTTTACAAAATTTCAACGTGAAGTTTTCGTTTAATTCATAATTCAATTAAAGTAATGTATACAAAAAAGAATTTTTGATCAACGATTCTGGGAAGTAAAAAACTGAAAGGAATTATAGTCAATATTCGGTGCAGCAGATTCAGCCACTTGAATCAATTTCAGATTAAAATAAGATCAAAAAATATTCGAAAATAGATGAACGAAAAAGATGGTTTCAAATTTGATACTATAATGTGTTAAATGATGGGGTAAAAATTTTCGCAATAACCAATCCAATTTAGAATATAAACCAGATTATCGTGACCAAGTGAGATCTAATTACTTGGTTTGTACTAAATTTTATGTACTAGATGTAACAGGGGCACAATGAAAATGTTAATTTCAAGGAAATGAATGAATATGAAATTGTATCAGTATTGTTGGAGGAAGTTTTTTGTATTGGGAAGAAATTTAGAAAGGCTTAGAACTGTATCTGTATTCTCTTTTTGAAATCCGAAATTAGCATATTTTTCTTATCATATTCTTCTATTTATTCTGATAACATTCTTTTAATTTTCTCTATTCTATAAATGGTGAAATAAATTTAAATTATTCATTGGTTTATCCTCACAACATTAGCATTACTTTTATTTGCTCCGGGATATCCATTAAAAATTAGATATTTAAAATGGAACACTCATAATAATAGCGCTGTTCTGTTTCATCAATAGAGAATTTTTATAAAAATATGAAAAAATTTTAAATTTAATTTCAAAGGTAAAATAAATTCATTTTATTCAAATAACAATTATATTATCGTCTGTGATCAAAATGAAGTCCCCATAATGATAGGACTAATCCTTCCCTTCAACAAACATTTTCTCAATTTATTTTGATTTTTCATCGCAGAATGATTTTGTGAGAATTTTGAGAAAGAAAACTTTTTGCAGCATTGTAAAAGAATGGAATCGGATTATTTGATCATTTGAAGTTATATTTTTCTAAACAATATAATTTGATCCACCATCTATTCATCAATCCAATGATTTCATTCATTCATTCCCTACTGCAATATGCATCTTTTTTTTAAAGATATGGCGATTAAATGGAGGGTTGTACATCACTAGTGGAATTATTGAAATATTTATGCCTATTTGTGGGCTTTCAGCAGAAAATTAGGAATGAAATGAAATATAAAGTACATGAAGTTAATTAGTAATGCCTTCAGTTTCCACTGCGTGCATGATGCGTGCGTGCGTGCAGTATCTGCGTGCATATGTATATGTCAGTGTTCTGCGAGAATGGCAAGTAGCAGAGGCAGCTAGATGAATGGAATCAACATTAGCTTATCATATCCATTTAGTTAGGATAAGTTTGAGCAGCACTTTCATCTGATTATAGTGAATGTCGTCCAATCAGCTTCGTTTCATATTCCTTTACTAGCCTGTAATATCTTTCTCATCAGGCCTGCTTCCCTAATTTGTGCACACATACATCATACGCACATATCACAAATAAACAACTGCTAAGGCCAAAGTGTATGCAGCTTTGCTTGAAATCAATAGGGGAAATGAGCCAAGAGCTATAACTGAGAAGTAGAAGATTGCGATAATGAGAGATAAGGCATGAACAGTTGGAGATATTTTAAAAACTTTTTTTTTCCGCTTTCTGGCTGTCTCTTATTGAAGACTTGGCCAAAGTAAGCATAGCCAGGTTTCAGTAGTGCACACGCACACATAAACGCACACGCATGCATAGATGCATGCATATAGAGCAGCTTAGATAGACGTAATGTGCAAGATGGGCTTATCGTGCAATCTTCTCCACCCCAAAACGAGGCATTGCTAGTAGAAAGGTTGCAAATGGCTACAAGCGGTTGACGGTATGGTAGCAGGCCCGATTTCCGGTGCTGCTTCAAGGGAGTTTTTTCCATTCAACCGAGAAATCGTCTATTTTGTTACCATTATCATTTTCTCTCTTCTTGCTGGTACTGTCAGTTCGAAATCTGCAAACGGTTGGTTGTTAAAATTTCTTTCAAATAGGATTAAAGTATTAAAGAATTGATCACTTTCATTTAAGGCTTACTTTTGGAAAACAAATAATTCAAATTGATGGAATTTTGCCGAAGAGATAAGATAGAATAAAAATTTTTGATAACACTGAGATCTGATAACGACTCAAAACGACTGAAAAAAAGAGCCTAAATTACTTAGCAATTTAATGGCACTAAACATATTATTCAGAAATTATTGTAAGAATAAATATTTGCTGGTCAAGATATTCTTGTGTTGAAAGCATTTCTGTTGAAAAATTCTACAAATAAATCAAGGTGAAAAAATCAGATAAATTTCTAAAATTTTTTGAATGATTTAAGCAAGAGCTGATTTGACATTCCAAACGATTTTCTAAATTCATTTTGATTCAATGATTTCACTTCTTTCATTTCATTTTTATTTCTATGCAATAAAAATTGCTCAAACAAACTGTTATGAATTTCGAAAGTTGATGCTTTCTGCTAGTTGAACAATATACGAATAGGCCAAACTAAATTAGATAAACTAAGCTGATGGAGCTTAAGTTCAGTATATAAACACTAAATTGAAGAAGTGAAATTGAATTCAGCTGAATTAGATTTATTCCAATTTATTCCACCCCCCAGTATTTCAGAAAAAAATAAATCTGATTTTATGTGCTTTTTAGAATTTTATAATAATTCCAACAAGAATACACATTCGACATTCAATTTTATTTCTTTTGAATCATAAGGTTATTTTCCATCATGTTCAATTTATTATTAATTTTAAAATTAAGAGTTTATTTTTAATTAATAAATAAGATCTCATCTTTTTATCTAAATTTCTACTTGAAAAACAAACTCTCATCTCCTTATTTTTCGTAATTCACTTTTCCTTTAATTGCATCATCTTTGCAAAATTTTCCCATACGTTCATCATAGCTTTCATTGGCATTCGTGAAAATCGGAAATTTTTCCACAAAAATTCTAACAAACATCGAAATGAAATGAAAAATTTCTAAATTACTTCTTGCGCAAAAATTTCAGCTTACATAAATGATTAAAACATAGGCGAGCATTTTATCACACTAATTATCGCTACAGCTTTCTAAATGATTACCCTCGAACTGACGTCATACATTCATTTATGCATATATAAACAGGCACAACCAACGACATTCTTATTTTCTGATGTATTTGAGTGTGGAGTTTTTTAATAGCCAATATATCAGTTAAAGGAACATTAATTAGTAAATGTTAAAGTAAGCGGAAGAAATTGACAAATGGCAAGGATCGATAAGCGTCAACAAATTCAGATTCCGGAAAAGAACAAAAACATGAAAAATTTCTTAGAAAAAAAAATTATTAATTTATTGATTTTTTAGAGAATTTTAACTTGCAGTTCAATAAACAGTTGAACTGATGGCAATGCAAAATCGATGTATTTCCAAGCAACTATTGATAAAAGCTATCATCAGATGCGAAGGAGAGATTATTCTCTTAATAACTTTATCTTATGTATAATCTTCTCTAATTTTTTAATTAAGAAATGGGGAAAAAGTGACTCATTAATATTTTGGTTGGATTTATAGTTCTTCACATGGCTTTTTTTTTTTTAGTACATTTTTAATCAAAACTCCTTTTACCTGAAATTTTTTTTTTTGTTAATAAAGTAAATTTGTTAGTATTTTGGAAAAGTTAATTTAATTTTTGATAAATTTTGGAAAAATTTGCATCTGTTTTTTGAATCGCAGAAGTTATAAGCCTTTCTCAATATAAATTTTCAATTGTGTATTTTATATCATAAGTTAACTTTTATGTTTTTTATATGGTCTACTATTTCTTCTTATTCCTTTTATATAACATGATAACTTATTGAATATCATCTCAATACTTGTTTGATGAATTATTTTTAAAGTTCCAAAATGATGAACTTTTTTTTTTTAGATATTTAAAAAGTGTTAATGGTTACTAGGTAACGTACATTGACGTCATTTAAGAAGGCATTTAAGTGCTTTTTGGAGACATTCATAATGAAGTATTTTGGATAGCTGTTCAGATGAGATGGTTTTTATAAAGACATCAAAGTAAAAAAAAAAAAACTAGGAAGATCTATTTTTTTTTTTCTTCTTTATTAAAAAAATTGAACGGATTTGCCCTGGGCCCTGTTTGATCAACACATATAATATATAACTTTTGGTCTTTTTTTTTTCTCATTATTTCGACTACAAAATCAAAGTTATATAGTAAACAAGCAGTGAAAGTTTGAAAACAATAAATGTATGCTTATAATGAGTCCCGGACTTAATTGTTATTTATTTCCTCTGTTATTATAATTTATTTATAAGCAGTAGTATAAATGGATTATGATATATGTTGGTTGGTAAAATTGTATTTTCTTGCATTCAATAATTATTAAAGAAGGCTTCTCAAATGAGGCGAAAAGGAAGCATAAAAATGTGTAATTCGTTTTATGGTTAGAAACTCTTTCATTTGCCTCTAAATAGGCGAAAGAATTTAATAAGTATTTTTGGTACTACTTTTTTAATAAAACATTAACAGAGAAGAAAGAAATCATGTTTGCTTCAAAATGATATGATCAACAATATTTCATGATAAAAAAAATATGTATGATGTAATCCTAATGTCTTAAATTAGCGATTGTTATTGTAGACGATATATTATTTAAAGAAGTAAATTTTTATCCAAGTTTAAGCTAACAAGTCAAAGGAATGATGAAATGAAAGAAAATTAACATCAAATATTAATTATTGAGGCATGCTGTAGCCGCATATAAGATTAAGGTCTAATTATCCGTCAAAATACCGTAGATAAGTTTCATTATTGAGGTTAAATTCACAGTAAGACTATCTGGAGTTTGATAAAAAATAATGAAATACTATCTTTTTAAATGAATCCCTAGAATATTGTGAATATTTCGACAAGTTAAGAAAATTTCAAAATTTTTATTTTGCAATCTTTATGATTGGTTCTCGAAATCTTCTAAATTGTTTTGGAGAAGAAAATTTTGTTCTTCAGAATGCTTATTCTGAATTTTAATAAGTTTTAGTTCAAACTTTTTATATAGATGTACTTTGTAAACAGCTTAAAAGTAGCAATATAGAAAGAAATTGCAGAATGGATTTTGCCCAATTTAATAGATAAATTGCTGTAAGGCTTTTGCCTTTCCTTTTAACATGCTTAAGA
This sequence comes from Onchocerca volvulus, assembly GCA_000499405.2. NCBI lineage: Eukaryota > Metazoa > Nematoda > Chromadorea > Rhabditida > Onchocercidae > Onchocerca > Onchocerca volvulus. The sequence goes on along the minus strand of HG738139.1, from coordinate 4,867,117 downwards.
AATATTCTCAAATTTAGCTGAGAGATTTAGATTTTCATTTCTGTATGTTGAGATATTTTGAAAGGAAAAAGAAAAGTAGACAGAATATTGAAAATGTTTTTCGCATTCTTTTCCTTTGCTTTTAATTCTTTGAAGAAATTTACCTTACATAGACACACTTCAAAGAACCAATATAGCTCCAGCTAATATTTATGAATTGAGAAATCTTAGAATTCATTAATAATATTTAGTCCAAAAACAAGCAATATTATTTGTATATTTTACTTTGCTATCAGAAGAAGTCAACCACTGGATGATGATAGATCATAACCGAAAGTTTCAAGATTCGGCACAAATATGAATGCCAACTTGACTTTGTATGAATTTTTATAACCATTATAGGGCTTGGTAATTATTCTGATTTAAAGGAAAAGGAATCACTATTGTAGTGGCACATCAAATTGTGCAATGATTATAGCTATCATATGTTTTTAGTCATATTTCGATATTGAATTTTAGTTTGTTTTATTATTCCCTTAATTACTAGTATAAATAAATCTCCAAATAAGTTCCATTTTGCGAAGAATATAACAGCAATAGTGGTTATCAATTATTATGGATGAGGGATAAGAAGGAAGTTAAATTGGCACTCAGAAATGGGATTCAAAATAAAATCAAAGTTTGAAAGACCTAATAAAACTAAGAGCAAATAATATAATTATGCCTTTTGTAGCTGATCAAATGGTACTTTTATTGGCAAATACTAATCATCTAAATTATTTGTCCCATTTATTCTTATTCGCAAATCATTTGAAAATAATACGGACCATTTATTTTTTCATACCATATCTCGTAGCGATACATATAAGCGAGTAACGAGATTTCGGGAAAGAAATTCATGAATGTTAGCTGTTAATATTTTTCTGTCCAGACTGTTAATTATTCAATAAATCTATAAATGTATTGATTTTTTTATTTTTTCCTCCTTTATTTGCTTTTTTTAAAATATAAAAATGACGCTTTGAAGCTAAAGCTAACATCTTATTAACAAGCATCACAATATATTCAATCAGCTCTCTAATTACCTTCACATTTCTATCTACTTCTTTTACAAAACATTTGAAGCAAAATAATGATAGCTTCGTAATCATGTAAAGAATTGAAATACTAATTATTTTTGTGATTTCTTTTTTATGAAATAAATAAGAGTGTTACAAGAAAATTAAAACTTGTACTAAAAGAAAATTTTTCCCTATTTCTAGAGCAACGAAATTTTACTGTTCCAACTACTTTTTCTTTGAAAATGATTGATGAAACTTCAAGAATTTTAAACAAATATCATCAGCAGTTCATAAATTAGTTTAAAAACTTTGAATTCTGTTAAAGCTGAAACAGATATTAAAATGCAATTTTTCAAAATGATTTAAAACATCCTCGATATTATCATAAATGTCTATATCATAGTTATTCTTCTCTCCATTTTGGCATTTCCATGCTCTACATAATTTCAAAAGTAATTTAGAAGCTTATAAGAAGGAAATAAATCGAGAGATAATCTTTTAATGGCCAATAAAGGAAAAATTAATTATCCTCTATATTCAAGCATCAATATGCTATTCGATTTTTTTATTTCAACAAGACTGCCTACTTGTTGATTTTGTTTAGTTACATAATTTGTTGAATAAAATGAGTAAAGTTCGCAGTATTGTTTTTTAGCTTTTTTTAACTTGACCGAAATCATTTGATCGTTCATCAAGCTCTTGATTTCAATGAATTGATATCATAACTTTTCAAAAAAATATGGTTCTTTCTTTTAGGTTGCATATTGTATGATGAAATATGCGATGAAGACGAAATTTGTGTACAAGGTTTGTCTTAATTCATAAAAAATTTCACTTAAGAAAATCTCATTTTCAATGAAGAGATTATGAAGTTTTTATATTTTGCTGTGAATTTAATTTTGAAATACGGTAATTCCTTGATGAAATCAGAGCTTTCTGATATTCAATTCAACATGTCTTTTGTTAGTAATGTGTTATTACCAGCATTTTTTGGAGTCGATTCAATCTTCTACTATTTCACTTCATGCATTGGCTAATAGATGTATAAAATAATATGATTAGTCAAAAAGCTTAATAGTGCAGCTAATGAACTAACAAGCCTATAAGCCAAAAAAGTCAGTGGACTAACATGTTATTCATCAGTTTTTGTCCTAAAGAATGGTGAAAATAAGATGAGGGAACTATCAACTTTTTAGAGAAAATGAAATATTTTTATAGATTTTTTTCAAATAATGAAACCATTTTAAATTCTTCCGTAAAATGAATTTTTTTATTTCACAATGTCTCTTTCAGACCATAGGACAGGTGCTTTAATGTACCGTATCCTTCTTTCATGTTTACACTGATACAAGTATCAATGGTATCGCGATACTAAATTAGTCATAACTATTTCCCCTAAGTAACATCTGATTTCATTTGTTTAAAAAAAAAAAAGCATTCTTACACTATTTGTTTTCTTCACTTTTCTTCATATTTTATGAAAAAAAAGATGATCGAAATGTAATCATCATTTTTTAATAATCTGAAAAAATTCATATTGCTGATAAGCATCGTATTAATTTTAATTTGAAGAATCGTCGAAAAAATATGCTAAAATGTAGACAAAAACTTTGATTACTAAACTAATACTAGGAAAGTAGACAAATAGATAAATAGTCAAATAAAAGGATACGGTAAAATGTCGGGAAGACGCATAAACGGTTATAGTAAACTTTTTAATACAATTTGTAAAAATTTTTTAGCTAAAGTTTTAAATATAACTTGCATATAAAGCATATAAAGAATGCATATTAGCAATGTATATGAAGATAAAAAGGTATTATTTTAAATAACATGAATTCTCTATGCAGTTGATACTCTGAAAAGAACAATAAAATTTTAATCTTTTTATTTGCTTCAACAATTACCGTAATCCGAATTCTTATTCAAATTACATTTAGCATATTAGCAGGTGATGAAATAAAAATAATATATACATCACATCCACATATCATCTAATGAAATTTATTAGTTTGATGCTGAAAATGGATAGGGCTTCTATATGACTCATTTAAAATTAAAAGTTTTTGTTCGAATAAATTTCAAAACAAAGTGCATCTTTTATAGACGGTTTATTTGGGGAATGTGCATCAACCGAAAGTCTTGCTTTGATTGTGTCAAATCCGGCCGAATATATTTTGAAGAAAGTTTTAAGTTCTCAATTAGAACAGCTTGGTCGAAAAGGTTACACCTTGGAACATGCTCGAACACAATGTCTTATCGCATATTTCAAAGTGGTTTTAATGCTTCAACTCAAATATGATCTTAACTTTTGCAATGTTGTTAATCCGGAAAATATTTGGCGAATGTTACAGGTTGATATTTCTGTTTTCTATTTTGTCTGAACATCATCTTAAAGAAACATACAGTAATCTCGAAATTGAACTAATTACTAATGGAAAATAATAGCATAATATTTGTCAATAAAATATTCATTAATTTCCCTAATTTAATTTTGTAAATTACATCTCACATTTTTATTTGATACTGTAACGATTATTTCAAAATATCATTCTTTCTGATTGTAATTAATCAAATTTTCGATTTAATCAGTTAGATTTTAATTTTTTCATTCGATTATGTAATCGAATTCTAAAAATCCAATAGCACTGAAAATATGAATAAAATGAGCAATAATTTAGAGTTTCTTGCTGATCTTTTGAAATTTTTGCTTATTAGCAATAACAGTTCACTATTCGTATTTGATATCTTTTTTTTTTTTTTCTTTTTTTAAATTCAAACTTTATTCAATCGTTTAATATACAATGCATTACATATCATGTAGTATAAATTACAAAAAAGTGAACTAGATATCATTTATATTCGAAAAATGCTCAATAATACTGATGCAATAAATAGGCATTTTGCTTTCTATAAAATATTGATTGCAGTGAGGGATATAAGAAACCAACCTTTTAAATTGATATATTTTTTTAAAGAGATTTCGAATTGACAACTCCTTCCTCTCACTGAGATTGTTTGCTCTTTTTAATGCTCCATCTTTCTTTTTTTTTTAGCTTTGAATGTCCTAAAAGTAGGAAATTTTTTCAGAAAGAACGTTTTCTCTATGTCGGAAATTTGAATGAATTAGAAATGATGAATAAAATAGCTTACTTCATAAAACTTTACCATATGAAATTTATTCATTTTTGAAATCATTAAATAGCACTCGAAATTATAAGTGCGGGAGGAAAGTTTTAAGGAAATTATTGATTTCGATACCTCGATTCATCGATTGATTTGTCAAGTCTTTTCAAATTAATTTAACAATTGGAACCAATTAAGAGCAATATCGCTTCTAGAGTATTTGAAATATTTAAAAAACGGCCAGTATAAAGTTTGGAAATCCTCTAATGTTCTTTCGATATTAAATTTATGTATTTCATATCATAATGTTCAAAGCTTAATAAGACCAAAGTTTCCCTTTCAAGATTAGTTTGATATGAAAATATTTTAGTCGATAAAATTGACATTTGTAAATGATGTTACGACCATTCAGAGTGTAAATTCGGATAAGGAATTGTTGGATAATTTCATAAAACAACAGCAACAACAGCAGATAGGTATATTTACCGAGAATTAATGCATATAGAAAACGTTTAGCACTTTGAATTTCAGTAATTGAAATTTTAAATATTTGCACATTTTGCACTGCAATACCTTTACAAATACATTTAATTGATTTTTCAGAAATTTGATTTATTAAAGTTAATCAAAAAAAATTATAAAAAAAATCTTGTTTTCCTAATCTCTCTAGGCTTCCTTTTAGATACCACAGGTGATGTAAACAGCGATGACGCTAACAGTAACGCAAAAGATTTCAATTCGATTCCTGAGAGAAATATGAGGGGTAACAATAATATTTTGGATTCAACGGAATGGGATGGTGAAGAAAAATCAATTAATAACAATGGGAATATGCTGGCAGTAGAAACTTTCATGCCATCGAGTACGGTCATTTTACTGTCCAAATAATAATGCATCCGAAACTCGTTTGATTATCCAGAATTTTCATGAATGTTATCTGTGATGATGTTCGTCTTATTATTATGATTGATATATAATATCTAGGGCTTATTCACTTATCTGAAATATATGGCTTCTTTTTAACTTGTGATAATTTTGATTGAAATAATCGCAATTCATAATAGTAGCATCCACCAAGTGATTACAGACAAAAAGAAAAATACTGTTGTATGAATAGTAATAGTTGTCTCAAATGATAAAGATTAACAATTTTATATTAAAATAAATTCGATCTCGAATAATGTTTGCAGCAGCGCCAAATTCTGGTGAAGAAGAAGAAGAAGAATCGATGATGAATTCCGTTGGTTATGCACCTGTTTTAAAAAAAGATATCGAACATCTTGGCAATCAGAATACAGGTTGGTTATAATTTAAAAAAGTTTTATCATCATTCACTTGAATTGTATGAACTAAAACACTAGAGACGAAATATGGTTGAGGACGTGATAAAGAAGTGTAAAATAATGAATCATACAAGGTAAAAGGGCAATTAATACTTTTTTCTGAAATTTTAACCATTGAAATTCAAATTCACTGAACAGCCGATCATTCATTGCAACATATTTCCTGGCAGCAATGCACTTTTTTACGTTTTCGGTAAACCAAGCCGTTCAATCCATTTTTCAGTTAGTGAATGAAATTCATTAATTAGCAAAGTTTAGTATTAAAATGCAGAGTGTACTTCCAGCGAAAATTTATAACTTCAAACCGATGATTGTTTCATTTTTATTTGATTGAATAAGAAATATATTGTTAGAGATTTCATTCATATGATTTCCATTAAGATTTATTTGTTTTCAGGCTTGGAAAAAATAGAGCACAAAATAGTGAAAGGAATGCCATCATATCAGAAGGTAGACGGTAATCGAGTATATCTAAAGATTGCCAAAGATCTAGATGATGGCAAGCTACGTAATCTGATCAATTATTTGGATTCCTCAATTGCAAAGCCTAATCAACTTATTTTCGATGATTTTCTGTACGCTTAATTATCAGTTTGAGTATTGAATATGACTTTCGAAATTCTTTTGAAACATATGGCCGAGAGCTTGAAACTAATCGGTAGAAGTGACATATATTAACTAATGTATCATATCACCCTGAATATGTGGCAGTTAATCGGACCTCAGCTAACTTTTCTACTTATTTTAACATCCATGTTGAATATGTCGCAGTTAATCGGACCTCAGCTAACTTTTCTACTTATTTTAACATCCATGTTGAATATGTCGCAACTAATCGGACCTCGGCGAACTTTTCTACTTACTTTAACTTCCATATTTCAAGTTAATCCTATCTCATTAATAAGAGCTCGCTCTTTTTTTTTGTAGGTTGGACGGTGATCAGTTATCATTCCGAGCTGGTCGATCAGCTTTAACACTTCCACAAAACGAAAATCGCCTGAATTCGGTGGGAGGTATCGCAGAAGATGTTTGTAAGTATAATCTTTTTTTTTTCTTTTTATTTTTAATTTAGATCTAGACTTGAAATAATTTCCGAAATTTGAAATTTACCAATTACAATGACAAAAATGAAATTGTACCTTTTAATTTTTTATCTCTATTGTTGTAGATAAACGACGAAAAAATATCCAAGCAATTTCTGGAGTACACGTTGATGAAACTGGTATCGGGAGCGGAGAAGTAAACCATACTTTAATAAAATGTTTAAAAAAAAAATTTCCTTTAATATCTCAGAAGCAATATCGAGACAGTAATATTGATTATTACTTATCTCTATTTTATTATTTTCATCATTGTTATTATTATTGATTTGTTAAGTGATATTTCTGTAATATCTTTTAGGAAGCAGTACCAGTTGAAAGTGAGACACGAGATCGTTTTTTTATGCCGATAATTGGTATAAGTATATTTACATTATCACTGCTGGTAACAATAATGGCGATTCATCAGGCTAGGGAACATTATAAGAAATTGCGCAAATCTAATATGCCAGAATTTGATTCTCAAAAGTATAGTGAATATGGTGAAAAAGCATTGCTCGCCTATCAGGATTTATGCCGATATCAGATGGGTTCACATGAATCGGCAAGCATCGCTGACGCTCGTTCTAATCATTCCAATACAGCATCGTGGTTTGTTTTTTTTTTACTGAAGATTCCACATAAAAAAGGTAGTGTGAAATTGTTTAATTTATAATGAAAATTTTAAGGGTCGAAGAACCAATTAGTCAGTCGAGTCTCGACATATCAACCGGCCATGTTATTCTAGTGAGTATATTTTATTGTCTTTTAAGTACGTATTATATTTTAATTGCTTATATCGAATTAATTCAATTGCTTACTTGTTAATATTACCAAAATTCTATTCTAAATTTTTCGGAACATAGAAAATCTTTTTGGTCTGAATCACGCACTTGCTTTTTTTCTGGAACGTGTCTTACGAAAAAATAAAACATTCTACTGGAATTTGAAATTAAAAAATAGAGTAATCTGTTATTCTTCTTTTTATTTTAACAATCACTCTCTGAATTTTTGCATTTTCACTTCATTTTATTTTTGCACCAAATGCTTTTCCTCTCAGCACCATACTCATTTCATACTTCTATAATTTGAAAATTTCAGTCATTCCTTCGTGATTATCTAAATGACACATCAAAAATTGAAGAACAATGGAAAACATTAAACGAATATGCAAATCCAAATGGAATATCATCAATCGCGAGAAAAGAAGAAAATATCGACAAAAATCGAAATCCATCTTGTCTTCCATGTAAGCTTCCTTTGTTAATTCAATTTCATTTATGTTCACATGGAGCTCAGTGCATTATCGAAATATAAAGCTCTTTTTTTTACTGGGCAAATGATAATGACATATGTCTGAAGCATTCTGTAGGATTAGCAATAACTATGCTCGGAGATATCGACCCTATTTTCTACAAGTTTTGTGTAATGACAAAGTACAAATCGGTTAAAGTTAATATCATATAAAACACAGAAAATTTTTCAGAAATACTATCTCTGATAGCATCTATTTTGCATCTCTTAATGCGGTCATTATTGTCGGGACTAATCCGGTTAATCCTATTGGTTGCACTAAATCTATTACTTTTAAATAAAATAAAAACTATGAAAAAGAACTAAATTCCAAGTTTTCACTAATTTGAATAGGTTGGAAAGACACATTGATAGATTATAGAAAAGCATTCCTCATTAAAATTTTCCTTTTAGAAAGTGAAATATATACAATTATGAAATGTGAAAAGATGTCTGGAAGGATGAGTGAAATGTTTCCAAAATTTTACTCAAAAGTTTCTATTAACAAATGCACCCATCATTATGATCTAAAATAATGCTTTTCAGATGATGACACATTGGTCAAAATTCGTGACGTAGTGAATGGTTCAGCATTCATCAATGCATCAGCAATCCATGACTGCGATCCGAAACAAGCCAATTACATCGCCACACAGTCACCACTTCCAGGAACTGTTGCTGATTTCTGGCAAATGATTTGGGAACAAGTTAGTCTTACTTTCAGATTATCTTTAAATCAGTCACTAATCCAATTGAATTATCATGTAACTGTCAAATCAAATCCTTCTGCATCTCGTATCATCCATATATTTTAAGTAACTCTTCCAGAAGCAAACTTTCATCCTTCCTTATCGACCTATTTCCTGAACATGTAACTATGAATGATGACATATCTCAATCTTATCATTCCATTATCTATCTTCATACTCAGTTAGATCAGATGTTATTGTTTCAGTCATTAACAGTCTCATAATGTTTAATTTCAGAATTCATTTTCTTGCTTCTCTTTATAAAAATAGCTGTAGCATCAAATAGACATTCTAAAAAAGTTAGATAACAAAAGATAATCAAAAAAGAATTTGAACATATTGATACCAAGTTTCACAAGTTACATTTCTTTAATCAATGTATAAATGTAAAATAAATGACCATAAAAGTTGAGAAGATTTAAGAAAAATAAAATTAATTTAAGTATGGAAAAGTGCGATAGAATGAATATTATGTCAAAATTCAATGAAGACAGGAATTATTTATTCAATAATCACATTATGTACAATTGAGAAATGAGAAAAATTTATACACGTCGCCATGGTAAAGATTAAGAAGGTTAGAAAGAGTTTTACACGGCAGGACTTATTCGTTACTGTGATGAGAAATCAGCCAAGAAATTCTTTCGCATCAGTAAATCAAGTAATTCAAATCTGCTTTTCAATGTTTTTCTTGATTTATTATGTTTGACTTTATCACTCTCAATCTTCACACTAATCACCTGGGAAGTTTACTAGTTCGGCATGCAAAATTACTTGTCATCTTACATAAATAATGATGAGGAAGATATGATATATTTCAAATTTCAGGTTACTGTGCTGATTGTGAACTTAGCAGACAATGTTGACCTGCAAGAAGGGCGATGTCTCAAATATTGGCCTGAAAGTGGTTCACAAATACATGGATCTTTCGAAGTTAATTTTTATTCCAGCTTTGTTAAAACATTTTTTGTTATATTGAAGATAAATGGAAAGTAAATAGAATAAATTAAATTGAAACTAGTAAACGAAAAGTAAAAATATTGCTTTTGAACAAATAATAAGACTGCAAGATTAATATGAGAGTATTTCACTTCACTTATACAAAGTATTTTTACATTTATCTTATAATTCTATTATTTGTGCAATTTTGTATAAAGTGCCACAGTATTAATCATATTCATGATGCGATAAATTTAAATTAGAAAACATCAGTGTCAATTTTACTTAAAGTTAATTGTAAAGTTACAAATTTCCTTTTCTGCAAGAATCTCAAATTTAATGTTATCGACAAGTAAAGTTCAAAATCTTTGCGCTCTCATTTATAACTCTTAAAAAAGCATTAGAGAACAAGGATGCATTGTAACTTGCCTAATGATTCTTTGTTTTTGGTTTAAATTATTTTTTCTGCAGATTCATTTGGTATCGGAACATATTTGGAGCGAAGACTATTTAGTGCGATCATTTTATTTGAAAAATTTGAAAACGAACGAAACTCGAACTGTAACTCAGTTTCATTTCTTGACATGGCCCAAAAAAGGAGTACCACCGAATACCAAAGCTCTACTCGATTTTCGCAGGTTTCTTTTGTAATAAACATATAATGTGCTTTGTTAAAATACAGCAATCTCAAATTAACATCTGCTTTACATTTCCTAAAGAGAACAATAGGAATTATATGAATATATTAGTTAGAAGTTTATTCCAACGATAACCATCATCGTAAACAAAAAGGAATATTTACACTGCTTCAAAAATTCCTGCAAGCAAATGATTTGTTCCCGTTTCTTGATTTAGATAACATTCCAGACCGGAACTTCATACATCATAGACAGAACATAGAGATCCTCTTTTATCCGCTATAGATTAGTGCTGTCGGAAAAGTGATTCTAGCGTAGTTGTAAAAATACAAATTCGTACTGTTTTGGTTATCAGTGTCTGTTGATCAGTACTGGCTGACTGCATTTTTACTGCGATTTCCAGTGCTTTGGATAAGACGCCTGCGCTCGTCGATCATTTTTGTGGATTAGCAATTTTGTTCTCGAATAATTGCATAGTCACAAAAGTGATGGACGGGAAGCGTCATTCCTTCCAACCAACCACCATTGCCCTTCGTACATTTGACCTTTCTCTGCTTTCCTGCGTATTTATTCTATTGACCGTAACAGTGAATTTTTTTTTGATTGTATCCCAAAATGGAAAATTGGAAAACTCAGATAGCAAAAACAAAACTTCATTTAATATTTTTTCTTCTATTGTTGAATTGTTCTGAGCCGTTTGGTTTTGAACCAGTGCTGTATTTTGTATATACAAAACCAATGCTGTACTATGTATGTCAAAAAAAATGTTTGCATATAGTATAATTATTGTAAAAAAAGAGAATGAGAACGCGGAAAGAAGTATAGTATAAAATATGGAAATTATGAAGTTTTGTAACGTGAACTTTTGTATCTGTTTTTTTTTTTTTTTTTTTTCATTCGCAATACCCATATATTCTCAGCTATTATTGCAGTAACAAGTTAATCTGATTGAATGTAAAGAAATTAGCCATAGTGGAGGAATTTTTCCATAAATTAAAATGAAATTTTATGGCAATTTTGTAGGAAGATCAATAAATCGTATCGCGGACGAGCAGTCCCAATCGTTGTACATTGCACTGATGGTACTGGACGAACTGGCACATTCTGTCTGCTCGATATGATACTGAATCGAGTTACCAAAGGTATATATACTTTTATCTTGGCTCTTCTTCAGTTTTGAATGTTTTTCTAGTTAAATAACGCTTAAATACTTTCAAAAAATAAGTCTTATTTATTATTTCTCACCTAGCTACTACTGTCTTCGTTTTAACAACTTTGAAGCAAGTTGAAATTCCTTCTCAGGAAAGTTTCATTATATGATAAGAATGATTTCCTGATATCCTGATGTCTGACCTTTTATGCAACTTGGTTTTACTAAAAATGATAATAGCGCAGATTTGGAGATCACCATCTATTGAAAGTACAGACATATGGTAATCAAAATATACATAATATCTGAAAAATTGAATCTTTCATAAATTTCAAAGGTTTTTTTTTTTTTTTTTTTGCAGGTGTAAAAGAACTAAATGTAGCAGGTTCATTGGAACATTTGCGTGATCAACGTCCGGGTATGGTGGAAACTTGCGAACAGTATAAAATGGTATTCGTCTGTTTAGCGGAAGAAATAGCTGCTATTGTGGCTGCATTATCATAAGAAAACATAAACAATAATGAAAGCAAGAACAAGCAAGATAAATACAATTGCAATCTCATCAACAATAATATCGATCATATTTACAGCCACATTACAGCAACAGCAATGAACTTTCTTCTTTGTTATTTGCTAATAATAACTTGCAAACAATGTTTGTTGGAACTGTAATCGAATTTTTCATTCATTATCACTGATCTCCATGGATATCTTTCTCTCTTACCAACAATCCTTCAGTCCAATTTAATGTAATCAACAAATGCTCGATGCTATGATCATATGAATGCCATACTACTACAATTATAAAGCAAAGTTCAATTGTATTGAGAACGCAACAAAACTTATAACATAGCACATTTGACAGTTTTAACAGACTTTTCAGTCAAATTTCAAAACTTTCCTAACTTTTATGGTCAACAAACAAACATCAACTTTTTCAGTTGCGATAAAGGAAGGGAAATTATTCTAATTTTCCTAAAGTTTCTCTTTTTTTCTGCTTTGATATATCTTAAAAATATGAAGATTCCTGAAACAATTGCATCAAAGCATTCATTCGGCGCGAATCTTCTTTCCTCATCGCATTATTCATAATCAAATATCCAAGAATTTCCACTTTGCAGTGCGCAATAATAGCGTTAATTACTCATTATTCCTATAGTAGTTCAAAGAGGAATGATTAAATTATTGCTATCGGCAGACGAATGATTGTGAGATAAGATAACATTGAACTCAACTTTCCCAGGGATATCAGATAATTATTTTTTCCACTCATATTCCTATAAAATAAATTGTAGTTTTTTTATGATAGGGAAAAAGAAATTTTTTATAATCAATCACTCTTAGCAAATAGCAGACGACAATATTCTAAAGACAAAAAAAGAAAAAAGAGAAACAATTGCCGAATATCATTTTCAAAACTTAGCTGATAAAAGTTACAGATCGATTGGTACGGAAGTATGAACTTGCTTAAGGCAGTTATTTTTTAGATTCGCTTTCACTACCACTTCCAGTCAAAATCAGATTACTTACTTTAAGTTACTAAATATAATAAAAATAATTGAGATGTAAGTGACACCGTTAGATAGTATCTTTTCATTTCCGATCAAAATAAGTAATCCGAAAGAAGAAGGTAAGTCGGTAACAGTGATATTACAGTGTGGAAACTTTGTATACTCACTTCACGTACCCACCGCTTTTTTAATTCCCTCATCCTTTGTTTTGATTAGAGATAAGACTTTCCATTTTTAAGTTTAATACTATAAGTAGGTTTTTGATAACTTTATTAACCGCGCCTCAAGAAGCAATGCTTCGATTTCATTCTTAGTTAGAAAGATCTCAATCTTAAACAATGTGTGAGAGCATAACTTTGACTCGTTCAGAAAGGTTTCCAAATCGAAGGTAGTTAGATAATCTTGATTTTAGAATTCTCGGGAAATCGTCTAAATCATCCACCTTTGCTTTGGACTGGAATATCTTCCGTCCCAACAAATTGGTATGAATTTCTCAGGTAAATTATAGTATATCCAACCCTTATTTTTAGCTACAATCTTTGCTTTACCCGTACCAATCTCTTCTAGCAATTCACGTAACGCTGCCTGCTTTAGCTCTTCACCATTATCAATCCCTTCTTGCGGCAAAGGTAACTTTCAAAGCAATTTTCCAACAAACCTTGTTTATTCAATAGCATTATATCAACACACGAACGATACTTCTCTTTCTGCTTAATCACGAATATGTTTTATTAAATTATTTATGAAAATTTTAATTAATTTTATTATATTATCCAATTTTTCAATAATTCGTTTTAAAATTTCCTTTGCACTCAAACTCAAATTATTAACCAATCTTTTAGAACTCCTACTTATTCATGAAGTTGAAAAAAGTCAACGTTACTTTTTGTTAAAAGTAGTTTGTCACGCAAGAACTCCATTCCTTCAACAGATCCCACAGGGTTAAGTATCCTACGCAGCACCCATATTTTATTTAATATAGCTTTATCAATTAATAGCTTTTCCTTCCTAATTCCAGATTTTGTAATATCGATAGCTTGGGATTCCGCTTATCTGCAAGTTTTTATCGAGTATAATTTCAGCATTACCTGTACCTTTAAACTCTTCGAAAATAACTTCATCCATTTTTGAGCCAGTTTCTATAAGAACGGTACCAATGATCGTTAATTTTAATTGAAAATATGGCCATCGAATAAATACCATTCAGAAAACCTAGGATGAATCTATTGCATAGTTATTACCGCGTTGAAAAATCATTCATATATTAGCAAAATGGTAAATTTCGCAGCCGTCACGGAATTAGGAGGATGGGATGTGGTGATTTATGTATTTGTGGTTTATGTGGTTTATCTGGTGTTTTTGAAAAAGCCCACAAGAGACTTACGTCCGGATGATGAGGAAGAAGAGGTTCAGAAAGCTCTTCCACCCATGAAAAAGAGAGATTTCACAGTGGAACAATTGCTTCCTTTTGATGGCGTACGCAATGAACGAATTCTTATCGCTCTTTGTGGGAAGGTAAGCACTTCGTTTTATTTAAGTTTTTTTTTCTATTTTTTTTTCAAATTCATAAACATTATTTCCTAATACTTCTTCCCCTGCAAATAAATTATTCGAATTAGTGCCGTATGGTTCAGAGTTTTTTCATTTAGTCAACTAATTAAATTAATGATTCCTGGAATATTTTATTCGTTTTCGGTTCAAGATCTATTCTGTTTAATAAAAATAAAAAATAAAATAAAGTAAAAAGCAAAGATAAAATGAAATTGTTGGAGAGAGAGTTCAAACCCTTAATCATGTACTAAGTCATGATGCTTAATATTAAAAATTGTGACCTGTTGTCGAACTCAACTCGCGATTTTGATGCGAATAATTGGAATTATTGGTTACAAAAACGTAAAATTTTGCAGGTATTTGATGTAACAAAGGGAAGCCTATTTTATGGCCCTGAAGGTGCATATAACACGTTGGCAGGTCATGACGCCACGCGAGCTTTAGCGAAAATGGATCTTACATTAGTTAAAGATATTCCAGATGATATAATTGACATTTCGGATGTGGATCTTAATACAGCCAAGGAATGGATGGAATCGTTTATCTGTAAGTTTTATGGCCACCGTCAAGTTATTGTATTTGCATATAAATCATAATTTCCGAAATATTTAAGAGGTGTCATAAGTTTCGGACTGCATTTAGACATATTAAATATAAGTTTCGATTAGCATTCAAGTAGAGCTAAATCAGTCTTAAATCATCTCAAAATTATTGAGATGATTTATTCTTCAGAACTCCTTCTTATCGATTTCGCTCATCAGGATTACAATTAGTAAAGTTAATTTTGTTGCTACATGTTTTCTATTGTAGGCAAATATCCTGTTGTGGGAAAATTGTTAGCTGAAGGTGAAGAGTCGACTGATTACAGCGATGAATTAGCTTCGCTATAACTGTTTCGAATTCCTTGAGATTGAAAATATCTCAGACGTAGATAAATGTATTTATGGATTGTTTTATCAATATAATCATCAAAATTTATTGTAAATTGTTGTTACTGTTCATATTTTGCGGCAAAATATTTTATCCATGATGTTGCGTTGTCACTAAAAAAAATGTCTAGTTTGACTTTTAAAATATGTCAGTTGTGCATTATTTTGATTTCCACTCGTTTTGGTTTATTTCACTTTGGCATGCTTACTTATGTTTTTTTTTTTCTTTATTATTTTATGTTTATTTTTTATTATTATTCAGAACTTTGTTTTTCTCCGATATCAGTTTGGAATCATAAAGATTCCGAAATAAATGAATTCTAATATTCCTTTGGCGTATTATTATTAACGTTCCAAATTTCGACCTTCGTTACATGGAACTCAAACGTATAAGTTTTGGTTCAAAATAAGTTTGAGTCAAAAAAGCAGATCCAGAAAATTGCCTAAAAATAAAACTATGCACCATTTATAACCGAAAACACCAACATTGTTTTTATTTTAGTTTCAGCAGATCCTTATTAATTTATTATTTTTGTTTCAGTGCACGTTTGATTCAGGGAGAAAGAAAATGGCATTCATGTATCCGATGCATTTTCCAACAGTACCATTACGATGGGATGAACCAGCATGGGCAATTCCGTGTACAGATGCGGTCGATGAAATTTTACTTTCAAGGCTAGAATCTCGTATTAATGCGCAGGTATTGTTTAGCTTCTATATTTATTGTTAAATGGTATTCTTTCAGCAGCCCATATAGCTCCGTTCAAGATTTTTTATGTGAGAGTATTTAAAGAAGACTTTTTCTTTAGTCTTACTTTTTTTGAACTCATTTTAGTCGATATTTACTCAAATGCGTTCGGTACCGAATGTTATTTCTGGAAGCACTTTATTGCAAGAAATTGATGATCTAGAAGAGGATGACGAAGAAGTGGCTGATGAAGACGATGAACAAAATCAGTAATGTCACCCTATTTCTTGTGCAGTTTTGTTTAACTTTGGATATCGATGTATGTAAGCCGAATATCATTATTCCGTGTTAAAAAAAAAAAAAAAAACTAAATTCTGCATACTTGGATTTTAATGTTAGTATGTTGAATTTAAAAAACTTCTAAATTCTGCGTACTTCTGAAATTTTCAAAAACAGAAAGTAGAAATCGAAATCTATTTATTAAATATTGAAGAATCTTTGTCAAAGTTGATCTAATTGCAGCGATATCAACATGTACAACGTTTTTTGAACAATTCTGACCGATACTATACAAAAACTTCAAAAAATCTATTAGTACGTAAAAATTTTTAACTTATTCGAAATTTAACTTGCAAACAAATGATGTTTGATGGATCTTGGAACTTACGCTGCTCACATAATTCTTCCATAAAGATTATCAATCGGCAGCTTGTCTAATGTGATGTAAACATTATCCAATATCATTACACTGGTCATTATTCATTTTTTTTTCATGTCATACATTTTATAAAGAGGCATTATAATTGCTTTTCATATCAAAATGCGTATAATACGCTACTTTAATCATTACCTTGCATTATGTTAGATAAATGTTTTCTCTTTTCACATTTTGTTTGTTATGAAATAAAAGATTGTGAGTTTGTCCCATATCAAACCAATAAAACTAATCAATCAACATTTAGGCTCTACATTATACAGCTTACTTTTTCATGTCTTCTGTAATAAAGACAGAAATAATCATTATGAAATTGGGAAAAGTCATTCATAACAAGGAAAAAAGAAAATGATGAGAAGTGTCGAGAGGAAATGAACTTAAATTTTCACTAGCTATATTATGACCCAATTTTATTAGCGAATATTTGTTTTATGTGGTTTAATCAAGTGAAAAAATTTTACGGATATTGCGAATTGTTACAGAAGTTGACATGAATAAAATCTATGGCACAACAAAAATTAGAAATTAATAATTGAGTTCATATAATCTACTTTGGAATAACAATTATAAATACAAATGTGGAAGAATCGCATGTGGTAGAACAATTTAATTAAGTGTGCATTTGATCAATTAAACTTCATCTTATAAACTAATATTGAGACCAGATTAAAACTTCTTGAAATAACAAAATCAACAGGCGGAACTTTTTTTTTTTTTTTTTGCTCGAAAATAAAGATATATAAAGGCTAATAATTGGAATAAATATGAGATAAAGATCTCAATTATCAAGATCATACTGCGAAATCTATTCTGTTTTGTATTTTTTAAATTTTTCCAAATTTTTCCACATAAAATTGATATTAAACATATGTATTCGGGGATGAAAAAAACTAAAATAAATTATGAAATTATGAATTCTTCTAGAGGCATTCACTCTAATACTTTTTTTCTTGGAAATTATTATTAATGATTTTCTCAAGTACTCTTAATTATCTTCATTGTTTCCTATATTTTCATTTATACATAAATAATTGCCTGAGAACAGCAAGTTCAATACATAAAATAGCCACAATGAAACTGGAAAATTAAAAACTTTATTTGACAGCTACCCTAATATAAAATTCTCTTCCTGGATTTCCACTTACTTTTCCATTTCTCGAGATCAAGTTTCATTCTTCATCCTTTTGTATCATCGAAAAAATCTTGGTGCTGCAGGTACTTTACCTCGCATTGCAGCTCACTTTCACCGTAAATATTCAAATGTCCCCATTCTTATGCTGAAGACATTGTTTGAAAATAAAAAATATAAAATTTATACAAAGAAAAAAAAAATTTTTTGGAACTTTTTGCAGTAATCATAGATTTATATACTAGAATCAAAAAATGATGTAAGATTCAGAAAAATTTATGTAACAGAAATTATACGTTCATTATCCTCGAGCAATGGATCATGATTCACTCCATATATTTTAATTGCTTTACGACCCATTCTTTGCAATAATTCGGATGATACTCGATGAGCAGTCCTCAATGAGGTATGCCATTCACCTAGCGATATTTCATCCTAAAATTATTGAAATTTAATTTCGAGTTTAATTTAAATTTCGCATAAAGCACTCTTCAACCCCAATATGTAAACTTTTATAATTGGATAATAGAGTATTAAAATCTTATGGAAAACATCAAATAGCATAGAAAATGAGTGAAAATAAGCATACATGATTAGTAAGAATCAATTTTCCCTCTTTAAAACCTTCTCTCAATTTTACAACTACTGAATTCTCTCCTTTGACATTTTGTAAATCTGCAGCGACATCCTCAATTTGATCCATAAATACTAGCTGAAATAATTGCTTGAATGTAAAAGCAAGGAAAAAAAAAATTAATTGTTAAGATTAATTGAAAGACAAATGAAAAATTAAGATAAAAGCTAGAAGAAATCTGAATTATTTATGAATTGTGACTGAGTGAAAAAAGTTTTGCGCGAAATTTTGTTTCAATTAAAAACGACTTTTATATCGTCTTTTATAATAAATGTTTGGTCGAATTTCGTATTCTTGCAACAGCGAAAATAATGTCAGTAAATCATTACTGAAAAAAAAAATTCATCTTTGGTAAAATTTACCTCCGGTTTACCATTCAGTGATTCTGGATAAAGTTCAAGCCGACTTGGATAAAGTTTACCATAACGAGTTTGCCATGCAGATGTAAATGGTCCACCGAGTTTTTTAATATAACCGTGTATAATTACATCCGAATCTGAGAAAAAAGAAAAAAAAAACGAATTGTTTGAATTTCTTTATTATTTAATCATTTATTTGTAAAGTTCTCACCTTTTTCATCACTACCAAGTTTAGCTCGTTGTTTAGCTCGTTTCTTGCTCTCAGCTTTATCAGCATCTTGATTTACCACTTCAAAAATTGTATCCGCTATTTCATTCTGCCATCGTTCCGAAATTGTTATGTTGAAATCTTTGTATAATCTACTGTCAGCTTCGGTTAACTGAAAGAAGAATTTTTTGAACTCCTTCATTTGAAAAAAAAAAAAAAAAAGAAAAAAACTGAAAAATTTGAATTGGTGAAATCACAATTAAAATACAAATTGATGATTAGCAAAAGAATTAATAATAAAATGATTTAATTATCCAGTGCAGAACATCTTCCAGTGATTGAAAAAACCAAAAGCAATTGCATATTTGAAATTCGGAGAAAAGTTCAAGATGCCATACCTAATTCGATTTGTCTAAGAATTAAAAATTAGAAAAACTAAAAATATATAGTCAATCAACGTATGATACTATATCATTTCGAATTACTTGAAATTTAAATTTTAGAAAAACATTATTACAATATTAAAAAACCATTTAATTTAATCTCGCACTTTATAAAAACCAAATTTAACAGGAATAGAATTACTTTGTAATTATCGAAAAGAACAAAATCACTTTATTATTTATTTATCATTATACACTGGTAATTACTCGAAATTTATTAAACTCATCATAAATTGCTTCAGCTTGATGATCCAGGATTTTCTGCTTTCTATAACTATTTCAAAAATCTTTTTCCATCCATATTGCTCATGTTAACTGCTGCCATAAATTGCATTAATCCAATGAAAATGTAAGAAAACTCAAAACGAAATCTAAAAAAAAAGCCTTACTTTAATACCTTTCACTTCGTCATCGTCAAAATTACCGATTTCAAAAGCATCAGCTGCATTCACTTCACCTCGTGGTGGAATAATCGGTGGTGGCATCCGTCTTAAATATACCGTTTGCCAATCTATCGAAGCAAAAAATGGATGTTCCTTTACTTCTTCTGGACTGAAACATTATTTAATTTAGAATTCCATTGATCGAAAAAAGCTACATTAAGAATTTTCTAGATATGCATGTCTTTTACTATCAATGATGGGTTGGATCAGATAATATTATGAATCTTTTTTATTTTCTATTTTTTATTTTCAGAAAGATTATCTCAAAATAGTATTCGATTAAATATCCCTTCACTACAATAGATCTCTTGACCACATTGATCATAATGATTGAAATTCTCCGAAATATTCAGCTTTTTATTCCAATTTCATTTTTCTCCTTTTTCAGCAAATAATTTTTTTTTTTTTGCATTATAAAATATATTTCCTTATAAATTAAATTGATATTATCGCTAAAATTTCATTAGTTTTTTTTTTATTGCTCGATAATATCAATATTATTTCCATTCTTCTGTAACTTTACAGATGCACTTTTTAGGCTATTGCTCATCTAAACTAACGAATTTTTCAACAATACAAACCCTCTTCCATGACATCCAAGCCTTTCCGGAACGTTATGTTTCAATAAGCCTTCTATCAAATCTTGGCATTCTAGTGAGAGTCCAGCATCCAGGAGATCAATATCATGAGCCATTTTTTCCATATCAATGTTCTGCAAAACTTTGACATCTTCAAAATTTCCGATTTATAAATAAATACTAGAAAATTTTTGAAATAAAACAATTTTTTCATTTATATAATTTATTACTATTAGAATTCTCCGATAATTTTACAACAGCAAAACATCAATCGATCCTCTATTTATTTATCTTTCGGACTGCCTAGCCTTAGTTAATTTTGACTCACTTAAAGTTTTTAAAACTGTAAGATTATCTAATTGTATATCATTTAAATACTGAGATGAGATACCGTAATGGAATATCGAAATTACTCCTCTGCTAATACGGCTAAGCATAATGGAGTTGTTGAAAAATATATTTAATTAATTATTTCTACCTTATTGCATGATTTGCTTTTATGTTGCCGGAATGGACTATGCCCTTTGAGCAGTTTATGTAGCATACAGCCAAATGAGAACCAATCAGCCGAAGAATCATACGCCACACCTTTTGCAAGCACTTCCGGAGCCATATATCCATGGGTTCCTCTAAAATACACGTATTGTCACCAACTTCATAAGAGTATTTCATATCAATCAAGCACAAAGGCACAATCCCTTGATAAGACTAGTGAACCATGAGTGATGATACCAAAGAAGACAGAGCGACACAACAGTAGCAACAAATCGACAATTCAGTTGAGCAGTATTCTTCTCTACGAGCGATATGCAAGTAAATTGATTGATTGACGGAACAGTGATTCGTCGTTTGTGTTACAAATGATTATTAGAGAATATCCAAGTAAAATTCTTAGTAAATTTGGTTAATTATTAACCTGAAAAGATATCTAGATAGCTATTCGGGCAAAGAAACTTACACGCTGGCATGTGGCTTCTTCTTCGAAAAATCACATGCTAGACCAAGATCGGAAACACGTACGTGTCCATTCTCATCCAATAGAATGTTAGCCGGTTTCAGGTCTCGATATACTACAGAACGATTATGCATATGTTCCAATCCAAGGATTACTTCTGCCGCATAAAATCTCATCTCACTTTCTGTAACGTATTAAGTACTATAAAATAAACTAAAAAAAAAATGATCCCAATGTAGTTGTGGTTGAAACATGCCTATTTTAAGTTTATTAAGGTCATTCACCAATAATCATCCGAGGTTAGGTTACCAGGCTTGTCCAATCTAAGTTTAGTCTCTTGGCAGATGGCATATTCCTTAACTTGGCTAATGAAAGCTTCCAAAATAAATTTTGCTCCGCAATAGTATTCAGCCAATAAAATTTTTAGTTTCAAATGAAATGTAATATTCAAACAGGTAGAAATATGCATGAGAATATACCCGTTTTTGCTTATATATCCCGAAGGAAAGCATTTACCGGAAGAAACAAAAAGATTAAGAGCTTACCAGAAAAGACACCGTGTTGAGTGAGATGATAATGTAGATCACCGCCATTCATGAGATCAAGTACAAAACATAGTTTATCAGGTGATTGAAATGCATATGTCATACAAACAATAAACGGACAATCTTGCTAAAAACATTTCGAGTAACAGTTTCATGTAAAATATTGAATTTGAAATATTAGTTTAAAAAAAATAAAAAAACCATCGCAGCCTTTTCTACCGATGGAAAAATGATTGGAGCGAGCAACTAATAAAGCAGGCGTAAATGAGTAATCGCGTAAATAAGTGAGTGAATAGTTGAATATTTCTATTCTTATTGTTCCTTTTTTCATTTTGAATTTTCTAT
The DNA here is from genome assembly GCA_000499405.2 of Onchocerca volvulus. NCBI lineage: Eukaryota > Metazoa > Nematoda > Chromadorea > Rhabditida > Onchocercidae > Onchocerca > Onchocerca volvulus. The sequence goes on along the minus strand of HG738139.1, from coordinate 4,844,727 downwards.
TCTATGGTTATTCAACGTGATATATTAGCTTAACATATTAACATAAGAGATGATTAAAAAAATGATTTCAATATAATATTTCTTTCACAAATCTATTGAATTTCGTATTTTTTCTTCTATTACCACAGTGAAAGGGATTTGTTAAGAGATCATATCGAGATTGCAGATTAAATTCTCGATAACAATATCACTTATTTTTTTTCCCTTTTTCGCTTCTTTCTTCACAATATTTTTGAGTAAAAATCTTTGAATCATTTGCAAGAATTGAATTTTGAAATCAATTTTTAAATTTTAGATTCAGAATGAAAATTATCAGTCATGATTGGCAACTGTCAAGCAAGCCATCCACAAATTGCGAAAATTATTAAGAGCACTTGATGGATGCTTTGGCGTCGATGCTTTCCAGTAACATCGAAAGCTATAATCTATACAGAAAAGTTACTGTTGTGCAAAGAAACAATCTTGATAATGCATGTTTAAGAAGTGTCTGGTTAAGGGATGTGCTGGATTTTATAAAGAGATATCTTTTTATTAGCCTTACTTTCTCAAATACTATGTCAGATAATAGCATGTAATGCAATTTTGTATGAAACGCTTATATAAGTGATTGTAAATAGCATATGAAGTCGAATTGTGAGATGTCTGATAAACAATTGTTTTATAATACTGATGGTAAGGTTGAAACGGTAAATAAAAAATCCATAAAGACGAAGGCGTATTTAACTTTCTGAGTGGCGAAAGTAATCTCCTTTATTTGTAAAGTCAATACCTTCATCTTCCTTTCTTCTTACTAAACATAAGAGAAAAACTGCGATGATATACTTTTGAAAATTCATTGCATTAATAGCTTCAAGTCATTTCATGCTTATTGAATTTTTTTTTTTTCATGAAAAAAAAGTGCCATTTTCGAAAAAAATTTAATTTAATGCTACGAAATACTTACCATCTCTTTCATTTTCTAAATTACTTTTTAATTCATTTTCAAATTAGTATCATTTGATAAGATTTATTCTCAGAAATATTAATACATAAACAATGAATCCAGTAAAGATATAAACATATCCTTTCTAATTTGTCTTATTCAATTTCCGAATTCTCCCAAATTTATTTAACAAAAAAAAAAAGAAAGTAAAAGCTTACTCCTGTACTAACAAGACTAAGCATAATGCGTTCATTAAGTGCAAGCGTTTCACCTTGCTTCATTTTAATCCTTTTTTTATCCAAACATTTCATCGCATACCTGAAAAGAAAAAATTCAATGGCAAAAAACGAAAAAATTCGAAAATTCTGTGCCACTACTAAACAATTCAAAATTGATTGCCATCATTAAAAAGTTTATAACCATTGCAACAAATAATTAACATCCAAATCATTACGCATATAATTTGCATGGCGAATTTTAAATTATAATGTAATCTGAAGCAACAACAAAAAAAAAAAAATCAAATTTTTGCCATTCATTTAAACAACTAATTCATCTGATTGACTGCATTTCTAAAAAATACACAACTGTTGTATTCTGTTGCAAAGTAATGTTTGCTGATTAAGTGAAATTGATAAATTTAAACATTTAAATGCTTCGTTTTTTTTTCTTTTAGTTTTACAAATAAACAGATTTGCTGCATGCTGAATGATTCTCTTTTTAGATCTATTAATTGGAAAAAAAAATTATTTCAGATAAATCAACATGCAGAAAAATAGTAAGCCTAAGCTAGAACTAAATAAAAATAAAGCAAGTTGCGAAATAGAATTTAATAGATATAGTAAAGTAAATGCATGCAAAAATGCAAATGCTCCCTGGGGAGATATTTTATAATAATAAATAATTACATTTTGCCAGTGTCTGCCTTACGGCATCCATAAACTTCACCAAAACCGCCACGTCCAATTATTCGATGTATCGAGAAATCGTTCACTGTTAATTGCATATTCAATTCTAAATTTTTCCACTGGCAAAATCGCGTAAATTTATCACTGAAATATCAATGAAGAAAATCAAAATGTTTGAAATCCAAAAGAATGAAAACAAAATTAAAACTTTATTGCTTAAAAATTTCAAAAGATGAAACCAAAAATTGAAACTTTATGTCTAAAACTGAATTACTTTCATCGTGATCAGTAGCGAATACTGAAGAAATAATGTTTTATCATTTATTTTATATAATCTTATATTCAAAGCTATTGATTTTAGTGCAATCGAAAGAAAAAGTGCTATAGTCCATTTTTCATTTTTCAGGCAATTTTTTTTTTTTTTTTTTTTAAGTTTGGCTTCTTTTTTCTTTCCGTTCTATCCTACTGAGGCCATTTATATATGGCTTATTGCTTTAGAAAAAAATTCAAATTTTGAATGTTATTTCAAACATCAATTGATAAATTGTGCCTCCCACATATGTATAATTCATTTCGCATAAGTTTTTGATTTATTCAATTCAAATTAACATTAAAATCACCCCGATTTGCTAAGAAATTATGTCATGGAAATTTTGTCATTCTAGTGCAAGACTTCTCTTTTTAATCCAACAAATATTTATTCTTTCAATTAAACAAATTTATTTCTGTCTGCTTAATAAAATTCAATAACGACTAGAAAGCTATGAACAGCATTTCTGTTGAGATTTAATTAAGCCTTTTGCAGCTGATCTTTCAACAAATTTTAACTTTATCAAATCTATTGTCATTCCCAATAATAAACTAATTTTATTTTATAATTCGAATAGCAATTGCAACAAAAAAAAAAAGAAAGTAAATTATCGATTGGAATGAACCATATGTTAAATTTGGAAAAGTTAAGACTAATTTTTTCCATTAAAAATCTCAGACATGAAGTGCGATCCCTTCTCACTTGTAATCTTGATAAAAATTTATTGCTTACCTTTCTAAGAATTTCTGAAAGATGTCATTCTTCAATTGCTCGCATATTTCCACCACATATGGCTGAAATTGTCTCGAAAAATTGTTAAATTATAACATTTCATATTATTAAATTATTTAAATTATGGAAAGGACTAAGGATATCACTGAGTCCATCAAACTTGCCAAATGAAATTATCAAGACTACTTAATTTTCTGGTCATCCAACACAGATCAATATTTCCTTGTCCTCTTGCTCGATGCTTACAGTAAATTGTGTAATATTCTCAAATTTAATTCTTGCCACCTGACAAATTTAGTGAAATTGACGAGAATTAGTAGTACCACTCTACTCCACTTTTTTTTTTTTTCATTACATATTAAAAATAACGAGATATTTCGAAATTGTTTTTTCCTAAATCTTACCTGGAAGAGATCCGGTTGCACGTTATTTTTCATTAAATTTCTTTGTACATGTTGCAAGGAATTTTTTGAATAATTCTGCAACAAAGATAATAAATTTAGCAAAATCTTTAAAGAAAATTAAGTGAGGCTAAAAATAATGAAATACTTCTAAAATTGCATTTAAATTCGAATTATTTTAAGATTTAACCAAATCCTAACAACGATACTCTCACAAATATTTTAAAATAATTTATCGCACATGAAACATATAAGCATTACATTAGTTCTATTTGTTAAATTATGTATTATTAAATTAAATTTGCTAAATATGATTATTCCTTGGAAATGAGCAATGAAACTTGGAATTTGCTTGAAAGAAATGTTTGAAAAAATTTTTTGAGAGAAATGAGCAATAAAACTTTAGATATTTCTTAATTTTCATGTTCTGAGGTGAAAGTTTTTACCGGAAAACCAATTAGATAAAAAATATTTGATAAAATGCATGATGTATACAATAAGCAATATGTATTTTTTCATGCAGTACAACGATATTTACTCTAATTATTCGTACATTTTATTTAATAAATTTAATATTATCATTTCTAGTGATAGTAGCAAATTTAACTTCAAAATTAAGAAGCATTTCAAAGAACGAAATAATTTTAATAATAATCTGACAAAATTAAAATAAATAAATTACTAATGATAATAATAGTTTAAGATTGCTAAAAAAATAGTTTTCACATATTGCTTCTTATCAATCAAACATTTCTAACAATTAACAAATTTGATATTTTGATAACTTTGCTACACTTTGTTTAAAATATTCTTACATGTGAATGGGCAAGCATTTCAACCATAATATTGTGGTCGTAAATTTCACGAGCTTTAATTAAACGCTCTTCAGCTGTTCCCATCTTCTCATATTCTTTAATCTAAAAAAAATAATTATATTTGTCGTGTCAACATTTTTCGTAAATTAAAAAATTCATTTCAGCTCTATCAATTATCATTTTATAAAGAATGTTATCGCGAAAGATCAGTAATTTCAAATTAATGCAACTAAATTTATATCGTCAATGACCAGTGAAGCAATCGAAGAGAAATAATTTCAGAGAATTAAATTCATCGGAGATGACGAATTAAAGGTCAATAAGATGAGATAAAGCCCATATTTGTTCATAATTATCACTTATAAATGTGTAACAATTTGACATTTACGAGATATTTCAGATTAGATTCATTATTATTCGAAATGAATTGATAATTGAATTGAAAAATCAAACAAAAAAAAAAGAACTCATTTTTGTAATCAAAAAGATATATTCGCACGAAATGTAAATATCATGAAATTTGGAGTAGAAGAAATGAAAAACAAATACGTTTACCGCTTCATAAAATTTGATTTGTGGACATGCCGTTTCGCAAACATTGTCTGCAAAATCTTTCAGCAATAAAAAGCCTAAACGTTGATTGAATATTCGTTCGAATTTGATTTCACCCGTTTTCTCCAAATATTTCTGCATAATACTTCGAACACTGCAAATATAAAATCAAGATTAAAAAAAAAAAACTAACTATTAAATTCTGAATCTCAATAAAATACTAGTAAAATTTCATACATTTTATAACCTCTGAATTCAAATTTCGTAGATTTCAAACGCTTTCTAGTTTGCTTATTTTCCAGGATGAAAGAATCAATGTTACAACAAATACTCATGATTCTTCAAGCATAAATGCAAGCTACATGCCTCGGATCGGGGAGAATAATTTTTTTGGATGCTCGTGCAGCTGGTTGACTTCTGGATTTTTCCATAGCCATCAAATAGCTCACATCTGCAAGGACAGCTTCGAGATCGGCCATTTTGAATTGCTGTCTTTGTTTTATATGCAGTGTTGTCCAAGCGCATAACACGTACGTTAGAATTCACGTTTTTGTTAATATCAACTTTTGAACGTGTTTTCTCCAAACACGTTCTTATATTTGGACTGAAAAATAAATAAATTGAATAGAAAAAGAATTTAAAGCCGTTCATATAAATAACGAAGCAAAAAAAAAAAAAAAAAAAAAAAAAAAAAAAAAATTTCCCCCAAAAAAAAAAAAAAAAAAAAAAAAAAAAACGTTTCCTCTCCAAAACTTCGTCTCTCATTGCATTTCAAATGACAATTTTTTCTCGTCCCATGCTATGCAATAATTATTCAATTCTTCCCTAATTTTTATCACAAGAATGCTTCACAAATATTTATGCTTTCATTCCACAACTAATATTGCATGAAAAAAAAAAGAAAAAAAATCAATAATTCAAAATATTTATTCGCAAGTTTTTTGATGTATATGTTTTTGTTGAAATGTTGACACTTTAAAACAGGCAATGTTTTTTTTTTTTTATAAGAATGTGAAGTTTAAAATAAACGGAAAAAAAAGTATGAGAAAATTGAATAGTTGTCCAATAATTGAAAATGTAAGTTTTATAGATGGATAAATAGAAAAAAAAGTTTACGTTGGCAGATATGCTCTATATCAAGTACCTAAAAATAGATTATTTCTGAAAAAAAAAAAAATTAAATCCATAGTCATGATGAGAAGAAATTGACTGGGTGGAGCATTTTCCCAACAAAGGTTTGACAAGATTTATAAAAAAAAAAAAAAAAAAACCACAAATGAACGCAGGAGAAAATTTAAATGAATGGAAATGTTCTCTAATACTTCATTTACAATTATTTTTGAAACTCAATATTTTTACTATTTAAAATATCAATTATTCGACTCTGTACGATGTTCAAAATCGAAAAGAAAAAAAAAAAAATAGATCGATCAAGTTAATCACCACCAATTTTTCTTTGTTTTTTCTGTCCCTTATGGTCAATAATTAAGTTGTTAAAAATTTAATCAATTTGCTGTCACAAGCATATTTAAAATTAAAACCGAACAAATGTAATAGATTTCTAATAGTGACAGTATTTCTGAACATCGTCAAAAAAAAGCGCCTAGAAATAATTGATTTTACTATGTGTCAATATCTCAGTAATATCGTAGGATGTAATTTGGGGATGAAAAGATGTTGAATATTTAATGAATTTCCGTATGTTCGAAGAGCAAATAATGATAAAAATCTAAATTTATCGGTGCGGAAAAAGTAAAACTATATGAAAGGGACGAAACAAGTAAATTCATAAGAAAAACGTTAGAAAATTAGAATGAAAAAAAATGGTGCAACAAAAAAAAAAAAAAAAAAGAGAAAAGAAGAAGAAAAAGTATTTCGAGATGGTGAATGTTTAAATTTCATATAAACAATAAAAATGCGGGATTATCCCAAAATCTGATATACATTTAGCCAGATTGGCCTAGAACTTTCATCAAAAATAATGCGAAAATTATCATCGATATTAATAGATTATTTGGTGAATGTAAAAATTAAAAGAAAAATACAAAACAAAAGTTATAGAATCCGGAATGATTGGAATTAGAGAAGTAGAATAACTATGAATTATCATCTGCAATATTTACAAACATTTCGAAGTAATTAAAATTAATCTGAGGAGTTGTACACAAAAGTGCAAAGATTTAAGAAATTACAATGATTTCTAAGTTGTCTTTCAACAAATAAAACGAGTATTAAGACATCATAAATTTTGAAAGATGGAAAAATAAGAGATTTCATTGATCGTACATATCCAAGAATCAGGATATTCACGACAATAAATAAAATTTATTGTCGTGAATTTTCATTTCTGAAAACGTAATTTTTCTTTTCAGAAAAAAAATTGAATAAATCCTCATTAAAATCCAGCTGAAATTTAATCCCAAATGCTAATGACAGTAGTGTAAAAGTGGCGAGATGCATTTGCGGCAATATCGAAAGAAATAATATAAACTGATTGAAAATCAAAAGTTCAAATCATCGAAAAACAAAATAAATGAATGAATTCAATTGATTCAATGGAGCGAATCAGTGAACTGCATTGTTCATTTAATTGATTAATTAATTAGCTCATATATTTAAATTTAACTTTAGGAAAAATTAAGACACTTATGCTAATATTGTATTAATTTAATGTTACAATTATCATTTCAATCAAAAAATCACACTGATAAATCTTATAAAATTAGACAAAAATCTATGAATTAATTCTAAAATTGACGAAAATAAGCAACTGAACAACAATATGAAATAATCAGCCACAATTCGATCTTTCATAAAATTGCAAAATCCTCCCATCTGAGGTAAATAAAAATGTGAGAAAACAGAATGACTTTTAGTTTTCAGATATTCCAACTTAATCCTCCTTTTTCTCTTCTCCTTCTCTCGTTTTTTTTTTTCTCTCTCTCTCTTTGTTAACAGCAAAAACATGCAATTTCAAGCAGAATTTCTTAAATTCATGAATATTTATGAGAGAGAAAAAAAAAAGAAGAGAATAACTTCCGGACAAACAAATCATTAATTATTCAATATTCAAATGAGAGAAATTGTAGAATTTTTCAGGATAATTTGTGATTTCATTAGGAATAATTAATTATATCTGAAATATAAAATTATATCCACACAATAAATTCGTACAAAGTTGTAACTATCGATTTCGCTTCCTTTTTCGGACTGAAACTGATTGATAGCATATGAAGTAAGAAAAAGATTGCATATGAAATGAGGAAAAATAGTTATTACTACCAAAGTTATCCAAAATTTTGATATATTTCTACGACTTTATCGTTTTGTTTCGTTTTTCTCGCTTATCATTTACTGAAGTAGTTTATATGTTTCAGTAAAATATTATCTCCAATACTTCTGTATAACTTTATATTCGTATAGAGATCTTTGAAAAAACAAAAAAAACAAAAAACAAAAAAAAAAAAAGAAGAAAAAACTAACGATTTTATATTTTACATTCGTAACTTTTTATTCGCAGAGGGATCTTTGAGGAAGTTTACAGACGAAAATATTTTTATTTGATCGATCCGACAACTGGATTATCAATGGTGTAAACTATTTTAAAAAATAAAACTCAGCCGTACTTCAGCACAGATTAGTATATCAGTATATAAATTTTCGGTTAGGTATTTAGATCGGATTGATAAGATAATTTCTGATACTATTCATATTTTGTAGCTTAAATGATGATGCTGTTGAATTCTCAGATGAATACAAAACATTATAACTGAGCTGATTATTTTTATTCTCAAAGTATTTCTACTTTAGACATCATTTTTAGTAAAAGGATAGCAGTTGACTAATTTAAACTTGAATAATTACAACTGATATGATGATATAATTCTGAAATTAAAGACTGACGAACTGAAGCTGACCTCAAAAGAAGGAACTTGATAGATATGGTAAAAAATTGATCAAAAAACTTTCGATCACAAATTGCATGATTAGTATGAATAATTTCTCCCCGAAAAAATCCTCATCGCTTGGAATAAATTCAATTTTCTAGCAAAATGATAGAAATAGCTAAACGATGCATATCAGAAAGTTTCGAATTTTTTATAGCAATGTAATTAATGACAAGAGATAAAGTAAATTGCGCTTTACTAACTTTATGGCTCTATTGCTCAGTTTTCAATTTTGAATACTTTGGGATTTCGAAACAAACGATAACTGCCAACGATATATGTCATTATTAATATTCTTAGTCTATGTATGAGTTTCCATTTCTTTCCTGTTTGTCGTTTCAATATTTTTAAAATTAAAAAGTGCCAATTGATTTCTTAATTCAGAACTAAAGACTGACTGCTCAGATTAGTTTCAATAAAATTTTCTGATTGAAATATTCACTTAGCAACGTAAATGTCAGCAGATTAAGATAATCTTTCTGATAAATTACTCTTATTAATAATAATTGAAGTTAATAATACAATACTTTTACGACAAAATATTTCGTTAAAAGAGAATATTTCAAATTTTAATATATAATCGTTTTTCTCTTCCCAAATATTATTTAGTAATAAATACATACTTATTCATGAGATTATGCTAATTTATGATGTCTGTCAAACTTAAATAGTTGCTTTTTTTTTTTTTTATTTTCGTAAAAATAAACTACAAACAGACGGTTAAAGATATGCTTTAAGAGATGTTTGATCATCATCTGTGCAAATAACTCATGCAGAATTAATTTATTTTGAGAAGAAAATCGAAAAATTAGCGTATGAATTTATTTTATATATTATCAATATAGGCATGCTAATGACTGGAAATGACTTATGTCCATATCTAAGCCTTTTTCTAATTATTCCAACAACTTGGCCTATGAGCCTCAACTTATCTGATCGTTGGGAAATCGGTTATCTAAATGAACGAATTCAATTAATATAAAATGTGAAGAATCATTTATAATATACCAACTTGTTTTCTTGTTTGATAAAAATTCCAGTACTTCAATAGTTCATGGAAATACTAAATTTTAAAATCAACGAGTGATTATTTGAAGGAAAAGAGAAGAGAAAAAATTTCAATTATGATAAACGCCTTGTCACCGTGGATTCAGGCTTAGGCTTAGGTCTTATCACTGTGGACCATCATAATTAAAGTTTTTCAATTCACTTGTGGTAAAATGAGCATTCCAATTATAATAAAAGCCTTACCACAGTGTGGAAAACAAGCTTTACCCATATGCTTAAATTTCTGAGATGTAAAATGAATAATATATTTGCAGGTCCGAATCAGATAATTCAGCTGAAATTCCGTCTGATTATATTATACCTAAATGAAACAACATTCGATTCATTGCTATCTCCACAACTATCCAAACAACATTTTTACTACTTCAAAAATGAAATTATGAGTAAACATTAAAGCATAAAGACATTTATGTGCCAAAGAAAATAAAGCGGAATTTTACGCACGAAATTTTCATTTCATTTTCTTCAACACATCAGTGTTTCCACACTTGAATGTTTTTTTTTTTTTTTTCTTTTTTTTTTGAAGAGATTTCACGTTTGTATATGAAAATTAGTCAAAGAATGTGAAAAGATCAAATTACATGCAATTTCACACCTGATAAATAAAAATAGTAAAATGCTATTTTAAGATACTACTTGCAATACGAAACTATATACCGCATATTTCTTATTTGACACACAAAAAATGATATATCATATTTTTGATGCATAAGAAAATTGTATGTAAATAATGAAGAATTGTCAAATGACGTGAAAAATTCTATAAAAATAACTAAAAATTAGTGATGCAGGGCAAATTGAAATGTCGACACATATTCGAATAAGTTATCATTATTTTACAGCTGTTTTTAATTTTAGAAATATGATGTAATTCATTCGGCGTCATACCAGATTTTGCCCGTTGCAATAGCGTCATTTATAATGACCGAGAATAAAATGACCCGGAATATATGTAGAAAGGTAAAATGTGAGCAAATAGATGAAATGAAGGATTTGATTGAAAGCTTATTGCTTCTATGAAGCATTTGTCAAAGAATTTTTCGCATTTTCAAAGGAAACCCATAGATATTGCGATAAAGCATTTCCATGGATTTAAACTTAATGATTAGAGCAACAGACATAATCCATCAAAGAAAACAGCTACTGCAATTACATACTTATTTTCTTCTATTTGAATCTACAATTCGGAAATGAAAAATTCTTGTCACTAAGTGGAAATAAAAAGTTCTATAATCAATAGAAAACAATATAATGAAACATGACATCTAATGCTTCCTGTGGGATTTGGAAATGACAGATCAAAAATTTCTGAAATAGCATCATAAATTTTTTAATTTTAAAAAACTGAAATTGCATATCACAATTGAAGCAACTGAATTCTAAATAATATTATACAAAATCCATTGAAAAACTCGAAAAGTTTGGGAATAAATAGCATAAATGGACATTAACAATTAATAAGATATTATGACAATAGTAAAATTTTAACTTCTATTGGCGAGATAATAATTTTCATAAGGTAGCATCTGCAGAGATCATAATAACGCTTATTTTTTATTATCAAAATTGATAAAGTAATATCTTTTGGAATGAATATTATCAGAATTTATAAGGTGACATCACTTTGGAATCAGTGGATATTATCAACAGTTTGGATGGTTGTTTACCATTTAGTTGTTGACTTGAAACTGCAATTGTAACATAGGGAGATATTTTGGGATACAATTGGAAGATGGATGAAGATTGATAAGTTCTCAGAAAACTTTTTGCTAGTTAGAGAGAAGAATGGTAGATCTGGTAAAACAGAAAACAATCAAATTGTCGAGACAGCGTATTTGCAGAGATCGAGAATTTCAACTTATGGCCATACATTTGATATATATACTTGCTGATTGATAGAAACGAGAAACGATTGCTGATTAATCAAAGATAGAAACATGATGGAGGATTTTAAAAAACAAAAAATCAAAGATATAAACTATGTCAATTGTATCGAATATTAAAGAAAAGGCACGGAAACATAAGAAGGAAAAAGAAAGAAGCAGGAGTGTGTAAGAAAAACGTAAAATGGATTTGAAATGCTCTAAGATGCTCATGTTAGCTCTTGGGAAAACACAGCCAAATTATCAAATTAAACAAAAAAAAAGAGAGGAAAAAGGGGAATAACAAATTTTGCTTGCAAAGATGACAAAATACTTTCATTCTTTCATTGCTTAGAATTTTGATCGAAACGTGATGAATGAGTAACAAGCGATAAAAAGTGAAAAACGTAAACAGAAACTTTCACAGGAAATTAAATTTTAAAGAACTCATAAAAACAATGATATGAAATTAAAATTTAATTGTTGACATATTTTCAGCAAGTGATATGTTGTGAAAGAGTGAAACATTTATTTTTGATGATTTTGGGATAAAATCGAATTCATCGTAAAGAAAGAATATTTTTTCCTTTCAAAAGGATTGAATAATTCAAGCAGTTCAAATAATCAAATATTTGAATATTGCAGTTTATGAATTTCATTTTCAATTAAAAATACCGTGTTTCAACAAATGGATTTAATAAAATTCAATAAAACGCAAGCAATTTTACTGCATGCAAAGTCTAATTTTTTTTTTTTCAGATATTATGATGAAATCATTTATTAAGAAGTGAACTGCTCTGCATAGTCCTAGAAAAATGCTTCTAAAAGGTATGAGAGGATATAAGCTGTTTCATACTTGGAAAGACGAAATGAAAAATAACTCAAAATAAGGAATTAAATTAGTCATTTTAAGATAGAAAATATCAAATTTAAACATATTATCACTTAATCAACATAGTTGAAATAATTTATAAAAACCAAAAACAAAAAATTAAATAAAATAATAGTGATTTTCTAGCACAAAATTTTATACGAACTATCCTCTTTTCGCAATAATTAGGCTATTCTTTCATACAGAATTTGTCAAGGAGCGGCTAGTAATATTAATAGTAATATTAATTCGTAATGATATTTTGCAACATTTGATTTCAGTTGTAACATGCTCCATTTTTGCATGCTATTTAATATGTTGCATGTGAAATATTTCCCAATGTGACTATCCGATCATATTCGTACATCTGGTGAGAATAAACAGTCATAAACATGCTGAAGTAATGATAAGAAATTTTGTATTCACTGTCTTTATATTGAATGATTGAGCTAGACTGATCAAAATAGGTCAATTTATTCTTGAGAAGCAAAAATAGATGGATATAAAATTATAGATGGCTACAAAACTATTTGGATATCTAATACAGGTTGTCTCTTTTATTACTGTCTATCTGTATATCAGAAAAAGCTTTGAGTATCACAATCCTGAAAGCGACAACAGTGTCGGGAAAACCGAAATATTTTTTGGAACATAGATATGACGAAATAATCCAAATATAGTGTATAGTAGAAATTTGTACCTAAGCCTAAGCCTAAGCCTAAGCCTAGCTCATGTGTATTGCCCAAAAGCCTCGTAAAAACATGTTAATTGTTTGAAAGCCCAAAAGCCTCGTAAAAACATGTTAATTGTTTGAAATGATGTGAAGCTTGTATACATTGTTTAAAAAGGTTGTAAATCATTGCTTGTTACAAGATCAATGATGATCAATATAAAAAAGAGCTTTCGTTGATCATATGTAGCAGTCACTTCTTTTACAGTTTCGATGGACAGCATTCCTCTATTTTTATTCCAGTTTTTATCAAATATCATAGATTGTTAGCCCATCCAATTATTGTATATTTTCGATATTCGCTGATAAATTGTATTGTAAGTAGTTGAGCTGATAAATTGCATTATAACAAGGCCTTTATCACACAAAAAATAAATCTTTTTTTGAGAATTCTTCAACGCCCTAAAAATCTCCCCTAAATCTTTTCTACTTCAATGTCAAACAGTATCAGTCTTTAGGCTCTTTATCTTCAATAAAATGCTCGGATAGTTTGGATAGTTGATGGAAAACATCGATAATGTGAATAAAATGAACTTAACAATTTAGTCAATACTGACAACAAATGAAGATGAGTCCAAGTTTAGCATAACTATCACGCTATCATCACTATCATCCATTTCTCTTAAAAGAAAGAAAGCAGTACGGATGAAAGAACGAACGATTTATGAATGGGACGGCGAAAAATGTCACAAAATGCTTCTGCTTGACAATAAATACTCAATGTAATTCTGAAATACCAAAAATATCACACACAAGGAGAATATTTCAAATGGATTTTCAACATTGGTATTACGAATAATATTCCTGTATGCATTACTGATCAGAGATAGATGTATTCAAAACTATCGGTAATTTGAATGAGCATGAAAAAGAACGATTGAATAATTAAATTCTGATCAAAGTCTTTGCCGAATATATAATTGTGTGTTTAGCATGAAATGCACGGAACAATAGCATCAAGAAACTTTGTTAGCATTTTAGTTTACCAAATGTGATTCGTTCATTGGAAAGGATGGCATAATACTCTCTTATTTTAATTAAAAAGTCGAATTTCCGAAATTATATGGTGTAACATAAGGAGAAGACAAAAACTGATTATCGAACGAGACAGAGGAAGCGGTTGAGCGGTTCATCAGTCGTATAAAGTAATAATACTTAAGTGACCAAAAAAAAAAAAAATATGCATTTCTGAATGCATATGTCGTTGTATCCTCATATTTGTGTATGTGGATTTATGTATGTATGTTTATATGTCTGTATGTATGTATGTATGTGTGTGTGTGTGTATGTGTATGTGTGTTGTGTGTGTGTGTGCATATGTATGGGTATAAATATTTATAGATGCTATTTGTAAAAAATGGAATAAGTTGTTGCAAATAAAGTAGAAAGCGGAAAGATGGAAAGGAAAGAAGGGAAATGAAAGTCGATAGGCTGAGTACGGATGAAACGGTGAGGCATGAACAAAGCGATGATGGGGACATTCAGGAATTCGGGATTTTGCTGTCGCATTCGCCCATCGATTCGATCGAATTCCTTGGATACGCACTTTACCGACAGTTGTAGCGTTGTCAATTCAGGCTAAATAGACTACTTTGATGTCTTCCTATTAGAGCTAAGCCTAAATTGGTTTTAATAAAGTGCATTTAGCATTATTTAGTTTTCTTCAACCCTATAGATATTTATAAATACACTTACCTATACCTATCCGCCCACACACCCATATATACACATATGCATGAATATATGCAGAAAAACAAATATTTCTTAGTTCATGCAAATATGATCTATCTATTGCAAAATAATATACATAGCCATTTATGAATCAGAGAATATTATCCATTCGATGAACATTGAAAGTATCTAAGAATAGTGAATTGTTGTGAATGGAGAAGATGGGACAAAAAGGACAACGATTCATTGCACAGTTTGAGAAATCAACGTGGAAAATTTATCGTTAATATTGGGAATTAATTATCTCTTGATGACAGATAATCATAGATAAATGCTATTATCTAATAGATGACATGCAAGCTTTAGAAGATAAAGTATAATTTAGTACGATATACAAAATGAGTGAAAAATATTTTAATAAATTTTTTTGATTTGTTCAGAAGAGATAATATATGAATGAAATGATAAAAGAAATGAAATCAGTTTTATGGGTAATCGAGATATGTAATTAACATTTTTAATTAAACATTAGCGAGATATGTATTTAAACTATTATAATTAATGTTTATGGCGAAATTCAAATAAATGAAATATTGTAGCATGCAATGATATGCATTGTCGTGTAAAATTTTCCGTCATGTTACATAATTAATTATAGTTTCTATAATTAGCAAAAATGTCAATGATATTTATCTTGAAGTGTTTAGAATATTTGATTACTTTTCAAAATTTATTTACCATCATTGACGAAGTTATTTTTAAAGCAAATTTCACTTTTTGAAGTATAATTATTTTTAAAATAACTAGTAAATAATATTACTGTTATTGATAGTTAATTTTAATGAAGTTTTCAGAATGTAAAAAATAATTTGTTTTTGTGTTATAAATTAGCTTGCTCCAGAAATGAATTTTTCTCCACATATCCTAATTAACTGAATTATCCATCTTTCCATTTCTATTTACATATCCATTTGATATGTATAAGTTTGTAATAAATAACATCTCTCCCTTGATGTGTTGCCATGTGAAATAAAACAGTTGAAGGTGATGACTTGAAAAATGCAAAAAATAAAATTAATGCTTAAAAGTACGGTATAACATCTGCAAAGACAATTTTGCTGTGTCATTCTGTCCCAGCCATTTTTTAGACTATATGCTATTTTTTTACAACTTTGAGTGAATCAATATTATCAATTCAAATTTTTAATTTTATTTCCGATTAAAATATAGGTAATAGAATGCCAATATATACACAATTAAAATAGAGAAAAATAAATTTTGACAGACATAAAGCATAGTGTATCATAGAATTCAAGAAACAACAGCAGGACTGAACTGATAAAACGATCATCTTTCAAAGACTGATTACTTATCTCAAAAGTAAACAGATATCAATGTGTTATTTACACATTCCTTTTTCCAATTCTATCTTATTTTAATAATAATCTAATTAAAATCAATACTTGCATTTTACAATCTATTTGCTCTCAAGCAACTTTGAAAAAAAAAAAATAATCCTTTCTTTGAAAAAAAAAAAAAAAATAATCCTTTCTTTTCTCTCCTTTCCATTACTACATCTGTGCCTCTGGAAAGAATCCTGGATTGTCAACAATCCTGAATCGTTCCCTTCATATCCGTCTATAATCAACATTCTTTTCTTGGTCACCTTCATCAAGAACTTCAATAATACAATATTCATTCATTGAATATTCCATAAAAAGGCACTAAATAGATAAAGTTGCAAAAATTGGACGGAAGAAAAGTTCAGCAATCAATTTAAAAAACAAAATTTGACAAAAAAACAAAAATTTGACCAGTCGATGGCAGTATTTATATTAGAGAAGATTTAACAGCATTTCATTCCTTGAAATAATTTTTTATAAAAAATAAAGAGAAAATGATTTGAAGAAATGGTTTTGAAATCTTAGTATAATATTAAAGGATGAATACGGAAGGAAGGAAAGCGGGGGGAGCGGGGGGAAAGATGAAGAGACATTATCGTTGCACATAGGGTGGGATGGTCCGAACTCCGGGATAATTATGATTCGGAAATGTCATTCAGATGAGGATATTAGAGCGATTGACCGGATCAGGTAGCAGGATTGACGGGATCAGGCATCAACTGGATTCATCATCCTTGTCGACAGAATTTCTCGGCAATGCATCTTTTTTCCGATTATTTAGAACCTTCTCTACCGTACTACCCGCATGTTTTCTTATCTTTCTATGCCTGATATCCATCGCCTTCGTTTTGCCCAGTTTTCTCTTCAATGAACTTCTTCCACAACCGCCTCCTCATGGATCGATCACATTCCGGTTTGTTGTAATATGATTTTCTTTTTTCAACTTTAATTAAAAATTGGAAAGGAGGAAATAAATATTGTTTAGAACAATCAATTTGGCATATGATCATAATGTTAGGAGAATATTATGGATATTGTTTCTTAAGTTGAATTTTAATTGAAAATTCAAATTTAACTTTTTCTATTTTTTCTTACTCCTGTCCAAAATTTCAATTTGATGAAATTCGAATCTTTTACTTATCATTTTGAATATATTGCATAGAGTAAGTTCAGTAAAATAAATGGATAGCGAAGTTAAAGTTTTTTAAAAATTTGTTGATTTGAATATGATGGATGAGCGGCAAAAATAACGTTCGTGTTTTTGAGATGCTTATTAGTAATTATTAATTCAAATTTATCTACTAAATTGATTGATTCAACAATGCCGAATTCTTTAAATAAAATAATCCCCTGAAATTAAATTATTAGTGGGGTTATTCTTAGCAAAATTAATAAAATTATTAACGTAGCAAAAAAAGCTTCTATTATCATGAAAATCAAATTCCGTACAGATGACACATATTACATACACCATCTTACCGGAAATATATCAGTTGTTTTGGTAATTGTTGCCTCAGTTTTTGCTATTGCTGTCTGAAATATTCAGACTAGTTATTTTTAATTTTTCCTAAATGACTTAATTTCACCTGTTCAAGAAGAGGAAGAAGTTGGGAGAAACATCCATGGACTAATCCACGGATGGATTCAAACTTACAAGAAACCAAACGAATTTTGGCATCAGTAAGACGAGATTTGCTTGAAGCTGCTCGCCAACTTGAAAATGTTAATTTGGAACATGAAATAATTACCAAACAAATAGCTGATGCAAGTATGTAATATCCCGAGTTGTTTTCTTTTTTTTAAAGAAATCTCAAAAATGAACGGAAGTTGATCTTTGTTTTGTGATAGTATAACTTTATGTCATATATATTTCGACTGATATTCTGCGATTTGCTCACGAAATAACGAGACCTGATAATTCTAGTGGTTTGTCTGAGCAATATAAATTCGATAGATTACCCATTCAGTAAAGAATTCTGGGTTTAGTTCCGGATTCTGTTTCACTTGCATGTTGTTAATGTGTTTATTTGCAGAAAATGAATTGAAGATTTTGTTGCTGGATATCGAAGATATGGAATTATATCGTCGAGAATTGCTTGCTAAAAATCGTGTTCCTCTATATCTTCCTATGGATCCTGTTATGCCCAGTATTGGAAATAAGAACAAGAGCAATCACGAGCTAGTCACGAATTCGAGCTTAGCTTCTTTTGAGACAGTCTTCGATTTCAGGTTGTCTGCTTTCCAATTTTTCTCATTTTTCGCCTTTTTGATTAAATATGGATTATGGTAGTTGATTTTATTCACTTAATTTTCTTTTTGTTTAAATTTATAGCTTTATCATTTTTCAAATCTCTAACTTTCGTTTCTCTTTTTTCCATAACGTTTTGCCGACATGTATTTTATAATTTTTACTGTGTCAAATGTAGTTCATGTAAACACTTAGAGGTTTCGTGATTATATTGGATTCACTATATTCCAGCCATCATAAAATTTTTTCAGGTTTTCAGAATTATTGACTTTTTTGAAACTTGAAAATGTTAAAGTTTCAGATCATGCTATTGATGCTAATTGGACATTTCTATAATTTTTTTTCTTCTAAGCTGTAATATCTCTTTCTTCACATTTTTTGTTTTCGAATCCAAAAAAGTACTTTTAAGCAAATGTTCAATAGCTGGAAATTTTGGTATTTATGTTTACAAACCTGGGAAAAATGCATCGGAACACGCTGTGAGTTATTACAATTTATTCAGGTGGGGTTATTTTGTCATGAATTAGACGTTTTTTTTTCTTTTTTTTTTTTTTTTCAAAAATAGAAACGTATTGAAACTAAGATAAATTAATCTATTGTTAGTAAAGAAAAAAAAAATGTGTAGTCGAAATCGGAAATAATTTTAATGTAATAATATAATTTCTGCTAAATTTTTGAAGCTTTCGGGAAATTCATTTATGTTATAAATGAATCTCCCTGAAAATTTAAAAAATGAACAAAGTAAGTGTTGTGTTTCACTCAACAACGACTAAGTTCGGGAACTAAATCAATCTAATTTGCTGACTGGTATCGTTAGTCTTTTTCGGGATATGATAATCACTATCAACAACGAGGCGCCGCACTAGCGCATTTTAATAACAAGACAATACTGGTAATATTTGCAACTGAATCAATTTTTAATTTCTTTTCAGTCAATTTCGTATGGTAATCAATCGACCGAATGATGCATGTATTTTATTAGCATTCGTAGATAACAGTAATGATGTGGAATATTTGAAATACTGGAATAGTGGTCGGAATCATGTCCTGCTAAATGTTGGCATCAGTTCGCTTCCATATTATCCGAATTCAATTATTGTTTCTGCTTCATACGGTTACAGGTAGATATAGTTTTTCGAGCAGTTTTTTAATTCTATAACAAAGGAGAGTATATTTCCTCTCCGGAAAAGAAATTAGAAGTTCAAAAAATTGCTTGAAGTTGGAAATTATTTCCAGCATATCATAATAGATAATTTTTCAAAAATCTTCTATAAACAGAGAGCCCCACAGAAAAAACAAAAATCATAATGATTTAGAAGTATCTTAAATAACATCTAAAAAATTAAAGAAAGGATCTAATTTCAAGAAAAGTTCTGCTCTTCAAAAGTATTACAGACAATTTAAAGACGGTTTCGACATATCTTTGAATGTAAAAGTTCCTGATTATAACAAAGATCGCTGGAAACAGTTATCTTCTTTGTTGCCCTTGACAAGAAAAGTAAGTTTAGTTACTTCATTTGTTGCCAAAATTATTCAGACTTGTAATACAATGTTCATTGATATATTGTCTGTGTGCGATCATATATTGGTCGTAACAGATGAGCGGTAGTCTTTTTTAAATATCATAGGATGCACTAATTCATTAATTGTTAACATGCTATTTTTCTCTTTTAACCGATTTCACTCTTCGAATAATGTGTTCTTAAAAATAGCGCTTAATACTTAATATGTTATAATTTCATATTTAATATATTATGCTTGAAATAATTTTAAGAAATATATTTAGTACTTGTTGTCATATATTGGTGCAATATCAGAAGAAATTTCATTAACTGTGAAAGATCAGCTAGAATTATTGGCAAGTTCAGCTGAATCTGTCGGTGATCGAGTATTTCTGGATATTAGTTGCAAAGAAAACTGCGCTTCAAGAAGTACATACTCAATTTTCATTATATTTGCAAAATGGTTAATAATAATTTGTTAGAACTTGATAAGTGACGATGGTTCTGGTTGATTTGTAAAAAAAATTTTGAAATATTAAGCATTATTGCGATTAGTTGAAATTGAAGTAACTTCCAAAATTATAAGTGAAATGATAATTTTCAGTTTCTTTGTACGACTGAAAATATATTCTTCATGCGTTACTTACTTATAGATTTCTGAAATTGTATAATGCATGTATTTATGAAGTAATAACGGGTTTAACTTAGGGACTGTTTATATAGATATAAATATTTTGTGAACTGATAAAATTACTTGATTTTATTTTAATTTTATTTCAATTTTTCAATTTTTGTAACAAGAATTTAAATTAATCAATAATCTACTTTAGTTATTTTTCAGATAGTATTTACTCCGAATCTATGTTCGCTCTTATATTATTCCAAACTGGGCAAAGTCCTACAACTTTATTCCATGATCAGTTACTTTCCGCTCTTCAGTATGGCGCTATACCGGTAATAACTACATTACTGCCACCTTTGCCTTTTATGGAATGGCTGGATTGGCGGCGGGTTGTATATACTTTACCACTTCAACGATTACCTGAATTACATTTTATCTTACGTTCCTTTGCACCTTCTGATATTTTGGAGATGAGGCGTCAAGGACGATTTTTATTGGAAAATTATCTTATTGACAAAAAAGGTTAATTTAATGAAACTAATGCACATATAACAGCGAATGAATAAACAATAATTGATCATGCGATAAGAGAGAAGTAGAATTGATTAAAAATAAAGTGAGAAACTACGAACTACATCTCCAGAGACAAAATAAAATATAAGTTCGATGTTTAGCCTTCTTTTTTTTTTTTTACGACGTTTAAATATTCTCAAAACATATGTTATAAAATAATTTTTGCAGTAATTGCTGAAACATTAATAGCAGCACTAAGATTCCGTATTGGTGTACCTGGTGAGCAAGCAGTTGCTGTACAAGGTAATCCGCTGTTTAGTAATCAACAGTTCACTGCTCCACATTTAGTTCTAGTGAAGCCGCTAGACGAAGAATATTTAGGTATTTTTTTACTTTCACTTGAGAAGTTTGTTATTTAATAAATTTGTTTATAATTCTTTATTTTTCTCCTGCCGGTAAGCTTCTTTCAGTTCTTCATTTTTCCCCTGACGGTAAGCTTCTTTAAATGAATCGAATAATAAAGAAAAGTATGGAATAATTAGTGGAAAAATAGTTAGGCTAATCATGCGCGATCATGTAATTGATTATCTAAGCCAAAATGGATAATATCTCCATGTTTGTAGATAATCAGTGCATATATCTATATGTTTAAATTTGTACAAATTTAACCGTTATTATAGGACCACGTGAAGCTCCACATATGTCTTCTCCTTACACACACAATTACACATCTCTTCATATGGTATCTGTTTTTCAGTATCATGTTTCTTAATATTGTAAGATGATAATTGTAACATTAGGTTATTTGTCATGGTAATCATATACTATGACAACGGTATAACCATGACAGTAATTGTTAATGTGATAATGACAGTGATGATAGTCATAACAGTAATGAAGTAATGCGGCAGTCTACATTATCATTCTGAAAAAAAAGATAATCATTCTATAAAAAGTTTTATTATCTCTCAGTTTATTTTAGTATTCATATTACTGGTGGAATAATTTTGGTCATGTAGCAGGCAGATCGATGGAATATATAACTAATGAACCACCATTTCCATCTCAGTTTGAATATGGCGAGGGTATTGAATTGGGTTTTCGTCCCATTGCTCCTCCTGCAAGTGGTGCAACTTTTGCAAATGCACTTGGTGGCAATAGACCACGCGAACAATTTACAGGTAAACATTAATGCTTATGAATAATTTGTTAAAAGAAAATTTTCACCTGGATATTGGATTATAAGATATACTTATAGATGACAAAACCTGTAAGAAATCTGAGTATATTTTGAATACATTTTCTTCATATTGATTAATATGATTAATCATATTAATTTGTTTGATGCTAGATTTAAACCAGAACATCAAACAGATTAAATGAAACGTTTTGATGATTAACATCATAAGATTCTTACGGGAAGCTAAGAAGTAGATATAAGCGTTATGCGAATGTTTATCCCCAATAATTCTGCTTCACTGAATGGCCAAACACTTTCATCTATATTACATAAATAGCTTTTATATTACTGACTTCAGAATTGTTACTTCAACTTCCTAAGTTTTATTTTGAAAAGCATCTTTTTATGTATTTGTATTGTATTTTTTCCAGTGGTACTTCTGACATACCAAAGAGATGCTGTACTAACTGCTGCCCTTGAAAGGCTCAACAATATGCCATATCTAAATAAGGTCTTTTTTGATTAAATTCTATTTTTTTTCCCTTCATTTCTTTTTTGATTAAGTTGATCGACGCTTGAGTGCTTCATCTTTTTTAAATTCAGTCACTTGCCGTTAGAATTGTGAAGCAGTGAGAGAGTTTTCTCTGTTTCTCTGACAGAACATTGGACCCGGCGAAGTTAAGCAGCAAACAAAGTGGCTTTCGTTGTATAGTGCAGGTGGGACAAGTCTTAATGGGTGGTGGGAAGTGTAACACTCGCAGTGACGCACCGGTTTGATCAATGACCGTATTCATTTCAAATGAAGCAAAGGCTGTGAGCGAAAGTCCCTGAACCCGAGGCTGAGAGAGCTCCATCCGTAGCCTGGGTGTACTCGGATATCCAACCTGGATGGCGTTTGGGCCAGGAGACCGTGAATGGTTGAGCCTAGGATGGCCATCGGTTGAACTCCGGGGTTCGTTGCAAGCAAAGTGACGTTACACTAGTAAAGAACAGCACAGGGCTTACTCTCCCCTTATCACCCGCAAAAGTTTTATGCTCTTTCATTCCTGCATGGAATCTTTGACTTTTTTCAAAAAAATTATCTTTCTTATTTGGCTTGTGCAACATCAAACAATACTAATACAACAACAGTAACAACAAATACTAAAAAAATAATAATGAAAAAGTAAAACTAATTCATATGAATTTAATCAACTGAATAAAATATTAATTGAATAAAATTTTTCTAATTAAATATTATATTTAAACAGAATGTATAGTGATGACCTTAGGAACTTCTAAATCCAAATTTCAGATATATATTCATATAAATTTATGCACCGATAATCCTTAATTGCATTAAAAAAAATTTGTCAGGTTTTGGTGATTTGGAATGGACGTGAGGCACCACTTGAACGTAGCTGGCCACGATTACATGTTCCCGTAATTTTCATTAATTCAACTGTGAATTCACTGAATAATCGTTTCTTACCATATGAACAAGTAAAACACTTTTTTTTACCACTGCGATTTGAAATTCTACTTTATAGAGACGATTACATTTGAAACGGAAGGAATGAATATTACTTCAGACATTAAATGAAAGAATATGTCAAAAAAGAAACCTGAAACAAATTGGATATTAGCAAGCGCAGATTTATTGAGTTATATAATTATGATGAGTGAAAGTAAGAAATAGAAATTTAGCTGATGTATTGAAATATTGTCCTATTTTAATGCTCTGAGTTCCCAATTTTTTTGAACTTAAATCTTTTTAACAGTGTTTACTCCTGTATTATTTCAATATAGATCCAGATGGTAACACTGAGACGTACTAAGTTTAGAAAAGTTATTAAACATTTGAATTTTTTACATAATATTCGATACATACTATAACATACAAAAAATCTCTGAAAAGAGGAGTTGTCTTTTAAGATCAACACAGAAGCAGTGCTGTCACTGGATGATGATATCGACCTTAGACAACATGAAATTATTTTCGCTTTCAGGTTTAATTTAAAATTACGTTAGTAAATTCGAATGTTGGAAATTTTGAATTTTGAAATTATGTAACTGGTTTTTAATACATTAGGTCTTCATATTTCATATTGCAGATCTTCATATTTCACAAAGATCAATACCATTTATGTCTGCTTAGGAAGATTCTCATCATATAGGGTTATTCATTCCTACAAGAACGAATCCTATTCTGGTTTTAACGTACTGATTGCTATTCGGCGAAAAATGATGTAACTGAAATCCGCATTGTAGGATGACTGAAATCATAACTGAAATCACTACGGAGATTCAGTACAGATAAACATTTTAAAATATTTTCGAGCAGAAGCGCCACCATCTAAAATATTATTTTCTAGAGTTTGGCGTGAACAAAGGGCGAAAATTGTCGGTTTTCCAGCTCGACGTCATTCTCAGCAAGGAAACGAAATTCTATATGACAGCAATCACACATGTCAGTTGAGTATGATATTAACAGGAGCTGCGTTTATTCATAAGGTACTGTTGAATAGAAATGATATGATTCAACTACCTATTGAAGCTTAGCATTATCAGTATATCAACTGACAAAAGTAATATAGGGTTTGAAGTTTACATGCGTTTTATCATAATTATTTTGCATTCACGCATTTGCACAACACTATTAACGTGCAAAACTGGATCTCCGACAAGTGGCTTTCCCGAAATTTGTTTTTCACATTCTAATAACATTTAAAGTGTTTAATATTAGGTGTATACACCACTTCGTTTTCCATCTTTTTGTTTATAAGAAGTTGATCAACTTTTCAGGCTTATCTATATGCCTATACATATGGTATGCCACAGGTAATAAGGGAGAAAGTTGATGAATTCATGAATTGTGAAGATTTGGCAATGAATTTTTTAGTTGCCCATATAACACGTGAGCCACCTATCAAAACGACCAGCAAGTGGACATTGCGGTTATTGCTTTTATTAATTCGAATCGCTACTGAACTGAAATATCTGATAAAAGAAAAATGAGATACAAGATATTAAGTACAAAGCTGCTTAAAAAAAAGGACAAAATCAGTTGTTGAAAATTCTTCCTATCAACTGGAATAGGAATTGATGATTAAATAATACAATGATTAAGCCTATTCATGAAATATCATATACGCACATTTTAATCGATTGATCTAT
The DNA here is from genome assembly GCA_000499405.2 of Onchocerca volvulus. Taxonomy (NCBI): domain Eukaryota; kingdom Metazoa; phylum Nematoda; class Chromadorea; order Rhabditida; family Onchocercidae; genus Onchocerca; species Onchocerca volvulus. The sequence continues at coordinate 4,819,314 of HG738139.1, read as the reverse complement.
GGAATATGCTATGTTTAAATATAATTCATTAAAGACATTAAAACATCAGGATCTCTAAGCATGTTCCATCTAGATATTGCTCTTCATTAGCTAATTACACAACACATTAGCTTAAGCGCTGTGTGATCTTTCTGAAAGACATTCATTACCCTTCAGATTATTCTGTTTGATCCATCTATTTGTTAAATTGTTATCGATAGGTATAAGAGAAATCAAATTGCTGCAAATAAATTAAAAAGCAATGGAAAATTCTTTCTAAAAACTTTCATTGTATTTTTCAGTTGCCCAGCTTGTAAAGAAAGTCTTTATCAACGAACTACACATTATCTACAACGACATGAATGCATTCAATTTTTTATACAAGTTTATGGATATAATCCACTTCTTTTTACTCAACTTCGAGTAGATTCGGTACTGTTCAAGACACGTTTGCCAACTAATCATCAGAAATGTTTTAAATACGTTTAAATTTGTTACTGTTTCATTTATATATATATATATATATATATGTATAGAAACAATTTTTTTTGCTTTTTAAACACTTTTATGGTAAGACAGTTGCAAAACTATTCGAACAGATTTAATATCTTGGTTAGTGAGACTATGTAAAGATCCATATCATTCAACTGTAAAATAATCACGGTGTTTGTAATTCAATATTTTCAGCGATTATTAATGTCAATATAATATTATTCACGAATTATGCAAAACTTTTAAGTTAATAGCAGTGATTTCTTCAGTCAAAACATTTATTAACTGCAACACATCGTTGTTTCAGTTTATTTGAAGTTCTTAGGGTGTTTTCTTATACAATTTTTCAACATTCTTATCAGTTGTCTATAGATTGAGTGTTACTGGTAAAACAACTTGAATAATCGGCTTCAATCAGCTTTGTTTCCTAGCCTTTTGCCCAAAATCAATAATTTATGTTGTTACACTGATCATATGTTTTCGTGCATATTGCAATTTTGAAACGGGTAAAACTTGAATGGCTATAATATAGCATCTTGTACACGACACCGGTGATAACCGGCAGTGTTCCAGACTGTTTCACTGAAAACTAGTGAGTAATCGTAACACCTATAAAGCAATATTTTGTAAATAACATAACTGGATGATAGATTAAACAAAATATTTTTGATACTGGCATCATAGTTTCTCCCAGTCTGCAAAGTCTGATTCTGATAGGAGGGAAACATTCGAAATTTCTTAAGACACCCATATATCATACCTTGGATAATTCAGATATATCCGGATCTGATGTGTCTAAGTAATGACTTTCAGTAAGTGAATGTATTTATTTGGACGTGATATACAATATGAAAAACAAAACAAAACAAGTCAGTAAAAGATGTTGACAGCAAAATAAAAAATTTTAGTTTGCTAGACATTTCGTCAGAACACCAAAAGGAAAAGACTTAGTCTTAGAGGTATAAAACACAACACAGCAAGATTATGGCTTGATATGGGAAGAAATCCTTTCCTTATTTAATGGAAATGTAGCATAGCATACTGGAAGCAATCTTTCAAACAATAAAGGATCACATCTGCATCCGTAGTAAGATTCAGAAGTACGAGAATTTCCCCTCCCAATATTTCGAAGGAACAAATAATACTGACGTATTACGATTACTAACAATACGACTACCGAAAACCATACAATGATTCTGACGATACAGTGCGAATCATTCTAAAGATTAAACACAAAGGCGCAGCTGAGGATAAGACAAAATGGCTGCATGCTTATAAAGCTGTGCAAATAGGAGTACAACTAAAATAGCAAGCATGTAAAATGTGCATGTCAGCTATGATTATAATTTATACATATGACTTACATCGTATCACAAAATAGATTTTCAGGAATTATCAGTGGAATAAAATGGAATTATTTACCACCGAAAAAATGAAATGACGCTTTCGAAAAGATAATGTAAAGCCTATGTTGCTTCTGTATAAATAAAAGAGCTTGAAAATATATTATTCACTTCAATGATTATTCTAAAATGGAAGTTAAAATAAAAAGCATAAGATATCAAAAACAAGATTAAGTAAGGAGTTTGAAATGCTGAACCAAATAGTCTATCTCCAGTTCTGTCAATATTACAGATGATATAGTGTAATCTTTGTTATAAAAAATCTATTCCAGTAGTTAGGATTTTGTATTTTTCAAAATAGAACTTAAAATTTCGAAATATAAATAACAGGAAATATATCTATTACATTTCAAGAAGAGATATATCTAATATCTATTTACAGAAATTTCAGCCTACAAACTCTTCAACTCAAAAAACAAAGTATTAAAAATGTAATATAGATTTAAAAAAAAAAAAAAGCTATAACAAAAGCAAATAAACTAAATAAAGCACGCGATATGGCGTGATTATAATATAATAAAATACTGAACGTACTGGAAAAGAAACGAAACAGAAATCACCGTACATACCAATAATTTTTCTGAATAAAACATCAAAGGATTTGTTTAAACTTTAAAAAAAAAAAAAAATGATTAAATGAATGAAACATATAATATAAGAGAGCAAGGAAAATGAAGAAGTGACGGGAATATTATGATAATACACCTAAAATATAAAGATAAATATGAAATGTACGTATGTATATAATTTTACAATTAACAGCTCTCAAAATATAAACACATTTATGGACAAACGAGAAACGGTGAATCGAAAAAAAAAAAAGTTATTGCAAAGAAAATAATTAAGTATTAGTGATGAGCTCAAACTTTAAAATATTAAAAAAAAAAAATACATTTTGAAACGTGAACTATTCTCCTGCTTAATTTCTTGCAAATTGTTTCTCGAGTTCTTCGACACTAATACAGTTGGCAGTTGGTGGAAGAAGCGATACTATGGAAGGAAGGTCACTTGTTGCTGTTGTTGTTTGTGGAGATGACCCTACGTAATATATGTAGGTCAGTTGGACATTTTCAATTATTCAAAGCATAATTCATATTAATCTACTGAGCTTAGGATGCCAAATATTTGATGAATTTATGAAACCAAATATTTTTATTAATTCATTGGCTGAGTTATCTAAGCATGAAAAGATTCACCGTAGAACGGAAATTAAAAAATGGAAACAATCTATCATTAAACGCAATGCATTTTCTACTGCGACGCAGTTGGATGCCTATAGTTGAGCAATAACTTCCCCATAAAAACAATGCTTAATTATTTATTCATCTACTACATAGTCAACTTTTTACTGAAAAATATTCTAGGCATATGAAGAAATGTCGCAAACTAACTGTTATCAATACATACCTTGACAAAGTTCTTTATTTGGCGGCTGCAAACCTCTATTCGCTGGTACACCCGCTGATTGCAGCAGCTTCTCTAGCGGGTTCTGATATTTATATTGTGTTACTGATGAGGGTGGTGGGTGAGTGTTTTGCGGCACCGGAACTGCTGTTGTCGTTACAACTGGTTGCATAGGTACTAACGGTGCCCCCACCTGAAGGGAAAAATAAATTGTTGACAAAGAAATATGCTCAAGTCATATTTTTTGTTTGGAAATTCGAGCTTTTTCATTTTTTATTACTGCGTACATTCTGGGTTAAAAACTGAAATTTTGCAGAATTTTTTAAACGATATTCACGCATCACACTCCATCTCTAATCATGAATAGAAAAACTGAGAAGTAACTATAATTTTTACCTCATTTATTTTTGTAAGCATATAAAATGTCTTCGCAACAATGGAGGTGAAAATGTTTGTCATCTGCTATTGGAAGCAAAATTTCAGTGCAAAATAAAAAAGAAAAATTTCGAAAAAGAAAAAAGGACAAACATGATGAGGATGAGAAGCAACTGGAACATTGGGTAAAGCTGCAAAAGTTGCCGCTTGTTGTGATAGAAAACGTGCTCGAATAACTTGCGCCTGATTCAAGTCACCACGCATCATCGCAACTGCATATTGTCGTTGATGTTCTGCCTGAGCTGCTAGCGCTTGTGCACGCATTGAAGTTGTCATTTGCGGGTTTGACTGCCAATTATTCAATGATAAACCATTTTGCATAGCTGCAAGTACCTGAGCATATTGTTGCTGCAGAGCAAGTCTTGTCATCAAGTTGGCTGCATTTTTTGATGCCATACCACCAGCCATAGCGTCTCCAGGAACTAAAACACAATAAATGAATGTTTTTTTTTGTTTTTGAAATTCAAAAATTCGAATAATTTTCTTCAAGCAATTTTTGAAATTTCAGTAAGCACTAATCTCGAAATATAAAGTTTAAACATTTCCAATCATCACGAAAATTTGATTAAACATGTAAATTTGAACCTCATAGTTCAGAATGTCCAAATAATTCGATAATATAATATCATTGATAATGTCCATCTAGTTAAGAAAACTCTTGAAACTAACGTTTATGCGGTACGTTGAAATGCTCCGGGACAAGATTTTGTTTGATGGCATTGTACTGCGTGGAACAAATTGACATGTTAGAATGACGAAGTTTTTCTTCCATGATCACTGGTGTATTATTGTTTTTCGTCATTTGACGCATCACCGAAGTTGGCATAAATGAATTCGGAAGCAGGCCTGTTGCAGAAGTCCGCGCTGAAGTTGGAGCAGCAGCAGTTACTGATCGTGTTTGCGTCGATTGTGGCATTGCTCCATTTCCCATTATATTTGTCAGTGCCTGCCTAGAAATTGAACATAAAATGTGACGGATCAAATAAATTACAATAGATCAAATAAATTTCTTTCGCGATTTTTGAATCAAATTAACATATATTTTATGTTCATATGGATATCAGTTATATATTAAAATAATTCCGAATATTAATTGTATATACACGCAGTTATGGTGCAACTGCGAATTTATTGAACATACATAATCAACATTAAGCTAAAATATACAGGTTTAATCTACTCATCGAAAGGAAATTTTTAATAATAAAATAATCTGGATAAAAACTTTCACCAACCTGAAGACAGTACTATCTACTGCTTGGGTATTTGAACCAAGTGTCGATCGCTGATTAGCAGCTAATGTATGTAAAGCAGCTGCTTTCTCATACTGTGAACGAAGAAAAGCTGCATGAAATGTCATATCAGAGAAAGGTGGAGGTACAGCGGGATGAGATGATGCTTGCGAATTCAACGGAATCCCTGACAGATGATGGGTTGGAGCCAAGGAAATTTTGGATGGAAGTGTTAAACTGTCTTCCGTTATGCGTGAAACGTCATCCGTCGTTCCATTTTGCAAACGTGCGAACTTATTTAACTTGTTCATGAGATGGGCTTGTTGATGCGGATCGCCAAGGGGATTACCTTTTATCGTCTACCATTGTTAAAAAAAAGTTCAAATATTTCTATACCAATAAATAATAAATATGAAAATAAAAATGAAAAGTGTGTGGAATTTCTAATTTCTAAATAATTGATAACATCCAAAGAATCATGCAAACTAGTGTAAAACTGTTGAAATTCATACATTTTATCATTACCAGAAAACATAAAAATCATAAACAGCCATATATACAATTAGTTATTCTTTTTTAATTTCATCTATGATGAGTAGATTTACAATTAATCTACTATTTATTCAATAAACAACAATAATAAATCCAAAGAATGAAGAATATGAATGAACCTGGTTTAAATACGATTGTCGTGAATTGGAGGGAATCTGTTCGCTAGTTACGAAGTTTCCAAAACCATCAATACTAATAGGTAGAATGGATGGATTTTCAGGGATTGATTCCTTCTGGAAATTACGTTCCAAATCTTCAACTCGTAAAACTCCTTGTACTGATGGTGCAACATGCTGAAAAGTGAAATAATGAATAATTGATCGATTATACAGAAATTGCTTGTTTAAAAAAAAATTTTCAAAAATTATCAAACCGATTCAGAAAGGAATTGTGATTGAAAAGGTCGTTGACAAGAATTTGAAAATATCTTATTGAGAACAGAAATCGATGCTGGATCCGGCGATAAGTCGGAAATTGAAGATGACGAGGGAACAGCATGCCTCTGCTGCGAAAGCTCGTTTTTACTAGCACATAAATTATCTGGAAATAATTTTTTATATATGTAGAAAGAAAATAAAAAAGCATACTCGTGAATTTTAGGAAATTTTTTTATACCATTAATCTAATAATTACCAGAATTCTCAGATTTAGTTGTAGCAAAGAAACGTGACAATCTGCTACCAGTTGGTTCTTTTGTCGCTGGCGATTTAAGTTCATTCTGAAGAAGAATCATTAGTGCTAATGCTAAAATATGAGATAGTTTTTATAATTTTGCAGTTTTAATAGTTTGAAGAAACTTGGTTTTATATAAATAAAAAGGCGTTTAGATTGGTAGGGAGATGACTGCAGAATTTCATGACCTGAAAAATACGCAAAAGATTGAGCGATTCAATAAGATTATAAGCATACAAGACAAGATATGAGAATGAAGGAATCTAATTCAAAACAAATAAAACAGCATATACTTAGTATGCAACTATATCTCAATTAAATCCACAATAAAAAGCACTGATTTCAGTACTATTAATTAAAGTGTTACAAATAATTTCACTATTTTTACCTCTTTCAATGAGTTCAAATCAGCATCACCGAGAATACCCATAATTGCAGCAAATTCAGCATCAGAATTTGGCAGTCTACTGTTTAGCAAAGATATTGGTGTTAATGAATTATCAGTCATTGCAAAAGACTGATTAAAATTTGTTGATATATCACCGTCATTGCTTTGATTGCGGGATGACGTCGATTTATCAACCGAAGATAAACCTAAATCGCTACCAACGATTTGGGAAGATGGCCTCCAATCTGTCGAATCAGTTTTGTCTGGCAAAATTTTGTTTAGTTCACTCGTACTGGAAATTCCACTTTGTTGTACCATCCTTATTGAATCGCTCTTCGGTTTTTGAGAAGAATCATCTGTAAAACATATTCAAATGAGAATTACTTGATACAAAACAAATTTAATTTGATTCGCTGAAAAAACCGATAGAAAACAAAGAAATTTTACTGGCTAAAAGCAATTGTTTCATAATTACATCATCAAAATTGCCTAATTAAATCAATACATGGTATTCTCTCTCGACAAGATATCACTCACTAGATAATATTGCACGTAAATCTCGCATGCACATTAACTGACACTTATTGTAAAATGACAATACCTCTTGAAAATGTAAAATTATTATGTACAAGAAGATCAAATGGTCTTTAATTTTCCAACATATACATTTTCTTCAAACTTGACTTATCAAAAACACAAAAATACTAAATTCTCATATTTTATTTAAAGCATGCGCATTGATTTTTGCATGCGCTATAAAAGAACACAATAAGAGATTTCAATTTACGTCTAATTTTATTGTCGTCATCAAAACCACGCAATTCAATCATATCATGCATTGATGTTGGACCATCATTGAGCCACTCCGGCATTTTTTCATTTGCAGCCATTTCTGCAGACCTGCCTTTCTAAAATATTTTTTATACAATCAAGATGAAAATACATTTGTGGCATTCAACCCTAAAGAAATTGTACGCAAACACTTGACACAATCAAAAAATCTGGCAAATTATTTACCAGTTAGCTGATGAGAAAATGATTTTATAATTTAATAGCTTACAAAACCATTATCCTATACATCATCAGCAGAGGAAACCATTTCAAAAAAAAAAGTCACCAGCAATGAAATCTATCTATATTGAAATAAAATACAAATTATATTACCTGGATCTGACCACCTTCTTTCTGATAATTTGGCTTAAATGATGTCTCGCCCGAACGCCAATTGCCAGCACTACTAGGTAAAGTACCATTTTGTTGACGAGTCCTTATAAACGAAGATTCATTGTTTCCTATGTTTTTGTGCTAAAAGTTAATTATTTTTTAGTTATTTAACCATTAAAATTCATTATCCTAACTGAAATAATTAAGTGCAAATTTAATAGGAATTCAGCATCGTTTCAATACTAACAAAGCCTTCAAAACTCCTTTTTATACTAAAACAAATGATAAGAGGATACTTTTTATCTTATCATGATGCACGGGTCAAATCTATTAAAAATTTCAGAACTATAAGAGCCAAAGATTCATGAGGATATATTAAAATGTATAATTTTCATTCAGATCATATATTTAAAAATTCTCGTAAAGAAATGCCAAACTTACAAATGATGCCTTGTACTCTGTTCCGGAATTCTTCAGCTGAAAACCAGCACCACTTCGCCAACTGGTCTTCGTTGCACCAAGTCTTTCCATTTCTGCTTCTAATGATCAATAATCATCAGTATCATTACATTTTTTCTATTCACGAAACTTTTGAATTTTAAAAAGCGTTTTAAAAAGCAGTCCCAAAGTACGACAAAAATCGATGGATGGTAAAAAAAAATGTTGCATAAAACGGGTCGATTTTATAAGGATATGGGATGTGGGAGCAAACAAGAAAGTGGTGTTGTTCATAAGGTTATAACGAGCATAGAAAGGTAACACAATATCTTCTTTTTATCATAAGTATATAGAGAATTATTTTTCATAATAATGTAAGCGCTGCTACTACGAAATCATGCCTTATAGACCTACAGAGAAACGAGACTTTGATCTCCCTAGTGACAATAATTTTCTCATCCAAAGTACCCAGAAATCTATATGAAAATATTAATTCCACAAATAAAGTTTATGTACTATTAAAATATTACCGTTCTTCGTTGGTGATGTAGCACGACATCCCGACGAAAAACCTCGCCTCTGCGGAGAAAGAACAGTTGTATCGCTTTCCAATGCTTCAACCTTCAGTTTTTCCTTTCTTTTTATATTTGTATTCGGACGATTTTCCACTCCCTCACAAACCCAACGATATTCGAGCCATTTTTCCGGTTCAAAATTTCCCTCATCGCTGAAAATGTATGACTGTTAGTACGTAAGAAGTATTTTTCATACGAAAAATTATGATATATTTTTAATTGATTAACTGCTCGCATACGACTGATATAATTCATTGATTTCAACAAATGAAATTAAAGTAAATGTTTTTAACTTTAACTGGCAACTCTGATAACGGTAATTTGAAAAACTGATTTAACTTCACTGACTTTAATAACTATATAACTGATTAATAGATTATTCATAGCTTTAGCTGATAATTTTGTCAGTTGCAACTTAATTTGTGTAAAAAAAATCGAACTTCAAGTGAGCAATAAGTCTATTACCTACATATTCCTAGCAAAATATCTACATCAATTAATCATTTAAACGAAAAAAAAATTATGTGAATTAAGTCGATGAACTTCCAATGTCAAATTTGGTCTAAAAGAAATCTTAAATCACTTTAGAAACGAAAAAGATTAACTTATCAAATTCAGTAGACAAATACTGAGGCCGTATTCTACTTAACGGCACATCCTTCATATTCAGTATCTCTTCACGAGTATATCGATACATTTCACAATTATCATTTTGCGCATCACTGCACCCACACTTTTCATAACTACTGGCAGAATTCTTACGCAACATGAACACCTGAAATATATAAGTAAATAAATAAGTGTATATTTTTCAACTGAGAATAATCCGAGGATTTCTCCTTTCCCCATTCCAGAAATATTTCCTGTGAATTCAAGCATTTGAAAATATTCTTAATAGTCGATATGTATCGAAAGATGAAATAATGAGTCTTGATAAGCGAGATAACATTAGAATATATTATCATCAGACCAATGAAATTTGTAGCATTCTAATTATGGCATGTATATATTCACGTCACAATGTCCTAGACAAAGCTTACACAGTACAATTTAAAAAAAATCTTATCGAGATCTTCAAAAATTCATATTCCACGAATAATAAATATATCAGGAAAAAATCTACTTTTCTCCTATTCTGAAAACGGGATAATCAAAGAGAACTACGGTATTGGTGATACAATTCAGACGTCATCCCTGATATATTTGCAAACAAAACCCACAGATAAGTTCAACCGCGTTCGTACTTACAAATGGAAATAATGTACCAATACTGTGAAAAACCACATTTATACAGATTTATTATCGAAATAAAAAATGAAAAGACAACCGAAAAGATTATCATATCATTAAAATTTTACCAATCACCTAAACTTTCTAAGTTTTCTTGCGAGATCAGAAATAAGATATGATGAATAAATATAATCTTAAAAGAAGGACATGTAAAAAAAGAAGGACATGTAAAATACTTTTCATGACGGTAATCTTTACATATAATGGAATAGAAATAAATAGAAAATTTTCATTTACCGCAATATATATGAGTTATAACTTTCGAGTGCCGAGATATGAAATAAAATCCACAAAGTTTTAAACTTATTGTATTTTGCCAAATCAAGTTACACAAAATAAACCTATGCCTGAAATTTTAGGTGAATCTAAATGAATATTGCTAAAACAGCATGGATTACAAACGTAATTTAAATGTTCGTGCAAAACAGGTACTACTTTACTGATTGACTTCGCACAAACTCAAAATTTGTCTTAAAACTGATAAGTTTGTTAGCAAAAATGTAAGTATATAAATCACTGATATCTGAATAATGTAAATATGCAAACAGATCACTGATACCTGAACAATTAAAACTGCGACACATCCAAACAGTTCACGTATGTCTCATATGATTTCATTTTAGCTTCTCTCAACGTTTTATCACAAACTTGAAGAGGCAAAAAGCTATTCTTAACATTCATAAATTCCCAAATAAAAACCAAAAAAAAAAAAAAGAAATCTAACCTAATCCGAACAAAAACAACAACCACACTCTCTCACACAGATATCCAATCATTTTACGGCCCATGCTGCATAGTGCGAGAAATTTCATATTGTCCCAGATGGTCGGTCATCCAGGGAGACTGCTTGATATGTTATGCTGAGTATTGGATTTAGGCATTTTTGTGATAAATGTTTCGCACGTGGGATTTGGTGAATTTGTCGTGGTGTGACGTGGCATAAGTGATTTAGGTGAGAATAGTGGTAGAATTAATGTTTATAGTTCAATGACAAACGGTTCTCATTTCATTTTTAAGGAAATTCATCTCTGGAAAACTTGAAACTTGACATGAGAATTGGTAGCAGTAACATGTTACTGGAAATGTTCATAATTGATAGAAAATATTTAAAGTCACTTTAGGAGATTTAAGCAATAGCATCTACAAGTTATAATGTTAAGATAATGTGGAAATGGTTAGATTGTTAGTTGTTATGCCATGACCATGTGGGAATGATAGAAGTTCGAAGCGATTTTGACATGCAAATTGATCATCTAACTTCGGTGTAGGGACGAAGGACTAATCGAACTGTCTAATAGCTGGTTCCTTCTGAAATATCTCTCAGAATAGCTGGAGTACGTAATAAAGCAGTTATATTCGATAAAGCGAATGATTAGAGGAGTTGTAGGAAGAAACGTCTTCAACCTATTCTCAAATTTTCAATGAGTATGACGTCTTGCTTGCTTGAATGAAGCGTGGACATTGAATGTGGACCATTTTTGATAAGCAGAACTGACACTTGGGAAGACCAAACATTGAGTTAAAGTATAAGTTTGCGTTGTTACGTTAAAATAGCAGAATGTATTGTTATATTACATCAGCATGAGGATTGTATTACATGTAGTTAAAAAAGTATAGCGTCGTTTGGTAATTTAGGTGAGCCGAGCACAGTTACTTGTTAGTTATTGCAAATTCATTCTTCTTGAAAGAATGATTTTGATACTTGTCTTGTAAAACCTTCTTATGCACCTCTGGACTGCGTCATCTCACTATTTCTTACTTAACCATATTTCAGGATAATTTGTTATCTAACGAGCTTGTTGCAAGCATTCAGAAGCAGGCTTAAAGATGGCTGTTGGAAAAAACAAAAAGATGGGTAAAAAGGGTGCAAAGAAAAAGGTTGTTGATCCATTTACACGCAAGGAATGGTATGATATTAAAGCACCCTCAATGTTCAATGTTCAACATATCGGGAAAACATTGGTAAATCGTACGCAAGGAATAAGTAAGCAGTTTGATCATTGCTTGCCATTTCTTGTAAATGGGATAGGAAAAACAAGAATTGTTTAGTATTCTGAAAATAATACAGCAAGAAATGATGGTGATATGAAGTGTTTTTTTATCGGCCATATAATTTGCATTCATCTAAAATCAATTTTGCTAGCAGCAAAAATGTAACGTTTACTATTGGTTTAATTTCTTAATGAGATATTTTTCTTAAAAGCTAACATTTGGCTCTATAATGCAGGTCTTCTTTTTCTGACTGGCTTTCTGTGATAAATTTCTCCAATGATTACAGTAATGCTATTTTCATGGGTTCATTCTATTTACACGTTGCTTCTTTAACAGTACTTCACTTTTAAGAAAATTAATATTGTTAGTTAAACGTACTTTAAAAATTCCTTTGGCTGCTATATGGGATCTTATCTCCGTGCATCTTATTTTCAATTTTATTATTGCTATATAGGAGAAAAAAAACATAAGAAGCATTCCATCGAAGATTGTAACATAATAATACTAATGAAGTTATACTGTTTTGCAGAAATTGCTAGCGAAGGTTTAAAAGGACGTGTCTATGAAGTGTCACTTGGTGACTTAAACAATGCTGAGTCGGAATTTCGAAAAATGCGTTTGATCTGTGAGGATGTTCAGGGTCGAACTTGCCTGACTAATTTCCATGGCATGCGACTCACTCGTGACAAACTTTGTTCCATTGTCAAAAAATGGCATGTAAGTGGTAGCTTGTCAGAAATTCTTCTAAAATCAACTGTTTTTGTTAAATATGAAGGATACTGATTTATTTTTTCAAATATATCTGTGATAGGAATCGACGCTCCCATTTCATTTAGAATTTTCCTATAAACTATAACAGAAACATACCGATTCTTTCGATTTGTTGATCTAATTAAAGGAAAATTCTAGACTCTTATTGAAGCTAATGTAGCGGTCAAAACATCGGATGGTTATTTGCTGCGACTTTTCTGCATCGGTTTCACGAAAAAGAATGCAAGGCAATTGAAGAAAACAAGTTATGCGAAGTCGTCAAAGATTAGACAGATTCGGGCAAAAATGGTGGAGTATATGCAGAAAGAGGTGAATATTTGATATCAATTCAGCTCTTTGCTGTGTAGCAATCATTTTCGACCGTTATGAATGACATTCGTAGTAATTCGAGCGAAATATCATAAAGTAGATTTATTTATCTTAGTGAGCAATAACGATATTAATGCCATCATCTTACCAGTGGTGAAAAATGTATTTTTTTTTCTTTGAAGAATTTGAGTATTAATTATTCAGGTGCAAGGAAGTGATCTAAAGGATGTGTGCCATAAACTAGTTCCTGATTCAATTGGGAAAGATATCGAAAAAGCGTGTTCTTACATCTATCCATTGCAAGATGTATGCATTAGGAAAGTGAAAATATTAAAGAAACCAAAGTTTGAAATTGGACGTTTAATGGAGATGCATACAGATGTTAGTACATTTACAAGTGCTGAAGGTGAAAAAATCGAAAGACCGGATGATTATGAGCCTCCCGTTCAGGAATCCGTATGAAGTTTTTGTTATGTCTATAATGTTATTTTTCGTTTTCGGAATAAAACTCTTTTTGTTGGAGTTACCACATGTGGTTAAAAACTTCACTAGATGAGTGTGGAGGATTATCATTGCTTAGGATATATTAATTATGAAGTATGGATCTCAGTCATTAATTACTGTAAGTAAACTATATATGACGTGAGCCGATTATGAGGCTAGTGTCTCAACCAAATATCGAATTTCATTAAAAGCTGATTTTCTAGAAGTGATTTATAGTGTCAGCAGCCTAATCGATTTATTGATTAAAGTCAATAAATCAGAAATATGAGCATCAGAAAAAAATGATTCCGAAATCCAGAGATGAAATGCAGCATTAATTCGTAATATGAGACAGTCGAGATTTTTGAAATGCTTTGTGAGCCTTGTTTGATCATCTACTGAATCGTTCGAATGACTAATATCGAGCTTCACAATTTTCGTAGGAGAGCTCTTCGCAACTTTTTCAATATCCATTCCACCTTCTGAAGAAAATATGAATGTTGGCCTGCTGAGTTTTAGATCAACTACTAAACCTAAATAATACTCTTTCTTAATAGTTGAACCCTCTTCAATGTAAACCCTTTTTACTTGCTGTTATCTCAGACCAAATCCAGTCTCATTGCTGGATGACATTCTGCATCAATTTTGATGGGAGCATCTGGCTAAAATTTTTTTTTTTACACCGTTGAATTTTATTGTCAATTACGTTACGGTATAATGAATGTTTAGTCAATGACTATGAGAAAGAGTGAAATTTATACCTGAGAACTCCATTTTGCGCAAAGGGATTTTGCGTAAGTAGAGTCAAAACTAGATAATGATGCAAGTTTCAATTACTTGAGACGCATTTTATTCATAACTAGCTGTTCCCAACTAATCTTGCAAATGAAGTCCGCTCAATTACTTTGACTTGTCACAGGTATGATAGGTAAAAAAAAAGGTAGGTATATGTATATAAAAATAGTGCCTGTTTAAGTGCAACATTGTTTCAGAATTTCAAATCAGTTGGTGAAGAACTTGAAACATTCTGTCAAAATTAGTCCTCCTAATTATTTTCGCCTGTCACTGTCGAAAAATCCAAAAATTAATATAAACAAGGGGTGATAAAGTTCAAAAGGCGCTTAGTTCCAAATATCGACCAACAAGTCGGCAAGCATGTTTCCCCCCAAAACACTAAAAAGAGGATAGATATCTAAAACGGTAATCAGGTTCATCACCAAAAGGGGAAAGATGTTTCATAGGAAAGGATAAATATGTTTCCTGCCGAAATGATGGGCATGATTACCGCCAAAATGCTCGGATCAATAGGAAAATAGGAGGAGATCGACCAATCAGGAGACGACACATTGGATATCAAGGGAGGAGAAGGAGCCTCGAAAGGATTGAAATGGTTCGGATTTTGGAGCAGAAGCATTCTTTTTTTTGCAAGTTGGTCAACGAACACCAGTCTTCTCTATAACAGTATTCCACAACGACCACAGCAACAGTCGACTTGAATCAATACGACTATCAACAATCAAGCGGCAGTCTCACTTTTACTAGCGACAGAAGAAAGAATACTCAGTGATAAGTTATATTCTCGAATAGTTGTTTGTTCGTAACTGTTCCATTCTTTCAATAAATTCTTTCTTCCAGCAGGAATTGTCGCTTTCGCAAAATTTATTTTCACGAAAGTCACAGGATGACAGATTTAAAAAAAAAGATATATCTATACAGAAAAACACTCCTATTCGAATGTAACGTTGTACCAAAATTTGAAAGCAATTGGTGAAGGACTTTCGGAGATTTAAGATCTTAACAACGAACATTTACATTTTTATTTATATATGATTTGCAAATCGAAGTATCATTATGCCGAAATATGTTGACATCAGCGATATATATTTATGTATTCGTTTACTTATTTGATTCACTTTTTGACTGACTTTTTCACTGGCCATCGACTATCAGAACTTTATTAATACTTCAAAGTATTCAGAAACAATAGCTTATTCAATCTTCATGTAGTGCATCTTGAAAGTTGAAAGCTAATCAAATGAGTGGATAAAAGATATATCATATTTTGATGTTAAAATAATTAAAGCTTTCTTTTAGCATATCTAATATTCGGATTTACTTTCCCATTGGGAAAAACAAAATTATTTCTTTTGGGGAAATGAATGAATTATTTCATTCATATTTGAGAAGTGCTTCGTGATTTATCAAAGGACAACTTCTTTGTTAAAAAATTTGATACGTGAAGATTAAAGCTGTTATAGAATTCTTACCTTTTGAGTTTGGTAATGAAAATCTAAATTCAAAATTTTAATTGCTATTTTTTGTTTCATATGGACATCTTCGTTTTTTGGAATTTCTACTTTTCATATGCAAAAACAAATTATATATAATCTTTCAGAGATAAGATGTATTGAATAATACAATGTCATATTTATAGATACCAGGAGATTTTTATTCTGGGTTATTTCTTTTGAAAATTAATTTAAAAACATGAAACAGATTAAATCTTTATGGAAATTGATTTCTAATTTTATTAATGAAAAGCGCATGAAGTAGAATATCAGAGATTGTGAAGATGATACATAAGAAAGGGATATTGTATGGAACATGACAAAATGATTTTTGAATGCGTATGAAGATCTGTTTTCAAGCAATCATCTGTTATGTCCATGGAATCATATGAATCATACAATATCACATTCGAACTGTCTTTTTGAAAGCGTTTTGACAGATATACAACAAGTCGCATATTTTTTACAAATATTTCCCAATTATACTATGCATAAAAGAACAAAAATTTATTCAAAAACTAACAAATAAATAAGTAAATGCAAAAATAGCAAATTAAGATAACATAATCATTGCCTTCAACAAAAAATCTATCTGACTTTCCTATTTTTATAAAAAAAAACAGCACGGAGGGTAAGAATTTCAACAATAAATATTGCTTTCTTTAAAACACGTAATAATGAATTGAGGAATTACAGAAACACAAACAGTGATGAATATCGAGAATCACGAAGTATTATCCATCTATTTGTCCCTATTCGCTCCTTTAACATTTCTGTCACTATCCTAGCAAGACAGAAAGATGAACAATTTGAACGATTGATTAAATGATAAGCATCGCGAAGATGAATAGATTGATTGCCGCAAAAATGGAAGAAATACTTACTGGATCAATCATATTCAATAGACATCATTGTTTGATAACAGTGTAACGGTTATTAATTAGTTTATGATTTGCAATTGATAGTAAATAAAAAGAAAAGATCTTTGAATGATTGAATCGAAATGAGAGAAGAGAAAGCTTATCTTTTTTTACATATTGCTGTGGTTTTAATATATCTTTTTTCTTTTCCTCAATGTTCATATCAAAAGATTGCATTTCCAATGTTGTCGCTATTACTTCTACTATTGAATTACTTCCACCTAGGTCTTGATATGGCACCAGTTTTAATCAGCAAAGGTCTCGAAGCGGTACTACAGGAATCTGCACGTTTCATAGTTCTGTTATGAGGATTCGATGTTACCACGGATGATGAAACTGCTAGTTGTGGACCAGGTTTGGTTGTTCCTCTTACAGGCCGTCGTAATGTGGAAGGTGAGACACGTGAAGGTGTTATCCGTGTTGATGGCGTCGCACCACTTACTGCTGATGTTCGTTGCGGAGCCGATTTCGGACGTGATACAGCGGGAGGCTTTGAAGATGAAGGGACATGATTCGATACAGTAGTAGAATGTGATATATTATCATGCGAATGCATTGCTCCCTTCGCAAATGTTGAAATTGATTTAGCATGAGTTGACCGATCAGTTGTCTTCCAAAACGACTGTGAATCAATGTTGTGCTCATCGGTAGTCAACGTATCAAAAGTATTAGCAGTATCAGATACATGTTTTGGCGAATTTTCTGTTGATGAATTTGACGTACATGGTATCTCAGTATCTGTATTGCAAGTTATTCCTACTGATTTTCTTGGCGTACGTAAGGGCATTGTATTTTTTGCAGATACGATGCTGGGTAAATTGGTAGCAGATGCACCAGAACGTGGCTTTCGAGAAGGCATAGTTTTGCTAGACCTTGAAGAGGTCATTTCAGTTTTACTTGTTAGAACCATTCCATTACGTTGTCTTATCACAGATTCTTTGGTGGTGATGGTTGTGAAAGATTTTCCTGACTGCATTGATGATTTTGAGAGGACGTTCTTTGATTCGTCATATGTCTGTTCTAGTGTTCCAATTTTTCGATTTGTTGAAGCAAAGGTAGCAGCAGAAGGTTGTGATGTGATAGATTGTTGCTCTGGTGTAAATTTACGAGACGTTGAAGATGTGGACAATTTGATTCGATACGGTGAAGATCGTGGATCCTTATTAGAAGCTTGTGCAGTAGATGTCTTCTGAATTGATTTCATTGTTCGTACGCTGCGTATTGTCTTCGATAATGGAATCTCGACATCTCTTTCCACTGCAATTCGTTGCTTCATCTTATCCATCGAACGAAGCATCGTTGCAACTTTGTTGTCATGGATGAATGATGCATCTTGCATGGTATCTATTGAATTAAGTTTGGGAGTTGATTTTTCTAAGGTACTAATTGATGGCGCTTTTTCAAGTTCCGCATCTTCTGGAAAAAGTTTCATTGCGTTAAATATAATAATGTCATATTTTGATAGAAAATATCATTACAATTTAACATTCTATTCCAGAATACAAAAAAGTATTTTCCACCATCAATAGTAAAACCTGAATTTTAGAACCGTATCCTGTTCATATCTTACGATAGGGCATGATTTCAGAATCCAAATGTTACCATTAATAAGGAGTAGTATTTTCTACTTGAAACGACGAATGAATTCACAATAATTAGTGAAGAAAAAAAAAATCATCGAAAAAGCTAAAAAAATACAACTGACAATTTTTTTTTTTTTTTAGAATCGATTTATCTTGAATGAATGAAAAATTTCTAACCTCTAGAAGTTGAAAATGTAGGAACCATTTCAGTCAATTCATTAGACGTTTCTTTGTTATGCTAAAAAAAAAAAAAATATAGTGAAGGTTTCCAATTATTTAACAAAGCTGAAACCTGAAGAGAAAAAAATTTGCAGATGATTAAATCTTACGAAAAGAATAAGATGATCCTACCTCAACATGTTTCTTTACAATTTTCTTTTCGACTCTTTCAGCTACTTCCAGGAATTCATCCAAATTCTGACTATTTCTTATCAGATAAGCATCACTTTTGTTTCGTGATTGTTTTCGCAATTTCATGATTGGTGACATGTCATCTCCCTAATTCATCACAAAATCAGACAAGAGAAAAAAAAAAATGAATTCATATCGTTGCTACTATCAGTATGATCAACGCAACTGTTACCAATAAAGCTCATATAAAAAAAAGCAAAGCTTACCTCATCAGGTACTTCATCCGTTAGTTTACGAACTGTTCGATGAACAATTTTACGATCTTCTCTCTCATCATTCGATCGTTTCATCAGAATATTTGTTTGATTGATATTTGAACGAGGTCTCGAGTGACGGATGTCCGAATGAGAACTGCAAGTCCATGGAATGAAATAGATTTCTTGAAATTGTTAAATTTTTTTTTTTGCAAATATTGGATTGTAATTTGCAATCCAAACTGAATTTTTTTTTTTTTTTTTTTTTTGTAGATAAACAAGAAATGGATAGCACAACCATTTTCATTATTGCATAAATGTTGCAAAGAGCACAAGATTGAAAATGATGGAATTGTTCTAATTCTGTTCAGTTGTAAGATTCAGAATGTAATGAATCAAAATATTAAGAATGCATCAGCATTACTAGCATCTTCAAGAGCTTTCATATACTTACTCGCTTTCCAAAAGTTCTTCCAATGTTTTATTATTATTATTATTATTATTTGTCTTTTGTGACAAATTAAATTTCGAAGAATTATCCGATACGTTATTTTCCACATAGGCTCTTTCTTCCATGCGTTTTAATCTTCTTGCGCGTTTTTCATTATCCTGTATGAAATGGCATTCAAAAACTTAACCTTCTGGAAAGCACGTAAAAAGTAGATAGTTAAGAATGCAAAAATATAGTAACGAAAGAACTGAATCTGTTAATTCGTTCCGTCCATTAAAACATATGAGAATTCATCTGATACATTGCTAAAATATTCACTGATCCTCTTGAAGTAAACAAAGATTTTGAGGATTAAATAAATGAGCAATAATTATTGTCATCAAATAGCTCATTAGGAAACGAAGAAAATTGAAACGAAAAGAATTAAGAAATTACTAATCGAATCTTTTTTGTTCAAATATTTTAATTGCAATCAAATAGGAAGCAAAAGATTGGACTGCTTGAATTAGAAATCTTAGATTTTTACAAATATGAAATACCTTATTTTTTTTTTCTTCCTTAACTTAACACTGTTAAATATATTTTATACTTTATTCTTCTTCTTCCCAGAACTTAGCTGGAAAATAAGTCCAATAAAATATATGAATAATTCTTAGAAACAAATGCTAGTATCAAAATACAAAATGAAAACGTACGCTTAACGCTTCTCGAAGCCTACAGATAAATGTAGACAATATTTTGAAGCATTCTTCAATTTTAAAATGCTTTTCATCTTCACAGAAATATGCTGCCAAATAAGAAATCAAATGATCCATTTGTTCTAATTGTTCTTGCATACTTTTCATATGTTCTCGTGAATTCTTTAAAATTTGATGGATTATGTAATTCATTTATTTCTCATAGCAAACACAATTATCTTCCCAAAGTAGTCTAGTCGGAATAGTTTGTAACTTCATTTTTTCCTTTGGAAAATGTGCTTTTTTAAATTAGGTCAGTTATATTTAAAGATGTTTTACTTGTGCATAGAAAAATGGAAAGTCTGATAAGTGAAGTCATACAATAAAATAACTTAAATATGATATTTTTTGGGAAAAAAAAATTGGCAGTTTCTGAAGCGTTCGAAAGTTTCGGAAACTTTCAAAGCTTCAAATCGATAACTGAATGTATGCATATATAGCTAAAACGTACCGTGAAATGTTGAGCGATATTTTCAAAAAAGGGAATATCAGTACGTTTTCTTACTTCACTACTCACGTTGGTCAATTTATCACTGATAGTCCGAACGTCATTTCGGATTGATTCCAATGATAGCCTAGAAAATTTTTAAAAAGTTCATTTAAATTTGATATCAATGGTGGAAGAGATTGATAATGCAAGCAATTAAAACGTGAAAACTTGTTTGATCGAAATCCAGAATTTCGAATTAGATTTTCATTTCTAGTCATGAAATTCAGTAAATAGACGGATTATGCAATTAATAATAGTTGTGAAAATTTTTAAATTTGCGCTAATTGAATCGGAACTATTGAATAGAATTTTCAGTTCTTTAGAAAAAATTACTTTGCAGCAACCGGTACTGTTAACAATTCATTCAGCAATTTTTCCGTGCATTCTCGATCTTGCTGAAAAAAATGAAAAAAAAAAAATGAAAAGAAAAAAAAACTCTGTTAAATTATATTCGAAAAAGGAAAGAATAATTTTATCATTAGCAGGAATTTCGATTTTGAATTGCTTGATTATGATTATTCAAAATTTTGAATTCTCATCCAGTCGTATTATTTGTTTTAAAATATTCAACTTGGCAAATTTTTGTGTATGAAGCATTGTTGAATGATTATGAATTGCTTATAGATATATATATATAAACATCTCAGTGTCTTAAACTTAGTTTCAGAGATGTATTCAATGAAGAAAAAAATGATGGACTAACCATTGCGATGAAATGAAGAAGTGTGATACTTTTCTGCGTTGCTTTCACGTCCAGAATTCTCCAAAGTGAATTAAGTTTGAATCCGGCAGCATTGCCAAATGTTGCATTTGCATTCAAAAAATTACCAATTTGTACAAGCATGCAAAAAATCTTTGGCAACGCTTTGCTTTCTTTAATTTCTGAAATTTCGTGCAAAATATTTCTCGCTCTATGCTATATATAATTTCCTGAAATATCAGTCTTTTTCATTGCTTGCATAATTTGCCTTCTTTTTTTTTTTCGAATATTGCTTAAAAAGACTGTCCACTACTTTTTTCATTAATCAAAGATTAAGTAATACTTTTGACAGTCAAAAAATGCTTCAATTTTTACAAAAAATGTAATTAAAATGCCTTTACTAGAAGATAACGGATAATGTTGTGTTTCAATAAGATCAAAAAAGCCTAAAGAACAAAGCCGTTCGATTTTTTTCTTTTTTTTTTTTTTTTTTAGTAATTGTCAAAAATTGATTCTTTCTTAACTGTAACGTATTCAAATTTACTTAACCCTTAGACTTACTTTAGATTAAACAATGAATTAAATAGCAAAAATAAACCTATGCAACTATTAATTATGGTATCAATATGAGGTAGCAAAGTTTCGAAAGCAATATCTAATTCCTCTTTCAAAATCATGCAATCCAAGATAAGCCTATAGTCTGATACGGTTAATAGACTTAGAAAGAATTGTTCTGCGATGCCAAGTTGCGATTGATCGCCACTAAATCCTCGTAAAATTTCAATCTGCAATTATAGATTTTGAGTTTGCACTTAAGTTTTATTTCAGGAAAAAAATCGAATCACCAATATCACTTAAATTTTGAATATGATATTGTCCATTTTACATTAAGATGGAGTCACAAATTGAACGACTATTTTTCTACTTTTCACAAAGTTATTCATCTTCAATTTCAATCTGATATCTTTATCACGTATACATACATCCTTCAATAATATGCTTTGATCTTTCAATTTTTCTCATTTATCATTGAATGAACGAAATATAGTTTTATGAAATTAAAAGATATTTGTACCTCTTCATTGTCCGGTAAAATAGCACGAAGATTGTTCAATCGTTCAAGACCGAAAAATTCGCCATTTCCATTTCGAACATTTTCAATAATTTGAGATGTGCCTTAAAATTTTACACTTAATACTTGGTTTAATGCAAGATTCAAGTTTTCAGAACAATACATCAAGACATAGACTTTGATTAAAATATTTTCGATTTAAAAATAGCAAAAATATTTAAATTAAACAAGTAAAGCTAAATTACCTTCTTTGAATTGCTTCAAGAAAATGCTCACGTTGAAGCTTCGTTTATGTGATAGCAAAGTAATTACTGCATTTTTTCTAGTTTTACGTCGTTCAACATTTGACGCATCAGTACACGTTCTAGCAACAGCACAGCTAAACATCGATTCCAGTTCATCGAAATTAAGATGTAATTCTGAAAACTGAGTATATCCGAAGGTCAACATAGAAAAGAATTTTGAAAATTTGGACTTTTCTTTAGCATAATCCTAATTTTTAAAAACATCGAATAAAGAAGTTAATGGAAAATGACTAACTGATTGATGAGGAAAAATTTTCAGTTTTCCTAAGATAGCTAAACATTTGAAATATTACAGAGATACAGTCATGACCAAAATGTAATCTGGATAGATTGCGAATTTCAGATTCTCATTCTTCGATGCAAAAATTTTTTTACATTAGACGTATTTCTAATTGATAATATATTCTTTTATTTCTTACCCACAAAAGCGATAAATTTATCAGAATTTTTCAGAAATTTAAATTAAGGAAATTATTAAAATGATACCGTTTTCAGACAAACGTGCGGAAGACATCCAAACGTTGTGCATTTTTTGCATGCCATCCCCAATTACCTAAATATTTTCAAGATTTTGTAATGCAATTTCTTTTAAAAGATATGCGATGTTCTAAATTTTTAAATCACATTATTCGAAAAGTCTTCATTCGGTAATCTCTTCAGACAAACAAGATTATGGGACTTTTGCATCGTATGTTGTCCAGAAATACAATCCGTCGGAACAAAAGATTTTCTAAACTTAAATATCCAGCAAATAAAGAAAACTGGAATAGTTAAGAGATTTAGGAAAATTGGAAAATTAGGAATTTTACTCACTTTAAAAGAGAGAAATTTTGGAAAATTCAAAAAATGACCTTTCATTAATTCTTCGAATGTTACAAAGTTCTTAACCAACCTTTTCAACAGGTATTTTGGTCCATTGAATTTGTTTCATTTGTGATCCAGCTTTAGGCATAGCTTTTGGTTTTAATACTTTTGGTATGTCGAGTTTTTTCTTTGGTAACAATTTGGAACCTTTGACATTTAATTGGAGCGGTGGTGGAGGAGGTGGCGGTCCACCGGAAGTTTCTAATGATGGTGGCGGAGGTGGAGGAGGTGGTGGTGGTGGCGGTGGTGGTGAAGATGCTGCAACTACGGTTGGTAATGCTACACCGAGTGCAGGTGGTGCTGAAAAATAAACTTTTCTAAAACTAAGAATTATGAGTGAGAAAGTGAATAAAAGGTGCAATTATAAAAAATTCATTTTATAATAATATATTTTATACTTCAAAATAAGTTTAAAAACTAAATTACAAATTTCTAAATCATTTTATATTGGCAAATAGATCAATATATGTTTAGTTAATTGGAATAAATACAAAATTTCTGGAGAAATAAACATTAAAAAGGATGAGAATATTAGATGGATTTGATTGATTTCTTAAGAATATTCACAGTAATATTTTTTCAAAATATAAAAAAGTGCAAAAAAAAAAATTTCTATAAAATTTTCAATCCGAAATATTTTATCTTATAAAAAAAAGAAAACTTATTTAAATCTTAAGCAAGAAATAGGTAAAATCCAATTTAAACAAAAGTTGGATTAAATTGAATGACTTAAATCAGAAATCTTTTCGGTACTCATTATCATTTCAATTATAATAGCATGAAATTGTACCGAATTATACTGAACTAATGAGAGCAGAAATTCAAAAAATTAAGGTTTATTTTAGAATAAGCATCATTATTATCTATTCATTCAATACAACGATTCCGGCATATGTCAAAAAAAACTTGCATATCCGTAAAACTTCATGATCTCAGCCACTAAATTATTTCGTGAAATTTATTTTTTAGTTAAAAAAAAATGCTAGAATTTCAACTTTTCAAAAAAGGAAATGAAATTGAGGCCAAAGAAGTTTTGAGGTAAATTGAAATTATAAGGAATATAAAATATAAGTATTATGAACCTTTAATGAGTTCGTCTTTTTTGTCCTCAACCTCTTCTCCAATCTTTTGCTTTCCATTTCCCATCGCCAATCCCATTATCATTTCAGCATCATTCTTCAAAAAAACTTCATCTTATCTCTTAATAATTGTTTTAAACTAATTTAGCTCGATTTAATAATTATCATGGATGAGTTTCATCCATTTAAAAAATCAATAATAACTTCTTTTTTGAATATTCATTCTGGATTCTGTTTTAAAACTATTATCAGTTCTCTCATCGGTATGTTAGTTTGACAAAAGTTCAGCATAAATATGAATATTGTTGATCAATGTATTATCAGAAGCATCATAGATCAAATCAAAAGATCAATGGAATCATGAAATAATGCTTAATGTATAAACCATGATATTGATGGTAAATATGAAGCTTTATTCTTTTCATCTCTGTATATTTTTTGAAATCCCTCAAGATAGTTGTTGAAATTTAATTCAAAATTTACAATAAAATTTTGAAATGAACAACCTAAATTTCGATTATTTATTTAAAACTATCGCACATTAATAGTCATATATCAGTGTTGACTGAAAATATTCTAATAATAAATTGATATACTTCAAGAAATTAAAAATAATTAAACAAATACTTTAAGCAGTTTACCGGATTATATTTCAGCAATAATGCTTCGATCAATTGCTTAAGATTATTGATATTTACCGAATCGGTTTTATTCTTTAGCAAATTTACCAATTGTACAAGAGTACTATCCTTGTAACATGAATCATCCAAGCTCTGAAATATTTTAATATTCTGGAAAAATAACGGTAATGGAAAGAATAAAGCATTAATATTTCCGATGGATATCGAAATATCGTAATTGTTATTCGAAGAATAACTACACAACCAGAAAGGATAATTTCCCTTTCTTTCAATTTATTATTATTTTATCATAAACTTGTAAATGAAATTGGAAATTTATTAGATAAAGTATTAAATGAATTAGATGGAAAAAAGATTGGAATGACGAAATTAGTTTATATAAATTAGTCACTTTTAATAAATATAAACGAATCTTTCGTCTCATTTTAATTGCTTTTTCAAATTACATGAGAAAAATTATCAACTATCATAAATTGATAAAAAGTTGCTGGGAAAATTATTGATGAAGGATTATTGAATATGGTAAGTATTGAAATCAGAAAATTGAAAAATTTAAACTTTGAAGAAAGTATTACAAACAGTAGAAAGATTTTTCAATATTGTTTTAATCCATGAATTTTCCACAAAAACGTTAGTAAATTCACCTTCTTTCGCCTAAACTATTCCATCTTTCAGTAAATTTATTACCTTCGGCCTAAGCTATTTCACATTTCAATAAACTCATTAATTTAGCCTTAGCTATCCAGCATTTTCCGTTTTTGGGGATGCATGAATAACATTTTCTAATTAGACACACATATTTCTTTAGTTTTCCTTATTTACATTTACTCAGTTCGCGAATATTTAACACAAATACATTTGTGAGACCTAATATCATTATATTTAAGGAGCCTAGTACCACATATATATATTAATAAAGCCTATTACCATTACATTTTATTTACCCAACACTGCAAATTTATTTTTATCCATTAAAGACCGCAAATTTTTTTGAATAATTTTCAAAAAGGTTCAGCTTTTAAGTAATATTAATTTTCCGATATCTCAAAAACTTTATAAGCTCAAATTTTTTTATACATTATTATTCCAGTTTGACGATGACTGGACCGTTTCTACAGAAGCCATTCGATATCCTTCGTCTTCCTCTTCTTCTTCACTTTCTTCAGTGAATGAATTCGAATCTTCAACTTCTGTAAAAGATGACGATCGACCTGAAAAAAATATTTCATATTTTCAATTTTCTAAGCTGAATATCCAGAAAAGAAAAAGAAAAAAAAAAGAATGAATCTTTCTTGTTTACTGAAAATTAACCGATCATTCAAAAGAGGAGAAAAGTTTCTACCTCTTATGCGTGTGTCACCATTTTGGAGATGTTCCGATTGCCAATGTTCAACTTGTTCGCTTATTTCACGATCAAATTCACCAAATATTCCGTTACTCAAAAGTGCTCTAAAGATTGTTCATTACTTCAAAATTTTCTTAATTTTATTAAAATTAACATGACGTAATAATAATTATTGAATTGACCTTACATATCATATACGTCGAAATAAAACTTTAAGCAACAAATTTATCCTACGAAATGTTTTAATCAGAGTCAAGAAGTATTTTTTTTAGATCATATCTATTATACTGATAACTCTAATGAGCCGAAAAGTACTCAAGTATTAAAATGATTGATATTGAAATATGATTAGTATGAAAGTGTAAATATAGACTGTGATTCTCAAACCTACTGAAATAGCTAAATGAAGCAATTTAGTGATTTTCAAGACTTACTAAGAATAGCCAAATGAAGCAAATTTGTGATGCAAATGATTTCCGGCCTTTTTTGAGCCATGTTAGAAACATTTTGTCACAAGTAAATAAGTTTCATGGAAAAGATATTATTGTTTGAATTTGAAGATGAAAAGGGAAAATGATAAAGGAGGAAAAATAAACAGAACGTTCATTTCGGAAGAAATGATTTTTGGCCTGTATGAACTGTTAAATATTATTGTATATAATTCATCATCTATTTAACATCGTGACCCAATTTTCCGTTCAAAATTTTTCCTTATCAATTACAAAACTCAGAACTGATCAATTATATATGTCTTAGTAATGGAAGCAAAAGTCTTTTTGAGTCCTGTTCCAGTTAATGATTTCAGATCAAACCTGATGGCCTTGAGATTTGAACGAATAGTTGATTATCCGATAAATTCATTTCATAACAGAAATAATTGAGACAAATGCAGTTATAAAAGTTCATCGAACGGAAGAGAAATTTCGTCCGATAAGCTTTGTAAAAGTTACTGTTAAAAGTAATTACTTTCTCACTCTTTTAGCACTTTCTCTTTTAATTTTAAAATTTTTAAATTATCAAAAATTTGACGAATTCAAGTTTATTAATGCAAATTTTTTGAACATAAATACCAAATCTGTTTACATATTCAATACTGAAAGTCATTTTCTAGATTTGAAAGATTTTAAAATTGTCCATCAGACAAAATTGACAGAAGATCGAAGAAGATCAGTGATACGATGTCAACTGTCTAATTGTTGAATTCATTCATTGGATAGATTGATGGAAGTAGAGATCTTTTTTTACATCTATTCAAAATATTTCAGTTTAAAAATTCATCTAATCGGTTAGATTTTTACATCGATTTTTCGCAAAAAAAAAAAAAAAAATCGTTTCGTAATAGATTTAAACGAATATAACTCTTCCCTTTGTATTTCATAGCGGAGCGTGGTCGATCCAACTAGTCTGTGTGGGTCGGCCACGTTTCGCGTGTCCGACTCCAGTTAGTCTATATAAATAAAAATATCAATGTTCGTTTGCTCAAAATCTAAAACCTCCGAAAATTCTTAAACACGCACCTTATTTATATTAATTCAACATCTTAGATATCAGAAAGTCCTTAACTATTGCTTTGAAATTTTGACACAACTTTGCATTCGAATACGCGCATGTTTTTATACGCGCGTTGCTGTAGCTCATTCTGGTTAAATGGAAAAAAGAAAAGAGAAAGCGCTTGTTTCTAGTGTTGGGAAAAAAACTGATACTTAGTAATTTGATTTGCAGTTTGGTTGGATTGGAGATTGATTCTTGCTATTATGATTTGAAGTCAGCAAAAAGTGTGAAAAGGTTTTTTGTGTCGTGTGTGACAGAGATGAATGCTGTTAAGAAATTTTTATTGACTGATGAAGAGTGTTTTTTTGTAACTGTTATCAGAGAATATCCAAGCAAACTGATAACTGGTTATTTCTTCCTTGATCGCTAATAAAAACTACTACTCAATTGAACTGTAGGATTGCTGCTACTATTGTGTCTTTTTGAACTGTCGAACAGGAACCCTTGGAACTCCGAACTGTTGCTGTTGCTGCGTCGATTTTTGTCGTTTATCTGTTAATTGAAGTGTTTTGGTGGTAAACGTGTTTGTCGTTCCTTTGAAACTATGTCATGCCACTTGAACTTTGGTATTTCTTGTTTACAATTATTGTCATGTTATTATTTGGCATCTTTCAGTTTTCGCCCACATCTAATATGTTTAATTTCACAATATTTGTAGGTATATTTGTAGGTATACAATATTTTTGTTATTTCATTGTCTATGTAGATATAGAGATTGTCTGATTTGCTGACTCTAGAACATGCAACATATAATTGTTCATGTGAGAAGCAATCCGTCTCTAGATCTAAACCACACAATTCTAAAGATTGATCCTAAGCTTTGTTGATGGTGAATGAAAACGTCAATCGGATTGGTAATTGCAATCTCTTAAACTGGAATGGCATATCCATTGAAATCATAGGAATGCGAGGAATAGGGACATCTTCACTTTTGAAAAATCCTGTTAAGATTGTTGCCTCTACGACATTGCTCATTAATTTTTTTACTGCAAGCCCATGCCGTTGCAAAGTTTTGGCTGGTTGATATTTCCTAACATGATGATTACTACGCTGATTTTCAATTGCAATATGTGCGGTGGCATTTCTGGCAGATCGAGTAAATACAAAAATTCTGCTGGATAATGAATCGCTTCATCTGCTTCCAGAACAGTGTCAACGGACTTATATGTGACTGTCTCTCCTTGAATGTCAGAATGTATAATATCGTTAAGTTCGTCGATGTCTTTGTTCTTGGCCACAAGAATAGTTCGATCACTCAGCCAATCGTAATTGTTATAAATGGCTCGAATACCAGAAAAAAAATTTTTTTAACCAAGTCTTCTTTTGACGTTACTAAATTGCAAAAGTTATGACGCAATAAAATTCGTCCTGTGGTCAGATTAACCGGCATCTTTCATTCCCAATTTCCAACAATTGATGTGAGAATATTCCAGCTAATCGTTCGTTTGCAGCTGAACACGCATCTTTGTAGTTAATTTTAACGTCTTCACGTATTGCTACAAAGTAGAATATCTCAGGCAATCATTTTATTTCGTCAGCTGGTGTCGATCGAGGCATTACAGATAAAGTTCGCCTGAAATCTCCTGTAAGCAATATTAATGCGTTCCCGAATGGCCTGATATTTCCACGTAAATCTTGAAATTATCGATCAAGAGTTTCGACTGATTTTTTGTATGCCATTTTACATTCATCTCAAATAATAAGTTTACATTTTTAATATTTTTCCCATGCTGGATGTTTTGGAAATGTTGCATATGGGAGTTTCAATGAATTGCATGCTCAATGGTAATTTCAAAGCGGAATGAGCAGTTCTTCCACCTAGTAGCGATGTTTGCAGCTATTCCGGACGGTGCAAGATGATGGCATTCCCAATTGATTGAGAACTTTGTTCGCGATTTGTAAGCAAAAGTTATAGATAGATAAAAATAAACAAATAAAGGTATAATATGGATAAAATTTAAAAAAAAAAGAATTAGTGTCAACTGTATTAAATTGTAAATCACCAATATTTTTGATGGATTTGAATATTCAATCTATGGGAAAATGAAGAAAGTTATGAGCTAATATTTTAACATTAAATTTACGTCAAATTAAGTTAAACCAAAATTAAGCCGGAGGAGATTAAGTGAGCAAAAAGAAGATTGATTCTAAGAAATATTTAGAATTAATGTAACAAAATTTCGCTTGATTAAATTGATACCTTTTTCAAACAAATTAAGTTAATTTTTATTAAAGAAAAAGAATTTCAAATTCAAATTTTAACAGGATTTAAAAATTTTTTCGCAGATTCGTTACAAATGCAAAAATTTTTATATTTATATGCCATATCAAAAAGCATTTTAATTCTTTTATCATTTTTTTCTTTCTTGTATAAATCCACATAATGTGATAAGCATAGCAAAAGAGAGAGAGAGAGAGAGAGAGAGAGAGAGAGAGAGAGAGAGAGAGGGGGGGAGAGAGAGAGATGGGAGGTAGAGGGAAAATGAGAGAAAAAAGAAAGGCGGAGTAAATAGACCTGCCCTCTCACATACTTTTAGTTGTCACGGACGTGAAACGTGGGAAAAATAAGTATGTTTATATATGAGTACGCGCCTATTTGAATGCAAGGTGTGTCGGAATTTGAAAAGAATCGGTGGAGAACTTGCGGAGATTATTGAGAGAAGTAACAAATAGCATTTACATTTTTATTGATATAAATATGAACAAATGGCTGAATATTTATGAACTTTGTATGTCTAAAGTTGCAGTAACAATTTCAATGAAGTGAAATATATCAGTCTTTGTACAATGCATTTCAATCACCTTAAATACAATTAATTTAAAAGAAGAGATAGTAGAAAAAAAGACCTATTTTCATGACTTAATTTAAAAAAAAAAAAGATTTGTTTCAGAAAAAAGATATAATTTCATGTAGTTTCCATATTTTCACACGATCTATAAAGATTCAAGTTTTCCAAAAATGAAAAAAGACCGATTCTCATTAACGTTTCTTCCTTCTTTCTTAGCTCTTTTTATGTTCTGCTTATTGCATATTAAAAAAAAAAAAGAAAAAAAAGAAAAAGAAGATGGCTATTTTAGCTAAAAATAAAAATAAGAAATTTATTTTTTTTTTTGCAAGAAAAAAAATATGCAAATTGCCATATTTTTCCATTATAGATCTAATTTGAACTGAATATATGAGGAAATTATTATGAGAATGAAAATTATCGAAATGAAAAGTATAAGTAGTACTATTGACATTTCATTCTATCTCTTAGATAATTGAATAGTTTGGAAATGGTCAAATTCATGGTCTAAACTAATGAATAAGCCATGTGACAATTATATTAATTCTCTTTAATCAGTCATAATACAGAAAAAATCAATCGTCGCAGTAATAATAAAAGCTTATTGTCACTAATTAATGCGAAATATTAGAAATTGCAACAGAATGAAGCATCAATTTAACTTAATTTCTAATGCATTAAGTTAGATCAAAGAATGCGAGATAGTTAATACATGAAAGAAAAGACCGACAAAATTATTATTCATCAGCCAACACTTCTCTTTTCCTATTTCAACAGATGGGAATCTTTGTTAAGCCTAATATCTTCCAGTAATGTCATTCAGTATGATAATGTGACAGCAAATTCAAATATAATCAAATCAGAGAGCACTAAATTCTCTTTTTGCAAATTTTATAACAATACATCTGCTCAATGTCTCGTCAGAAGGAAAGAATGTCGATTAATTATTGAAATGATTATCAAACAGCAATGTTCATAGTAGAAAATTATGATATAAATTGTGATCATTATATTGACAAAATATTATAATTTTAGTGAAGCAAATTTCAATTTATTGAAGTAAATTTTAATTAAATTTAAAAAAAAATTAAAAAAAATTTTTCAGTGAATTAAAAAAAAATTTCGCATTTCAACTTATCACATTACTTACGCAATAATAAAAATGCTACGATTATATTCATTATTAAGTATCAATTGAACAATGAAACTGAGATATCGAATTTAAAATATGAAATATTAAGGGAAGAATTTGAACAATGAATGGAACAAAAGAGAGTTT
Source organism: Onchocerca volvulus (assembly GCA_000499405.2). NCBI lineage: Eukaryota > Metazoa > Nematoda > Chromadorea > Rhabditida > Onchocercidae > Onchocerca > Onchocerca volvulus. The sequence continues at coordinate 4,787,039 of HG738139.1, read as the reverse complement.
TTCAGCGAAACGATGAAAATAAATGCGATGAAATTAAGAAAGATAAATTTTAACAAACAAAAAAAGAAAAGAAAAAAAAATTGGGTGAAAAATGAAAATAACCAATCAGAAAACAAACATATCATTCAACTACTTAAAAAAAAAAAAAGTTTAGAAATCAGAATTTTTGTTAATCGCTATTCAAAATCAAAATTCAAGATAATGGTTTTTTGCTTGTTTCATTTTCAAAGCATTTATTTGTTTATTTTAACTATTTATAAGGATGGCTAAGGCTTAGCAAATGTCCAAATAAAATGAAATTTAAATTAGGCAGGTCAAAGAAGACACAAACTGCATGGGTGTGCAAATTAAAAAACTTGTTATTTTATCCGGAACTATTGTGACTATTATCCTGATTAACCAGTTTGATTAAGGATTATCCTGACTACATCTTGAATTTGATAAACTAGCTGTCAGTCATGTCATGTGTCAACTGGACAATGTCCAGGAATTACATTAAATTAAAGAGTTGAACAGTTTAGCAATTCTAATGAAATTATTAAATTATGAATTTATCTATCCGAATATATCAATGTACATTTCGGTAAATCATTATCAGTAATTTATCAGGCATGTTATGAAACTTTCGGGATTGGCTAAAAAATGGACATCATCATTGAACTAACATGAAAGCATAGAGGAATAAATTAGAAACTGATGACGAATAACTTTCGATATATTATATTCCCTTCTTAGTCGCTGTTTACATAAATGAAAGAAAGAGTTGAATGACGATGAAAGAATGTCTAAAATTATTTCTTCTTTACATTTCAATATTTAAGATTTTTTCAGACGTATAAATTTAATTGCGAAAATTGACAACAGGTCGCATTGATGCTAAGTTTGACTTGTGTTAATGTTTCCACGTAGTATATATAATTTACGAAGATAAAAACCAAAACTGATAAGATGTCGTATTAGTGCTACGTATGACGTGTATTAATACTTCTGCGTATAATGTGCACTATATATAACTTGCATCGAATTAGAAAAATAAAATAATTAAATTTCATTAATCTCAATTAAAATCATTCTAGGATGAATAAGATAAAAATTGCTGCATTAACCTTAAACATATTGCTTTCTTTTTTTTTAATTAAAACTCTGCAATACATTCAAATTTAAATTCTTTCCGTCGATTCCACAACCTGATAGATATTATTTCAAACATAATGATAGTCCTATTCCACTTGCCTGGTTTATTTTATTTATTTATTTATTGGTTGTTGGGAGAGAAAATGAAAAATGGAAAGATTGAATTTTATTGCAGGTTTAAATTTAATTTTCTATGCACTATTCTTCCTTTCCTTTTTCCCTCCTGCTGTTCACAAATTGCGTCATATGAAGGAATAATATCCTTCACGCTTGCTTTCATACTTTAAATTTATTGTACAAATAAATTGAAATTTCATTCCTCTCTCTTTTCAACCTCGTCCTTGATTGAAATTTTTAACCAAAAACTTGCTGCTATTATGTGAAATAATTCCATCATGCTTTTACATTGAATTCTTTAATGTAAGCCCATTTTCAATCGCATATCTAACAAGCAATTTTTCGAAAAATTCTTTTAAATGGTCGAATTTTAGAAATTAAATGAGCGTTTACTGATTTCATTTGATATTCGGCAACTTGTTCCTTTGATATTGAATTTGTTTTAAATTATATTGGATAATTCATTAATTTTGTTTCAAATTATGAAATCTTCTAATTTAGTTAAAATATTTATTTCAAAGTATCACGCATGTCAATCGAGCAAACGCTTCCATAGTGATAACTGCTGAAAATCCGATAGTTAAAATCACTGAGAGACTGATAAAAGAGAATTAGACAAAACGTTCCAATGGATAACGATAAAATCGTTAAATTCTGCAGGAAATACGAGCTATAAATTCTATGGAATCGTTCAGCAATGAGGAAAATCTATATCAATAAAGGAATCAATCACGACTTATATATCATTATCAAGATTATAAATTATTATTTTAAAATGGCTCAGTGGAATGAATTTCTTGCTTTCAATCAAGTAAAATTTAATTGTTTTTAGCCTATTCATTGGTTTTAGTTGTCGACAATTTTAATAGCTAATATTTCAAATAAAATAAAAAAAAAAGTTTTAGCAAATTCTCAGTAAATTTTTGTGAATTTAATAAAATTTTTCATAACTATGATACGTAATTTTGCACTGTTGAACAAAACGAACAATATAAACAATGTTGATCTTAAAGAGAAATAAAATCCAAAGTATTAGCTTAGAAGGAAAGTGACAAAAATATACAAATGATTCATATAACAAATCTATCGTTATATGTCCTTTTATTACTAAATTTTTAAGGTATTTTTGAAATCAACTGCAAAATGCGGAACGAATTCTTTTTTTGAAATAGTATAATCAAATAAAGAAAAAAAAAACTTTTATAATGCAAAGATTCAGGAACTAAGAAAAAAGAAGGAATAAAACAAATAAACATAAAAATTTTTAAGTATTTTTAAATGAAATTTTTCTCTCAACTAATGCAAAAATCGGCGTTTTATTAAAATAAACTTGAATAGATGGTCTATCAAAGTGATATAAATCACATAGCACAACTATATTATATACTAGTCATAAAATTTAACATCATAAAGAGGGAAGAATACAAATATTTGCAGATAAGCTTTTCCGCATCAATTATGGCAAATAGCTATCTTTTATATAAGCTTTCAAGGATATGTGAAAAGTATATTATACAATAATTTGAAGAGAATATAAATTGATTGCTTTATTGAAGTTATCTTTCAAAGAATAAATTTAATTATAGGAAGAGGAAGACTAAAATTGTTTGTATATGTAAACATTTCACTGATCAAACATCTTTAAAAAAATTAATGAAATCAGGATGAAGAAAAAAAGTTGAATAAATTTTTTACTTAGTTTTGGAAGATTTTTTTTCCAATTTTTTTTTTTTTTTTTTTTTTTTTTTTTTTTACTACAATCTAAAGCTTTTTAAATGCCAATGTATCGATATTAGCTGTTTACTTCATTTTCAACAGTATATTTAATTAAATTATTTATGATTCGAAGATTTAAATATTTTTTATTAATCGATAAAATTACTTACGAAATGCTATATGAATGAAAAGCAATTCATCTGTCGATTGTATGTCCGGTATGAATTTACAGGAATATTTGTCAAAAAAGTTAACTCAGGTAACAGTTATCGGAACAGTCCATTTAAACAATCAACTACTTCAGGTATTAAAATTACTCTAATTGCACAAAAATAAATTATTACTCGAGCATTATGGAGTGAAAATATAGTAAATGGATTTTTCATTAGTGTTTCAAAAAAAAATGAGACCTAAAAAAATGCAAATTCACAATTACAATTAACGCAAAAATTTTCATGATTTTTGGAAAATAACACAATTACATAATTTTGCATACGTAAAAAATGCATATATATACTTACATACATCAATCATTTAAAGAAATCGTATATTTTTCGAAATATGAAAATAATCCCCACAAAAAAAAAATGTCGAAAATTTAGCAAATTGTAAAATTCACAAAAAAAATTTCGAAGTATTTTCCTCTGATCTCATCACTCTGAAACTAAGTAATGCTAATTGGCAAAGCAGAAAATACTATACCATTCGTGATTATCTGATAACAAGGATCATTTAATTTGCTCAACTCCAAAATTAGCCCCAAACTTGGACTTTCTTATTGAAATAAAATTAGCTTCTAATAAAGGTGAGGGAAAAAGTAATATTTGGAATGAGAAAATGTCAAAACCAGAAATGTTTGCTCACCATGGTACCATCAATTCATTGTTTACAGTGACAGATTGAGTACTTTTAGGGAGAGCCAAAAATCGAAAATATTATTGTTCAAAATTTATTCAAGAAAGTAGTACTTTAGTTTGAGAGATAGAAGAATTATTCAGATCGACAAATCAATGCGGGAAATAAACAATTAAGAAAATGGATTTTGGTATTTTATAAAGGATGGCAATTGATAAAGAAGTAATGATGAAGAAATGAAAGAATGATAATGCAAAATAATAGCTTCTGATTACGTTGTAGAAAGATGTGATAAGGAATCTAGGGACATCATTTATAGGCTTGGGAAAAATAAAATCAAAAAATCATAATTTAATCATTACGTTTAATCGATTTACTTGATTCTCGTATACGCTTAAAAGTTGGCAATATTAGCTGAAGTTTCATTCTCAGTGAAAAAAAAAAGAAAAAAAATGACTTATAACAATCAGTTTTTTCTCATTCACCTTATTTTGAAATGCTTAGACTAGTCTGAATGGATAGAAATTGGATAATTCTAAAATTAAATCAAAAATTTTTAAAAAACATGCTAAATCATCGATTCTACACAAAGCGATTTATTTCATTTGCTTCTTTAAAAAAAAAAGTTCTCGGATTTGAAAGAGATTCTGATAAGATCTATCATAATGGATTCTCACGTCAAATAAGACTGAACATTTCAAACTATTCTCTTTTTTTTTTCTTTTTTTATCAAACGAATAGAATGATGTCGTTAAGTAAAGTGAAGTTGATAAAAGACATTTCAAATTTTTGTTCATCGAAATAAAAGAAAAAATTAGAAAAAAAGTTATATCAAAGATAAAAATTAAAGGGAAAAATAGAAAATATTAATTACAAAAGTATAAATAAAATATCATACCTTATTTCGTTGACACGTTCACTGACGTTCAATTCTGAAATTATTCAAATTAGAATGCAAGAATAATTACCATTTTGCTATTCTTATCTTTAGCGGGCATGATATTTTGAATAAGAAGATTAATGTTATGATTCAAGGTTATATCTTATGGAAATAATTAATTCAGAATTATTTTATTTTAGAATTCATGGATTATTATTTTCAGAAATAAAGCTCCAATTTATGAAATTTCATTTATGCAAGTAGCAGCAAAATTCCCCCCCCAAAAAAAGAAGGGAAAAATTGTTGGAGAGTAAAATTTATAAATAAAAGCATATTTTTATAATTTTACTAGTTGTTAAACCTCAAGGAATAGCACAGCTTGTATTTATTATCTAGTTGTATTTATTAATTGTCTTTTATAACTATGTTTCTTCATATTTTTAATTGTTGCAATTAAATGACAACTTTTGATTGTCTCACAAAGAAGTCATCTCGAATTCCTTCTCAGACTCATTCAATCATTTCAAAGATTTTAAAGTTAAAAAAGTGAAAAACAATAAAAAGAACATAAAAATTCATTTCTTTCTCGTTCGGATATTTTTTACAGGTAACATAAGATAACAATAAAATAGAGCAGGCTGGCTGGAACTCGACTGTATAGTTGAAATGATATTCATTATTCGAAGATAGATAATAATCATTATCAATAATATAAATGCCTACAGTGGACTGCAATTATTTAAGTATTCATGAAATATGCATGCGACAAACGTTTTTCGCAAATTAATACTTAAATGTTAATGAATCTCATAAAAATAAATATTTTTCGGTCAAGAAATTACGGAGCATAAGAGAAATATGTGTAGTGATGTATTGTCGATAAGATTCAAACAACGCCATTCAAAAAAAAAAAAAAAAAAAAAGAATTGAAGAATTTCACAGAATATTTAATTCTGGTATTTTAGTCTCGTTACTATGGCATTTTATTTAGTACTGGACTTATTTTCTATATCTTTGCATATGTCCCTGTATACGAAAAAAAGTACCGAAGTTCGAAAAGAAATTCATATTATACGGAATAAAATACCAGAATTAAGTATTTAGATATTCATTTATTCAATATTAAATATAGCTCGATTCTAATCTTGTCATCACATTTTATAGCAATAGATGCATTAAAAAATAAAGCTTTATTTTTACCCATTTTTTTATTCGATTTTCAAGAAGAAAAATTTACGATAGCGAATGAAAAATGGCAGTTGCAGCAGAGCATTGTCCCGAAATTGATTGAAATGATGGATATGTCCTGAGAAACTGCTTTTTAGAAAAATTATACTTTCCAAGCTCGTAATCTCAAAAAAAAAGAAAGAAAAAAATCTTACAAGTATATACCTTTCTCTTAATAAACAAATTATTGTTAATAACGCCAGTTTATACATTAATAAATTATTAATTTTTTCATGGTTATAAAGGAAAATAAATTTAGAAATTTTGTTTAGTAGTAATTTGTCAAGAAATTTTTGTCTTAATAAAAGAATTAAATTTTCAACTTTATTCAACGATGAAATGATTCTTCTTCAAAATTTCATTGTTTTTTCTAAGGCTTTGCAATGATGTTGATGATGTATTCATCTTAATCTTTCGAGGTTTCACAACATTTAAACTATTTCAGAATATCAAAAAAGCAGAGCAAATCAGTGAAGGCACGTAAAATGTGAAGCTATGAAATTTTCCTTTTTTTTTGATACTTGAAATACGAAGCTATGACAATTTACTGTATGAAAAATTGAGGATTCTAGAAAAAAGCATTATTCGATATAAAATCTCAAATAATAGCAGAATGATTTTCAATCCTTTTTGCAAAGTCTTACCAAAGTTTTGCTGCTTGTTTTTTTTTTCTTTTTTTGATATCAGCAACGAAGCTATTCTACTGAATCTATCTACATGTCCATAAAAGATATAGTGTAATTAGTTACTTCATATATAAATTATGATTATTAAATCAACATTTAATTGATAAGTTAAATTTCTTTTATTCGAATCATCAAAATTAGTTTTCTTATATTTTGACTTCACATTTTTTGTCATTTAACAAATTTCAAATATATATCCAATCAGACAGTTTAAATGATAAAAAATCGACCATAATTTCAAAACAAAATTTTAAATGATTACTTTTCAAGCAGAATTTACAAGTCATTTAATAATTGATGAAAGTATTTGCAATGAATTGACAAACGACTGAAAGAATTCATATTTCAAAGATTGCTCTGTGTTCAGAAGGATGCTCATCATTGTTAATCATTTAAATATTATTGAAAAGTTTTATCATAATTATCATTAAAGAGCTGTTCACCTCTTTTGATTGTTCAAAAAGAGAGTCTGAATTTAAAAAACATTATTTTCTAAAATTAAAATTTATAAGAGGAAGATAAAAAAATGTTCAGATGAGATTGAACAATGAAATGATTCAGATGATTGGAAGTAATAATTTCCATATAAATCTGGAAGAACGGAGAAAGATGGAGTTATCATGGCTAGATCAAATCATAAATATGCATTAGATATGATAAAAAAAAAAAAAAAAAAAAAAAAAAAAAAAAAAAAAAATAATCAGAATGTTTAATGTAAAAATGCCACTCATACTGAATCATTCCCATTTTATTTAGTTAACAATCATTATTGAATATGCTTTGTAAAGATTACTGATAAGAAGAAATGGAAAGATACAGAAGTTTTCAACAGTTTGATTGATGGCGACAGAAAAAAATTTAAATATATTCTGAAAATCTCGACATTAGAAGCTTTAATTAAAGTTATTTTACAAGATTTTCAAGCTTTTAAATGCCTTTTGATGTATTTTTTAATTTTAAAAATTTCTTCCAAATATCAGAAATTTATGTAGCAAAAGTAACTGCCCTAAGAGAAAAGCAAAATTGCTTTAAACAACTGAAGCCTTGAAAAAAAAAAAAAAAAAAAAAAAAAACGAAATTGCTGTAGATGCTTTAAAATAGAAATTTAAAATAAGACGAATACATCAACTAAAACTAAAAGACGATAGAAATGATGTTTTCTACGGGTTTTTGGAATATAGATGAGGATCGATGACTAAGTGAAAAAGAATTCAAATATCAAGTTTATTTAAAGTTGCTGATAAAGAGCATTATGATGGAGGAACCAAATGAAAGGATTTAGGAATGAAGGTGTTCGATATAGGAAATTATCATTAGAAATTCTGCATTTTATGATAGTAAAATTAAATTAAGGTTTAATTTTACCTGAAATATAGTTAGAAATTAAGCCCAACAAAAAATCGAAACAAAATCCAACTTTAAAATTAAATCGTAAATCATGGGAAGTATATCTAATAATAAAACTGATTTTTTTTAACGACATTAGCAAATATTTGACATAATCTTGTAATCATTAAATATGTTTCCATTTCCTGATTCCCAGTTTCAAAAGAAGAAAAAGTATTTAAAATGAAGATTTGCTCAGATTAATAATATTGTTAATATTTTTACAATTTTTCCTTCATTACGAAATCTAGGAATAGAAAATGACTCGGAATTGATAAATTCATCCTTGCATATAAATGACAAAAATGTTTAGAATTTTTTAAAAAATTTAAGATTTTAAACACTGAATTCTTCATTTTCTTCAAGATATTAAAATTTCGAAGCACTAAAACTAAATTTTTTGAATTTTTTCCTTAAACTTGAAACTTTTGTTCGGCTTTTTTTTTCGACAAAAACAAGTGTTGTTAATTCAGTTTAAAAACTTCAATTTCGAAATGGGTCACTTTTTTCCGGGAATGATAATGATTATAATTCATTCATTTTTGTTAATATTTGAACTGATATTTTCCGTGAATGTATTACATTGAATAAAAAAATTCGCGTAAAGCAATTGGGGCTGATACTGGAATAAGATAAATTGACGAATTTGTTAATTTTTATCAAATGACAGCGATTAGAAGAAGGAAATCAAACAAAATCAAGGTAAAATTTAAATAACAAAGGATTTAATAAAGAAGGAAAAGGTTGTTGAATTTTCGAGAGGTAAATGTAGGAATGAAATGCACTCTTGACCGCGTTTAAAGATTCCACATTTGATGGCCCTCAGAATTCTCTAATGCAATTTTTTAGATTAAAAGATATTATAATTTAGCAAATTCAATGGATCAAGTTAGGGTAGATTATTTTGAATTCATTTATTCCGTACAGGAAATCGAAAATCCACAGATAAAACAACATTACAACTTAAACTCTTCAAAGAAAGAGAGTAAAAAGTAAAAAGTACTACTACTACTACTACTACTACTACTACTACTACTACTACTACTACTGCTGCTGCTGCTGCTGCTGCTGCTGCTGCTGCTGCTTTTAAGTTTAGAGAAAAATGGATCGATATGATAAACTTGAAAAATTTCAGCGTATGAAATTTTCAATTTCTAGCAATAATTACTAATTTTTGTCCTAGATTTGAAGTTACAAAAAAAAAATAGAAAAAAGATTGATTACATAATTATTTATTTTATATCTTAAATGAAGAAAGGATTTTCCGAAAAGAATGAATTTCAAAATTGATTTATCAAAAATTCACCTTTCAATTCATGATCAATTCGTATCCGAGCTATGGAATTTGGCGAATATTCCAATAAGCGATTGAGAAATTTCAAGCATAAGCATATGAGTTGTGCGCTTTCAGTTTGTTGTAGTTCACTTGAAACTGGTTCCAAACAATAATTTGCGCCAATTAGATCCTAAAATCTTCTGGAATTATGACCTCTGACCTGATAGAACTTGATAGATTTCAAGCAACATTCAGGAAATTCTATCAGATTCACTAACAGATATATGAATGCTTTTTTTATGAAGTGAGATTTTCGTCACATTTTTTAAACAAATTTGAAGTGTCTTCTGAAGAAACTAATCTAGTTGAAAATCAATTGTTTTATAGTTTGCAGAAGATCGTGACATAACTTCGAACTTTGAATCTTTGATAATTATTGACAAGTTGATAAGCTTGATAAGTAGACAAGCTGATAATTAATTAACAAGTCGACAGATAAATTGATAAGCCTATATCCATAAACTACCATTAATGCTTACCAGCTTATCTGAATATCTTTCAGAATTTATCAATCATTCATAATTTTTAATCAAATTCCACAAACTCAATAAAATTATTTATTTTCATTATTAAAATGAAAAATTTCATAAAAATGGAATGAGATTTTAGGGTATTTAGGATAAGAGATTGAGAAAGAAATAGTCGGGAATGAAATTGAAATTGAAATTGAAACCTGCCAACAAGAAAGACATTCGATTGAAAGTTCGAAACCGTTTTTACTTTGTATCAGTCGATTTAATAGGTCGACTATGCCAACTGTATCCGTCCCTAAAATCAAAAATAAATTTTCATGGATATTTTAACTTTTTAAAAAATCATTTAATTAATTATGAACAAGGTTTTATTTAATGCAGTTTATATGGAAAAATTCTGCCAGTATAAAATTGAGCCTGAAAAATATTCATGTCCATATTTTCAGCCTAATTATATTTTATTTATTAATTTTATTTTTTTTTTCATTTACTAATCTAAAAATTCAGCAATTTTGCGAATTGAATGGACAAATAATATAGATTAAGCGATTTTTCGAATCTTGAGTTCTTTTTTTTTCTTAAAAAATCAATTATTACCTAGTGCTCTTATTTAGAATTCAATTTCCATCATTTTTCAATAAATTTTTTTCCGTTTATCAAATTTCCATGTTTTCACATGATATTGAATATTTTACGATACCAATCGGATGTTTCACGTAAAATTTTATTGTTTTCCAGTTTGAAGACATCTGATTGTTGCAGTAAAGTGTAAAAAATGTTATATGAAGCGTGAAAAAATTTATTTGAATTTGAAGAAAATTCAACTGTCAGTAAATTAATTTATTTTTCAAAATCAAAATAAGTAATGAATTTCATCTCTTGTTTCAACATTCCGTTGTGATTGTCTTGATATTTGAATTAATAAATGAAATTTTGAAGTGTAAATTCTTGTGATTTAATAGGGCTGACTGACTGAATATTATTATTCTACAGTAGTACCTATGTGAACTATCTTCCAGTTCAATATAACTTTTTTTCCGTAGTACCATGGATATAATAATACCATAGATATTACCATAGATATTGAGCAATAGATGAAAAAAGTGTATTTTTTTAAAACGAATAAAATTAATATTAAAAGAAATTTTACATTTCCATTTTGCGATCAAATTTCTAACTCTATAAGTTTCTATTTTGCGACCAAATTTCCAACTTATGTAAATTTCTGTTTTGCGGTCGTATTTCCAACTTATATATAAAGAGATGAAAGTATGCCTATTGAAACAGTTTCTCTAAGCATTCTTGCCTTTTTTTTTCCTTCTTCTCGAATAACTTGATCTGTACATTTCCTCGAGATGATAATTGAGAAATAAGAGAAATTTTTTTCGAGACAAGCGATCACTCATTCCACATCATTAGTAAATAATGGATCAATCGATCAATTATTTAGTACAACAAAAACGAGTAGAATGGCAAAACCAGCATTTAAACGATTTTGCAAACTTTTTTGAAACATTTTTTCCGGTTTTTTCTTTGCTTCTCTTCTTTTCTTGTCACAACAAATGCGAAAATACGCTTAGATATATTTTATAAATTCCTTCCAATTTATTTATTAGCTGATACTATTACTTGCTTATCATTAATTGAGCCTTTTTTTTTTGTTAGGCAAATCAGAAAATGGAAAAGAGCAATAAAATATCAAAAAAATAGCTCAGTTATTGGTTGTGCATTTCAATCGTTTTTATTGAATTAACTGGTCGATTGATTGATTGATTATTTAAAGAGAAAAAGAATAAACTTTTTAAACAATTTGAGATTATTTTTCTTGTATTTGTTGAAGATCAAAATGCTAAAATATCTATTATTTTAATTTATTATTGGAAAAAATTTTATTCCAAAAATATGCTACAAATTTTACCACATAACATGAAAATGATGAATATTCAATAAATGAATCGAATTAAATGAAAAATTTTAAAGATAAGAAATTTGATCTTTTTTCAGGAAATCAGCGGAGTTATTCGATACGCTATCTCGTTATCGAAGAATATAGCAAAGAAAATTTAAATATTTTAAACAGTAAAATTAACTATTTTGATTTCAATTTCATTATTACAAAATTTAATTGAATACCGCATTGATCTTAAGATGAAAGCAGTTGAACTGATACGGAAACAATCTCTCTTGTCATGAAGGATGATAATTCCATTTAATTTGTAAATAAATTTTCTTTTTTTTTCTTTCAATTATAGATGAAAATTGTTTGCTTTAGCTTATAGGCGTAATTTTACTGATTCATGCTGCTATTATCAAATCTTTTATATCATTTCATACTAATCAATTTTAGAATAATTTTATCAATGAAAATTACGCATGATATGATTAAAGACAAATAGATGTTCGACAATTATAATAAAAATATGAGAATTTTACTGCAAAAGATGCATTTGTTCTAATCATCAAGATTATATATTTTAATAACTTAAAATTTTAGGATATGCATATTGATTTTGTCATGGACATGTTACCGTTGCTATAACAATAACGATTATATGTATAAATAATTTATTCCAGATAATAAATATTGATTAATTTATTATAGTCTGAGATTTGCAAATCTATTAAATTTATATGAATTCAAAAGGGAATAGAACTAAGCATTGCACTTTCTACCTTTTATCTATTTAATAAATCTTAATTGAAAAAGTAAGAAAAAAATAGTTGCAAATAATTGCTTAACTGATCGTTAATAAATCATCGAAATCATTTAAGTTTTTTTTTTCTTTTTTTTTTTTGTTTTTTTGTCTTTCATTTCTCGAACGGATAATTTGTTATAAAATTTGAACAATTCAGCGATCCATTTCTTTTCGTACTTTTCTTTTCAATTTAACGATTTAGTTAAATGATTGTAATTATTTCTGAACAAAATTATGAGATAAAAAAGCTCGTCATATGAACTGAAAAAGTAGTAAAGACCATAAATAGGGTAAATTAATAAACGACAAACAAACAGCAAACAAATAATTAATAGTCTGTTTGCAATTCATTGACTTATTTTTATTTTGTAATTTCTTAATAAATCATATGAACTTAAAAAACTGTTGTTTTTCAGAGTATTTGTAATCTTTTATTTTATATTAATTGAATGAAAGTATCGAGCAAGTGAATATAGTTGAGGAATTTGAATTCAGATCTGAGAATCTGAATTCCGGTCTGAGAATTACGAGGCAATTGATCATCAATCTTAAGATCATTATCGGGCAGGCTGTCAACCATCAATGATAATCATGGATGATGTGTTAAGATATTAAGTTTGAATTTTGTGATTTACGTTTCAAATAATGTATTAGAAAGTTTTCTTTAATAATTTAGAAAATTTTATAATTGAGAAAAACGGAAATCATTAAAAAAGCATATATTATCATAAAAAATATAATGCATACATATATTTTACATTTTGAAAATCCAAAAACTTAATTTTTAAAAAGTCAATTTAAAATAAAACTTTAGGTCATCGTTTCATTATCATCATTAGCATTATATAAGAAGTATATAAGATTATTATTATCATTTTAACATTATTATGATTATCATCTAATAAAAAATATATGAGAAGTAAAAGTAAATCGAATTTTTTGAAATTTTAAATATCTATCGAATTTTGCCAACCATTTAAATATTTTAAAATAACGTTCGCATTACTCACAAAATATAAAACTTAGTTCGTTTTACGATAAAATTAAACGAAAAACGTACCATAAAGATATTGCGTGAAATATTTGCCAGGACAGCGTTGAATTTCTTCTAACAACAATGCATCATCAAATTCGTCGTCCATTTTTGACGAATTTCAAAATGATGCGAGAAAAGCAACAATTTTGGTTTCAGATGAAGAATGAAATGAATATATCTAGCAAGCTAGACAAAATATATAGCAAAAACAACTAGCAATTAAAAAATGACAAAATGGGCGGATTTGTAAGTTACATTTGCGCTTTTCGCTACCATGTAATAATTGTTGTAATAACAGCAGCAGCAGTTGTTGTTATTGTAAACAATAGCCAGCTACTATAAAATTCATTGATAAAATTTCAAAAATGTACGACAAAAATTAGTTTCCTTTGCGGTAAACGACGCATCATTTTTCCTTTATGAATGCCGTCCTTTCTTTTAGAAAAAGAAATAAAATAAAAAAGTTTAAAAAAAAAAAATACGGAAGGAATTAAAACATCAAGAAATTGCCGAATCAGATGAAAGTGATGAAAAAAAGGAAAAACGCTCGTTAATAGCATTGTTTCACGATTTTTTCATAAAATGCCACATTTTCTGAAAATTAATTTCTGCTCGAGTTTTTTTTTCGCACAAATTTAGCTAAATATAAACATTCAATACACACATCCATACACAGATGTAATCTTGGATTAAAAATTGCACATTTTAGTTAGTTTATTAAGAGGCCGGTACAATGTTCCACCAATATGATAAGCATCCGATTATCATTAAAGCTTTGTTGTTGTTGAGAAGAAAAAAAAAAAAAACGAAGAAAATGAAACTTTTTCAAGCAAAATATACTATCCTTTGATTTTATTTCGGAAAAATTTTGAATAGACTTTTAGTTTGTATTTAATTGTGAATATGCATATTATGAAAATTAATAATGAATATATATTATCATTATCATAATTGATAATTAAAACATTCTGTCTATATTTCAGTACTTATCTCTGATCTTAACTGAAAGTGCGAATTTTTGATAATTGAAAGTATAAATTTAAATTCGGCTATTGATAAAAGTAAATTTATTCATTGAATAAAATGAAAATGTTAAAAGGCTGAAGATGAAATGAGTCATCATTGGACATAAAAATTTGATATTTGATATTTTTGTCTGATATGGCGGCAAATTTGTATCAATGGCATAGCCGAACAAATTGATTAAGAGTGCAACAGTATTAAAACATTAAAGGAAGAAAAGCGTGGAAAAATAATTTTAGAAAAAAAATTAAAATGAATGGAAATTTGTCACCAAATAGGCGTCGTTAGTGTCGCACCGGTCATTTATTAGCCAGTTTATTAGCCATTTGTAGAGGACATGACTGAACAAAAACTTTTTAAAATATTAAAACAGATTAAAAATACCGCTTTAAAAAAAATATATTCTGTTAATTTCATCTATTGTCAGATTGTTTGCTACTGATTATTTGTTAATTATTGTTTACAAATGAGTTTTTGTTATTAAGTGATTTTTAAACTGATTTCAGATCTGATTAATAAGTCAATTACAAAGAAATCAACATGAGCTAGCTTAACTTAATAATAAAATTAGCACAAAATTATTTAAAGCAAATTCGAAATTTATTAATGATTGAGAATTTTAATTTTTTTTTTTGATAATAAATTTATAAATATTATAGCAAAAGCATTTTCCTTCTTTTTGGCATATTTTATCCTATTTTCCAATTTGTGTAAAATGAAAGCCAGTGGTAGAGTAAGATTTTGAAGGTTTAAACAGTTCCAAGCAAAAACTTGGAATTTTCGAAACAAATCTGAAATTTCTAGAGTAGAATCACAAAAATCTACAAATTCCTGGTAAGTTATGAAATTATTGTAATATGTTAAAATTTATTTTGCACAGAATAATTTGACATAGCAAAAGTGATTTAAAATATGAGTTTTCGAAATAGAATCTTGATTGAAAGCAAATTTATTTACATCCAGAAATATATAAATGCTTGAGTCAATAATTCAAAGTATTTTAAATTAAACCTAACCTAACAATTTTCTAATCTTTATTCATATGTTTCATTATCTTCATCTTTCCGCCAATGCATTTTAAAATTTGATTTTTGCATAGAAAAATATGCAAATATTATAATGATCATAGCATAATCTTATAAATCAAAGCATTTATAACAAAAGTATTCATTTCAATCCAAAAATAAAAACTATTCGACATTTTCCAAAAATTTCTATTACACATTTTTAAAAATATTTTATAAATATTCATAAGAAAAATCTAAATGCAGTTAAAAAATACAAGATCAAATATAACCCTATAGATCATTCTAATTATTGATTGATAATAATTTAAAATCCAAATTACATACAATCACATTGTTCCGTTAGTTATCATCATGAATCAAATTACAATCAGCATATCATAATCTTTCGAAATCCGATAATCTGAATTAACATCTCAGATACTGCAAATAGATTACTGATTACTGATAATGATTTTAAAAATGCATACACTTCAGTTCTCATGATCAAATTTAAATTTTAACAAGAAAATTCAATTTTAGAATGCAATTCTCATTATTGGCATCTTTCATCAATTTTCCTTCTTATCAGATCATTTTATTTATTGCAATTTCTTACCTGTATCCCCACCTTTCCATTATCTGTCAACGAGATTTCAATCGTCGATAATGATATCTGTATTTTCGTTCTAATTTTTTTAATGAAAAACTTTCATTAAACTGATTGTTTGTTTTGAATTTTTCATCTTTTCAATTCAAATTTAGATGCTTTTTTAACATTCAAATTATAAATAAATTAATTAAATTTATAAACAGATCTAAAATTGTTGTAAATTTCAAGTATTATATTTACTAACAGATTTCATTCCATTTTTTAGAATTCTGAATTTTATTTAAAGTGATAAATAAAAAACAATTTTTGAAACGGAAAAAAAGAGCCAATGTTTTTTGATGATATGTAATCGGCCAAGCAATCAACATAGATGCTGTCAAGACATATAATGATCTTATTTTATCAGTATATTGATTAAGCAAAAATTTTGATAAATTTGGCTGAATAGATGAACAATAAAAACTAAGCTTTCAGACATTTTCAGATGTAGACTGATTCTTAGCTTTCAACTAAGTTTGCAAATTTACAGCCATTAAAAAGCTTATTAAAAAAATTTTAAAAAATGGAAAAAAAGAGAGAAGAAATAGAAAAAAAAAAAGGGAAAATTGGTGGCAAATGATTTTTAACAAAGATAACAATGTTTAAAAAAAAAGAAAAGAAAGAAAAAAGTGAAATGAAATATTTTCAAACTTTTTTTTGGACGAAAAGTTTTTTTTAGTTTGTCTGCTTTTTCAATGAAAATTATTATTAGATTGCAATGAGCGATTTGACTAAATGATTGACAACTGAATGAAATAGTTTAGAATAAAAATTGCAAATGATTTATGAATTTCACTTTATAACCCTTTCTCTTCAAAATTCTAAATTGTGCAAAGTGCTCTACATCTGAAAAAAAAAAAAAAAAAAATTGTTCTTTCAGTGTCAGTTGCTTATTTTTTATGACTTCAATAATAGTTTAGAATTTTGGTATCTTTTTAAACAACGAATTTTCGAACATTTTACTTGCAATTTGTCATAAAAAAATATTTTAACTTGCACGTTTCGTTGCTATTTCCTTGGAATCTCTCATCGTTGAAATTTGTCGGAAAAAAAATATTTGCTTGGAATCTGTCATCGTAAATGTTGCCTAAATGAGACAAATGCAATCCTATGACTTTATCCAATTTAACATAATGCTTGATGAGAATTAATGATAAATGAGAGAATATCGCAGAATATATCATCGATTACATTTCACCAAATATCTTAATCTTCGACTATCTATTATAAATTATTTGGATTCGGATTCATTATTCAGATTATTTGCATTCTTCTATTAGCATGTATTATATATAAGATAAAGAAAGAGCTCTCAAATGAATAGTTTATATGAATCAAAATTTCATAAATGTTCTGATCGATTTAACTAGATTTTTGGATTTTTTTTTTTTTAGCATAATGAAGAAGTAAAAATCATTTGAAAATTTAAGAAAAATTTCAATATTTTATATACGAAATCGAATCAATAGTTAAGCATTTCCAGGTATTTCCAGGTATTAGTAAATCTGATTAGGTTTACTATAATATGAGTGATATGAAGTGAATGGTAAATTTGTTTCATTCTTTTGAAATAAATTCTATTTCAAAATTTTTTGAATAAGATTATAAATTTATGAAATTACCAGCTACATATACTCAATGTCATCCTAAATTATCAGCTTAAACTTAACTGATAACAACTTAATAAGTAGAATTTTAGATTTTCAATAAATCTTAGATTTACAATAAAAACCTTAGATTTTTAATATAAAAGAGCGAAAGGTTGTAAAAAGGAAGAAGAAGAAAGAAATCAGATAAAAATATTGCTACATTATGATGCTATGTTCAATCAAATAAAATCCATCTGAAATGCTTTTATATTGGTACAATTTCTGAAGTATCAGCTAAAAACGATCGGTATCTCATGAAATAAATCAATCCCAACAAATTCCATAAAAATAAATCTCGTCAAATTTTCTCAGAAACTGTTAGAAGAGCAAGTATGATTGTCATATAAATGACAATCAACTTTGAGATACTAAACTCAACAATAGAAAAAATTGAAGATAGAAATGAGAAAAGGAAGAAACTGTCAAATGATTTTTTTTCTTATTCACTCATATTTAAAAGTCAAAAATGCTTAAAAATTGAATTTTGAAGCGAAACTTTATGTCACTTTGAAATATACGATTCATAGAAAAGGGACAAAAATGTTTGCGAAGTGTATTTGTCCTTGTTTGAGAATGCGACAATTTCCCATTTGTTCATATTTACCTAACATTAAGTCATTGTCATCATTTTTGTCAATTATTACATACAAAACTGAATGAAAAAGCAATTAAATTAAGAAAATGATTGAGTAAGAAAGATTGAAGTTTGAGAGGGATTTGCATGATTCAGATGCAACGATTTACAATGTTTATTCAAATATCAGAATATTACTTATATCCAATCATAGCAGAAATATTTTAACGCCATCACTTATGAGTAGTTAAATTTTAAATTTTAATTCAAGTATAAATTGTCTAAAGGCTCATATATATATATATATATTTCGAATACCTGGAGCAGCAATAAATTGACAATTGCAAATGGACAACCATTGTTGGCATGGAGACCGGAAAATCGTAATCCAGAAAATCATTGCTATCATAGATTTCTCCCTTTCTTGTCGTATCTCATGAATAACTAAAAATCAAATGGATGATGAAACGAAATGATTTGACCGCTAAAATAGCTTTTTCATGGCCAAGTACATCGTTGCACCATTATTAATAAATCATTTCAATGAACATGAATGAATGCACTAACAAAAACAATTCTGGTGATAATTGATAAAGTAATATATTGATTTTTTTTTTAACATATGTATTCAATCAAAAATAATTTCAAAAATGTTGTTATCGCTCCATCTATTAAATCATAATGATTGAGTATTCTTTCGAACAAAAAAATGTCCTTTTCTTGTCAAGATTGTGAAATTTCCAAAAATTTTGTCTTTTTCTATAATTTAGCTTACTTATTGACTTTGATAAAAAGAAAACATGTTAAGAACTTATAATTAGCATTGCGCAAAGATGAACAGAACAACCTGATCGGAAAATGGAAATTTTTTTCTATCAGTTCTAAAAGAGATTTACAAAGTGAAAATATTTCGTTTATCTAATTGCTGATAAAAATTATCAGCAATTTTCAAGACAATACAATTATTTTGAAAGAATATGTTCGGGATTATTTTTGATTCAATTTTTGAATGTATTCAGAAAACATTTGGCCGATAACAAAAATGGTGATTGTTGCAAGTCGATTAATAAACTAAGTATTCAAAATTCTTTGGAATTTTGCAAATTATAACAGAAACATCAATAAGATGTAGGCAGTCGATTTATTCATATTCGCCTTTCTTGGCCGCTTATTTAGCTTGGCCCAAAACGTACTTCAGTAATGAGCCAATCGCATCTCAAGCTGATGATACATTATTCTTAGAAATTATATAAGCTGACAATGAAATGAAGAAATTTAATGCTTAATCATGATAATGCTAATTTTAATCATGATAATGCTTTATTATTTATCTTCCAATAACTGATTGCAACTTTAGAAGAGACAGTGAACATTTTTAGAAAGAGTTTTATACAAGTAGCGTTATGGTTTAATCCTAATATAACAGGTTGATTAAAGCTTAGCGATGAAAATCTCGATATCGTAGAATTCTAATATCAAGGAATCTAATATCAGACAAATTTTGTAAGATGAAGAGGAAAGGGAGGAAATTCAAACTTCTAAAAAAAGTAAAAAATGATTTAAAATTTATGGTTGTATCATCAACTTTTTTTTTTTTTCAAATTTCACCAGTAAGTAATAGACATTCGTAATTATACTTCAAAAAAAAAATAAAAAATAAAAAATAAAGGATTATGCATTTTATGAAAAAGGATGGAACCATTGAATTACTCAAAAATTGCCACCTGCTGCTATGGAGATTCGTGGAGAGAGAAGAAAACGAATTATTATCATTATCCTCGAGCAATTATAAATATTACGGATGAGAAGAAGGGAGAAGACGATTCCGAAGAAAGTAATTATAGTTGTTGTAGCATTGAAAACCAAGAATTCATAGCAAAAAAGTTCATTTTCAAACATCTAAAAAAAAAATTTCTTCGAAGTAATCGTTATCGCTGAAAAAAAAAAAAAAGAATCAATAGAATTCATATGAATTTAGACAGCATGAAATATTCTACATTGGTTGCAATAACTGAATAAATAATTTAGCAATACACAACAGAATGAAGAATAGAATGAAGAATTTTAAATTAATTAATTAATTAAGAATACTAAAAGTATCACATTACAAGTATCATACTGGATTAACGGCAGTTTCATAAAAACAATTATCCTTGATAGCTAATAAATGATGGCGAAATGAAACGAATAAAGGGATTATATGAAATGAAATCTAATTTCAGAACATGCGGGATTCTTGGATCAATTTATGAATACTTGCGCAAATCTTCCAAATATTTTTCTTCTTGAAAAGAATGCAAGAAAAAGTTTTGAATTGCCGAAAACTAATTTAAATTCAAAAATGTCAGGCTCACGGAAGAGCTAAAAAAATGTTGATGTGATCACATAAACTTTGACCTGATATGCAACGGAGATGGATTTGTATGATGACCTAATTTGTCGCTAAATTTTTTTTTATTTTTTTTAGCTACAAGAATTCTTTTTTTTTTTTCATTTTATTGTTTAACATTGGGAAAAATATGAAATTGAAGATCTATCTTATCACTGCAAGAAATTTTTATTAAATATCAAAACTTGTGAAAAAAGAGCAATTTTGCCGCATTATACGTCATTTTGAATATGTTTTTTTTTTTTTTTTTTTAAAACACAAGTTGATTTAAAGTGCACAAAAATGAACTTGTCTAATCCTACTTTATCGATTTGTATGAACATACAACTACCCAATCAATTCCATAGTAAAGTAGCAATGGGTTAATTTTGCTAAATTATTTACTGTCTACAAAATTTCAAATGGTTTTTATTAGATCTAATTGTTAATCACAAATGTGTTTATTTTAGTTCCCCTTAAATTATACTAAAGACTGAGAAAAAAAGAATTAAAAAACTAAAAATTAAATTAAATTTGATTTTTCCTTTCTTTACAAAAAACATATACTAAGCTGAGAATTAAATTTTACCATCAAGTAGAAAGTTCAGAGGACTATTTTTAATAAAATCAATTATGGAGTTTGAATCATTTTAGAAAATTCTAAAACAACGATAGAAGAATGGAAAGAGAACAATCCTGGTTAAAGTACCCTACATTAATCTATCATTTCATAGTTGTCATCCGCGGTGAATGTAGTCATAAACGATTATGAAGTTCTATCGATCATCATGAAAAATATATTGGAAAATGAAATTTATGCGATTCGCAATAGTTATTATTGCATTTAAAATGGGTAGGGAAAAAAAAGAACCTATAAGTATCAAATTTACTCCATCAAATTTTTTCCTTTAAATTAAATAAAAAAAAGTAATAGTAGTATGAACGAAATTGTCGGGAAAAGAATATTTCTTTTGGGAATTTTATGTTCATTAAGAGATTCAATTTTAACGAAACTTTGAAAAGTTTCAGCAATATTATTTTAAATTTTGATCATTGATTGTAAGTTATAAATATAGAGAAGATATGATCGATTTTTAAATATTGATAATATTTAGCATTAGCAATTGAATAAGAATATTTAGATAGTGAAAAGATTTATTTACTTTCTTCAAATTCATTGAGCATAGAGCAAAATAAAGTCAAAGTATTGAGCAAATATATTAATATTTTTATGCTTACTAAAAATCTATTCATAAATTTTGAAAATTTTAATTCAAAACTCGAGCAATCGTCTTTTTAAACAATGTTTCGGACCAATTCTAAAAAATCGACTGTTCGAATTTTGAATTAAAATTTATGAATACATTCTTAGCAAGCATAAAAACAGGAAATAATTTGTCTTTATACTGTTTTATGCCAATAATAACATTAATCTGTGCAAAAAGTTGAAAACTAAATTTAGCAATGTAAAAATAAAACTTCACAATGAAATGGAAAATTTACTATTATGAAACTAAAGATCAAAATTAGAGATTAACAATGATTCGAATAATGATGAAATTAAATATTAAACTTATTAGCAATATGAACAAAATAGGACAATTGAGATTTTTTATTTTTGTTTTCCAATCACTTAAATTCATTCAAAATTCGACAAATTCGTAACAGTTGGAAAAGAGGGAGAAGGATAATATTTTCTCAAAGTGATCGGAAGAAAATAATTTGTCGTTCGTCGTTCGGCTTGCGAAAAATTATTCAGAAAAGTTGAAATGAACCTTTTCAGAATTTCAATACAAATAAAGATGCAAGTGCGAATAGATGCCATTCATGTGCATGCATATGCATGTCATGCATGCAATTTATGCTGCACTGTATATGCAAGTTTTCATGCATTTTAATCTGCATATATTTAGAGTTATAGTTTACCAATCAATATTATGGGTTAGAGGTAAATTTTAATTAGAACTATTAAGTCATTCCGAGAAAAGTATTTATCGTAATGATCAAATTACCGATCAATCACATAGAATGGTATCTCGATTTGAAGAGTACTCAATACTATCAACCAATCTATCGGGAAAAAAGAAATTTGTTAAATTTGCTAATTTAATTGATTTCTTGGGTCTCTTGAGAAATTCATGATCGATTATTACCAATTACATACTAAATTTTTCGAAGATAATGATCTTTTGAAAAATTGATTGAATATTTAGTTATATTACATACAGTATTATGATTGAATTTTGTAATTTTCATAACTCTTCTAATAGTATTTACAAATATTTAATTATAATTAATTTTCAAAGTGTGAACTTATCTCTATTAATTATAACTATTCAGAAAATTTTTCTTCCGAACTAACCTTCAATTTCCGTTCTTATAAGGCATTTTAAAATATAATATCTAAAATAATTTATTAAAATTTGTACTGTATGATTTTCGGAATTTAATTTAAGAAATGGATGAATGGTAAGTTCAAATGATTTGAGTATTATCATTGAATGTTGAAATTAAAGCCAAACTTGGTTTAATTTCCACGTGTAAAAAATGTTTTACTAAATGAGAACAAAATATCGAGTTTCTTTTTTTTTTTGAGTTAAAAGAAGAGAAATTTATACGAATAAGATAATTCTTATGCAAACACGTTCATACAATAGAAATTTAGAAATTTTCTCCAAAATAGTTATATAAAGTATGCAAAATTAGGTGAATAAATGTACGCCATCACAGTTATCATCGAGAGATTTGTCCTACAAATAACGTAAATAATTTGAAGATTGTACTAGGCATTGCGAAGATTTTCAAATCAGATAAAAGGAAAATTGCTTCTGTACACATTTACATAATATGTTAATGGCCTTTCCTGGTATTTGTAATGTGAAAGCTCACGGGACTGAAGATTCTTGTTGAAACAGACAATTGTGCCATTAATCAAAATATTTGAATAAATGCTCATTTTGTTCTTGCTATCATATTTAACGAGAAAAATAATTGATGATTTCATTGTTAAAAAAGATAGAAAGGTGGGAATTTGACAGATTTCAGTTCATTTCATCTTTCATAAAAGGATAGAAAGTAATAATTGAAAACGAGCTTAAAAGATTCGATCAGCATTATGCCATGACCAAAGATTAAAGCAAAATTGACATATGTCACCTTTCTCGCAAAAATCATCTACAAAGGAATGAATGATCAACTCCATGACAACAGCACAAATATTTAAATAATTCTAAATATACTTCAATAGCAAAAAATATCTGAAATTGTAAAACAAAAGCGAACTTCTTCAAGATATTTATCAAAAAGCTAATAAGAAATTGAAAATAAAACAAAAATTGCTTCTGATATATTTACCTGTAACTCTCCATCAAAAAGTGAAATGACAGAAATGGACAAAAACATTAAAATGTAGAAAACGAAATTTTCATTCTAAAAAAAAAAAAAAATCGATAGGACAACAATTCAATTAATAGCGATCAGCCAATTTTTGACATTTATTGATCATTCAAGTGGAAAGAAATATTATTTTGTGTGATATGCAGAAATTAATTTTTCAAGTAATTTGTTATTAGTTTGTTTTGAACGTCTTATCAAACAAATCAGCGAAATCATCAATGATCTAATATGAAATGGTTTTTTGCACTAAATATAATAAGTTTTGAGAAAAAAAAATTTTTTTGATATTTGAGAGAAAACTAATGAAAATATATACAAACAAGACGGTTAATTAAAGGTATTTTTAGAGACAATTCAAATGGATTAAATAAATGGAATAGAAATAAAGACATGAGTAAACTAAAAATTGAAATATGAAGAAATGCAAAGAAATTAAATGCATTCAAGGAAAAAGGAAAAAATTGAGGCATTTTAGTTAAGGAATGATTATTGAAATAAATCTTCGGAATTGAATCAGATTTTTATTCTGAAATTGAAGAAAAAGAATTTGAAGCAATCAATACATTCCTTGGTCTTCCTTTTATAAATCTTCACAAGAAATGAATTTGCGATCAGTGGAAATAAACGATAATTAAGTTTATTGTGAATATATTAGTTATTCGTAGAGAATGAAAATCGAAATTTTCAATTGTCCTAATGATGTCAGTAATGTAGAAAAATGTTTTTATTCGAAAGCGTAATTTCCAATCAGACCAGTATATCGTATTATTTTTAATAGTACTAAATAATATTGACACATTCTGACAAATAATATTCTGTGTTCAAGTTCCATTAAAGAGCATTTTCGTAATATACCTTTATTTTTCCAAATTTTGAAATATACCTTCATATCATAAAATCAAATAACTCGTATTTTGGAATTTGAATTTTTTATGGCTTTTTTTAGCTTTCCAAATTCTGAAGTAACTTTTTGTGGTTTGCTGCATTATACCAGCTTTATAAAAGTCTCATCTAATTTTAGTAAGATATGTCAATTTTGCTGTCCGAAATTCAAAAATAAATATCGAAATTACGATGGAATATCTCATTTCGATTAACTTACATTATTCTATATTGCGCTATTTAAAGTTTAAATTTTACATGATTGAAAATACAATTTTTTTGCAAATATTTTGAAAGAAATGGTCAATAACATACGGTTAACAAACGTCCACGTATAAAACATCGCAGGTTTATTAGTATGACCCAAAAAATAAAACAGAAATCTGAATATTTGGAATGACTTCTGTGAATCACATCAAATTACGCATACATCGCATATTCTATGAAATTACCTTTCCTCAACACAACAAATAGGAAGGTATTAGGGAGTAAAAAGATGTAAAGAACAATTTGATAGCATTTTTGGGACAAAATATTTCTCTATCAAATCTTTCGACTTATTTAATATCAATTTTTTTAAAATTAAATCTGACCTATGCATGTAAATGAGTGCGAATAATTTTGGACAGTTTGAAAGATTCTGAAAAGGCTGTTGAATTTGAGGCTTATAGACAGTAAATATGATAGACTATAATTCATCTCGAAATGTTCTAAGGGATATATTCTCGCCATAATGATTTTCTTGCTGTAACTACACCATTCTTTCAGAGTAATTCCGAATTGCGAGATGAAATTTCATTAACTGAAGCAACAAATGAGTTGGAAATGATAGAAAACATCATTTTTATTCGCAATTAAATTGAGTCGCAATTTTTATTCATAATTTCCAAAATGCTCTTAAAAATATTTTATATGAATTATATTTCGGTCATGAAAGATATAATGAAGAAAACGAAAAACTTTGGGTTACTACTTTTTTGGTCTACCCACATATTTAATGAACGCTTAGAATTGTTAAGTAATGTCAAATTCTATTTTCAATCTTGTCAAGTAAGTTTTTGTGAATATTCCTCCATTCATTTAGTTCAGTGTATTTAACAGAAATAAGCAATAGAAAATTTGCACTGAATTGAATTAGAAAATTTTTGCATTGAAATGTTAAGAATCTCGGTTTCGATGAGATACATTTTATCTCATAACTAAGAAATATCGTTGAAATGCATGATGTTTTGCACATTAATTGCCTATCTCATCTTCAAATCTTCAAATAAATGCAAATTTTGAAACTTTTTCTCTGAAAATACAGTTTTCATTCAAAAAAAAAAAAAAAAAAAAAAAGAGATTTTAGATCGAATTTCGACCATTATGATGTATTAAATTTCTATTTATTTGTGAATTTGATAATATCTGCAAGACATTATATATGTTTTTCACATGATATTTAGTCCGTTCACTTTTACCTGTCACAGATATGACAGATTAAAAAAATAAGTAGGTATATCTATATAAAAACATGCGTCTATTCGAATGCAATTGTGTTAAAATTTTGAAAGTAATCGGTGAAGAACTTGCAAAGATATGTGGGAAATAATAATGTTATTACAAACATTTACATTTTTTATTTATATAGATTGAGAAACGAATGTTTAGACATGCATGATGTGTAGAATCATCAATAAATCTTCTATGAAATGACCAGAAAAAATAATGCTGATAGTTAACAAATACGGGAATATTGATTTTCTTTAATTATATACTCAATTAAAAGTAGTTTCAAAATATTGTTATCACTATATCATTGAACCATAACAATTCAATACTTTCGCAAGATAAGAAATATCGTTTTCTTGTCAGAACTTTGCTTCCACTGGCTTTACCAACATTTAAAGATCTCCTTTCCCATTTCTTCTCGTAGAGATGCCTAGACTTCCATCTCATCATTATTTTCAGGTAGAAGAGTTCATTATACTTTTATATTTGTCGATTTCCAGCCTCTGAGATGTTGGTTGCTTGTTCTTATATCCTCCTCTTTCTACAGACTTTTCGCTCTTCAATTTTCTTCCATCTAATTTCTTCCTTCTTTAAGAGATATAAACGAATTTTACCATCTTCAAGTAGATATAGACGAAATTTAACAAACAACAGATAGAATGAAAAATTCTTCCAAAGCGACAATGAATACTATGTAATCAAAGTGCAAAAACCATTCGCTTGTGTGTTTACGTCTTTGTTTTCGCAAATTTTTTGACCATATGAATACTTTGCCACATTCTTCACATATGAATGGTCCTTTGTCTGTGTATTTCGCTTCGTATTTTTACAGATAGCCAGACTATTTGAATATTAAACACATTTTTTTTACATTCCAATGGTCTTTCGTTCGAATGCAATCGCTGGTGTTCTTGCAAATGGACGAATTATTGAAATCAATGCATTTGAACGGTCTCTCATTTCAATATTTTCTGAGATGAAGTTGTAGTCTGCATCGAAATCTGAATTGCTTGTCGCATACTTTACATTTTACCAACTTTTCTATTGTTGCTAAAATTCATAGCTTTAGTCTCTGTTATTTTTCTTTCTTGGACTTCGCTTTCGATGCCGAACTGTTTTATCTAAACTCAATTGCGTTATGGAATTTTTCCTGCTTCAAATGATCGATTACTTCTCCTACACTGACAGATTGCCTTGATTTGATGCTCTAGAATAATTTGAATTAATTAATTTTATAATTCAAGCAATTTGAATAATTATTTTTCCTAGAATTGTAGGTGTCATTATGAACTCTTTCAAGCAATATTTTGTTACCGTTTGGTGTTTGTATTCATAGATTGATGAATTAGAATACTGGTTTGAAAAAGAATGTTGGTTCTGCTAATTTATGCTGCCGATTTGAAATAAATGATGATGAATAGGAAGATTGACAACCTGATGTCTGTCTGAAGCGATGAAATTTGACGTAGGATTCTGCAAAATATTTCCGAATATTCCTCAAAATGTACTAATGGGAATTAATAAAAGACAACCAACCACTCAACAAAATAATAACTGCTTCATTGACGAAAAGGACCGCTTTTGTGCATTCTGACAAATTATACAATCTATAATCAGATAAAATCACTGAAATCTAATCTTTTCGCATAATACTTTTACTCTTAACCTCTGAAATTTTTGTTTTATACAGAGTTTTATACTTGTATAGTTTTATACAAATGAGATAACAATTGCAACTATCTATGCAGTATTAGTTCAAAAAAATTCAGAATGAAAAAAAAGAAAAAAGAAAGCCATTGTTATGCATTCAATAAATCATACGATCTAAAATCAGACAAAATTATGGAACCCTTATCTTTTTGCATAATAATTTTAACAAACTCGTCTCTCTAAAAATTTTTGTTATTTACTTTGGAAAATCCCACTTTTATGCAAATGCAATTTATGCGAATGCAATAATGATTAAAAGAAAAAAAAAGTGTTTATTGTTTCAAGATATTAAGATAATTTTGCAGAATATTCCTGAGAAGCAAAAGATAGCATTCATATACAGAAAGTATCGCTTTTTTTTTTTTTAAAAAATTATTTAAATAGAAGATAATGAAATTTACTAGTTTGCCCAATATTTCATAATGTTTACATAATCTTTGATAAATTCAGACATAATTAAGGATTTCAAATTCGAAAACCGAAAATTTTTTTCTTATCAATTGAGTGACATTTTTCATTAGAATTTCAGCAGAATATTTTCACAATTTGAAAACTACTCGAAAACCTGAGATTCTGTAAAATAATTCCGAAAAATATTCCTCAAAATGCATAAATAAAAATTATTTAAAAAGATTAACCAAGCAATGAAATAACAATTGTTGCTCTGACGGTGAGAACCATTCTTGTTCATTCCGATTAATCGTACGATCTATGATCCTACAAATCATAAAACTTTAATCCTTTTGTATAATAATTTTAACTTCTCTTCTTTCCAAAAGTTTTTGTTAGTTATTTTGGAAAATTATGCTTTTATGCAAATGCGATTAATTATTATAACTGTCTATGCTGTTGAATAATTCAGAAATGTGAAAAGAATTACAAGTTTGCTTCCCGAACATTCCAGAACACGAAATATATTCGGAAAGCGTCGAGCTTCTTTATCGCTTATACGCATGCCTTAAAAAATAGTTTTCAAAAACTGCATCAGAAACAAAGCAAATTCAGTGAACATTTACTTCTCAATCATAAGCTTGAAAAGATTACATTACGACCGAAAAATATTTGAAGAAATAGTTGATGGGTTTTTTAAAAAAGTTTGTATAATCAACAAATAAGACCAGAACTAAAGTCAAACGCTTATTTTGTTCCTGAATATTATTCTTAGCCTATTTAGGTATACCATAAAAATAAGGAAATAATAGGCATAAAAACGAATGATGCAATATAACTCCTGATTTGGAATTGAAATGTTAAATATTTTTGATTTCTGGAATCTTCCAGAAACGTTGAATCTTAGATTTTATTCTTATTTAAACGTTACTTGATCCCATCAAAAATGTAAATTTGCAGAAATTCAATATAATGTACAAACTCGAAGTGGGTAGTAATTTTTTAGAAGAAATAGATTACAGTAAACAAATATCAATTTTTTTCCAAGTTATTCATTCATTTGCTGTCTCAATCAAATACCCTATAAATGTTTTGCTGGCTTATTTGTTATTCATATGGTGTTTAATGTTATTTTTGATCGTTATATATTTTTCAAATTTATTAAAATGCTCGCACTTAGAAAAAAATGCTGCTAATGTAGTACTAGCGGCAAAATTAAAATTTAAGAATAAAGACGGAAGATTGTGTTCAAGAATGGCAATATCGATTGATTTTGAGCAAAGTTGCATTAATATATAGAAAAAAAGTGTCCAAATATCAGCCAGTGCTTTTGGCAAGAGCAAGTGAAAAAATTCTTGAACACAACCGTTCTGTCTTTGTTCTACTGTTTTAATTGTTTAATTACACTTAAATTGATTATTCGAATATTCATCCTAGTTGTTTAATGATAAAAAATCCGAAATAAACTTATAATCAAATAAAAACTTGATACATCATTGATAATCGAAATCTACTCTGAAATACTGCATTTTCAGTAATAAAAGTTTCAGAGTTTGTGTTTGCTTGAAGAGTTCGAAAAAAAAAAAAAAGAAAACCAATTTTCTAAATGTATAGACGGGGTGAAAAGATTAATAAATTTTGAGCTCATATTAAACACTCATTATATTTAATTTTTGACCATCTACTGAAAAAAAATAAATATTTTTTTGTTTTTTCATAACCGGGGTCACTTAATTCTCGCTGTGTATTGCACTATCCTTAACAACCTTTCCACGTACGAATTAACTTTTGATTGTTTGGCAGAATTATCGCTTCATGCTTAAAAGATTTATTTACGTAACTACGAACTGACAAATCCTGATGCAATTTTTCTTTATAATCTTTATTAGCATACCAAATGAACATTTATCTTTAACCTTAATCTTACAGGATTCTTTTTTCTCATATAAAAAACCATATTTTATACTTTTCTTTTTATACTTTCATTTTATAATTTTACTGTCTTACAAATTATACAATTTCCTCTAAGTTTATAGTTTTATTGCTATAATACTTATTGCTTTTATTAGCTCCACCCATATTCTTTGGATATCCTTGAAAATGAACTTTTTAGAAAGTATCAAATCAACTTCAGTGAAGTAATTTTCAACTCTTTGTTTGTTATTATCTATATAATAAAAATGTTAATCAGCATTGCTGTTATTTATTTGGCAAGTAACTTTGCAACCTCCTCATTGATTGCTTTCAAATTTTTATGCAGTAATTATACAGTAATTTCAAATTTTTATACAGTAATACAGTAATCTTACGTCCGAATAGGCCCTTTTTCTATTTAATACATCTATTTTTTTACCTGTTACACCTGTGACAAACAAATGTAAGTGAGCGGACTAAATAAATTGGCCGCTTTTCCGCTGTTCATTTCAACATACGTCTACGTTGTTTCAAGCTCACCGATTGATTTAAAATTTTGAAACAATATTGCATTCTGAAATTTTGAAATAATGTTGAACAGGCGAGTGTTCTATATAGATACGCCTACTTTTTTTTTTTCTATCTTTCACACCTGTAATAAGTTCAAAACAAAATGGACGATATAATATATACTGAAATACCCGATTCCGATGTCGATAAGAATTTGTATGAAGTTGTGACGAAAAATATGATTCATGAATCTTACGGTATACTGGACCCAAATTCATCATGCATAATAGACGGAAAATGCTTTAAACGATATCATCGAGCATTAGTATCCAACATAGTCACAGGAAACAATGGATATCCTTTATATAGAAGATCAACAGAAGACGGCAGTGAATTAGTGATTATACAAATGCGGAAAGATGACATTGAAGTGGATAACTATTCGTTTTTGCTATTAAAAACATACAAAGCGCACATAAACGTAGAATACTGTTAGTCGATTAAATCGATCAAATACATCCATAATTACGTGAATAAAGAAGCGATATAGCAATTTTTGGTGTGCCATCAGAAAAAATTGATAGAAAAGCGGTATTACATATCGATAAGGTTGGAAGATACATAAGTAGTGATGAAGCTGTGCTTAAAATGGGAACAAAGTTCTTAGTCAATTGGGAACGCCATCATCAAATCAATCTGCTGCTTGTTCGATGTAGAATTGCGTCATGAACAGAATTACAACACGGCCGATCTTTTGCCGCATTTGCAATCAAATATTCCCAAGTTAACGTTTGAGCAAAAAGCATTTACGATCAAATATAATGCAAACTATTAATAACGGGATTGGCAAAATCTTCGTCTTAGATACGTCAGAAGGAACTGGTAAAATGCACCTAATTAGATTGATTCTGACAGCAAATCGACCCAAAATGACATCAGAAGAGTTGCAATATTACTGCAAGATATAAGAATTGCTTATTCGTGATATTGCTACCAGATGTAAGAACTGCTTTTTCGCTTTGAAATTACCATTGAGCATGCACTCATTGAAATCCCATATGCAGCATTTCCAAAACATCGGGCATGGGAAAAGTATTGCAGAAATGTGAACTTATTGTTTGAGATGAATGGACAATGGCGCACAAAAAATCGGTCGAGTCTCTTGATCGATCATTGCAAGATTTGCATGGAAATATCAGACCATTGGGAACACATTAATATTGCTTGCAGGAGATTTCAGGCAAAGATTACCTGTAATTCCTCGATCGACATCAACGGACGAGATTAATGCTTGCCTGAAATACTTTACTTTGTGGTGACAAGTAAAAACGCTAAAATTAACTACAATATGCATCCAGCTGCAAAACGATCGATCTGCTGAAATATTCTCACATTAATTGCTGGAAATTAGGAACGGAAAGGTCCGGTTGATATGATCTTCGGACGAATTTCATTGCCTCATAACTTCTGCAATTTAGTAATGTCCAGGAAAAGTTGATTGACAAAATATTTCCCGATATTCAAACCATTTATAAGAATCACGATTGGCTGAGTGAACGAGCTATTCTTGCGGGCAAGAACAAAGACGTCTACGAATTTAACAAGATTATTCAATCTAACATTCAAAGCGAGGCAGTCAAATAAATTCCATCGACACTATTGTGGAAGCGTATAAAGGTTAATTACCCAATAGGATTTTTGAATTCACTCGGTCTTTTAGAGATGCCACCCCAAGTGCTTGAAATTGAAAATCGACTTGCCAGCTATCACGTTGCGAAATATCAACCAGCCAAAACTTTGCATGCTGCTTGCAGTAAAAAAAAATTAATGAAGTAACGTCATGGAAGCAACAATCTTGACAGGATTTTTCAAAGGTGAAGATGTTCTCATCCCTCGCATTGCTATGATTTCAATGGATGTATCATTTCAACTTGAGAATGCAATTTCCAGTTCGACTGACGTTTATAATCATCAAAAGTCCGGACCAATCTTTAGAATTGTGAGGTTTAGATCTAGAGCTAGATTGCTTTTCACATGGATAGTTATATGTTGTGTGTTCTAGAATCGACAAATCAGACAATCCCCATATTACACAGACAAGGGAACAACAAAAAATATTGTATAACCACAAGCATTGTGAAATTAAATACATTAGAGTGAGCAAATCTGAAAGATGTCAGACAGCGCCACGACAATTATTGTAAACAAGAAGTATTAAAGATCAAGCGGCGCAACATAGTTTCAAAAACATAACAAACATGTTTGCCGCCAAAACGCTCCAATTCACAGATAAATGACAAAGATCGACGCAACAACAACAACTGTTCGGAATTCCAGGAGTTTCAGTTCGAAGTTCAAAGCGACACAGCAGTAGCAACAATGCAGTAATTCAGTTGAACAGTATTCTCTATCATCGACAAAGGAAAGAATAACTCAGTGATCAGTTTTCGTGGATATTCTCTGATAATTTTTTACGAAGAATTCCTCTTAATCAATCAATAAAACCTTTCTCAACAGCATTCATTGATGACTACCCGAATCATGATAGCAAGAATCAATCTCCATCCAACCAAACTATAAATCAAATTACAAACAACCAGATTTTTTCTCGAAAACTAGAAACATGTGCTTCCTCTTTACTTTTTTTTTCACTTAACCAGACTACGCTATACCAACGCGTGTATATAAAAAGTATATAGTAACATACGAATGCAATGTTGTGCCAAAATCTTAAGGCAGTAAGTGAGAACTTTCCAATATCTAAGATTTTTAAAAAATATACATAAGGCGCGTGTTCAAAAAATTTCGGAGATTTAAAATTTTGAACGAGGATTTAGACAGGCCATGCGGGGCGTGGCGATCATAGCTAGTAACAAATATTATATATTGTGATTATAATTTAGTTCAGTTGCATGATTGCATTACATATTTCCGAACTCTTAGAAGTGATTAGTTCTCAATTCATGCAAGTTCCTATCAAGACAAGATATATTTTCTCGTTTTTTGTTTGCTTTACTCGTTGCCATACATGAAAAATGGTAGAATTTGTAGTTACATTTGTGCATTGATAAATTTAAAATATGCTAGTCAAAAATGGGTGCTAGATAATAGAAGAAATATCGAGATATCAAGTACAAAAATTCTGCATGATCTCCTGCATGAAAATTTTGGCAATTATTTCAGATATGGAATGCATCAAATGAAACTACACATAAATTAATGAGATGCAATACAAATTACAACAAAAGAAAAGAAATTATTAAAGCAATAGCATCATCTTCAAATACATCAATAAATCCTGAAGAAAATTTCCAAAAATGAATCAACATTCCAAATTTGTGGCGGGAAATCTCAAAGAATTTAAGCAATATAGAAAAATCATATCTCATCACTAAACAGATCTTCACAGTGTTCCTTATGCATATATTTCATTTTTAAATACTCTAAAAATTAAATTTCTTAGAAATCTCACCCGCATTTCATGATTTCATGAAAGACAAAAAATATGGATGATGTGGAAGGTCGATCAATAAACAAAACACAGCCTATTTAAATTAAAAATGAACTCTTCAAAATTTCGGAATTTCCTATAACTTTACATTAAGAAATTTTTTGTGTATGTGACCAGAAATAACTCTTATCTAGAACTCAATCATGTCAGGTCAAGGAACTCGAACAACAATGACTTTTTTATAATGAAATTGGAATTTACATGTTACTCTAAAAATCATTCCAGTATCCCAGGATATTTTTTTTTTTTAAAAAGTACTTTTATCGACAATTTCATTAGGACGCAAAACTGAGAGCTGGTTCTCAATGCAAAAATGAAGAATGCCCGATATTCTAAAATAAATCATCACAAAAATAAACAAAGCAGATCCTTGTCATTATCACACTCAGTAAAAAAATCAAAATTCAGAAGATATAAAGATCTAAGTAAAGCTACAAATAACAACAAAATATTACCTAAGAAAATTCCAAAAAGTGGCAATAAATGTATGATGTTTTAATTATAATGAAACACAAATGAAGAATTAAAAACTGGGATCATATGTTGGTAGTAAATTATAAAGAACTTCACATTAAATTAAATTGATGGAAAAATCCGTAGCTAAAGGTTTAAAAAAATTTTTCAAGACACAATTCACTGAGTATAACACATCACAAAACGAGTGCTGATCAACGGATACTTCACCTTGATCACAAGACGAAGATAATGACAAGTTCATCGAGAGAAATCATCTCTCTGCTAAATGTCGTCCTCCACCAATATCTTCTGTCCGAAAATTTAGGATACGAAATAATTCTTCATATGTCATCTTCAAATACCTCATGTTCACTAAAATTCGATTTTCTTTCTTTTCCTTCAGAACGATACATAGAAACGTAAAATTAAACATCGCACCATTTTATTATACCCTACACTTGTGATTTTCAATTTCACATTAACATGTCCCGTTATAATAAATCCTTCGACAGCAACTCTGCAGAATTAACAGGGAAAAGAAAACAGACCGTGTACTCGAGGCAATAAAATTTGCAAAAACAATAAAAGTATAATAACATACAGAAATAAATGCATCGTGAATGATTCACAAATATGTGTACATACGGTATAATATTAGAAACGCGGATTAAAATATGGAGAAAATTTGAATTTAAAATTCAATTTAATTTAACTGGTTATTGTCGAATTTATACGCTCACACCTGAAACAATAAGCACTTGCTTTAATATAAACAAAAATATTTGTATTGCAAATAATCCTCAACGATCTTCAACGTAAGTAATCTGTAACAACTAAATTTGCCAGAAAACTGAACATAATCAAAACAAAGTCAGACTACCATATTCCCGGAGGATTCAAGTACTACGAAGATATTACCTCCTATAAGTTAGAATCATTAGAGTTTAGTTATGTGAAAGATTAGAAAGAATAGTTTGATAACTGATGATCTGTCCAATCTATTTCATGATTCATAAACTAAGCCTCAGTAAACTTTTAATATTGTGGCAAAATTTTAAGACTGCTTTTGTAATCTATCAAATCGAGAAACACAGCAATTTTTTTGTAATCCAGTGAACAGAATACTGATGTTTAATGTAATGATTCTTTCTCTTTCGAAAACAGATCAGTTCAGAGTTTTGATCCTGTTAATTTGTATCAGTGAATCAGTGATTCGAAAGAGAAAGGATCATTCAAACTTTCCCCACAATGAATAAGTTGTTTACTAACATCGTCGCCTGGCTTGCCGTGTTTGGAGAGCTCATTTCATTTTCTATCAAACATGAGTTAGCCATAGATTTAACAATTACATCTCAACAACTACATTTTTCCATCTCTTACTGGTTTTCCAAAGATATTCGTAAAAATACTCAAATTAACATAAGTCTTAGGTGATAGCCATCGTTAAATACCACTCAAAATATTTCAAGTTTTGCATAATTATTAATTCATATTATAAACACTTTTTGTTTAGGTAGAGTAAAATGAGAGAAAGTTTCTATTTTCCGAAGAGTTTGTTACTTTTCGGAATACTTCTGATTTATCTGAACATATAACAATTGCTAAATGAATATTTTCTGCACTTAGACACACTTGAAATACAAAAAAAAATAATGTTACATAAAAATATTATGAGCAAACATATTACCGGAAAAGTAAGAGAAAATTAGAACGTTGGAGTAATTGAAAAATTCACTGGCTCTTGGCCTTTACGACCAACCAACAAATAAGTATCCATACCACCATCTACTCCTTTTACTTCAATATGATCACGATATTCAAAATCGTAACGATCACACAGTAAATCTCGAGTTTTCTGAGAAACCTGCAAATACTAGATTTATGAGTGACATATTGTTATAGAAGTTATTCGAAGCATGAATAACTATGGCTTTCTGAGTAACATTTAACTTTGATCTCTGCTTATACTTGAGACATCATTCATATACTGATTTAGAAATTAATGATTTCAGAGTCAAGTCCAGTATATAAATGATGAGAAATCAAGTCAATGCATAAATGATGTCTCAAACAAAAGGAGATCAAAACAAAATATAATTGTTTTTGATAATGTCAATAAAGATATCTTACATTTTCCCTTCAAAGGGAAATTATGGTTATTATAGTCTAATTATAGTACTTCCAACATTATAAAATTTAACATGGGATGCCTCAAACTGTGCCAAATGAAAATAGTAAAAAACTTCCACCCATATTATTTAAACATCCATATTCCGAATTTTATCAAATTATTATGGAACAAAAGAACACACTAAATAACCTTATGTTTTGAGAATTTTGGAGAATAATTTTGAAGTTGTTTTTCAAAATTCCATCTACTCAACGGTTTTATCATACAAAATTGTGATGTATCACTATCCTTAAACTGTATCTAAACTGAAAACCGGAAAATAAGTCGAAATAAGAAAAACATAACCTGTATTCGATTCTGTACACCGGTACTGTACATTCTAGAAGCAATATTCACTGTATCACCCCAAATGTCATAGTATAACTTTGTGGTACCAATAACACCAGCTGTCACCGGGCCAACATTATAACCAATTTTGCAAACGAAATCGAAATTCAATAAATCCTGGTTAAAATAATTCAGTTGTTGTTGTAAACCGATTGCAAATTCCATCAACTAAAAAAAAACAAAAAAAACAAATGATTTTTAAATGAAAAAATAAAGTAAAATAAAAAATAAAAACTTCCAATGAGATCCATTCATTTCTCCTCATTTTTTCGGTTAGTCAGAACAATGAATTAATAAAATATAAAAAATAATTCTTAGAATAGATTTCTGACACTTCCTATTGGTTAGTCACTTTTCAAAAAGTGAATTTAAAACTGATGAAAATTCAATAGCACCAAATAAATTAGTATTTTTGTAAAATTACTGACCTGATAAAGATGTTCATAAGGATGCAATGCTGAACGCCTTTTATCTGGATTTAATCCAGCTGCTGCCATATATGTAGGTCCGATAGTTTTGATTTTTTCTACCTGTGAGAAGTCTGGTCTATCCAGTAAATCATCGAAATCTCCAATAATCTCATTTAGTACCCGTAAAAATTCGCGTCCTCCTAAAATATTTTATATATTTTTGGCGAATATTAAAAATTCTAATAGTTTTGCTTCAAACATATAAATTCGTAATGGAAAATCGTTAAAGCTCTAAGTATTCATTAGTCTCTACAGTGATCTAGTTCCTGTGAAACATAACCATACAGTTTTCCATTTTCCAAAATTACATATAGTGAAACATTTTTGCATATAAATTCCTTCGAAATTTAAATTAAATAACAAACCCTCAAAAGTCTCTTCATACATTTCGTTCCAGTTAGTGATCGTAGCGAAAAGAACGGCTGTCAATGCATGGTTTTCGGAGTATCTGGTACTCAATTTCAGAGAATCGATGGCATGTTGCGGGATGATATTAGTTAGAAGCCAATCAGCCTGGTCACGTACTGCTTGCATTTGCTCCATGTCACGCTGCGCTTGTACGTCGCCGAAGAAGGACATTCGAAATGCAGCTTCGAACTAAATTAGCACATCAAATTACTATTATATATTCCAAGCCGAGAATATTGAAATCTTAACATCCAAAATTTTTGCTTAAAAAATGAATGTTAGTAAAGTGAATTCTCGAAATTCACTGAAAGGACAAAATGACAATCACATATGCTAAACATCTTTTCAAATTATACATTTTCAACTTTATATGACAACGAAGATCTTAATTTACGAGCAAATAATTCCAGATGGCCAGGTAATTGATATACATAACCTTCTCACAAAAATCGAAGCATAAGATATTCTTGTATTGCGTGATTACAAATATGCATTCTGTTAAACTCTTATTTACTCTTATTACTTTTTTTTTTTAAAATTAAATAGATGGATTGAAAAATCTCGCCTGATAATTGAGGAAAGCAACCAAAACAACAACCAAGAAGACATCAACACAAATTTCTGGTAAATTAATCGGGGAACCGAATCGTCCCAATGCCCATACTGGCACGGTACCATTGCAGAAACGTGTATTTGGATTATTGGATGCTGTAAAATTCCGATTAAGATTTTTTCTAAAGTTCAATTTAATTATTCGAATTATATATTTTAATATAAATGATTTCGTCATAATTTCCTAATAATGACTGATTTACACCTTAAAAAATAATGTTTAAATAACATCTGACAAACAGGAGGCATAAATGATCCCTTCGTCTGATTTCTTACCTTCACTCTAATTCTAGAAGACAAATTCTATGGGTCCAACTTTTTACGAAGAATAAAAATCTATGATAAAAGCTATTCCTTATCACTTATGTGAAAAAATTTACATTTGTCAATCAATGAACTGATGCGATACTGGCAAACATAAGTGAGCCATAAAAATATGACACCGACTAATAATGCTTCAGCTGTTTTTGGCCAAGAAGAAAGTTGTGAAAAATTACAATGTGCAACCAATGCAACCAGAAATATATAAGCTAAAATAAATGACGTTATACTTGCATGCATTTAACATGCAAACTGATTCAAATTTGCTTTAAAAAAGTCTTAAATTACTACAACAATCACAAATATCGTGTGAAATATTTAATTTATCACATCACGTATTGTATACTGCATGTTGATAAGCTATGAAAGTTTTTCAAAAGATTCTCATTGCTTACCTTGGAATAGTTAGCTTTGAAGCGTCGGATTTCCAGTCTGATGCTTCAAACCGTTCAATCTGATTCAACCAAATT
The DNA here is from genome assembly GCA_000499405.2 of Onchocerca volvulus. Classification (NCBI taxonomy): domain Eukaryota; kingdom Metazoa; phylum Nematoda; class Chromadorea; order Rhabditida; family Onchocercidae; genus Onchocerca; species Onchocerca volvulus. The sequence continues at coordinate 4,747,168 of HG738139.1, read as the reverse complement.
TTAATTCCAAGATGGCAAAGATGAGAATTCAAAAATACAAAAGTCAAAGAAAAAATAAACATACAAAACAAAATCCGCTGAGCAAGCAAATTTGGCGAAACACATATATACTCCTGGTCAACAATGTCATCACATAAAGGTGTTATTGTTAGCGCAACACCTGCCGGTAGCAATATGAGTATCATTCCTAAATGTAACATATTTTTTTGTAAGTGAAAATACTTTCGAAAAATATTGGAAAATACATAATCAAGTTTAAAAAAATATGATTAAATTAGTACTATAAAGTAAATTAACAAAGGCTGAGTTTAATAGTTATAAATGACAAACTTCTGATAAAAAAATAACCAAAACTTTAAGCCATTTCGCAACAAATCCCACAATAATTTTTCATATCAAAAAAGGGAGCACAGAATTACATGAATTGTCTAACTACTTGGGACGAATGCTTGTAGCATTAATATTGCATGCCAAAAAATGATTGTCTGGAAGACTATCGATATGTCCAAACGGCCAAAATACTTTTTACAATCCATCATATAAATGAAAAGTTAATGATTCAGATATCTTGGTTTGTTTAAAGTAATGTAATGATATAAAAAACAAGCATTATGATCTAAATCATGAGCTAACCAGTAACATGGCGTGGTGTCCAAAGATTAACAGATGGGAAAATTGCCTTACGTCTTAGTAATGATATACCAATGACAACGATGATCAATACAATAGCAATAAGTGAGATCGTAAAATAAATAATGAAGACGGTATTTAACATTCCCGAAACAAGAATCGTAGTTGCACAGATGATAAGCAACATCCCAGCTACCAGTAGATCAATAAATACACCCGAATAACGATACCGTGAGTTCGTGCTATCAGTTTGCGATGTCTGCAAAATATGTTTTACTTGTTGATCTTACAAAATTTCAACTTCAAGAAAAAAAAAAGTAAAAAAAAAGAAATGAACATGCAAATAATTTTTGCTAACTAAAAATGCTTGACAAACCATATTTGTGCGGCAAAACGAATCTCGAACGAAATTTTTTTTATTTACTCTGTTCGGTCAGAATTCTTGAATGCTTTGCAGCTGTGTTACTAATCCATATTATTATAAATATTTTAATTCATGACTCATGTATTTGACCTAAAATTATTTTGAACAGAAAGGGAACAAACATTTTTGCATTTTCCCATATTATCACAATTGCGCCACTCGCGATCGACAGATTCCACAAAATGCGCTTTATACCGTTCCTCGATGGTTTCGTCATTAAATCGTAAAGTCCATCTATTTAACCAGTCATTGCGCATCCATAATCCACGATTAAAATTAATTTCTGCATTCTACAAAAATTTTAGCAATTTAGCAATTTAGCAATGGAATTTGTCCTTTCAAGGATTAAATCGGCAAGTATACAAAGATAAAACTTGTATTTCGCAAAATTCAACTAGTTCCATGAATGAAATCTTATTCTTTATGTACTTATGTATTATATAATTAATCAAAATACTTCAAGAGCTAAAACGAATGTTAGAAACAATGAATTTGATGACTAAAGATATGCAAAACATTATACCTGTATTACTATAGCAAGGCGTTCGTCGAAAGCACGATTATCTGTATCGAACCGCGTTAGTGATGGAGCATTCTGATGATATGAAATTGCGGATTCTATTGGACCTGCACAAGAAAATGTTTCCGAAGTTGAATCCTGAAAAACATAAAAACGAATATGAATAGGATGTATATCGAAAAATTAATGCTAAAAATGAAAGATGAATATGATATCTGGGGTTTCAATTTAAAAGTCAAACATCAAATTTATTTGGAAAAGTTAAAATTTCGAAAAAGGAACTGAGATAAAGAATTTAGATCACATCTTCTATTTAAAAAAATCTTCATGCCATTAAATACTAGAAGAAAAAAGAAAAAAAGCATCTAATCAAAAATGATTTTGATTTTCCATTAATTTTCTAAACTAACAATATGAAAAATCATACTGGTACTTGAAAAAAAAGAAAACCTGTATTCCTGAAGTTTTTGAATCACGTCTGTTACCTCCATTTAATAGTTCACGTGATATTTTAACATCTAATTGATCTGTTATACTGAATGGTTTCGTGTCAGCCGGATGTAAAGCATGTAAAGAAGCGGATTTACGCCTTTTTTCAATAACTGGAGATTTGCTGTTCGCATTCTGAAATTGATAAAAATAAAGCTCTTTGAAATGGGCAATTAAAACATCCGTAATTCTCACGGTTTTATCAACAACGTTTCATGCCACCTAATTTGATCATTTCATCAAAAAATACAACTGTAAAACTCCATACATAGGCACTAACTGTTTTTGATTTCACGAGTATTTGTTCAATGTATCTTCAAATTCTCGAATTTTGAAAGAAAAAAAAAAAACAGACCTTATCCAAACATTCGCTGTAATGGAGGACTTGTGCCGAATTACTTTCACATTTTCTCTCCAACATTTTCATCCTCAGATTATCACGTTCAATTGGTATTGATGTTGTTTGCATCATTTTAATCTTATTAGTTAATCGCTACAAATTAATGTAATATAAAAAACACTTTCAATGTTGTTCAGTGGTTCTTATCAATTATACCAAATATTACACCAGTTTATATACTAAGGATGAAAACTAATATGTAACAAAAAAAAAAAAAAAAAAATGAAACAACAGCTTAAGTATGGAATAGAAATTATCAAATTCTAAATCTTTTGTGTCAAAATAAAAAATTTTCTCCCTTCAGTCCAATATATTACCGTTTTATTTAACTTTTTTCAGCATTATCTTTGTTTTCTGAATTCTCTTATTAAGTATAAAAAGTTATTAAATCCTCCAGTAGTACTTTCAATAATAATTTAAGTTTTAAAACAAAATCATAAAGAGAAATCAGTAAAATTGATAGAAAAAACTAAAGATTGCAAAGTGAATTTTCGATAAATCAAAAAACTTTGTACGAGATAAAAATTTCAAAAGAAACCTTTCGGAAGCTCAACTGGGAATGATTTATTTGGGAACCTGTTAAAAGGTTATCACGCACTGAACCAGAATAAGAAATTGTTTTATTGATTGGACTGTGGATATCTCTTACACGACCAGCAATAAAATAAGTTTTCATACCTGAAAAATTGTAAAGAAAGAAATCCAATCATAAAACTGGTCATTTCAGGCTACAGTATGAGTCATTTCAATTTAGTCTTTATTTCATTTCGAAATTCTTGAATTTTTGAGTGTCTTGTAATTATTACTTCTCTTTCTCTCTCCCCTTATTTCGCCGGATTTTTACACTGTAAGCCACAACTGAAGAAGAAAGGTTACTTTGAGACTTAAGCCTTGTTAACTTCAGCAACTTGAGAAATAACTGGAAATGATGGACTAGTAGGAATAGACGAGACTACTTTTCCTATCAACTATTTCATTTTTACGTACTTAATTAAAGATTTTGCCATTAACAAAACATAAATCCTATTTTCGTTCCTCTTCGAGATCCAACAGAGACTACTATCTTGATTTTTACCTATCGAGTGATTCCCTTCCTTCTCGTTTCTTTATTCCTTACTAAGTAATTCATTTAAGACAATAGATGTTCACTAATTGATTAAAATTCTTTCAACATTTTTACCCATTCATTTCTTTTATTTACGCAGGGCAATAACTGCTATTATTTGGCAGCCGAAAATTCTCTAACCTCAAAAAATACATTGTTTACTGCCATTTTTTCTAGAAAATCACGGTGCTTTTCTTTTAGAAACATTTTAATGGCCAAAGCCGTAATCAATATAAATAATAATAAATCATAAATATATCGATCGAATTTTTTCTCAGTTTCGAAGAATCATAGGTTTTAGTTTCCTTTGAAGTGGAGATGAACAAATAGCAACTGATGTTCGGAGTTAAGAAACAAACTGTGATTTAATAAATCTTTAATTTCTATTCCTAAATGATAGATCTTTTTTTGAATCACATGAAGCCTAACACTCACTCCGGCAAGACTACAGAATAACTCCACAATGACTTTTTCTCCTTCTTTAATGAAGTAGAAAAATAACACATGTTCATTGAATTCTATGACTTAAATTCAAAAAAAATGTATAGCAGTTTCCACTTTTCTTTTAATTCTTAGAAAAAAGTAAGAATAAGAAATACGTGGAAAATTATGACAGTTTCTAGCAAGATTTGTAATTGGCTCTATTATTTTAACAAAAACTCTATTAAAAAATAATTTAAGCAATGATTTTAATAAATTCAGGTAATTTAAAAAAGCTTAATGAAAATGGAAAATACCAGCATAATCACGTCCATCTTCCAAAATATATTCATTATTCAAAAATTTTGCAGTAACTTCCGAAATATGTACACGTCCAGCTATTCCTGTTGATTCCATTTCGTTTGCAAGTGTTACATCATTCGAGAAGACATCAAATTTGAATCGCTTCATACCTACCATACCACATAAAACCTTAAGTCAAATTATGAAATGTTAAAACTTCAAAAAGATTTATGAACATTTTCTCAGAATATATTTCAAAATTACAAATTGATAGAAAGGATTAATGAGTAAAACATTATTTCTAAAACTTTCATATCGGTTTAAAAGCTGAACTACAACTTCTTTAGCAATGTACGAAGCAAAAGAGATTCAACCATGAAAAAGATTCAATAAGAAAGATAATAAAAATAGTAATACAAGCGGAAAGAAACAGAATCCGGATTCAAGAAAATTCGTCGAAAAAAAATGATATCAGAAAATGACAAAAATTAAAACTTAATTAAGAAAATAAATGTACGAAAAGAAATGTTTTTAGGCCAAATGTTTGAAAAAATATATATCTACCTTTCCAGTATGTATACCAACGCGCATATTAACATCTTGACCGCGATCTTCATCAAACTGCTTGATAGCAGTAATCATTCCAAGGCCCATTTCAACACAGCAACGAGCATGGTCTAGTCGGGGCTCCGGACAGCCTGCCACACAATAGTAACAATCACCTGAAGTTATTAAAACTTATTTTCATGCAGTTTTCGCCCAATCTTCTCTGTCACATTATTTTGAGCACAGTTTTAAATATATAATTATGCAACGCGAATCAATATTTGAATAGATATAATTCAAGAATTTGAACGGTAATTTAAATAGCTAATCACAAACAACCTAATGTATTAATTTTCTCGAGATTGCACTGGCCGCATAAATTGTCAAACCGTCCAAATAAATCATTGAGCAAATTTACCAGTTCGCTGGCTGACTTATTTGAAGACATTTTCGTGAAGCCTAAAAAAGATATAAATGCTTTAAAAATTTCAAAAAAAAAAAAAAAATTAAAATTAACTAACAATTACATAATTTTAAAGCTAATGAATTCGATAGACCTTTGATGATTGTTTTTTTTTCTTTTTTTTTTTTTTTTGTAAATCTTGCTTCTATAACAAAAAGATAAAATTCTTTCTGTACTTTCTGATTTCTTTCTTTTATCACAGATTTAAAACAAAATTAAAACAACTGAAACAATGGTTCCAACAGTTGTGTGGTAAATCGGGGAAATGAAACTACTTACCAGCAATATCAGCAAAAAGAATAGAAACATTGGTCATCAAATTCATTGTAAATGGTCGAAATTTTCGAACATTTGGTGCCAGCAACGTTCCTGTTGATTCATTCGTTTCGCGAGAAGCTTGAAAATGACTTTTCGCACGTAAATTTGCTTCCTGATTAGCCGATGACCTTCTAACTTGAGTTTCTTTTAGCAATTCATTAGCAACCTATAAAATATATCAATTTCACCTGTATGAAATATTGGAGAAATTAGAGTCTAAAAGGAAAAGAATAGAAAATCAAAGACAAAATACTAAAATATTAAGACCGAAAATGAAAAGGAAATGCTAACATACAGAAATACATAGTGCTTCCAACCATGCGATTAATATAGCAGAAGCATTGTCATCATATTTTCTGTCGAAAGTTTTGTTGATACAAAAAAAAAAAGAACAATAGAAATCAAATCAAAAAATTTTGGCAAAAAGACCTTTTTTGGCATAACAGATTGTATCATATGATCTTTGAACTGCGTTTCCATTTCTAGATCTTTACGTGCGAGTAACGACTGGCCTACCCGTAGAAATGTTTTCCGCTGACGAACTGAAAAATACAAGAACTTCTAGCTTTAAAATTATCAAATTTTCAGCTTTTAACTTCAAAGATTCTCTACAATACTGAAGTGACTGAAGATTGAATCTCCATAGTCACACTTTAAATTAATTTATAAAATCTGGCTTATATGTTGATTACTGTAGATAGAAAAATTACAAATACTTGAATAAGTTTCTCAACTAATATGTACCCTGTGTAAGGATGAATAAATGAACACCGAGTAGATTGATACCAAGATGAAGGATAAGTTTAACACCCAGCGTATCTGCATAGCTCGTACTACCGGGAGCGATCATTTCGAACAATATTGAATAAGCTAAGCCAGTAAAAATGCACAGATACAATGGTAATGGAACTACTGTATAGATTAGTAATACTACCTGAATAAATAAAATAGTGAATTAATAAAAATGATAAAGAAGACTAAAATTAGTAATTCAGTTATATGATGATAGGAATTCTGAACTCTTTTTATTACAAAATTTGAAATAAATTTAAATAAAAAAATGAAAAAGTTACCTGAAAACTGGTAGCTAAATCACCAATAGGGCTCATAAATGAACCGGACTGATCAGAGAAGATAAGTAGAGTTACGGTACAAAGAATAAAAATACAAAGAAATGATGCTGGCATATAAAAACGTTGATAATATACGGAAAATAATGTAAAAAGAAGCGTTCCAAATGATATTACAAATAAAGTGATCGATATTAACTGAAATAAAATATGCAGATAGTACTCTATAAAATTAGTATTGAAAAAGTGAAGCAAAACGGCTTGTGAAATATATTTGCAGGACAATTATAGTAGAGTACAATCACGGATTTGTTTCAACTTTGTCACAAGTACATACTAATTTATCATATACTAATTGTTTGACTAGGATCAATCTGGTCATTTAATGTAGCATGTCCTTAACTGCATGCCGGATATGGTTAGAATGAATATTCTTCAAGTCAAAGATTTTATCAAAAAATCAGTTTGTTCCCAATTATATGAGATTTAAGAGATTATGACCAAAATGCTAAGGAAATCTGAGGAATAAAAAAATGTTATTATTTGCCTTGTCTATGCATCAAAAAACTTTTAGAGAAGTAACTTACCCAGTGCATTAAGCTAGCATGATTGAAAATTTGTAAATATACAATCCATAAAATACATGATAAACAAATGTATACCAGTCCAGATCTGAACATTATCTTCATCTTAATCATTTTGCTATATGCCTTTTCAGTTAATACAAAAACGATAGCAACAGCAAAATTTAAAACAAATTTTAAAATTAAAATAATACATTTCATCAATTTTAATTATATTGTAAAAAAAATTATGAAAAAAAAGTGGAATAACTAACCTAAACCTATCTCTGAGTTGTGGAAAACAACATTTCCAATACTGTGCTTCTAGAGCTGATGATGAAAATTGTGGATTCCACCATATGGCTGAAATTCGATCGAAGAATGATGAATGTGGACTTGCGGTATGGCCATGTGTCTGCAATAAGTTTTTTACATAATTAAATAAACAGAAGCAAAATTTATTTTTCGAAATCCATTTACATAATAATTTATAAAACAAACATAATTCCTTTCTGTCTCTTTCTCTCTCAATTAATAGCTTATGATAACACATTAAAAAAAATGGCTATGGTTAAATGGGATGAAATATGACAAAGAAATTTCGATGTTTGATCATCAAACTTTCATATTTCTTGTTATTTTATCTCTCAATTACAGTCTTTTATTCCTGGAAAAAAAAAAAGAAAAAAAAAACATTCGCTTAAGTAGGAAAAAAAAGAAAGAAATTATTCATTAATTAATTTAGGACTATTCGATAATTTCAAATTAAAGATAACCATTTCAATAGTTTGATGACATCTGCTATTTGAACCATTTGGAATTGGCGTTTGTGAACCGCTACTACCGGCAACCGCTTCAGTAACATGTTCCTCATCCGATGTTGATAACATACAAACTGCTTCACCAATCATATTCTCATCTTCTTCATCGTTTCGCATCCTTTCTTTTCTTAGCACTTCGACAGCGTTCTGGCTAAAGTGACTTTCGTTCCTCTCTGGAGAATTATTCCTTACTCTTATTTCCTCTTTTTTCTTTCTTTTTTTCTTCAAAATCCTTCCGCAGTAATTCTTCACTTGGCCAATTCCCAGTTCATCGATCTGCTATCTAGACGATTAAGTTGTACCCATTTCTTCTCTTCTTTTCTTCTTGTTCTTCAAAAAAAAAAAAGAAAATGAATGATAAAATGTTTTATGATTTTAATTATTGTATCATTACATATTGCTTTCATGCATTGCTAATTAACTAATTTTCCATAATATAAGCAGAAATGGTTATAATATAGGATCGTAGTATTAATAAATGATCTAAAATTAGAGAACAAGGATCAAAAAGAAGAGGGAATTTTAGCGATGTCACATTTACATTCAAATAAATTGTAAACAGTTTCATTTTAAACAGATGGCATGATGGATCGGATGGTCTTCTTTTCACGTTTCCTACATTATAACAAATCAATTAAACAAAAAAATCAATCAAAATGATATCAAATAAGTAATATGTATTAGCGTTAAAAAAAAAAAAAAAAGAAAAACTTTAATTAAAATGATTTTATTACAATTGAGAGTGATCATTTTGAATTCACAGTAGCTATAATTATCAGATAAATTAGATACAAAAATATTCACTATTACTGAAATTCACATTTGGTATTAGAATTCTTAAATAAATATAATAGCATTTTGATTATTTTAAGTTCTTTTAATGTTAATGACTTACATATTACTTATTTGATTTTTACTTTAGATAATAAAAATAATGTCAAACAAAAGAAACTGGAAGCAACGGCGATAACCTATAATATCAATAATAAATTTGACCAATAATGAAATTAAAATATTAGTCCAAGAAATTTTGCAACAGAAGAAGGAAAAAAGTTTTGAAGAAAAGAGGTATAGTGGCCAGGATTATCGGAAATTAATAATAATAAATAACAAGGGAATAATAATCATGATTAGTGACTCTACAACTATATAAGAAGCTGATGAAGAATTCAATGCTAATAATTAATCAAGATCGATCGATATTTGGAATAGGCTGGAAATATAAAAATAAGTTGTACCAAAAATAAAAAAAAAGAAAAAAAATTGTTTTGAAACGTCATCTTCTCTTATTGCGTGGAACAAAAAAGAGTCATTTCTCAATAAAAAAATTGTGATAAAAGATAACAATTTCAATATTTGGATAAGAAGCAATAAAATGTTTCACAAAGTTTACATCAAAGAAAAAGAAATATTTTTTTTGAATTTTAAATCTTGAAAAAAATTGTTAATATGTAGGAAATATATGCAAATTAATTAGTACCAAAAATTATTATACCTGCAAGTAAACGTTAATACTCCGTCTTGAAACTGAAAAGTCATTTTTGTTTTTGTTTTAGTTTTGAAATTTCAGTTTTGAATCAAATTATTTTAATTTAGAAGTTTTTCCCCAACTGAACTTTATTGAATTCTCATCAAAAATTTATCATCTTTTATGGATACTTAAGACTAACCGCTCTTTCTTTTTGTTTCCCCTCGTCAATCTTCCTGCAATTGTATAATTTTTTGAAATATATGAGATTTAAATTTGAAATAAAAACTACTTGTTTCTTCAAGCATTTCTTACAAAGACAACTTCAGAAACCTCTTCATATAAGTATATACTATTATTTCAATATCGCTTTCATATCACTAACAAAAAATTCCTTTTTCCCATAATTCTTTAAACATTCTTTATTCGTCCTATAATGTATCGAAAGCAGAAATAGACCTTAGCGTTTCTATAACAGAATCCACAAATTCATCCTACTCGTCTTAATCCCAGAATCCCAAAACAAACAAACAAAATTATATAGAATGCACTGCAAGATATAATAGGTCGTTCTTTTTCCCATAAAAAAATGATACGACTAATTAATTCTTTACGACATGTTATATCGGAAATAAAAAAAAAAAGCCAAAATTCAAATAAAATATCTGGAATGATTTTAACAAAGCATATAACTGAATAAATATCAAGATACTAACTATCATTGATAAGGATTTGATCAGTGAAATTTCAAAGAATAAAAAGACTCTCATCTCCTTTACATTATTATAAATGATATTCCATTATTGCAATCAATATTTTTTCTTTATCTACTAGTTTTCATTTATTATAAAACTAGCTGGACTTCGCGTTCTTAAAAAGTTCTGAAAGTTCTTATACACGCGATATTCAAATGCAAGCTGTATCAAAATTTCAAAGCAATCAGTAAGAACTTGCAGCGTTATGTGTATAGAGCCACAACAAATACTTACATTTTTATTTATATAGATAATCTAACATGATACTTCTTGCAAAGCAAATATATGCCGAAATGTACATCTGATAAGTATTTCAAGATGATACTGTGCAAAATATTCAGCTAGAACATAAGGAAATAAGTTCCACAAATCATGATAACATCAGTTGATGTTGTAAGTCAAAAGTTTGGAAAAGTACAAAGATTAAGAAAGTTGAATGAACGAAGAAAATTTTTTTGATGGGCTTCTTTTTACAAAAACTTTTTTTTTTTTTTAAATGTAACAGCGAACTGAATATGTAATAGTTGGGAAAGCTAACCTTGCCGAACGATAAAAGAACATTCGATTCAGATTTACCGACATTCATTCTTTTTGATCCATATTGCACTTTTTGTAAGGAAGATTAATATTTAGCGAAAGAATGAATGAGAAAGTGATATGAGCTAAAAACTAATGACAAAAGGTGGAATAAGTAAAAAGATGAAATCCTACCAATTGCTTCTAGCGTCAATTGTTTTCCCTTAAGAACTATAAATCTACTTCATCTTTAAAGAAGGGAAGAAATAAAATGAAATGGATCATAAGGGAAACCTCTCTTTCAGAAAAAACATTAGCGCACAAATGGATGAAAAGTAAAGGCCAAGAGGAAAATTTAATGGGCTATATAGCAGATAGCAATGCTTGCAAAATATATCATTTAATTTTCAAGGGGAGAAATGCAGAAAGCATAAGTCAGGTTTAGAAAAATTGCAGAAAGCATAAGTCAGATTTAGAAATTCAAAAGCACATTAAACGAGGGACATGAATGAACTACGACAATAAATGAAACTTGAAAAAGAATAGGAGCTATGAAGCATAAACTTTAGCAGATTTTTTTTTTTTTTTCAAATCTGCTGAATTTCTTGAACATTTTATATATTTCTGATGAATACGTTTTCTATTTGAAGCTCCATAAGTAATCTTCCTCTGCTTCTTGTAAAATTATCATTAGCATTCATGAATAATTTGTTGTATTTCAAACAATATATAAATGCATTATATATAATACAATTTATTAGATCATTTTTCTTGAAGGAAAAAAAAAAATAAATGTTGATCTGGAAGAATAAACATAAGGACAGAATAAATTTTGAATATAGTTAACCCGTTATATTTATATGTCAAAAATTAGATGGAATTCATGATGTACAAGTATAAAGTGAATAAATATAACAAGTTATTTTCATTATTTTCTTTTTTTAAACGACATAATATTTTTTCCGTTCTATTTTCGAAAATATTAAAGCATTCAGTTAGTTATTTTTACTTTTCTAAATCGAATATTAAAAAATTCTTCTGACATTTTCCTATCCCACTTTTCATCCTTTGAATTGTTGTTCGATCTTCTAAAAAAGAAAAAAAAAAAAGAAAAAAGGAAAAATTGGATATTCTACTCTATTACCAATTATTGTTTGTTAATGCGTAATGCTTGTTCTTCAATACTAGAAAATGCTAATGAAAATAAGAATGAACTATGGCTGAATGAGTAAATGAACGGATGAAAATTAATTAGAAAACAAGAATAGGAAAAGGAAATAAAAGAAAAAAAATAAATAAATATTCCATCCGTTCTAAAAGTTGATAGCCAAGTGTAGAATCGTAAGTTCGAGGCTTGAAAAAAAAAAAAAAGAATCAATCAGCTAAAACATGTATATGTGCTAATGTTGGCCTATATGTCTTATGTATATGTATGTCGGAAGGCCAATTCACTTTAAAAAAGAAAAAAAAAAAGAAAAAACCCATACCTATATTTCAACGAAGTGGAATGAGATAAGAAGGATCGATGCTTGGATATACAGAGACAGAATGGGAGAAGCAGATGGATTGTGAAAATGAAAAATTTAGTAAAATTTGTAATTCATTACTAACATCAAGTGATTATTTATGCCTTGTTTTTCTCAAAATCTCTCTCTCTCTCTCTCTCTCTCTCTCTCTCTCTCTTGCTTCATGCTTTCTTTCGTTTTCACAAATACGATAAAAATATTATGGTTATCATCAATTTCTCACCAGTAAGCCAGTTCTGTCAACATTTTTCATTTTTATATAATTAGAAAAAAAAAATTCTATTTTGATAGATAATGACACATCATCAATAATAATTATTATGATTGTTGTCAAAATTAAATGACAACTTATGATGGAGCTAAACTTTATAATGCGAAAAGCAATCCTAAAATTCTGCTCCATCATTTAATCATGATAGTAATTACAGTAATCAGGTTTTTATATAATACAACTGATTATACATCTGTTGATGTTATTCAATCATTGCACTTGAAAAAAAAAAAAAAGGCTCTCTTAAACTTTCATTTTAAAGTCTTATTATTCATAATCAACCTTTCGAAAATGAACTTTTTCTTTTTTCAAATTCAATCACTCAAAATTTTTACATTTGAATCAATAAAATGAGGGCTTTAGAAAAATAGAATTTACATAGCATTTACACACTAAAAAAGCCAGCTTTCTAGCAATGCAAGCAAATGTTAAATTAAAAAGGATTAAGTTCCTACTGATTCCTTGAAAATTTTTAATTTAAGTGTCTAATTATGGCACTAAGCCTTTTTTTCTCGTGCATTTTTTTTTTTTTTAATTTTAACTTATTAATTTATAATATTAAGTTATAACATCATTATTATCCACTCATATTACCTTCGTATTTCCCTATCAAATGTTCCTGAAGAACATAAAAATCAATCTTAAAATCAGCTACTCTAATAAATCTCTACATTCTTTAATTATGTTTTCATCACATATGTTTCTAATGATTTTCAGAAGAGACTGCTTGTTGTAATATTTTTATCGCGATTTTTCAATTGCATAAATTATCGATTGTCCTCGATGGAGAGTTCTGTATGATCTACAAGTTCTAAGATAATTCAGCTCTTTGAATCGCAATCAAAATCAGATATAAAAAGTAAAGAGATTTGTAATCAAATAAAAGAGTACAAGATAACAATGAGAAAAATAAAGAAAAGATCAAAACATGAAATAAAGCAATGAAGTAAGATATTTTTCATCTTTCCTGTAACTTCTCCGACTAATCAAATTATTTCACTGAATCAATAATATAAGAATGAGCAGTACAGCAAATATTAGTCTGGCAATTCATTTAGCGAATCGAGAAATCAGCCATCCTTTCCCATTTTCCGTCCAATTCATGACCAGTTGTTATGATCCTATTATATCCTTTATAATAAACAATCATAATTTAATACAGTTCGAAATAAACTGCATAAAAAAGATTATAAATGAAGTAGAAAAATCTGAATGTTCAGCATTTTTCCTGCGCTATTTTTTTAAGATTTATTTTTGAAGACTGAAAGAAATTCGACAAATTTTACATGAAAAAAAGATTAAAAAAGCAAGAGATAATGGAATATTTTCATGAATGAAAAAGCACTAATCGATCAACGCAGGAAAAATACATTACGGTTAATGTTATAAAGAAATATTGTTTAATTATTTCATTTCAACATCACATTTCGAAAAAAAAATAGAACAAACTTTCAGCAATAGTGAGATGATGGTTTTTCAGACAACTGATTCAATTAATAGAAATTTCAACTGTTGTATTGCTGGCTTCCAGTTGCAGCAGTTTTTTGATTTTATTTTCAGTCCTTCTCAAAATTTGATACGATTATAAGGAGATAAAAAATGGAAAAGTACAAATTGATCAACATACAAACTTTCAAGAATACCTTGAGATTAATCATTTTTCGAGATTAGTCAAAGTAATCCGGCTTAGCTCCATATGATGAAGTAACTAAGTAGTGGATATAACTTTTTGAACGTTCCTGCTCTAATTACCACCTGAATATTGCACTACTCATTTTCTTCCTCTCTTCTCCTTTACGTAAAATCATTTATACACAGTCATTTTCGATCTATTCTATAAATCCATTTAAAATTTAATTTTCAGTCGACTTAAAAAAGAAAAAAAAAAGGGGAATATTAAATTGAATTTATAGCTTGGAAAATGATTTGCGATTGACCCATTCAAAGATTATTCAACAACAATCCGTCTCCACTTTGCACGATACCAATAATGAATAAGAGCAAAAATTGTTTCAAGTAATATTTTGAAAAATTTAGTTCCACTAATTAAAACATAATTGAAATTGAAACTCGTAGATATGAAAGATAAGTTTTGAATTGAACTGGAAATGAAGGAAACTTATAACAGAGACAAAAATTAACGAAAACAATTGTACACTATTGAAATGAAAATTGATAACCAATCAAAGAAAAACTATAATTATCTGTGTCAAAAATATCTTTCAATCATATTCTTTATTTTGAAAAGAGTTGAATTCATAAAATCATCTATAAAAAAGAGAGAAAAGAAAAAAACTGAAACAATATAAAACTATTCGGAAAAAAGTTTCCGTCTTCTTCAAAACTATGAAAATCTATCAAATTATAGATGAAATTGCGTCTTTTCACAATCATAATTGGATTAGAAATTTGAAAAACTCTTTAAGGAAGGAAATTCTTTACAAATGTTTGAAATCTATGGAAAAGTAAACAAATTTTAACTACTGCTCAGTATGATAAGTTGTTTTGAGCCAACCTGTGCTACTGAAGGAATATTTCGTAACACTGTTTGACAATAAGGAGTGAAGAAACAACAATTTTCACAAGAAAAAAAAAAGTAATGCATTTTGTGTTGCTTGAAGTACTTCTCATCTTCTGAAATTTCTTCTCATATGTCATAATACTCCTCGTCATGTACGAACAATAAGTACACTTGGGACTTAAATGAGCAAATCAAAAAACAATTTACATAATTTTTATAATCCGTAAATTTAAATATCACTCAATCAGTAATAAATTTAAACAAAATGGAAATAACACATCCAGACCACAATTTGTTTAAGTTATTAAAAAAAAAAGAACTGAAATATAATGTAAGCATTCTAATCAATCCTAAATAAGCAGCCTGACAATTATCAATAATTCAATTGTCAGGCCGCGTATTTGTGATAATATAACATATATACATTACATAACATATATGTACGCAAATAAAATACATGATGTGGCATAATCAATATTGGTGGTAATAATTCTTGGAATGAAAGAATTGATAATAATTTTACGTACTTCGGGACAAGTAAATTATCTAAGTAAAAATTATCTAACTGGTAAATTTTATAACTAAACTAAAATGCTGCATTTTGAGAATTTATTAAAGAATTTAAATCAATAAATTTCACACTTTCTCGAGAAATATTTGATGCCGTGTAATCTTCTTGAAAGAGCATAATGATAGTAGAAATAACAAATATATATTCAAAAAAGAGTGAAGAATGAATGAAAGAACGCTCCGAAGTTTGCTTGCTTTTTCAACCAAAAAAGACGGGCAAAGGCCCATTTCATCTCATTCCTCTGTCTTTTTCCCTCTTCGTAGCATCAAATGTAGATACAACGGATAGTTAGACATGATGAGTTAATATTTTCTTCCTTAAATCAAATTTTTTTCAAACATCAATTTAAAATGAAGTTTATGCTTACATTACGTTGCCTTTGAATGATTTCATGTTTTCATATATTCAACAATATTTCACTCCAGTAAAGGGAATGCATCTGTCCGAAAAAATGAAGTAAATACAATGATATCCGAGATGAAATGAACAGAAAAGTAATCCGGAAGGAATCGGATGAATAATGAACGGATAAATCCGGAAGAGTTGAAATAGAGCAAAAGGGTAATTGAAAATAGTGAAATGAATAAAATGGGCGCAAACCGAAACTGTGGGATGAGTCAGGATTAATGGCCAAAAACATCAATGGGATGACATGCCCATCTTAATCTATCTTTTATTGACACTCAGCAACATGCGATGCATCCTCTTCTCAGCTCACAGGAAATATTACTCGTCCAACATGACAAATCCATCGGCCTCATTTCCAAACTTGGAACCATTTGATCATTCCAGGCTAGGCTTCCTCCTTTCCCATAATAACGACTTATCTATGGCGGCCTCATTATATTTATACTGCGAAAATCAGTATCCCTTTCAGATTGTAACATCAAGTTTCTCAGATTAGGACTACTTTTTTCGTGTATTCTCTATGATTGCACATTTTCATGTCTTACTTAATTAATTAGTATATAATTGTTATTTTTATAACGTGACATTTTCATCTTCATGATTACACAACGAAATTGTTGACAGAATCAATTCATTTTATTCAAAATTAATTCGCTACACATTATATAACTTTGTAATTTTTCCTTCTGGAGTTCGTAATCGAAGCTGTTCATCAAGCGTTAATCTAGCACGTTGAAAGCGTTTTTTACTATCGATAATTGCTGCAGTATTAAGACGATCGTACATATCGATTTTTTTACGAATCGAAGATCGATGAGTTGATTCTTGATCATTGTGCGGATCTGGTGGAGCATTGGAAGGTGATACAACTCGTGAAGTGCTGTTTTTTGAAACAATACTACTTCCAGATGGCCAACTACTGAAAGAGATTATATTGAAAGATCTTTAGAGGATATTTCCAACAAATAATATTATGAAGTAGTTCAAAGTAGTTCAATCTCCAGATTTATAATTCCAAGCATGAATTTTTGCATAAAACTTACATCATTATCTTTCTTGGGTGATAAAAGATTAGAATTTATATATCAAAAAGCGAGCTAATGAAACTTTTAATGCAACTTATATTAAGTTTTTTTTTAATTTAGAAAAAAAAAACAAATGATTTTTGGTACAAACTACAATTCTCAATGTTCGAAATTTCGATATTCACAGATTAATCATTCACACCTGTTGATGTTTTTTGGCATTAAATCTAATTTATTGAAGCTTCCTTTCCAGTTGTTGCTCGAATCATCATCAATCTTATTGATTGCTTCACTGATTTGCTCCAATCGTTCTTCTATATTTCGCAGCATATTTAAACCACTTCCTGAATCAATCTTAAAAATTAAATTTCAAATATACAACAAAGAAAAAAAATTTCCGAAAAATTGGTCTTTTCTTAATTTGCTAATATTTAGTATAATATATATTCTTTAATAATTATATAACTACAATCATATGTCGATCAAATCAGCATATACAATCTTATCATCTTAGTATCACTTGATTTCTTTTCAACATAGAATATATCATCAAATTTATCAGTAATTCAGGCAATCCGGGGATTTAAATTATTCATACACTGTAGAGTATGAAATGAATGCAGTAGTATATCAATAACAACAAATTTAGATATTGCAATGAAGAGATTATTAATGTATCAATAGATGAGATTACTTGGACTGGTAGATTTGGTCATTATTGTAGATGATCTTTCTTGATTTTTGTTTTGATAACAGCATTCCTCTCGAGATCGTTTGAATCGAACAACAATAATACTCACATTACCGACATATTCAAATGCTTGCACCATATCCTGCAATGAAAATGCAAAAAATACGAAGAAAAAAATAAATAAATCTTTAGGAATAAATGACAATAAATTATTATTTTATATATATATGAATAATCCATGATTTTTAAAAACAAAAAGCATTTAAAATATTCTAGAAAAGTTCAAAAAAAATTTCAATTTCAATATTTTAGAAAAAAAGACTTCATATGTGGAAATAGTACATTAATCATGTTTCATCATCTTGATTTATGTGACAATTGCATCTTTCGCATTCGATTTCACGAATTTTTTTCGAATTTCTTTCCAAATTTTTCGAAGAAAAGAATTTGATTTCTTGAAAAACCAAAGAAATGGAAATATTTAACCTCCTATATTGCTTGCATTTTTCAGTGCTTACAATTTTCAGGAGCAAAAAATCTTTTCTAACCTGCAACTTTTTGGCTGCGATTTGTGGATTATATATGGTTCGAATATTATCTACAGCATCTTGCGGAGAAATGTATTTCCATAATGCTCTTGAAGCAATTACAACGAATTCATCATCTTCCGTAAGTTTTATCACATCCTATAAATGTTTGCTTTCGTTCTCTTCTAAATCAAGAAATGGAATTGATCAATGCTTGTTTAAAATTTATCGGAAAAAATCCATGTGAAAAATTTAAAAATTTTTTCAGACACTAATATACTAAAATGTCATTTCAACATGCTAATAAATCATCCAGTCAAATAAAAATTCAATATAATTCAGTGATGATATCTACATCTTCCATTAATTAATGTTTTAATGTAATCTAATTTACAATGAAATGGAAGCATAGAATAGAAAAAATTGTTCCATTATGTGTTTTTTTATTGATTTTTAGGCAAACTTGATAAGATTTCGGAAGAACAGCAGGATAAAGGAATGAAAATCCAAGTGAACTTGCTGATAAACATATTCCGTCGATTAAATTATCCTGAAATAAGAGCTTCGTCGCCATTTTCAATTCAAAAATATTCCGAAATATATCAAATCACTAAGAAAAAAAAAAATTAAAATTGGAACCTAAATTAAATTCATATATAAATTGATAGTTTCCAAGTTATTTAGATGATGTAAACATGGGAATATTGGAAAATTTAAAAACTTTTTAAGAACCTGATTAAGTGTTGCATTACCGGCACGTAATTGAATATAATCTTCCGATGTTATGGTAATCGCTTGATTTGGTAATTGTAAAGCATTTCCAGAACGGCACAGTACTGCTCGAATACCACCGGTTGATGTGTAAAGCAATCGATATTGCTCAATTTTAAGAAGCATTGCTGCTGCACCAAGACGTTCACCAATTTGACCGAGATGTTCATGCGCATAAATTAAAGCCATTTTTAAGCTATGCTCATTAATTAAGTCCTGAAATATGAAAATATGCTCATTAATTAAGTCCTGAAATATGAAAATATACGAACGAAAACTGAATTATCTAAAATAACAAAAAATACCATGGTTAGGTTAGGTTAGGTATTTACTGATATTACAGGAATATTCGGATACAATTACTAGTTTCGGATCAATACTTCATCTTTCTTCTACTTTACATTAAAAAAAAAGAAGCTTACTTTAATATCTAATTTTTTAATAAACTTGAGAAGATGCAGCTTTAGGCATTTGATTTTTTGATAAACTAGAGAAAATGAAATAATAGCGGGGAGATGGATAGATCAGATTTTACTCATTCATATAATTTGATTACCTGTTTCTGGAAGAAATCATCTAATTTTTTGATTACAATTGCAGCAATCTGATCATTAAATCCACCATCGATAATGCCAAAAATTGTCTTCATATTTGAATTTGATCGAATTTGTCGAATACATAATCTAGAAATGATATACTAAAAATGTCATTTACGCTATACAGTCATTAATGAGACAGATAACTGCATTCCATATCTGGATTATACGAGTTTTCTAAAGCTATAGACTCTACTATTATTCATTTGGATCAGGTAATTCAATTCCTGGATTTGCTTAAAGTAAGTTTTTCAGATTTGCAATTTAGGAGAGTCATGATCAAATGCTGAGATCGAAGTAATGGAAAGTATATAATTAGTCTCCAAGGACAAGTTGTAATAGATTATGTGTAAAAATATATATGCATCAGTAAGTCAAAATTCGATAAATTCACATTCACACACATACACATACAACACTTTTTTTTCAAGAATTATTCCGTGGAATCATGAGAATTCTAGTCGTGAGAATCGAATTTCTATTCAAAAATAATTTATTTGTCCATTTTATCTCATTTCATCTTCTGCAAAATGAAATTTCAAAAGGAGCATTTTTTCTTTTAAATGTTAAAATATTTCAATATTTTTCATATACAAAATAATTCACTTGTTTCGTTGTCCGGCTGATTCACTGAAGCCAACATGAAATGTATCACAGTTGCATTCATTTCCAACATTTACCACCGATACTGCTTGACCTTGTCTGTAACAACAACAATCTCAAGCAAAATGTAGAAAATCCGAAGTTTGCAGAATTACGTGAAATTTTGACAAACTTCAATTAATTGATATCTTATTAAAGGTGTTGAATATTTTTTAGATAAGAAAAGGAAACAAATTGAGCCAATCTTCATCTGTATTGTAAAATCTCTAATCACTCCTGAAAGCACAGATTAACAATTGTATTATGGAAAGTGATCATTGTATTTATTTCACTTACTTTTTTGGCTTTATATTATCGGTATCAACTTGTAACATATAATTACAGGTGAGATCAAGATGTTTTAAAGTTTTTGCCATGCATAAATTTGTATCCAAATTTCCAAATTCATTGTTTGAAATATCCAATAACTGTTTAAGCAAAAAAAAAAAAAAAAAAAATTCATCTGTTGTTGTTGTGCAGAAATTTTTTGAGAAGCTTTGAGAGTATTTTTAATATTATCCAATCGTTATAACATATGACAATATTTTTGGATAATGTCAAAAATACTTTCAAAAATTCTTTCAAAATATTTCAAAATAAATTAAAAAAAATATTTCTATATGTGAGATCAAATTACTAAAGTTAAATCGTTGACCTACGAATAAAAATCAGTAAATTCATATAGAAAGATTAATAAATTATGATTGTATTTGTTTTGTAGTTGTATCTTTTAGTATCATAAATAATTGAATAATAGAAATTGATTCAAAAATTCAAGAGTGGAATTTATTAATTTATTTATAAAATGATTATTAATTGAAGCAGAGACATACAAGTAATTGTGGTGATTGTGAGAAATCGGGGATTGTTGTGATTTTATTTGAATGTATTCGAAGAACTTGTAAATTAGGTAATTGTGTAAATGAAGTTGAAATCGAAGTGAGATGATTGGCTGATAAATTCACTTCTTCCAATGTTGCCAAACGGTTCAAACAACTATAATAACAAGAAATAAATAATTTTTACAAATCTTTAAACAAAAATTAATTTCAGGAAGAATCAGTAACTTTGAGTGGAATTTCAGTTAGATATTAACATCAAAAAAATGGAGTGAAAAGAGAATATTCTATCATTGATATTTTTAATTTCCAATTTTTTTTAATCGATTTATCTATTACAATTACTTTTACTCTTTCAGCATAACCTAAATGCAATTATCAAATACTTTTTGCATTACGATTACCAGAAAAATTAAAATATTCCGATTTTTCTTTTACTTAAAGTAAAAAAACATTATTATTTTAAAAGATCTGAATAATATCGCAGTGACGAAACTTTTCATTTCAGATGTAAATATCTAAAGCCGCAGGCTTAATTAATGCAATGATTATTTCAATAAAAAAAAAAAAAAGAAAAAAAAGGAAAAAGTAACCTGTCGTCAAAAAATTTGAGCTGATTATAGGAAAGATCCAAAAGTCGCAAACGTCGACAAGATACGACAATACTAATTATACTTTCATCCAGAAAATTTCTGGCTGCTCGGAGAAATTGTAGACGATTCAGATCAAACGTTGTGTTTGTAGGTGGTAGTGTTTTAAGTTGATTATGGGAAACATTCAAATTTTTAAGCCTGAAATACTGATAGTATGATGGTTCTAAGGAAATTTTGAACATTCTACAGATTTGTTTCATTATTCATAAAATAAGAATATATTGTTATTCCTTCCTTAAACATGAGATACACGTATTTTGATTGAAAAAATATTGTTGAATAGAATCAGAAAAACTTACTTATTCGCTGCTTTTAATAATTTATTGGGTAACATATCGATAGAATTATTATGCAACGACAAAACTTCCAACGAACAATTCTCGATAGCATCTGGTAGACGCTCAATTTTATTATTGTGTAAATGCAAATTTTTTAATCTGTTTACATTCATGAAAATTCTGAAAAATAATTGAAATATTTTGAATCCAATAAAGTTAAAGATTTTTCATAAAATAGTTTTTTTTAAAAATTAGCTTTTTTATCTTGATTGAGTAGTTTTTTTTTTTTTTCAGTTTCGCATTTTTCTGAAAAAAAATTTTTTTTTCTTGAGTTAAATATTATTATAATTAAGAAAGAGTGAAGTTCGTCGAGCAATGTCTAAAGAAACAAAATTTGTGGTCTGAAATTTTTTACTTCTCTTCCTTTCATTCCTTTTTTTTTTAGAAATTTCAAATTTCAGAAATAATAAATTAACCTATATGGCAAATATAGAATATTATTATGATGGGCAGAAATTGTTTCCAAATACTGTAAATCTGTTAACCATTCTGGTAACGACGTAAAACGGTTGTATGAGACCGAAAATATCATTAGCTGAATTGGCACAGGCATTATTATTACTTGTGATAATTCTGAAATATAATTAAAATGTTCATTCAAATTAAATTACTAATTACAATGCTGATTTAAATTAATTTAGATTTAGTATTTATTACAAACTACGAATATATAAGAAATATACATAATAATTATAACAATGATATGATTTAATTTATCATGCTACATTTAATCCAAATTATTAAGTAATGATTTAGATCAAATGTAGCATGATAATTTAGATCACGTATCAATTGAAAAGTTAAGCATTTCTTTATTCACGCTATTTTCTTTCAGTTTTCTTTGTACCATAAAATTTAAATTTCATACGGCAATAAAATTTCTATTATCAAGAAATGACCTTTGTAATTCACAGAAAAATATTTTATACAAAAAAAAGTGAGTGGTAGTAACGTTTAAATATTCTTAAATTCAATCCATTCTTTTCGTTATTTTTGTTATGCTAAAGGGCTGAAAATACTTTATAATAATTCATTACCTCTTCTTTTGAAAGTTTATTTATCTATTAATTATCTGAAATTTTAGGTTTTACTGAAAAAGTTGGAAAATGATGACAATCTTAAAAACATTGCTCTTATTGAAACTTTTTTATTATTAAACTTTTAAATCGATAAAATGGCAAAAAAAAGTAGCAATTTTACCATTATTATCAGCATAAAGATATCTGAGATTGGTACCATTCACTTGAAGGCTTGTTAGATGAAGTCTTTCACAATGTATTACCTAAATTAATAAAATGTGATATGACGAGGTCATTTTATAAAAATTAGAATAGTATGACAAAAAACGGACGAGAATTTTAACCGATGAATAAAATATATTTTAATCAATAATATATTAGAAAATGAATGAAATAAAATAAGTTTTTTTTGTTTGAATTAATAAAAATAAATTACAATTTGTATATCTATTTTATTCTATAATATAATTCTCATGTCAAACAAATTCAATGGTTCGTTTCGGCTATTTATTAATTTACTAATAATATTTAAATTGAATTATAATAGCTGAATTTTTGAAGAAAATCTATCTTAGTTCGAAAACTTAAGAGTTTTCTTATAAAATCAATATCTAGAATATATAAATACCTGTATAGTATGTAAATTACTTAAATCCAATTCGTGTAAATTTTCATTATCACGAATATCCAATTCCGTTAATGCACAACAAATAAATGAAGTCAAACGCATCGTACTAAAAATATGATTGTTTTTTTCATGTAAAAATTTTAGATTAAAAATAAACTCGAGAATAAAAGAATTTATTTCATTTTTTCCGTTTTTGTTTTATGTCCCATATGACATATCTTTAATATCTTGATCAATTATAATGGCGCAAAAGCATCAAAGAATAAATGCTATCATTTCAACTTCTCATTTCACTTAGTTTTAATGGAATCATCAGAAAAATGAATAACGAAATTGTGAAAATTCATTATTCTCAGGAATTCCGCTGTTTAAGTTTGCTAAGAATTCGAAAAATTTGGTTACAACAATTGCAGATTTTGGAATTCGTTAATTCTAGAAAAATCAAGATTTCTGAAGCTAGTTTAATTGGATTAAAAATGTTAAGAAATTATGGAAGAATAAAGCTTTTTCGATGAAATGCTTCCGATCTAACCGTCTCAAGGTATTTCGGCGCAAATCAATTTTCGATACATGAATACATGAGAGAGAATGCAACGCTGAAACTTCAATATTGTTACCGGCCATTTCTAGATGTTGAATTCGTTTCAATGTGAATAGAACATCCGGAATCTGAAAACTATCAAAAATTTCATGAAATAAGATTGAATTTCAATGTAAGTTCAAAAAATGGATTCTATTTTCCTGATTTTACAAAAGCTTTCTTGTTCGAAAAATTATTTTGAATCGTAGAGAAAAAGTCTGATTTTTCTTTTTTTGTTTCGAAATAAACTGCAAAATGATACTTTTTTTTTTTTTGTAATTTTCTCAAATATGTTATTAATTGGTAAATTATTTAAGAAAAATATGGATGGTTGCCTGATTAAAACGATTGAAACTTAAATCCAATTTGAACAACAACACACATCGTGAAAGCTCTTCCGGTACTGTTTGCAACCAATTATTGCTGACATTTAATATTGTTAAACTGAAAATCTCATGAATAATTTGGTATAGAAATAGCATTTTACCTGGTCTCCTTTTACCCTAAATTTGCTGAAATTTTTAGGCTTGATATTCGGACATGAACAAAAGGAAGTTTTCACGAAAGATTTGCAATGATTGGATAATTTTCTGCTCTAATTTATAAATTCTTTTAAAATTAATGCGACAATTAAAAATATTTAACTTAGACGACAGTTTCTTCATTTATTTTATTGTACCTCATATTTTATTTCATATTCATATGATTGTTTCAATTAATACTCTGCAGAAATCTAAAAGATATAATGTATACATTATTTAGCATAGTTTATTCATCTATTAACTTACTTGATCAATTCAGCAATTTGTTTTGGAATATAGGATATACGATTTCCGGAAAGGATAAGTTCCGTAAGATTACTGAGATGAGTTACTGCAATTGGAAAATGATAAAGCGAATTATCAGCAATATTAAGCGAACGTAAAGAACGTAAACGTCCTATATCATCAAGCCATCCAAGAAGCGGATTTCGAATCTGTAATTTTAGTCTTTTCAATTTTGGAAATAAATCAATTAATTCTGAAGACTTTTTTTTGCGATCAATCAATTTTTATTTTATTTTTGCAGCAGATTTTTAAATAAGAAATCCATTTGCGACAAAATTTCGGCCCATAATTCCATGCAATCGGAGTTGGTCCTGTTTGATGGAAATATTAAAAATCTTAATACTTTATGGTTTGATATACATTAATATTTAGCTTCAGAAAGCTTCCAATTCAGATTCAACTTCAACTTCGACTTCAGATTGTTAAAAAAAAAAAAAATGCAGCAAAAACGATGGTCAATATGTGTCGATGATCTTATCGATAGTGATTAGTGTAATCAAACAGTAAATATTAAATTGAAATATAAAGCAGAAATGAAATGAGAAATAATATTCTATTTTATGATTGCGACAATTGTTGCTTTTAAATGAAATACTCATTCTTGATTTTCGATTAAAATTTTTATCGCAAAATTTTGCCAATTAATGTTAAATTATTTCTAATTAATTGTCAAAATTTTTTCTTTTAACATCTCTAATTCTTTTGTGATGGAGAAATATTATTTTATCTATTTTCTTTATCTATTCATCTCATTCTTTTCCCGTAAATTGAACAAGTTTGAATTAATCAGAAATAATATCACCAAATTTCACATCAGATAAAATAAAATAGGCACTTATTTAGTAAAATTCTCTTATTTACAATATCAATCTTCTATAAAATCTATAAAAAAAGGTATAAAGATGAAAAAAAGAAAAAAAAACAAAATATAAAAATCTTTATTTATTTTCCTAAAAATATTTAGTACCGAATTTCTTTAAAAGTATCTTTTCATGAAAAGATAAATTTGAGTGTATAAATGCGACATATTTTCCATCTAATCGTCAATTCAATCCAGCCTTTTCTTCCATTAGCTATTCAAATTTACCTGATTACTTGAACGAAATTGTAATGAATTCCTTCGCAAATTAAGTGTAACGATCTGACGAATTACGCCAACCGAGAATAGTTCATCTGGTAGTAGTAGTAAACGCTGATCACTTAAATCGCAAACTGGTGCCATCTGAGTCTAAAATTGGATTAATGAATCATAACAGCTTACGAATTCGCTCATTTTTTGCATTCACATTGACAGTAATCAAATTAAAAGTAAATCTGCAAAGTAAGCAATAACTTAAAGTAAATATAATCATAAGACTTAAGTACATAATTTAAGTCAAATGTATTAACTTATTTCACAGATACATCCAAAATGGTTCATATGTATGATTTAAATTTAGTCATTTGAAAAAAAAAAAAAAAAAATTTACGAGTTAATAGTAGATTTTATTTTTTTGGAATATTCTTGCACTGAAAAAAAAAAACCTGTATTAAGTGTATTGAAATGAAAAATACCTGTAATAAGCGAGTAAGCCAAAGGTTCATTTCACCGATTGCTTCAAAATGGAAGTTATAAATGTTGGAAGAATCTGTAAGCCGAAGATACTTTCCTCGATTTCCTTCCCTTACATCAACTCGATATTGACTAAGTAGCAAAATTTCGTCACCATCATCTGAAAAGATTTGCTAGAAGAAAATTGATTAGTTATTTTATCAATTTTTAATGATAATTTATAATGATATTCCAGATTGCGTAAAATATATTATCTGAAATATCATTCAATTACCATTACACTTTAAAATATAAGAATTTTCTATATTATTCTTGCTAAATAATCATCAAAAAAATAAATTGAAGAATACTGCTAGTCTATTTTCAAATCGAAAAAAGTTAATTATACTCCAAATTTGTAGATCAGTCAAAAATTTTGATAATTATCTTCTAAATCATATTTATTAATCAAAAGAAACTGTTATCTTATATAATTTTTGAATTTTCCAATTTAATTTCTATCGTTTTTTTTAACACAAAATTATAACAATTTCTGAAAATTGATAAAATTTCATGAAATTTCTTCAAAATATTAAAAATTTAGAAAATTCTAAAATACATAAAATTCATGATTGAAAATTATAAAAAATCTATGATTAAATGTAATGTTTAATTAACAAGGAATAAATTTATGAATTTAAAAAATTCTGAAAATTAGATGGCAATCATTTGTCAGTCGCAAAGCCATGAGCACATTGTGACAATTAATAATTTATGAAAAAGTAAATAAAATCAAAACTGATAAATTGGGTAAAAAAAAAAAAAAAAACAGGTCAAGTGAGGTCAAAACCATGTTCGATACGAATCGTTCCATTATAAAGTGTACAACGACGTTTAATCCATTTCTGTAACAGTCGACCTTTACGTACGTGGCACCACGCTATCAGTATTTCATTAGATGCTCCTCCACCAGCTGTTTGCTCTGGACGACCTGAATTAAATTTAAAATTTCAAAATTTCATCATATCGCTAAACAACCTTAGAAATGTTCAAAATGAGTTTAATTCAATTCTAATCGAATTATTTTCATAAATTATTATACCAAAGCAGTATGACAAGAAAAAAATCAACTGAAAGATAAAAGATCTTGCTCTTTGCATAATGAAATCCTTTCATTGGGAAGAATATATCTCATTTTGCGTTATTTAAAAATTATATGAAATATTTTATTGATTTTTTCATGAAAAATAAAGTTTAATTAGTAATTTACCTATAAAAAAGCAAAAAAGATGAGTTAGATGTGCAGCATCACCAATAGCCATACATTCCGCTTCTGTTTCATATCCAATATTTCGTAAAATTTGATTTTGCAATTGTAATGGATAAACTCGTGCTGCCAGATTACTTTAAATAAAATACAATTAAAAGGTCGTCAGGTTTGAAAAATTATTTATAATACAAGTGGAAAAAATACTTTAATAAGATTTTAATTTTAACTACGGAATACTTAACGGATACAGTATGAATAAGTTATTTTACTCAATAATTAGCATAAAATGTTGCAAAACATTGTGCAATAAATCTTTATCAAATCAATTTTTTTTAAAACAAATAATACTTGCCTGATTTTAGATCCACCAATTTGAAGATACAAGCTTTCAAAACCCAAAATAGAGCAAATATCCTGGACAGTTGTCTGAAGCGTTACTGGATAAATCAAAGATCGTGACCCAATTGGTGCATAAAGCCGGAGAAAACCATTTTCAGTACTGGATTTTAACCATTCTCGTTTACGACAACTTGTGAGACGTTCAAGTTTTGCTGACTGCCGCTGC
Source organism: Onchocerca volvulus (assembly GCA_000499405.2). NCBI lineage: Eukaryota > Metazoa > Nematoda > Chromadorea > Rhabditida > Onchocercidae > Onchocerca > Onchocerca volvulus. Next base: position 4,718,558 of record HG738139.1, on the reverse strand, counting down.
TTAACATAATTGACATAATTTTTGGATTCGAATGAAATTAAACTTCACATAAGCAATAGATTGTATGATCAGCATTTCAAATCAAAAAGCTTTTAAAATTTGTTAATGCTGTGGAACTCCGTACTATTTAGAAGCAGTAATCTTGCTAATGACATTTTTTTTTTTTTTTTTTTTTGTATTACTTGTTCTGTCACCTTTTCTTACTACTTCTCAGTACTAAAATTCCGGGGATTCGGACATTACTCTCAATTTTTGGCTTTAGTTGCAAAACAATTTTTCTCATTAAATCGAGTTAATCTTAACAAAAAAATTTTTGCCGCTTCTCAATCGATCTAATATTAAATAATATTTAATAAAATAACTCATTTGGAATGAGAAAAAGGAAAAAAGAATTAAAGTCAAATGAATCAATTAACACGGAAGAATAAGAAATTGCATTTTCTTTCTGGCAATCTTTTCGGAAATTAAAAAAAATTGAAACATACTGCCTTTGTTAATGTTGCAAATTTCGTTATGTTCCCATTTATTGCCTTTTTTTTGTAACTTATAGTTGCATAAGCATTTTCATTATCGATATTCTTCGATGAAATTTCCGAAATAGTTTTCGATGACATCGAATATCAAACAATGCAACATATCTTCAGCTCCATCATTAACATAACTGAAATCAAAGGACGCAAATTTCAAATCGATAAGTTTAAGTAACACAATAAAGAAGATTTGATTATATTATTAAACAATATGAGCGTAAATAACTTTATGAAATTAGTAATCTGATAAAAGTAGTGTCAAAAATTAATGAACAAGATGAGTATATAGCCTGAGCAATTGGTCGAAAAAAAATGCATGATAAGTTTCATCAAGTTATTTTCTTCACTACTTTTGTAAACAAATTATTCCTGAGACTAGTTCGAAATTTTAATTGTAATGTAAAAATTTATCCTGAACAATATTAATTTACAGAAAGCCAAATATTTTCGCGCCTTAAATAAAGAGATTGTGCTACTGCTTGCATAATAAATTAAGTAATAAGATTAATAGAGAAGTGTATGACAAATAATAGTATAATCGACTTAGGGAAAATATATGAAGTAATAATTACTGAAAGTGCGATAGATTCTGAAGGTCGTAACAACAACGATGGAGTATTACGAGGATGTAGGACAGATTGCCAGATCGAGTATTGAATGCATGAAGTTAAAAGGAAGAAGGAGCGATTGCTGTAACTTCCTGTAATTATTATTCGATAATGATGATGACGATACGATGATGATATTTTTTCAGCAATAATTACGATCATTGAAAACCTGATCTAATAGACATCTCACCGAAATTTAGATGCCATAAAAATTGTAGAGTTTCTTCTGAATCAGTGAGCAGAATATATTTCCTTCGATTTTTCAAATAAGCCAAGAAAAAATTGTCGGCAATAACTCAGCTACTCGATAACTGACAAAAATGAGACAATCCGAATCAGAAAACAGGTAGCTTAAATGAAATAATTTGTTGTTGGTACCACAAACTTTAAGATTTTAATGTATTTATCGGTATTTTTTAAAATTGCACTAGAAGATAAGTTAATTGAAATTCCATTTCTTCTCCTTACTTCTTGAGTACAATTTCAAATGAAATAAAATATCTTGCAAATCTGATCATAGAGTACAATAAATAAGTACCGCAATGTTTTATAACAATTGAAATTCGATATTTCTAAAACTTTCATAGTTTCTTTTCTTTTCTTTTTTTTTTTTTATTTTTTGACGTCTGGTTTTCACACTTCATTAATGATTATATCAAGAAATCAATTAATATTATTGTCAATTATGGTATATCATCGTGTTTCTGGATTGCCACGATAATTTGCCATTGATGAAAATGGTATTACATAGTGGACAATCATTGACTTCTTGATACACTAATTATAATGACTGTCAATTCAATTCTTCATCCTTTCCTTTTAAATTTAATTCTAACTTCTACTTTTTTCCAACATTCATATTATTTGAATAAATCCAATATGAGTGAATGCAACAAATCCTTGTTATCTTCTCATCCACAATCAATTCTTCGAAAATTCAGGAAATGATATTATCATATAAATATATATATATGTATGCCTGAGCGATTAAATTTTCAAGCCAGTTAATTATTTTTGCGGGCATCTGTTGAAATTTACAAATATAAACTAGCAGAGTAAATGCTATTCATATTGAGAAATTATAACGGAAACGATTATTTTCATTTGTTATTTACAGCTATACCAAGAAGTCGTTATTCTGCCTTGTTTTTGTGAGTTTCACGACAGCTTAAACAAATTATTTGCATGATATATTACTTCGAGATAGCACTATGTCATTGTATGTTATTTGAATTCAGTAATATTTCGTAGAGAAATTGAAATTAAAATTAGGAAAATCAATGTGATGATATACATAAAAATATTGCAGTTGCTTCGATGGTATCAGTAATTTGCATTTGTATTCGATGTCGAATTAAGGGAACTATATTCTACAATAGTAAAACTACAATGAATCACTTTTTCTAAGAGGTAAAATTTCTAAATCTATTTTATTGTGGTATCTTTCCATTCACTGTACCTTCGAGAACTTTTCTTGTCCCAATAAATTGTCCAATTTCATTTTGTTTCAGTCAAATTCAATTGCTATTGGTCTAAGTACCATTGTTGCCCTTGAACCATATCGTCATGCAGTTCTTTCAATGTTCCAAAAACAAAACTAATCATCGATTGCAAAGATTCTGCCAATAAATGCTATGAATATTGTAAATACTCAACCAATAAAGCTATGAATTATGCTAATCGCAATGTTAATCCATAATAAAATTAAATTTAAAAACGAAAAAATCACAAAGTACACAGGCATTTTTGTGTTTCATTTCATTGTTTTAGTTTTTGGTTCGATAAATGAAATGAGTATGTTACAAATGGTATTCTCTCAATCTTACGTTTCGCATTATATTAATGCGACAGTATTTTTTTCTAAAAGGCCTAGAAAAATATAATAGCTTCAAAATTCTTTTTCAATTTGATTTTTATCATTGAATTCGAATTTGCTTCATAGCCGAAGAAATTTAGCCTAACGCAGCATTGCTGTCTATCTGCTCGACACAAAATTATTTTTCATGTCAGTAATTTCGTCAACAATAATTTTCATTCATTTTTAGAATATGAAATGATGAAAAGTGAAGAATGCAAAGGTCTGCCAGCAGTGCTTCATCGTGTGACAATTTTAGCGATATTTCAAACACTTTTGTCAGAAATATATATAAAAGCGTGAAAAGCCAATATAATACAAAAAAGGCTCTTGTTCATTAAACCACATTTCTTTTCTTTAATTCTCCAGCTTCCCTCTCTCTTTATATGTTTTTCTTTTCAAAATAACTGTCGGAATCTGACTGCGTGAAAAGCGTGACTTATCTATCATTTTGAGAAAATCTGTTTCTATGAAAACTTTTATATCTTAATGATCTTCTATTTTCAAGATATATCGAATTTTGTTTTTTTTCAGTGGTTATATTATCAAAATCTCTGAATGCTACAAGCTGGATGCTATATAGCTAGCATTCTAAAGCAGACTTATGATTCTAGCTATTAAGAAATTTCATTCTACTTTCCAGTACTAACCAAACATCAAGAAATATTATCGACAAAAAATAGTCAAATACTACTAATTTAATAGATGACAAAATCTCATTATATACACAAAGCATTCATATGGTAGCTAGCACACTTCAAGTTTCATGCCAATTACTTTTAACAAGATTTCATAGTAATTTCACTGACGTCTTGTCGGGCGATAAATAATCATAAGGGGGCAGGATAATAACTTCAGTAATGTCTGATTATAAGGCCATGACGTACTTAATTGAGATATTACTATCATTATTATTGTAATAAGTAGTTTTGTCACATCATCATTCAACATGTTGCTGATATCCTAAGGATAGATGGGTCGATATCTTTTGATAGTTGATAAAATAAGATTACAATATTTGCTTTCAAACTAAATTCGAGTTTTTATGTTGAATTGAATATTGAAGTTTGAAAAATATGTTGAAAATAAAGAAATAATTCAAACTCAAATTTTTTGTTAGTTGCCTATCCTGAGATATGAATAACAAGCAATGTATTTTTGATTTTTTCAAGACTTCTGCAAACACATTACTTATGTTGATCGCTTTGATCATTCTGACTTCATTGATTTTTCGAGATGATCAGAACAACAGCCATATACATCTATATTAAGTAACAGATTACGTGATATTTCAATTCGATTACCTTTTTGATATTAAAATAATTACTATTTTCAGCGAAATGAATGACACTTTCTATCATAATGGCAGTAACAACTTCAATGGCACAGGTGATTCGGTCGTTCCTATATGTGTAGGCCTGGGTCTATATTGCCGTAAGTTAATAACTGCAATCCAATGTCATTACTCATCCATATATGATGAATTCTTCAACAAAATATTTAAGAATTCAACAATTTTATAATTTTGCTCGAAAATATGTGAAATCAATTAGAGAACGAAGTGGTTCAAGAGAAATTTACAATCTAATATAACAGATTTACATTTTTAAATCTAGGAATCGGTAGAATTATAATATTACCAGCTCTGCTATCATGAAGTAAATTTGATATTCTGATAAACTTTATAAATTAATATCATAAAACAATAAATGAAAATGGAAGAATTTTCTGATGGAATTATGGTAGTACGTTTTCTAGCACAACTGTACACTACAAAGCGTCTAATATCATACATTGCAACGATTGGCAACTTCGTCGTTATTCCTTTCATATTATATTTAATATTTGCGAAAGTGAAAGATGGCTTTTTCAAGTATTTCACACTGAATTTAATGTTCCCGTGCATCACGTCAGCTATTGCTATTTTCACATTCGATATAATTAACATTACCCGTCTTTTTCATAGCATGGAAGGAAACGGAATTTATCTGTAAGTTCTGTTCAAATTTAAACAAATATTTTTTCCGCATATTTTATTCTTGATAAAATTGTTTTATAATGTTGCATTCTTCGTCCGTTGTAATACAAATAGTCTGCTAAAATCAGAAATTTCTCAATAAAAACTATGAAATTTCAACAGATAATATTGTGAATTTCAGTAATGCGATCATTTTGAAGTGTTTAATGACATAAAATGAAACCACTATATTTTCAGTCTTTACGTTCGAGAGTTTGCGAGACAATATAATCGTCTTGGACTCATGTGGTTTCATACCTTAATGCTTTATGCAGTTATAATTTCTTATTTACCTTACGTGAAACCTGTTTTCTATGTAAAATTTATGAATAAGTGAGTTCATTTTATTACTCTTCCAATCTACTTGCATTTGATCGATAATTTCATGACCTCGTAATATATTTGCTGACGTTACATATGGTTTTAAAAGCATGAAGATACAATTTCAATATTCAAGTAGCTATGAAATTTATCTGGTAGTCGATTTCTGGAAAAATGTTCATTTGTTTTTTTTTTTCTTTTTTTTTCTTCTATATTTAATCTAATCATCGTTATTTTTGTTTCCATCCTTCTTTTCTATTTTTTTTTCAGGAGTCAGATACCATATTATGCTGTGCTACATATTTCGATACTTCTTTGGGGTAGTTTTACCACTGCAATGTTTTATCGATCCAGAAATTTTGTACCTTTACACTTGACTCATATTACATTATTTATCGCATTGTTCATTGTTGCTCTACTGGTAAATTTTTGCAAAATCTGAAACTTTACTAGATTCTAAGTCATTTTATATTGGAATCAATCATTCTGTATTAATCATTATAAGTCAATGCCAAAACATATGAGGATATGATTTTCTCGGGGACTAAGTCAAAAAAGAGAAATAATTCCATTTAAATTTTCACTGATTACACACTTCTTCCAATATTTGGAGTGAATTAGGACTTGTGATGGAAAGAAAACTTTAAATGAGATGCTCATTGTTGCAGGGATTGATTAAAATCAAAACATACAAACCGCTTGGAGTTGATGCTATCCAAGTTGCAAAATTACAACAGAAACGTTTATATTCATTTATTATATACACTTATTCCACTGAAATCTTTACTTTGCCAGTGTTTGGTTAGTTTTCATATCGTTTGATCATTCTAATATCAATTCAGTAAGTGGTAGAGAAGACTTGTCATAACATTGATGCATTTTATTGCGCATATAACCTCGACTGAAAGTTCTGCTATAGATTCTCTCAATCCATTTCAAATTCCGAACTGAAAGTAAAAGCTTAAAATCAAAATTCCTATCGTTGAAGTAGGAATCGCATGCTCGTAAAAGTTAAAGCTTAACATCTTAACTCTATGATGACAGTATTCTATCACATTTTTGTACTCAAAATTGAAATATTGATATGGCTAATACGAGCGTATTTTAGTTCATGCATTCGCACAGGCTATTTGTATATTTGCTGGTTGTGAATACGATTCTGCTAAGAATAATTTCAGAAAAATGCTCCATGCAGCAATTTATTTTTCTCTTCAGGTAATCAGTTAAGTAATCACTCGCTTATTTCATCATTGATTATCTTTTGTCATTTATAATGTGAATTTTTCCTAATCAAATTTTCAGTGTTACATAATTTCAGATGCGGGTAATCTTCATTGTTTTGATTACTATCCTCGCATTTGAACCATTTCGCCGTGCAACCTTTTCATTGTTTGTTAGAAAAAAGTGGATTACGAAAGTCAAATCAATTAAAATCCTAAGAAGAAAAAGAAATTCTTATAAATAAAGAAACTATCATGCATGAAACTGAAACTTGTCGAGTTTATAATATTCCGAATTTTGAACTTATGCATAAAAATTTGGAATTGTATTACACAAATTGAATTAGACAATACAAAATTCAACAAAATGTATGTATGATAATAGATAAGATGATCAAAAACGTCCTATTTCCTTTTTAGCTATTCGCTCTAATTATATCAAAAAAGGAAAAAAAGATGGAATAGAAGCAAAAAAATAAGATATTGCTATAAAATCCATGAAAGACAATTACATTAAAGTGAAATTTTCATGTTTGTTTCCTTTGTCAAATATTTGTTTAGATCGCTTCATGTTTTAATCCTTTTTTATAAATATTACTCTTTACAACACATTTCATAATCTAAAAATCTTTCTTTAAATCCAAATTTTTTTTTTTTTTGCGTTTTAGAAAACAAACAAAATTTTTTGCCAAGTTAGTGATAGCTTAAACAATGATATTGTTATTATTCGTAATATAATCTTCGTAAACTTTTCAATAAGTGAAGCCAAAGCAAATGATCCAATTACAGAATCCATGAAAGACAAAATACAATGAATATTGAAAGATGGAAAAGTGCCCTTCCAATCTAATAATCAACTGTTCAAGAAATTTCTTTAATAGAATAATCATTCTTTTTATGGTATTCTGTAAAAGTCCCTAATATATTTATTTTTATAATCTCAAAATCCGTTGTTATTTGATTGTATCATAATCACAATTCTGTTATTATTTTATGCTCTTTAAATGCAATTTATGCTCTTAAATTTTATGCTCTTTAATAAAATTTGGATTTATATAAATTTTCCGTGCAACAATATATTCCATATTAATATAATGAATGGAATATCCGATACTTTTATTGGCATTATTCAACAAATTCATAAATGCTTGACATTAATTGATTATAATTATCGCGAAGAATGAATGTGAAGAAAGAATTTGTATAAATAAGCAATGTCCGTTCGCAATATATAGTATGTGTGTGTGTGTGTGTGTGTGTGTGTGTGTCTGTGTATGTGTGTATTATGGAATAGAACTGAATAATTTCTCCTTGGCTTCTCTCTCTTCAGTAATTCATTTCAGTCCATTTCATTTGCTGAATTCTTTAAGCTACTCATTCATTCGTAGTTCATAAATTGTTTAAACAGAAACTGAAATTGGCAAGCGACATCCACATATACAGACAAGGACAATGTGCTGGTACTTCTTGAACAAATATATAATTACGAGCTGTATCCGATCACGCTGAACTAGTCTTTATAAATAAAAATGCAAGTATTCGTTTGTTCAAAATCATAAATCTCCGAAATTTTTTAAACAGGCACCTTATCTATATTAGTTCAAAATCTAAGATTTCCGAAAGTTCTCACTTATCGCTTTGAAATTTTGATAAAACGTTGCATTCGAATACGCACATGTTTTTATGTACTTTTTATATACGCGCGTTGCTGTAACTCAGTCTGGTTAAGCAAAAAAGAGAGAAAAGAGAAAGCGCACGTTTCGAATATATTTAATTTCACAATGTGTATGGGTATATGCACAATATTTTCAGTTGTTCCATTGTCTGTGTAGATACAGATTTTATTTGGTTTGTCGACTCTAGAATACACAACATATGATTGTCCATGTGAGAAGCAATCTGTCTCTAGAACTAAACCACACAGTTCTAAAGATTGGCCTTGAGTTTTTATGACGGTGATTGCAAACGTCAATCGAATTGATAATTTCAATCTCTTAAATTGAAATAACATATCTGTTGGAATCATAGGGATGCGAGGAATGAGGAGATTTTCACCTTTGAAAAGTCCTATCAAAATTGTTTCCGGAAATTGTTCATCAATTTTTTTTGCTACAAGCCACTTGTCGTTGCAACATGATAAATGGTTAGTCGATTTTCAATTGCAGCTTGTGCGATGGATTCCTGACAAACCAAGTGAAATCAAAAGTTCTTTTGGATAATTAACAGCTTCATCTGCAGTGTCGATGGACTTGTATATGATTGCCTCACTTTGAATGTTAGACTGAATAATATTGTTAAATTCATAGAGTCTTATTCTTGGCCGCAAGAATAAACCCAGCTAAATTAACCTCGTTCAGTCAATCATGATTCTTATAATTGGTTTGAATATTGAAAATACTTCTTCAATCAATGAGGCAATAAAATTCATCCTGAGATCAGATCAACGGGCATCTTTCCGTCTCAATTTCCATCAGTTGATGTGAGAATATCTCAGCTGAAAAATTGTTTTATAGCTAGACACTCATCTTTGTAATTAATTTAACATCTTTACGTGCCGCTACAAAGTACAGTATTTTAACATCATATGCTTTAATAGCAAAGGCGAATATACTAGTTATCTACTTCGATGTCATCTTTCTGCAATTGTTTATCACTGAAACAATTAAAATCATGATTCAATGATGCAGTGATAATAAACGAAAAAAAAAGTATTCACGTACTGCATGATTTTCCACAATAATTTATAAAACTTGCAGTGAAATATGCAATGATTTTTTTTTTCTTTTAAAGCATCTATGTGTCACATGTTTTTTTATAATAATTTGTAAATTTATGATGAAATATGCAATATTTTATGTAATAAACCAAAAAAAAATTTACGTGTTATCTGATTTTTTGCAGTTAATTTTCTAAACTTTACATCCACATGTATATTTTTTTAATTTCTTTTTTCTTTCTTTCATTATGTTTATATTATTGTGATAATATTAAATTATTTTGGAATTAAATATTTAAAGGAAAATATAATATTTAGTCGGAAAATCGTGGGAAGAATAAATGGGTAATGTCTTTATAAATAATATTTAAAATTATAAAAGCGGGATTTGTTTTAGGATTTGCATTTAGTTACACAAATATTCTACTCAAAGATGTTAAATCAAATTAATACGAAAGATGCCATTCAATTAGACCAATCAGTACCAAGATAGAAATAGTGTCAATATTAATAAACGATGATAATTATGAGAAAATTATTTTTATTTAATCCTAAATTTTTATCAGCTGAAAATCTTTCTTCACTAACTTTAACAGTATGTTAGATTTGAGATACATGAAGATTTATCATGAAAATTTAAATTCAAACAAAATTATTGACTTTTTCGGAAGTTTTACAGATCTCGGATTTGTTTGATGATGCAAACTGTGCCGACGGAATTTTCATAAAAATTTTTTATTTTTTATTTAATTTTTTCAAATATATTGAGTCCAACAAACAAAAGTTACACATATTTAAATAAAAGTACTTAAATACATATTATGAAGAGCTAAAGTATAATTTAATTCAGTATTCCAATGAAAAATGCTAGTACACTAAGTTCTAATTATATATATATAAATAATGATCAAATTTTCTAACTTTCAAATATTTATTTTCTTTCAGTATGAAAAAATCTCTTCATAAATAACAAATGGATTTGTAAGCATACATTTGACTGCAAATATTTTTAAAATTTTTCAAAAATAACTTTCGCTCTTATAAATCTCTCATTATTTCATGTTGTTTATTTGTAATGAAGAAATTTAACTTTTTTTTTTTTTTTATAAACCACAAATTCTATTTTCTTTTATTTCTACTTTATTGTATTCCGATTAGATGGCATCTCTTTATAGAAGTTAGTTTTCCATTTATTGTTATTATTATTATCATTAATACTATAATTGCCGTTATTTTTATTATTGTTAGTATAACTTCTATCGTTATCATTTAAATGCTGAAAATTATTTGAAAAATTAAATTCATCCTTATTTTCTTTTGTCTCCTTGGATTTTTAAAAAAATCATTTTTTATCATTTATTTTTAATTCGATATAAGAAATGATTACAAATGATGTTATCACATCATTTTCAACTTTATACCTTTTCTCATTTTTTTGTAAAAGTATTAAAATTGAATTAAATTAATTTAAAATTAAACCGGTTAGTTATGTAATCAAAAATAGCACCTTTATGTTTATCCATTTTTCGCCTATATTTTAGTGACCTGAAATATGAACGAAAGTACCAATCTTCTCTTCTTTCCTTTCCCTTCATTACTAACTATTATGCAATAGAATTAATTGTATAACCATGCATTGCATTCCATTTTGTATAGATTCTTCCTTCTTTTTTTTTTTTGTTCTTTTTTTTTCCATTTAATTACTCGCTGTTTTTAACTTTAGGATTGCATTATTTCAATCATAATAGGTAATGAGTAATAATACTCAATGCTTTATTAGCATTATTATTATCATCATAATGACATGAATAGAGAAAATTATACAATTTGTATGCTAAATTAGTAAAATTTGCAAGATTTATTGCATCATAATCTCAAAATATTTACATAAATTCTTCTAATTGTCCTTAAAAAATCATTAAATTAATAATGAAGGAAAACGATTGATTGATTAATTGATTAGTATCTAGGTGACGATAGTAATTCGTACTTGTATTATTAACATTATTATTACATTATTATAATCAACAATTTCGTTAAAATTGCATTTGTCGTAATTAAATTATCACTTATATTTTGTAATTGAAAATATTGAAATTTGAAAAATCATCAGAATTAATTTGTTAGTTAAATTACGTACTATATTTTCAATTTTTTCTAACATTTTTTGAAATTATTTTAAAAAATACACATGTAGTATTTAATTAATTATTAAAACATTTTAATAATTAGATTTATTTTAATATTAACATAATGTACTATTGTATTATTAATATTATTATCTCATAATGAATTATCTTTTTCCAAATATTTCCTGCAAAAAAATAAATAATACAAGTAATAAATAATTACTGAATAATCTAATTTATGATATCTGAAGTGGAATATCAACAAAATTAAATTTTTGTCTATCAATTTCAGTATAAGATTAACAATGATCTAATACTCTATCCATAATGTATTATCGCATTATTTTTATTTTTATTTAATAATTATACTATTCCAAATTTTTCTATTAAAAAAATTAATGATACTAAAGATTATTCAATAATTCGTTTTTTTTTTTTTTTTTTCTTAAAGAAAACTATTGAATAATCTAATTTTGTAAAAATAATTCGGAATGTTGCAGCAAATTATAGCTAGTCAGATCATTTCGATGAAAGATTAACAAAAATGATCTAATCAATCCATCTATCAAATCAGTCTATTAATTGATGCATACCGCATTTATAATTAGAGTTAATATTAAAATTATAATGAAAGAAGAGGAAGAAAGATCAGACGAAGAGATCAATAACACGAAAATGCATAATCCATTTTGCAAATGGCGTCATCAAACGTGTCACCGTCAGAAGTATTGTTGAAAGACAAAAAAATAAAAAGAAGCCGCTTGGAAATCATGCTGTGATTGGTTGATTAAAATAAACATTTATTTGAGATTATATATGCAAAAATAAATATGCTTTCATTGTTTGAAGTATCATTTGCTACTACTGCCCAGCTTTTCATGTTATTAATCTACAAAAATTGATTTGGAATGGAAAAAGAAGGAGAAAAAATTATGAATCTAACAATATTACAGATTGCTAAGTTTTTCTTTTATAATGATAACAATAAGAGCAAATACTGATAGTATTTAATGATAATAGCGATAATAAAAATACTCTTTTTTTTTTTTAAGTGGCAAACAAAATTGCTTCTAATTTAATGCCATTGTATTGTGAAAAAATTTCAATCGATTTTTTTATTCTGAATGACATTGTTTGCAATTTTATTGGGGAAAAATGATTAATTCGATATTTTTTTTTTGTTATTTTACTTGATCTCGCGGATTAATGATGAAAGGAAGAAGAAGAAATAATTTAAATATTTTAATAATTTAATAATATCGTCAAGTTACAATTAAAATTTTAATTGGTATCAATTTTAATTGGTAAAGTTTTTAATAGGTGTCAGAAAAAAATTTATCAAGTACCAAATTATCACTGAAAAAATATAATTGATTTTTTTCACTTATTTATGATTGTTGCTAAATATTAAGTAGGGTAATAAATGTATCAATTAACATTATTGCCAAAAATCGGCTAATTTAAATGTGCTTGAAAATAATTCAAATTATCAATTTTAATGGAGTTCATTAAAACTTAAAAAACTCGTTTAAATATTTAATGAATAAATATGTATCTAATAAATGAATGAATGAATAAATATATGAATGAAACAAATAAAAAAATTAGTAACTTTTTTAAAATGGAAAATTAAATGAATGCATGGTGAATAGTAATTAATCTTTAAAATTTATAGTTTTAAAATATTAGTAAGGCATATTTTTACGATAAATTATCATTTAAGATAATGAATTGATTATTATTATTCTTCCATTCCAAAACTGCATGCTTATAGATTAATAATTGTCTTATCATCAATGTTTCATTGATATGTTATTCAGGACATTTATTTTCCTTGTTGATGATAGTACTGTACACATATCGGATACGATCACATTGTTAATCTTGTCCTACTATGTTTTATAAAATATCAGTTACCTAATCATTTATCATATTCCATTTCTGTTTTTAATAAAAAAATATTTTGGAATAGTTATTTGTCAGCAATCAAATAATTAACATTAGTCTTCATTATAGAAATGTTTTTACTGTGAATAAATTAAGAATATGCTTAATTATTTTTGCTAAATGTGTGTAATCTCTCATCTTAAACATTTACCACCATTATGTTGCAATTTAATCGTTTCATTTCAACTAAAACCATTTATGCTACATTGATATAACAAAAATTTAATTATGTCACTTTGATGTAAATAAAAATTAATTGTGCTACATTGGTTGATATTTTAGGTTATTTTTCGAATACATTTGCATATTTTTGCATTAGACAGATCAAAAATTGATAGCTTTCTATGTTGATAATTGGTTATAGGATGAGAATATCATATAATTGTTGGGTACGATAAATCGATGGATGAATAAATGAATGGATGATAAATGCATTTACATTTATATAAATAAATAAAAAAATAAATAAATAAGTGAATAAATAGATATAAAATTTGTTATCGAATTAGATAATGAGTTTGTTTGAACTCAAAAAAAAAAAAAAAAATTATTCCATCAAATTACAACAATTAAAATATCAATAAATGAAATAATAGTAGTAATTGTTGAAAGCAACAGTAGGGATGAGTATTTATTATGAAAATTGGTAGCTAAGTGGGATGAAACAAGAAGATGGGTAAGCTGAATCAATCAATTCATTAATTCTAGGCTATTTTCTCTACCACTTAAAGTACCATTTGATGAGTCCAATCACACACACATATATAGATTTAGTAGTACGATCTTTTAGACTATTAACTACTACTACTACTACTACTAACAATTGCTATTGCAAACATACAATAAAAATAAATTGTAGGTTTTGTGGTGTAATTGCTTATAAAAATAGATACAGTAATGATAAAAAGAGATTTAGGAAAAGAGAAAGGATTAATGAGAGAAAATGAATGAAAAAAAAAAAAGGTGAAAGGTTAAGAGAGAATGGATAGTTGTAAAAATGGTACCATCACAACAACTTATTACTCGTACAACAACTCGACTATTACCCACTTCAAGTAGAAGAAGTGCACTAAAATTTTATCCCAGATAATCCATTTTTAATAGCAACAATCAATTGAACGTACTTTAGTACTTCAAATTTTGCTCCTTGATTTATGCATTAATAGTAATACTTAATATTTGTTCGATTCAAATATATTCAATTTCTGCCAATTTTTTTTTTTTCAACCTTTCTTTATTTGTTCATCTTAAAATATAAACTTTTTTTTGGCTTTTAAAATTAATTTTTTAATTGGATATTCCATTTTTAAAAATGTTCTCTTGATATTCTTTAAAAATACACATTATAATATCGATATGCATTATAAATTTGCAAATATACTTAGTATTTATATCCGATTCAGAAATATTCATCCTATCATTTTCTTTTTTTTTATTTTTTTTATTTTTAACCTTTCCTCATTTGTCTATCCAAAAATATGAACTTTTTTTTCTTTGTTTTAAAATTTGTTTTTTAACCTTTCCAATTTGTTCATTCTATAAGTATTATCTTTTTTCTTTCTTTTTTCGGTACTTTTCTGTTCGCTTAAATTAAAATTTCAATGAATAAAATGGAATTCTTTGCAATAAGTGATAAATGTTAAGTAGTGTAGAGAAATAAAACTTTAATTAATATTTATTAAAAGAAATTTTACCACTTATCAGAAAAAAAAAGAAAAAAGGATAAAACAATGACAGAAATTTGCATGTGATAAGAGGACATCAAAGCTTCTGAGGTTATTTTTATTTCAATCTTTTTTAAAAAGGATCATCTTATAATCTTTCAAAATAATTGATCCAATTTTCATCCATTTAATCCTTCCTTTACATCAATTTCATATTTTTACAATTTTTTTGACTAGCACCTAATAAGTTGCGTATAATATAATTGATTGGAATTTTAAAAGTTCATTGTCAGTCTTTGTTTTTGAATAAATTGAGTTCATGATTAGCTGAATTTTAGAAATAATTTTCAAAATTTGCAAAATATTTGATAAACTGTTTCAATCGATTGATGGGCAGATGTCAAAATGTGTATCATTAGTGTGTTTATTCAAATAATTATTTCCGATCAACTTTTACTTAATTTGTAATTAATTTATGCCTTGAAAAATTCAAAAAAATTTTAAGCTATGCCACATTAGTGTATTTCAGCATAAAGCATTTTTTATTTTTAATTAAATACGATTAATGATATTTATTACACTTTTCATATTTCTCACTTATTATACTTTTTAAACTAATTTAGTTTCATTTATGATTTACTTACAACACATAACCGATTTATTCAAGAAAGTAATTCCATTTGTCAAATATTACTTAAGCAATAGATGATATTTAAGTCAATATGATCAACAAGAATACGTGAATTACGTACGTGAAAAAAGAAGTACAAACAGAGTACGTTTTTTTACGCCCTCGGTTTGTACTTTTTTTTACATTTTTTTTTCTTGTATCAACGACAATATTATTAAGAAAACTCATAAACGATTTGATTTAATGCATTTAACAATTTTTATAATTTACTGATCAATTTTGCAAGTAACTGGCAAAAATGATAACTTAGCAAATTATATTATAATGATATGCTTAGCAGACATGTAATTCATGTGCAATGAATGTATCATTAAATGCTCGAACTTTGACCTTGCAAAATATAATGTAAGTTTCAATTCAAATTATGCCGCATAATATTTTGGAAATGATTGAATTAATATGATATGTAGTAGGGAAAAAACATTAAGTATTATATTTTTCAGCTCAGATCTAGTATAATTTGAACTAAAATTTAGCATTATATTTTTTGCAAGGTCAAAGTTTAAACACTTAATGATACATACATACAGATCTGCTAATATAAATGATAACAAATAATCAGATATGAAAATAGGTTATTTGAAAATTAACAAAATTATTTTTAATTTTCTCTTCTAAACCAAAATGAATGATAAGAATGACAAATTTTCCAAGCTTAGCATCTGCTCCGTTAAAATATGGTGGAAATGTCTCAGAAGGGATTTGAATGGATATTTTCATCGCTTATCCCGCGGGGTTTTGCCTATATTTGGATGGTAAATGCATATATCAAGCTTTGTTATTTCAATATCACAAACATTTTACAATAAACAATAAACAACAATCCTACTGTAATGATACTATCAATCATATGATATTTGGTCATGTCACCGTAGGATAAAATTTAGAAGCTTGCAATTCTTTCAACATCATCATCATCATCAACATTATTATTGTCGTTATCGTCGTTATCGTTGTTATTAACAAATCATTTCTTAGCAATTAATCATTTTGTCATTTTCAAACCTTTTTGCTGAATACCGCTTTTATACATCGATAATATTGATGATGATAATGATGATGATGATGATGATGATGAATCGGCGGTAACGATAATAGCTCAATTCTCGAACAGATTTCTAAAGGCATTAATTCGGGTTAAATGAAAAAAGAAAAAAAAGAGAGAGAAATGGGTAATGTGACATTTCATAAATTCTCTTTGTCGGTTCTAACAAATCTTGCCGGAATAGCAAAAGATGGAACTGAAATGAAGCGGAATAACATCAAATGTTTCCATTCCGTATTATTTCTCTTTTTTACAGTAGAATCCCTTTTTACGGATAGAATTGACGAGTAAAATAGAAGGAAAGTAAAAAGAAAAGAGAATGAAAAAGGAAGAGAGGAAAGAAAGTGAAAAAAAAGATGACAAAGGTAGGAGAAAGAGAGGGAAAAGTGACAGCATAAATGTAAAAAGACATCAAACTCTTCTTAGTTACCAATTAAATTTGCATTAATTATTTGGTCTGTTTTATATTTATGAACGGAATATCTGAAATGAAATCAACCTAAAAAAAGGGAGTAAAAAAATATCACAATTTTTTATTTTAATTTTTTTAAAAGAATTTTTTTGAAAAATCAAATTATTCAAAAATGAAAAATAATATGATTCAAAATTATATCAGAAAGAGTTTTTTTTTCGGCTAAAACAATTTAAATTTACATTCCCTTTTATACCACTTAAAATTTTCATTTAGTCTAAATTGTCAAGAAAATTTTAATGTAAAAAATTATTATTTCAAATTTCTGCCAGTCAAACTTGTCGTTAGAATAAGAAAGCAAAATTATTAAGTATGAAATGGTTTTGGCAAGTTTATTTCATTTCTCAGATTCTGCTATGTGTGATAAATTATTTTATTTACTTAAATTCCATTATATCGTGATCAAGAGTGAAAAAAAATTGCATAAATAATAGTTTACATTATCAATATCCAAGTTTTTTTCTTGAAAATCTTAGAAATTGGCTTGTAAATTTTGACAGTAATTTCTTTTTTCATTTCGTTTAAAATATTTGAACTTAAATCTTTGATTTAATTTAATTCAATATTGTTTTGTTCGAGAAAAAAAAAGATTATGAATTATTTCATTTGATAGTATCAGAAAAAGATAATGGAATTTGTTGAAAACTTCTTTCGCAAATTCCATTTTCCTTTACAAATTTGTTATCCCCACTAATTAAAAATTATTAAAATAAACTCTTTATGCAAATTCATCTTGAAGCTTTCGTTTTTCTTGCATAAATTAAACTCCAAAAAAGTTTTTTTCACTCCATTTCCATTAAATCATTTAAATTTCAAATTATACGCTAAAATTGAATCAAATTCAACTTTTCTTAACAAGTTCCATTTTCTTTTTCTGATATTACTATCAAATGAATTAATTCAAAATCAGCGAATGATCAATTACTTACTTCATTTGCATAAATCTTATTTACATAAGAATGAAAAAAAAAAAAAGAACGAAAAAAAAAGATAAGTTCATCTTTACCGCAAATTTTTTCAAAAGAATCCGATAGAAAAAAACGATTCATAAAACATCAAAAAAAAAAAAAAAAGAGCAAAGAAAATGCTACAAATCATTTAAACAAACAATCTTAATTGCTACTTTGTATGCACGCATTTGCATGCATGCATGCAAATGCGTGCATTCTCACGTGCCATTATTATTCGGTTATTTTCTATCAAGATCAGTTAGTTTTAGCCAATCAGTCAATCAGTTTAGTTAGTATAGTTGGATTAATCAGTCAGTCTTTTATTTTTCCTTTGATCTATGCCGACTTTTTCCATTTACGATAATGCAGATATTGTCTGTTTTGTTCGTATTTGTTTCATTCATTCGGGATAGTTTTTCAGCATTTTTTCTGAGGAACTAACCAATTACAATAAAATTCTATTCAAATGGTATTTACGGATTATGACAGACTTATTCGGGATTTGATCGTCAATCTGTCTGTCCTTTAGCTGAAATGATCGAATTGTTTTGTTTGAAACAAATCTCCCAATTTTTACAACCTTATCTTGTCTCTTTTACATTTTTGACCTTATCCTAATCGTTTGTTAATTTATAACTCCAAAAACGATTAATTTCAAAACTTTTCAAATAAAGAAGGCCGAAAATTTTAAGAGAAAAACAAGTAGATAGAGAGAGAGAGAGAGAGGGAAAAAAAAGGAGAAAAAAGTTGAAAGTATGTTTAATCTGAGAAAATGAAACAAGTATTGATAAACCTCTTTGAGTCAAGGTTAATCCTCTTTTCTTCATACAACCTTTGTCATCAAATTACCACCCGACGGATGCCTTGTTGCGAGGTAAATATCTCCTTCTTCTCACACTTGACACTTGTTTACATTTAAGGTCAAAGGATAAAGCGCAAAATGAACAGAAGTAAAAATAAAATATTTTATTAAAATTGAAAATTAAAAAGAGAATTTAAAAAAAATCAATGAAAGCATAAAATTTTCTTTTTATTATGTCCTTTATAGCTTTATTAATTATACTCGAATCACACTATCTGACCGATGTTTATTGCAGGAATGATACCTCTTTCCTTATATTTTCCACCTAATTATGTTTGGGGTCAAAGGGCAACAAATTTGTGTGTACGTGTATTCGTGTATGTGAAGAGAATAAAATGAATAGATCAAAAACAATATTTTATCGGAATCAAAAAAGAAAAAATAAATAAATAAAAGAAGTGAAATAAAATAAAATTAAATTAAAAATAAAATTGGAAAATTTGAAATTTCATTTTAATTATCAGTTCGTAATTTTCAAATATCATCCAAAATATTCAAGTGTTGATTAATTCTATTTCTATTCAATTCAATTCAAATGAGAAATAGATGAATGAATTCGTAAATTAGTGATATTTGATTAAATTTCAATCTTTTCTTTCAAAAAGAAACGGATCAACCCCTTTCAATAATTGTCCAAAATTGCGGATAGGACAAGGACCATTTTCTGGGAGCCTGAAGGCGGAGCGAAATGATTACCATTTCTCCACCTTTTTTTCATTCCCAGTTTTCCATTTCAAATAACTACTTGAAATATTCATTTCCGGTGTGATATAATCTGGTACGGTCGGAATCCATCCGATTATCCAATTTCTGGATAAAGTATTTTCAAAAATTTTATTAACTTTTTTTCGAAAAATTTCCAATATTTTCTAACTAATGCGTATATTTCAAGAATAGTAAAATTGCAAATAGCGATAAATGATAAATTTTCAAATCCAATAGAAATTTTGAAGATAGGTAAACCGGAAATAAGGGTAAATCATGAAAGTTTCAGCTTTATTTAAGATTTGACAAGCTTCTTACTGTCATACTTTCGATAATGTGATAATGATAAGATAATATTTGACATGCATAGATTTCTACAATACTTTTCGGTAATGCTATCGGCAAAAATATAAACATGGAATAAATTTTTTCAAAATACAAGAAAAAAAAAAAATAGATAATCCACTTTTTAGTCGGTTAAATTAACCAAGTAAACCGTTTATGACAAGATCATTATGTGAATAAAAAGCAGAATTAGAATAAATTCTAATTAATAGGATTGTAATTATTGTTTGCAAGAGTCGGAAAATAATCTAATCAATGATAATCTTTGATATCTTCTAGTATATTGTATCATATATTATCAGCATTAACCATTCTCATTTTTTTTTGCAGAATAATGACAGCTCGATCATCGATTACGCAAAATGAGCCAGCAATAACTTCGACAACATCCACTGATACGATCAGCATCAGTAAATCTCGTATGCGACGTCAAAAAGCCAATTCACGAGAAAGGAATCGGATGCATGGCCTAAATCGGGCCTTAGATAAATTACGTCAACGTGTCCCAATAACAACACAACATCAAAAACTTTCCAAAATTGAAACATTACGATTAGCAAGGTTTCTTAGAATTATTCTCTTTTCATATTCAGATTTTTAATTATAATAATATGGATAAAAATCCTCTATAAACAAAAGCAATTTTTGATTAATTGCTGCTAATTCATTCAAATCTCACTTCTAAAGCTAACTTTTTTTTTTCACATTTGGCAATTAATAACAAATTGTACAATTGTACAAGTTATAATTAATTATTAACATTTTTCAAATGTTTTGTCTATTTAACTTAACAATCTTTAATTATAGCTGCCAATTTGTTTAAATCACATTTTGAACTTAATTTTTTCTCACATTCAATAATTAGTGATAAATATAAGAAATTGTACAAGTTGTAATTATTATTACTAAATTTTTTCAAATGTTTCATCCGTTTAATTTAATAAAATTTTTTACTTAACGAAGAAATAAAAATTGATAAATTCTAATTTAATAAAAAAAACTATCTTATTTTTCCCACATTTTCGAATGTATGACTAATTGCATGCCTTATATATATTTACGTAAATTATCAAATTTTCACTTTTTTCGCTTTTATTTTTCACTAATAATCATCTCCATTTATCA
Source organism: Onchocerca volvulus (assembly GCA_000499405.2). Taxonomy (NCBI): domain Eukaryota; kingdom Metazoa; phylum Nematoda; class Chromadorea; order Rhabditida; family Onchocercidae; genus Onchocerca; species Onchocerca volvulus. The sequence goes on along the minus strand of HG738139.1, from coordinate 4,697,356 downwards.
GCTCTATTCTTTTTTTAAAAAAAAGTATTTACCATTCGGATAATTTTTCGTCACAATTCCTAAAAAAAAAAAAAGCTTTCTGATGAAATTTATATCAAATTACGGTCAGTAAGTCTAATCAATCAAAATTGAAACTAATCGAAAGGCGCCACGTAAATGTTGCACAGTTTCTTTCAATAGATAACTTATTGTCTCAAGTGGTAATAATTTCTAATTTGACAAATAAAGATTACGGTATTGGTTTTTCGTAACATTTTATTTTTCAAAATTTTCGCCTTATATATAATTCATTTAATGATACTTATTATTATTATTAGTTTTAATAATTATTATTTTTACCGTTATAGATTAGGCTCCTTAATAGTACGGAAAGGTCTTATAGTAGTTGAAAAGTTTATGGTACTTCAAAAACAATCAACAAAAATATTTTTTTACAAATTTGATTGCATATATGCATGCGTATCTTCCTTATTTTCTTGATATTCGAACAATTTCTGCACCTCCATGATGTATGATCATATCATGAATTTACAAATTAATTTTTAAACTTTTGACCTTTTTTTGTTCCACGCCATCATCATATTTCACTACCGTATAATGCTTGATTTTGAAAACAATATAGATCAATCTATAATTATATCAAATAAATTTATTATGAAATTCAAATAATTTTATATTTTCAGATTAAAAGCAAAATATCTTTTTTTGAACAACAATCGAATAATCTATCTTACTTTTTCAATTTTTCATTTATTTAGAAATCCGAAACGAATTTCTTCCGGACTTCTATACTCATGTTTAATTTCCTGAATTTGTATCGATCACTGATTAATTTCATCATTTTAACGAATATTTCTTATCTTTAATAACTTACCGTACTTACACATACATATATAAACAAACAGAAATCAGTGGTTAATTACAATTTTTTTTCAGTTGAAATTAATCGATATAAATTAATTTAATTAGACAAAAGGAGGTGGAAAATAAGAAACTAAGCTTGACAATTGTCAGATATTACCGGTTATTGTTGAATGATTTTTAATAAAATAATAATGAGCTATTGCGACTAGGAATAATAATAATTTATTCCTTCCTCATCTCCTTGGATAATCATTTTCTAGATTGTCATCAACCTTTTTCCACCTTTCTTCAATCTATTTATCCTTATATTTATCACCTTTTTACATTAACCTAATTGATCTATCCCTTTTTTCCCTTACTTTTCAATTATTCCATTTTTTTTTATTTAATATAAAGCAATTTCCAAAATTTGTAGTTGCATATAGTTATCATGTATTTCTCAATTTTCTTCCATAATTCTATCTATTCTCCCATCTAATTCTTATAGTTTCTCTTCGTTTTGTTTTTTTTCTTTTTTTTTTTTTTAATTTTGATTTTTTTGTTTTTTTTTCAATTTTGATATTAATTTTTGATGTAAATAACAACAAAAAGATTTAACATAATGTATTACGGATATATTAAACATTTGATCTGCTCATATTTTTTTTTTTCATTTTAGCATAAATTTTGACTTAAATAATAACAATAATAAAGAATTAACGTAGTATATTATAAGTAAATTAAATATTTGATCCAATTTAATTGCAATTTATTTTAATTTCAGTCTTATTATAAGATCTTGAAGAGAGCGGAAGTGAAAAAAAAAAATTATATCATAGAGAAATAACCTGAAAAGATAACAATTAATAGTAATGATAACGGTGCTGTAGAAAAAAAAAAGTGATACTGTAGCAGTTTTTTTTTTGTTTTAAATTTGTCTCAACTTTTTTAAAATTTTTTCCGTAGCAATCTTTTTTAAAGTTTTATCTTAAACAATTATTACTAGCTGTTCCTAACTAATTAATAATTAATGATATGTGTTTAATCATTTAATTATTCATTAATTATCATTAAAAATGATTATAATTTGATTATAGGAATTATATTGCTGCATTGGATCATATCTTGGATAGTAATGTGCAGCCAAGTGCTTTGGAATATGCAAATATGCTGAGTAATGGAATGAGTCAAACTACAACAAACTTAATAGCAACCTTACTTCATGTACCACCACGTTTACTTGCATTAACTCAACAACAACGACAACAACGACAACAATATCAACAACGTTATCAACATAGCACTTATTATCATCAAGATTATCATTCTTATCTGGAAGAGAATAATCATCATGCAGAATACAATCCAACTAAATCAACAATCAATCATCCGGAATGTTTCTCATCCATTCAATCATCACATTTAAATCAGTATAACTTCACGGAAACTTTTAATCTACAACATACTGAATCCAATCAGCCTATTCCGGTGCAATTACCAACAAATTCTAAACTTCATCCAACATCAAATGTGCCAACAAATACTGTTTTACCTATATTACCGATTGGTTTTCAGCTGTAAATAAGCGATGAAATTTTTTCATTTCATTTCAAAATTAAATATAGTTATTAATTATTTTAGATGATTTATAAATCAATCAAATAAGCTTTTTAGTTTAAAAGTGCTCAATTTTAATATAAAATTTAAATTGAGAATATAAAAATTACATCTAACGAAGATATATTTTGTGTTATTTTTCAAAATTTACCGGCAAATTCTTATGTTAAACCAATGTTGAATTATTGAAGTTATAGTTAGGATGAATTATTGATTATCAAAAATGCTGATTTATTAAAATGAAAGCTATTTTATGATATTTTGAATTATTTAGATGAAATATTGATTTGTTAACTTTATCAATTTCACATTTTTATATGCATTTTTTTTTTTTCATTCAAGGCATTTTTAGAATATTTGCACAATCAGTAATCATTACTAACTATTATTATTCTAATATCGATAATAAATATTTAGGTAATTCATTTTTATTTTTCTTACATTTTAAAATTTAAAACAGTTTAAAATTTCAAGACACCAAATTTCTCATACCTTATGCCTTTATTGTAATAATTAATTTTAATCTTCTGTTGATAATATATATATATGAATGTATTGTGCAAAAAAGTTCCAAAACGGAAACAATTAGGAAAAGTGAAGCAGTGACTATATTAATTAATGATTATATTAATTGCTGCTACATAAAATATACTTTTTCATAAACATCAAAGCTTACAATTAATTATGCAACACAATTAATTTCGTTCCAAAATAATAAGCATGAGATAAACTGAGAATTCCCATGATACTCCATCCCTTTTTATCTATTCATGATTATTCGTTCATTCAGTTGATTACAATATTATATTTGATATATTCTCTTGGTATTTTAATTATCCTACTCATATCTCGACCGCAACACCTAAGAAAGATCAAAAATTATTCTTTCCCAAATTTAACAATCATAGCATTTTGAAAAATTGTTGGAAATTGAAAAAATTCATATTTGATAAAATAATAATTTAGAATTAATTAGCTTAGATAAAAAGACTTATCAGTCCCCATACTTGAACAATGTGAACTTTTTCTGAAATTAAATAATTCCTTAATTTGCACTAATTAAAGATTCGCCTTTACAAACTATTTTAATATCGTCATCACATTGTCATCATCACAATCAATGGACTATTAATCATTTATTCATGTTTAAGGATAATTGAGATAATTATGCTTTGTACCAAGTTCATGACTAATATATTACCGATCCGACTGCTGACTGACGATCTGTCATACAACATCGACCAATCATGCGCCATTTCAAGTTGAATTTTCAATAATACCCTTCATTTTTGAAGCATTGAAAATTTTTAAATAACAGAAACTTTCTTTCTTTTCATGAATCAAAGCATAGAACTTTTGCAATTAATTGGACAATTGATAGAAATAATTTTTTTTTTAATTCAGACAGATATATTTGCATAAAAAATAAGGCAAGAAAATCAATAATCAGTTATTCATTTTTGAAAAAAAATCACATGCCCTATCAATTTCATACAAATCTCAAAATATTACATTCATGTATTTAATTAATTAATTAATTGAGGTTGACTTGCAAATCAACGCAAAATCATCGAAAGAAACTTTCCACATCGTTTCAAATTCAAATTATTTTAATAATGATCATATTTGCTAACTCATAACGGATTATATTAAAGCGACAATTGATATTGTATTAAATATTCTTTTTTTAATTATTAGTATAAATATATTAAGCTACACAATGATTGTTTTAATAGATGCTTACAACAAAATTAATTGATAAATTATGACAGAACGGTAATTACTCGCTGAAGCGACTTCCCAAATATGATTATCTACACTATCAGTACTTAACCAGGATTCTTCCTTTGGCCGAAACCTGAAAAAAAAAAAAAAAAAAGAGAAAACTCTTAAAAATATACAGAAATTTTCTTACGGAGTTGGTTGGCTAGTTCTCCGCAGATAATTTTAAGTGATAACATTGCAGTTTCCATGAAATATATTTTGATAATTTTAAGAGAAGTTAATTCGGTGCTCTTTATTTTCGCATTATGGTTTCTTTACTACAACTTTTCTTTTTTCTTTCCATCAATAATAATGATAAAATAGTTTAGCCTATTTATCGTTTCCGAATCAGCCAATCAACGTTTTAAACTGTTACGGTACTTTTGATGTCATATTGGTCCAAGTTCAATTTTTCAATCTCAATCTCAACATTTCCAAAACCAACAACCAGAATGTAATGTTCGCAATAATGTGAAGTAATTTAAGGGAATTACTATAACTTTTGACTCATATTCTTGCACTACTCACATTTACTTATCTAAGCTTAAAAAAGAACTACAAAGTTGCGATATAATCAAAAAAGAGAATATGTGCTTGTTGCATAATTTTGGTACAGAATCTACCGCTGTAACAGCGTTCAAATGTTTCCTTTCTGCGACAAGTTCAACATCGTTCTCATCAAATCGCCAAAAACATAACTGCAATCAAAATGAATAATTTAAAATTTGAATATTGATTTTGCTTCTGATCAACTCGAAATAATATTTCTGAATGAAAAAAGGATTACAAAATTGTTCGATATATTATTTATCTCTCGCTCCAGTTACGAAACATTTATCGTCCGGAGTCCACGCACAATACCAGATGATACAGGAATGCACTTTACTATACTTCTGCTCTGATGCTAATCGGAAGTTTTCGATCAAAAGGAACTGAAGGAAGTTACAATTAAACTCTTTGAACTTCAAAGGATCAGAATCTTTTAACCAAACTTCTATAATTCATTTCCATGTGGCTGAGAATCGAAAATTACAATCTGAACTGATAAAAATTGCGTATTTAAACAATATTGATAATTGAACATCGAAAATGTTTAATAATTTTTAATTTTTGTTCTTCTGATTTCGCCTTATTCAAATGTCTGAATTTCATCGCTTATTCTTGATTCACTCAAAAATACCAAAATAGACAAAAAGATGGATAAATTATTTGTTATCTTCCGATGAACGAATCGAAATAGCGAAAGTTTTATCATGAGAAACGGAAAGCAGAAATGAATCATTGTTTGAGAAAGCGAAATGTATTACAGTAAGCTTATGACATTGAAGCTCGCATCGATGTCTGCACTCTTTACTGTTCCATATGATGATGATAGCGTTTTCAGAACGACTAGCCTGAAATAATTTATAATTCGGTTTCATCTTATAATCCGAAAATTTTGAAATTTAGGTAAAACTACGAAGTTTTCTTAAAAATCTGAATTCAAAATAAATTAGGTTGAGATTTTATCACGAAAGTTTATTTATTTTTCAGAGATTCATAAGAATGCTAAAATTGGAAGAAATAATTTTAAAATTAATAATACGGATGAATTAACTAACTTTGCATGCACTTGCACTAAATGTACCTTGATGATTCGATGCAACAGCAAATATTTCAAAGCCATGTCCACATAATTTATGAATTTCTGACCAATATATATTGCATCAAGCATTCCTAATGAGTAATCCTGAACCGCAGTGTTAACTATTCAAATGATATGCCTATAAAACTCAAAGTTCAAAGTATCAACTATTACTAAAGCATTAACTTAAAAAAAAAAAAAAAAAAAAAAAAAAAAAAAAAAAAAAAACTATCCGAAAAGCTCTTTCTTTTACAGAATTTATGATAAAAATTATTGAGGAAACTAACCTTCCACGAAAGTACCATTACGATTTATTATATCATCAGCTGTCAAATTTTCATTACCTTGAATATTTACACTATCGGTAATCTTATTTAATAAACCTAATGCTGGAATGGCTACATTATGTCCAGCGATTTGGGCGGATCCGGAAACAACTGCAAAATTTATTTTTGGCATGTGAATAAAATGGAGAATTATGCTATCTTCGGTCAATATTTGTTTTGAAACATCAAGAAAAAGAAGATTTAAAGTCGAAATTTAAATTTGCAAAACACAATTATCTCCCATTTATTCATATTACAATCACACTTCGAAATAGATCGCAACATTTCGACGAAATTGCATGGCGCAGCAAAAACACGAAGAATTCTCTCGTCGGCACCCGAAACAAAACAATTACTGTAGCAGAAAGAAAAGATTTTGAAAACTTTCATCATTTAATTTATCTATTTACCTTGAAATAGTTGCGATGTTCGTCAAATCAGAAACATGTACCTGTAGCCGTGCAGTCTCGATTATTACACCCTAAAACATTCAGTCGTTTTCTTTTTACTCGCTTTCGTCTCGACCAAAGACAAAGATTTCATGATTTTATTATCTCAATTGTTTGATCATGGATTTTTTTTAATTTTGAAAGAATCTCCGAAAATCTCTAAGATTTCTTCATAAAATAAAATCTTTTAAATGATAATAAAGGAAATATGCTCTTTCCTGAAATAAATTCTCGAAAAATATTAATTCAAATTACACAGCATGATTATAATTGTCTCTTTTTACTCACTGAATAACTTCTATCTATGCTAATTGGAGAAAACGAACAAACATGATTGACAGAAGGAGCATAATATCGAGTTATTTGATCAAATGAACATGATAACAAGTAACTTACAATAGAATCTCAAGCGATATCTCTGATTTGTCCAGAATGTCCATCGAAAATTGACAACTTTTCCAGCAGCTGTTGTCTTCCTTTAAACTTATATTTAAGAACATCTCTTGAACTATTCATTATAAACTTATGCTTTAAAAGTACTAAGTTTTTGCAAACTTGCTTCTTCTAATTGCCATGAGCAAAAGCCACCAAAGTATGAATTAAGCAAGAACTGTGCAACCATCAGGAGAAAAACAAACCTCAAAAAAACCGACTGCTTGTCCACTAACGTCACCTACACGTACCTAAATCAATGGCATTGAAAAACAAGAAAAGAATGAACTGCTATATTTAAAACTGGTCGTTAAATTTTTTTCACACTTAACGATGACCAATTGTAGATATAATCTAACATAATAAAAATAGACATCACTTTAATAAAATGTTTAAAAATGGATTCTATTATTTTGAAAAATTCAGCAAATTGAACTATCAGTTTCTCTGCACCTCTTTTTTATTCTTTCATCTTTTCCTTCAATTTTCCTTTTCTTCGGAAACATTATCTCTGATGAATTAAATTCATTAGATGGAATAATATTCGAATGTTAAGAAATCATTGTTAAATATAAAATTAACATACAGCATCAAACCATAATTCAGCAGCAGTTTCGGAAGGTTCCCAATATAATTAATGTTTTATCATTTGATGCACTTAACAGTTGTAATTTAGTTAAATGCCATTCTACTGAATAGATCCAATCTTCATGGGCGTTTAAAATATCTTGAAGAGTGACATGTACTGTATTAATGACCTCTGAAAATACAAATATTTTTTTTTTATATTTATCTTTTATTTTAATTTCCCTCACTAACAATAAAATACATCATATCTTCATTGTTATATTTATAATGTGTCTCTAGCCTTTTTTGTCGAGTTTCCTTATTATCAAGAATTGTCATAATGAGAAAGGCTTAGTAAAAATAATATGATCATATCTCCAGAATCAATTTGCATATTAGTCCTGCAAAAGTTTCGTATTTAATAAAACATAGAAATCTTTTCGGAATTTATTGCTTTTACAACCATTGAAAAATAAAGAAACCTTTAATTTCTTCATTAAATAACATAAATTGAGTTTTTAATTGAGCATCATTATAAGCATGTATTTCATCGCCTTGTAAAAGATCAAAACGCCAAACACGAATACTTTCTTGTCCACTACTTACTACCCAAATATCGTTTCCATATGCTAAAGAGCGAAAAAACGAAAATTTCTTTTTTATTTTACAAATTCTGCAACAAAATAAAGGATGAAAATACTAGATCACTCATGAAAAATAATTCATATATGTTATGTAATTTTTTTGGTAATGGTCCTTCTAAATATTTTAATAGGCCGACGAGTAATTATTATTATAAAAGCAACAAAGATTCTGCATTAACCTACATAATAAACAAATAACTTTTTAAAATGTTAGTCAAATTAGGCTTAAAATCTTAAGCTATTTGCATCAAAGTTTAAATAATTATTTTATTCCAGAAAAGAGAAAAGAATGAAAGAAAAAAAAGAGAAGTAGAACAAAAGAAAAAAGAAAGAATTACTGGTTTCAGTAATTCAACAATTTATCAATTAAATTTCGTTGCAATATTTTTGTTTACAAATTTTGATAAGCAAACAGTTTACCCGAAGGGAGCAGAATTGTTGGTTACACAAATTTAGCAAGTTATCAGTTAAGCTTAATTACTAATATCACCTACGAATTTTAAAAGACAAATAATATCGAGGGAAAAACAGAGCTGATTTTGATTATAATAATTTAGCAACTTGGTAATTAAATTAAATTTGATTACTGACATCTTCTGCAAGTTTTAATAAACAAATGATATCGTAGAAGAAATAGAATTATTAACCATATATGATATTACGTTCTTTTGTTTTGCGGTTTACCAACTTATCACTAATGATTGATATTATCAGGAGGAAAGACAGAATCATGTATTATATTGCAGAGATGATGATGATTATTTTATCGTGGCGTAAATATATGCCATGATAATTTGAATTATTATTGGAATTTTGAATTTCAGATATCAAATAGTTATGATAATGACATTCGAAATTTCAACGTCTGCATAATCGGAATAATGGTAACACTATTGATGGAGATAAACAGATAAATTTAGTTATATCATATCTATTTACATATAAATATAATATGAAATACTTACATCATTTAATTTTCAAAATATTACTTTCAAATTTTATTTTTGCGAATATTAAATAATAATGCTATCCATTAAAAATTTTAAAATATTTCCAGTTAACAAATCGACAAAGTATTTCCAGTTATTAAATTAAATCATAAATTTTATGCGTAAATTTTTGAATTTTTCAAAAATATTTTCAATAATTTATTATCCATTTTTTTCCTAAATTTATTCCGATTTAACTGCTTTTTTATCCGAAATTTATTTCAATTTAATTACTATTTCAGTATGATGCATGAACAGGTCATCCAACCGTACCGTCAAATTTTGCCCATTCACCTCAAATGAAAAGAGATCAAATTTATTACTCGGATCAACGAAATCCTCGAGCCTATGATGCGATGTACAAACAAGCTTGATGAAGATTATCTTATGATTAATTTTTGTATTGATATTAAATTATAGCAAATTCTGGAAGAAACAGGAAGTTATAGCAAATTCTGGAAGAAACAGGAAGCAAAAGGAAGGAGAGAGAAAAAAGAAAGGAGTGAAGTAACAAATTAAATTATTATGTCTTTGATTTTGGACTTCATTAAAAATAAAAAAAAAGAAGAAATATAACAAATCATCTTAATGTATCTACAAAAATTCTTCATTTTCGATCAGTTAATTAACTGCCTAAGTTGAGTTCTATTAAAGATTTGGAATATATTATCATCGAAAATACCAAAATTTCACTCGTAATTTATTTGTTCTCAATTTCATTTTAGTTATAAACACTTCTTAAATGGTATTTGAAAATCATTCTTATTTTGGTAGATCATAAAATAACTGGTTTGTACTTTTTTAAAGTTTTATTTGATAAATGCTAATCATAAATTACACACTTTTCTGTGTTCATATATTTTTTGATTAAATTTTGTATGGTTCAAAAAGATCAAAGAGTTTTTATTTTGTAACTAACCATTCTATAAGTAAACTACGATGAAAATTGAAATCAATTTTTAAACATGGATGATCCATCAATGAAAATATTGCATTCAAATAGCATTATAAACTAGCCATATTAGGCCAATTCCACGTGGCCTAATATGGCTAGTCTATTTACGTATAATAAAAATGTAATCGTTCGTTCAAAATTTTAAATTTCCAAAAATTCTTAAACACTCACCTTATCTATACTAGTTCAAAATCTTAATCTTCAAACGTCCTTATTGCTTTGAAATTTTGACACAGCGTTGCATTCGAATACTAGCATATTTTCATATACTTTATATATGTATATATATAATTTTTACACTAATTAAAATTAGAATAAATTCTGCACTAAATTACTGGCTTTCATTAAATGACCATTTAGATTCATTTTATATAATCAAAATATATTCTAATTTATTATTTTAACTTCTGAAGAAAAATTCTATTAAAAAAAATTCTGGAAAAGTAAAAGTGTGTTGTTGAAAATTGTAATTGGAAAACTATAACAAATAGTATCATTTGCTTTCTTGCAATAGCTGCATACTTCATTTATTTTTATAGTGAGCGTTTTTTGGAATGCTTCAAGAGTTTTTTCATCCTGATATTCCGTTATTAAATGTTTAAATCCAATTGCTTCCAATTTCCATGTTTGTTCAATCTGATCCATTTGTATTTGCGATTCATTTTTTGTTATATTTGCAATTGTTTCAATTTCATGAGACTCGTTATTTTCCATTTCTGTACTATTTTGCCTCATCTTTCGTTTACCCCCTGTAAACACTCTTATTTCTGTTTCCATTAATATTTTTCCTGATGGGTGTTTTATAGAATCACGGATGACTAAATCCGCAGTTCTTCCACGCCTAATAATACACCTGGTTTTTCCTACTTCCCTTTCTCAAGCTTCTCATTTTCATTGTTTACTTAATAGGTATTTAGTAAACGGTATACGCTCGAGTATTGAATCAACAATATACGCCTGAATGTTTCTCACGTTTCCATCTAACGTTTGAACTCCGAAAATTATCTTTCAGCTTTTACATTTCCTTATGCACCATTCATGTTATTAACATTCCCACATTTGAAGATGTTTATCTTAATTTCAATTTGTTTTTTATTAATTCCATAACGTAGTTACAATCTCGTCCTGTGCCAAAGAAAATTAAGATCTGTATTTATTGATTTCTCTGGATTGATTAACTTTACTTCTTTGCACATCATGTACTTTTTTCGGATGTCACCATCCACAATTATGGTCGCCTCAGTCTTGCCCGTTGCATTTTTCTCCCATCTGTTAGACTTTTTATATGCAGATTTCTCTTCAGAATTTTCTTCGATTTCCATTTTTTCTTTTAGGTAATTGATGGTGTATTCCAGTGTCTATTCTGGATTCCTGTATTTCTTCTTTTTCAGGCTTTTAGCCATGTCTGATGGTATTCTTTCTGTTACTATTACATTCAGTTGCGATATTTCTATATTCTCTTCTAATCTTTTTAGTTGAGATAATATTCAGAAGCTCCGTTATCCTTCGAAATGATTATTTGAGCATCGAAATCTTTCTAAATTGTTCATTTATTCTTTGGCTTTTGTGGCCATATCGTTCATACAAATTCTTTATAGCCAGCGGATAATTTTCTTCATTTACTACGAGGTCATTTATTCTTTTGCTTCTCCCTTCAAACTGCTTAATAGATGCATAAATTTTTGTGTTGGCGTTAAATCGTTCTCTTGTGAATTTGATTCTTCAAGCTGGCTAATGAACTGGCCTCACATTTTCGGGTTGCTATCGAATTCAACTCGACTTAAAGTGGTGATTAAATAGTCGCGATCAACTTTTGTATCAAGTCTTCTAGGCTTTTCTTTTGCCTTCTTCTGTTGCTGACTCATTATCTCTCATTTCACATTTTTTTTTTTCAAATTTCTTTGAGTACCTCATTTATTCGATTTAGTTTCATCAACAATGGAGCTCTTTTACTACAAATCTTATTTCCTGTGTCAAAGACACAGTTTTCTTCATACACGTAATCCTCATATAATTTAACATCATTCTCTCATTCACCATCTTTTGCTGAATACAATGATTCTTTCCATTCTATCTCCAATTTATTTGTCTTGGAGATTGTACCGTCTATCACTATTACTTGTTTCTTAATGCGAGATTTTTGCCTACTAATCATTCCATGGTTTTTTTCATAACTTAATCCCGCTGATGTTTTTTTTTTTTTTTTTTTTTTTTCTAACTCAACTGCTTGTTCAATAGTCTTTTCCTTCTTGTGAGATATAAAGGAGAATTTTTCTTTCTTGTCTCCTGTCTACTCATATTTCTATTCTCTTGATCACCCTCACTATTTGTTATGAATTAATCTGAATAAGACTTATTCACTTCGTTGTTTCTTGATGTATTCTTAGGTTACTTATTTCGAATTTGGCTGGTTGGACCAAAATTGTCGCCGATCTTCTTAACTATGACACTGATCAAGGGTTTTGCTTCTTATTCTATTGTTATCGAAATTTCGCGGTATCTCAAACTTGGATAATTAAACCTTTATTACAAAAATTAGATAACACGACAACGTACGCAACAATTAAAAATCAATTATATCAATAAAATAATTTAAATTTATCAATATGAAAAGATATGATAAAGAATAAGAAGAAACTTGAAATATCCCAAGCGGAGCATCTAACCGAACTTTTCGACAGCCTTTCTTTAAAGCGATCCACAAAGAATCATCTCCGTAGCATGAGAAAGCTTTTCTTTGTTAGCGCATGAGAGAGCGCTTTTAGTATGATTTATAGCAGCCTAAAACAAAGGTTAAAGCATTCGATGAAGTCATAAAAAAAGCTAAAGCTACTTAACAAAGCCATATAAAACAAAGTCATTTGATTTGAAACAAAGAAATAGATTTCATACAACCATCAAGAGTTACAAATTATTTCATTTAAACAAAGGAATCACTTTTCTGATCCTCCTCGCTATTTCAGCGACACACGATAAGGTTTATTTCCTCCTCATTTCTCCCACCCAAACAAACATCTTTACACTATAGAGATTGTTTAATTACAATTTCCCTGTTTCTGTAGATATTTTAAACGCAATTTCAGGCATTATCATGATAGTTCAGCAAGGAATCAGTGGAAAAGGTCAAAACAATAAAGTTGACATTCAAGTAAATATCATGAGATTTTTACCTTACATTTACATCTCTATTTTTTCTTCTTTCCCCGCAGGCTAGTAATATATTGGTATTTAGCAATATTATAACTTTATAACACTAGTCTTTAATGAAATTATTCTTAACAAGATAAGTATTTGTTACCATAGAGATGAAGCATTTCCTTTTTTATTCATGGATTAAACATAATAATTTGACTTGTAAGAGTGGAAGTATTCCATGCCTGTACCAATGAAATTTTTTATATCTATTCTCATAAATAATTTAATGCAAATATATATCGGTTAGTGAAAATTTTTCCAAATTATATCTCACAAATTCGGAAGGAAGTTTGAATCAAATAATGGATTAAGAAATTTGTTCCAATGTTTCTTCAGAAACTTTGAAATAAGAAACTGAGTGCCTTCTTGTCTGTTGTGATTTTTTCATTAAAATTGATTTCAGTGTTATCTTTTATTGATACTTCATCAGTAAAATTTAACTCAAATATTTCGAACACAATTTAATTGATATATTCAAATAGCTAAATTAAAAATTTTAATTTTCCATACACTGAAAATGCCACAAATCACATGCCGAATATTACTTGCATCAATTGGACCATCCGCAAAAAACAGATAATATTAGCTATGAATGACGTATCCTTAAGCTATCAGTTTTTTTTTCTAGATACATTTTCAATCTAGAGCGAAAATCTGTTTTAAATGGATGAATACGAAGTTACCAGATGAAAAATTCGATTATTTCTGCACTTCGCACGATCTGAATTAATCTGACTTAATAAATTCTGCTCTATAAGGTAACCATACATCAGTTATGTTTTTTATCTGGTCGTATCATTTCTGCGAAAATTAAATTTGTATCGCTCAGTTCCATATATTAATATAATTTGTTGATGTTCGTTTTATTCACCTGTACGTTCAATTCTTTTTTCATTGCAATTTTCCTTCAGATTCTTTATTACTTTCCTCTTTATTAGCTCTACTTTATCTATCTCAGTGTTTCTAATCGACGTTCTTGCTTCATATATCATTCATTTCAAACAAAATCCAAGAATTATGCAAATTAAAAATGACAATAATTCAAAATCTAAATTTATTCAAAGACTTTTTTTTATTGATTTGACGCTTTTTAGCAATTTCTAAGCTACCAGAATAGCTCTTCCGGAAACTTCTCAAAAATAAGAAAGAATATTGTCAGATCAACCGTGCCTTGTAACTTATGATTAACATTGAAGACTGATATTGTTAATTGAGTTTATTGACAAAATCTTAGGCTAAAACTAAATTTGTAGCAAGTTTAATTATTTATAATTTTCTATTGCTCATCTATTAAATTATAAATTCAATATCTGATGCACACATACGAATAGAAATAGATATTAGAACTTTTGGAAATTTCTCCGGAAATGAATTAGAGGAAGTCTTGTCGTAGTCGATATGAAAATTAAACGAACGAAAGGGTGAAATTGGAAAGGATGAAATTAAATATTTCATTTAGTAATAAACAAAATAAGTAATGTTACAGTGCGTTCAATGTAAAAAAAAAAAAAAAGAAAAAAATGGGAAAAGCGGAGATTTGAGGGAGGTATTCGGTCGAGCAAAAAAAAGTAACTAGTCGATCTAAAGCAAAGAAAATGTAGCCTTTCTGGTAAAATTNAGATTACGAAAAAATGCGCAAACAGTTTACATTAAGATTACGAAAAAATGCGCAAACCTTTATCGGCACCAGATGGTTTACATAGAGATTCTTTTTGGAGCTAGATAATTTACATTAGGATGCATAGGCTTCATGGATACCGGATAATTTGCACAAAAAATGCGCAATCCCTTTTTTGCACCAAATAGTTCACAAAGATCTACGAGACTGATAGCATATGAAAATTATTTTACAAATTAATTTCGGATTTCCGGTCCTCCGATGCCGCATTTTCTTTCTGATAATGACAAAATAATAAGTTGAATTCTGTTCTTCCGTTCTCACAGTTTCTTCAATTTTGTTGTTTATTCACCCGTGAACGAACCTCAAACTTGGGTAATTAAACCTTTATTATGATTAATTTTATTAATCAACGTACGCAGCAACTATTACAACAATTACATTAACAACACAATTTCGATGATATCATGAAGAGTTTGTAATGCAAAAAAGGGAGATAAGTTATGGAAAGAAGAAGAATTGGTATATCACAAGCTGGTCCACCCAACCGAGCTGATGGCAGCTTGTTCGTTGAGATGATTTTTGTACTCAGGACCCTCGTCTTCTTCGCGGATGGAGGATCATGGTATCATTTTATAGAGACAAGAAAGATCCTTTGTTGTCCCGGGAGCTGATGATGAAAGAGTGCTTTTTTAAAGCTCATTAACTTGATAGACAAAAATAATTTCACAATCAAATAAATCAAATATGCAATGTAAAAATCAGTGATCCTTTTGTTTTAAAGGGATCACTGATTTTCTTCTTTTATCCTCGCGATTTCAGCGACACTCGACTGAAGGGTTCTTTCAAAGAGGGAGAACATGTGATTCATAACGAAAGCTAGTTTTTTTAGCGACTTTTTCTGATTTTTTTTTTGTCTATTAAGGGAACTTGTAATAAACTCATAGGAATACTAACAGTTTCCCTTCGATGGGAGGTCTCAGAACAGTGTGGACAAAACATAGCTTTAATAAGATCAAGCGTCAGCTTGATTGCAATCAATACAATTGATAGTTCCCCCTACAGTGCTTACAACAACGGTAATCAATCTCCAGTGTTTAGTGACTGCTACAATTTCCTTTTTATAAATTCCGTAATCTTACCAACTTCATTTCCCAGTTGTTCTGCGAGCTCTTCTCTTTGCTGGCGAATTTGTTGCCAAAGAAAGTCTGACTCTTGTGTGCTAAGAACAAAAAGCAATTAAATCAATAAAATCAATGAGTTAATTGCTTTTTGTTTATATGCTAAGATTTCCAGTTCCGCATTAATTTTTTCAATTTCAAATTAATTGATTATTCCTCCCTCGAAGTCAACGAACTTTGTTTTGATTTCATTCGAAAAAACACAATGAGAAAAAGAAATAATTATCAAGAAATGGAAAATTTAATTTCATACATGAAATTAGTTTGCTATTTTTCTTCATTTTTTCGATAACTTCAATACAAAACATAAAGAATTCGAAAAATCTTTTTTTAGCTGTAATTTTTCTTGAAAAATACCTCGATTCTAGTCTTAAAATAGGCTCGAGTTAGTAATTGTTCAGCTATTTATTCTATTTAGATAAAATTCAATTAATTATAGTGAGAAATCAATAAGTATAATGCTGTAGCTTAAAGTAAAAGTAATATAAGATAATGACAATTTCATTTTCATTTAGGGATTTTTATAGGATAGATCCAAATGTCAGAAGAGGATAAAAAATTATTAATTTTTAAAAAAAATTATTAATTTTTTATCCTCTTCTGACATTTGGATCTGTCCTATAAAAATCCCTAAATGAAGATGAAATATTTTATCCTTCCAGAACAAATGTTGAAGATTATGGCGTTAGAAACTTCCATTGTTTCGAATTTTTTCCGCATAATGCTTAAAAGTTTTTCACACTTTTTCCCAACCACTTATTTTCTTTCATTCATTCTATTGTTCGAATTAGATATAAATTCATGGTATTTAAACATTTCCATCAGCCCTAAATTTTTCGCAAGTTGAGTTCTGCAAAATCATAATTCAAAAACAAAGATAGGAAATATTCAGCCGTCCTAAATTGAAAGATTGCTGAGATTGATAAGGCGATTGTTGGATCGAATTTCATAGATCAGGAACGGAGGATGTGAAGATGATGAAGTCTAAAATTGAATTGTAATAAATATTACTTTTATTCGATAAATTCTAAAAATTTTAAAATCAGCAAATGGTCTACCGAAAAAACGCAGTCATTATTTGTTTGAATTATGATTTATTCCACTTCTACAAGTGCTTTCTAGCAAATTGCTTGGTTTTCCTTAATTTTAAGCTCAGTTTTCGTTGCGCAGAACTGTTTTTTTTTCTTTTTTTCTTTTTTTTTTTTTTAAATGAATTTTCATTCCTTTCAGATCTCTTCATTAATTTTGAAAATTTGATGGCAATCGCAGAGTCAAGCTTAGACGAAAATATCTTGGCATTGTTTTGTATTGTTGTGGTAAATTCGATCCCTAATTATATATATTTTTTTTGTCTAAATACAAAAAAAGGAAGCATCAAACCCTTCTTCCGAGATTCTTATGGATGAATTGTTGTAAATGGAAGCTAGTTATGTTTAATATAGAGAAAATTAAATGGCGAATTATTTGTAAAGAAATGATTTGCAAATTCTAAAACATAAAATATGAGAAGCATCGTTATATAGCTAACATATTATCTTGCTTACGAAAATCTTGAAAGTTTCATGAAGTGAATTAATTGTTTCATACAATCCATCGAACCATACTTGATATCAAATTTGTTGCAGATATCAGTGCTTGGACTTGTCGGCAATGGTTTGTCACTTCATATTACGATCACAAATTCGAATTTTCGGAATGCTTATGGTACTCTTCGTACTGCAGTTTTGTTGTGCAATGTACAAACGATATCAATTATAATGATATGGGGAGCTATTGTTCTATTAACGTAATATTTCTTTAATTAACATATTGCAATTATATTCTTTTAATTGTGTTAACAGTTTTAATTTTTGTAATTACAGGAATCGGAATAGAGTTGTTATATGCACTTGATGACTATTGATCAGTTGTAATTTCAGGAATTCTCGAGAACTATCATCACCAACATCCTTCATCGCTTTAATACCTGGATGTTTGGCAAATGTGTCTCTTTACGGATCAGTTTTGCTAAATTTATTAATTTCAGTGAATAGATACTGTGCTTTTGCATTTCCTCTAAAATACCACAATTTTTGGTCCATAGCAAGAGTTCGCAAAGCAGTAATCATTGTTTATTTTCTCGGATTTCTGCCATGTTTTCCGAGTCTTTTTGGTAAAGTTTTGGCAAGTTTGTTTCAGCGATAGTAAACTAATTACGAAATATAATGTACATTATCAATGAAACATAAGGATTTACGGAAATCGAAATTGATAATTTCAAAATTTGGGATATAAGTCAATAGTAGCCTATGCTTATAGAACCATGTACCCTCATTTTTAATACCGAATTGGATTTCCGTTGGAGCTACTGCAACACAGCTTGTGGTTACATAAATTCGATGTTCGATACTGCAACGGTTTCTTCAATACTGANTCCTTTCTTATTTTATGAAAACATTTAACAACTTAGTTTTTGGAATGTCTTCATAAAATAGAGAGTACTTTTCCACAAAAGCATCAATTTATATGTTTTGAAACCAAAGACTGAATCTACTTTTGAAAGTTAAAAAAAGTCTACTTCCGACTTTTTTTCCAGCAAAATTTACCTCAAAAAATTTAAAAATGATCGATAGCTGTACTGCATAAATCATTTATACAACATTTTTCAGTAAAGGGAAAAAATCGATGGATGAAGAATAGCCTCATTAAGCGCAAATATGAAATATTCGTTTTTAAACAAGTAGGTATCGAAATTATTGGGTGAATAATTAAAATTAAATAATAATTTATAATGAATGTTATGATGAATACCAATAAAATTCACAATAATTCGTCTTATAATCATAATGTTTATTAATTTTCAGTCGTGCATTAGTGGGACTACGATGTTTGTATTAGCTCTTGTCTTTAATATTGGCCAACAAGTTCTAACTAATAAATGGGCTTTATTTGCTGTGAGTACAATTGGTTGGGAAATGGCTCACGTCTTAGATGGGTGAGAAGTTTTTGCAACTTAATTAAAAACAATCTGTTCTCCTCCTTCTTTTTCTTACGATAATGGTAATTCTCATTTCTTTTGAGAAAGATGTAATCTAAAAATAACAGCTGACGATAAAAATTACCTGAAGGCAATTTCATTTGATAAATGTAACTTGTAAATTTCAAGAGTTGGAACCATTTCAATAACTTTAAATTGATAATATTTATAGTCGTGGTTGGAATTACAATAGTTTTCAATATTTTCCTTACGTCGATATATTACATTTAAGCTAAACTAGAGAATAAAGACTGTGCAACAAAAGCGAATTGTATGTCGCTTCTGCATCGAATTCTTTTGCGTTGTTTCTTTTACATTTAATTATATTTAAATATAATTACCGTCCGGTAAATCGTATTTGAATATTTTAATGGAAGCTTCTAAAGAAATAAGAGAAAATTTATTTGCAGATTTGTTGTATTGATTTTCAATTGGCATCAAAAGAGCAATCCACAAATAAATAGTAACAATTTCTTATGATAAAAAATGCGTGAAAAAAATTGGATCAAATTTTAATGCTTGCTGTTTGAATCAAATATTCATGAACTTTGCAATAAATAATTTTGGTATTATTAGAGATTATAATTTAAGCAATAAGTGATCAAAGACGGCAAGGATGGGCAAATTGACATTGATGAACGCATCCGATATGTAACTCCAACAATCTTAATATTTTTCAAAAGAATCGAAAAATCTGCACAGTATGGATGGCATCTGTCGCTGAAATTGTGAGAAAAAAAAAAAGAGAGAATCAGTGATCCCTTTGTTTTAAATTTAGTATTGCGTGTTAGTTGTAGTGTAGATTGTACAATTACTTTTTTATCCATCAAATCAAAGAGCTTTAAAAAAGAGCTCTTTTTCATCATGCGCTAATAAAGGTGTTTTCTTGTAATCCAAAACTTTATCAGAATCCTCCATCTCGAAGAAGAAGAGGATCCTGAGCACAACAATTATTTCAGAAGATGACATCACGTGCTCGGTTGAATGGTTCAGCTCGCGTATTGTGTTTTCTTTTGTTGCGTAACCACATAAGCACATCCCTTTTTCGTCGTATTATGTTTTCTTCATAAAAGCTGTACCTTTATATTATCGAAATTGTATTGTTGATATAATTGCTGCGTTCTTGATATATTAACAAATTTTTCATAATAAAGGTTTAATTATCCAAGTTTGAGGTTCGTTTTCCAAGTGAACGAAGCAAGAAAGTTGAAAAAATCGTTGAGAACTGAAAAGCAGAATTCACCTCTACAATTTTGTCACGATCAGAAAGAAACAGCGACAGATATAAAACAATTCATATGTGATCAATATGGCAAACGATTCAAAGATCGCAGTTAACTGAGAATACATGAACGGATACACACAGGCAAAGACATTTAAATGTAATAAATGCGGCAAAGATTTCATTGAATATGGCAATCTGAAAAGACATGAACAAATATACACGAGCAGAGAACAATTCATATTTCATCGATCATATATCATCAAAGGATTCAAAGACCGCAGTAATCTGAAAATATACGATCGGATACATGCGGGCATAGATAAATTCAGAAGTGATAAATGCAGCAAAGAATTTAGTTGAAGTAATCAGTTGGAAATGTACAAAAACACATATGAATTCTTCTGAAATGCCATATTCTGGAAAAAACGGAAGATTTTCTACCGTAGCCGCATTAGGAAAGAAAGTAATTTCAATTGCAAGATCATGAAATTACTGTATTTTGGTGACTTAATTACTGTGATGGTTGCTTTGATATTTATGCATTACTTATTGATTGAAAAACAAAAATGATTGATGGGAATTGAATGGAAAATTCTGAATGATAATCGGATAGAACTTTGTATGGCATTCATTTTGTCACTTAAATTTTTGTTATTTTGAATACTGTAACGATATTCTGTTCCTTATTGTATTTGCTTGTAATTTACTATAGTTTTTCATTTACAATTTTTTTATTGGAAATAAGTTTTCAACAGTTCGCAAACTTCAGTCAGATTATATTCTGGTGAGATTCGAATAAAAGATATTTGATATTTGATAAAATAGAAACATCTAATTTTTGAAGTTTAAAATTTTTTGCTTTAATTTATCAAAGGCCAGCATGAAATATTGCGACAAGATTAATTATTTGCTGTCATGCCTTACAGTTCATGTTTCTTTTAGTAATTCTCCGAAATATGCGATTTTCAAAAATGAATCGTTTTAGGGAAAATGATCAAATCCTTTGCAAAAATTGTATATTTTTGTTTTCAAAAAAATTTTTCCATAAATTTTTACAATAAAATTTTAATTAAAGTTAATCTATATTATCATTTTTCTTTTAGTAAATTCCAAAAAATTCGAATTTAGCAAAAAATTCTTTTAAAAAAATTTCTTTCAATAAATTTGGAAAAAAATTATTTGCGTTAGCAGTAATATTATTGGCAATAATTAATAAAAATAGCGAGAGTGAGTTGTGATAATAATAATAGAAATAATCATGTAATAATTAGTAGAAATAGAAGCAAACACATCAATAATTGCTGGCAATAAGAGAAATAATAAAAAACGGGTAATAATTAACGATAATGAAATCGATAAAATAATAAAAATTTATAATATCGCTACAACATTCAACAATACGGGGGTTTATTAATTCTAATTTCGTTGCTTCCCTCTTAGGAAAACTGATCTGAAAGAATTTGTCCGGGAACTACTGGAATCACTAAATTTGTTCATCGTTATAATAATAATTAGGATTGTTCGAAAAAAAAGTAAATTTTCTGGAAATCCTTTATTTTTCCAGGAATTTCTTATTTGTTTTGACTGTTATTTTTGGGATTCCATCGATTTTTTAAGCATTAACTTTGAGTATCACAAGTTGTATCATAACTGATTCTAGCAATAATTTGATTTCGTATTCAAAAATCGATTTCCACTGATTCATTTTAAAACATTGCAAAAAAAAAACTACTAATTAAATAACGATTTAAAACATCTTTTTCTTTGTTAATTATTACTATCGATATTCCTCGAAATAAAAACAATAAGAACAGATCGATGGCAGCAAGAGTTCAAATTCAAGTTGACAGATCGATGGCAGCAAGAGTTCAAATTCAAGTCAAGTTCAATTACAACTTAATTTCGAGAACAATTCGATGGCAGCAGGAGCGGAGTTCAATGGCACGAGTAACAGTTTAGCAAAATTTAGGTGGAATATTTGCTCACAATCCATTTATTCGAGTTGATTTGCTAATTATGCTATCAATTTGAAATCGTATTGTACCATAGAGATGTTTGTAAGAGAATAAGAAAATTTGCTATGTTGAGTGCTTGGGCAATTCAATTTTTTTCATTAGCAGCTTTCCTAGCCAAAAATTATTTTGATTATTTTAATTTATTTCAGATCAAAGAGCTGAAATTGACTTTGCAGTAATCAGTTTTGAATTTAAGTTGTAGAAAATATGGATCCGCATATCATATGTGATCCTAAAAAAGATAGCCGTTCATTTATTTACATGTTGCTTAAAAAGCTGAAATTGGGTTGCAGATTTTTCTGCACTCATAGTGATAAAAATACATATATTTTTATAGATTTCCATAGATATAACTATGGATTTTTCGACAAGCATAGTGATAGAAGTACAATAACAATATTGGAACCTATAGAAATCAACAAGCTAAAATCATATGCATTTTTCGCTGTTCAACTAGGTTTTGCTTGACAAATTCCCATTTTTTAAGCGAAATTTTGCTCATGACTAATTTATATTTACCATTTCCATGTGACCCATCATTTTAAAGAGCATCTTTCATTAAATATTCATTTTCAATTCGGACAAAACCTAGCACAAAAATTTCGTTTGTTCATATTTCGAAAACCAAAAATTCAAATAAATCATCATAAAAAATTATAATTTTTTTTGTGATGGATATGTAATTGTGCATATAAATTGCGAATTTCTAGAAAAATATTCGTTATATATTATATTTAGAAACTTAAGAAATTTTTGATTCAATTTTCTGGAATAAGTGAATTCAATTTAAAATCGGATTTCAAATTAAAGCGTTTTTTTTTTCTCAGTCATTTTTGAAATTCGTTTCTTTTCGTTTCCTACAGCTTTTCTAAGTTCCATTACTTTCTTTTCTACTTCTCTTACACTTCTCTAATCTGAATGTAATATGCTACCTTCAATTAAATAAAAGTAAAGATCAATTTACATTTTTTTGCAGCTTCCCATGATTTATTACTAATTATTCCTGCTAAAATCAAATCAACATCATCAAATCACAATAAATAATTGGCAAGAAAATGTTAATTTCTTGATATACGTAAGCCAGCAGGAGGTGATCCAAATCGCAAAACATTAAATATACATCATGCTGTAATAGTAAACAATGAATTCGTGCAAGCTATTGAAAGGGACTTGGAATGAGATTTAGTATTTTGTATTGTATTTACAAGAAAATATCCTTTTTTGTATTTTTTCAAGAAAATATTTTAGATAGATGAATGGAAAAATGGTAATATGAAATGCAGTGATAAGTTGCTTCAGCTTGTGGACCGTTGAATACCATTGTCAAAACAAGCGTTATTGAAAAATAATCAGCTTTTTCGGAAGAGATTTTTTAATCTCTTCAATCTTTTTCGCTAGAACAGATAAACCATTTAGTATTTAATGGTCGACCGAATAACTAATTTGTTATGTTCAGGATCCACGTGAAAATGACGAAAAACAACACTTGAATTAACCGTCATTCGCTACAGTTCTGATAATTAATTTTCGGACAAATTGAACTTTCTCTGTCAATTAATTTTTTTTTGAATGATAATCTGATTATAAAAAGATAGGTTGAATGAAGCTATTATTCCCATGAAGATGTTCACATTATCGCTGGGTAATATGAAAGACTTCATTCATGGGAATAACAACTTAATTCAACTTATCCCTTTGTTATGACAATGATTGATTTTTCAAACTTTGGAATATATGTTGGGAAAAAAATTTTAATAATTTATAATTTGATTTGTAATCTGTTTGGATTGGAGATTTTTCTTCTTGCTGTTGTGACTCTACCAGATCAATAATAGCCTTTGCTTGGTTTATATATAATAGAGACTAATGAACAATATACAGTAATAAACTAAAGCATCTTGACAGTCTTTGAATGCTCATCATTTTAGTGATTGTTGATCTTCTTTCACTCTACCCTGCTGTTGCTCCTGCTGAACTGTCGCTGGTGCTATTGATGTCGTCTTCGACGAAACTGAATAAAAAAAAAAAAAAAAAAAAAAAACATATTTTGACATTACAGATCTCTGAAGTAGAAATTTATTCACATGATTTTCATCATATTACTTGAAAATGATGAAAGTTTAATGAACAGATGATATGAAAGGTAGATTCTGGTTGAAAATTAAAGATTATCACTTGATTAATCAAATTCGTCATAAAAGTTGAAGGGATCGTATCATATCAACGTCGGTGATAATGGGATGCATCAATTTCGTAATGTTTGTCAGAATTTGAAATAACAAAACAGTACAATTCTCTCACTTTCACAACAGCATTTATGATAAAAGGGGTTATTATTATTCAAATTTCCTAATTTTGATCAAATTTTAATTTTATTTGAATCATAGATGATTCACTCTTCCTACTTTAATTGAAATTTGAAGTATAATTGCTTCGCACATTACGAACTTGAATTTTTTGAAATCAAAAGCATTTTCATCTAGCAGACTTTTGATAATATTTAGAAAAAACAAATGAAACATTCAAATCTCAATTATGTTTGAGTCGTATAAAACTTTAATTTTCATTTTAATTGAAGTTTTTGAGTACAATTTGTTTCACACTTTACAAGTATTACCAACAGACTATATTAAGAACTTAAATTTTCTCAGCCAGAAATGGTTGTTTCTCACAAAATATTTTATAGAATGCGAACGAATTTTTTTACCAAAGCAAACTTGGATTTTTTAAGCAAATAAAGTAAAAAGTAAAGAGAAATCGGAATTGATGCGCAAAAATTTCATTAGGTAGCAAAGAACGAATAATTAATAGAGTATAACAATGTTAAACTCGATTCTGAAAAATTTAATCATAAAAGATTCAATAACTTGTATATATGAACAGATATCTTACAGTAAGAACTTTTGAATAATATTTGATTGTTTAAATTCAATCTTTTCGGGATGACTAGAATTTCCAGTAATTTTTGAGATTTCTAATATCGGAAATCGGATTTTTTTTCTCGGCAGTTATTTTTCAATCAGTAAATGGATTAATTTTCGATATATTTATTCTTTAAACTTGAATCACATTCAACTATTCAGTCATTTTGGCAAAAAGTCATTTTTTGAATATCAAATTTCTTGAGAAATGGCATATGCTTTTGGATGAAGAAGAAATTTCGCGATTAATTCAGCACGTAAGATATTTCTCCTGTCATTTCTCATGATCCAGCAAATATCTTTACACTGTTTGGATTGCTTAATTATGATTTCCTGTTTTTGTGGGCTTTTTGCACGCAACTTTAGGCATCGTCATGATACTTCAGCAAAAAATCAGTGAAAAAGGTCAAAAAACAACGATGACATTCAGCTTAATATCACGACATTTTTACTTTACATTTCCATCTTTATTTTTCCTTCTTTCCCCGCAGGCTAGTAATATATTGGTATTTAGCAATATTATAACTTTATAACACTAGTCGTTAATGAAATTATTCTCAACAAGAAAAACTTTTGTTACCATAGAGATGAAGCATTTCCTTTTTTATTCATGGATTAAATATAATAATTTGACTTGTAAGAGTGGAAGTATTCCATGCCTGTACCAATGAAATTTTTAATATCTATTCTCATAAATAATTTAATGCAAATATATATAGGTTAGTGAAAAATTTTCCAAATTATATCTCACAAATTCGGAAGGAAGTTTGAATCAAATAATGGATTAAGAAATTTGTTCCAATGTTTCTTCAGAAACTTTGAAATAAGAAACTGAGTGCCTTCTTGTCTGTTATGATTTTTTCATTAAAATTAATTTCAGTGTTATCTTTTATTGATACTTCATCAGTAAAATTTAACTCAAATATTTCGAACACAATTGAATTGATATATTCAAATAGCTAAATTAAAAATTTTAATTTTCCATACACTGAAAGTGCCACAAATCACATGCCGAATGTTGCTTACATCAATTAGACCATTCGCAAAAAACAGATAATATTAGCTATGAATGACGTATCCTTAAGCTATCAATTTTTTTTTCTGGATACATTTTCAATCTAGAGCGAAAACCTGTTTTAAATGGATGAATACGAAGTTATCAGATGAAAAATTCGATTTTTACTGCACTTCGCACGATCTGAATTAATCTGACTTAATAAATTCTGCTCTATAAGGTAACCATACATCAGTTATGTTTTTTATCTGGTCGTATCATTTCTGCGAAAATTAAATTTGTATCGCTCAGTTCCATATATTAATATAATTTGTTGATGTTCTTTTTATTCAGCTGTACATTCAATTCTTTGTTCATTGCAATTTTCCTTCAGATTCTTTATTACTTTCCTCTTTATCAGCTCTACTTTTATCTATCTCAGTGCTTCTAATCGACGTTCCTGTTTCATATATCATTCATTTCAAACAAAATCTAAGAACTATGCAAATTAGAAATTGTGATAATTCAAAATCTAAATTTATTGAAAGACTTTTTTAAATTGATTTGACGCTTTTTAGCAATTTCTAAGCTACCAAAATAGCTCTTCCAGAAATTTCTCCAAAATAAGAAAGAATATTGTCAGATCAACCGTGCCTTGTAACTTATGATTGACATTGAAGACTGATATTGTTAATTGAGTTTATTGACTAAATCTTAGGCTAAAACTACATTTGTAGCAAGTTTAATTATTTATAATTTTCTATTGCTATCTAATTAATTATAAATTCAATATCTGATGCACACATACGAATAGAAATAGATGTTAGAACTTTTGGAAATTTCTCCGGAAATGAATTAGAGGAAGTCTTGTCGTAGTCGATATGAAAATTAAACGAACGAATGGGTGAAATTAAATATTTCATTTAGTAATAAACAAAATAAGTAATGTTACAGTGCGTTCAATGTAAAAAAAAAGAAAAAGAAAAAAATGGAAAAAGTGGAGATTTGAGGGAGGTATTCGGTCGAGCAAAAAAAAGTAACTAGTCGATCTAAAGCAAAGAAAATGTAGCCTTTCTGGTAAAATTGGTGGGTACTTGTATAGGCACCGGAAAATCGATCATCGGCGCAAACAGTTTACATTAAGATTACGAAAAAATGCGCAAACCTTTATCGGCACCAGATGGTTTACATAGAGATTCTTTTTGGAGCTAGATAATTTACATTAGGATGCATAGGCTTCATGGATACCGGATAATTTGCACAAAAAATGCGCAATCCCTTTTTTGCACCAAATAGTTCACAAAGATCTACGAGACTGATAGCATATGAAAATTATTTTACAAATTAATTTCGGATTTCCGGTCCTCCGATGCCGCATTTTCTTTCTGATAATGACAAAATAATAAGTTGAATTCTGTTCTTCCGTTCTCACAGTTTCTTCAATTTTGTTGTTTATTCACCCGTGAACGAACCTCAAACTTGGGTAATTAAACCTTTATTATGATTAATTTTATTAATCAACGTACGCAGCAACTATTACAACAATTACATTAACAACACAATTTCGATGATATCATGAAGAGTTTGTAATGCAAAAAAGGGAGATAAGTTATGGAAAGAAGAAGAATTGGTATATCACAAGCTGGTCCACCCAACCGAGCTGATGGCAGCTTGTTCGTTGAGATGATTTTTGTACTCAGGACCCTCGTCTTCTTCGCGGATGGAGGATCATGGTATCATTTTGTAGAGACAAGAAAGATCCTTTGTTGTCCCGGGAGCATGCGCATTTGGTGCGCATGAGATTGTGCCTGTGGTTAGCTGATGATGAAAGAGTGCTTTTTTAAAGCTCATTAACTTGATAGACAAAAATAATTTCACAATCAAATAAATCAAATATGCAATGTAAAAATCAGTGATCCTTTTGTTTTAAAGGGATCACTGATTTTCTTCTTTTATCCTCGCGATTTCAGCGACACTCGACTGAAGGGTTCTTTCAAAGAGGGAGAACATGTGATTCATAACGAAAGCTAGTTTTTTTAGCGACTTTTTCTGATTTTTTTTTTGTCTATTAAGGGAACTTGTAATAAACTCATAGGAATACTAACAGTTTCCCTTCGATGGGAGGTCTCAGAACAGTGTGGACAAAACATAGCTTTAATAAGATCAAGCGTCAGCTTGATTGCAATCAATACAATTGATAGTTCCCCCTACAGTGCTTACAACAACGGTAATCAATCTCCAGTGTTTAGTGACTGCTACAATTTCCTTTTTATAAATTCCGTAATCTTACCAACTTCATTTCCCAGTTGTTCTGCGAGCTCTTCTCTTTGCTGGCGAATTTGTTGCCAAAGAAAGTCTGACTCTTGTGTGCTAAGAACAAAAAGCAATTAAATCAATAAAATCAATGAGTTAATTGCTTTTTGTTTATATGCTAAGATTTCCAGTTCCGCATTAATTTTTTCAATTTCAAATTAATTGATTATTCCTCCCTCGAAGTCAACGAACTTTGTTTTGATTTCATTCGAAAAAACACAATGAGAAAAAGAAATAATTATCAAGAAATGGAAAATTTAATTTCATACATGAAATTAGTTTGCTATTTTTCTTCATTTTTTCGATAACTTCAATACAAAACATAAAGAATTCGAAAAATCTTTTTTTAGCTGTAATTTTTCTTGAAAAATACCTCGATTCTAGTCTTAAAATAGGCTCGAGTTAGTAATTGTTCAGCTATTTATTCTATTTAGATAAAATTCAATTAATTATAGTGAGAAATCAATAAGTATAATGCTGTAGCTTAAAGTAAAAGTAATATAAGATAATGACAATTTCATTTTCATTTAGGGATTTTTATAGGATAGATCCAAATGTCAGAAGAGGATAAAAAATTATTAATTTTTAAAAAAAATTATTAATTTTTTATCCTCTTCTGACATTTGGATCTGTCCTATAAAAATCCCTAAATGAAGATGAAATATTTTATCCTTCCAGAACAAATGTTGAAGATTATGGCGTTAGAAACTTCCATTGTTTCGAATTTTTTCCGCATAATGCTTAAAAGTTTTTCACACTTTTTCCCAACCACTTATTTTCTTTCATTCATTCTATTGTTCGAATTAGATATAAATTTATGTTATTTACACATTTCAATCAGTCCTAAATATTTCGCAAGGTGAGTTTTTCAAAATTATAACTCAAAAACAAAGATGGAGAATATTCAACCGTCCTAAATTGAAAGATTGCTGAGATTGATAAGGCGATTGTTGGATCGTATTTCATAGATCAGGAAAGGAGGGTGTGAAGTTGATGTAGAAGCCAAAAATTGAATTGTAACCAATACTACTGTAATTCGATAAATTCTAAAAATTTTGAAATCAACTAATGGACTATTGAAAAACGCAGCCAATTATTTGTTTGACTTTTGATTTATTCCACTTCTACAAGTGCTTTCTAGCAAATTGCTTGTTTTTCCTCAATTTTAAACTCAGCTTTCGTTGTGCAAAAATGTTTTTTTTTTTTTTAAATAAATTTTCATTTCAGATCTCTTCATTAATTTTGAAAATTTGATGGCAATCGCAGAGTCCAGCTTAGACGAAAATATTTTGGCATTGTTTTGTATTGTTGTGGTAAATTCGATTCCTAATTATATATATATATATATTTTTTTGTCTAAATACAAAGAAAGGAAGCATCAAACCCTTCTTCCGAGATTCTTATGGATGAATTGTTATAAATGGAAGCTAGTTATGTTTAATGTAGAGAAAATTAAATGGCAAATTATTTGTAAAGAAATGATTTGCAAATTCAAAAACATAAGATATGAAAAGGATCGCTATATAGCCAACATGCTATCCTGCCTTCGGAAATCTTGGAAGTTTCATGCGAAATGAATTAATTGTTTCATGCAATCCATCGAACCATACTTGATATCAAATTTGTTGCAGATATCAGTGCTTGGACTTGTCGGCAATGGTTTGTCACTTCATATTACGATCACAAATTCGACTTTTCGGAATGCTTATGGTGCTCTTCGTACTGCAGTTTTGTTGTGCAATATACAAACGATATCAATTATAATGATATGGGGAGCTATTGTTCTATTAACGTAATATTTCTTTAATTAACATATTTAATTATATTTTTTTAATTGCGTTAACAGTTTTAATTTTTGTAATTACAGGAATCGGAATAGAGTTGTTATAAGCAGTTGATGACTACTGATCAGTTATAATTTCAGGAATTCTCGAGAACTATCATCACCAACATCCTTCATCGCTTTAATACCTGGATGTTTGGCAAATGTGTCTCTTTACGGATCAGTATTGCTAAATTTATTAATTTCAGTGAATAGATACTGTGCTTTTGCATTTCCTCTAAAATACCACAATTTTTGGTCCATAGCAAGAGTCCGAAAAGCAGTAATCATTATTTATTTTCTCGGATTTCTGCCATGCTTTCCGAGCCTTTTTGGTAAAGTTTTGGCAAGTTTATTTCAGCGATAGTAAACTAATTACGAAATATAATGTACATTATCAATGGAACATAAGGATTTACCTAAATCGAAATTGATAATTTCAAAATTTGGGATATAAGTCAATAGTAGCCTATGCTTATAGAACCATGTACCCTCATTTTTAATACCGAATTGGATTTCCGTTGGAGCTACTGCGACACAGCTTGTGGTTACATAAATTCGATGTTCGATACTGCAACGGTTTCTTCAATACTGATCATAGGAGGATGCGTCGATCTCGTAACGCTTCTTAAAATCAGAAAATGTAAAGTTGCGATTCGGGAAAATTTTATTAATGACAAATATAAGAGTATTTAAGTAATAATTGAAATGCGTAGTAAACTAATCCTTTCTTATTTTATGAAAACATTTAACAACTTAATTTTTGGAATGTCTTCATAAAATAGAAAGTATTTTTTCTACATTCGAAAGTTAAAAAAATTTACTTCCGATCTTTTTTTTTGGGCAAATATTTACCTCAAAAAATTCAAAAGTAATCGATGGCTGTATTACAGAAATCATTTTTGCACCATTTTTCAGTCAAGCAAAGAAGGCAATCGGTGACTAGCTTCATTAAGCGCAAGAATGAAATATTTATTTTCAAACAAGTAGGTGTCGAAATTATATGACGAATAAATAAAAATAAATAACAAATTATGATGAATTCCAATAAAATTCACAATAATTCATCGTAGAATCATAATATTTATTAATTTTCAGTCGTGCATTAGTGGGATTACGATGATTATATCTGCTCTTGTCTTCAATATCGGCCAACAAGTTCTGATCAATAAATGGGCTTTATTTGCTGTGAGTACAATTGGTTGGGAAATGGCTCACGTCTTAGATGGGTGAGAAGTTTTTGTAACTTAACTGAAAACAATCTGTTCTTTTTCTTCCTTTTCGTACGATAGTGGTAATTCTCATTTCTTTTGAGAAAAATGTGACCTAAAAATAACAGCTGACCGTAGGAATTATCTGCATTTGAATCTTTGACAAATATTACTTTTAAAATTCAAGAGTTGGAATCATTTCAATAACTTTATATTGATAATATTTATAGTCGTGGTTGGAATTACAATAGTTTTCAATATTTTTCAGAATAAATTTTACGTCGATATATTACATTTAAGCTAAACTAGAGACTAAAGACTGTGTAACAAAAGCGAATTGTATGTCGCTTTTGCATCGAATTCTTTTGTGTTGTTTCTTTTGCATTTAATTATATTTAAATATAATTATCGCCCGTAAATCGTACTTGAATACTTGAAATGAAAGCTTCCAAAGAAATAACAGAAAAATCACTTCAGATTTGTTGTATTGATTTTCAATCGGCATCACCAGAGCAATCCACGAATAAATGGTAACATAAATGGCAACAATTTCTTATGTAAAAAAATGTATGAAAAAAATTAGATAAAATTTTAATGCATGCTCTTTAAATCAAATATTCATGAACTTTGCAAGAAATAATTCTAATATTATTAGAGATTGTAATTTAAGCAATAAATGATCAAAGACGGCAAGGATGGTAAATTGATATTGATGAACGCATCCGATATGCAACTCCAACAATCTTAATATTTTTCAAAAGAATCGAAAAATCTGCACATTATGAATAATATCAAAGTGAAAAATGAAATTTGAAATTATCTCAGAAAAATGTTTCAATTGTGAATGACTGCTTTTTTATTTATAAATTTATTTTCAGCGAATTAAAGATGGATTAAATAAAAATTAAAGGTTATTTTATATTTCCTAGCGTGTTGCTCTAATCTTTTATGCGATTATTCCACAAGCTATCTTATTATCAGTGCAGCAGAAAAACTGAAATTGCTGTAAGTGCTGATAATCCAAGTATTAAATATGAATTAAAGCAAAATTTATTTCGTTTTCAAAATTAATATATAATTTTTCCTATCAAATAAAATTTTGCTCGATGACATTAATTCATCGCTGAATATTTATTATCGAACAAAAGCATTAGAAAAATGTTTCTTAATGTTCCTAATCGATTGAAATATTATTACTAATGCACGTTCTGCTATTCTTTCGTTGTTAATCATATATATTACGCTGCATTCTGATTATTCCAAATAAATCATACTTGAATCAAAATCCTTGTTTAAAATGATACCACTTGCATGTTGTTAAGCAATTTGTAAATAATGATATCAAAAAAAAAATAGAAAGCCAAAAAAAAACGATGCTGTTATTTGGTGTGAAGATTTCAACTTAAGGGAAACTTTTTAAAGAAGAAATAAAGAATGTAAGAAAAGAAATGAATGACCTATTTTGAATAAATAAATTAGCTTTGTGTAATTCCTTTTATGAAAAGCAGGAAATAATGCGTGACTCAAATCTGTAGCTTTTTTGAATATTCATTGAATAAATACTTGTCAATGTAGACATAATGATCCAATTTTCGCAATTCATGTTAAGCGAAGAAAAAAATGCCGTAAAATGAATTGTAATTTCTAAATGATGGAAAAAAAAATCTTTTTGATTTAAAAGTTTAGCATATTTTTTTGCAAGCAATTTTCAACATAATCATAAATTATAAAAACTAAAAATATTTGCTTTGTTTATCATGCTTTAAAATTTCAATGCAACAGTAATAGCCTTCGATATTGATGCTCTCAAAATTTTTGGAAAATTTAAGATTTTTCCGAGAAAATTGGCCATATTCTATTCACTGCCGAAATTCTATCATTCAAAAGAGAACTTAACTTCTATTTTCACTTCAGTTTTATTTTATTTTTTATTCAGTTCAATGCATTTCGGAACATTATAACAAATCTATTACGGAATGAATAAAAAATTTGATGATATTCACATGAATAATCAATTTTTTTAATATATTGATATATTCTTATATATTGTAATTATTAATAAATGTTTAATGCATTATTATATGACGTCATATTCTACTTCATAATCTATTGGTAATTTATCTTTAAGCTATGTATAAGTTTATATAAATCCATTCAAATGTAAAAAGAAAAAATTTCTAAAAGTTAAGCAACAAATTTTTCCTCTAAACTTTTTTTTTATTTTAGTGGTACTCTTTTCAAGGGCGAAGTATTTTTTAGCATTATTTATTATTATTTATTCTTTTTTATTACTATTCATTATCGCTTATAATCATTTATTATTATTCCTTGTTACTTACATGTAGAAATTTATTATTTATTATTATTACTACTATTAATTATCATTATTATTATTAATTATTGCTATCAACTATTACTATTATTAGAAAGATGGGAGAAAGAAGGAGAATGAAAGAAAAAAAGGTAGCCGGATTATTATTTTCATTAGAGAGATAGGAGGAAGATGGAGAATTAGAGAAGAAAAGGGAGGCGGAGCTGACTTAATCCGCCTCCTCACTTATTTTTAGTTTTCACGTACAAAACATGTGAGAAAAAGTAGGTATGTTTGTATAAAAGCACGCGCCTATTCGAATGCAAGATTGTGTCAAAATTTGAAAAGAATCGGTGGAGAACTTGCAGAGATCATTGTGGAGTAACGGATAGTTATTTACATAGATCAAAGATTACATAAAATATAAAATATCTGATTAGTAAAACTCTGTTAATTCAAGGAAAATATTTTTTTCAAAAAGAGATCACCATTAATATCCATATTAAGCGTTTTAAAATAATTTATTTACAAAAAAATCATTAGCAATCATTTTTTCGAAAAAAAAAAAAAAAAAAGAAAAATACTTAGTAATAAAAGCATGATCATATTTTCAAATTCGTTTAATTTTTCAACAAAATTCTTACCATCAATTTGATTATTTCCAATTATTTTATTTTATATTTATTTGATTCTTGATTTACGCGATATTATTCATATTTTATTTTACTTATTTTCCAACTATTACGAAATTTAAAGTTATTGCATTAGGAACTAAAATTCATCATTTTAGTTTTTAATTGACTGGTTTACGAATATTTAAGCTTAGGTTTCATTCCAAAGCTTTTTCAGCTAATAAAAAGAACAAGAATTGCAATTATCAATAAAAAATTGAAAATTTCATGTCATGCTTTCCTCGTTTTTTCTGTCTGTTTTCTTCAAGATCGTGAACTGATGAAATAAACGTATCTGAATTCTCTCAATTGGAATATTACTTTTACGAGAAAATTAAACTTTTTCTTTTGAAAATTTATTGTTTGAAGAAAATTTCCAACTTTTTTCATTTGTTGAGTAATTGTTTAATTCAAGATCAAATTTTATTTCATTGAATTTCAAATGTATTTGTTGAACTATTGGAAAGTATTTGAAAAAAAAAAAAAAAGCAAAATTTAAAACAATGTTTAAAACAATGATTCGGTGTCATCTATATCTTTGTTGTTGACAAAATTTCAGATTATTTTTTGCAAATAATGGAAAAATTACTTTTTTTTTAAAATTTTATTGAAGAACTTTTTTTAAAAGATTCTTTTCATTAAAACCACAATAGCTCTGCACATCAAATGGGAAAAAAAAATTAATTGAAGACTGGCAAATTTAGAGGAAATGACTAATTATCAGGTTTTCCTCAATTTGTTTTCTGTAAATTTTACAGTAACTTTTGAATCAATTTATATAATTAACTCAACAAAATTTTCAATTCAGATCTATCATTTATGATTATAATAATACTTATAATGTGAATTCAAGAAATCCAATATCGAAAACTGGCTTCCATTTTGTTAAAATCATATAACCTGCTTATCAGGAATTGACTTGAATATCTATGCTTTTTTAAAGAAAAAAAAAATGCCATTTGAAATCTGCATTGCCGAAAATATAGAAAATTTGACCCGTTTAACTAGGAGCATTTCAAATTTTGATTTCCTGTAATCACTATAATTTATTGATCTGAAAAATTGCAGAGTATTATCATAAAGTATCACTATATAGTAAAACTTGGTTGGATAAATTGCATTACGATAAATATAAACAATTATGTGTTAATATAAAACGAAATTGATTGAAATAATCAACATCGGGAAATTTATTTTATTTCATGTACTGGAATTAAAATTTTCAAAGATAATGATGACATTATTCGTGTGAACTATTACTAAAATTAAAAGGAAATATATGTAGATACAGATTTTGTATTATTTTATCAAAATATGGATTAAAAAAATGGGATGATTTACTACATTAATTGATTGTTCTGCGAATTCATCTATTTTTTATTATATATATAAAAAAAAGGATTAGAAATAGGAAAACCTTTGAAAAGAAAAATTCCCTCCAATTGATTGTCCTGCGAATTCATTTTTTTTTTTCAATAAAGAAAAAAAAGGCAGCCAAAGAAGGATTAAATTTTAAATTTGAATATCAATCAATCATCAAAGCCTGTACCATATCAATCCCATTCCATTTAACTATTTAATCTCCCCTGCATCACTATTATTCATACCATTTTCGTCACCATCATCATCATCATAATCATTGCTGTTATTATCATTGTCATTATCCATCAACAACTGGAACGACAAGAATGACCATTGTTACCATCTCACCATTAGCAATAACACTTGTAAAAGAAGAAGGTGAATGAAAGAGGACGGAAGGGCATGTATTTTTATTCTTTTGGGCATTTTTAAATTGTTAAAAATGGAAGAGGGAATTTGTCGGGTCACTCACCGATCAGATCGACCGACCGGTCGACCGGTTGATCGGTGGATAGATGGGCGGGCGCAAATGGCCCATTTGCTGAGAAAGTAATAACACCGTTAAAGGTTTTTCCCCCTCAGGGCCGTCGCAGTGATTTTGTCAAATCGACCAAACGAAACGACCAGCCCGACCCATCCAATTCATTGATAGAGCACAAGATGATGGCAGTTGTTAAATTTCGGCATATGCCGCAAGTCCGTGTGTATTTGCGGTAGATGTAATATCGATGTCGATGTCGATGTGATGTGATCTGTGATAGTGGCCATACAGCAGCAAATTTCCTTATAAAATTATTATTATTAATATTATTATTATTATCATGATTCTGTCATCGTTGTTATTATCATTATCAATTTCATCAGCTTTATTATTATCATCATCATCATCAGCAGCAGCAACAATACAATTTCCGGAAAGGATATGTTTGATTGCATTCCTAACTTTACCATCATTATGCTTGGCTACCTTTACCGAACATCCGATAAGTCCGGATACGATGAATGTTCAATTAAATTCTGGTGCAGGTGCACAAATACCTCGGATAAATAGTCATAATTTGGATACTGCTGCACAAATTTCCTCCAAAATAAGAGCCAAGAATCAAAGTTCTATTACGCGCCAAATTCACTGTCCATCGAATACATTTCGATGTGGTGATGGTTCATGTATTCCTCTAAATTGGATCAATGATGGTGAAGCAGATTGTCGTGATTTATCAGATGAAAAGATTCGATCGACGACAAAAACGATTCAGCGAACTACAATAAGTGAAAGTACCGAATATCCGATCACTCTGGAAGAAATCTTCGATGATCCATTCGATCATGCTGTGACATTTCCATCATCCCTTCATCAATTCTCTTTTTCGAATTCATCATCAAATCAACGCTCGAAAGAAGCAAAAAATAGTCATTCTTCTTCATTAAATCATGCAGATGGTTGCTCCAATACTATACAAACACGAGTAAATCAATGTTCCGCTGATCTTACTGATTGGATCGAGAATTTGCATCAAATTGATCTGACAAATTCATCTATGCTAAATGATGAAAAAAGGTAAAAGTAAAACGAAAAAAAAATTTATCTTATCGTTGTTAATTAGCCAATTAATCTCTTTTTCATCCATTACAAATTTATTATACAATAATTAATTTCTTGTATTCTAAATATAATTATTTCTTTCGCAATTTTGCAATTTTAATTTTTAGCCTAATCCTAATCTAAAAAATTTTATGATTTTTTGTCATTCTTTGGCGAGTAAATTGAAGCACTTTAAAAGATCATTAACTTTTCTGTTATAAAACAAGAAAAAAAAAAAAAAAACTCAATTATATTTATTGAAGAAAAAAAATTCTTTTTCTATTTGATAAAAAATAATGATTTCAATAAATTCAAAATAATAGTCCTTTTATTGAATTAGTAATTTGTGGATTTAAAAAAAAGTTTTTTTTTCGCGATGCAACAATTTTTATTAACACAAAGTGAATATTTATAACTGAATAAAATGAAATATTATAACATAACAACAAATGGTAGAAAATGACAAAAAGAAATGAAAATAGATTTTGTTAAGAACAAATTGCAATAAATTTAATTTTTCTAGATTTTTTTTTTTTTGAAGAAATATTTTGTTTATTGAATGATATTTTTTTTCAAAAAAAATTTCTACTTATTTGCCATCAGATTATTTGAAAAAAGATAAAATATCATAAATGTAAAAAAATTTTCACTTTATCTGTAATTTTTTAATTTCTTTTTTTTTTTGTTTTATTTAATTTGTCAAAATAAACTTTCTTTTTTTTTATAATTTTTTCTTGAAAGTACTTACTTTTTCTTCTTCCAATCTATTTTCTGTTTTTTACCACGAAATTTAAAAAAAAAAAAAAAAAGACAAATTTATTGATAAAAAAATGAATTTTTATAAAATACGACAAAAACTAATGATAAAAAACGGCAAGTTGTTTGGGGTAAAAAAAAGAAAAAATGAAAAAGCAAACTTTTTTGAAAAAATAGAAAAAGAATCGAGACAAAATAGTTGCATTATTTGTAACATAAAAATGAAATAGTTACAACTGCATTTCGGTTGTATTCATCCATTAACAGATTTTTTGTGATTTTTTTTTCAGAAATTTCTTTTTTTTTTCTTTTTCAAATTCTTCATAAATTATTTATTATTATGATATTTTCTTTAATTATAACTTCCATATTTAATGAATTATTATAATTCTAATGAATAATAAATAATATCTAATTCATTCATTATTTTATTAATTAGAAATTTAAAAAAAAAAAAAAAGAGAAAAAGATAGAGAAAATTCTGTTTGGAAATTGGCAAAAAAAAAAAAAAATTCAATTTAAAATTTTTTCACCAAACTTTAGCTGGTTTTTCTGCTAATTAAGCTGAATATATTATATTTGTTTTAAAAAAATGACCTTGATTTTAGAGGAAGATAATCTTTAGTCATTTCTTTTCTTTCTTTTTTTCTTTTCGTTTTTTTTTTTTCTCTTTTGAAGATGAAATTTCTAGGCTGTCAAGTTCAATGTCGTTCTTGTCACAAATTACATCTGATAAAAATTTCGTTATCATTTCCCATATAGAAATATGTCAAGGATGAAAAATTAAAACAAATGTTTTAATGAAAGAACATTGTTGTATTAAAAAAGGGGCTAAAAAGTTGGATGATGTACGTTTCAAATTTAATATCGCCCAAAAAATAATAAATTTGTTATAAAAATTGAAATAACTATAATTGTTGTCAAATTTTAGCTAAATTTCATTCTGTTAGTAAATAATAAGAAAGTTTATTGATGTGTAAAAAAGAAAGAATTTTTAGTTTGGATAATTCTGACTTGGAAAAAAAAAAAAAGAAAACAAACAAAATTGCTTTTATCGTCCTAAATTTGTTTGAAATGTTGGTTACCTATTTTTCGATGCTCTCAATTGAAAAAAAGTGCTTCAATCTCATTTCAATTTTTGATATTCATTGATTCAATGCAAATAAATCCATGCATAAATAGTGAACAAATTTAATAAGATTTAAAAATAGCTAATATAAATAAGAATCGAGTAAGAGAGAATAAAGGAGAAATTAGATCATTGCATAAATCATTACTTAAATTCAATAGTTAATATGATTCAATATGATTTCGTATATAAAGTATTTTCGTAAAATTCAATTTGTTTAACAAATTTTCAAATTTATATCGTTCAAATTATTTTTTATCTCTAAGTTTTTGCAACTTCATCCAGAATCTGTTTCTTATTAACGTATTGTTTGCATAATTCATTTCACTATTTCTGACAAAAAAAGAAGAAAATAGAAACAACAAAAAATGAATTAATTGATGTTAATTAAGTATATCATTTTTATTTTAAATTCTTTTGTTTCTCATTTTCAATTAATATGAAAATGAATTATGCATCATCTGGTTCGGACAGTGCAAAAAATTCAAAAAAAAAAAAAAAAAAAAAAAAAAACAATGAAATGGCATAATGAAATGGTAATAAATTTTGATACGGCTGAGATAGCTTTTATTTTTATTTTTTACTTTTTGTCTCTCTCTCTCTCTCTCTTTCCTTCTTCTTTATTTCATCCCAAAATCCCATGAATTAAAATTGACAAGGAGTACAATTAATTAATTATCTTTTTACTATTTTAACTTGTTGATGGAGAACCAGTATAGAAGATTTAAGAAAAAAATAAGCACAATGAAAATGAGAAAGAATGATCAGCGAAATTTATATGATTCATTATCATGATATTATCATTAAAATTCTTCTTCAATGATAATAATAAATGATAATAAATGTAATCAAAAAACCATCGTTATAATGATAAGTAATAATGAAAGAGAGTGTTGTTATCATGAAAATTAGTAGTGTAGAATTGTTGTCTAAATTTTAAAATGAAGTATGCATTTATTTAAGAATATTTTGACAAATGATTTTATATAATATTTATTTATTGATAATTATGCACTGTCAAAATAAGAAAAATGCTGATAAGTTCATATCAAAAAATTTCAGTCTTATATTGTTAAAAGCATAAGATATCAAAAAATAAGGAAATTATGGTGAAAATTTTCTTCGTTTCTTTTTGCTTCTTTTGATATCATCGTGATAGTCTTCTTCTTTTCTTTAATTTTTTCTTTTTCTTATTGTTTTAAATTTTATTTTAGATATTCCTTTTTTTTATTTCCTATTTTTCCATTGTCTCATTTTTCGATATATATATTTTTTCCAGCGCTTCATTTTAAATAATTATTCTTATTTTAAATATTTTTCCACAGTTTGAGTTTTCAATTAAAAGATTGAAATCAATCGTTTGTAAATAATCTCAAAAAAAGGATATATTTATATGTTCATATATGATGACAAAATTTTATGACTATTTTATGATCTAATTTTAAGTGGAACAATCTAAGGGATGACCGTAAATTGTTGGTGCAATACAAGTTTCATAAATATCATTGTTTCTTAATTATATTCTTGTAGGAATCAGTAAAACTAGATTTTATTATGAATTCTATCTATCTAATTATATGCCGTAGGGTAAATTGGGAAATATTTGAAAAACTGATAAATATTTCGATTCTATTAATATCCAAATAATCATTAATTACGCATTTGACATTTTGATAATATAAATATAACTTGCAAATACAAATGTGATCATTAAATAATGCAAATAAACGCTTACTCAAATATAATTATATATCTATATATATATATAATTATATTATAAATACATATATAATCGTACAATAAAACTATTTCTATTTATACAAGTTTCATACAGGTATTATCTTATTTTAATATTATAACTTGCATAAAATATAATTAACCATTTTTACAATTCACAATTCGCAAACATTCAAAAATTTGCCTTTTTTGTTACACTTCATATCTATTAAGTTAATATTAGCTGTAGAAAATGGCAATTACTTATTTAAAATTAATATTATCCACTTAAAATTATGTACAAATATGCACTGAAATGGATTTAAAATGAAATGTTAAAATAAACGAAAATGCATTAAAAATTAATTTCACTATAAAATCATTTTGACAATGAAATCAAAGAAAAAAAAAATTTTAAGATAGAAATTTTCATCAAAATAATTTTACAAATTCGTACATGCTTTTTTTCTTTGCAATTAATCATTAATCATTAACAGCGATTTTCCATTTTAGTAATAATAAAATATGAAATTTGAAATTTAAAAATTAGAAAAGATCAAATAAAAGGATTTGTTGAAATTAAAAGATTAAAAAATTCAAAATAAAAATTTTATTTCCTCTTGCAAATTTCTTATATCAAAAAAAAAAAAAAAACTAAATAATACATATTATTTGAAAAGATTTGTTGAAATTAAAGGATTGAGAATTTTAGAGGGAAAAAAAAAAGACTTATTTTTCACAAAGCTCTGTAATTACAGATGGCGAATAATGGATCAGGGATGCGAATTATTGTTGGAATTTCGGACATGTACCGAAACTCTTGATATTACCGCATGTATTCTGCCAAAATCGATCGAATTTTGGAATAGCATCGAATTGTATGCATGTCAATTGTTGTTGCCATCGATGAAAGAATACAAAAGTTGTTTTGTAAATGCTCGAAATCGACAATGTGCTATGCAGTAAGATTTTAATCATTATTTAGTAAAAATTTCAATTATTTAAAAATTATTTTCAAAAATTTCCTTAAATTTTTTTTTTTTTTAATAAAAGAAGAGAAAATTGGGGAATTTTTTCCAAAATTATATCCGAAAAAATCTGTTTTTTTTCTTATGACATTGAATCGATCATTTGAGAAAATTTGACACTAAATTTACGTCAAAATCATGAAAAAATGGATCAAATTCAGATTTTTATTATAATTTAATAAACCGGAAATGTTCGCAAGTGTTTTTATATGTTAACACTTAATCAGTTTAATTTCTGTTATTTAATTGAATAATTTTATTTTTTCTTTTTCACAATTAATCATTATTATACTCCTTTTCATCTTTCCACTATTTAAATTTCTTCATTGTTTTTAAAATCTTATAAAAAAAATGTGGAAAATATGTAATTTTAAAATATTAAAAATTGAATTAAAAATTTTTGCTTTTTCTAAATTAAATTTTGATCTATTCTTGAATGAAATGAATATTTCTTTTGCATTTTTTTAAAAACTGGATATTAGAAAATAAAAACTAACGATGTCGTATTTAGCTTATATATTAGTTTTCTCCCTAATTTTTATTCTATTTCTTCATTTTTCTCATCAATCCACCACAATTATGATACATATTGAAATTTGATTTATTTCAATTTAAAAGAGGAGAAGTAACAAGAAATGCTTGAAAACCTTCAATTATATCATTAAATAAATATTTAAAATAAGAAATAAATTTGTTCCAATTTCTTTCATCAGCATTATTTTCTAAAATTTCAAGAATTTTTTCAATATTTTTTTAATTAGCAGTTTATTAAAAGTTCAATTTGCAATTTCCATCAAATTTACTATCCATAAAATTGTATGAAAATCATTTCATCATGAGCATTCATTGCTGGAAGGTATTTTTTCTTTCTTTTTTTTTTGCAAAAATATTTAAAAAGTATAAATTTTCATACAATAAAAAGCAAAAAAAAGAAAAATGGCTACTTTTTAAATAAAACTACAAATTTTTACTGCATAAAAAATTAATTTAAATAATTTAATACATACATTAATGCGCATATATGCACTGATGTTAAAATTCATTTTTGACTAAATTATTCATTGAAGAAAAGGTTTTAAAAAAAGTGGAATTCTATGTTTTTTGGACAGGAAAATTAATAAAAGGATAGAAAAAAGTTGACTAAAAATTGTTTTTGATCATTTAATCAATAATTATTATTAACATATCAAATTTAATTCCTTCAAAGACATGTTTATTTAAAAAATGTCCGAATTGCTTGACTTATATGCATGCACATATTTTATTGTTGAAAATTATTCCAAAATAATAAAATAATAAGCTAAGATGGATTGAAGATGAATGAAATATACAGAATTTGAAATTTCCAACAAATTCTAATTAGTTTTCATTTTAGTTCAAGGTCATTTCAAATGTACATGATTCATTTCAAACATCGTTAATAAGAAACTATCAGTGTCATATATCTAATAGAAATATTTTTCAAGTGTGCCAATTGATTTCATCAAAATGACCGAAATTTTAAAATTCCGATTTGAAATGAAATAAAATAAAATAAAAATTTTATTCGATTTAAAATATAATTTGCTTATTTATGTATTACAGCAATTCGTTTCTTATCATTAATAAAAATGAAAATTTTCGCTTTTTTTTTTTTTGATGGAATGAAAAAAAGAAGAAACAACTATATATTAAAGAAATCATCGAATAATATTTTATTATATCTGATATTTTTAACAATTTATCAATTTAAGATTTTTGAAGTCAAAAATTAGCTTATCATTGCATGACAAATTAAATTTAATTTAAAAGTGAATCAAAAAATATATATATAAAGAGATTTGATAAAATTGGACATTCAAAAAAAGTTGGAATGAAAGATAAACAAAAATAAGAAAGACATTAATTGTTAGTGAAAATTAGAAATTCAAATTATGATTAATGTTTACAGAAAATAAGCTAAAGAAAAAGAAAAGGAAGAAAAATTCATCTGAAAAAAAGGAATTGATAATTAAATAAACAAAGATAAAAGTATAAAAGCTTTTTACATTTAAAATTAACTAATACTTGATTAAATATGAAACTGAAATTTTTTTATATCTTCTATTTTTGAAAAAAATTTTTTATTTCGATATAAAAATCCGACAAAAATAAAATATTATATCATGATTAAATGATAAATTCATTCCGATTTTATCAATTAGATAACTTTTTTTTCTTCGTTCTTTTTGAAATGATTAAAACGATGAAAATTA
The DNA here is from genome assembly GCA_000499405.2 of Onchocerca volvulus. NCBI lineage: Eukaryota > Metazoa > Nematoda > Chromadorea > Rhabditida > Onchocercidae > Onchocerca > Onchocerca volvulus. The sequence continues at coordinate 4,652,846 of HG738139.1, read as the reverse complement.
TTTCATCAGTTAATTACTTTATCCAAAAATTACTTCATTTAAACTATCATTTCATCCATCTGATTGATCCAAGATAAAAATATATCGAATTCAGGAATCACAGAGAATCGGGAAAAACGGCTGTAAGCTATATCAGAAAGTCGAGAAAAACGGGATGAAATAGAAAATCAATAATGCTTGATTGATCTTTCCAGAAATGCTATCATTGAGCGTGGACCACCGATTTGTCAAATTCTTGCATCGATCAGATCTGATTTACATTGTATCAAAATGAATGGTCGAAATGGTTGTTCAGTAAATGCTTTGGAAGTAATTGAACCTTTGGAAAGTGAAACGAATCATACGTATACACAATTTGCATGCTCATATATTACTGCAATTACTTCAAGTGCTTCTTCATCATTTTCTACTAAATCTGCCGGTAATATAAATTTAATTTCATTTTAATTTTAATTTTTAATTCATAATAAATCATAAAATTTAAAATATAATTGCTGAAAACGTTGAAATTTAACAAATATTTCAATTTTTATACAATGTTTATATAAATAATTATTTACTATCATGTAGCAAAATTAGGCAATGAAAGAAAGAAACAGTGATGAGATAAACATTAATTAATGACAAGAATAATAATAACAATGATTTTAGTTATTAATAATTTTTATTAAAATATTTTATAATTTTTGAATATTTTAAACTTATTTATGCAAATTATTAATTTATTATTTTATTATTGATTACTTCCTTGTATAAATTTAATATTAATTTATTTATAAATTTACGTATGTTTTTAAACATTTTTTGATAAATTTAGTTTGGCATATTTCTGATTTAAAGTTTAAAATATAAAAAAAAGAGAAAATAGACGAAAACACAAAATTTTGAATATATTAGATTTTTTTTCAAAATATACTATGGTTTTTTCAAATTTACTAAAAAACATATTTGAATTCTAGTGTTTTGAGTATTGATAATTCAATTTAAATAATCAAAATTGAAGAAATGCATAGACGAAAGTTCAAAGTTTATTGTTTGAAAATTAAAATTTATGCAACGAATAAACGGCATGGTATGTCGAAATACGGTAATCGGTATAATTTCTTAAATAATAGAATATGATACTATATAGAGGTAGCTAAAATAGAGTTAATTTCAAAATTTGTTTGAGAAATAATACTTTGTATTACTTCTCATGAATATTTTTTCATCTATCAAATTTAATTAATCCAATTAATTTAGATGATAGTATCAGCGTAGAAGATGATGGCATACCATTCAATGTATTGCATATGTTCAGTGAAGTTAATACGATTTGTTCACAAATCAATAATAAAACGGAATGGAAACCAATCTATCGTGTTGTTTGTGAATATCAAGAAAAATTAGTCCAACAAAAACAATGCTTCATTAATGCATCATCAACTTTAGTTCAATGTAATCAAAAGGTAAACAATTTACTATATTTCCAGTACTAATAAATTTACCATTATTTCCTATTATTATTATTATTGCCAATAATAATATTATCACTATTACTACTGTTAATAGACTGATTAATATTTCTACTAAAATTTTTTGAAATAAAAATTTATTTAAAAACTTCAAATCTTTTTTTCCCAAAAGATCTCTCTATGCAAAACTTTCGTCTCAGATAAAAACTTCCATTTTTTATTGTTAACAATTTTTAATTAAGTCAGAAATTAAGTTGAAAACTTTTTCATTTATTTTTTATTATTACTAATCTTCGAAGGAAATTTCATTACATTACAATCTGAAATATAATAATAGAAAATGTAATATATATATGTAATAATGACACTAATATTCTTCTCTATAAAATCAATAATAATGACCTCTTGATAATTACATGTAATGCTAATAATGATCAGTTAAATGATGATCTTACATGTAATATTTTTGATAATGATATTGTTATATTTTACAAGTATTGACAATACCATCAATGCATATGAAATTATCTGATAATAATATCACTACTAGAAACCAAATTAAATTAATTAATTAATAACATATCAGTATTTTAATATAAAATTAATTAATTAATAACATATCAGTATTTTAATATAAAATTTCACATTTTAAAATCAAATAAATATTTCAGCCAATAAATTCAACAATTTGCAATGCGTTGGAGCAATTTAGTAACAATATTGATTGTGCATTACGTGTAATGCTTGATGCATGCACGATTGAAGCGCAAAATGTTGTCGTAGGAGTGCAAGATGCATTAAATGATGACTTCATTTTGCATCATTGCTATGCAGATGCAGTGATCGATGCAAAATCAATCGATAATGATGAATTCCGATTAAATCCAACGAATGAACGATGTAGCTCAGAACAGGTATGCGTGAATGATAGAGCTATATTAATTAATATATTCATCAATTTTTAATAATCAGAATGATCAATCTCGAAAGGATAAAATAATGAGTGTAAAAAAAGTTTATTTAACAAAGTGTATTTCAAATTTTATTAAATTGTCAAAATCAAATTGTACTTTTATTGATAATTCTTTAATTAAAAAAAAAAAAATGATAATTTAAGGAAAATTTGGCGCTAACATGTTTGGTCGAACTTGTTGAAGTAAATCGAAAAATAGTCGAATTAAATAGACTCAATTTTTTGCATGAAATTAGTCAACAAAATTCAACTACCATGATGGAAATTTGCAATTTGTATAACAAATATGATAATTGTATTAGTAATACGGTATTTTCTCGCTCGAATGGAAAACGATGTGCATTTAATACGCCGTTAAATAGTCTTGCAAGGTATTGTAATTTTTAAAAACAGATTATTGAATTAAAATCACAGTTATTTGGCATATTCTATTTTAAAACAGATTATTGAATTAAAATCACAGTTATTTGGCATATTCTATTTTAAAGCAAAAAAAAAAAAAAGGAACTTATCTTAAGTCAGATTTTCAAAATTTACATTTTTTTTAATCGTTTAAATTTTTTTCAAATTTTTATATCAAAATTCCGTATTTTTTACACTTTTACTGATCAAATTGATATAGCAAAAGATAATTAAATTAATATCTAACTTATCAAGTAAATAAGCAAGCGAAATTAAAAGTATAGTTTATATTACTCAATTTTTAATTAATTTAATTAATACTTTTCATTTTTAATACATAATAGAAATATCGATTTACTACAAATATCATATAATAAATTAGAATTGTTTCAGGATCGGATTATCACCTATTTGTAGTGAACGTTCACGTACGTTATTGCAAGAAAATGTCGAATGTATTCAGAAGATTAAACATCGTACCAGTTCATGTCAATCCGGATTAAGTAGCCTTGGCTTAGCAATACATAATATGTTACAGGTTAATTTTACCTATTTCTTTCTTTTTTTTTTGCATATTTGATAAATATATTAGAATTGGATTACTAATTTGTATGTTTACTTATTTATTCGTTTGGTTATTTATTTATTTATTAACTTCTCTATTTATTTGTTGATAAAAGTTCCAAGTTAGTATAATATTTAAATATTTATTTGCTCATTTCTTGATTACATCATTTATTTTTAATAATAGATTATCTTGCAAACTAAACTGAATTATGTCGCAAAAATTCTGACTTCAAAAAAGAAAAAAAATTTCTATTTGTTTGCAAAAAAATTTCTATTTATTCTGAACATTTTTATTTTTTGTTTGCTTATTTACTAATCCATTATTTACTTATTTTTCGTCTAGAATTGAATATCATGAAGAAATGTACATGTATAAAATAGATACAATAATATATTCAATAAATTTTAATATAATTTGGAATTTGCTATTTTAGAAATTGAACCATTTTAAAGCAACAAAAGTTGCCAAAATTATTAAATAGGAATATAAATCATTTGTAAAATGTTGCTGTAACAATTATTTCATGAATTTTTTCCTAAACTTTTTAATCAAAATTTTAATTTTTATGCGAAATAATATTAACAAAATATCTGTTGCATTTTTATAATAAATTTTTTAATTTCTACCAATTTATTAAATTTACGAAATAATTATTGGATTTTTTATTCCCTCCTTTTTTAATCCTGTTTTATGTTATATGAAAATTTTTTTGTATCATTTATTTTTATTTTTTTTATATTGTTGAGATTTTAAGTATAATATATTTTCTTTCATTTCTTCATTGAAAATTTATTTATTTTTAGTGAGAAATTTTAAATATCTTATTTTATTTTACAAGAAAAAATAAATGAAATTAAATATTGGTTTAAATTTTTTACCAGATGAATAATTATTATCTTTCAAATTCTGGGCATAATTTCAGGGAATTCATTCGGAAGCATATCTTTGTAATTCATACTATCTCATTCGCGATGCATTCGAATGTGGCGAAAAGATTTTCGTCGAAATGTGTACAACAGAAGCTGTCCAAAATTTACAGCAATTGCGACAATTGGTTCGTATTTCATTTGCATGAAAGCCATAAAACTAAATTTAAAGAAAAACCGTAATTATCAATACGGTATAGGGAATGGAAATTACCGTAGTTATCAATACAGTATAGGGAATTGAAATTACCATAGTTATCAATACGGTATAGGGAATTGAAATTATCGTTGTTATTACTATGGTATAAATACAGTAAACTATTTTTAATTTGCAGATAGTGGAGTTAGGAAGTGAAGAAGGTTGCCCCAAAGAACGTCCAAAGAATTTTGATGAAATTATCGCACGGCCAGTAACTTCCATATCTACTGCTAATCCAATGATAAGCTTTTTTCTTAATTCATTCATTTACTTGGGAGGAAAAAAAAAGTTATTTTTTTAAAATAATTTAAAAAAGAAACTCAAAAAAAACTGATTTTAATTGTTTTGTAATTATAATCATTACTTTATCTTTCCTGAAAAAATGATAATAAGAGATTACCTAATACAAATAGTTGATAAATTAAATTTCAATTAGATTTTGTTTTAGTAATAAGCACATCCATAGAAATTATTCGACTACAAAATCATTCAATATGTTTACTTAATTAACTTGCTGTTTTCCTCAATTAACTTAATTAAAAGACAATACTAGTTAAAAATTTGAGTAAAAGTAAATTTTCGAAATTTTAGCCATCATTTTTGATTCAATGGAATAATATCATTCCATGGTTTCTTTTTTTTTTTTTTTAAGTAGCTGTTTTGAATATAAAAAATAAAGTATTCCAAAGTAATTATGAAATTAATAAGTTATCATTTTTCAGATTAATTATTATTTTTAATTTAAATTTAACAAATTATTGTTGAATAAAAGTTTAGAAGAGCTTTTCAGTTTTTTATATTAATTCATTTTGTTGCTTTTTTTTTAAGTTCAACACACATCACAATCTACAATGGGCTGTCCACCGACGGAACAAAAACAATTTGCGGCATGCATCGAATCTATCACAACTTTCCAGCCTCATCCCTTGGCTGTCATTAAACATCCTAAACAAATTGATGCAGCTTGCAAGCAATTCGTCGAATTTAAAAATTGCCAAGCTAATATTAGTTGTCATCCGTTATGGGCCAAGGGAATGATAGCTATGTTCGATTTTGCCTGTGGTACCGGATATAACGTATATACTCAGGTAAAATTTAGAACACCAAATCGGAATATTGTAGGTGAAGAAAGATGAAAACGGAACCGAGGAGAAGAACGATAAAAATAAGATCGAAATCAGGAAAAGTAGGATGGTAAAAAAAAATATTTAAAATGCGATTAATTAATTGCAAATTAAAAAAGATCAGATTCGAATTGATCAGTGAATTGAATTATAGAAGATAATTAATCAAGTGAAAGTGATTAATAAGATAAAATTAGCAATTGATAACAAGACAAGAATTTAATAAATAATTTTAGGTACGGCAATGCGTCCGTAAAGTGACTACACGTGAACAAATTCGTAAATGCGTGAGTGAATTTTCACGTAGTTCACCTCAAATAGCTTGCCAAAGTTCTAATAAATTGCTTGCTTGCTCAGTACCTACAATTAATGAGAAATGTGGCCAACTTGGAGCACAATTTGTTACCGATTATATTAGTAAATTTTTAAGCGTCGTTGATCCAAAATGCAAAATTGGAATGCAACATAATGGTAAGTATTATGTTAAAATTTTAAATGTGAAATTAAAAATCGAATTTTAATAATTTAAAAAATCCGATTTTTTTTTAAAATTTAATCTACCTAAAAGTTTTTATCAAAAATGTAATTAAAAATTGTGATTGTGATTTTTTTGATTTTTGCAATTAAACAAGTAATTTAATTCGAAATCATTTAGCATTAATTATCCTGTTGAATTGCAGTCTAAGTTATTTTTTATCGTTTACTTATTTATCTTATCTATTTACTTATCACTAACCTAGTCAATTTCATACTATTTTTTCATATATTTAATTATTTTCTCAATCATTTTCTAATTTATTCATTTGAATTATCAATTAAACGCAATACTTTTATTTAAGTAAATTATTGAATTTCTATCTTAATAAATATCATTTAAATGTGTGGCTTGTGGATTTTCGCATTCAGATAACAATATCCAATATTTGATTAATTACTTTATGTTTAATGAATTATTCAATTTAATCATTAATCACACCATTTAATTACATAACTAATACTAATCAATTATTTAATAATATTTAATTTAATTACATTCATCTGAATTATCCAATTATTTAATTATATATCTAATGTTAAACGAAACTTTTAAATGTCTTTGTAAGATAATATTTGATATGAAAAAATGAATTTTTCCACTTTTTTTTCAAATGACTAGATAGTTATTTTTCTTCTAAGTATAATTTTTGTGCCCAAATTTTAATGAAATTCTCGTTTTATGTAAAATTAAATTTGAAATTATAAATTAAAAAAAAAAAAATGCTTCTACAGCCAAATCAATAGTGGGTTATAATTGTACTGCTGAACAAAATGCTCTTATCGATCAGTGTGCTGTACCAATTAACGAATTAACAACCAGAATTGATGAATTATTTGAGGTAAACAAGTCTTTTGATTTCATTCTTAATTAAAACACTTATTTGGTGGTAAATTAATTTGACAACGAACAAGGACTAATTAATTTTACAGAATATTTTAATGGATTTAATTGCATAACGGAACATAATAAATTGCAATAATGGAATATAATTTTAATTAATTTTATTATTTCTAAGTTTATATTTCATCAAATTTACAGGGTGGATTGCAAAAATTTTTGGCGAATGTTAAATATTTGGCTCCCGTATTTGCGAAAGGTTGCAATTTGACGAACGAATTCAAGCATTGTTTAAGGCCAATAATAGAAAAACAATCCGAACAACAATGTACTGTTTCAAGTTGTCTAATCCAAGCTGGTGTTGGAATTTGTGATCAAGCTGATACTGCCAAAGCTATCGATGATAATTTAGCTTGTGTTTTCAGACAGGTTTTGCTTATTTTTCAATATTATACTTCCAATTTCCTTCTTCTTTTCCCTGTTTCATTTTAAAATATATTTTGAAATCGATAATTAAAAATTTTTTAATTCATGTATACAAATTTTTTTGTGAGACAAGCAATTACTTTAATATTTGTAGACTTTTTATGAAAAAAAGAAGCATATAGTTGTATTTTAAATTGTTTTAAAAAAATCAAATTGAATTAAACGCAAAATATTTCGAAATTTTAAACAGTAATATTTATGCCAACAATAAAAAAAAATTGAAAATTGGACAAGTTATATGATATTTTAAAAAATTGCAACATAAAATTGTAATTTTGCAAATGTTTATTATTTAATTATTCTTTCTAATCTTAATTTTATTAACTATTTTCCTTAGATGGAAATAAATGATTAAAGTGAAATTTGTTTCACAATTATTACATGGAAAATAATAAAAATTTGTTACGGAATAAATATCTCTAACTAATTTTTATTAAAATGTTAATTTAATATTAATTATTTTTTGAAATTTATTTAATTATCTATTTTACAGGTTAATAGCCGAATTAAAACATTAATTAAAACCCCTCATTTTTGAAAACCAAGTTAGGATATTAATTAATACTAATTATTTTTTGAAATTTAATTACTCATCTATATTTCAGGCATCAATAGCTGAATTTGGCAAATGTTTACGATCAACGATAGCAACGTTGAAACACTTTAATCTTCATGCATTACGTCGTGTTTTACCGCAATTTATCAATTGTGTTGAGGATATTGTTGTAAAACATTGTGGTCAAACACCTATAAACGTGTTACGTGCAATTAGCGCAACGGATATTTGTCCAGTTTCACTTAATGATCAATTAATATCAGCTAATCATGATATGAAGCAAGAATGTGTTGGTGAAGTGCAACAGAAACATTCGGAATGTATCGGAGATTTTTATCAAAATTATCGAATGTTACCAATTGCATTGCTAAGAGATCCATCCAACATCGATACAGTAATTAATTTATTTAAAGGATTTTAAATTTTGTCAAAAAGTTCAAAAATATTCTTAATTTCAAGTTTTTTAATTTGAAAAATTAATATTCAGTTTATACATATATATATTTATGACATGGAGAAAGTACCACTTCTGAGGTTGTAAATATCTACCTTCCAGAACAAGATTTCTTAAACACAGGGTCTAAATTCTACAGCAAGTACCAATTAGCAGTAAAATTTTGTATTCATTATATTCTGTAATTTCGTAAACGTTCGCAGTCAAATTCGTTTTTTTTTCCAAGTTCGCAAGATATGAACATTATTTTCCCCTTATATCTCTGCTAAGAATATTTAATTTTAAAAATTCACAAAAAATATTAATTTTCTGTTTTTTTTGCTAAAAAAAATACGCACTTTTTTTTCTTTTTTTTGGAATAATTCCATTTCAAGTGAAATTGCGAATACTCATTATTACATGTTACGTGCATTTATTGCTAATTTTCGCAAGCTTATAAAAAGTAAGAAAATAAAATAAAATTAATAAACTAATTATTTCATTTTTCTTTTAATGGGAAAAATTTACATAAATTAAAAAATTTAATTTAAGAAATTGTTGAAAAAAAAAATAAATTTCATTTTAATTATTTTTTCAGTTATGCATTGAAGCATCAAAATTAACCACCTGTTCATATCCGATATGTGAAACAAATAAACAAAAAGCATTAAAGGCACTAATTGAATTTATTTGTATGCGACGTGATACGTACAAAAAGCATTCCACATGTCTTACATCTGTTATCACTTCATCAGAGGTATTATTTCATTGTTATCATTAAAAACCTTGCGATTTTTAAAAATTAATTGTAATTTCTTTATGAAAAGAAAAAAACTCAAAAATTATGGTTAAAAAACAAAAAAGTATATATATAATGAAATAATGAAGCATATCTGATTTCAAAAAAAAAAAATGATTTTTTTTATTTTCTCTTTTATATATTTTATATTTTGTTTTAAAAATTTTCCAATTCTATTTCGTTTTCGTTTTTGAAGAATATATTAACTTAATTTAAGAATGATAAAATATAGAAGATAATTCGAAAAAAAGACATTTTTTGTTTTTTTTTCCTTTTTATTAATTAAAAGATTTTTTTCTTATTAGTCAAGCAAATTTCTTCTCTTCTTCCCAATTAAAAAAGTTCTTGTTCTTAGAAATTAAAAAATTATCATTAGGGATCAAAATGCCTAGCATCATTCTTGACAACAACATTGGAGCAACAATGCTCATTTCTTGCAAATGTTGCGAATTGCGTCGCATCGCAAATTTATAATACCTGCGGAAATGAAGCACTGACATTATCATTCGATGGAATGCACATATTTGCTAATGAAGTAAGATATAATTTATATATTCTTTAATTTATTCATTTTTAAATTAATTTCATCAAGTTTAAAAAAATCCAGAAAACTTTAATGTTTTTATTTTTCCAATTGAAAAGGAAAAAGATGCAAATACGAAAATTTTTAATTTTTTAATAATTTTCCCAATTTCTTTCGAATAATTAATTTTTTCAAGCAACTTTTTTCAATTTTTAAATCATAATTTAATAGAAATTAATTATCATTATTATAGTTAAATAAATCATGCAATATACAAGTTCCTGTAGCATCGATAAAAACCAGTTGTGCCGAAAATGATATAATCGAGTATTTGCAATGTGAAAGCTTGATTGAACGTTTCACCTTTACACCATTTTCATTTATCAGGTTATTAATTACTATTGTTAGATGAATAATCTTTCTCTTTTCATTAAATTATTAACTTCTTTTATCAGCTTATCATATCATTCTTGATGTGTGTGTTACTAGAAATGGCGAGGAATTACTAATATCACAATAGCCTGGAAGGGATTTTGTTGATGATTAAAATTTGTTATGCACCGAGCAAATGCTACCTGTTCTCATTCCTTTATTTAAATTCTCTCGAATGATTTATTATTCCTTAAATCTTCAATTTTTATTAAATAAGGGAATCATAATATTTCATCAAGTTTTACATCGAGCAAAAACAATATTCATATACATACATATAAATATGGGGGATATTTAAATTATTTTTTAATTTCAATTTTTTGATTTTTTTAATTTCAAATTAATGCATAAAGGATAGTTAAATATAGAGGAATATAAATGGGGAATATCTAAATTATTTTCTTCAATTTCTCTTTTCTTTCTAATTTCTTTAATTTTAAATTAATTACCATGTATTATAGTAAGTAAAAAACAATATACATACACATATATTAATATATAAATTTCAATTTTTTAAATATATTAAGAAATATTTCGTGTAATTTGAACGAAAAAAAAATAATTTCACAATTATTATTGAAAATTGTTAAAATTTCATTATATAGAGGATATTTAAAGATGGTGGATATTAAATTATTTTCTTTAATTTCTATTTAATTTTCGTTTCCTATTTAATTTCTTCAATTTCAAATTATTTTCAAATTAATTGATAAGTTTTACATCAAGTAAAAACAATTTATATGTACAAATATTTCTATAGAAATTTTGATTTTTAGATATATTATGATATGTTTTTTTGTAATTTGAAAAAAGGAAAAATAAATTTTACAGTTATTATTGCGAAATTAAATATTTTAGGAATTTATTTAACAAAAATTTTTTTATTTGTTTCGAAATTACAGGAATAATTCACAATGGGATGAATTTTGTGAAGTAACAAAAGATTACGAAAATTGCATAACAAATATGACATGTCGTGTGGAGCCTATCTCATCAGCAAATATAGCACTTTTTCAAACAATTTGTGGAAATGAAGAATCGACGACGAAATCTTTCCTACCTTGTCTTACCCAATTTATCAATAGTGAAATTGGCCAAAAATGTCATGAACCATTTGTTGGCATAGATTTATTGGCCAAGGATAGTTCACAAAAAATTTGCTCAACGTTAGTTCAGTATTAGTCATTAATTTATTAATTTTTAATTAATTAATTAATATGTCTATTTAATCATTAAAAAGTGCATTAATTGAATGATTTTTTAAATTATCATAGTTTAAATTGAATTTATCCAAATTTATTGAATTATTTTTTGTTTTTTTTTATTAAATTATTTCTACAATAAATTAAATTAGCATATTTTTTAAAATTATTTCTATCATAAATTGAATTTTAAAAAATGAACTTTTTTTTTCTGAAAACCATTTCTATCATATTTTTTATGTTAATGAGATGATTTTTATTATATTATCAATGGAAAACGGATGACAATTCATTAAAAACATTTCATTGGAATTTCAAAAATTTCAGTAACAATGAATCATTTATAAGATTTGATTTAATGGGAATGAAAAAAAATTTTTTTTTTTTGCAATTCTCCTAAAGAATTAGAAAATCAGCAATTGCACAAAATTATATACATGGAATTTAAAATTGAAATTTTAGCAAAAAATTAAAATTTCAAAGAACTTAAATTTTAATTTGAAGATAAATTTAATTTACAGCCTAGAAAGTATGCTTTCTTGTGCAGCACCTGAATTATCGGCACAATGCACCGAGCAAGCTCTAATGCATGTTGTGAGCATGCTTCACATATGGGTTCGAAAGTTTCATCCGAATTGTTCGATTTCCGGATCCGGTTCGATGAAAGATACGAAAATGGACGAAGATTTCTCACTTGATTCCGGTCCAACACATATCTCAATCGATCAAACTGTATCATCACTTAGTTCCACTACCATTCAACCTTTCATTATTACGGCTTCATCGTTCCCGAATCCGGAATCTGATGCTAGTTCGTTAGCATCTGACAACTTTTCCGAGACAACTACTACAAATATTCCGCTACCGGAATTCGAATTTCAAACTATGTCACAATCGGAATCAACTTCTACATCCGATATTGAACTTGGTTGGAGGTCAGATATGTCATCGACAGTGCTATCAATTCCGGAACCGAATCCAGAACCAACTAATGCAGATAATGAATCAACTAATTCTACTTCTTCTGTGCAAAAATCTCCGGATTCATCCCCGGAACCTGAACCAAAAGCTGAAGTTAAGGATAAAAAATGGAAAATGAAAGGTATTATTTCTGCCGAAATATTGAATTTTTTTTGTAAAATCTAAATTTATTTTATTGGTTCTTAATTTCTTCTTTTATCGCAACTTTTCTCTTTAGAATGAAAAAAAAAAGTTAAAAAATAATGAATTCAGAAAATAAGCAGAATAAAAATATATTTCTTCTATAAAAACATACTTTTTTCAATGAAATTATGTAAAATTTCATTGCAAAATTTATTAATATGACTTTTTTGAGGAAAAAAAAAATTTAGTGGAAATAATTGATAACCTTTTTTTCTTTTCTTTTCAGAATCAGGACAAATGTGTGGTACTTTACCAAGTTTATGGAATTGGCTGATAATAATCATTTTGCCAACTTTGATGCATTTTGTACAGTAACGGTTGGTGCTAATTAGTATCATTTAAGTGTCATATAAATTTCATCTTTCTATTCTGATGAAGCGGTATTTTTTCTTCTTTTTTTTTTTTTTTTTAAATTATTTCTATCATTGTATTATTGTGTGCCTTACTTATTATAATTATCATTAACTAAGAAATTTTATTTTTTTTTAATTTCGCTAATTGATTTTTGAAAATGAAATTCTTGATTGAAAAAATAATCGTCTAAATCAGTTCCATATGTGAAGAAATAAATTTTTTGCTGAAATTTTGTTATCATTTATTGATTGTATTTCGAATTTATTGAAGCAATAAAAGAAATTATCATTATAATTTGTTTGTTTCAACACAAATTTGCTGAAAAAGTAAAAATAGTAGAAATGAATTAAATAAATATGAATTTTGAAAATTAAAAAATTGAAGCAAAATTTAAAATATGAGGTTGTGCTTCTGAATTGGATTTGGTAAACAAATTTCAATTAATTTTCAACTGCTACGGTAATTGCTTTAATGAATACAGAGAAAATTCAACTTTTTTAAAAGTTTTTAAATCCATCGATAAATTAAAATAAATGATTAGTAAACCAATAAATTCTGTTAATTTAAAGAAATCGATGAAATGGTAACATAAATATCACATCTTTTGGAAAAGCAAGGCAATAAATCTGAAAGATTGAAACAAGTGAAGTATATTATTATGAATTTTTTATTTTTATTCAACTATTATTTAATAATTGCTAAGAAATGTGCAAAAAAATGACGATTGTGTTGCAAATTGAAATAATTATCATTACAGATAAGTAAATAAAAAATGTAAAAATTTCAATTTCACAATAAATTAAAATATTATTTTTCAAATTCTGAAACAATATTATCAATCCTAAAATAAAAATTCTCGAAAATTTATCTCAAAAATTGAATAATTGATTCGTATTATATCTAATATATAAATGAGCAAATGTCAAAGTTCATCTTTCATTGCCATTTGTCGGGCTTTTGCCATTACTGGACAACCACCATAATCAACGGTATCATCCACACTTTTATCTTTGTTCTGGAATAATTTTTTTCTAATTTTTGTTTTTTGTTTTTTCTTTTTTGTTTTTTATGAAAAATTTAAAATTGTGATAAAATACTTGGAAATTTAGGAAAAATTACCCAATATGATCGTTGAATAATTTGTAATTCGGGAGGAATTTCAATCAATTGTTCCCCAAAGATTTCATTTATTTGTGCCATTTGTATGTGTCGAAGTGGATGGACATCCTCGACCCCTAATATACCTAAAGATTTTTGGCTTATTTCTTGAAGATTAAATATTAAATAAATCAAATTACTTTTCCAAATTTTTAAAATTCAAAAAATTTCAATAAATTTTTCAATTTAAATCATTCATTAAAATATTTTTGCTATCTTACGCGAAAATGGAATACAATTTGTTAGAACAGTATTTGATAGAAAAGAAAAATCCTCATGGAATTAAATTTTTAAATCGAAATCAAATTTTTACCAATAAATATTCTTATTTGTATGTTAGTGGCATTGATCATGAAACTTCAAAATAATGCCCAATTATTTAAATTTTTTGCTACAATTAGAAAATATTCAAACATTTAAATTCAAACTTATCGGTTTCCCAGTAGTAGTAAGAGCAATAAGTTGAAGCAAACTTCCACTTTCTAGATTTTTAACATTCGATGCATAAATTTTCCCCTAAAATACGACTATTTGAAGCAGTATATTGAAATAAAAATCAATTTCAATAATTCATTTCTAAAATTTTCTGCTGAATTAATAAATATTTCTCAATATGTTTCAATCAATTTATTTTTAGAATTGAAACCATTACTTATTAATTTGCTAAAATTCCAGAATTCAAGAAGAAAAAAAGAAATTTCACCATCTAATTTCAAATTGATTTAAATTTAAATAAAAAGTATTCAATTATAATTATTTTAGAACATACCCTCAGAAAAATGATCAGTCTATTGGAAGGGTCATTGCCCTGCAGAGAATGAATTATTTCATTAATTTTCTTTGATTTCGAACTGAAATTGTCAAATTTAGGTGGTAATTAAAAAAAAAAACCATTGAACGAAATTTTGATCAAAATTTACATCGTAACTTTTTATACCTACAAAGGTCATGCCAAAGGTCACCAAAAGGCAAATATATATATTTATATTTAACTGCTCCGGTAAATTTTAGTCTGATATTTCAATATATTAATTATATAAGATTTATCCCAAAAATAATCTTAAAAGATAGTTTAAACGACTTTGTTATATCTATTATAACGTACGATAAGCATATTAAATTTCAAAATAATAATGGATGACTTAAAATATAAATCGATATTATTGGAACTATTTTTTTTTGAAAAATTTTTATCTGCAACATAAATAGTTTCGAAGATAGAATAATGAGTGAGAAAAGTCAAAAATAATAATAATAATGAATAAAAAATCGAATAATAAAAATGAAATAGCGATAGTAATTATAAAATTTATACTTACATTTTCATATAAATAAATATAAATTTTTGCACATGAAAATAAGACATTTTTTTTAAAATAAACTTTAATACTCCTTTTTAGAACAAAAATTACTGTAAGATCTGAACAAAAAAGTTTTGCAGTAAAATAGATAATTATTAACTTAATAGTTGTTCGATTATAAAATTTTTGGATCTTACAAGATTTTCATCAACAATAATTTTTTTGTACATGAATAATTTTGATTGAAATTTTATTCAACAAAATAAAAATGCAGGACTTTTCCATAATTATCAAACTTGGTATCATTGGAAGAGAATGAAAAATTACCTATTAATAATAATTGTACAAATTATATATGATGATTTTGCGCATAATTCTGCAAATTTTAACTTTTCCTTTTCGTTGCCAACATCGACGAATAGAATTAATGGTTGCAATTGATGTGTTAATATATCCGATGTAAATCCATTACTTATATCGATCTAAAATATTAAGTTATTTTATGCTCAATATGAAGTAAAAGTTTTTATGAAATATTCCGAATGAAAAATAAAAAAAATTCTATTCGAAATATTACGAAAATAAAATAATAAATTCATTCCATATATTATCAGAATATCAGCCTAAAAAAATTGAGTAATTTTATAATTAAAATTGATTTTTTCTTCTCTGTTTTAAAGAAAAAAAATTTTTCCACTAAATTATTCGAAAGATTATCGAAATTTTAAAAACAGAAAAGGAACTGTCAAATAATTTTAAAATAACAATTGAAAAAAAATTAAAAAAAAAAAAAGGAATAAAAATTCCAAAATTCCAAAAGTGAATACTTACTACAGTTGGTAAAGATGAATGTATAACGAAATTGGTCAATTCTTGAATTTCATAAATTCCTGTGAAATCAATTCTTTTTCGTTTTTCGGATGCACGAATAGTATATACAGTATTAGAATGGCTAAAATTAAAATATTAATTATTGCCACTTACCCGGTATTTCAGTGAACTTTTTCAAATTTGATTTCAAATTTTCGAAAAAATTATCAATTTAATGACAATCATACAGCGTCAGCTAATTTTACTACGAATAATTAGATGGAAAAATTGATAAATGGATATTATTGCAAAAAAATAGAATTATAAAAATAGAAAATTTAAAAATTAAAAATAAAAAGATTGAAAAATAGTATTGTGAATATTCTGAGAGCTTAATTTAAAACTTCAATATTTATTCTGCAACAAATAAATTGCCAATGATTGAATCAAATTTTAAATAATTATAAAAACGAAAAACTACAAAAGCATAGTTTATGATTTGAATTATTTAATTTTTTAAACTGCGTTTCTGGCTAAATTTTTTTTTTTTTTTATAAAAATTGAGCCATCTGATTTAGACTTGTATTTTCAATAATTACTATATTACTGAATCCTTCGAAATTGTTAGAAAAAATAATATTTTTTATTAAAAAAACATTTAAAATACCTTTTCTTAATTAAATACATAAAATGAAATCTTCCTTTCAAGCTTTCAGCCATTTCCATAAAAATTTCGGCTTCATTACTACTGCGATCATCAAAAATACCAATTGTTATTGCTGGCCTAATTCCATCGAATAACTCCAATTCACCTTTAAATATTTTAAATTTGTCAAATATTAATTTTAAAGAAATCTTTCGTTAAATATTTCCAATTATGTCAGCAATCAGATATTTTCTGCTGCATATTTCTTGCAAATAGCTGCAAAATTCAATGCTAAACATGTTCAAATATTTGGTATTGATCAGAAGAAAATATATTTTGCTATTATTTCACTAACAATTTAAAAAAAAAGGAAAGAAAAACTTTTACATTCTTATAATTACTGATTTCATAAAAATCGCATTTGTAAATATTAATATTATAAATTTAAAAATGCAAAAGTTTTTTTTGAATTAATTTTTTTTAAATTATTAAAGTTTCGTAAGATTACTTTCTTTATAAAAATTTTTTGGAATTTCACTAATGAATAAAATTCAAATATTATTAGTAAAATACCTGCTTTAATTTGTTTTAATTCATCATCCGAACGAATTTCTTGTGCTGGTGATAATATCAAACTTCAAGAATTATTAGAAAAACATTTAGAAAATAAATTGGAGCATATAGAACTAACATAAATAAATGAAAATTAAATTTTTAATTAGCTCATCTTTTTTCTACTAATTATTGTCTTTAAGTTTGCCAAATATTATTTCGTTAAGATGCTTATATGTCACCAATATCACTGTGATAAGTTGTTATCACTATAATTATTATCATTTGCTATATCATTACTACTAATATTTCCAGTAATATTATTTTCTTCATATCAAATTATTTGAAAACACATAATTAAAATATTAAATTTATTATGGAAAAAGAATATCAATGTGAAGAATAAAAAAGAAATTGATCGAAACAGATTTTTTTTTTTACAATATATTTATGATGAGGAAAAAGTATTTATTTCTGAATGAGATATCATATATGAACATATTAGTACAAATTTCTTCTAAAATGTAGCATCTCATAATTAAGTTAAGAATTTTTAATTTTAATTTTAATTAAACTCAATTAATTGATTATGAAATGTCAATGATAAACTTACAGTTGAACCCAATCGATGTAATACTTTGCATCACACAATTCTTTAGTCTTACCAAAAATGGTATTTTTCTTGAAAACAAATATAGTATGATAATCATCAGCTTCCATGATATAATCATTACATAATTCGCCAAATTCATGACATGCTAATGCACCAAATAAAATTGTTGGATGACGTAAAACTAATGATTGTGAAGCATTTGCCCATAAATAGAATGCATGTTTACTGATAATATTTTCTAAAATAAAAAAAAAAAGGATGACAATATTTTTCTTCCATTTAACTTTTGATATTAAGTATCTAAAATTATCGAAATTTTCGAAATATTTAATAATTTTTTTCTTAACTAATTGATCTTATTAAAACTTACCGTAACGCACAATTTTTTCCCTTTTTTTTTTTTTTTGCGTATTGCTTGTAATCATATAAATGATAAAGTGACAATTTCATACAATATTGTATTTATTTTCATCATAATCGATAGAAATAAATATAATATTGAATAAAATTGATACAGGTGGTGTCTGATTTAGCATTATTTGTGAGAAATTAAAAAAGAAAAAAAATGAAAATGAAAATTTATTTTGTTGAGAAACCAAAAATTGGTAAAATTATCACTTTTCGCTTTCTCTTTTAACTTTCTTCAAGTATTATATTTAAAAATAAATATAATAATATAATTTACCAATATTCCAAAATAGAATAAATGCCAATTGATCTTCATTGATGGCAGCATCTAACATGCTTTCATTCATACGCTTCAATTGATGCCAATTTAAAGGCTTTTCAAAAGATCGTCCTTCCAGAAGGATTGGTTCGATAAGATTGAGTTCTAATGGAGAGCGTAAAATTGTATTCTTGAATTTCGTTACTTTTGATTTACGTTTCTTTTCGAGTAATTCCTACAAATAAAAAGAAAAAAGAAAAAAAAAGATTTTATTTGTAAATTTATTAATTTAGAAAATTTCTTTATTTTTTAAATAAAAAATTAATTGGCAACCGTTTATTAGTTAAGTTTTTGCAATAAATAATAATGAAATTATTATATATAAATAAATACAATCGAATTTTATCTTTTTTTATAAATTAATTAAAATTTACTTTATCCGATAAACGACGTACAAATCCAACTTCTTTATCTGCTTCTTTACTACAGTATTTCGTTAAATCATACATACTATGTTGAGATAATGCACTGCAATTATTACAAATAAGAAAAGAAAAAAGCCAAGTTTTGTAGCAAAAAATTAATGGAATATATTAGTAGAAGAAAATATAATCGAATTCTGTTATGTACAGATCACATAAAATTACGTTATACACAAGTCACGTAGAATTACGTTATGCACAAATCACGTAAAATTACGTTATGCACACGCTACATTTACCGCTTAAGTGAGCATTTATTGCATACATATAAATGTTATTCCAGAATATAAAATTCAGTAAGCAAAATTTGCTGTAACATATCAGAACAAATCGTAAAATTTAAGTTTTTAAATTACAAAAATTTTGTCATTAATGGATTAATACGGCATATACGAATAATATTAGAGTTACCGATTAAATTTAAACATTATAGGCTATAAGAAAACATAGTCTTTGCATTGGAAAGATCAAATATCAACATATTGCAAACCGGACAAAGCCGAATAATAGCATATCGATTGACAAAATTTATAATGCTATTCTTTTAATCAAAATTTATAAACGAAAATATTCAAATTCTACTTTATATTAGATTTCTTACAACAAATACAGTGTCTCACTTTTTTTTTAAATATAAATTTCGATTTAAAAAAGAAATAAATTAAGAAAAGGCAAACTTCAAAAGTGATGCTTCAATGATTGCTTTATCACGATTGAATTTCGCAGCAATTTCATATACCACATCGCCATTTTTCCTGAAATTAAAATATCATCAAAATAGAGTAAATATTTCAAAAATAATTATTGGATTCGACCAAGCACAATTTTCGATTCATCCTAATTGTATTTTAATTTTTGATAAAAATATTTGATCTAATCACAAAGTTACGGTTTTTTATAGTTTTGCATTATGTTAAAAAGTGAGAAAATCTTCATATGGAGTGAAGATAATATTAGTTAAAATAACTGATTTAAAAAATTTTTTAAATCTTAAATTAGAGTGATAAATTCACCGCAAATATTTTCAAAATTTTTTGGCAATTACAATACTGGAAAAACTTCCTTAGCAAAGGAAAAAGAATATTAAAGATTACGGATCATCGATAATCAGCCAGTGAAATGATTCTTCCAACGAATATTGCAAACATTTCGGCTGTTCATCTTCTGCACAATCTATCTAAAAAAAGGAGAAATGGAAAAATTTTATGATAAAAACAGAAATTGGAAAAAATTTCAGTTTATCGCACCTGATTTTTTCAATTATTTAACATTTAGAAATTATTTTTCAATTTATATAAAAAGAATCACATATGTTTTTGCTACTAATTAGAAACTCATTTAAATCAAAGATTTGTATAAATAATTCAACAAAGAATTTTTTTTTTTTTGATTACTTATATTATATTAATCAGTATTTGAAAATTAACCATGTTTTTCTGTTTTATTAATGAAAGAATAATTTCATACCTTTTTATGAATAAATTAGTGAATAATCAATTCAAATTTTGAAACTTTCAGTAATTTAATCAAGAATTTTCTATTTTTCTAATATTACCATTAAAATCAAACCTTTTCAACTGTTAAATTAATTTGTACTTCTCGTTTCAACCGTTGGGTGATTTCATCGAGTACAGTGAATACATCATCACTGAAAAATTGATCTATTTCTGGACAAGGGTTGACTTCTATTCATCTTTTTAAATCTACTAACCTGATTTATCATTATGCATATAAATACAGCTTATCCGTGTTTCTGATGGTGAAAAGCCGGGAGCTTTTATCGATTCTGGTGCATTACTTTGATCACCAATTTCTCCAATTTTTATCCTCGGACAATCAGCTCTAGAAATTAATCCGATTTTTGTTTTTTTTTATCTTTTTATTATTTATTTATGTCTATTACTTAAAAGTCGATATAAATACCTCAATAAAATACCAAATAGTAAATGTTTACATCAGTAATGAATAATGTTCATCTAGATTACATGAATACTTAATTAGAGTTTAGTTTTTCTATATCTAGCATCTAATTGCATACCATAGCGAATAGTACTGTGAATTCAAATTGTTAGAATAACCATTAAAATTTATTTCCTTTAATTTTTCCTTATAACTTTTATAATTAATGAAAATAAAATTATCCAGTAATTCCAAAATTACTGTCTGATTATTGCATGCACAGCATTTCAATTAATCAGATAAGCATTTGGCTTAAATTACTTAACAAAATTGGTTTCTTACCATTTTTCTTGTAATGTTCTATTAATTTATTTCTTTTCACTAAAAATTCATTGTTTTTACATAATAATAATGTAACCGGCGATTGATCGGTTAATCTATATAAATAAAAATGTCAAATGTTCGTTATTACTTTCGATTCAATGTTGCAATTTTTTCACGATTGCTTTGAAATTTTGATGCAACGTTGCATTCAAATAGATGAATGTTTTCATATAAATACTAGCTGGACCCAGCCAAGCAGAGCGTGGCCGATCCACTAGTCTATGAGGGTTAGCCACGCTTCGTTCGCGACGCAATTTCACATCGAGCGAAGCAGCAGCAGATCAATTCGATGATGACATTCCCAATTGATTAAGAACATTGTTCCGATTTTTAAGCACAGGTTACAGGTAGATAGATAGATAAAAGTAAACAAATAAAGGTATAATATGAATAGAATTTAAAAAAGAACGAAATTAGTGTAAATTATATTAAATTATAAGTCACCAATACTTCGATGGATTTTAATATTTAATCTATGAAAAAATGAAGAAAGTTATGAGTTAATATTTTAACATTGAAATTTGCATCAAATTAAGTTAAATCAAAATCAAGTCGGAGAAGATTAACTGAGCAAAAAGCTTGCTCCTAAGAAATATTTAGAATTAATGTAAGAAAATTTTGTTAGGTTGAATTGATGCCTTTTTCAAACAAATTACGCTAATTTTTATTAAAGAAAAAGAATTCCAAATTCAAAATTTAACAGATATTTAAAATTTTTTTTTTCATATTCTTTGCAAATGCAAAAATTTTTATGTTTATCTGCCAATTCGAAAAGCATTTTAATTTTTTTCATCATTTTTTTCTTTCTTTCCTTGGATAAATCCACATAATGTAATAAGCATAGCAATCGAGAGAGAGATGGGAGGTGGAGAGAAAGAAAGGAAGAGGAATCAATATCCTCGTCCTCTCACTTACTTTTAATTGTCACGGACGTGACACGTGAAAAAATGAATTGAATAGCTCTGTACAAAAATGATGGCCCATTGGGATACATGGTTGTATCGGAATTTGAAAAGAATAGATGGAGATTCCCGGAGATGCGTTCGGAATAACAGGTGACATTTACATTTTTATTTATATAGATACCTACTTTTGATAAATGAACGAATTGAATTTATTGACCATTCCTATTTCTTGATAAAGTGTGAGATCGACCAATCATAAAGCGACATGCTATAAGAGAAGGAGCCCCAAAGGATTTAAAAGATCAGGATTTCGAAGCTTGAGTTAGTTTTAGTTACACAGTTCATCGATAGCAGAAGTTCAAGTTCAATCACAAGTCAATTTCTACTTTATGGCGACATGTAAAGATGTTAAAATTAATTATTAATATGCGTGTTTAGCTACAAAACGATCGATCAACCATAATATTCTCACATCAATTGCTGGAAACTGGAAACGGAAAGATGCCGCTGATCTTACCTCATATATGAATTTCATTGCTTCATAACTTCTGCAATTTAGTGACTCAAAGAAGAATTGACTGAAAAAATATTTCCCAATATTAAAATCAATTATAAGAATCACGATTGGCTGAGTGAACGAGCTATTCTTGCAGCTAAGTACAAAGATATCTATGAACTTAACAATATTATTCAGTCTAGCAATAAAAGCGAAGTAGTCATGTACAAATGCGTCAGCAGACGAAGCAGATGAAGCAGTTAATTATTCAACAGAATTTTTGAATTCATTCGATCTGCCAGGAATGCCACCGCTATAATTGAAAATCGGTTGCCAATTATCATGTTGCGAAATATCAAGCAGCCAAAACTATCCAATTCATAGATGAACAAAGTGAGGACAACGAATCAAGAGGTAACACAATGGAGATCAGATAAGAGGGTGAGAGGAAGGAGTCACGAAAAGATTGAAAAGGACAGGATTTAAAAGGAATTGAAGTTCAAGTACGAGTTCGGGGTTTTTACACCGACAAAGCAGTAACAAAAATTCGAAATTCAGTTGAGAAGCATACAAAAAATTGCTCTTCCATCAATAAATAAAATTTTCTCGATGGATTCATCTCTGTCACACAAGACATAGAAGATTTTTTCGACATCTATTGCTGACCTAGCCGAGTCACAACAGCAAGAAGAAACTGATCACCAATCCAGTCGAATTACAATCCAAAGTACAATTTGATCAGATTTTTTTCCCCAACATTTTCCACTTAACCAGATTGAGCCACAGCAACGCGTGTGCATAAAAAGTATATAAAAACATATGCGTATTCAAATGCAACTTTTTGTCGAAATTTCGAAGTAATCGTCAGAACTTCCGAAGATTTAAGATTTTAAATGAACGAACATTTATATTTTTATTTCTGTAAACTAGTTTCTGAAATTAATTAACATTAAATGATTCTTTCAATGATCATAGAAAAAATCGAAGAAAATTATTGATAAAAAAACTATGAAATATGTTATGTTTAAATGAATTTTGCATGGTCCGCTAGATATTTTAGATCAAATATAGAAGTTCATATTGAGATATCATTATTTTGAATTTTATTACCTAACTAAAACATTCTCTAGATGATTTGGGTTCAATATCGAAGATGTATTTTAGATTGAAATATTGAAGTCTTGCAATTTTGAGCTTTATTTTCGAATTTAAAAACTTCAGCAACGTATTCGTTCAACAGACAAGTGGAACAAACTGATTGACAGGAAAAGGAAAATAAAAAAGTGAGTAGACAATTTTTAAACAAGAAAAGATTTTTCATTTTGCATTCCATCTTGCATCATTGTTTGCTATTTTTATAAACTTCACGTAGAATCGATAAATTTTTTAAGTTAAAAAAAAAAAAAAAGAAAATAATTAATCTTACCTTACAATTGTTTCGATAAATAAGATGAAAAAATATAAGCAAGAAGAATACATCATTTACATTCAATATCATTCAATCGAGGACACGCTTCTGAGTTCACCGAATTTTGGAAATAGTGAATACTACATACATTTCAATGAATTTCAATGTCATTCAGTTCAGCACGACAGCAATGCATGTCAATCGTTACTGTATCACAACTTTAAATTTAATTCCTGTTTAGACAGGAAATAATGTCAATTATCGATAAAATGGTAAGGTTTCATTGAATGACGACAAAGAAATGTTGTAAATAATTGAATGAAAACAAAGAATGTTGCTAATATTCAATAATACTAATAATAGATTTATTTAATATTTAATCGAGTAATTACTTTATCAAATAATAATATATTTAGTCATTCAATATGTAATATAATATTTGCTTGCTCAATACTATATTTAATTAGTAGTGATCTAATTACTTAATATTATAAATAAAATTTAGCATACACAATAAGATCAGGCAATAATGAAATATTTTATGCATAACCGTAGCAATAATAAGTATTATATATATTTGTATGATTAAAGGGTTAAGTCTATTCACTGAATCTTTTTTCAAAATTCCTTTCGTATATTATGTATATATACTAAAAAAATATATGTGTAATACCTTTAGAAAATTTAGCAACTACGTAAAGAAAAATTTTTTTTTGCGTAAAATTTTTATTAAAAATTTTTTATTTCAAATCTAAGAAATAAAATTTATTTCATTTGAAATAAATTTCTACTTTTCGTGCACTATTATTAACAATTGATCAACTATATCAATGGTAAAATTTATGAAAAATTTGTTTCAAACAGTTCGCAAACTATGGCATATCTGATTATGGCGGAGATTTCCATAGAAATTACTACTAATTTAGGAATTGTTGCAGATTGAAACCTATCATTGATTAGGAAAGTTTTTTTTTTCAGAGTATGCAGGGAAATGTCGCAAAATTCGGAATTGTTGTAAATCTAAAAACTTTTACAAATCTAAATAATTATTTAGAATTTAGGAAATTATTTCACAAATTTAGGAATCATTGTTGCACCCTAAATAACTGCTCATGAATCAAGAAATTATTCTGGTTTAATCGATCATTTAAAGACAAAATAATTGCTTTAGAAACAGGATTTACATTAAAACAGCAATTAAAAATATTAAAGCAAATAAAAATCTTCCTTCAAATGATCCATCAAGCCATAAAAATTTCCTGAATCATAAGCAATTGTCTATGGTGTAATAAGTGATTCCCAAATTTGCGCAATAATTTTCTAAATTCTAAAACAATTATTTTAATCTATAAAAATTTTTAGATTTACAACTCCAAAATTGGCAAATAACTGGCGACGTTAAATACTGGCCGAAAATAACTTTTCTTCATAATAGGAGATACTTAGTTTTGAAAGTCTCATTTAACAGGATGAAAAATCTAATTATTCTTCCTGCAACAAGCTGAAGCTTTGCATAACTGGGGCAAATAATGTAAAGAATTTCGATGATATTATCATCAATTTGGATGTCCTGGTCATTGATATGTATGATGGCGACTGGAAAAATGGGATAACCAGAAATAAAATTTTCGGCAATGAGACGACAATTTCATTTTCTCCTTTTTACTAAGAGGAAATCGAATATAGTCGTTAGGTTACTAGATCATAATTTTAAATTGCATTTCTTTAAATTATTTCCAGTATTATGAGTAGTACGTCGAATCCCACAGGAAACGAAAAATTAAACGGAATGAATCCATGAGCTACTGGAATCATAATACTTGCAGCATGAAATGGTTAATTTTTTTAATCAGAAAATCCAACAAATTTCAGTTTTATTACATTACTTCCGATCTTTAATAGAAACATTATCAAGGACATAATAAGAAAACAAATCGGGATTCTAATCAACCGGATCTTCTATTGCGACGTCCACCTCTACCGCCTCTACCACCGGCTTTATATCCTTTATTTTTGTTCATTTGTTTTTGACGACGATTATCTTTCTTCAACCGAGCATCTACTACCTTAAATGAAGACTTACATCTTCAATATTTGATTCACTTTACCGAAATAACAAACAATTATAATTCTTATTTGCAAGAAAAAAAAAAAAAAAAAAACATCAAAATATATCAAAGAATACGGAATTTCTTTTTTAAATATAAGTTATCAGAAATGAAATTAAAAGCATAAGCTTGACCTATACCATTCCTAATAACCAATGTTATTCTTATCAGTATAATTTAAATTACCAGAATAAAAAAACAAACACTAAGAAATACAACAAGACAACTATAAGAAACTGAACCACCAAACAATTCAGACACACAAATAAAGTTATAACTTGTATGATAAAATCTGTTGAAAATTTTGTTATTTATACAAACAATTCTTTACTGTAATCTCACAATAAATCAATAGAAACGACTTACTTTATATGGTCCTTTTGGCCTGGCCAAACTTCCCCGTTTGCCTTTCGTCATTACTGCATAGGTTATCTTTTTCTTTTCCTTTATTGATGAGGCTGTCTTACGATATAACCTTCAAAATGTTTAAATTTGTTCTCTTGACTTAATTTTTTCGAAGAAAATAATCTTCCACCAACGTTGTTCTGTTACTAAAATGATCTTTTGATAAGTGGGAAATGAAAAATACATCAAATGTAAACAATAATGAGAAATTGGCTTACTTGCGAATTTCACGAGCTTTTTCTGCTTGTTCCATATTTTCACTTTCAATAATACCTTCTGCTCTTTTCTTCGCCAAATGTAATTTTCGGTCTCGTCGTTTTTTCTTGCGTGCTTTCGCTTCAGCAACTTTTTTGATTGTCCGTGTGTTGATATCTCGCATACGATTTTTATAGAATTCCACTCGATCCTGAACTTAATATTGAAAAAATGCACGAATCATGATATACTGCTTGAACTCTTATGTATTTCCTGAACAGCTGCAGGAGCATAAAATTTCATTTTGCTTTAAAAAACTTACTTTTGAAACTGGAAGTTCCTTTCTGAAATGCTTCTTTTCGTCTTCAACAAACCAATCAGGAAGTCCCTCATCGTTGTTTGTATACCTTAAAATATTCAATCATAAATAAAAATCATGGATTTTGAAACACAAATATAAAAAAATACAGATCTCACCTGAATTAAATTTATGTGAGTAACTTCAATCATTTTTAGAATATCTGTGAATAGTATAAACCCAAACAAACAGCTTTCCAATTTTTGGGAAATTCAAATCAATACTGGAGTGCACCTTATCATATGAGCAACCATTGGATAAAACTATCAGATTATTGTAGTTTTATCTAACTATAGTCAAAGCAGTGGTATTTTGAACAATTAAATTTAAAATATATATGCCAAGTTCACCTGTTCCATCCCCAATCTTCCAGGTCTCGCCTTGTTTTCGACGAATATATTAGTTGTTCTCCAAGTGCAAGTAATTCAGGAGATAATTTTTCCACTTTATCTAAAGGAAAGTTTAATATATATAAATTAATACTGTTCTACAATTCTGATTGAAATTGGCTAGGATATTTGAAAATATCAAACCTGAGTTTCTTAAATGAACTGGGTTAGTTGCGGAATTTTTCCCATCAGTTTTATCTACATCATGATATTCTTCTTCGCTTTCATTATCATCTATGAAGACAGAAGTTGTTCCTGCACCTATCCTTATTTTGTTGTTGAGTTTATGGCTATCTTCATCATTTCCTTCATCTGATGACGCTTCGATATTTGATTTCTGGTCATCATTTGCTTCATCATCCTTTCTACTATCTGTAAATTGGATGAAACAATTGTGCTACGCTAAAAAAAAAAAAGTGCTAAAAAATGCTAAAAAAATTAGACATGGTTAAAAAGTTACCAAAACTGAATAAATCAAACAAAATGAATGAAAATTGAGTGAAAAACCTTGTGAAGCATTACTAAATTTCTTCATAAAATTCTCAACAGCTTTAAGAGCGCTTTCTTCATCATCTATTAGTTCAGCAACTTCATTCTGAAACAGATATTGCACATTAATTATTTATAACTAAACAATTATATTGAAATAAAAATAATTGGAAAACGTCAAATTTATTGCATTACCATTCCACAATCTTCAAGAAAAGACAAATATTTGGAAAATTAGACATTAAACAACAAAATTCAATTTATTTTAATTTGCACAAAAAGTTTCTACGTAATTTTCCTTCACTATTTGAAATAGATGTTATTATAAAAAGCAATAACATTAAATAGCAAAAATAACCCGGCTAAACCATTCTGCTTTCAGAGATTCATTTTTTTCTGCTTTTGATATACTTGGATCTTGCTCGTGATGAAAACCTTCCGCATCATCATCCATTCTGAAATACCAGTTATATTTAAGAATCTTTACCGGTGCTAAGGCATTAGTCTGAAATCAATTTGAGATTCAATTAAGATGGAATATTACCCACTATAATAAATAGAAAAATTATCGAAAATTTTAAAAATTAATCTGGCTGTTTGCAGCAAGTTCAAAAAAAAAAACCACAGAAATACTTTTCTTTGTAAAAAGTACTCCAACAAACTAAGTCTATGAATTAACTACACGAATTTCAAATTGATACATTTCAATAAGGATCATATAAGCAATAGCAATAGTTACAAAAAAAAAGTTTTTCATACCCAGAATCACTATTATCATCATCGCTATCAGAATCTTTTTCGTTATCACTGTTATTCTCGTTCTTGTCATTCTCTAATTTCGAAATCTCGTTCATAATTGTATTTCGTCGATCTTTAGCTTTTGCAACTTTCTTTAACGAAAATAGTTCTTGTTCATCGGGTACTTCATAAGTATCTCCTTCTACTAACATTTTTAGTTTCTTTCTTTTTTCGTGATTTGCTTTATCTTTTAGCAATTTTCGTTTCTTTTTCTTTAGTGCTGCCTGCAAAAATCATTTTGCTTATATTAATCAGAAAGTAATTAAAAAATAATGTAACAATAGAAAAGAAAATACCTTTTCCTCTGCTTTTGCGGTCAATAACTGTTGCTCAATTTCTGCCATCCTTTCATCCCTGAAATCATGAGAAATTCTTACAAAAGCAGATCAAGATATCTGATGTTAAAAGAAGTAATTCAACTTACTCAGGATTGATCAACGCTACAGCATCTTTCGTAGTATTCTCGGCTTCATTCTGCGCCATTTCTTCATTGATCTTTTTAATAATACTACGTCTCCATTTTAGTATTAATCGTAACTCTCTCGGACCACATACTTTGATATCTTCCAGACAACATTTCACTTCATCAGTTGTCACTTCGTCCATTAACCATCTTTCATCATCCAGAGCAATCTGCAATCATAAGAGAAAACTTGAAATGCATCTTGGAACCATATCAATTATTTGAATCGCAACCAAAATTAGCTAATTGATTAAAATGCGGGTATCGAAAAAAAATCGCGAATTATAAATTTAATTTATGTTTTAGTTGCTTTCTTATCTTGTTACATGATTTAAAAATGTCATATTAATAGATCTTATATGATAAAACCATTTCTATTAGTTTACTCCTGAGAAAAAAACTAATTTCTACAGAAAGAATTCGACAAATAACAAAACTTTCTCACAATTAATTTTACTTCGAAAATTGACTCACTTTGTACGCAGAAGCCAATAATTCTAAATAATTGCTACTTTGAATAAAATCTGTAGCATTTATTATTTTATGAAATGAAACTGATTCATTTTCATAACCAACTGCCGGTACTTTCTTCAGCTTCATACGTGGTTGCAACAGTAATTGTCTGAAAACAAAAATAGAAATAAAAAATTTAATTTAATGGGATTAATTATCGTAAAAATCAGAATCAGTTATGAATTACTGAAAATATTTCACTTACGGATTTGAAATAATTGACTGTTGCGTTAATTCAGCGAATACTTTTTTGGGATCTAAGAGATCGAGATCAAGTTTTTCTGGTTTTTGATATTTCTCGCAGACTACAAAGATCTCTGCAGATTCCAGACGTGATGCTGCTGGTTTCCAAACATGTACCTGCAAGAAAATACTTGTAAAAAAAATGAGTGTAACAGTAAATGTTTAACATATTGAATCATATTAAGATTACATAACTGACTGCTAAAATTAATAATACTGCATGAATTCCAGGACAATTTCCAGATATACACAATTATTTTAATATGTTTCAAATTTCGCTATAGTTGAAACTCACTTGTTTGAAGAGTTTCTCAAATACTGATATCAGATGATGATAATCACTTGAACGGAACACTTTCGTCACAAAAATGCCATTTTTTGCTAATATTTGCGTCGCAAGTCTCAAAGCTGATAGCGTTAAGCAATTTTGTTGGAACGCATCTTGAACCCAATTACGCCCTACATTAGGTGCGCCATCATGTAACACACAATCAGCCTGCAAGGTAATAGTCTTTTAGATGTAATATCCAGGTTTTTTACGAAATAAGTGATTAGAAAAACTGAAATCTCAGAAAATTAGAGAGAAATAAAATAATGAAAAGCGTTATCTTTTAAATATCAGTAAAAATTACGAAGAGCTTTTTCCCGAATGAATTAACTTCATCAGTAATACTTAGTAAGTAAAACGGCAGGCGCATTGCAGTATCATAATTTCGTATCATTCAATAATTTTAAATTTCTTAGTTAAACAAAAAAAACACACCTCCCAGCCATGCAGCTCTTTCCGAACCATTTGCCTAGTTTTTTCGGTAGTGATATCACCTTGTAAAGTTATGCATCTATTGATGGGTTTGATAGGCACCAAATCAACTCCTGAAAACGATTATCTGTCTAAAAATGACCGATAAATATATAAGAAATTATGCAGTTTTATATCTGTTATAGAACAGAAATCCTAATAATTTTATCAATAATTTTGTTCGCTTTTAATGAAAGTCTTACCTATGCAAAGAGATGAGACGGGCATATTTTGTATAGCCACCTGAAGCCATCCACCAGGTGCTGCACATAAATCAACAACTGCTCTGGATTTTTGCAAAAATTCGAATCGCTTATTAATTTGCAACAATTTGAATGCAGCACGAGATCGATATCCTGAAATGGGTAAATATATAAATCCTATTCCTCTCAATCAGAGTAATCCCTCTTCTCTCTTTCATCCACTCATACATAATGATTAATCATTTACATCATCATTTTAATCATCGGAGAGATCACTCTGATGCGCACAGATTAACAATTTTCTGTAATTCCGGATATATTTGCTGGCATAGCAAGCATATGGATTATAAAAATGTCTATAGGAATAAAGAGAATTAGACGAAACCTGTTTCCTTTGCTAGATGATAATATTTATCTCGACGCTGCTTTCCAATTTTTGTCTTCTTACCCATTTTCTTTCTCTTTCGCTATTACTCGAAACTTAAATTTCCTAAAAAAAAAAAAAATATGTTGAAAGAACTGGGAAACTTTTCAATTCTTAATTTAAATTCATAGCAGAAAACTCTCGAAATACAAAAAAAAAAAAAAAAAAAAGAAAAAAAATATTTCGGAAGAAAGAACATGGAATCATTCATAACATAGTTTATAGTTAATCTTATCAATTTTTAGCGTTTTTCAACCCTTAAATATTATCTATTTATTCCCTCTGTGTCAAAATAATCAAAATCACAGCTTACAAAATTGCTGAACTACTAACAAAATATGCATTTTCACAAATCTTAATAATTTCTTTATCAGAAACAACCGATATCACAAATTCCTATCCAGAAAACTAAAGTATTTGATTCTCAAACTATAAATGATATATCAGAAGGCTATTCTATTCATTCTGAAACCGTCTTTGAGATCCGGAAGAATAATGTCCACAATTTAAAATTGAATCCCGGAAAATTAATCCTGCAACTCTAAAATCACTTCCGGCCCCGAATGAGAACATTCGACTTATGTTGGTATACAAGTAGAGTAAGAATATGATTCTCGGGAAGTACGAAAACACTGATACACAAATACAGTAAGGACATGATTTCCGGAAAAAGGGAAGTGCATCCGGCAAGCACGTTAACCTTCACATTACCATATTCCGCTATGAAACTCTATCATCCCACTGAGAATGGATGAAATTTTTCGCAGGTTGAGGAGATGAGTAGCCAGAAATCGATGAAGATTTTAGTATGAATAAAGAGTAAAGTGCAAGGTTTGTTTTCCTTTCCGGTTAATTTTAGCATGTTTACGTAAATGTGTTTCCGGATTTGTTTACATAGGAAGCATTCATCTGGAAGATTCATTTACCTGTATTAAATTGTTTAAAATTTTTTTGAAGATGTACAAATTTCATGCTATTATGCTCCAATTAATATTTTGCCTTACATTTGCAAATTTATTTTATGTTTTTATAATCCATATCCGATTTACTATTATGCTTTTATCAAAAAAACTGATTGTAAATATTTTTTGATGCAAAAATTTCCCTATATTATCAAATTTTTTATTGATATTTTTGTTGTTTTTATTTCTTAAATTAGATAAAATATTCATTCATATATATTTATATATGTAATATATTTTGTACAAGTATTTTTACCTAAGTTTTACCTAATGTCACGTAAAGTTTTACACAATATTAAACTTATTTTGGTGTTCATTAGCTTAAAATATTGCTATAATTTCGTATTGATCAATAATTTTTTCCCTCTTCTTAGTCTATTGAACAGATTGTATGAAAATTTTTATTGAATGATTTTTGAACACTTTTTATAATCTTTTTTTTCATTTATCATTTATTTATAATAGTATTAAATAATGAAAACTGTTGGAAGAAAGACCAAAGTCAGAATTGATAATAAATGATTGTATTAAACATTATCAGCATTTTAGGAATCTCCAGGATGTATATTGTAAACAATTATTCATCTATAGGTACATTGAAATCAAAACTGAAGTAATTCGAAATGCGTTTTGACGATATTATTATTCCAAAGGTTAGTTTTCTTCCTTTTTTTTTCTCTTTTTTGTTTGTTCTTTCAGAAAAATTCAAAAAAGGAAGCAGAGAAAAAATGAAAACGGATAAAATCTCATGCAAACTCAGAAGTTAAAAATAAAATTAATTACGACATTGTTGAGGATTTAATTAAATTTTGTTAATTTTGATTTTTCTCTCTTTTATTTAATCAATTAACATTCTTTTACGGACTTTAGGAGAAATATTAACAAATTTTTAGCGTTTAAGGAATAAATAATAAAAGAGGCTTATATATATAATAATCCTCTACTTCTTTTTTCTCTTTGAATATTCAATTTTTGTGATAGTAAAGTATGGAATAAATAAGGAATAATAGATATTTAAAAAAAATAAGTAATGTAAAATCGACAGAATAAAAATAATAATAAAGAA
Organism: Onchocerca volvulus; assembly: GCA_000499405.2. NCBI lineage: Eukaryota > Metazoa > Nematoda > Chromadorea > Rhabditida > Onchocercidae > Onchocerca > Onchocerca volvulus. The sequence goes on along the minus strand of HG738139.1, from coordinate 4,619,140 downwards.
ATTGTGGTGAAAATGGAGGAAAAATCGATAATTTTAATATTAGGAAGTAGAGGACCTTTAGATAGAAAATAATTGCATTAATAGATTTATTATTATGTCTATTTTTTTATTGTGTATTATTATTCATTTTTTTTTTTAAGCCGAAGCTCAGATTTTTGGAAGTTTATCTACAGTTAAGCATTACTGATAAGCTTATTAGCGTTTAAAAAATTTCAATCTGGAAATTTTGGAAGATATGAGAGTTAAAATGCCACATCGTATGCAAAATATTCCGGAACATTTTCTTTATTGATTTACGTTTATCATTTACATTTTCTAATGTTTATGGAAAAGGAAAAGGGAAAGAAATTGTGATATTAAAATATGAAGCAGTTTGATGTTTGTAAAAGTTTCTAAACTATTTTGTCAGTTTATTCAGACCTTTAAATTTTTTTTTGGATGTTTGTCAAAATTATCTTCCAGCTATTAACGAATAGTATTGAGAAGAATATTTATGCATTTTTTATTACAATATCAGCAAGAATATTTGTGCATTTTTTATTCTCTACACTATTTTTGCGTCGATTATGTCTTTTTTTTACTTTGATATTTGCCAGGAAAGTTATGATTAAAAAAATTCTCGAAATGCACTATTTTTGATTTTTTTTTTACGACAAACATTAAAAGCTTTACTTTCGAAAATTCGATTTTTTTTAATGATATTTTTAGGAACAATTTCAGCGAGGCGTACGCATACTATCTAATTTGTCAGTTTCAGGATAAAGTTAATAATTAACTCTTATTAATTAACTCTCTTACTTTTAATTAGAATGGTGCAAAAAGGCTTCAATAACGTAACGTACTAACGTATCTTTAATAGTGTATTTTGCATGTTTAGAAGTTATATTTCAAGCCTAAATCTTCATATTTTATTTATTTAAGTATGGTTCAACATATATATTGTGTTGGATGATTGATAACTCCTTAATTATGTGAGAAATATAATTTGTTGGTTATTTGCATGCTATTTTCTTTGAAATCGTTTCGAAAATTTGCAACCGTTGAAAAAAGACAATAGATGGATATTATATATTGTTATAATCAAAAAATGATATCAAAAAAGTATTGATCGGTCTGAATCATTGATAATTCAATTACTGATAGAATAATGTAACAACTTTACAAAGAATAGGATATGCAGTGATATCAGCGCGAGTACAATTGTTTGACAATCAGTTCGATTTAAATTAATGAAAGAAACAAGGTTTTAAGCAAAATTTGGCAAAACTTGAAGATAAATATTATAGCAAATCCTCACCCATGTACTAGCTGAAAATCAGGTTTAGTTAATTTTTTTTCTTTTTTTTTTTATTACTGAAACTTTTTTCAATTGAATTTTAAATTTTCTGAGGCTGGAGTTTTTTTTTTCTTTTAAATTTCTCATTAAACCCAGTTTATATCTTATTTTCTGTTTTTCTCCGTCCTGTTAAAACATTGGGTTTTTTTTTTCGTTTGAATTTATGCTTTGCATCATAGATTCTTTGAATTTTTTTGATTTAATAAGTTTGACTAAAAATTTGATTTTTTTCTTCATTTTTTATAAAAAATAAAAATTTTTGCATAAAAGTTATTTAGAAAAAAAAAAAAAAAAAACGAATAAATATTTCATAAATTTGTGGTTGATTGAATTTATTTCACAATTTGATGGATTAACTTCCATTGCATAATTTAATCTTATAGCTAATAAAGGACTAGAAATTGTGTGTATAACATTTGAGAGATAGGATAATTCGATTGCTAAGCTTTTTTTTTAAATGCATGTGGCGAGTAAATGGGCTCGAAAGAGAAGTTTATAAATTGAAGTTGAGAAGAGAAAAAAGAAATAAAAATGGATAACTTTTGTTGCAGTGAATAATTTTTGTTAATTGTTGATGCTACTGAGTTTATTTCGTACTTTTATTTCTACAAAAAAACCATTTTCTTGAAAAAAAAAAAAAAAATTTCTTTGCTAAGAATTCTTTTTCCTGTCTGATCTTTAAAAATTTATGACAGTTTCAAACTTTTATAGAGTTTTTTTTTTTTTTTCGTTTTGAACTCTGTTCACTACCATTCTTTACATGATCATTTAGCTAAAGAAATTTGAAAAGTTTTTATTCCCAACAAATGGAAAAAATAATAGCTGTGTACTTTCCCATGAAATATTTTCTCAAATGAAGATATTTATTAAAATCTTTTTGCTTCTTAATTTAAAAAAATATTCCATGAAAAGCTGAAGGAAAAAGATTTTATTATCGTTAGAACAGGTGTTGTCTATTCGAAATGATTTTTCTAAACTTTTTGTCAAATTTATATATGCATTAACTCTCTCGTCTAATTCGGTTGGGAAAGTTATCATAACCTTCTAGTGATCCTGATTTATTTTTAGGGTTGATTATTTTTTCTCTTCAATGATAAAAATTTTCATATTTTATCGTTTAAAATTAATCACTTCTTTTTATGCTTGAGATTATTTTTAGTCTAATCTTTAAAAATTTATTTATAATTTAAAATCTTTTTTAATTCAGTTTTCTAGATTTTAGATCACATTTTAGAAACCTTTCTATTTCGCTTCCTTCACGCTTTTCTCTATATTCATATTAAATCTGTTCATAAATTTAGTGGTTTTTTTTTAGTTTATATCAAGCGCATTTTTATTGATTTAATGCTTCAATAAACATTTTCATGAGTCCAATTTTCAGCTATTGCTTTAGGGATGGGACACTTTTGTATAATTGGCCAAGAAGAGCTATGTCCTTTTTGTGATGAAATTGTGGCCATATTTGCTGAGAACTGTTTTTATATATTCATTTTGGCTTAGACTACGATCGATAGTTATTTGCAAAACACTTCTCATCTTTATATATCTATGGCTCTTACATTCTACTTTTATTTTCTCCTAAATATTATGTTTAACCATTGAGGAATTGTGAATTTTCGAAAAATTTTTTTATAAAAACCATCCAGTGGTTGATAATATCAGGTAAATTGCCAATGAGCTTACCGATGGTATCTTCGTCAACAGATGAATTTGAAATTGCTCGATTGTTATTGATTGATGGATTCAAACGTTTGTGTGAAACGATAGCAGGCCATGAATCGTTACGGAAAGATGATTTGATACCATACTGTGGATTGTTACAAACGGTGTGCGGTTTTATACCAATATTTTAATTAAATTTAAAATATAATCAGACGTTTCTGGAATTTATTTATATATCATGAAGATGGATCAAAAATTACGAAGAAAATTTATTTCTAACGAGCCAAATTTTTTTATTGTTTTCATTATGCTATGAAACGAATTAAATTTCAAACTTCTTAGGGTGAGACATACTTTTTTTTATCGGAATGAATTTCATTCGAAAATTCTAATATCAAAATTAAATGTTATTAGCATTATATAAATTCGTCTTCGGGTGCTCATTTCTTTCTTTTTTTTTCTTTTTTTTTTTTTTTTTTTTTGTGTATATGTATGTGATTTATGTAAAGGAATTGCTGAATTGCTTGCATTTTCTATTTTCCAAAATTTTGACTTTCAAAAATTTGTTTGAAACTTAAAAAAAAAAAAAAAAGGCATAGCACAGTACTGAAATAAATCAAATAATAATGTTTCAAGTAGGATGAAGCTTATTTGAAATCTGTTTTTTCTTCTGCTAGGTCGCTTTCTTTTAATGATAAATCGCTATGTGAAAGTCTTTTAAACGGCAAAAAAGAAAAACAATTGGTAAAATGTTTTTTTTTTCCTCTTTGCAAATATCCTTCTTGCAATTTTTTTTTTAAATATTGAATTTTTATCTTCATTTAAACCAAAAATGTATTTTAATCTTTTGATTGAAAATGTATTAGTTGAATTGATATCAAGTCAAACATCCATTCTACATTATCAGCTCTTTTGTTTACTTGATACGTTTTGTTTTCTTTTTAAACAAGAAATTATCCACATTCTCAAGAGATTTTTCATAGACACGAATCTCTGGTCCAAATAAAAGTAGATGATTAATCTAAAAAATGGAATAAAGCCATAGCAATATATAGAAAGGAAGGCCAAAAGTAACTTATTCCATTTTCCATAGAAGTAATTTCAGGTAAACAAAGTACAGTTAGTTGATCGATTAGGATCGGAGCCAAATATTGTTGGTTCAATACATGTAACCACTTCACATGTTATTTTCAAAGCTGAAGACAGTACCAAAGAAATATGGGTTTGTTTCATTTTTTTTTTTTTCTTTTTTAATTGTTCTAATATTTAAATCGATAAAATTGGGTCATTTTCTAATTATTGTTAATAGTTTCATTTTGGTAGAATAATTTACATTCTAAAAATTTCTGCTGCAAGTTATTTACTTTTTAACATTTGATCATTTTTTGATTGATTTTTATTTTTAAAATTATTTGTATGATTTATTAAAATAAATAACATCCTAACTAACGAGTTGTTAGAATTAGGCATTTATTAAAACATAATTAGCAACTGCTGGGAATTTTTAACGGTAGGGAAGCGCACTTGAAAAAACCAAAAATTTGCAGAAATATGAAAGAAATAATTAAGTCTAACACTTGAAAATGAAAAATCAAAACAATTATCGAATGTAATAGCTACATAGTGCATAGTATCTTTTATAACTATTATAATTCGATTATTAATATTTAAATTAACAAGTGAATTAAACAGGATTATTCATTAATGAATGTTCTTTTTCTTGAAGAAATTTCGATAAATAGGCGATGGAAATTGGAATAAAACACTTCTGGCAAATTTGCAGGTTCCAAACGGATTAATCGGAGCAGTAGAGAAAGGAGCGCTTTCAGCATTAGGAACACCGCTAACAGTGAAATGTAAACATTTTCTAACTCTAACTTTTTTAATAACACGTGACAAAGAATGTCAGGATCTCGTGGAAACATTAAATAAGTGTGGCAAACCTGGTTAGTTTATTTCCTGAAATTAAATTGAAATGATATTTTATGACAAAAAAATCGTGGTAAAGGATGAAGTAGTTAGTAAATGATAAGAAAAAATAATATCAATTATAATCTTCTGAATAGAAAAGCTCATCTTGAATATAATTTACCATTCTTGTAAAATTTGTATCGTAGTAATAATAACAGTGTCAGTGGTAACGTATTATCTTTAGGTTAGTTTTCTGGATGAAGTTAAACTGGATAACTTTGTATATTGATATTAAATTGATGTCACTACTGGTTAAAGATTTTAAAAATAAAAATTAAAAATTAAAAAATATTAATGACTCTATGAAAAGAAGCCTGTTCTCGCATTTGTTTTAGTAAATATAACGGATGTCTTTGCATTTGAAAATAAAGAACGAAACGGCGATATTCGTTTGAATACGAAAAAACGAGGTTGGGATCGATTCGATTGGGCTGTTGAATTTGCTCGTCAGGGAATTGGTACTGCGGATGATCAAAAATGGAAAATTACAGATTTTAATATAGGATATAAGGTTTTAATTTTCGTTATTCATTTTTTTTTTCGTCGATTATTTACTGCAGACTGATAATTAAAAGATTGAACTGGCATTAATGCATTATTTTTTTTCACGAAGAGATGATTTAACGTGAAATTGAAAGGAATGTGACATCAAATTAAGCAATCAGTTATTCGGATTTTTTGGATTTTAAACTGTTATTAACTGGGAATTGAATAGTAGTGATTAAAATTTTCAAATAATATATTTAGCTCAGTTTCAAAGAGATTAACATTGATAACGTTACTAAGACAGAATTTTTTGGGACTGTTTGATTAAACATTTCTGTTTTTTTATATTTTGTGATAATTTTCTGCCAGAAATATTTTCAGATAATTCAAGATAAAGGTAATGAATAGCTTTTTTAGTACTGTGATACTTATCCGGAATATTTATGTGTTCCATCCGCGACTACCACTCAAATCCTTATTGGATCGTGCAAATTTCGTAGCCGTGCACGCCTTCCCGTGCTTACATATTTTCATCGGCCAAATGCAGCTAGCATTTCAAGGTTTGTTCAATTTCTGTTTTTCTTCTTTGTTTTGTAAGACTTCATCAGAATCGTTTTCATCTACTCTTCCACTAAGATGTACTTTTGGATTATTTAACTTTTACAACCGGGAAATTGAATTATTCAGGTACAATTGCCGTAAAAATTTTTTTTAGTAGTTTTCTCCAAAATAAACGAATTAATGCAAAAAGTTTGAAAACGAAAACGAAAGCGTTTTCAAACTTTTTGCATAATTCGTTTATTTTTGCGGATGCAATTAATACTTCCTTTATATCAATCTTTTTATAGAACAAAATATTAGCAATAATGATTTACAGATTATAAAATGACATTTTGAAGTGAGATAAATGTTGTCGATGAAATAACAATGATAAATCTAAATTTTGGTTCAAATGTTTATTTTCTAGATGTGCCCAACCGTTAACGGGTTTTAGTGCGCGTTGTGTCGAGGATGAAATGCTAATGGATGCGATAGCGAAAACAAATCCATCCAATTCAGCTCTCTACTTAATTGATACACGGCCAAGGGTACGTTTTTTTTTTTTCTACTTATTTTCCATATCTAATTTCATATACTTAGTTTGTTAGATTTCTGGAGGTTTTTTTTTTCTTAATTTCGTTTAAAATTGGGATTCTTAAGTTTGCGTTGAAGTTTCAGAATATTAGAAAGAATTCCTTGAAAGTTGGCTAAAAGAGTCAAATAAGTAGGAAAAAAGTTGAATAAGAAATCCAGACAAACACATTAATTTAATCTTATATCTGTGGCATTAGATCAAATTTGTATGTTTGTCTGGATTTCTAAAACACATATTCTGATTAGTTATAATGAGATTACTTGCATCTAACAAAGAACCAGAATCAATAGTTGCTAATCTAAAATCATATGTCCAAAGACAATTCAGCTACCTTCACTTCTAGAGGAGGCAAAGAAGTCCAACTCTACCAGGCTCACTTCTAAAAAGAAAAGACTGATAAATCATTAATAAAGCCAGAAAAGGGAGCAGAAAAAACATTAACAAAAAGAAAAGCATTAACACAAGGAAAAGCGATCTTAAGAGCATCTAACATCAGTGGTAATATCCAATTACTAAAACCACCAATCAATATATACGTAATCATAAAAAAGTTATCAAACACTATTTCATATTTTTTTACGACTTTTTCAGATTCTGTCCTCTTTCCTAACAAGCTTTTTTGTTTTTTTTTTTTTCGACTACTTTGAAAATTTAGTAATTTTTTCTTCAGATGAATGCCATAGTTAATAAAGTGCAAGGTAAGGGATTTGAAAATGTTCGAAATTATACAAATTTACGGTTTCATTTCTTCGATATTGACAATATCCACATTATGAGATCAAGCTTAAGCAAATTATTGGAAGGTAAATGAATTTATATTCCGTCGACAAAATATTCCTATAGATAAAAATTTTTCGTGAAGAAATGCGGAACATGAACTTATTAATTATAAGATTACTGGTTTCGGTAAATACGTTTAATATAGAAAAAAAGCGAAAAAGAATGTTAGATTTTCGTGAATTTAAGCAAAAAGTACAATTCAGATCAGTGAATATGTTATTTATTAAAATTATGGAATTGAAATTTGATTTGTTTTATATACAATGTATGTACAGATATTCCAAGTAAACTACATGATATAGAAAGCGAAAATAATGACATATAGGAAATCGAATATATTGTATTGCTATATATATGTATTATACAGGCTACATGATCTGATTATTGTTTGCTGCTATCAGTTTCATTATATCAAAATAATTCGTTAATACCATTAAACTTACCGATATTGAATTTAATGTCAGCATGTCATCGAGCGAAAACAGTTTCGGATTATTACAAACAGTTAGAAGCATCCGGTTGGTTAAAACATGTCCTTGCTCTGTTAGAATGTGGTAATTTTTTGGCCGTTTCAATAGCACATGGAATTTCATGCGTTGTGCATTGTTCTGATGGTTGGGATCGTACGGCACAATCGGTCAGCATTGCGCAACTCTTACTGGATCCGTTTTTCCGAACTATAAAAGGTTTTCAGGTGCGTTGCAATAAACTTCTTTTTTGAAATCTAGAATACATGTATTATTATAAAACTCTTTTAAAAATATAAAAAAAAAACTGATCAGGATTAATTGAAGCTTGAAGTTTTATTTGTTTCTAATCGAAAATATTTTAAATATTGTAAAATTTGCTAATCAGTTAGAAAATACGTCCCAAAACTTTGGATTAATTTCATGATATTAATCTGGTTATTTAATGTAAAGCATCTTTCGATTAGTACAATCATATGTTCGATTAGCACAAACATATTTTCGATTAACACTATTATACATAACAATATATTAAATCAATGTATGAAAATAAAATATCGCCATATTAAAAGTCATTAATAACTAAAAGTGGGAGCTCTTGAAAAAAGCTGACAAATGCTTAAAATCTGGTCATTCGGTTTAAATCACTTATTGCTTAAATTGGAATATAATTACAGACAATCTAATAACTGAAAATTGTAAATGATATCCGTCTAGGCCTTACTGTTTGTTAAATAGGAATTATTGCAGATACTGATCGAAAAGGATTGGCTTGGTTTCGGTCATAAATTCGACGATCGATGTGGTCATGTTGGCGCTTTTAATGAAGAAGCAGCTCGAGAGGTAGTAATCTGCAGGAGAATTGCAAAAAAATTAGACTTATGATAATTGCAAAAGAATTTTGCTAGCAAATCTTACTGTGTCTGGGAAGATATTTTGAGTAGAATTTCTGTTATGATTCCAAACATCTGAGGTATCCTGACTGTTAGGTGGTTCAAACACTTCAGTAATTCTATATCTAACTTGATGCTTTTCTTATTCATTTATTTCATATATTTCAGTTATTTGAGTATCTCATTTTCTCAGAATTCAGAAAAGCAATATTTTCAGCTATAAATTACCTTATTTGATATGTTGTTGAAAAGATTTCCTTGCTATTATTATATGTTCCATATATTTACAGATATCGCCTATTTTTACACAGTTTCTGGATGCGACATTTCAAATCATGAGGCAGCATCCTTGTGCTTTTGAATTCAATGAACGTTATTTAATCCATATGCACGAGCATGCTTACTCCTGTCAATATGGTACATTTCTCGGGAATTGTGACAAAGATCGAAAGGTACGTTTAGATTGAAAGCAGAAAGGAAATAATGCATAATATTTATAAAGTTGTTAAAGACTTGTTGGAAATTTATTTCCGTCATATTATTTTTTTAGGATCTCAATTTAGCAAAGCGAACACAGTCTTTATGGGCATTTTTGGATGACCGTCATGACGATTACATCAATCCGTTATATGAAGTTAATTTTGTTCTATTTTTATTTTCTGTGATTTTATCCTTATATTTTGACTAAAAAGTAGGAAATTTTAGCTTTATGAAGATGAAAGTTTCGTCTTTATAATTCTAGATGTCTTAAAATTTTCGAAATCAGAAAATGTTTGAGAATTTTTATCAGGAATGAGTGGTTTTTCTGGTTATTTATCAAATTCTAAATTGATTTTCATAAAACAAAGTAAGTAGTTTTTTGCAATTTTACACATTTATTGATGAAATTAATTTCGAATAGTTTAGGAGTACGGAAAATTTCTGCTTTCCCGAGTAAATGTGAATATTGATAAGTAGAATGGAAAAATACTTAAAACGGCCACCTATTCATCTAGAATAGTTTTCGCCTCAAAGTGATTTCTGTGAAATGGTGAAAACTACGCGCGATAAAATAATGTTTTTCTTCCAGAGGAATAAGTATGGTTTTCTGGGAAAAATAAACTTGCATCCATCAGCGTTAGTTGTTTGGACAGCTATGTACAATCGTTTCGATACCGGGCTTTTACCGCGAGAAAATACAAACGATGTGACGCTGTCAACGATGGAACATGTTAGCATCTTGGAGGCACATTTGACTTCATTGCAATCGGTTTGTGTTCTTTTCCTTTTTTTTTTTTTTTTTTTTTTTTTTGCAATTCGAAATCTCATAATAAATTTATTTGACAACGCAGTAATCTGATCAATAGTCAAATTAAAATAAGCAGTTTATATTAATCAACACTTTTGCCAGTTTTTGATTAATTGTTGATCTATTTTGGAAGATTGATAAAAAATGGACTTCTGTAACGATATGCTTGATAGTTTAGTGTTTTATGAGATTTTCTGATATTGCTTTCTGCGAAACATATGTGTTTGCTTCTTAACCATCAGATTAATATGTTGATAAATTAGGTAAAAAATTGATATTTGACTCAAATTATCTTCCAGTGGCTGAATTTTTTTTGGTTATCCATGAAAGTATTTTGATACAGTGCAGAATGGATTTCAGATGTTGTTTCCATGAAAGTATTTTGATACAGTGCAGAATGGATTTCAGATGTTGTTTCATCGACCAATAGTTGCACAACGGAGGGAAAAGGGAAGAAACTTTCATGGGATGGTTTAGAAAAACAGAATATCCAGGAAAGCAGTATAAACGATGCATCATTCCCATATAATGTTCGTTTTTTATGACTCATTTTTCATAGCACTAACTTTTTAACGCTTTCAATAAAAAAATAAGGTCTTTTTTTGATTCTGCCGATAAAGTTGTACATTTTAGTCAAAATTATAACTTTTTATTATTTAAATATTTGCTTAATTATAACTGGAAGATTTCGTTTCCTAAAACACATTGTAACTTGATATCTTTCATTGCTTTTTCACTGTAAACACACAATTGGATAGATTTATAATGTAATAAATTATTGATAAAAAATATATTGCATACTATTTGTTGCCAAATGATGCATTGTATTTGGTGCTCTTTCTGTCTGTTGCTATCTTTAGTGCTCAATTTAATATCCCAAAAAAAAAGTGAATGATATTTTGTTAGATTAGATAGTGCATAAAGAAATAAGTTATTTCTTAAAGAATGAAACTGTATATTACCATTGATAAAATTAATATCTGATTTGATTCTATATTTTTTTAATATTATTCTGTCTCTGATTTTTAGTTTTATTCGTAAACCGAGACATATTATTGCTGCTTGTGCTAAAAGATTACAGTTATATTTTATGAAATTGATGTTCCAGGAGAATAATAGTGCATTACCTGCTTTACATTGGCAATCAATTCGTTCGGCAGACGAATGCGCCAATAATGATTGCAGTGCGGAATTTATCACGCGTGGTGAACGTCGTCTACATTGCTATAGATGTGGTAAAATTTATTGTCGTCGTTGCATGATACTTACATCAGATGGTTTTGAACGTATATGCATTACGTGTTCGGAATTAACTCATCAGAATAACCCATTGTAGTAAAGTTGCCAGTGATAACATAAGTTTTGATTAATATTAAGTAATACATAATTATTTTTGAAAATTTTGTTTTTTTTTTTTAGGTGCATTTAACAATATACGACATTCCTTTTCTTTCTTTCTTGTTTCTTTTTTATACTTTTCTCAAAATTGATTCGCGGTTAAAAAATTGATTTGGTGTGAATTAATTTAAATAATTTATTTTAGAAGTTTTAGGAAATATTAATTTCAAAAATAATACATCTTATTTTTTCAAATTCTGTCTAACTAGGAATTTTTATTTCTATTGTTTTGAATTTTTTTTTTAAACTAATCCATTAAACCATATCAGTTATCGAATTTATTTTGAAGGTATATTTGGATCTTTTTCCTCTCCATTTCAAATTTCAAATTTTACTGAATTTGATGAAATATTTGAAATTTCAAGTATTTATCGGTGTTGGTCGATATAAAGTACTATTAATTGGCTGATTTTTTTTCGGAATTCCAGAACATATTTATCTTTCTGATTAATATCGTATGAAGTAACTGAGTTACAGTAGTTTATAATTCAATGTCAAGGAATTTTAGATTCTTTAATTATTTTCCCGATCATCCTATTTTTTCCAGTCAAATGATCAATACATTTTCATTTTTCATAATTTAATAATGGTTGTGCTGTAAATTCATCCTGTGCTAATATTTCTTGTTTTGCTTCATTCATTTTGAATATAATATATCTGTTGTGTAGCTAGATGGAACAAATGATGAATTTGATCGGATAATTAATGTAATCAAATGTTGATTTGAGATGGAATGTAAAGATTAACAAGACTGCAATATTTGAGATTCTAGAGATTTGTTCGTTATATATTTTCCGAGAATCTTTTTGTTTCTTTTATTCTGTATCTTCTACTTATTTTTTTCTTTTTTAAGATTGTTGAGAAGTATAAAAAATATTATGAAAATGATGTAAGAAAAATTTTGATTTCAATCTAGGCTTAATTTACCTTAAAATATTAAGAACTAAATTAGCAGGTGTTTAGTTTAGCAATTAAAGAATTTAGAGCATTTTGACTCTAAAAGTTGAAAGATAGAAAACAGAAGCAGTCATTCATTTAAAAAAGTAATTTATTCTTTGCTTTTGAAGTGTAGCTAACAAGAATAAATAGTTTATTTAATTGAAATTTGATCCTTATTTATGCTTATTTAACCAATAATATAAATTTTGCATAATAGAGAAGTGTTAGTAAACTATCAGTTTACGATTTTTGAGCCATTTAATACCTTAATAGTATCAGTATTAGCAAACTTTTATTTTCATTATTATCATCATTTTTGTCTTGTCAAAAATGGACAAAATTTGTAGAATTGTTTTGATATTCAATATTCAGGAATTCATTGGTCGTATTATTCTTCCTACTTTTTACGCATCTCTGATTACTTATTATATCAGATTATTTTTATTACATTTTTCTCCTTTTTTTAAATAAAATTTTGTATTGTTGGGAATATAATGCATATTCATCGCTCTGTCAATGTTTTGGACTTTTTTTTTTTCAAATTTAGTTTTTAGAAATAAAATATTTTGTTTATGATTTTACTCACTTCATATATTTTACATATTTAATGCATAATTAAGCCAAGTTTACAGAAACTGAGTATGATGCGATTATATGAAAAAAAGAAAAACAGTTGTAAGAAGTATCATTTCAGTTTATTATGTGAGGTGAGGTTAAAATAAAATTTTAAATAAAAGTTGAGGAGCGTTATTGCTTTAATTGGCATTTAATGGGATGATATGATTTAAAAGTCTAAAATTTTTACGGATTTTGGTAAAAATTGAATGAAAATTGGTATAATCAAAAAATGAATCAAAATAATCATAATAAGATATGATGATGATACAAATTTATAAAATTGAATTGTGTATGAAACAAAAAAACTAAAAATAAATAATACATTACTACCGGTTATAATGAGGTTGGCATAACTCAAAAGAGACTGAACATGTACATGATATGATGTGATTCAAATTATAATTTAAATATTTAAATTTACAGATTTAGGATATGATTTTTGATCAATAAGATTAAGATAAACATCCCAATTGACATTGTAATATTGTTGTAAATTGAGATGGAAATCTCCGATAATTGTTAATTTTATAGTTTATGGGACCTGAATATTCTTAAATTTCATACAGTTTCATTTCAAAAACAGTAAAATTCAAATTTTCTATCTACAATAATCAATTTTAAAATTAAAAATTTTGTGCAATCAGTCGTTTTAATTTGTCAATTGCAATTTCAACGAATTAAAGTGAACGGTTTATTTGGATATTTTTGGTTTTGCTTGATTTGTAAAGAATCAAAAATTTTTTCTTTGCAGTGAAAAATGAATTCACAAAATAATGTTTGCGAATTTTATATTAGATCATTTATTTTAAACAATTTTTTCATTTTTAATTGAAAATTTTATAACAAATTTCACTTGACTGTTTTTGTCTCATTATCTTTCTAATTTATTTTATGATATTAAAGTAATTATTTCTTAATTTCGAAAATATTTTCATTTAAAAAAATTTATGTGTTATATTATTTCATGCATATATATTGAATCTATTTATTTCCTCATTTTTTTGCATTTTTTTTAAAATCTTTTAAATTTTGATGAACTAACAATCGAATAATTTTGGTAAATATTTTTCAGATATTGAAATATCCATTGTTTCTATTAATAGCTTAATTAATTAACGGGTTAATTATTAAATAAATGATTAAATAATTATTATACCATAAATTTTCATTGAGAACCTAACACTTGACTCACGTGATGCCTTACGTAAGATTTTACATGTAATGAACGGGTTAAAGTGTTCCCCGAAAATCTTAATATTCTGAAAGTATGACTTTGCTATTTTTTATAATTTAGTAATCTAATATTTTGGAATATTTTTCATTCCTCCCTTCCGCATCAATTTTTTTCCGTTTCCTAATACAGTATACTTGAAGAAGTTTGCCTATTATTAGAGTTTTCTCTCTTTTTCTTACTATATTTTATTTTTCTTCTTTTCACTTTGATAATAATTTTGATATAACAAAGTAAATACCAATCTTTATTCAATTATTTAGTTATTAAATTTCACAATAATTTCCACAAATACTGTAATAATAATAATTTTACAGTAAATCATACAGTATGAAGAAGAATGATATATCATTAAATGAAAAGATAATTGATGCTGAGAACAATGGATATAGTACGAGTAATTTAATGAATTGGATAGTACCATCAACCAGTGTTAATCAACGAATGCGTCATATTGAGGAAATTTTAGATTCAATACCGTATTTCTTCGGTAGTATGCTTGATGATAATAATTTGCAAGCACAATTACTTGTTGAACTAGGTTAATTTTTTGAATTCTTTTGTTTTTTTATAATTTTTGAAAAGTTTAGAACTTTGGAGGTTTTTTTTTTTTTTGAAAAAGAATGAGATGTCAATTTATGATGAATTACAAATAAATGAAATTTTTCATGCAAAAGGTATTAATTAGTAAAAAAAATTTGAGACGTATTATCGTAGATAATAATGCTAGTTTTTGTTTCAAGTTTCTTCTGCAAATTAGTCATTTTGTCAAAATTTCCATCGTATATTACAATATTTTAATAATAGGTGATTGTTTTTTGATATCATGCCCGAAATTAAAAGAGGACGTAAATGCTAAATCAACTTGGTATTTGGTTGTATTGGAACCAAATAAAGTTATTTCAAAAGTTAAAGTAAGTCTTGTATTTTCCCTGTTTCTTAAATTTTTTCAAAATTTCGAATAAATTTTCTGGCATTTGATTAGTTTTAGAATTGAATGAATTTTTTATGCAAAAAAAAAAAAAAAGTACGAAATTTAATTTATAACGAATAATAAAGAAAACTAATAATATTTAGGTAGTATATCGTCAAAAAACTTTAAAAATTTGGAATGATAAGAATACCACACTGCATCAGTATATTGAAAGGCGATCATTGAAAACAATTGAGCGACCATGGAATATTATTCCGGAACAGGTTGAAAATTTTCAGGAATTTGTCGCAATTTAAACCAAAACTTTAACCAAAACCTACTGTAGCAATAACAATAATAGTAGCAGTAATAATAAAAATAATAATAATAACAGTACAGTAATAACAATAATAACCTAATACTATTAATCAATCAATTGTGTAATTAGGGAATCAGTAAATACTTTAAAAAAAAGAATAATTTTATCATGCCTTAAATACAACAGGCTCATATGAGATTTTCAAAGATTAATATCAAAAATTTGTCATCATATGTTGAAAATATTGATTGAAAAAAGATGAAAATTTGAATAAAATTAAGATATTATCAAAGATCAAAGATTGCATGTTATTTTATGGATATTTATTATAGTTAACCGAAAAGATGTTCAACGTTTCCCAGCATGCATTCCCAATTAATGATACAACTTTTCCATTGGGTAAATTTTCACAGAAAACATTAAATTTCGATCATAAACGTTGGATATCGGTGGTCGAATTGAGCATAATCGATTGTAGCATTGATGAATTGAAATGTTTGATTGCTGAAGCAGAAAAACGACGACGATTCGGATCATTGTATGTAAATTAGCAATTTGAAAAATTCATCTCAACAAATATTTTTATCCAATTTTATGAATTTATAACGATTGACCTATCAATTTAATTTTTAAATTTTCCAAACAATTCATACTAGACTTTTTTCTATTGAAATATGTATAATGTAATTATAGAATATAAATGTTGAAATTAATAATTGATTAATTTTCGTCAATTATTACGTGTCATCTTAAAAAAAACTTCTGTAACTTTTCGAGGAAAGAAAATTATTTTTGTAAAATACAAATTAGATTTTATATCGGTAATTAAATTTAAAAAAAAAATCGGATTAAAAAAGCTGAATTTCAAAAAATATTTTACGGAAAATATCGATTTTCCGGACAGCTTATTTTTGCAAATTTAGAAGAATTTGGCGATTATGGGGTATATGTCAGTATGATACTGGAAATGTATCATTAATTCTTGAAGATATCATTTATGGTTCAGTTGCTGAGTTTGTTCGTACAGGTCTTAGACCACAGGATCAGGTAATTAATGCAAGAAGTCATATTTTATAAAAAATAAAAAAAATCAATTCAATTATCAAAATTAACTAAAAATAAGTCATACTTGTAGCATTAATATGAAATTAGCAACACATACATCATCATTTTTAGATAAATTCAGAATTAAATGGAACTGTGATAAATTAAATTATCACTAATTTCTAATTAGTAAATGTTTATTTTACGAATAAACAATGAAGTAATACTAATTTGACTTTTCTTCAATACAAATTCAATATAAATTTCCAATATATTTTTTTGCAATATAAACTGATTTTTTCAATATAAATTTTTCCAATAAAAAATTGGTTTAATTTATTATGACCATATTGCAAAAAAAAACAAAAAAAGAAATTTGAATAGATTTTGTAAATTGAATTAAAGTTTTATTTATTGTTGTATAAGTAATTGGATGATAATATCAGTAGTTATTAAAATAATTATTCAGCTTGAGAAATTTCTGATTCATAGAATTTATTTTGACAATTCGCTTTCAATACAACTTTATTTCAATTATTTTGTTCAAGTTTGTGTTGTATTTTGTATAAGTAATTTTTTCATTCTAAACCTTTCCAACGTGAAGCAAATATGGGCATGAAAATATAATTAATTTATAATTAAAATAAATTTGAAAAAATTAGAATAATTTTAAATGTATAAATTTGAAGAAAGAAAAATTATCAATTTTTTCCTTAAATTGCTTCATTTCTTTTTTTTTTTTTTGCCATAAATTTAATTTTTTACCTTTTTAGCAATGTAAATTTGCCATCCAAATAGTTGATGGTCTTCGAAATCTTGAAAAATATGGCTTTATCCATCGTCGTTTATCAATCGATGTTTGTTTACTTACCTATAATTATAATGTAAAAATTGCAATTTATGGATTAACCCCAGGTGAATTATATCCAACATATGTTGATCTTGACGATATAGATCATTGCAGGTCAATTAAAAATTAAAATTTAATGCCTAATAATTATTCCATCCCTTAAACTTAATCTTTTTTCAGTCACAGAAATTTTCAAACATATGTTAAGCAGAATTTTTCAATTACAATAAGGAAGTAATATTTGATCAATATAATGAATTAGGATAAAAAAGGAAAGCGAAATTTAGGAAATTTTTTCTGTTTATTTTACTGCTACTACTACTTATCTGTTTTTTCTTTTTTTTTAAATTTCTGGAGGGAATTTTAAGCAAACATAAAAATGAATTAATTGTTTACAGATGGTTACCACCTGAATGTTTACCGAACTTAGATAGTCCGCCTGCTCCTTATAATGCATCTGGAATGATTTATTCCTTCGGAATGATCCTTTGGTCAATGTTTCATGGTGGTGCATTACCATTTGAAGATGAACCTGCGAATAATATTCGAAATCGTCAATATCGTATACAAAATCCGTTATATATTGAGCAGGAATTAGTTCCTAATAAAATTCGTGATGTTAGTTAGATCAAATTAAATATCTTTTTCCTATTTAAGTAATTTAAAAGAATTAATTAATTGCACAAATAAACAAATGAAATGAAATGATATATTTCAATGACATAATAAGACGAAAGCATGGCCAGCCATTCTTTCGCGTGGCCGAACGCAAAAAATGGGCGAAGTCAAAAAATTCATTCCTCTTACTTACTTTGACCTCTCACGGGTGTGACGAGTTAAAAAAAGAAAGTAGATATATCTAGATAAAAAGAGGCGCTTATTCGAATGCAACGTTTATTCAAAATTTGAAGTTATGTGAGGAGTAACAACGAAAATTTACATTTTTATTTACATAGAATATCTGGGATAGATCAAATTTTAAATTTTTAATTTTAAACTTCTCTTTCTATTTGGATTTTTATCTGTAAGTGATTAGGATATTTAATATGCTTGATACTTTTATTGCTTGAATAAATTTTATCCAAGATTTTATGCAAATCGTTTAATACATAAATCCATTTCAATAAATATATATATGCATTTAAACGAATATCGGAACGTAAATTTGTTTATTTTATTCTTTTAAACTATCATGTTAAAGATTTTAAATTAAGGAATTTTGAAGTTGGGAATCTGTTCATTCTGGAGAAAGCTATAAAATATGCTTAAAAAGTTGCGAATTTTATTTCTTTATTGCTATTTTTTAGTTTAAAATAATAATCGTTCTATTAGTGCTATACTATAATACCGTTATCATTAATGATAAAGTTTTCATGATTATAATTATTGCAACATTTTATTAAAATTTCAGGTAATTTTATCATGTTGGAGTGAAGATATTGCCACTCGTGGTCGTCTAAAGACTATCAAAATATTTCTTCGAAAGTATTTTGCATCACAAACGTAAACTCGTCAGCATGCCTTATCAGTCAATGATATCACATCATTAATTAGTCTGTAAAATAAATTGTCATTGAAAATTTGCTGATTAAAGATTATTTGATTATAGAAATTCTTTTTTCGTGTCTTCCAAATAAATGCTAGCATCTTTATATTAGAAAATTGGAAAAACTGAAATTTCATTGATAAATGATATGAAATTTAATTCTTAAATTTAAAATATGCAGCAAATTTTTTTTCTTGCAAGAAAAAAATTAGACGATTAGTATTTCAGCAAATCTTCTCCTGTTAAAATTTATAACATCAATTATTATCAATAAACAAAGTCACTGTAGCAAATTATTATTTTCAAACGTTTCAAAATTCCAAATTTTTCGAAAGAATTTTTAAACTAAATTTGGATAGAAACGCAAAATTTCCAATGAAAACAGCTGTTTCATAGGGTGTTACAAAGTGTCACGTGAACTTTGACCTTTTCATTTCTTCTTGCTGATCAGCTGTTCATTCTATTAGTCAACATCTGTTCAGAAGAAAAAAAAATTATGCCGTATTGCTTTCATTTATCGCTTTTAACAATCTGAATGTATATTATTTGAATTTTATTTGATGAACTACTTATTTAATTTTTCATATTGTTTTTTTCTCCCTTCTCGTCCTCACCTCAATTATCATTTAATTCATTTAAAAATCCAAATTTTTCATCAATAACGTTTTTCTAAAATATATAAAGTCATTTTTTCCTTCATCAATTTTAACATTTTTAGTACCAATAAATAAATAAAATATAATAAATGAAAGTTTCATTTCAATTTTTGAGTTAATTACTTTTAAAATAATACCTAATTTTTCCTCTTTCCTTTTTTTTATCATTTATTTATTCAATTTTTTCATTCATTCAATGAAATTTTCTCATCATATTTTAAGATAAAAAATACATAATATAGTATTATTAAATATTTATCGCCAGTATTCTTCTATGCTAACTAAGTTGATAATTACCGCAATAATATTTATTGGAAATGGAAATTCATTACGTTTTCATGATCCTGTCACATTGCAACAACAAACAAAGGTACAACATTTCGTTCGTTCATTTACAATTATGTTTTTGTTTCTTCCTATATAATATTGTCCAAAAAAAGGTAGAAAAATTATTAAATTTCTACTTTTAAATAACGAAAAATTTGTAGGATTATTTTTTTTGAATTTATTTATAATTACTTTTTGTTAATTCCTATATAATATTATTTTTAAGAAAAGTAAAATATAAAAGTATGATATTTTTTAAAATATATATTATACCTATATATTTGAAAAAATGTCGTACTTTTATATTTTATTTCATATTTAACAATTTCTTATACATGAAAGTTTTTGAAATTTTTTTTGTCAAAAATTAGTTAATTGTTTTTTAGGAAAATGATAAAAATTACGAATGGTCCGAAGAATGGTTAGAAGATGTTCCTATCGATCACTTCTCATTTCACGATAATCGAACTTTTCATTTACGGTCCCTTTTATTTTTCATGATTTCATTCTATTTTTCCTCCCAAATGTAATGGAAATTTTCTAGAAATTATGACATCAAAGTATAAGAAAAAAAATTTTTTGCTAAATTTCAAAAAGTTATGCAAAATTTTGGAAATTCTAGAAGAATAGTTAATTTAATGTTTTGTAATTTTATTAATTGCTACTTTATTGCTTTTTAATGGATTAATGATTAATTTGTTCCTTATCAATTTTTAATAATATAAATTTGAATTTTCAGTTATTTGATAAATACCGAATATTTTGTTTCTAATGGGCCAATTTTTTTCTACACCGGGAATGAAGGGAATGTTGAACTGTTTGCAAAGAATACAGTAAGCTCAATAATTTCAGTCCTATTTAAGTTTTTATCTTAGAGATTAAGTAAAATGAGAAATTTATTTCAAGATGTCGGTCCAACATTTCAAAACTGAGTAATTCATTATTGATTTAATTTTATCAATTGATTGTAATTAGAATCTGTGAATTCACTTGATTTCTTTCGGGAAATCAGATAAAATCAATAGAGTTTGATATTTTAATTCTCACTGATACCAATATTAACCCATTAAGTATTTATCTATAAAACTTCCGTTAATTTAATACTTAACTACTAATTTTACTAAATTTTAATTTTTTTTTGCAAAATTTAACTATTGTTTATTTTAACAATTATTCATTTGATGGCCATTTATTTGTTTCATTGAATATTTTATTCCATATTGAAGTTATATTATTTGTTTATTATTCAACGATTTCAAAAAAAAGAAAAAGTCATTGAATAATCACAGAAAATCATTGAATCGTTGAATCACTAAATTAATCAAATATTTCAACGTTACTAGAATTTTATTCATCACTTATCTCACATATAATTACTTTGTTGATTAAACATTTGATTTTTGATTTATTATCAATTTTACATTGAGCATCAAGTGTGTATTATTCAAATTTATCAAATTATTCATAAAAAACTTTTTTTTTCTTTTTTTCTTGTATAATAATTTTTTTTTAATATTATTTATTTAATGAATAAATTAAGCTATATGGATAGAACAAAAAACGAATATAGTATAAATTTCCATTATTTCCCAATTGCTAATATTTTAAGGGTTTGATGTGGGATTTAGCACCGGAATTTAATGCAGCTGTCGTATTCGCTGAACATCGGTTTTATGGAAAATCGCATCCATTTGGTAAACAAAGTTACACAACAATCCAAAATCTTGGTTATTTATCATCCGAACAAGCACTGGGTGATTTCGCCCTTCTCATACGGCATCTTAAAAATGAGGTAAATTTAAAATTTTCTGCTTCAAAAATTGTGAAAAAAAAAATGGAAAGAAAACACAGGTTAAGTTTAGACTTAAAGCTTAAAGTTTTTTAAAACTTAAAGTCTAAGGAATTAAATTAGGCTGGTATATGTTATTGTTTGGTCACCAGAAAAATCAAAAAAAAAAGATCAAATAAACAATTTTTGAGATGATAGCAGAGAAATCCAAGACAGGCAATGACAACATATAATTTTGACTGATTTTTTTTTATTATCATCTCAATTAACTTTTGAGACGTTGGTGGTTTAATTTGCAAATTCTACGAAATAATCAAATTCATCATGAAAAATATTGAAAAACCGTTGCGAAAATGAATACGCGAGTAACTACGTAGTAATGATTAATATTCATAGGTAACAAATATGCATGTATAACTAGGACTTGCGGATAATAAATATATATATAAGTAGTACATGCAAAGAACAAATAAACGTAAACAAGTATTATCATAAGTAACGAATATACGTAAATAAACAATAAATATTTTTGGTTTTTCGCATACTATTATTAATTGCGAAAGTTAAAAAGTTTTATATTTTTTTGATAAATTTTGCGAAATTTATAATTTAAATTATAATACGATGTTTAGATGTTTATGCATCATCATAATGTTTCTTTCAATTTACTTACGTTCTTACGAGAAAATTTTCTGCAGATAAACTTTCTACCAGTTTCAAATTCACTGCTCTTGCAGTGAAAAATATGTGAATAATGCAACCCATCTTTTAGTTAGACCAATATTGCCTTTGATTGAAAAAAGACCTAAATAATCCAATTCAACTTGAGCGAAAGTTCCAAAACATTATAAATTCAGTTCATTTTCAAAAATTTACGATAATTATAACATTTTTAATTAATTTAGCGTCTTTTAATTGCTCAAAATTCATCTGTCATAGCATTTGGTGGCTCATATGGTGGTATGCTTGCTGCATGGATACGTATCAAATATCCACATTTGGTGGAAGGGTATTTTGTTATCAATTTTTTAAAATAATATTCACTTATTTCTGAAATTTCTTGTTAATTTTTTTTTTTTGCTGTGCAATTTATTTTTATATGTTTCAGAATTTGAATTAATAATGTTATTTAAAAAATGAAAAAAAAAATGTTGATCATCGTTTGATAGTAATTTGAAGAACGAAAAGAAAAAAAAAAAAAATGGAGAAATGCCGATAGTTTTCAGATCTATAGCATCGAGTGCTCCGGTTTTCTGGTTTACTGATATGTCAATGTCTGTTCCAGAAGATGCATATAATCATGTTGTAAAACGATCTTTTGTAAATTCCGGTTGCATTGAGGAAAATATACTTAATGGATGGATTGCACTTAAAAATTTATCCTCAACGAGTTAATCTTCAATTTTTCAATTAATAGAATAGCGCAAATGATTAATTCGTTATTAATTAAATGACCGAGTATTAATTAATTAGTTTCTTAATTTATAATTCATCACTTAATGTATTCCATCTTTCTCTGAATATTTTGTAGACTATTTTTTGTTCACATTTATGTTTTTGAATTTCTAAGGACAGTTTTATCATATTTTCAGTGTTAATTTTTTTGAGCAATGATTTCATCAACAACATAAATAGATACGCTATCGTATGCTTAAGTAATTAAATCCGGAATTAAAATTAATTGATCAGTTAATCAATTAATTTATTATGTTTTCAGTATCTGGCCGAGCTTATCTAAATCGTTTGTTTCATTTGGACAGAAAATCATATCTAAATGTTAGTACTGATTGGATAATGCTTAGAGAATATCTCGAAGATATATTTGAATCAATGGCTATGGTTAATTATCCATATCCGAGCAATTATCTCGCTGAACTTCCAGGCTGGCCTGTTAAAGTTAGTTTTTGTTTCAATTCATTCTTTTTTTCTTTTTAGTATTATTTGATACATGACATATTTCATTGCATTGACAAGTTTATTATAAGTAATAAAGCTTCTTAAAATATTCAAAACATTTCGAAATCATCAATTCTTGACTTTAATTTAGTAATTATGATACTAACAGCCAAATTTGGTATAATTAAAAATTCATCCTTCAATCTTTATTGTTCTCTTCCAAATTCATTTCAAAATTTCACTGTTTGTTATGGAAAATTGAATTTGTTTCTGCAATTATTTTGAACTAACTGTACTCAGCCACACTCTGCGTGCCGGTTCAGTTATTCTATAGAAATAAATTCGTTTGTTCAAAATCTTAAATCTCCGAAACTTCTTAAATGTGCGGAGTTATATATATTAAAAAAATAAAAAGTCTTAGATCTCCGAAATTTTTTACCTATTGCTTTGAAATTCTGACACAATGTAGTTGCATTCGAATACGTGCATATTTTTATATACATTCATTGCTATTGCTTAGTCTGGTTAAAAATGGAATAAAAGAAAAGCGAAATCGCACGTTTCTAGTGCTGCGGCAAAAATCTGATAGTTTGTAATTTGGTTAGTAATCTGGTTGGATTGGCGATTGATTTTTGCTGTTGTGATTCGGCTAGATCAGTGATAGATGTCGGAAAGAATTTATCAATTAATGGAATAGTGATTCTTTGTAAAAAACAATTAGAAAATATTCGAACAAACTGATTACTGGATTATTCTTGTCACTTGTAGAGAAAAATAGAATTCCTTGACTGTCGATTTGTTGTTATTGCTGCATTCGATCTATGTCGTTGTAAAACTGTCGCTATCTCAATGTAGAAAGTCCAAACTGAATTGTCTATTAAACTCGAATTGCTGTCGAACTTGAAATTGATTCTGCTCCAAAATGCGAATTTTTTAAATCGTTTCGGAGCTTCTTCTCCTTATCTAATCTCTAACATGTCGTTTTATGAATTCTCAACAAAAAGTGAAAATTATAATATTATCGTTACTGAATGCAACTTTTGCAATTTGTATAGGAAACTATCAAAAATCGTATTTTTATCTCAAATAAATCGAAAAAATCGCTAAAAACAAATCACTGACATGATTCTATCTTTATTCTAAATCCAGAGATAATTCATATGACACATGTAATCTTATTTGTCTTAATAAATGATTATAAAAAGTTTATTAAATTCAAGGATTCCCAAAATATCCTTTATAATATATGCAATTTTATTGTCATTTTTAAGGTTGCATGTCGATTTTTTGATAGCACTAATAAAAGAACTGATGAAGAATACGCAGAAAGTATGTATGGAATAATGAATCTTTATTATAATTATACAGGACAAAAGGAAACATTTTGTATTAAGCCAGAAGTATGCCAAGATTCCGCATTTGAAGCACTGGGCGATCCGTTAGGTTGGCCATGGCAGGTATGAAAAAAAATTATTTCTTTCTTCATATTTGAAAAAATTGAATTGAAATTTGAAATGAAAGAAATAGAATTTGCGGGAAAATTTTAGTAGAAAATAAGTGAAGTATGAAATCAAAATATGGCATCAAATTTTTTTTTTTTATTTTATTTTCGATTTACGAAATGTATTAAATATCCTGATGAAGGCAATTACTGTGAAAATACCGGGATTTCCCGGCTGTTTTGATAATGATGCAGTATTATGAATCATTGATCACAGAAAAATATATAAATTGTAGATAGGTGATTAAACCACTTTAAATGTTTTGAAATTATCTTTTCTTTTTGTATAATTTAAGAAAATTTTCAATACTTCAAAATATAATTTCAATTGATACTGGGATCATTTGAGGCCTGTACTGAAATGGTGATGCAACAATGTTCCAGTGGACCACCCAACGATTTCTTCCTCAGGAATTGTCCATTTACCCTTGAAGGTGTATCTTTAATCTTTAATTTAATTTATTTTCAATAATTTCTCCCTTTAGTCTAGTTTATTAATCAGAAATCAAATTGTTGGTCTCCAAATTTAGTAGGTATTAATTTGTAATTTTTAAGATATCTTTTTTATGAATTATATAAGATTAACTTTTCAGAAAAAGGAAAACTTTTGAATAATAATTTTCGAATAATAGTACAATTATTTGTCTGAAATTAATATTTTCTTGACCGTAGCAATTGTCTTTTTTAATAAGTTACGGTAATTAATACCTAATTGTCAGCAATATATTTAACGAGTAAGATACACAGAGATTTTCATAATATATAGCAAAAAATTTAGGTCAAGAATCCTATTGTACCGATACTTTTGGAAAACTTGGATATACAAAAGCATTAATGCGACCACATTGGATTATTTTAAATTACGGTGATCGATATCCAACTGCTACAAATATTGTGTTCAGGTTATTACTTTTATAATTTTATGGCAAAATATCAGAAATTACTAGTTTAGATTAATTTAAGGACTTCAATTTTTTTAAGAGAAACTTAGATTTGTTTCAGATATAATCCCAAAATTTTTTGATGGATTATGAAAATTTCGAATTTGATGGTAATTGAAATATTATCTACCGTTATTAATTTCATCAAAAAATAGCATTTCAATGGCTACTTTTTTGTTAGCAAAAAGGAGCTAAATTTTTAATTGAAATAAAAATTGAATAGAAGCAAAAATTTATTAGCAAATAGTATTGAGGCATTCTTTGTCTTTTAACTTTGTAAATTTGAAATGGAATTCTACAATTAACTATGAAAATTGAAGTAATGGATATTTGGATCCATGGTCTGCTGGTGGTTGGTCATTGAAATCACAAGTCGTAGGGTCATTAATTAGTATTATCATCAAGGTTAGTTTTTTATATCATTTTAACGGGAATATTTCAAAAAGTCTCTTTCTAGTTAGTTTTTGAAATCAAAGTATATTGGATCATTTTGCAAATTTTAAAATCATTTCCATATTAAGTTTTGTTTCTTAGTTAAAAAAAAACTAATAATTCTTCTATAATAAAAAATAATTGATAATTGTTTACTGTTTATTTATTAATTTTACTTGCTTACTTACTAACACTTTCAATAGTATTCCATACTATATGAGAAAAAATAACACTTTCAATAGTATTCCATACTATATGAGAAAAAATAAAAGTAAAAACACAGAAACTGAGTATTTATTTGAATTTTTAATCCAGGTAACACTTTTATATATTGTGGCATACTATTGGAAGCATTATTAAGCAAATAAATATGATGAATAAGTAAACAATTGTGTAAAAAGTTTCGAAAACGAAAATAAAAGGATAAAAATAAATAAAAGTAATTTTAAGGATGGCGCACATCATTACGATTTACGTGGAAAGCATCAGTTGGATACAAATTCGGTAAAAAGAGCAAGACAATTGGAAAAATTATATATCAAACAATGGTTGGAAGAAGCAAAATTGAATCAACAAAAAAATATTTATTAAATTTTCATTTCAAATTGTTCCTTTTTTTCTTTCTCTCTCTAAGAAAACGATTTTCATTTAATTTTTTAAATGCTATTGATAATGTAAATAAAAAATAACAGTTTTGATTTGCACAAAAAAATAACAATTTTGGTTTGCACAAAATTAAAATGATTCAGTGTTTCAGAAAAAAAGATTTTGCATTTGTAGCTAACAAATGTTTAAGCAGTTTAGGAGAAAAAAAAAAAAAAAAAAAAAGGAGGAAAACGAAGGAAAAAGAGAAAAAAGAATCTTCGTATTTTTTTAATGAATTAAAAAGAAATTTTTTTCTTAAAAGAAAATTTTTATGAAAATGCCTTCATTTAGTATTCATTTGATATTCCACCTATGCGGGCTGCTTACACCAAGCAATTTTTTTTCCCATTTGGAATTTCTTTTGTGATTCAATTGATCTTTTTTTCAATTAATCAATAATTTTATGGTGAGCAACAAGAAAAAAAAAAAGGTAACCATTTTCAGTTTTATGTTATATATATATTTGAATGAAATAATGAAATGAAAATCATATACGAAGTTTATGAAGCATAAAAATAAAAAAAAAATGATTGGATTATTTGCTATAAAATTTGGCACCATTTTAATGGTTAATTCGTCATCATCTAAAAATATGCAGAAATTTATTTGATAATATATTACATTTCTGATATTATATTATCATTAATATTTTATTTAATTATTAATTGTTAATGCATTGCAATTATATTGTAATAAATTATTAATTCGATATATTATAAGCTTTGATAATATTTCATATCTGATATTATCATATCTAATTCATTTATTATAATATTCCTAATATTATAATACAGTTATATTATATTCAATTAAATAATTCAGTATTTATGATCTTTCGATTATGACTGATATTTGTTATATAATTTGATATTATATTGCACTACATCTATTATTATTTAATGGAGCATAGAAAGGATATTTAAATGTAATTTTAGAATTGCTATCTAGACCTTAAAAAAAGTAAAAAAATTTTAAATTAGTAAGACTATTAAATTTTGATTGGTAATAAATGTAATATTTGAAATTATTTTTAGTTATGCATTTAGGAAAGAAAAAATGATTAAAATGCTAAATTACTCTTCCAAAAGAAAAAAAGAAGGCAGATACTTTCATTTGAAAATAGCAATTTTATTGACAATAATTACATTTGCCGAAATCTTTAAATCATATTTCAAAAGTATTTTTGAGCTGTTTCATATTACTGTTTAAGTTGTTAAGATTCATAAAATGTGTGTTTTAACAAAATGGAACTCCAAGCAGTTAAAACCAGAAAAACCAAAAAAAAGCATGAACGGCTGGTTGGTTGTTGATTGGTGTTAAATGGGTACGGTTATCATTATCATTCATTTTTTACCCAAAAAAAACAAAACAAACAAATTCTTAAGTTTAATTTTAATTGACTTTATTTTTTTTCTTTTTTCTCCGCAGATGAAAAGGTTCATTCATTCAGTTTGGTATTTTTTCTTCAAAAAAAAAAAAAAAAAAAATTAGACACCATAGTAAATCAAGTAATTTCTAATTATTTGCTAGATTATTTTGGTAGACAATGATTACTGTCACTAATTAATTCAAATTAGTGCATTTTGATTTGATGACTAGCCAAAAAAGATTTTTTCATTTATTTATTTCAAACTCCTAAATTATTATAAATTATTTGTTCATATCCTTTATTTTTTTCATTGTTTCATTCCTCATTTTTTCACAATAATTTAAATTCTATTTCAAGTCTGATTATTTTTCTCTTCTTTTAATCTTAATACTGAATTATCATCTTAAATTTCATTTTTTTTCAAAAATAGAAACTAAATCAAATAATTTCTCATTTATTTGCCAGATTATTTCGGCAGACAATGATTATTGTCAATAAAGCATTCCTTAGCTATATTTACTGATAAAGGTGACATTTGCCTATTCACTATAGCTTTTATTTTTCTATCCTAAAATACTAAAAAATCTTTACGTTTCTCATTTTAATACACAAATCAAACATATCAAACTTTTGATATATTTCCCATTTTATTATTGCCAAAAAAATTTCAACCACTTTTTTTTCGAAATTTCATAATATAATATACAAAGAATTAGTACTACTAATTGCATATAACTATTGAAGCGATTTTAACTTAATTGAATTAATTATATTAAAATGAATGTTTATTTCAAAATATAATTAATTTATTATTATATTTAATTATCCTTACGATGATGTATTTAAAAAATTATTATTAGACAAAATTTTCTGAAATCAATATTTTTTCGTCATTTTTTTGGAATTAGTATTTTTCCTTCATCTTTTTGAAATCAACATTTTTGTTTTCACCTTTTTGAAATTAATATCAGTCAGATGTTAACACTCTCGCATTTTCATTTACTATTAAATAATTAACAAAAAAATGAATTTTATATTTGCAAAAATTTATTATTCATTTAATATTATTCTTTTGAACTTTTGATAAAAATTAAATTTTCAGAGAAATGGTATCATTTTCCCGACATTGTATGATCTTATTATTTGAAGTATTGATAGTAGGAGTGATAATAATTGCTAATGGTAATGTTAGAAGATTTGATGCATTTCCTTCATTAATGAATTCAATTTCTCGAAATATTATCCATAATTCATCGGATGATTTATGGTTAGCGATAAATACTGTTATCACAATGCAACCATTATATTATAAGTGGGATGTTAAATGGTTTAAATTGCCAATCGATCATTTCAGTTATCGAAATGCTGAAACTTTTAATCTTAAGTAAGCATTATTGTCATTAAAAGTGATAAAATAATAATTTTGAAAATTTCAATTTTATATAAATTTATAGGAAATCTTCATTTTGAAATAACAGACGAATTTTTAGGATTTATATAATAAATTATTTCGGAATTGCGATAGTTTATTCATATTCGAGAATTATAACAGTTTATTCAGAAATTATGATGAGTTATTTTGGAATTAAAATATGCTATCCGGGAACTTAAATTAGTTAATGAATGAAGAAAGGAGATATTTTATTTTAATGAGAATGTGAGAAAGAAGTTAAAATGGGAAAATATGGAAATTTCAGTATAAATTATTTCTTGTTTCATCATATAAATTATAACAAAAATATCTGTTAATCAAAATTCCTCTAAATAAATAATTTATAAACATGAATTATCGATTTCTCAACTTTTTCTTCAAATTTCATATCATATATAAATGTTCTTTAATCCATTTCATGTTTCCTGAAAAATATCCATTTTCCTTGAAAAAAATGAAGAAAAAAGCACAAATTTCTTAATTTTTTTTCAGATATTTGACAAATTATTCTCATTTTCATTGTGGTGGACCGCTATTTTTCTATACTGGCAATGAGGGTTATATCGAATTATTTGCAAAAAATACGGTAAATCGATCATTTTTTTGAACTGCATCAATCACTCAATCATTCAATAGCTTATATTATTTAAATTTTTGATTGTGTCGAGAAATTTCCTCAACAATACTTAAATGAGTAATTAATGAAAATTAATAGGGTATTATGTGGGATTTAGCGCCACACTTCCAAGCTGCTGTTATATTCGCAGAACATCGATATTATGGTGCATCGAAACCTTACGGAAAACAAAGTGATACGGTACATGTTATGAACTTATATGATTGTCATAAATATGTCCAATTTTTGCATAACTCTCACATTGTTCAATTATTTAAAATTTAATTGATTCTGAACTTTGAAATATAGAATTACATTTTGTCGCATTGTTGACGATACAGTATCCGAAATTACAGTATCCCATCTTTTAGGGTACAGTATTACGACAAAAAATTTTTTCAAAGAAATGTAATTGTATGAAAATAATAGATATGCTGACTGATTTACATATTCGGTTTTGTTTGATTTTTGGAATTTCAGGATGCTTCACGATTGGGATATTTGAATGAAATTCAAGCATTGGCTGATTTTGCAGAATTAATTTCATTCGTAAAAAATGACCAAAACGAACTTGGTTTTTGTCCTCCAGGTACCGAAGTACCGGTTATCGTATTTGGTGGTTCATATGGTGGCATGCTTGCCGCATGGTTCCGCATGAAATATCCGCATATTGCTGACGGGTATTAAGGCTTTTTTTTTGCATAAAATATATTACCATATCTTTTGCAACTTCATTTCTCACTTTATTGTTAATTCTTGCAAAAAATTTCAGTTTAAAAAAAGAAGAGAGAAAAAAAATATTGTAAAAACATGCAAAAAATTTTTATACAAATAAATTTGAGCGAAAAATTTGAATATAAATTTGAGTTCAAATTTGAGGAAATAATTCATAATTGCTCATGAAAATCATATGCATCATCTAATTTAGCGTATACGATACGTATAGTTATTCATTTATTTTTATTAAATAAAAGAAATTCATCCTGAAGTATTTGAATCATTTTTAATCGATCCGATACGAAATTTCACTTTTGTATTTTACAATAAAATACCTTTCAAATTTCTCAAAGCATTTAATAGCTTGTAGATTTGATAAAATTTAATAAAATTATATTTTAACAACAACTTTTTTCTCAAAATAAATAAATCGCCAGAATATTACAGAGCTTGGGCATCTTCAGCACCGATGAGAGATTTCTATGGAACAGCCATAAAACTGGGTTATGTGAGTAATAAAACGGCAACCAGTTATGTAAATAGCGGATGTGACCGGAAAGTATTTTCGGAAGGATTCTTGGCAATTAAGACATTGTCACAAACAGGTGTCATTTGAGTGTTTTCGTTTAACCAATGAATTCAATAATGTAAGAATTCAGATATTATATATATCGAAAATATTTCATGGAAAAGAATTTCATTATAATATTTATTTCTTACACAGTATTTTACATTTTTTTACAGTATTTTTTGCTTCATTCACACCAATTGACATTTATTAGACAATACTTTACAGAAATATGCAAATACTTAGTTTTCATAAGAATTATGAGAGAAAAAAAAAACTACCGTAAAATTTCACCAATGCATTTTATAACTAAATAAAAAATGGCAATAATAGATCTTATCAAAAATCAAATAAAAAAAAAAAAAAATGGCGCATTTTTTCCCTTATTTCATTACCGTATTCTTCTAAGAAATTTATTATTTTTTTTTTTTTTGATCATTTTTTTCATTCAAATGACGATTGGTAATGGTCAATTCAAGCAGATTTATTACATTGTGAAAAATATTTTAAACAAGCAAATTTATTTAGCAATTTTCACTTGAATCAAACTAACGGTAAAAGTTTGAAATTGATAGAAAAAAAAAAGTCTATGCAAAGGAATATTTTCATAATCGTTATTTGATCAAAAGAAAAAAAAGATTGCTTTTAAAACAATCAAAAAACAATTATTTACAAATTCCAATCTAATGACATGATCAAAAGTCAAAAATATAGGAGCCTTACAAAATAATCGATACTATCTAAAAATTACAAAAGTTATTATACCAAAACAAATCAACAATACACTATCATACATTGCATTCTAAATTAAACTGAAAATTTATCCACGAAATATTATCACATTCGTAATAATCGAATAATGCTTGGAAAATATCGGAAATTTGTTTTATAATGTAAAGAAAAAAAAAATAGTTTATACATTAATTAGTTATCTTTACCTTCTACGAAGTTACTATCACTATCAATCTAACACTTCTAATGATTGTTTATCAAAAGATATCAAAAAATGCTTGAACAATATTCTTCATTGATAACATTTGCAATATTTATCTCTCAATCACTAAAATTTCATAACAAAGATATCATTTTTCAATTTCTTTTTTTTTTTCAAATTTTATTTTCTCATTTTTTTCTTGATTTATATAACAAACATAGAATTATAAAACAACAAATTTTTTTTCCGTGAAAGTCATACTTTTTTATTAATCGAAGCTAACATCTAATACACTAATATCTTTTTCTATATCATTTCTATATCACAAAAAAATTCAAGAATTATTTGGAGACAAATATTCTTGTTATAGAACAAGGTCGAGCGAAATTAAATCAAATATTTCGCTCGAAACCAGATTTTGAAATGAAAAGCTCTGATGATTTCACAAGTTTCTATAATTACATTTATTCTGCTATTTTTTACATGGCCATGATCAATTATCCATATCCGGCTGATTTTATTACTTCTTTGCCCGGATTTCCGGTTAAGGTATAAAAAATTATTCATTCTTCACTAAATCGATACTATATTATCAAATAATTCATTAAATCGATACTATATTATCAAATATTATATTACTTAATTATCTTTATGAATCGATATTATTCGTTTCTATTAATCTAATTCCCGAATGTTTATTAATTTGCATATGATTTGAGAAATTCTTTTTAGATTATTTCAAAACTTTATGAAACTCACTAGTTTATGATTACCAAAATTTATTTTGACTAAAATATTTTCAGATACTAATGTTAGTTTTCTCTTGAAATTTTCGAATATTTTATTTTGAAATAAATTACAAGAATTCAATGATAATTTATTATCAATTTGTTAATTAGATAATTCTTCACTTTTTTTCTTTCTTTTTTCTCTTTAGTATGCTTGTCAATATGCAAAAAAAGCCGAAACAAACGATGAAGGATTGGCAGAACAATTATACAATGTTATCAATGTTTTCTATAATTATACGGGAAAGCTTAATTATCATTGTTTCACACGAAATTGCACAAAAACATCATTTTTTCAAAATATAGGAGAAGAAATTGCTTGGAATTGGCAGGTTAGCTTGATACAGTATCTCTTAGATACCGTATATGTATAAGTTGTAGATAGATAATATATATTTGAAAAACAAGTATATATTGATTAATTCAAAATTTTCAATCAAAATTTCTCAATTTACCCACTAATATCTTTATTGAACAAACAATGTAAATTTGTTTTGTTAAAAAAAAATAGATACCGTATCAGATACTGTAAAAAAGATGCAAAAGATATTGTAGATAGTGAAAATAAATGAAACAAAATAAATTGAAGCAAAATTTTTACTGTATACTTTATTTGACTATATGTGTATCTTTAATTTATTTTTAATGATAATATTATCAATTCCTTTGTAGTGTTGTACATCATTGATATCGCAAAATTGTGATCAAGGTGGTGAGAATGATTTCTTCTTGAATAATTGCGATATTTTAAATAACAATATTATTAATTGTATGACAATATTCGAGGATTTTGGTTATACTCCGGATTTGTATAGATTTCAAGATTTAACGATACGTTATGGAATAATGTTTAATACTACGGGCAATATTATATTTTCGTAAGTTTATCATTCATTTAATTAATTTTTTAACTTTTATTTTATAACAAATACATGTATAATATTATTCGTATATTTGTATGTAAATTAATAAAAACATTATATATTTAAAAATTCAAAAAATTTTTTTGATAATGCTAATTTCCATTATTTTAGGAATGGTAATTTAGATCCATGGTCTGCTGGTGGCATTTATGAAAATTCACCTGATATTATAGATATTAATACAGCAAAAGGTGTTTATACTTTTTACATGTTAGATGCCGCACATCATCTTGATTTACGTACGCCGAGCACGTGTGATCCACCTTCGGTGACATATGAACGATTTCAGGTTGTATTTGTAATAAAAAAAAAAAAAAAGAAAAAGATAAATAAACAAATTGCTTAGCCGAAATTCAAATAACAGTTAATAATAATAGCACTAATAATTTTTTCCAAAAAATCTAATAAAATATTTTATCTCTCTTTTTTTCTCTTCTTTATGATAAAAATTGTTTTTTATAATTTGTTCGAAATTTGAAAATTGAAAAATTGTTATAGTTAACAAAAGTTTATTAAAAATTGTTTATTCCTTTATGTAAATATTTGATAAAAATTTTAAAAAAAAAAAAAAGCATTTGAAGTTTTAAATTGCTTAAATTATAGATTGTAAACATACTGAAATGTTGGGTTTATAAAAACTGTACTAAATTACCTTCACCATTTCCACTACCGGATAATATCGGTTGGGAAGTACCAAAGGACTGTCAATTTATCAACTATGGCTATCCATGGGGATATATGGAACCAAAGGTATGTTTTACCCTAATATAGACTCTTTAATTTGCATAAAACCACTTTAATTTAACTTGTCTTCTCATCAACTTATCTTATATGTCATTTATCATGAAAATTCGAAGAATTCTCTTGGATGTTTTGATTCAAAAAATAAAATTATGAATTTCTGTTAAAATCAACAGAAACAATCATTAGTAGAACAGTTTTTAATGACATGAAATGATTAATTTCTTATTTGGATAAGTTAGAGATACTTCATTGTGATTTCCTCCATACATAAGTAAATCCAGTATTACAGAAGTGATCATTACCTTTAAGTTAAGATAGTGATGATCCATTTTAATTAATCTTGAAAATCAACACTTATGAATTTTTTTCAGAAAAGTCGGCAACTGACAAGTTCTGCCTTATTTACCTTAGTGGCGACAATATTTGCCATTTTCCTGAAAGGAAATATCTCCTCCATTATTTAATATAATCAAAGCGTGTGCAGTGCTTTTTATAGTATAGTAATTCAAAGCTAAAAATATTTCTAAAATATTTTTAGTGCTAACATTATTTTGTTCTTTCTCCTGAATTTAAATTTCACTTGTAAATAAATGTGGAAATAGATATCCGTAATTTATGGTCCCATTTTCCAAGTAATATAATATTATTTTCAATGATTTCAAAAGAGAAAAACTGTGTATTTTTCTACATAGTTTATAATCATACGCAAGAAATATTCAAAATCATATTTTACTTCATATAATTGCATGTTCAATGTGATTGATTTCAATGGAAAATTTTATTTACAAATTATTATAGCACAGACAATGTACTAAAATAAATATTTTTTTCTTTTTTTTTTTGGAAAAATGAAAAGCACCAAAATGGAGGTAACAAATCGAAAAATAAAACACAACAATAAAATAAACATACTGGTCAGAAAAATTTTAAATTTAACATCAAGTACCACGGTTAATTTCTTCTATTTTCTCTATCACTTTTTTTAAAATGAACTATATGGTGAAAGTTATGCAAGCAAAAAGTGCATTTTAAAACTTCACTGTCTAATTCTTTAATTATTTATTAGTGCGACTACTAAAAAAAAATTGTAAAAAAAATTGATTCTTTATTTTAACGCCAAATTGTCAATGATGGTTTGAAACTACCAATAATTTCACGCATTCTTTTTCTTTTTCAGCTAGCAATCTTTTAAATGATTATTTGATAATTGCTGAAGCAATAAGTCGTCCAGAGAGATGAAATTATGACTGAAAGCAATGATAATGTCAGTATCTACATTTTTACAATAAAAATGAAAAATTCTTAGAAATGTTTTTGAAATAAAACCTTCATTGCAATATTACTGCAAATATTGACCATTTTATACTCATTACAGTATTTCATTTATCGTTTTATGCATAAAATGATTAGAAACACATGCTTTTTGCAACATATTTGCTTTTTTTTTCGCATCGCGGCTGTTTTCAGTTTATCAATCCATCACATTTTCTTAATTTTAAAAATCCAACCTGAAAATCAACAAAAATTTTAGAGTAGAATTAAAGAAAAATTTATAAGTGAAAATTCTTTTCAATCCGAACAGTGAGTGATAACGAATTTAGATCGAAATGATTTCTGATTCATTTGGATTTCCTTAAATTAATGACACACTTATAAGTGACATTAAAGCGTACATAAAACTGGCCAACACTTCGTCCAGTTGGAGGTAAAGCCAGTGATGATTCAAGCAGCATTTCGGTTAACTTTATACAACATGTTAATGGTATATCTAGTATACCCACGCTGGCATCCTCACCATTCGCACGGGGATCCGTTTTAGCTGATTCAGCATCGAATATCTTAAATTTTAAGATGAAAAATGAGTGATAAAAATAAATTAAAACTACAAAGCAAAATATTAATTTTTCAAGTAATTTTCCTTTTACTTGAATATTCTGCTACGCTTACGTTCTAACAAATATCCTCATTTGAAATATTATAAATGAAAACAAAAACTAGAAATGACTTGGAAAAAAAATGCAAGAACTGAGGTAAATATTTGGATCAATAGTAACTAATACCTTGTAGAGCATTTTTAGCGCGGGAAATGAATAAATTAATTTTTCTTCACCTTCATTTTCGGCAAGCTCGCCTTGTGATATTACAACATATGAATCCAGCAGCCAAATCTTCAGATGAGAAAAAATTTATTAAAAAAACTAGAAAAAAAAAAACAGAGAAAAAGAGTTAGAGAAAAAAATTCACTAGGAATATAAAAATGACAAAAACATAGGTAACCAATAAATATGGTCGTTTATCATAAGAACGAAGAACCAGTTTTCCTGATGTCTGTGATTCACATTGATAAAGCAGCATCCAGGCGAAGAAATGTTCCAGTGTGCCGAATCTATTAATGCAAACATTTGATAACAATTATTCACTAACTTGAAAATAAAATAATAATTTTTTTATTTTCAAGTTCGTAAATAATAATAATAAAGATTTTTCTGAAGGATTTTCCCTCATTTAAAGCGATGACGTGTTTAAAATATCAATAAATGTTGGATGTTAGCTGTCTAAATCTTCTGAAAAAGATCAAACTATTTGTTATATTTAGTTATAAAATCATTTTAAGAATTGCAGCGGCTAATTAAACTTTTGTTGGTTCAATATACAAATGAAAAAGAAAAAAAGAAAGCAGCCAAGCATTCCTATTTATAATAAGATATCAGAGATTAACTAACCTGGTATTTATGTAAGTTTCCCTGCTATTGGTTACTAGCAAATTGCACATTACATGATGAAATTGTATGATGTCAGTGTTTTCTGAAAGTATTTTTTTTTTTTTTGCTAGAAATCCCTAATACTTGAAATTTATTAAAAGCGAAATTAAGACAGGGACGTGTCCTCGAAATAAAGAAAAAGTAACAAAATGATTAAGACTGATGGACAGCAAAACTTTGTTTTAAACCAAATAATGTATTTCAAAATTGATCACTAACTAATTCAAACAAAGCAGATGACATATCTACGCTCGAAAATGGATCATACTTCATTAATGAGCTCATTGTGCCGCAATATTTGCAGGACAGTGAAAAGTTTGGCAAATTACAGGAAATCCTACTAACAAATACACCAGTAAAAGTGACTAAAATTAAAAATACTGATCCAAAAAATAACTGAGATATTGTATATCTTATGATCTACTGCAGAAAATACTGGTTAATAAGTAAAATAACAAAAACAAACTTTTGAGAATAATTCCAATCTCCACAGAACATTTGGCACAAAGGACAACATTGGACTCATCAACGGTCACTGCATTCGAGATAATCATCTAAAGACTATTCATTCTTCAAATGAGTTCTCCAACATTTTTTCCAAAAATTCAAAAATGTATCATGAAATATCATAATATCTCGAAAAATTCGAAAAATTAATATGAACTAATGGTGGATGGGACTAATATTTCAATTCAATTTTGTTGGTTCTCTGTTCTGAAATAATGTTTGATAGATTGAAAAGGGATTTTTGTTCCGTAAAAGACAAGAGATATAAATAAATCAGTTCAATGATCATTCTATTTACAGATCCAGACGACATTAATCAGACAGCATGCCTTTTTTTTTCCGAACTGTGCAAAATTAGTAAAATCATCATCTTAGAACAAGAAACCAACGAAAGAGATTGAAATACTATTTATGAAGGAATGATACGTCAACTTTGCTCTGGCCTTATCGATCAGACTATTTCCTCATTCAATTTTTTTAAGCAATTATATGGATGTCAAAAGTTTTTTTTTTCCATCATAATAAATTTATATATATGTATCAAATTTATCATATTAGCTGTGAAATAAAAACACAAACCTTCTTTAATACCAGAAAATAAGAATCTGATATGACAATCCGTTGTTCATTTGGAAGCCATTGTTTCTGCGCATCTTCGGCACATATCAAATCTGAACTATGCGCACCATGATGCGCATGAGAATGTGAAACAGCACCACATGTATCACGGCAAAAATATTCCATAGATGGTGAAGTATTTAACCATCCGTCTTCTGGTAACGATTGCAGTTTCAAACTGCTGAAAAAGCTAAATTTTGTTAGGAAATATATTAATTTTCAGAAAAAATGTCGAGACAAAGGAAGAAAAAGAGAAGAGAAAGTAAAGAAAGAATCGACAAGGAAAGAGGTAAAAGATAAAAATATGAAAAACAAGAAATGTGGCGTAAAGAAAAAATAAACATACTCTTCGGAATAATTCAACAAAGTAGCTGAACATCCTGAACATTCTGCTTGTACAGGAAGTGTTTCAGCATTCTCGATATATTCATCTAGAAGCATCCCAGATAATACACCAACTGCTAGTTGGTGAAATGTTTTCGGTACTGCAAATAAACGAGAGGAATCTAATATTAAACAGAATAGCATTGCTTCTACGCTGCATATATCCAAGCATTAAAAATTATCAGAATTATTAAACATAAGTGAATCATTCAATGAATCATTTACTTACTAATCTCAAGACGGTGAAATTTTTGATAATCTTTCACAATGTAAATCAAGATTTCAAATGTAGAATGATACTTATTTGATTACTTGCTTAGTTGGGACTATTGATCACTACTTTATATGAATAAAATAAGATTAAATATTAAGAATAACTTCACCTAATGGACATTTACCAACTATGACTCGTACTTTGCACATAAACAATCGATGATTATCAGCCCAAGTAAGTGCGCAAACCGAATTTGGATATAAGGTAAGATCACCAAATTTGGCCCAATATGATGGCAACATTTCGGCAGCACCATCTTCCCTTTGTTGGATTATTGAACTTACTTCGATAGAATGTTCACGAAAATGTATCATTTCTTTTCGTTCCACCGTTTCTTTACTAAAAAATGTTTCGGATAAACTTTTTCGAAATTTTATTAACTGGGATCTATATTAATCTATTTATTATAAACAATCAATAAAGGAAAAAAGTACAATCATTAACTTTGAAACTACAATATATTATGCATATGACATTTCTTCACATCACATACTATTCACATATTGAGATTTTTACTTTTTTATTTTTTACATGTTTCATTCATTTCATGTTTTTTTTTTTCATGTTTTATTCTTTTTTAACAAGAGTATATGTTAATCGGTTATTCCAGATTATCCGGCATATTGAGCTGAATAATCTGAAGAAATCAATTTTACAATTTCACTATTTTTTAAATACTAGCTCAATATTTAAAGTTTCTTAAGATCATTATTTCAAAAAATCGAAAAAGGATATGAAGAAATGGTCGAAAGAAAGAAAAAAGAGAAAATAAAGATTAAAACAAACAAAAAAAACGTTGAAGCATACATTATCAGATGTTTTGGATATCAATTTTGAAATCTCACAGTTAGGAATCTAATTAATGACTTTAAAAAATTAGCATTGTATCATTCTAACAGACAAATGACAAAGAAAGAAAGGGATAAAATAGAAAGTGATAATACTACATTTCATCTCTTCTTATACAATCCATCAAAACTTTCGTTCATAAAATTTGAATTAGTAATGATCTTAAGAAGTTTTAAGTCTTGAGCGAACCTAGGAATTGCACGGAAATATTCTCTTTTTTCTATTAATGCTATTACTAATAAGTGTATCGTTTGCAAAGCTTAATATTTTATTATATTAAGCTTTCGAAATGTCTAGGCTAAGGATCGAAATCTTAAATTGAATAAATTGAAGTATAATTCCTCTTTTTACTTTGATAACACTTAAAAATTCGAAAAATTAAAAATGACAAATTGCTTTTCTAACAATAATTAATTCCTTCTTCTTTGCAAATATTACTTTTCCGTAGTTTCATCTTGTATTTGTTGATTATTATAATAGGCTGCTTCATTGTTATCTGCTGGTGGACAGTCAACGAAGAGTGAAGCAAATTCGCTTCGTGGTTTGAGTTCAATAAGGAACGATCGTGTTTGCCAACTTTTCAATGGCATATTTTCCTGAAAATATGGCCAACAAATCGATCTAAACATGAAACGACAGATCATTTTATAACTATGAGCATTTCCTATTAACATAATAATCATAGATATTTTCATTTACATTGATTCCAATTGGTAATCATATGCTAAACAACTTCTATTAAAAACATTATATATAATTTGTTCGTTTAGATATTGTTTTTCCACCATTTTCTTTCATACCTAATAAGTAGTTATTCTTTATGGCTAACTAAATTAAAAACGTTCAATTTATGATTTTACGTTTACGTGAAAAAGTTCAATTTCTCGGTCCACGTGAAACCTATTAAATAATTTATTAAAACATCAAACGAATCAACATACATAAATTAATCCAAAAACAAATTAACATGAATTAATCTATGAAAAAATAAAATATCACGTATGACGTAAAACAATTACTGACGCATAAAACAATTCATAAAACACGTGAAAAACACGTAAAAAGTGTACGCAAGAAATATAGCATGTTTATGGCACACAGTGACATCGTCAAAGTAACAAAACAAAGAATGACAGAAGGTACGAGTAGATGAGTGGGTGAGAGGACGCGTGGGAGTAAGTGATAGGTTGGAGGAGATGTGGTAAGGTGATAGACGATGGGAATAAACTGCAAAGGAAGAGAATTTAGAGAATCAGTGGTAGAGGAGGATTATCGAATTTCTCATGTGATATTTATATAATATGAGTTTAAATTAAATTTTAATTGATTGATTGATTGATTTTTATTTCAATTTTAGATCAGCTTGAATGAATAATATAAAGATGATGAACGTTGATGATCAATTAAAAAACGAATCATTGGCAAAATTTGCATTAGTGATAAATTGCTAGATGGATATCTATCAATTATTATCATCTTTTTGCACTCCAAATGTTGTTCACCGTTTTGGGTTGGTTTATGGCCTTTTGGAGTACAATCAATTTATTGGATTATTTCCTGCGAATATTTCATGTATCAAAATATATAGCATTTGTAGAACGATATGAATTAATTGTTACGCTTTTTCAGGTTAGTAATTTTACACTTTTTATCATTTTAAATTTATATTTTAAGTTTTAATAAGAAATAAAAAATTAGATGATAGAACAATGATAATGATGCTAATTCTATCTTATGAATGTTTTTGTAATAATTAATTAGTTTAAGAATTGATAATGATGTTGGGAATGATTAGCTAGCTGATAATGAAAGAAGATGATTAGGTTTAATCTGTAAACATAAACTTGTAGATGTATCCAGTGTGCTAGGACAAGATAAATGTCAAGTAAATATAATCTTACGCTAAATGTTTTAACTTAATGCTAATTAATAAATGATATTATGTAAGCCTTATAGTCTAATTTTTACCGACATATTCCGTTGTCAAATTACCGCTTAAAGATTTTATAATAAGATTTATTTTCGAACAATGAGATTATTACCTTAATTTTCCTATTAGAAAGTGAATTATAATTTGAAATATTGGGATAATAAATTCTTAAGAATAATAAAGATATTATTTGTTTGAATGCTCTAATAATGTGATTATTTTTGGATCCTCGAACAGTAAGATGTAATGCCCAAACAAAGTTGGCTAGTTAATTTATTATACTAGTGAAAAAAATAAATTTAATTATCTAATAACAACATTTAGATTATTTTTCAGATTCGTTTTGTTCCTATTCGATCACCATGTACAGTACTTAAAGAATTTGTACGAAACAATTTGTTCTCATATTTACTTACAATTTGGTTTACCATTGGAATTATCTCGACTATATTTTGTTCATTTGGGATTATTTTATATTTTTCATGGAATTCTGTAATCG
This sequence comes from Onchocerca volvulus, assembly GCA_000499405.2. Classification (NCBI taxonomy): domain Eukaryota; kingdom Metazoa; phylum Nematoda; class Chromadorea; order Rhabditida; family Onchocercidae; genus Onchocerca; species Onchocerca volvulus. The sequence continues at coordinate 4,576,163 of HG738139.1, read as the reverse complement.
AAATAAGTTTATGGTGGTTCGAAAACTTCCATTCATTTGCTTCAGATGGTTCAGTTATGAATGTTTATGAAATGGAAGCTTCAACAGTTGGAGAGAAATTCGTCGAAGAGAACGGTTAGCAATTTGCTTTTAATATAAAACAATTTTGTTATATCCAATTTTCCAATGTTTTCGATGAATAAGACGTGAATTAATTGGATAGATAAGGAGTTATTTTATAAAGAGTTGCTGATTTATTAGTTAGTATCCGGTACTAATATAATTAATTGTTTATATCTGTTGCAATCACATAGTCGGCACGAGATAGTGCCACGGCATCCTCTCCAGTATTTAAGATCAAAGGATGAATTTAATCTTAATAAGACACTAAAAATTGTGAAATTTATTTCATTTCAGAAGGCCTGAAATTTGTAATTCCTGGCTGGAATATTCCGTGGACACAAGTGCCACTATATATTGGAATTTTATTGATTGCAGCGGTGGTTCATGAAATAGGACATATGTTGGCGGCATTAAATAACAATGTTCCGGTTAAAAGTATGGGTTTCATCTTTTTCGTCATGTATCTTGGTGCTTACGTGGAATTGGATGCTGTTGCAATGCGTGAGTTTTTGTTATTTTTAACGTACACTTTGCATTTTGAAAAAAGTTACTTAAAATTTCTCACAATTTTAATCAGACTTGGAATTTTATAAGTATACTTATTAATTTATGCGAGTAATTAGATTTCAAACATTAGTTCATAGAATTAAAAATTTTCCTTCTTTTCAAAGAATTCTGCAAAACTTTGCAAGCTTCTATCTAACCGAAATCGAAAAAAAAGTACGGATGGAATATGATTCTAGAATTTTGTTGAAAGGAAGGGTTATTATCGAATATTATTTAAATTTGTGCATTTGATGGATCATCATTGATATTCTCTAAATTTTTTTCTGTTTTCTCTAGGACGTTTATCCTCCGTACAAAAGCTGAGAATCAGTTGCGCGGGTGTATGGCATAATTTGGTACTTGCATTATTTGCATGGATGCTTTATGAATCTACTGCTTTTATTGTTTCACCATTATTTATATCTAATGCGGGCATTTATGTTGAAGGTTTGTTGAATTATCAATTTTTGCTATAAAAATAAATTCATCATTTCTGAATCATTTAAGATTGTTCAGATAAACTTCTGTAATGAAGGATAGGGCACTGATGAATTTGACGATAATGAGACTCTCGTGCACCGAGTGATACCTCAAAGTGTCTTTCTTGGAGAAGATTTGCAGTATCAGTCAGCGAACGATTCTGTAAACGCCAAGTAGTTGGCTGATAAATAAATGTTTACTGAATGCGTTTTAATTAGATATTACCATGATTAGCTAAATTTACTTATTGGTTATATGGTGAAATTCTATAGAAGAGTTGTTTTGATTTCAGATATTCAGAAAGATTCTCCTCTATCAGGACCAGTTGGTTTAAATAAGGGCAATGTTATCCAAGCTATAAATGATTGTAATGTAAGCAATATTAACGATTGGAATCGCTGTCTGAAGACAGTGAAGGATACTAATTTTGGATTTTGCGTACCGAATGATGTAATTGCAAAAAATGTTGCAGATGAGGTGGCATTTTTAATTGTGCCTTTCAGGTTTTACTGGATCATTATCATAATATCTTATTGCACAAGTAAATATTATTCGGTTTAAATATTACTTTAGAGCGGAATTTCCTCTGATCTCTGGAATCAGCTGGTAGTATTAGCCATCATATTATTTAGCTTTTTTATCTGCTTATTAGCTTGTCCCTTCTGAGCATTAATAAATATGATTTTTTTCGACAAAGCAGAAAAAGTATGGAAAAAAATATGGAATAATACGTAATTGAAAATTTCAAATAAATGTGGTAGTATGCAGGAAAATGTCACTTATTTTAGATGCAATTGGTGGAAAATGAATTGGATTGTTGTCAAAACTCAACGTGGAATAATTCGGCTTCACATATGTGTTTTTATGTACGTGATTGGATAAACTCTATTCGAAAATGTATGTTTTGTATTTTACATATTGATGTTTACTTACATTTATGGTGATAACGATTTATTGATAAGTTGCGTAAATTTTACTTAAAATTAGTTTGTTTTAATTCAATTACCAAATAATCTAATGCTTGTTTTTTTTTTTTTTCATTCATTTTGGAGTAGAATTAGCAAAATTCCACATTTGTATTTTCACATTGCTTTTAATATTTCTAGAATTTAGCTAAAGAACAAAATCTCGAATTGTTGGAGTATTTTTCGGCAAAAATATGCGCATGTTTGTCAGCGAGGTATGTAGCAGGTTCGTTGAGGGCGATTTTTAATTACTCAGAACAATTTTAAAATTTTTGAGGAAAGTAGAATTATAAATTAAATTTTTAAAGATTTGCAAGAGAATATGAAAATTGAATTATCTAAGATTGAGATTTTGCAGGATTACAGTCTTGCAGTTCTACAAAAAATTGCATGGTTACAAATCAAACTTTGACAAACCTTCACTCATCTTGCGTTTTCCCTGCTCTTCTGGGTAACATGTCATTTATGAGAATTTCTATTGGAAATGCATCACATATAGTTCTGTATGTGGGCTACGTCAGGGAGGTAATTGATTGAATATGACGTTTCAATAATTTCGATAAAAAATTGGGTAGTTATTATATTTCTTAAATAGTTGAAGAAGATGAAAGATTGAAATCATTATTAGGATCTGTTTCTATTGAAAATTTAAGCATATTTATTGTTCCCACATCAGCTAGCAGCAAAGAAAGTATCAAATCTAATTTTTTTTTTTGAAATGAGAGAAAGAATAAATAGTGATTAAATAATATAATCCGAACAGTTTGTCATTTTGGGAGTGAATTCAGGTTAGAAAAGAAATCAAATCTCTTGCTCTAAAGAACAATATTTTGAGAATTTTACTATAAAAATATTTTTTAATGGGAGAAGCTTGCATATTTCAGTAATTGGTTTTATTTTCGAAAGAACTTTCATATTTTTATAGTTAGAATTCGATGTGCAAGTGAGCAATTACGTACCGCGGTTACCAATCTCTTTAATATTGTTACCTTACTTTATTGAATTAGTGGCAAAATATCTCTTCACATTCTCATTTGGTTTGTTTATTTTTATTTACTCGAAAATTTTGATTCCGTAAGTTTTTTATTGAATCGAAATATTTCGAATTCATTAATTCGGCCATTTTTAATTGTTTTCTTTTCTAGCTTTTGCTGTTGTCAATGCGATACCTTGCATTTATCTTGATGGACAATATATTTGCTCAAATTTTGTGGATTTTATGTTCGGCAAGTTGAGATCGAGGTTTTTCATTTCATTCCAATCTAAATTGAGAATGAGTTCTGGACTAATAACTACTAAATATTTAACTAGTTGTGTTTTAAACCTTTAGATTTTTGAAATATGAATAGTTCATAGTGCTGTTCAAAAGACATAAATTTTTTGGGGCAGAAATTAGAGAAAGAAATGAAATTAAACACTGATTTTTCGTGGTTTTTTCTTTTTTTTTTTCAAAATTCCTGCAATATTCTCTCTTGTTTCGTGCTACCGGATTCGAGAAAGATTTTAGTCTTAATTCACAAAATTGTAGTTTTAATATAAAACAAACTGTTTGGTCGCTATTTTTGAAAAAAAATGTATATTTGTCAAAATTTTATTTAGAATCAAAACTGAAGGAAAAAAGGGAACTGTTTTTATATGTTTGTTTAGGAAACGAAGATTAATGAAACAAATGGCTTTGATTTATGGAACGATACTCTTGGCTGTAAATTTTATTGTTGCGATGTGGAAGTTATATATGCATATTGTATAGAATATCTTTTATTTCGTGTAGTTTGATGTCTTTTTTTCTTGAAATTTTGAAGTAAAATTTGTTAAAATCAATAAACTGACTGAATTTGTATTATTTCTGTATGTTATACGCATTCTCTCTTTCATTGTTGATAACCAAATTAAATTTTGAATTGAAAATTTGAAATTTTAATGGAATTCTTATTGCTATTTTATTGCATAAAATCTTCATTAAGTAATTATTGAAATTAATTTCATGTTTAATCCATTTTTGCAGTATTTCTATGTATTTTAGGAGCTCGCAATATTCTTTTTCTGTTAGAGATAAACATTCATGTATTTTATGACAAACTTAGTTATATGATTTAGTTTTATCACATACTAATATTTTAACTTTCAACGCACGAGCGTAAATTTACGAGCAGAAAAACGATCCTTAAATAGGATAGGCTTTCATCTCATTTTTTTGCAGCGTTCCATGAGAGGTTTATACTATATTGTTGTTTGTTGATCATATTTATAAGCAATAGAACATTGAGTCTATTATTTGATGTCAAAGGCGTATTCTGATATATTTTGGTGATAAGGCCCGATCGATTGATCCTTATAAGCGGAAGACCATAGTTCTCGCAAAAAAAAAATTTAGAAAGCTGGGAATAATTTTTGGTCACCAATATTTAGTTGCAGAAAATTAATTTTTACTGACGAGAAAATTCTTGAAATTGCAAAGTTTGCATGAATGAACGATCTCGAGGTGAAAATCCACGATGTTTGGGCGAACAACCTGGAAGAAGTAAGATTTCTCATAATTATTTCAAAATATTATGATTATTTTCCCCAGTAAATTTTAAGACATATTCTACATAGCATGTAAAAATAATTCTTCCAGGAGTTCAAAAGAATACGAGATACGGTCAAAGAGTATCCATTTGTTGCAATGGATACGGAATTTCCAGGTGTAGTTGCCACTCCTTTAGGACAGTTCAAGAGTAAAGAAGATTTTAATTATCAACAGGTAATTCCTATCAATGTTCCTTCTTTGCCGAATTTTTTTTCTTTTTTATCAGTTGTTTCTTCCATTTGCTTGTTTTCAAAATTAGTAGCTTTAAACATTTTACATATTAATAATTAAGATTTAACTCAGTTTTTTTTTTTAAGGTTTCTTGTAATGTAAATATGTTGAAACTTATCCAAGTTGGATTCGCTTTATTGGATAAAGATGGTAACATGCCACCGTCGGGTGATGTATGGCAGTTCAACTTTCAGTTTTCTTTAAATGATGATATGTATTCACAGGATAGCGTCGATTTGCTACGTAATGCTGGCATAGATTTTGGACGACATCAGGTTTTTAGATTTTAATCTGTATAGAAAAATTAGTAAGTTAGGTTAACTATTTTAAATATGTTAGAAAAATTATTTCAAATGTAGATGAGAAAAAGTTGATATGGTTTTCAGTATATAATTTGAATGAAATGTTTTTTTTTTTTTTTTTTTTTTTTTTTTTTTTTTTTTTTTTTTTTTTTTTTTTTTTTTTTACATTTTAAAATGGGTAAGGCATCTTGATAGCATATTTTCCTAAGCTTCATTGTATCTATATCCGATAGATCATATATTCGTATTTTAATGCTGAAATATCCTATGATTCGAGCCATTAGATCATTCTGTTTCTGCCTAGCTGATCTTTCTGCTATATTTTTGTAAGATGTGAGAATTTTCATTATAGCAGTTTTAACGATTATTTGAAAGTTATCCAGAATTGATTCAAATATTGTATTTGTAGGTTGAAGGAATACGGATGGCGGATTTTGGTGAACTGCTTACGACATCAGGTTTAATTGTTGACGAGCATATCACCTGGTTAACGTTTCATAGTGGTTATGATTTTGGATATCTCATGCGTTCTATTCTGCTTTCGGAATTACCCAAAGAAGAATCGCAATTTTTTCAATATCATCGTAAACTTTTTCCATGCAGTTACGACCTAAAAATGCTATTGAAGCACCCGGGTTTAGTGAACGCAAAATTGAGAGGCGGCTTGCAAGAGGTATGACCATTTTTCTGATTATTAGTTCTTATTTTTACTCATGTTGTTTGTGAATTACTGAGACAACAGCATAGCGAAGCAAATATTTTTGAAACCTGCAATTCTTCTATTAATTACACCGGAGTAGTTCCAGTGAGCGTATTTTTCTTGGATAATAATACCGTCTTTTGCTTGAAATTTACTTTCATCAGCGAGAAAAATAGTTTGCCTTTCTTCAAGTTATCCAGTTTTTTCCAATTCTAGAGTTTTTCAGAGCTTTAAAATATAAATGAAATCTTGTAAAATCATTTTATAATTTTTGCGTATTCTAGCTTTTTTGCATGATTTTCAGCTTGCTGATCAATTGAAAGTAGTTCGAAAAGGACAGCAACATCAAGCGGGTTCTGATTCATTGCTTACTGCACAAACATTCTTCAAAATTAAAGAGCGCTTTTTTGAGGATACTTGGGATCAGGTGATTTTTTTTTTTTCAATTAACTGTCATATGGGCGATGGAAACATCTATCATAATCAATGAAGGGGATAAAAACAAGTTCTTCGATTGTAGGATCTACTGCAAAATAAGACTTAAGATAAAAGAGCTGGTATCTATTTGCAATTTTTACTCTCTCATATCTCATCTACAGTAATGGTTAATTGACAATGGACTAGTGATATAGTAATTCATTTTTCTCTGCTGTTACGCTACAGTCATATTCATTATTTTTATGTTAGTTTTTATTCACTGGTTGATAACCAATATTATATTGTTATCACTTCAGGTGGCTCCAACAGTAGAAGGACATTTGTACGGTCTTGGGAATACGCTTTCATCAAGTGCACCATTTGTGCAAATGGCGGAGTCTTCATCGACTCCGGAACCACAACAATCATCGACACCGGAAGCAACGTGCTAATCTCTTCATTGAGTTGCTAGATCTTGACTTTAAGATTGCTTCTTTGAGAATCTGTCGAAATTATAGTATTTTTTTACAAATGTAATAACGCTTTGCTTATTTGCGGAATTTAAAAAAGAAGAAATTTTGTATATTTCAAATTGTATTCTCTTCTCTGATCCATTGGCTATTTATTTATTGCCAATCCTTAAAGGATGACATATTTCAACGGTTGGTTGTCCAATGAAAGTTGAGAAAATATTCCATAACTATTATTATAGCGAAACATAGCAATTAAAAATCGAAAGGTCCATTCTGGCAGTTAGTCATATTGTTACAGATATTGATTCTAAAAAACAGGGATAAGGAAACCGTATAATTAAAAATCTGTATAGAAGTGTAATACGCTCTCTGTTTGTATATAGATTGATATTTTTATTACTATCAATTCTTCTATACGGTAATTATGGATTGAAAAGCTTCCAGAATTCAAGTCCACTCTTAACTGAGTAATTCTGCAATTTTGTTAGCTTAACTCTTGATTTCGGGAAATCCGTTAGTCGAGTTCTTAGTAGTGATATTGCTGATTAGAATAACATAAAATTGTACATGTGGAATTCATAATTCAATGTTCTGGTGAAATTATGGGGTTGGTGGGGATTTCAGCATAGGTACCTTCGGCATAAAAAGAGAGATGCCGAGGTCATCATTCTGTTAAAAGTTTCCCTAATTTTGTGGGGTTTCTAAGGAGTATGACAACTGAATGGAAACTACTACTTTTCCTGAGGCAGGAAAGAATGGCCCACGGTGATCATGAAGATGGTGTAGGGCGGACGAGGGATTGCGGCTGGTATGTACGAGTTGCATTAAGGTCCGTTATATCAACTGCTTTTAGGCTGTTAAAAAAGGTGGATTTTGGGTTTGGTCTGTTTGCGGAAGTGTCTGCTGAAAAATGCCACCTAAATTCGATCCGAGCGAAATTAAGATTGGTAAGTTTTGAGGATTTTCCAGAAGTTCCGATTGATTAAGTTCGAGTTAAACTGGAATTTAGATTAATTCGAATTGAATGTTCGAAATGAAGTAGCATAACTGGAGTTCCAAACGTTATTTGATTCAAACACGTTATTATTGTGATGGATTAATTTCATTTATTGAATTCCGTATTCAGATCCATTCAAAATCGGCTTTATTTTGATTCAAGCCAATTCTTTAGAGAAATCCAAATCCGTGTATTTGTGCGCCTGTGTGCAAGAATGAATAGGCACGTATATATGTTTGTATGTGATTATCTGAATATGGTGTCACTCTGTATTTGAAGAAAATTTTGAAGATTTAATCTTTCTAGAATTCAAATTTTAAACAGAAAATGAATGATAATTTATGTATTGCTTGCAGTTTATCTGCGTTGTGTTGGCGGTGAAGTTGGTGCTACATCTGCTTTGGCACCAAAAGTTGGGCCGCTCGGTCTGGTAAGGGTTTTTTTTTATTAAGAAAATTATTATGCCAGAAGCTGCGACTTTTTTAATTTTATAATCCCTAATTAATCTTAGTCGAAAATAGGAATGGGAAGTAAACTTGCAATGTTTGGGAAGAATTCTGATATAATTTCATATTTTTAGCTTTGAGTCGAAAGTATCAACTTCGCGACTTTAATTTGTGATTTGTTAATGAAATTTGAAGTCAGAATTTTCTTGTTCCCATATTAAATTTTTAGTTTGGTTATTGGATTTGAGAATGGAAACTTCATTGGTCATCTTTTAAATATTCAGTGCATGATTTTGTTTCGAAATTAGAGCTTCACTTTTTTTTTTTTTTTTTTTAACATTTTCCAATTTTCCAGTCACCGAAGAAAATTGGTGATGATATAGCGAAAGCAACGCAAGATTGGAAAGGTCTAAAGGTAACATGCAAATTGACGATCCAGAATCGTGTAGCGAAAATAGATGTAGTACCGAGCGCAGCATCTTTACTCATCAAAGAATTGAAAGAACCTGCACGGGATCGGAAGAAGGTTAAAAACGGTATGCGACGATACGTCATGTTAATATGCAACAGAAAGAGGAAGTAGGGAAAGGGAGAGTTAGAGGCAGACAGAAATCTTCGCGTTGTTGTCATGGTGGTATATATATCTATCTATCTATCTATAAGCGGAGGGTCGGGTGACCAACGCATGGTCCCCATCCCCCAGTCATTTTCGGTTATTGCAGCGTCTTTGTATAAGCTTTGCAATTGAAAAGACTGGTAACCGATTTCCGGGTCAACAACGAATTCGGTAAGCCCCCAAGCAAAATTATCCTGCAGAAAATGAATTAATTGTAAAATATTTCAATGAGTGCGCATTTGTTCGTACAATGATTATATATGGAAGCGGTGGATAAGCTAAAAGAAGGGGACTAACTTCCCATTTTAGAATACATTTGAAGGTGAAGCTGCTGAGGTCCGGAATCCAAGTAGTTTTTACATTGGTAGATTTTAAATAAGCAGTAAAAGAGATCGAGAGGGAAGCAGAAAGTAATTTTTAGCTTCTATTTATGTGTACAAAAAGATGGCTGCACTTAAAGAGTAGATTGAGTTCCTTAAATCGGTAGATGTGGAAAGAAAAAAAAAAATGAATAGAGGAAGGAATGTGAGTTCTTTTAGGTTGGTTTTGGTCGTTCTATAATATCAATATAATTAGTGGAAATCGTTATTTGTGTTGTTTTTTTCTCTTTTACTTTTTTTTCAGTAAAGAACTTTTTGATAAAATTTTTTAGTATTTAAATAAAATCACTTTATGAATACAGTTAGTATTTGAATTATACAATAAATTTTCAGTAAAGCATAATGGTGATCTCACCGTGGAACAAGTTATCAATATTGCACGACAAATGCGACCACGTTCAATGGCAAAGAAATTGGAAGGCACTGTAAAGGAAATATTGGGTACGTTTTTCTGGCATATTTTGTAGAAAAATCGATTTTCAAAGTGGTCTTTGTGTTATTGATTTTGCATTAAAATTTTGGGGTGATGACAAATGATTTGTAAAAAAATGGTCTGAGTGTCTCTTTTCTTTTTTTTTTTTTCTTTTTCTTTTTCTCTATTTGTTAAAAAAAATGGTCACAATTGAGAATTAATTAATGTTTTTCGTTCATCGCTTGCAGGTACTGCTCAGTCAGTTGGTTGCACAGTGAATGGGCAACATCCCCATGACATAGTTGATGCCATACGTAGTGGCGATATCGTCATTCCGGAAGAATAAGTGGCAATGATTTTACGTTTCTTTTTTTTCGTTGGCCTTTTTTTGTGTTGTTTGAAATTGAATTGAGTTTTCCTGAATAAATGTTATCACTTTTTCTTGATTCTTTTTTTATCGCTATGCATTTATACTATGTCATTGGCTTGATGATATTACGATGTCTCAGGAAATATAATTGTGGTGTCTTGAGAGTTAGAAATGATCGATGGTTTGATATGCATAACATTTCATTATTTGAAAGATGCAACAAGTGTCGAGTACATAGAAATACCTCTGCTTTGCGATTTTCCACTCAATTTCAAGAGTGGGTGTATTGTTAGGTCATATGATAAATATAGGGTGGTGGGATCTGCCAGTAAGAGAATTTCGTGTAAAGATTTCTTAGCTATCAGTACAATACGTTTGAAGCAGTGTTAAAAATTTTTTTATTACTTCCGACTTTTACATATTTCTTTCATCTCTGGAATGTTATTTCTAAAAAATTTGACTTTTGAACTTTGAGAATAATGGATTGATGAGTATACTCCGATCGCTTGAGAATTAAAAATGTTGGGTATGCGAAAAATGTTTTTGTTGAATATTGGAATAGAGATCTGATTTTAGAAACTGAAAGTTTGTCTTTAGTCGAAGTATTTCTCACTAAATCTTTTATTATCAGTTATCATTTTAAAAAATGGACAAGCACCTGCAATGGATAAAAAGTTGAAAAGAAGTTAACTTGTGAGTAAAATAAGGGAAGGTGTATCAATCGATGGTATGCTTTGTTCCTTCTATTGATTATTATTTATTAAAAACCAAAGATTGCTTCGGATTTGGTCATGTTTTATCATTGATAAGAGTTGGTAAGAATGGTTTTTCATTTTTTTTTTTTTTCCTTTGCATGGTCCGCAATATTTGTGATAGGCGTAATTATTTTGGGATTCGAAACTTTTTATAAAATTTGAGATTATTTGGCAAAATTGGGTATTTTATTTTAACTTTTAATAATTAATGACTTGCAGTTTAGTAAGTGAAACCGAATATCAATCAATTAGAATAAACAAACGCGAGAAGAAATATGAAATTCGAAATGCTTTCTCATGTAGTTTCAATTAAAGACAGTTCTTTTTCTTTTTTTGTTTGTTTGTTTTTTGAAAATTATTACTAAAAAGAAATTTCCAACTTATTTTTTAAGATATTCACGTTGTAATGTTATACTTACACATATTTTTAGAGTAAAAATAGTGATCGATAAAGTAATGTTAAAAAGAAAAAAATGAATAAGGAAAGGGAGATTTTATTTATAAGTAGTTTATTGAATCACTTTTATACTTATTAATATAAGTATTATTGAGTAATAAATAAGAATTTAAGTTTTAAATCGATAAAAGTTATTCGTAAATAAAAGAAAATGTTGGATATAAACAAACAAATAAATGAGGAATAGAAATTATGAAGTCATATCCAAAGAAAGAGAGAAATTCCCACTCGTTTTGCATAGATTTTTTGGATTGATAATTAATGACTTAATGACTGATGATGATAAGTTGAAATATATATGAGTAATCATCGATGATTTTTTAATTAATAGTTGATAAATGATCACTTGGAAGGTTAAAGTCGTAAATTTTTTCCTTGAAATTATGATTTGGTTGTTTTCGAATTCCAACATTCAAAGATTCAAAAATGAAAGAGGAAAGTTTAGCATTCAAAAATTTTTTTTTGAAGAATTTTGTAACAGGGAGCATGCGATGAGAGGTTAAAGAAAAAACTATGTTTGAATGAATTATGAATAATTCAATGTATGTACTTTTTTCTCGATTTATTTTCATTTAATTTTTTTTTCTTTAATTTTTGTTTTTCACTCTTCGAAAATTCTTCCATTAATTTTAAAAAAATTTGTAATAAATTCTTTATTGCAGATTGGTTGAATTTGTATGCAGTCTGTGCTGTTTGTTGTTGGAAGTATTCGAAATGAACGGAACAAATAAATATAATATACAGGAAAACGATGTACCGAATAGTTTTAGGTGTTTCAGTATTTCTTTGGCTTAATTTTACTTTTATTCTTTTGCTTTTTTATCGAATTTCTTACTGGAATAGTTTTTATTCCGTGGAAAATATAATAATGGTATTTTTCTTAGAATTAAATGTTATAAATTTTAGAAAAATTTATAATCACATTAGAAATTTTATGTATATTCACAGTCATTTGTAACGATTTTTCGTTGATATATTGTTTATTTTAGTTAATGATGGCTTGATTCTTCCTTTTCTATTTTGATTTTATTAATTGACATTTTCAGAAATTTACGATTAATTCTATTTGTTTGAAAAAAAAATAGTGCCAATAATATTTATTATTTGTACTTATGAGAAATGGATGAATGGGACGTATTGTAGGGATCGAATATTGAAATGGAACGGATGGGGTTATGCGGATTCATCATTCACACTTAGGAATCCTAATGTTGTTATTCTCACGGGTAATAGGTTCGGTTTTATCGGTATATTCTTTTTGTTGATTATTATTTGATTGTTTTCTTTTTTAATATATTTCTTAGATGTGATTCTAATTTTTATCAGTATTATTAGTATGGAATGTAAGGGATTATTTTCTGTTATGTGTTGTTTATTTATTTAAATTTAAAGAAATGCATATATTTAGCAATTGATATAATATTCAAGCATACCTGTTAAGATTAAAAGAAGAATTCATATTTATATATAATAATATATTATTAAAGGTAAAGTTCATTTATAATTTAAATTTTACGATAAGTTTAAACGAAAAATTCCATTTTCATCATTTTAATGATCTTGTGAATATTATATATTATAATATATTTTAGGTATAATTTGTCAGGTCAAACATTACCATATCTCATGAAATTTATGGAAAAGAATCTTGGTGTCAACAGTGAGATTCAAACTCCAAGTATACGTTATGAAGATTTGATCATTCCAATTCCATTTGATAATCAAGATTTTATCAATTTTTTGCTGTCAAATAATATATCCTTCTCTAACAAATCTAATTATCGGCTTATTCGATCTCATGGACATACAGGTTCGTTTTTTCATTCTGTTGTTGCTTTTTTTTTTTTTTTTTGATGATTTCCTTTCCTCACTTCTTTCATCAAATATGACGTGAATAGAGATTCTTTCAAGTTTCATTCATATTAGTAAAAAATGATGCCGGAAATTTCCCCAAATTTTCAATTTTCTTTGCAATTTATAATTTTCTACATCTAGTACATGATATTGCTAATTTGCGAAATGGTACTGTTGGCCGCATTCCCGATATCATCGTATGGCCTAAAAATGAGGAAGAAGTTGTGACGGTAAGAGATCAGTGATTTGGGAAGTTAGTTTTAAAAAAATCTGAAAATTTGCAAGAAAATCTTTCGATTTCTTTTATTTGAGCAACAGATTTCCTCGATTTTCTTGTCATAATTTATCTGAAAGTGTTTGAAAATTATATAATTGTTGTAGATTATTGATGGTGCCCAAAAATTTGATGTTGTTATAATACCAATCGGTGGTGGAACTTCGGTAACAGGTGCACTGGAATGTCCAAGCGAGGAGGCTCGGAGTATTTGTTCTTTAGATATGACACTGATGAATGCAATTATTTATATTGATGACAGGAACCTACTTTGTCGAGCTCAAGTAATTATGTTCATTTACTGCATTTAATTTATTGATATTGCATTCAAGACACTATGAAAAGAATTTATAAATGAACTCTTCGATGCATAGCTTTGTTTAAATTTTAGGTAAGTCTAAATGTAAAAATTTGTGAAATATCAAAATTTTTAATAATTTCGTACTTTTTTTAAGAGTGAGTTTCCACTTTTTTTTTTTGTTAAGTTGATTTTTTCATATCATTTCGTAATAATTTTTTTAGGCTGGAATAATTGGACAAGATTTGGAAAAACAGCTGAATGAAAAGGGTTACACCTGTGGACATGAGCCAGATTCTATAGAATTCAGTTCACTTGGTGGATGGATTTCAACAAGGGCATCAGGTGTGTATTTTAAAGGAATTATTTGCACTTTTTTTTCTTTTTTTTTGATACCAAATTTGGCGGCTTTCAGCCAAAATAGCTAATAATTGAATGGCATCAGTGTACTATAGGGCTATTGCGAACTGCTTTATGAGAAAAAGTTTGAAGAAGATGAAAACGAGCATATGGTTATCTTTCATCAAGATAGCCATCCCACGTTTGGTGTACTGCTTTCGATTTTATTGATACAGCTTATTAATAGGACTTTATTGACACATTCATTAATTAATATTACGTATATAGCGCAACAAAATTAAAAAATTTTAAATCAAAAAAAGAAAGGAAGTTATGTGTAGATAAAAAAGAATTTCGTTTTTAGGAATGAAAAAAAACAAATATGGCAATATTGAAGACTTGCTAGTTCATGTTTCGCTTGTTACACCGAGAGGTATTATCCGTAGGCAGTGTCAAGTTAGCATTTTTGTCTTATTCAATTTTTTCTCCAGTTATATTGAAATCTGTTAAAATAATATGTAAATTATTATTTCCTAAAAAATTTTCTCTTTGCACAGGTTCCTCGATTATCCAGTGGACCAGATTTGCAGCAAATAATTCTTGGTTCTGAAGGAATTCTGGGGGTGGTAACGGAAGCAACAGTGAAAATTTTTCCGAAACCAGAAGTGAAGAAATATGATTCATTCGTTTTTCCAACATTTGAACAGGGTGTAAATTTCTTTCGTGAAGTTGCGAAACAGGTTTGTTTTAGTTCTTCGAAATTACTCTTGAAAATGAATAATATAAATATGATGTAGGAAATCTTAATGGATGAGTTCTTTGCAGCAGAAAATTTCATTCAAAAAAATATGTAATTAAAAAATAGTGAAGAAATATTAAAATAGATTTCTTCTATGAAGTTGCATAAAGTCTTGTTTTTTTTTTTCGCTGCAGCGTTGCCAATGTGCATCGTTACGATTGATTGACAACGAACAATTTTTGATGGGACAAGCAATGAAAACTTATAATGGCTCATTACTGAAAAGTTTAAAACATGCTTTAGAAGGTTTATACATTACAAAATGGAAAAATTTTAAGGTAAAGACTTTGTAGTATTTAAAAGTCGTTCATTTTATCATTTTTATTAAATAATATGTTTGTACTTAATTCAACTACCAAACATAGCAAAGAATTTTTAATGATAAATCCATATAATTGAATTTTGAAGAAAACACGAAAAAATTTCCTTCAAGTGATTAATGTTTATTTCGCAATATGGTAAATATTTTCTAGTAATATTTATTTGTAATTAATCAGGGAAAGAATCTTGAGATGGAAAAGTTTTTTTTATTAAAGCAATATAACTGTCGTTTGAAAATATTTTATAGTTTAAAACGTGAAGGAAAATTAATTTTTGTTTATAAAATAATGAAGATGGAATTGGAAAGTGTTTATTTATTTATAATATTTGAACTTTTTTAAAATTCTGTTGTCTTTTCAAATTATTATGATAATGACTTATTTTTATATTATTTATTTTATAATTTAAAAAATATCAATATCCGTAGATTTATGTTTCTATCTGGCATGTTTACCTCTTTTATATGAAAAAAAAATGTTTAAGCTTAATGAAATTGTTGCAACAACATGTGTTTATGAAGGAACTAGAGAAGAAGTTAGCAAGGAGGAACGGAAACTTACTGCTTTGGCCGAATCTTTTAACGGTATAAGTGGTGGTGCTGATAATGGGAAATATGGTTATCGATTAACTTTTGCTATTGCATATCTTAGAGTTAGTTTTCATAGCAATTTATGATCATAGAAGGAAAAATTAAATTAGGAAACATATTTTTCGAAGGAGAAACCTTTTTTTTTTCTTTTTCATCTCAAAAACTCGTAACTGTTTTTAAATTATTGATTAGCAGTTTTATTTTTATTACACTTAATAAAATCTTATGTCACTGTAAGTTTGGCTTATTAGTCTTTTCTTACATTTAGTAAGTGACTAATGGTGAAGGAACGTTTAAATTGTTCCTCTATACACTTGCCGGTTCATTATTGATTCTGTTTGGGTTAGTATATATTTATAGCGTTTTTGAAACGTACGACATACAGAAACTGATCACGTTAATGCCAACCTTTATTTTAGAGTGCAATCATTGTTATGGCTCGCATTTTTTGTTTCTTTTGCAATAAAAGTACCAATGTTCCCATTTCATACTTGGCTTCTTGACGCAAAATTCATTTTTGTTTCTTCTTGCCATTTCTTTCTTATTTACTTTCTAGATTTGTACAGTATTGGAAAACTTCTCATTCTGATGGTATATTTTATAACTATTATATGAATTTATTGCAATATTAATAGTTCCAGGTCGTTTATCCAAAAAAAAAAAAAATGTTTTAAAGGATTTTGCTATGCAATATTCGGTTATGGGTGAATCGTTTGAAACATCTGTTCCATGGGATAAAGCAATGTCTCTATGTCGAAATGTAAAAGAAGTAATCAAACGAGAGGGAATGGCAAATGGCACAATATTACCACCTCTTGCAACCTGTCGGTAATTATTTCAATAAATTTCTAGTTTCAAAGTATTTTTAATTTTAAATATTTACCACGGAATACTTAATATTTCTAGCAGCAATATTACTTGGGTAATGGAGTTAAGCGAAGTTGTTTTTACTTTTTCATTAAAAGACATGATGCAGAATCATTCAAAAATGCTATAGATAATATTTCATTTAGAATAGATTAATGCTTTTTTTTTTGATCTAATTTTATAATAATTTTCTTATTTAGTCTTTTTAAATTAAGTAAATGTTGGAATGTTATGTATGGCAAATATATGAAATTTATTTCATGTTCCTTCTCGCGCTGCAATATGTTTGCTTCAAATATTTCCATACTTTCGATGCTACAAATATTTTGTGTGTAGGGCACCATTATAAAGTCAAATTTCTGAAAGTAATAAAACCATTTTAATGCAAACCATGTGAAACAAAGCAGGAGTTTTAAAAAAAATGTTTTTTCCAAAAGGATATTTTTTTTTTCAGAAAATATTTCTACTCTGGGAACTTACTGTATAAATTATACTTTAGGAATACAAATTTTTTTCCAGAATAACTCAGGTTTATGATTCGGGTGTCTGCGTCTACTTTTATTATGCATTCAATTATCGTGGCATAATTAATCCTGTATCATTATGCGATCAAATTGAGGTATCAAACTTCACAATCGATATTTTTTTGCTTGATCCGAACAATTATCTTTTTTTTTTATCTAGAAATCTTAATTTGAAAATTTTTTTTTTGATTTTAAAAGTCAACTGAAGCGAGACTTTTATATTATATTATTATTCGGAACTTTTGAGTCTTTGTTTGACTCTGAATTGATTCCATAGCTTTATTGAAGTATCCTGTTTTTTCTTTTTCCAGAAAGCAGCTCGTGATGAGATCATTGCTTGTGGTGGAAGTATATCGCATCATCATGGCATCGGCAAATTGCGGAAGCAATGGTATCCTGCAGCTGTTGGCGATGCTGGATTATTAACAATTAGAGCATTGAAACAAAAACTCGATCCTAAGGTAATTTTTATAGGAAAATCTTAATAATTTTGGGAATTGTTGGAATTTTTTCTTTAAAATTTAAGTTTCTCAAATGTGTAAGTTTGAAATTTCCTTGATTGTAGAATATCTTTGGAAGTGGAAATATAATCGATGTTGAAAGAGAAAAAAGCAAATTGTGATTTCGTTGGCAGTTCAAATTGCATATCTTTTTTTATTGTTATTCGTCAAAATGCTATTTTTCAGTTTATTGTTTACCCATTGTATTAAGGGTTTCTTGTTGTATTTGTAAAGCCTTCAACATTATTTTATTTTGCACTTCCGTTTTTCAAGATAAGAGTCATGAATGACTTGGAAATCCTGACAGCTTAATGGTACGTACCTTCAAATTGAGTCCTAAAAAAAGTATTCGATTATATTTTGGCGAATTTCCACTTTTAAATCGCGATTTTTCCGGCGAACAACGCAGTTTGCATAATTAATTAATAACTGATGAGCTGAAAAATTAAAAGCGGAGATAAAATATGATAGACCAAAAAAGAATCCATATTATTCTATATAGTTTCAGTTATTATTCAGTAATATCGTTTATTTCAAAGAATACTTCTTTCAGATAAGATTATTCATTTCTTTTTGTTTTGCAATTTTTCTTGATTTTTTTTTGTTTCTTCCATTATCGTTTGCAAAATTATCATACTTGATATTCAAATATTGTTAGGTTGGTAGGAAGGAAACTTTAATTTAAAATTCTTACCAATCACTCACATATAATAGCATTATCTATGTTGCGTATACTAGAAATATGTTTCCATTTTAATCCTAAATTTTGCTGTTTGCATAAATATAAGTTATTTGGAATTTTGAAATTACGAAATATATTAACAGGTTCGAAACCGTTTAATTATATTGTTTTTAAATATAGAATAAATCTGTAATCATAAATTATATAAAAAAAGTTTTTTCTTTTTATTCTCATCTGTTAAGTTCAAGTAATAAAAAAAAGCTATCCATAAACTTTTATAAAAAATTTTGGTTTGTAAAATTAAGTAATACAATTTTGGTCTTCTCTGCTGTTTCTATTGATCATTAATCGAAATTAATAATTCATCAAAAATGAAATATAATATAAGAGATAGGAGAGACAGAGAATGAGAAAAGGAGTGAATCAGCAAAGATAGATAGTTTATATGGAAGACATGGAATATCGAAAAACATTGTCGTGATCGTTTTAAGAATTTCTAAAATGATTTAAAGATTCTTTAAGTTGGTGATAAAAATTATCAGCAATTTTTTGTTTATGAGAGAGTCGAAAAATTTTTTGCGAATTCAAAAAGAAGCTGAGTATATGGTTTTATTTTTTATATCTAGATTAAATACTTGATTTTGATTTGAAAAAAAAAGTATGATTCTTTATTTGGTTTATTTTCATGATTTCATTTACAGTTTTCGTTTATTTCATCAAGAAAATATGTAAAGATATAAGTTTAATAAAAATAAAAAGTGTAGCCAAGAAGAGAATTGGTTATTTTCAATGAAAAGCGGGAAGTATAGATCCATTGATAATGAAGATCGAAAAATATAGAATCTGTTATCGAAAAAGATCGAATATAAATGACCTGATATCTCGATTATTTGGTATATCTCAACATTCATTCGAATTAAAATATGAATTTTTCAGGCTTTTTTTTCCTTTTTCGCATGCTATAATGTATGCATAATGTACGATGGCATGTAATTTGATGTAAATTTCAAATTATTAAGAAAAAATCAGAGAGATATTCTGGGAGTGAATAATTTGGTGATATAATAATTTTGGAGAGAAAATTTTTGCATTAAATTCTTCATGCAATGCCGATGCTACCATATGTTCCGAAAACTTTGAAACATCTGAATGTCACATGTAAGTTGCGTACGATTCAATAGTTTGAATTGGAAAATGATTTGAATAAGATAGATTTATTTTAGATTTTATAAATCATACCATTATTAGAGCCTATCCAAGATTCTATTCTTTTTTAGCTTTTTATCCTAATAAATTTTAGTTTAGATCAATGATGTTATTCGTTATTTCTCACACTAAAACCTGTAATTATTTAATAGTGATGGATGAATACTTGGAAGTTTTATGATTATTTTACCTATTCAAATTAAATAATTAACTATATCAATTAACTTTATTAAATTATTAATCAGTCAATAGGATTTATAATTGTTGTTATAAGTGCTGACATTAATAATTATTTTATTAGATTGTTAGTAGATTAAAATCATTACCTTGATTCAACTTCTGTTTTTTTTTTTTTTTCCAAAATAGTTCGGTGAGTTTTGTGATTGTTGATATATTTTATTTGTTTCTACTAAAACTTATTTGTTCATCGGTTTTTCTAATCATCATATTTCTTTTTGAATAAAGTTTGATATTTCCTTGTTAAATTTTAGCAGCATTTCTTCCCGTAAATTGTCATTCTTTTTTTTTAAATTTAATTTTAAAATTTTTATGATGCTAAATTTAATGTGAAAAGAATATAAAATTTTGAGGTTTATTTATGCATGCAGCAAAAAAACTGCGCTATTTGATACCACAATTTCAAAAATCTCCATTCCATCAATTGCATGCAAAATATCAATGTTAGGGAATTTTTTTTTTTTTTTTAATAGCTTCATATAAATTATTTTTTTTGCTGTAAATATTGGAGATTTGGAAATGCTACCATTTCTTTGGTGAAATCGGAAAAAAATTTTCAAAAATTTTGAAAAAAATTTGAGCTTAAAAATTTATGATAATTCTTGATTTTTTTCAGCAGCTTTAACATCGGTACAAGAACTTCTTCCACCATTGAATAGTGATCTGAAGAAGGGTGAATGTGGACGTATTGGTGTCGTCGGTGGTTCATTGGTTTACACCGGAGCACCATATTTTTCGGCTATCACTGCGCTAAAAGTGGTATCATACTATTCGCTTATCTTTACATATTTATTTATTTAATCATTTATTCAATTTCATTACTTTTATCAAACCCATTCTTATATCTTTTTGGCTCAGTTAATTAATTCCATTTAATTATTGTTTTTTTTTTTTCAAAAAGAAAAGAAGCAATAATTTGAAAAAATCCTTATCTTTACCTTACATCCATAGATTTAATGTTCATTCTTCGTTTATTGTAGTTTAGATTTCTTTCTTTTCATTATTTTCTCCAGTTTTTTCTTGTATTTATCGAAAATAACCCGATTTTGTTTCTGTCCTTGAACGGGATAACTTAAGTTTATAAAGAATTAAATGAGAAGTAGAGAATGAGAAGTGACTAGGAGGACAATATCACTTTTTTTATAACTATTTTTTTATTCCAGCATATAATTTATCAAATATTTTAGCACTTTTAGTTTAGTTAAGGAATAAATGCATTTATTCCAATTAAATTTGTTCAAATTAAAAGTTTCAGTTCTTTTTTATTCTTTTTATACTCTTAACTTACCTAGTTTTATTAAATTTCCTTTTCTTACATTTATTAAAAGTCATAATTTTAAAAAATTTTTATTTCTTTTATAGGGATGTGATATGGTACATGTATTTTGTCCAGCTGAAGCGGCAAATGTAATCAAAGGATATAGTCCAGAGTTAATGGTACATCCATCCTATGATAGGGACACAATTGCAGAATCATTACATCGTGTCGATGCATTTATCCTAGGACCAGGTCTTGGAAGAGAAGAGAAAACATTATCGGTTGTGGAATGTGTAATTGAATCAGCTAGAAAAAAAAATATACCTATTATTGTAGATGCGGTATGCTCTTTTTTTTTTTAATAGACCAATATTAATGCTTTTGTTTAGCTAATAAAACAACATTGGAAAATGTTGTCTTATTTTCGGAACAATGTTAAAGTGTTGATATAAAGCTTATTTTGTTTATGTAATAAGATAAAAATAGGTGTGCAAAGTATTTAGCACTACAATATTTGATTTACTCTGCACTTTCTTAATATAGGAATTAATTATTTTCTAGGAAATCCTCATCGTATCACTATTAATCTCTCTGCGTAGTTTTATCTACTCTTAGTTATGCTTAATTATTTTTTGTAATTGTTGAACTAGTAAAACTTATCCAAGAAATGTTTTAATGCTGTCTTTATTTATTATCTTTTGATTAGCCTCATACTGATCATTTTATCCACTTTATGTTGCTCATGAATAATACAGTTTTTTATTGTATTTTAAACTGCTATTCGTTTTATCAGTTTCGAATTAGTCAGCTAATTATTAGTTACTATCATCAAGTTAATATCATTAATTTTTCATCAAATTTAGGATGGTTTATTTTTGCTGGCCAAAAATTTAAGTATTATACATGATTATGACCAAGCAATATTGACGCCAAATCACTCGGAATTTAATCGCCTCTATCAATCAGTTTTCAAAGTTGACAAAATTGACAGAGGGAAAATTGAGTCTGGTGAAGCAGCAAGGCAGTTAGCTAATCATACTGGTTGTACAATATTTCAAAAAGGGCCTCACGACATAATTACCAATGGAGAGGAACGTAAGTGTGAATTTCTCTCGTCTAAGAATTTAAACTATAAAAGGATTTGGGATGCATTAATAATTGTCTTCTTTTTATTAAATCATAATTTCTGAAATTCAATATATTAGAAGGTTGAAGTTAAACATCAAAGCTAGGAAGAATTTCAAGTCGTTATAAATTATGAAATATGACGAAATATCTGCACTGAAATACTAGGATTGTTCGTAATAAAAACTATTCTTAAATAAGTTAGTGTTTTAAAAAGTGGACCGTATTTTAGTTCATCGAGAAGAATCAGTTGGTTCGCCAAGACGTTGTGGTGGTCAGGGAGATTTGCTTAACGGTGCATTGGCTATTTTTTCATACTGGGCTATCCGGTAATTATCATTGTTTTTATTTCACTAGCATTGTAATGAATTATTGCTAGTAATTAATTGCTAATTAACTTATGTGGTAGTTAATAATGAAATACTATAACTCCTTGATCGCTTTTTTTAGTGCGCTAAAGAAAGATTTCTTTTAGTAGCAATGAAAAATCAAGGGAATATTAGTAATTAACTATTTACTAAAATATTAAGAATATCATAAGAATCTCTTGGCTGTCAATAGCTTTGAAAAGCTGCTGAGTGAGACACAATTATCTTTGTAAGTAAACTTGAAACATCGTTCAGTATTTTTTATGTATTTGTTTTTTAAATTTTTAAGAATATTCTCTTTTTAATTTGTTTTTTTTTCCATTAAGTACTTGTTTTTTAAGTTTATAATTTATATTTTTTCAGGAAAAATGATTCGAAACCAATGATTTCTGCTGGTATTGCCGCAAGTCAGCTTATTCGATGGGCTGCAGAAGTATCTTTTGAAAGAAATGGAAGATCATCCACAGCCAGTGATATGATTGCCGAAATACCGGGACTAATAAGACTTTGTGAGCCATAAATATATTCATGTTAAAATTGAAATTATCACTCTTTCACTTTTGTATTTGATGCATATGGGATTTTGAAAATTTTTGACACTGCCACATTAGGATTCTAAAATTCGGATGGAAACGCTGAATGTTGTCATGCGATCTTTCTAAATTTTTTAATATGTTATAAAACACTATTATATACTCATAAAATCTAAAAGGATAAAGAATTTTTAACTTATATAACTCAAACAGTGAAGTCTCTTTAAATTCAATATTTTCAAAAAATTCTTTGTAGAAAGTCCTCCAAATATCTTCTTATTCTCCCAACCAGAAATTTATTTAAATCTCCAAATTATGTGTGGATTGTTTTGTACATTTGTGAATGAATTCAAATCAAATTCAAATTTAACGCATTCCAATTGATTTGATGTGTAAAATCTTCAGATATTGTGTATAAAGACAGAAGTTTCAATTTCTGTACGAAACTATTTCCATTTTTTGTGTAGAATTTAGTTTCTTGATAAAATGTTTTAATTTTGGATAACTAATAACTAGGCGAAATGAAAAAATTTGTGTTTTTCTCCTTTTATCTTTTCTTTCTATATTTATACAATATGAAATATATTTTTGAAGTAAACAAAAAATTTGATTTTATTCATTGTAAAATTCGAATTTTTTAAAGTAAAATTTTGAACATTCTATTTATTCTTCTATTGACTTTAAATCAATACATCGTACGCTTTCTTGATGATATTCATGAAGAATTGACCAAAATTCCATAATATCTTGCTAAGAATTATTTCGAAATATTTTTATTACTATTAATTTTTATTTTAAATAATTAAAAAATGTTTAATACTATTTTTTTAAAAAACGAAGAGAAATTGTTATTCTATGAAATCTTTAAACTATATTATTATTAATATACGAAAGAAAATTTTTATTAGAATTCGCATTAATTAATTCAATCATTCATTTCTATTAATTTACTAATAAAAATTTATACCAAGTGAACTGTTTTAATTTTGGGTAATTGATTGAGCAAAATGATGGTACGATGTGCTTGTCCATCGAATTCTTCAACAGCTTGCTCATAAAGTGTCGCATATTTTTCAACTTTTTCCGTTGTATTTGATATTTTCACTTCATATTTCATACGATCCATATGTGTACGTGCCCTAAAAAAAAAGAACGACCACGTAATTCATGCATTGTGTATTGCACACTTTCACGTACGTAACAATTGGATCAATAATACGATGGTAAATATGATCGATGTATTTGAAAAAACGATCGATAATAATATTGTTTGAATTATTTACTGAAGAATTTTACATACTTTCAACGACATTCAACATATAACGTTATATTGAATATCTATGATTAGTTTATTGACATGAGAAACTTAATTTTAAAGTTATAATTTTGAGGTATTTATCTAATATAATGACAAAGAAATTATTTTATTTGCGTCAGTTACGTCAAAATATAATGATATAAATTTATTAATATATTCCATCATATTTCTCCAAAATTATATGCTTAATTTCCGGATTATATGCTTATTTTCCGGAATTTCCGGATGAATATAAATCGATTCACTCATTTACTTTTCCAGTTTTGTTCGTTCATCCATTAATTCCTTATATTCAATTATGAAAAAACGTCGTAGATGTCGGATTGCTTTACGTCCATTTAACTAAATTAAAGGTTTAGAAAAGTAATGGCATGTCTAACAAATTTTAATTTATTAAGAATTCTTTCTTTTTTTGAAGTGTATAAAATAAAAAATTGTTTTGAATCAATAATATTCCTTCATATTTTAAAATTTTCAAAAATTTCTGCGACAATTATTCGAAACTTCAGAGGAATATTTGTTAAAATTTGTTAAATTTCTTCAAAAATTATACAAATTTTTAGAAAATTCTAATATAAAAACGAAAAATTTCGGGCGAAAAGAAAAAGGAAATGAATAATTGAAATAATTATGTGATGATAGACAAATTCATTGATATGAGATGATATGATATGATATGATATGAAAGAAAAATTTTTCTCTTGCAGATATTCATGATGAATTAAAATTTTCCCTTCAATATTGTTTGAGCTTTCAAAAAAGTTAATGAATTGCAATCATGCATAATCATCCGAATAAACATAACAATTCAGAGGAATCATAATCATACAGTTTAAAGTTTCTAATTATGAAAAGTAAAATTCATTGAAATTAAAAAAAAATTTATCATTAGAATTAAAAAGATTTAAGAATTAAAATATCAATCGAAGTAAAAAATCCGAAAAAGAAATTGTTGATCAAATAATATTTATAGCAGTGGAAGATTTTTTTTTTTTTTAACTTGAAACAAGATGAAATAAAAAAGTTCATTTAGTAATTTGCATGAAAATGAAACATTTTTAATAAAAAATGTTTGTTGTGATTTTAAAGATTTCTTTTTTTTTTTTTTTTTTTTTTTTGATAAAATCAATGAAATATAGCAGAATAGATTTAAGGTGACATTTTTTAAGAACTTTGAAGAAAAAAAGTAATTTACCTGATGTTCACGTTGTACTTTAGCTAAATTTTGTGTAATAGATATCAAAGATTGAATACATGAATGTTTATTCGATGGTAAACAACTGTATAATGAAAAGAGTGAATTTGAAATTTTTTCATAAGGATTTTCGTTTGGCGCATCAATAATCTGCAATATTATCAGCTATTTTCTTCAAAATTTGCTTAACGTATAAGCTAAAAAATTTGTAAAAAAAAAGAAAAATCAATTATTTGAATAAAATTATGCTTAGAAAAAAAAAAACTACAAAAAAATTAATAATTATAATCATATTAACATATACAAATATACATTATGCTTATCCAATAAAACATTTGCTGCATTTATTTAAATAAAATACTTGATGATTTAAATAAAGTATTTGATGTTTAATTTTAACATTTTACAAATTTCCAATTCTCTCTAGATATATCTATTCATCTTTCTGTTCCCCGCTTTTTTCCACTCTTATTCTTCTAACTCAGAAAAAAGTTGTAAAGTTTGGGAGAAATTAAAATTAATTACTTTTCCACCAGCAATGACATCCTTATTTTGTTGAATGGATGCTTCCAATCTTTCGACAAGCACATCGTTGCATTCTTTATAAGTATCATATTTTTTAGTTAGGTCGAGAAATTCCGGACTCATCTGTGTTTTTTCCAAATTACTCGAGCGATCAGCAAATTTGGACCAAAATCGTCGTATACCACCAGTTTCTAAAAATGGAAATATTTTTCATTCAAAAATAATCAATAAAGAATTTTTGCTAATTATTTTAACCAATCTTTCTTTTTTTTTTCATCTTTATAATTTTTCTTTTTCTTTTGCAATTTTTTCAGCTCGTTTTCTGTTATCTCATTTATTTTAATCTTAATTTTTCCACTTTTTTGCTTATTGTCATTAATTCCTAAATTCAAATTTTGCAAAAAATTTTTCTTTCCATCTTAAATGTTCTCAGTTCCAAAATTATTTACCCTAAAAAAAATTTTTCAAAAAAAATATTAATAAGTACACAGAATGATGAATTTTTCACATTATGTCCTTTCTTTATTCGAGGTAATTTTTCTTAATTTGAATGAATAATTTAAATTTGTCGGAAAGGTAGTTCCAATTGAAACATAAATCAATGAGCAATAAAAGACAAAGGACAAATGTTATAGTAAAAATTAAATTTAAAAGATGAAGGAAGTCGTTATCAAAATTTCAATTTAAAAATTAATCCAATTAATTTTTTATACACACCTTCTCATCCATATCAGTAATGATTAATTCTAATTATCAATAAAAAATTGTGCAATTATTGTAAGTCATTTCTTCTTATTATTAAAAGAAATGATACATAAATGCTAACTTTTCTCGCCCATATTTAGAAAGTTTTCGTCGAAGAATTGCGATAACACACCAACTAACAATTAAATTGATATAACAATATTTTATTGTATTAAAATTTTAGTCGTTTTATATCTTGTAATTTATGCACGAAATTTTATAAATATATATATCAAAATATAAATTCAAATGTGAATAAATATAAATTTTTCTGAAAATAATAATTCAATTTTAAAATTTCATTGTTATTCGTATCATTATTTAATTTTATCAATACTTTCTTGAAATTTTCGTTATGATTATTACTACTGTTATTATTATTATTATTATTATTATTATTATTATTATTATTATTATTATTATTATTATTATTATTATTATTATTATTATTATTATTATTATTATTATTATTATTATTATTATTGTTATTAATCAGTAATTATTATTAATTATCATAAAACAAAAAAATTATTAAAAAATTAAAAAATACTATTATTGCTTCCATTTTTATCATTGTTGTTATTTATTTTATTAGTATAATTTTGAAAATAATCTTGCTCAAATTGAGAAAATAATACTTTCAAAAATCTCGATTATTATCATTATTATTATCAGTTGAAAATCGTTTTTCAAATTTCGTTGCTGGAATTTATTACACGATCTTCTTCTTTCTTTTTTCAATGCAATTTTGTCATTCATTGTAGAATTATAAATCGGGAAATATTTTTAGCATGTCAAACGATTGATAGAACAAAATAGAAGGGAAGGGTTTGTTGGAATGAATTGTTTGAAACATTCTTCCTTCCAAAAAAAAAAAAAGAGGTGAGTGAAAAAAAAATCGTTTCAATAAAAATGTTATTTTATGAATGAACTTTATTCCATTTTTTTTTTTCCATTTCATTTAGCGTAAAAAAATTATTGTCACAACCATTATTATTATTATTATTATTATTATTATTATTATTCGTTTTTTCAACTTACTTTTTGAAACTATTTTCCAAAATTTCTGTAATGTTAAATCAATAACGACATAATTTGTGCTCAAATTTGTAATTGAAAATTTATCGAAATTTTGATGAAATTATTTGTTTAATAAAATATAAAAACGAAAAAAAATTACAGCCAAGCATATGCCATTTAAGCTAAAATAAATATAACAAAACGGCACAAATAGGCGTTATAAGGATAATAAACAAAAGTAAAATAAACAAATATTATTCAGCAGTTTGCTTTAAAAAGTTCAAAAAAAAAATTTTCATTTTAAATGATCAAAAAATTCTTCTAAATATTATTATCATCTTCAAAAAATTATTCTTCTTAAACTATTCTTTAATTTTAATATCGAATATTTTTAGAACTAATTGATTTATTACTGATTGGCCAAGTTTGACATTTTAATGAATTTGTTAAATTGGTTTTTTTTGTCTCTTGAACCTGTTTTAATCGTTGTTTATCGTTATTCATATCAATCATTATTTTTCATTCTTTTTACAAAAAGTGTATTTGTTTTTGTATGAAAAATAATTTAACATTATGGAAAATCTTTGGCTTTTGCGCTGCAAAAATTTCATTCAATCTATTTTAAAGATGAAAATAATAAAATGATAATTTAAACTTTTTTAAAATATCTCTAAATTTAAATTTGATTAAAAAAATGAATAATTTGAATTAATTTTTAGAACAGAAAGGAAAAAGGAGGGAAAAAAAGAAAAGCGTAGGACTTTTTTTTTTTTTTTAAATAATTATTAAGAAGGTAAAATCGGTGCTCTTGATTGATTCGAATCAGTAAATAATAATAAGATACTCAATTAATTAAAATTAAAATCATAAGTCACTTAATCAATAAATGATATAAATATGGTAATTCATATAATTTTCGATTTTTAATTATAACTTATCAATAAAATAATTATTATGTTTTAACACATGAAAAACTCAAACGAATCGATAATTCGCATGCTTTAAATATCAAAAATGAATCACTCAATGATTTCTATCTTTTGGCAAACAATAGTTTTAAATAAAAATTAAATATTTTGCTCAAAAAAAAAGAAAAAACGATTTATTGTTTTCTGTGCAATTCTAAATTTCATTGTTTATTCGGCAATCGTAATATTATTTGAAAATTGTAGTAGCAATAACTTTTTTCCTTTTTTTTTAAAAAATTCTTTTGATAACAATCAGTTTTCCATATTTCATTGTCACATTTGCTGAAATTAACTAAATACAATTTTCGTTATAATATGACCTTGCATTTTGTCCCACTAATTTTGCTCTAATTTTGTCTTCTTTATCTTACAGTCTTCTTTTTTCTTCCTTTTTCTGATATTTTAAATCTTTAATAAATTATCTATGAAATAATTTAAATTTAATTTAATAAATCATTTTTTGTAACCCAACAAAATTTGAATTGAAATAAAAGAAAAACAAAACAAAATTGTTTTCTTTTATTCGATAATTTTTATCAAAATATTATTATGTGGACGAACGATTTGATTTAAATCTCTTTTTTTTTTTCTTATTGTCCTTTAAATAGACTATTATATTTCATTTAAAAATAATCTCTTTCTTTAATCCCATTTTTTTGTTTAATTGTTCAGTTTTTTTCAAAAATAATGTGGATGGCATATATTCGACGATTCATCAAATAAATCTGTTATCAAATTATTTTATCAGTATTTTAATATTATTTTATCATTCTCTCATTATCATTCCATCACTATTCTATTAATATTATTAATACTATCATTATTGCTATTTTTAAAATCATTACTATCACTCTTCATATTATTGTCATTATTATTTATTATTTTATCAATTTTTTTTGATTTTATTTTTTTTTTTCATGCTGATCTTTTATTACCGTTTATTGTTATTTTCAACAATGGCAACATATATGAATTGTTATATTTATGACTTTTCGAAAGTATTAAAATTATTATTTGTATTACAAAGTAATTTTTTTCATGAAATTATCGTTATTTTCTTTAATCGTGATTTCTCATTAACTTTATTTAAGCGACATTTACAATTTGATTGATTTAATGGTTACTTAAATAATTATTAAAAACAGTAAAAGAATTATCAATCGATCAGTTAGTTATCATTTATTCCACATATTTCATTTGAAGTTTTCCAACGAACGGAAATATATGTCATATGACATATTGATAAATTCTGTGAAATTAAATATCTTAAATTATAGCATTTGATCGCTCTTTCTTCAATCATTGATAATAACAAATATCATAGAAGCATTTATTTCCTTTCGATTTTACTAAAATAATTCCTATTATATTCTATAAATGATTATTTGATAATAATAATTGTAAAAATAAATATATGATAAAGAAATGATAAAAATGTGATGATTGTAAATATAGTTGATAGTTTCTCATAAGTAAATAAATAATGATAATTATAATTGAAGTTAGCAATAAATCAAATAATTATATATGCAATGAATAATTTTTAGATTATGTCAAAAAATACAATATTTGGAATTAATATTTGAAGAAAAAAAAGTAACTGATAGTAAAGTTAAGTTTTTCCCTTTTTTCTTATCTTTTCTCTTTTTCCTACTTCCATTTCTATATTTCTGAATTCTAATTAATAATTTTGAAATAATAAATTTGACATTTTTTTCCAATTCATATAACTTAAAAAATACCATTAAAATAATTAGCATAAATGCCAAATTTCTTATTTGCAAAAAATGACCCGAAAAATGAAATTTTAAATTCTTAATAGATATAAATTCGCAAAATTCTGCATTGTATCTATTTATATAAAATAAAAAAGTAAGAAAAAAAAGAAAATTTATATTTTCAATATTTCAGTAGTACTATTATTATTATTGTTTTTATTATTACTGTTATTAATATTATTATCATTATTATTATTATTATTATTATCATTACTGTTGTTATTATTATTGTTGACCAACATAATTATGGAGAGCACAAAGTATATAAATTATTAGTAAATTAAAATTATTGAAACGAGTGTTGAAGTTGAAATAAATGTCAGGGAAAATTCCACAAATTTCATTAATTTGTTTAAATAATTTCTAAAATAGATTATTCGTCAATAATTTTAAATTTGATTTGATTTCTAATTTTAAAATTTAACATTTCTCAATATATAATTTTCATTTGTTATACTTTCTCTTACTTTATTTTACTTTTAAAATATAATCATTTTTCAGCATTCGATATCATTGATGAAGATAAGAGATATATTTTAATTTTTGTACCGTTCAAAATTTAAGCAGTTTTTTATCTTACTGAATTGAAAACTCCTCGTATTTTTAATTACAAACTTGTCATAACTTTAACAAAAAAAAAAAGAAATCAAAATTTTGCACTATAAATATCATCACGATTATTTATTCAATTTACCAAGAAAATTCAGATTGCAATTTCTAAATTAAAACATTACTTGAATTCTAATTAATGAAATACATATATGGATTCATGAATCAAAAAAGATAAACATAAAGATGGAAGATTATACTATTATTTGGGATAGATTAATTTTTTTCTTCCCATTCTTGAATATTTTGAACCAAAACACTCAAACATTGATTCTAATCTAAGAATCCAAAGAATTGGTTGAGATATTTTCCTTACTAATTATATATTTGACCTTTTTTTTTTTCACAAATTCTGGTTGACCTTTTCTAGTTGCTCTATTGTTATTTTGATTCATTATGACTATCTCTGCAAAATATTTTCGCCAGAAATATGTGATCTTAATCATTCATTTCAAATCTTTTCACAATTACCATCAGGAAAAAGTGAATAATTATCATTTCTTTCTCATGCAATTATTAACTTTTAACCTTAAATATCAGCTTGATACTTCATATGCTTAATATCACTATTATCAGATTATTATTATCATTATCATTATTTTTTGTTATCAATAATTATTGCTATAATGCATCTTCATTTTTTTTTTTTTTAAATTTGATTCGAAACGAAATGACATGCCAAAAAATTTTTGGTCATAAATTCAAAAAAAAAAAAAAAAAACCCAAAACTAAAACAAGCTTCCAATCTTTTTTCTTTTTCTTTCTTCCCTTTTTTTTGATATCATTTGATTAGCTTATCTTTTTAAAAGATAATATTTTTTGAAAATATTATAGCCCTTATTTCCCTTGCTTTTACTACGAGAATTAAATATTTGTATAATTAATATTTCCAAAAAAAAAAAACTAAAAAATTCCAAAAAATATTTTTTATTTGCTTTGCCTTTTTTTTTCACCTTCTTTCTTTGCAATTAAAAACAAAAAAAAAAAAAAAAGACTGATGAATTGAAATCAAAAATTTCATACCTAAGGAATTTCAATCTTGATTGAATATTACACTAATCTAAATTCTTAATATTTTTTTTCAATTTCACTTATTCCTATTATGATTTGCAGGCTTATTATTATTTATAATTAATGAATTTCTTTTTTTTAACAATAAAATATATAAACTTTAAATTTGAATAACTCGTCAAGTAATTTAATGCAAAAATTTTCTCAGAAATTCAATAGAAAAGGATGTAAAAGAAAAAGAACAGCAAAATTAGCATATGTGAATTATTGATTTTACCGGAAAAAAAGAAGGAAAAAAGTTCTTTTTTCCTTCTTTTTTTCCGGTAAAATCAAAAAAAGAACTTTTTTCCTTCTTTTTCCCGGTAAAATCAAAAAAAGAACTTTTTTCCTTCTTTTTTTCCGGTAAAATCAAAAAAAGAACTTTTTTCCTTCTTTTTTTCCGGTAAAATCAAAAAAAGAACTTTTTTCCTTCTTTTTTTCCGGTAAAATCAAAAAAAGAACTTTTTTCCTTCTTTTTTTCCGGTAAAATCAAAAAAAGAACTTTTTTCCTTCTTTTTTTACGGTAAAATCAATAATTCACATATGCTAATTTTGCTGTTCTTTTTCTTTTACATCCTTTTCTATTGAATTTCTGAGAAAAATAAAATAAAGTAACAAAAATACAAAGCGGAAAAGAAGGAAAAAGAAGAAGGGATAGATGAAAAATGGAGAAGGGAGGAAATAACGGTATTAATGATGATGATGATGATGACAATAATGGTAACAACGATAATAATGATGATGATGATAATGCAGGTGATTCGAAAATGTTTACCACCGATTTCAATTGGTTTTCATTCGTTTATGTGACATTCGTATGACACTGTTCCTGTCATCAACCATTATGCCTTATGTTATCCTTAATAAGTGTATAATTTTTATCGATAATTTAAATTCTGTATATTCATTAAAATTACCAATTAAATCAATCGATTCAATTAATCTGTTCCAATTTTTACTCAAAACTTTTTAGTAAAATTTAGGATTATTTCATGCATCATTAAATGTTTGATTTTCTATTCTGATATGCGTTTTGATTGGATAAATAGATAGCTTCAAAATGATGAATCACTATTCCTTAATTTAGAAATTTCGAATAATAAATTATCAGTTCGTATAGCTCATTCATGATAATACTACAAAGCTTAGCATTTGATATTTGATAAACATTTGATATTGATTATAATAATCCATAAGCAATCAACTGATCACTCATTACTTATCATAATGAGTTAATGATAAGTAATGCATAATACTATAATAAGTAATACTCTAACAATATCACAGCTTATGACCTTATCACAATTATCACTTGTATTATCACAACATAATAATAATAATATTATCATTATAAGCTATCGTCGACATTCATATAAAATAAATGGATTACTTTTTATCAATTATTAGTTTAAAGATATGATCATATCAGTTATAACATACAATCATTAAAAGAGTACTACTGCATTAGTTTAATTGATTCAATTAGTTTTTAAATAATTATGATGTGATTTCTTTTTCGTAATGATATGAATTTATAATATAATTAGATATAGTAATTTAAAATACAAATATTCTTCATAATTTAATTATTGATCAAATAATACAGTATTTCTGATTATAAAACACGAAATTCTTGGTTTATTTAAAAAAAAAAAAAATTTATTTATTTTTTTTTGTTTGTTAAATACGTAAATATATTACTTAATGACTTATAATTAAATACAGAGTAATATTATTTATTGCTTGATATATTATTACGTAATTTGTAATTAATTAATACATATTATCGTGTTATTTCATGATTTTATTCATGTTAAAAGGTACTGTATAGCTTTTCTGTGTAAATTTTACATAATATTTATAATAACATGAATGCTTATTTATTTATTTAAATTTTTGACTTAAGAAAGTTTTAAGAGAGGGAAAAAAGGTGTGAAAGTGAGTTTGTGTTGGTGTTGTACGACGACGATAACAATAGCTCGAAACTGTTGTTGTAAAATATCGGAGGAGAAGGTGGGACGACGGAAGAGGAGAGGATATCATCGAGTCGACGTCGCAAATGTCAATTTTGCTGATTGTTAAAAGGGAGGAAGAAAGATTTGGCAAGCGACGGGTTGGGTTAGTTTGTGGTAGGATAAGATAGAATCGACAAACTTCAGTTATTCGAGTTTGAAATTATTTCTACAAAATAGACAGACAATTCCAAAATATATTATTATTATTATTGTATATTTCATAAATGATAAATTTATTCAATAATATTTCCTATTTTTGTATATTTTTAATTCTTATTAGATTTCGTTTTTTTTTTTATTGTTTTTATTGATTTTAATTATATTTTTAAAAAAAATATGAAAATATTTCTTAAATAATTATTCTTATTCGTATTTCATTAATTGTCCTTGCAATTAATTAAATTGTAAATTTGAAATTCTTTTTAGCTGAATATACAACGAATATTCTTTATTCTATCAAAATAATTAACGATTGAATAATTATTTGTAATTACAATCTTGTGAATTGTTACGAGATCAAATACGACAGCAAACAGTAACGATTTTTATATTGAATTATATTGGATTATTTTATATTGATTAAGTTTAAATTTGAATTTTTCTTTTTTTGCGAAAAATGCAAATTTTGAATGATATATTAAATGAAAATGTTAAGGGTTAAAGCGAATCAATTTTGATGTTTGGTGCATGAAAAGTGGAAAGCAAAAAGAAGAAAAACGAAAAATTAAGCAAAATGCATAGTCGTATGTCGCGTTTACGACGTTCCCTTTCACGTGGTTCGCTATTTAACGGCTTGTCAAAATCGCAATTATCATTGGTCGATTTACCAACATTACATCAACAATCTATGCTAGTTAGGAAATTTTCTGTAAGTTTTTTTCATTCTCGTTTTTGAAAAGAATTAAATTAAATTTATTTGACAACATTTCCTTTCACATGGTTCACTAATTAGCGGCCTTAAATTTAAATTTAATGGATTTCTTTTGTCATTCAAATTTAAATTCAAATTTGGTTTTTCTTACTTGCATCAGATTGGTTTCAATCATTCTATTTTATAATTTAAATCCTATGGAAAAATTATGAAAACTCAACAAGTTTATGAGAAGAGAATTTGAAGGAAGTGTAAGATAAAAGAACTAGGAATTGGAATTTTTTAATTGGATTAATTAACAAAGGCTTTGAATAATTCCAATTGTTATCTCTAATGTTAGAAGGAAATGCTTAGTTATGTTTTAAAATATTGCATAAATTTTGTTAAATTTTGTTTTTTCTTCCTCTCTTTATTTTCTTCTCTTTTGAAGAGAAACTGGGATGTAATTTGGAATTTTTGATATATTATTGGAAATGAATTAATTAATCCCTCTAAATGATAATATATTATTGAAATATTTCACCAAGTTTTTTGATAAGAAGGATAGATTTAATCAAACTATGCAATTTTCCGATATGAAATGAATTAATATTTTGTGGACCAAAACTTTAAATATAGGTTAAGATGGTATCAGTATTTCAAATGCATGGCAATAAATTATTTGCCGGATATCTCAGTGATTAATCCAACAATGGGAGAAAACTATTCTGAGATATAACAGATTGTTCGATTTAAGCTAGCAAAATAAAACCGGAATTTTATAGTATTTTCAGGGAATTGCAAAATGTCTTTGAAAGATTATAGGAAATTTTGGAGTTTTATTTCCACTAAATGATTGATAATAATTCAAATTTCAACTTTTATCCTCATCTCTTCTTAATTCTCCTTGAATATTATTCATTGTTATAATTTATTGATAATATTGAAATAAAGAATTTTGAATTGGCCTTAAATAAACAATATTTTATATTATCTTCTCATATTTACAATGCAAAATCGAGCTTTTCTAGTGTTTAAATTATTATTTGGATAATAGTTTTAGAAAAAAAAAAAAAAAAAAGAGTAATGAAAATTTGAGAATATTAAAAAATTAAAAAAATATTCAATTGAAGTATAGTTGTAAATTAGAAGAAAAAAAGTCAAATTTCCGTTTAAATATATGAATTAAATACTGGAAATATTATTAGGAAATGGCAAAATTTTTATAAATTATCAATTTTTTGATGAAAAATTAATGCGAAGTGTGGCCGGATCCAGGTTATTCTATATAAGTAAAAATGTAAACGCTCGTTTGTTCAAAAATTTCAGAACACATGCATATAAAAAAAAAAATTGAACACATACCTGTTCAAATGCAATGTTTGTTTCAAAATTTCGAATTAATCAATGAAGAATTTGAAACGTTCTGTAAAAATGATCAATAAAGAAAGTGGGGATGATCAATAAATTCAGTTTGCTTATTACTTTCGCAGATGTGACAGGTAGGAAAAAAAAGTAAAAAAAAAAAAAAAGAAACATGAAACATGCGACTAGTTCTGTTAAAATTTCAAATCAATCGATGAAGAAATTGAAATGTTGTGTGAAAAAGAACAACGAACGTTTAAATTTTTATTTACATAGATTTTGAAAATAGTATTGTAAATGAATTAATAATATTCGAATTTTAATAAAAGGAATGCTTGATATTTCTTTTTTAATAATATATTTAGTCAATAAACTTTATCAATTTTTTTATAATCAAAGTAATAGAAATTGATGAAATAACGTTTTATTTGATAAAATAAAAAATTCCAATTCTCTTCTCAATAATTTTTCCATACATTGTTCCAACAATGTTTTAAAATAAAATTGTTTTTTTTTCGAAATGTATCATAAAATGATCAAAATTGAACTTTATATTAATTTTTTCTGTTTTTGTTTGATAATTCTCCTCATTTCAACAGTAATGTATACTTTTAATTTAACTCTAAATTTTTCAGAAATTAATTTGTCAAATCGTTCGATTTGTTATTAATTTACTCATATTGCCTTTAAATTTGTTTATTTCTTATTTTTGCATTAAAAAAAAAAAAACGAACGAACAAATTTGAATACATCAAACTTGTTTTCCTGTTTAGCCAGTTAGAAAAAATTTGAATTAAACTTTTTACTTTTCATTGAAATATCCTTATTATTTTTCTTTTTCTTCCTTCTTTATGCGATTGATCTCATTTTAAATCCAACAGATCATTTTATCGGAATAATGAAATTAATTGAAACAAATTGAAAATTGAAATATTGAAATAAACATATATAAATATATAAATTGAACAAACTGTAATTCATAATTGAAATTAAAATGCAAAATATATACGAATTGTACAGTTATACTCGAGACCAGCAAATTTATCCAATCATAATAAATCATTTTTAGTTATCATCTTAATCAGATCGATTGATCAATTTATCAGCTAAAATATTTTTATATTTAATAGTGTTATTAACACTTTTGGAATATATTTATAGTAGAAAAAAGTTAATCTTTTTTCCATTCTCTTTCTGTCTTCTTTTCCCTTTCTTTCTAATTTTTGCATCACTAAGTTCTAAGTTTCAATTTAAATTAAACATTTTTAATTAACTTCATTTTTAGCATTTTTTGCTCATAACTTTTTAAATAAAAATTAAAATTCTTTCATTTAAAATGCAAAATTAGTTTGTTTGACAAATTTGCTCATTTCAGTAATATATTTCTGAACAGTTCTTGGAAATGATAATTTCAAATTGCTGAAAAATAAAAATACAATGAATGCTTATCAACATTTTCAATTCACCAACAATTATTTTTCATTTTCTTTCAAAAAAAAAAAATATTGAAAAAATATTTTTGAAAAATGGTACATATAATTTATATCGAATTACTGCATTTAAAAAAAAAAAAAAAAAAAGAAAGAAAGAAAGAAAAGAAAAAAGAAAAATTAACAAAATTTTATTAATCTTCACATACATTGACGAAAAAATTTTTGCAATGCTGTACAAATTTTCATGATTTTTTTTTTCAAAATGAAATAAAGTTTATGAAAATTTTGCCTTCAAATAAATAAAATTATCTTTTTTTTGTACCATTATTTTGAATAAAAAGAGAAAATTAAAATTCAAACATTTGAAATCGTATTTTTTTCAACAACAAAAAAATTTCTTTGGAAATTAAATATTTAAAATAAATGATTTTTAATTTAGAATAATGTTAACAACAAATAAATGAATGAATAATATCTATTGATGCAGCATTAAAATTTGAATTTATTACTACCAAGATGTTTAAGAAGTTCAATTGAATAATGGAAAACTTTCAATCGTTAATGCAATTTTAAATAGTCGAAAATTCTTTGTTTTGGAATTATAAATGTAAACAAGACAATAAACGATTTGTATGAACAATCGTGTAAATTCATTGTTTTGTAAAAAATTTATGTAAATAGAAATTAAAAACTTTTTTATTATTTGATATATTTGTATGAATTGTGGCAAAAATTAAGAAATGATTCATTAAGTCAATTGAATATTTGTTTGCTAAACGAATTCTTTGTACTAATAAGGAAGCATTAAAATTTACTAATGATAGTAATATTGATATAATTTTATTCAAAAAGAGAAAAAATTATTCTCTCAAGGACTTTCATATCTATCCTATAAATTGCTAGAAAAAAAGCAAAAAAAAAAGGGAAAAAATTAAATTTAATCAAAAATTTCAATCTGACTTTATAAAAGTCATTGATTATTTTGCATAATATATTTTTGTAGTAGTAATATGACTGAGTATATATCAATTATAGCCGATCATTAATCTCTTTTTGGAAAAGTTTCACAAAAATTTAAAGAGATTAATCGTTGTCAGATTGCTGAAATTATTCATGCTGATCCGGTTTCTCAATAACGGATCCGGTTTTTTTAAATAGTGCTTCCATTTTTGATGGTAATTTTTAGTGTAGAAAAAAGAGTTGAATGTGTCGTAGTATAATAAATTATAAAATATGAATTATGGATTTTTTCAATACTTCCAATTCTCAATTATATTATATTTCCCATAATATCATTGGAACTTTGAAACTTGAAGGCTTACAAAATGTCGTATTCTTATACATATATATATATATATATATATATGAATTTTATAGAACTTTACTAAGAATTTTCGGTTTGGAAATTTAAAAAAAAAAAGAAAAAGAACTAGAGAAGAAAAGAAAAAATTAAAAGGTGGTTCTGTATGAAAATTATACGTAAGAATTAGTAAAATATTTGTAAGTTAATGATTCGTTGAAAATACGATGAGTTTTTTTTTAATCAGTAAGCATTAAATTAAATCGTATTGACCGGTATAATTCGAATTTCTAAAATTTAAATCGATAAATTAGTAGAGAGTGAAACATAAAATTTTATTTACCATCAGTATGTTAATATTTATCAATTAATTAATCAATCATTGTATATATGTATCTCGTAAAAATATTGAATATTTGCTAACTACCATTTCGATTTCATGTCAAATTCTGAAATGAAAAGACGAAAAGCGAAAAAAAAGAAGGAAAACAAATAAAAATAAAAAATAAAAAAATATTCAATAATTTTGATACCATAAATACTTCGACTAAATCTTAAAATTTATTGTAGAAGGCTTTTTTAATTTGTAAATTTAAAAACCCTATATAGAATTAAATTCTATAAGATTTTTAAATTTATTGAAATTTACAATGAATTAATTTTATTAAATTAAATATTAAAACTAAAAATTTTCGTCATTACTAGTTTTGCTGAATATAATCAAGAAATTGAAAAAATCTGAAATTTATTAAGGATGGAAATTATAAAATTTTCTTTTACTTTCGAT
Organism: Onchocerca volvulus; assembly: GCA_000499405.2. Lineage (NCBI taxonomy): Eukaryota > Metazoa > Nematoda > Chromadorea > Rhabditida > Onchocercidae > Onchocerca > Onchocerca volvulus. The sequence continues at coordinate 4,536,214 of HG738139.1, read as the reverse complement.
GATTTTCCATTAAAAATTTTATTTCAGACGCCAGCAGCATTTCCTCAATTACGACAACTTGTTCATACTAATAATGATATATTACGAGAAATCATTTCAATTTTTGATGAAAGGTAATTTTTTTTGTTTGTTTGAAAATTTCCGAAATGCTACAACATGAAATTGTTGGAAAATTTTATTTTATAAAAATTCTGAAAAAAGAAAAACTAATCGATACTTTTAAACAAAATATTTCAAATTTCAGCTTTTTTTCTGATTTGTATTTTAGAGCATCTTTGGATTTTGCATATTCAAAGACGATGCAAAAGTTATCGTCAAGATTGCATAAAGTTTCATCAAAATCACCTGGGTAATCTTTTCAATTTTAATTCAAGCTTTTTTTCAAATTCCATTACAAACATCTTCGATGTTTACAATTTCCTTTGAATTCATTTTTTATAATTTTTAAATTAGCAATCAATTTAACTTATGTATGTTATCAAAAGAGGATGAAATCTGTGCGATATGTATGAAAATTTCCCAATATTAAAAGGTTTAGGTATAAATTACTCTTTTTCATATATTATTAATGATTTTATTTGTTAATTTCAAACATTTAATTATTTATTATATTTCTTCCTTTTATCTAAATACATTCATTCAACATTCTTTCACTCATTTATCCTAAAATTTCATAATTTATCTAAAATATTTATTTTTTGCCGAAAATTTTTGCATATTTATTTGTTGTAATCCTATAACATTTATTTATTCATTCGAAAATGATAATATTGATATATTTATAATACCCTGAAAATTTTTAAATTTGACGAATTTTAAAATTTAAAACTAACTCTAAAATTTTAAAATTTTTTTTAAAATTTATTTAAATCACAATATTGATGAATGATTATACTTCAATATTGCAACTGTCATTTCGTTCAGAGAATGGCGTAAAATTTAGTGTTTGATTAAATTGAAAATTTATTAAATTTATATTCAAATGTTGAATAAAATAAGTTTATTGTAGTAATTCTCACTTTGTAATAGACATATTTCCACAAATTTAACAACTGTCGTCTTATCGACATATGCTGCAGAAGAAAGTTTCCGATGAATGATCGGACGATGCTGATGATTATCGTTCTAGGAGGTCAATGTGCCGGGAGATTATATTCCCTCTGATAAATTTGAAATAATATTTGATTGAAACTTTGACTTTAAGCAATTAATAATTTATTGCATAAATAAATCAATAAACAAAAAAGAACTTTTTGTTTTTTTCTTGAAGAATTATCGATCGTGCATGGAGTTATGTTGCTGATCAATTCGATGCTCAAGCTAGTATGCACAAGTAAATTGAGATTTTATTAAAATTATTGGTCAATTTTCATGAAAGCTATTATTTTAGTATATTATCCGAATGTATCAAAAAACTCATGTTATTTGATAATAATAATTAATGTTTAAACAAGTTCATTTTTATTTTAAAAAAAAAAAAAACCAAATTTCGAATTTGACGAGTTTTTTTCGTTTCTTAGCTAGAGAGAATGAAAAATTGAATGGAATGATTTTTGATCGATTGTAAATTTTAAGATGGATGTTGAAATTAATCATTTATATGTGAACTGGAAATAGAAATTGAAAATATTAACTGGAAAAAATAATATTTTGCAGCAATCTTGGCTCAGCCATAATTGATGATATTGTACAACCTCTTCGAGCTATTTTTAATTCCCAACACAAGACAATTCGTGCTGTATGTAATTTACTTCAATTTTTCTATATACTATATTTAACTTTATAATTTCATAATATCAATACTTTTAAATATCCAATATATTGGCTAAGTTTTGATTACTGTTACTATACCACATTAAGATACCGTAATTTCGACTATCGTATCCCATCCAATATCCACCGTATCTCATCAATTTTTTATTTACCTATCATTTTTTCCAATTTTCACTATATGAGATATGTATTGATTTTGTGATTTTCGAGCAACAATTTTTAAAAGTCATAAATTAGAGAATAATCTTTTATTCTAAAATTTTTTCTTCTCAATTCTTTTTTCTTATTTGCCCCAAAAATTACATTGCAAACAATGAAAGAATCTGAAAAGTTCAACAAATTTCGTTAAATTATCAGATAAATCATAAAATGAATTCATTAGTTTTTTTCTGCTTAAAATTCTTTCCTCTTATTTTTATTTTTTTAACATTTTATAATTCAATCTTGCAGTGATCACCCAGAAAGGAATTTGAAATTGGTGAATGAACTTATTATGAAAGATTTCGGGAATAGTTTTCATTGCAGACAGAACAGTTGGCAAATCGTGAATTACGTTTTTTGACCTCAAAACGTGATGAATTATCGAAAATTAAACGTCTTTTGCATAGTTCCAGTCGTGATCTGGAAAAAATTGAACAGCTCATCGATAATGATCAAATGTCAAATATCAAGGTTTTTGAATTCACTGCTTTTAATCAGAATAATAGTAATAACTGACAAGAATAATAATAATAATGAGAATAAGAACATAAGAATAAGAATAAGAATAAAGAAAAGAATAAGAGCAAGAATAATAATAAGATTGAGAATAAGAATAAGAATTAAAAAAAATAAGAATAAGAATAAGCTAATACTTATATTTGTTATCAATGCTCTCTATTATCCGTCCCACTGACTTATTATCAGAATAGGAAATCATAGTACTGTGACTTTATCTTATCATATTTCATCCCATCTTTCGAATTATTTTGTTTCTAATTTTATTTTAGTTTTCACCATAAGAAAAGACAAAAATTATTTGATAATAATATTGGTAAATAATTAATTATCTATGAAAAATTTTCTTTTTTTTTTTTTTTTTATTTTAAGCAATTTTAAATTCAGTTCAAAAAAAGAAGTGAACTTTTTTTTAAATTCAAGAGAAAAATTGCGAAAATTTTAACTTCTAATTAGTTACTCATCTTCTTTGAGTTTTCTTTTTTTTTTTTAGTTATCGGTAAGAAAACGGAAATTGTTAGAACAAGTAATGAAACAGGAACAAACATATATTGAAGAAACGATAGCAACCGAACGACAACGACGTTTAACGGATGGCGTACTCCGGAAAGGCGTCGAATATTTGGAACTTGTCGAAAAACAACGTTTGGCACATTGTCAAACAGCACTTGGACGATTTCAACGAAAAATTTCCCAATTAGGACCAAATTTAAATATGGTAAAATTTTTTTATATTACTAAATTTTCTATTTAAATTGATGACTTTTTTTTTCAATTTTTCTTCTCCCACATCTTTCAGGTATCGCAATAATCAAATTTTTTTTTAATTTATAACTTTCATTTCATGCTTACTTAATTTTTAAATGATTTGTTTCTTAAAATTAAAAATAAACGAAACATTCTATCAATTAATTTTATTCCAATTAATAGTAACCTACGATGAAAAATTATCTTCATTATCTTTTTTTTATTCGATTATCTAAACTTAAATTTTGTATCTATTTTAATTTCAGAATATTTTCTTCTCCTTTTTCTTTTCACTCATCTTATTTTCCTGTATACTGCCTAATTATTTCGTGCAGTTAATGAAATAAGTTTTTTTTTTTAAATTTTAACAAATAAATTTGATCATATGTAAAATCGTTCAAAGAAAAAATTCTTTTTTTCTTAATTAATTTCAAATATAAAGTGGAATATTTCAAAAGCATTTATAATGCAATCTATTATCGAAGGTCATTTCAATGAATATGAAGGTCATTCCAAGCGGCTACTTTAAAAGAATTTTCTATCAAACAAAAGATATCAACTATCATCTACTAAAATACTCTCTTTTTTTAATAAATGCTTTTTTTTTCTTTCTCTTTTTTATTTATCCTTTTGATGAAATTTTATTATTTCATAAAAATTTTAAAAATATTGAAAGAATTGATTTTTTAGATGTTTGAACGTTGCATAAATGCTTTAAATGATGCAATTAATGCGGAACCAAACGAACAAATTTCGATGTTAACGCCAATTTGTTCAACAAATCATACAATATATTTATGTGATTTTCATGTTAGTTTCTCTTTCTTTCCTTTTTTTTTAATTAATTGATTAAATTTAATTTAATTTTCTTTTAATTGCAATTTTTTGCTTGTAAAATGCAGTTTTTTCGTTTCTTTTTAATTTAACAATTTGTTGTAGATACACTTTATTCTGATAGTACTGGTTGCACACTAATGATAGTAATGTAAAGTAATAATTATTTAATTACTTATATTTATGCTTGCACAATTGATACGTAAATTATTAATAAGACATAATTTTATTATCATAATATGCATATAATAGAATATTCAATATTTTTTCATAATCATACTAAATTAATTATAATGATAATAATCTTTATTATGATAACAAAAGCCATACAATGTTTATGTAAATATAATTAAATGGAATTAATTACAATATACAATTAGTATTTATATGATGATAAAATATGATAGATTATGAAAAACTAGTCTATCATATTTATTATCATCATATAAAAAACGATTATATATTATTAGAAATTTCTATGAAAAGCTCTCGTGGCAAACTATGAAATTAAATTAGGAATTAAATTAAATTGAGTTCCAAAATTAAATTAAGTTAATTATAATATGTAATTTTTAATATTTCTAGACATTTACAATATAACGATATATATAGGATTGATTAGAAGAAAAAAATTATTATTAGCTTAATTATCGGTTAATTAGTTATCAACTGAATGAATGAATTGTACTGCGTAGAAATATTACATCAGAAGCATAAATATTGAATATTTCTTATTAATTAGAATCAAAAAAATACATGAAATTAATTAGTCAAATCTAATGGATGACGCGGGATTTAATTTCTTTGAATGAATATCAGAATAAATTTATCACTTGAGCAAGAGAAATAAATCATTGTCATCGAAGCATTTCAGGCGGAAAATTTTGCTGAAGTAATAGGTGGACAACGACGACGCTGGACATTGGAAAGAATTAACGCTGTACTTCACGAATATTTGAAGCGTACTCAATTAGAAGTAAATCCAACATTACCATCATCGACAAATATTACAAATTGTGTAAGTTTATGTTTATTTTTATTTTCATTTTTTAATTAATAGAGATTTTTTGGAAAAGATCGAAATGAAATCTTTTTAGGAATATTTCATTAACAATCAGGAATTATTAATTCATTATGATTATATTTTAAAGTGTAACATAGATTTGAATCAGTTTGAACCAATTTTAAAAATATAGTAATTTAATTTGTAATTTGATATAAGTAATTAAGTGGCATTTGCTATTTTTTTAAATTTTTTGATTTTTTACGGTAATTTATTGAATGTTGAAATGATTTGAAAAGCAATTATTATTTTCTTTCAAATCAAAAATAGTAAATGTAAAATTAAAAGATCTACTCCAAAGTACATATGTTAATTAAGTTAAATTAAATTTGAAAAAAAAAAGTCGCATATAAAAATCAGGTCAATCTAAATTAATCCATTCGTTATATTTAGTTCATCAGATCAAATATGAATTCATATTATCAATGTTATCAAGTATTTATATCGATTTATTAGTGTCAGCTATATATTTTAGTGTAGATAAAAATTAGAGAGAAAAGCAAAAATATCGACAATATAAAATTGATAAGGGATTTGACTACAATTGATCGGATTTTTAATAATGGACTTAGCAAATTGTATAAGGGATTCAATTTTTAACAAAAAATTTGTCGCAAATAATTGATTTTTCGTGAGATTTTTCTCGAAATTTGAAATCCATTAAATTTTTTAATGCTTTTATTTTTTAAGAGTTATATCGAATTTCTGGAATATTTGATTTATAAAATCAATGAAGCACTGAAAAGTATCGATGGTGCACAAAACAGAGAATATCATCGATTAGCGCGTTTCCAGCAAAAATTTAAGGATAAAATTGTAAATTTATTTTGATTTTTTTCATTTTTATTTATTGAAATTTGAAAAAAACAAAAAAAAAGTTATGTAAAGAAAGAGAAAGGAAAAAAAGTTGAAAATGAAATATTATTTTTAAATATTTGAAATAATTTGTTTCAAACAAATATAATTGATGAAATGTTTGTGTATTAATTTCTGTTTTCTTTTTGTAATATAGGGTTTGACGCAAACGGTGTTGACAATACCTTTAGATGATTTTGAAAATATTGAAAAACCATCTGCGCCAAGTTTACCAACAACATCAAGTATGGAAGATGAAACTGAACCAGTAAGATCTTTCCTACTGTAATTGATCATTTTTTTGCCATTTGATAAGACAAAGTTAAATTTAATTAGGTTGCTTATACGTATTATTACATAAAGTACCATACTTTTTCTTGCAAAAAAAAATTACGTGAAAAAAGCAAAATTGATGAAATTTATAAAATTTTAACTTTCTTATTTTTACAAATCGAATTTGAATGAAGTAAAAATTATAGAAACACGTGAAACACTGGGACGATTCCGTCGTACATTATTTCAACTTAATAATATTAGTTTAACTGTTAATTGTTTCCGCTTACTGAAATGACCGATACTATAAACCCAATATTAGAGATATTTAGATAAAAGATCATTGACAAATTGTTATATTGCGTTCACGTGAAATCCTTTATAGATTGTTAACGAAACACGTGAACCGTTAGAACAATACGCTGCTCCACGTTCAATGATATCGTGCGATGAATCACAACATATGCAAAATACGTCATCATCAACGTGTACCAGTAATAGTGAAACAATTAAGCGGATTTACCGTGTCCTGTATGATTTTACGGCTACAACAGAAGATGAATTAGATGTTCACGCAGGTGATTGCGTCTTAGTAGAAGGTAAGATTGGCAATGATTGGATGATTGGACAAATTATTTCGAATAATCAAATGATTGATGGAAATAGTATTGTGATATCTAAGATAAACAATAAAATTGGACGATTTCCAACATCATACGTAGCTTCTGCTAATAGCAGTTGACATGATATGATATGATAATGATATGTTATCAAATTTGAATATTATTTTCTTTCTTTTCTCTTTCTTCCAAATCTAAAAAGCAAGTAACGCTTGATTGATCCAACCGGTAATTATTGATCTAAGCGATCTCGATTTTTCTTGTTTTCTTGATATGGCATGTAAAATAGATATGAATAATTGTTTTGGTTCAAAATTTTTTTTTCTTTGAATTATAGGACCATTTAAGTTTTATTCTAACAAGTATAATGCGTATATTTGTATTTTGTTAGATTTCGAATTTGAAATTTGCGTTGTTTTTTTCTAAAATTATATATAAATATGTTCTAAAATTATCTCTTTGTTTATTTGAAGTATTTTTATTGATAATTTTTGCATTACTTTAGGCATTTTTATTCCCTATTTGTTCCTATTTTTTATGAAATCTTTTCTACAATACTTCCGAATATATAACTGGAAAAATCAATGTTTATTGATAAACTTGCTCAATAAAATATCTTGATTTGTTTGTTTTACAAATAAATTTTCACACCTCATTTATTTACAGATTTTCACAATTTTATAAATGAAACAGAATTGAAATTGCATTTCAGCATTGCTGAAATCGAAAAAAAAAATTCTGTTTAAACATTCTCATTTCATAGCATGAAAATGTTTAAATAGAAATTTAAAATCGAATATTTGAATAATATAAAATAAACAACGAAAAATTTCATGCAAAAATACAAAATGAACAAAAAGAGAGAGAGGTTAAGATTAGATTAAGATTGGGAACAAAATTTTCATCATCAGGATTGAAATTAACAATTTTTTCGAAATAGTTTAGAAAACACTGCAGTATTAGGCAGATATAATATTGCGTGGTGGCTAAGTGTAAATCTGCTTGGGTAAGCGTAAATCTACGTGAGCATGCATAAATAACTAAAAATATATATTATGCATGCGTGGATGACATAATTATGTATAGATGTAAAAGTAAATGATAAGTGATATGATTGTGTATATGTAAATATACGTGGATGACGTAGATTTACGTGAATATTTATAGAAACAAAATTATATGACATGTATTGTATAGGTGCAAGTATGAATGATATTTGCTTCATTTTAAAAGAATTTGAAAATATTGTAAAGTCTCAGAAGAATTTATTTGATTCATTTGGCGATCCTTTCAGTGTAATAGTCTGAATGATAAATGTTAGTGATATATTTATCCATCAAATAGATGAGAAGAGTAGTAAACTAGCAATCCAATTCACTGATAGATTTGCATAAAAATAGAAAGAATTCTCTTCTTCTTCAAAATGACTTTTACATTTCACATTCAGATAAATGGCATCCTTGCATTTGCTTATAAACAAATTTTGTTCATCTAATCTATTCATTCTCTTTTACAACAAACCATTCTTCGAGCAATTTCCAATAGCTAATACAATGCGAAAAGTTTCGTTAGTTTAATTTTTCCATCTCTTTCGATCGCTAATTTTTCTTCCCAAACTACTACCATTTTTTCTTTTGACTTCTTCATTTAAGCAATTTACAGTCAACAGACTAATATTCTTCCTTCTTTTCTTTAATCGAAATTTTAAAAGAACTTAAATTTTTGATTTTTTTCTTCATAAACTTAATTGATTATATGGGGATTTTATGCTGAATAACTTTGATTTTTCTTTTTTTTCAGATATTATAGTCTATCCAATTTTTTTTTTTTTTTTTTTATTGATGGCATAATTTCATGCTAATATTCGCAAAATCCGTGTGTAGTTTAATTTATTTGATTGTTAAGATATTTGCATTATATGGTCAAAATAAGGTTATAAATCTCTCTGATCTTTTTAACCTTCAAATATGTGATTAAAAAAAAGTATTTATTAATATTTGATATTGATTACTGATCAATGAGATTTTGGTGCTAAATTTTTGTAAAATTTGCTTGCATTTTGAATCGCTCTTTCGATATTAAGTTATTGGTAGCTCAAATTGTTTAAATTAATTAAAATTTTTGTTATTAATAAATTTCAGAACTTTGATCAAAAATTATAATGGTTGAAAAGACGATAGAATTGTAAGTTCATTGAAAATCACATTATTAAACATATATAATCTCATCAAATATCAAAAAACCTCAACAATTCAACATTCTTGCCTTCTTTTTTTGTTTCATTCCTTTTCAAAAATTTATTTCTAAATCCATTTTATCTTAAAAATTAGATTTAAATTTAAATTCAACAGTTATTATTTTCTAGACCTGATAAGAATGAAGAAGAAGAAGATGATGATGAAGAAGAAGAAGGAGAAGATGAAGAAGTTGAAGAAGAAGAAATAGAAGATGAAGATGAGGAGGAACTTGAGGAAGAATGTGAAGAAGTAGAAGATGAAAGTGGAAATGAACAGAATGAAATTTGCAAGAAAATTGAAAATGAAATGTAAAAAATTTCATTAATTAATTTCTAAAACTTTTTACGATTTCATTCAAAGTTTATAATTTTAATTAATTTTAAATGATAGTTTTTTTATAACTTCAGTTTTTCACTTGATTATTCATTGAAATGTTGGCAAAATTTCATTTATATTTTCAATCATAAATTATTTTTTAAAAATAAATTATGCCAAGCAAATGAATGTTAAAATTTAAAGACAATAATATAAATCTAATATAGCATATTTGTTCAATTAATGTTAAAATGAAACATTTTAAAATTTTTTTCATTCTAAAATATTCATTATTTACTGAAAAGATTGGAAAATTTTTCAAATTTAATAAATTTCTTTTTCCGCTTCTTCCCTCAAAGACCATATATATTTCTCAGCACCAAAATTATTTATATTATAAAAGATTAATATGAATAAATTTTTAAGGAATAGTAAAAGATAAATTTGAATTTTATTTTCTGATTAAACAATGAACTTTTATATTTACTATAAATTCATTGATCATTGTTTATAATGATAGCAAAGTAACTGATTAGTTATAATGCATGCGATATTTATTGATTATATAAACTATCGAAATTTCTAATCTATTAAAATATTTATTAAAAAAAAATAAATAAATTTCTTAGTTTTTTGCAACTTTTCGTCATAAGAATTTTTAATTTAAAAATTGAACAGTAAAAAGGATTTTTTGATTCTTCCAACCTGAACAAATCTGATCAAATATTAAAGGATAAAAGTTGACAAAGAATGCGAGATGACAGAAGCAACGAAGGCAGTTCTAGTAAGTAAAATTTGAATTTCTCTATTTTTTCGAAAAGAATTTAGAATTTTTTAAGAAAAAGTTTTCTTTTTTTCTGCTTTCTTTTTTTTTTCTCGAAATTATAATACGTCTGTATCATGTTTTAATAGATTTTTATCATTGAAAATTTAGGCTGCGAAAAAACGTCAAGAAGAGGAATATCGTTTGCAATATGAAGCAAGGCGAAAAGAGGAACGTGAACGAGTGGAGCAAGAATTGAGAAGTTTACGTGAAAAGCAAGAAAGACGTCGACGTGAACGTGAACAAGAAGAAAAAGAATTGGCTGAGAAGATGCGTTTAGCTGAAGAAAAGCATCGTCAAGAAGAAGTAAAATTTATTTTCAAAAAATTATTTTAGTAAGAATATGAAACATCTTGTCTTCTCATTCAACAATTTCATGTAATTTATTGCCAAGAATTCAATATTATTTTTCATTTATGAATTTTTAGAAATTTTCACAGGAAATCGATTGAAATTTAATTAATTAATAGTATACTGAAAAAAGAGAAATTCAATATTCTGGTTTTCTTCGTTTTTTATTTTTTCTATTTTTTAATGATGAATATGGTTAATTGATTTATTAGTTTGTAAATTGAATGACTGAATTGTTAATATGAATTATTATTGTGCAATAACCAGTATGAAATTTTCACTTTTAGCTTATATTTAATGAAATTTAGAAGGAATAATTATACATATATGATATATAAATAATTGTTATATATATATGGATCAATTGGAAATAGCTAAATTTTGTAAAATAATGGTTTTAAATTTTTATTAATTTAAATTTGGGAACGAAAAAAGAAAACAAAAAGAAAAGTGACATTTGAATAAATAACCATTCTGTTACCGAATCTTTCTAAGGAAATGAATTTTCATTCAAAGCAGGGAAACAAGTAAATGTTTGGCTTAAATTTAAAAAAAATAATGGTATGATTATAAAAAAACTGAATTTAATAAATAGAGATTATCATTTTTTTTTTTTTTTTGATTATTTCCATTTTCTACGTCAAAAATATTGGTTCAGAATATCGATTTGATAATATAAACTAGTTGACAGTTATATCAATCATTTCTATCATTCATGATGCTGATATCTTAGAGTTTTTTTTTTTACTATTTCAATAAAAATAAGAAATGCTTCCTAACATTTTGATGATAATTTCCTATTTGATTAATTAAAAAGTTCACAATTATATTGTTGTTCCAAAAAAATAATAATAGTATTTTGAATTATTTTTGTTCAAATTAAAACTTAAAAAAACTTTTTTTGAAGTTTTCCTATTGCAACTATTCAATAAATATTCATTTTTCATCTTTCTTTTTCTTTCATTTTCTATAATTATTATGAAAAAAATAAAATAATTTTGATTTCAAACAAAAATTGGAAATTTTTTCAGGAAGAAAGCAAAGCTCGAATAGAAATGCAAAAGAGGAAACGCGAAGAAGAACGTTGCAAAAAGCAAGCAATGCTTGCGGGATCATTGGCTGGTATTGTTTCTTCAGGTAACAACTATCATGCCAACTTTGTCATTCAAAAACCGGAAAAACCGGAACGAAATGTAAGTCCAACAAACGGATAATTTTTGTTTAAGGAAAATTATCACTAAAATTAAATTTTGAATTTACTAAAAAGAATAAAAACTCATTAATTATTCTAGTTCCAATCATATCTTTCAATTTTGATTCCGAAAGAATGAATTATTTTGCATTTTCTATCAAGTTTTTTCCCTATTTTTTATTTTTAAGTTAATTTTTTCTTTTTTAAGTCTTTCTATTTTAGCGAAATGATAAGGGAAAAGAAGAAAGAGAAGAAGCTAAACGTGCTTATATGGCAACAATAAATCAAAAACCAGATGTCTCCAATTTATTGATAAACGATTTAAAAATTAAAATTCAAGAATTGCATTCACATATTTGCAAATTGGAAGCACTCAAATATGATCTTGAAAAACGACATGAACGGCAACTTTACGATGTAAATATTATAATTATAATTTCCGGATTTCCTGATAAATTTCTACATATATATATATATGTAAATTTTTTTTTCTGAATCATAACTAAATTCCAGTTGAAAGAATTACATGAACGTGAAAAGCAAATAGCACGACATCGAGCACTTCAACGAGGACTTGATCCGAATGAAGCAGCAGCTTCACCACATCCTGTAATTTTCTACTTTTTGCATATTCGTTTTTCTGTTCTTTTCTTTTGTTGAAGTTTTTAATATAAACATAAATATTTAATAAAATCTTTTTAGTGCAATATTAGGTTTAGCTTTTTTTTTTGACCTTTCATTTTTTTGACTTTTCCATAAATCATTATTATGATATAATTTTTTTTAATCAAAATTTAATAAAGTGAAATTTTATATAGATGAGATTTATATATGATTTATGTATGTTAAAATTTTGCATAAATAGAATTCATGTGAAAAAAATTGCAAAATTTTATATTGACAGATTGGAATATTTTTTTTTTCTGTTTATATCACTTCACTTTCGAATTATCGTAGTTTTCATTGAGTTTGCTTAATTTTTAGCCAAAAATTAATGTAGCATCCAAGTTTGACCGGCAATTTGATCGTCGATCCTATGGAGACCGTCGAATAATATTCGAAAAAGTAATTTTTCATGGATTCATCCAATATCTATGTTAAAGAAACAAAATATGATTAATTAAATTTTAAAAGCTAATACTCAAATTTTTTGATGGAAAAATGAATAATTTGTTGGATGAAATTTCCTTAATTCTTTGAAACATTTGTGATATAATTATACTCTGACACATTATTTTCTCATCATAAATGTAAAAACATTTTTCGTGCATGTTTTAGGCTAAATCAACGACAAACTAAGATGCATTTAAAACTTATTTGAAATTTTTATTATCTAATACTCCAGTTTAACAGTTTTGAACATATTTATTTTCAAATTTCAAGCAAAAAGTACATCTAATCTATGTCAGTTCACTTCATTTCTTCATTCATTTCTCATTCTAACCGATATTTTATAGCCTCCGGTTGAAAAACCATTACCGATCGTTCACGGTACCGCACGACCACCACCGGAATGGGGACGTACGGAAAATGAAGAACTGGAACAGCTTCGAAAAATTATCGAACCACGTAAATATGTGGAAGAAATAAAATTGACAAATGTTCGCCCACCCATTGAACCGATTCCATTGTCTATACCACAAATGGATTAAAGAAAAAAAAAATGAATAATCGTATTCGGTAAATTTGATTTGTCGATATGCTTATGCATTATCATTCTAAAAAGCCAATAAAATTTCCTTACCAACAATTTCAATTATTTCAGTAAAATTTTTGTGATGAAATTATATTCAACAATTGTCTGCAATAGTTTATCTACAATTTATTTGTTGTTTTTTTCTTTGATTATGATAACTTACTTGCCTTCTAAATTTGTTCCTAATTTTAATTAATTATTCTTGATTGGCTAAGAAATAATTTCATGAGGTTATACACTTCTCTTTGAAACTATTTATTTATCTATATCTACATAAATAAAAATGTCAATATTCGTTGCTAAAAATCTTGAATCTCTGAAAGTTTTTCATCGAATGCTTTGAAATTTTGTTACAACTTTGCATTCGAATGGACGCATGTTTCTATGTTGATATATATATTTTTTTAAATGTCACATCTGTAATAAATAAAATAAATGAGCGACTGAATCTATTGATTTCGCCTGCTTTCTGTAATCAAGTATGGGGTCAACCGATTATGAAGCAACATGCTGGAGGAGAAGGAGCCCCGAAGTTCTTCTTTTTAACAAGTTAGGACTTCGAAACTTGAGTCAGTTTTAGTTCCACAGTTTGACAGTAGCAGGAATTTAAGTTCAAGTTAAAGCTTATCACAAGTCAATTTTAAGAGCAATTAGGGGACAATCGATTTGCTTTAATCCGTCCAAATAATGCCTCGCAGATGATCAAACTTGGTGGCCGAGTTCACGCAGTGGAAAAATATTTCATCATTTTTACCTAAAAAGATAGGAAAAGGTGGAGAAAAAAAAAATGCCGAAATGACCACGAAATTTATCCTTGCTAGTTAAATTTTTGGCGAATTGCTTGCTTGATTTTGTGATCATTCACATGTCCTTGATTTCATAATGGATTCTTTCAATTTAGCAGCAATTGATTGCAAATCAAACTGAGGAAGAGCAGACATTGACGAACGAGCGAAAAAGACAAAGAATGGTCAAATGCGAGCAGAGTGACGTGCAGCCGGACTTGAGGATGCACGGTTGCATGCATGTCGATCGTAATGTGCAGCTTCAAACTTGTTTAATTCTGAACAGAATGAACGTAACAGGCTGACAATTGCTGGAAGGCGGCAATGAGAAACAGGAGATCAGCATCAAACACGACCTGTTCAGCAATCACGCGATTGAAATCTCCCCGCTTCCGGTACAACCCATCTGATGATTATAATTTGAGCTCGCATTTTCTTATCTGCCTTCGGTCTTTTTATTGCAAGGCTCTGAAATTGAATAGAGAAACGAAAAGAATGCGTTGCGCCGCCGGAAAAATTAAACTGTCTCAGTTTGGGGAACCGCCAAAGCCATTGAAAACTTTGCTTGCCGATATACTGCTAAATCAAAGCATTTCCTATCTATCATCGCGAAATACAACTCATGCTTCCGAACGACGTCATTCGGCACAGAAATTGTAACAACACAATTCATGCAACTTTCAAAGTGAAAGGGAAAATTTATCAGAAAGCCGGCTCCGTGCTTCCGTTACCAGATGGTCAGCATAAATTCCTAGAAATGTATCGGTGATGGCAATGATGAATTGAATACACGGTGCGGAATTTATATCGACATAAAGAAGTTTATCGTTTTCCAATGCAACAGCTTCTTCAGGAAAAAAAAAAAACAAACAAACAATATGGTGCGTTTTTTAAAACAGCAATTGACATGATGCCATCTGACCCATATAAAATTGTTCTTCTTGCTGACAAAACGCTTGCTGGAGAACATATGCAAAGATTCAATGCTCCAACTATAGATGAAGTGGCAATTGTTATAGTCGGAGATCAATTCCATTCTAGAGCTATTTTTTTCTGGAGAAACGATCAATTGACAAAAATTGCGGAAACTCATTAATGCTACGATGCTCTGCAATATCTAACTATTTCTTGGGATGGTAGCGATGGATATCATTTCAACGTTATGATAAATCCAATCAGTGGCGAAGAAACAAATAAGAAATGCAGCGCAGTGAATTATTATTCATACCATGATTCGAGAGAATAAAGACAATTACATTTTGAAATGCAGTCAATTGTTTTACTAAGATGTCGTAGGTATGCAAAAATCGAAATAGAACGTTTGATAATAATCAGTTTGAATCAGAACAAGCTTCGATCTGAAGAATGCATTCAACACATTCATTTGTAAATGATGGTAATAAAACTTTCATTGGAAGTTTAATGATTTGTCATCTTCATATATAGGCAGTTCATGTCATATAGATGAACACTCTCAAGATACAATTGCGAATGTTTGTCACTGAGGACATCCAGATCTATTCATTAAATTCACATGCAATCTTGAAATTGTTGGCAAAAAAATAATATCTGTTTAGAATGCAGTCAGTTCTTGAACTGAATTGCATCTACTCCTAAATCTCAGTCATATCTAAATATGTACAGTACAAAATTTAAGTAACGAATCTCAATAACGTTCAAATTTGTTACGACAAATAGAACTGCGAGCAAAACAGCTGAATTGCATTAAGAATATTCAACATTTTCATTTATTTAAATATTTCGATTTGTAGAAATTAAGTTTTCTAATTACACTGCCCACCATTAACCAAAATTATTCGATTTTTAAAAGATATTTAATTTCTTTTTAGAGATTTGATTTCTCAAAATGTTCTTGCTTGGATTTTACTAAGCAGTTAGTAATAATGATTCTTCATTAAGTTATACGGAAAAAATCGTAGGATAAAAGTAAGATGTGTTGTTTATTATGGATTACTCATAATGATGTTTTTCACCAATTTATCAAGTTTTATGCTATTACATATTGAAGAAAGGAAGAAATGATGAGAACAAATAATCTAATAAATTAATAAAGTGAAGATCGGCTTGAATTTGAAAAAAGAAGAAGAAAGTTTGATGAAAATTAATTAAAAGTAAAAAAAAAAAAAACATTGAACGTGAAATGTGAAATATCATTCAACATGAAATATTTCTTCCATATATTATAAGTAATGAAATATCATTGAAGTGCCAAAGAATATTCAACAAGAAATACTTATTTCAAATATTATAATTGATATCATTAAAAAAGTGAAAATTTAGCGTAAAAATTTCTTCCATATACTATTTTTCTTATTCCTTCATAGAATTTTTTGTAACATTAACGAGCAAGCTGTACACGTAACACAAGACCAACATAACCGATAATAAAAACACATAAAATGTAGAATACCATAACACCCATATTCATATGCATATTACTCATTTCAAAATTTAAATTATTGATTACGGATTTTCCACTATTTTCACATATTGTTGTTGGCTAAAATTTTTGAATTTATTTAAAATTGTATGGTTTCATATAACATATGGAAACGATGGCATCTTGTTATTAATTGTTTAATTACTAAACAAAATGGAATAAATAATTCTAGATGAAAGAAAGTAAAGAAAAAGAAAATAAGGAAATCATTACAAAAAGAGTTTTGAAGTTCGATGTCAAAGATCGGATAATATCCAATATTGTTATAAGTTAAATTCTAAATTTAATGCTTAATCCATTCTTATTTATCAGTTCTTTCTTAGATGCAACCTCTCCATCTATTCTGATAATTTAATCAATATAAATAAAAATGTAAATGCTCCTTTACAAAACGTTGCAAATTCTTTATCGATTGCTTTCAGATTTTGATAGAACTTTGCATTCGATTAGACGCATGTTTTTATGTAGACAGACTTATTTTTTCTCATGTTCACGTCAGTGACAACTAAAGGTAACTGAGCAGACTGAATTTTTTAACTTGCCCTACACCAAGCCCTCATGAGCAGACTGAATTTTTTGACTCCGCCCTACACCATGCCTTCATGAGCGGACAGAATTTATTCATCACGCCTACTTTCTGCATTGACTGTAGCTATTTCCGTTTCAAGTTCTTCACCGACTGATTTGAAATTTTAAAAACGGAAGCATTGCGATGATTAATCGCAAATCAAACTGAGGAAGACGGGGAATCAGCGAAAAAGCGAACAAGACAAAAAATGGCTCAAACGCGAGCAGAGCGACATGCAACTAAACTTGAGGATTCATGGTTGCGAGCATGTCGGTCGTGTTCTGCAGTTTCAGATCTGTTTTCTACTGAACAGAATTAACATGACAGGTTGAAAATGGCTGAAAGAAGTCAACAAAAAGAAGGACATCACTGTCAAACACAACTTCGTGTTCAGCAAACACACGATCACAATCGTCTTGCATTCCGGTACAACCCAGCTGATGATTATAGTTTGAGCCCGCATATTCTCATCTGCATTATGATTGAAGTGTATCCTTATTGCAAGGCTCTGAAATTTAGTGGAGAAACGAAAGGGATGTGTTGAGTAACTGAAAAAATTAAATTCCCTCAATTGAAGAATCTCTAGAACCGTTAAAAATTTTTTTTGCCGGATATACCGCCGAATCAAAGTATTTCCTATATATCATCAAGAAATACAATTGATGCTTCCAAATGACGTTTTTCGGCGCAGAAATCGTAACAACATGATTTATGGTTCCATTGCCAGATGATCAACATAAATTCAACAATTCTCTATCGAAAAAATTCTCTGCTAAGTGATTAGTTTGTCTGGATATTCTCTGATAATTGTTTGTTACGAAGAATCACTCTTCAATCAATAAAACCTTTCTCAGTAAGATTCATCTCTGTCACACAAGACAAAAAACCTCCTCACATCTATTGCGGACTTAGCCGAATCACAATAGCAAGAATCAATTTTCAATTCAACCAAACTACAAATCAAATTGCAAAATATCAGTTTTTTCCCCAACATTCGAAACATACGTTTTCTGTTTTCTTTTTCTCCACTTAACCAGACTGAGTTACAGCAACGAGTGTATATAAAAAGTATGTAAAAACATGCGATTTGAAGGCAAAGTTGTGTCAAAAGTTCAAAGCAATAGATATGAATTTTCGACATCTAAGATTTTGAATTAATATCGATAAGGCGAGCGTTTAAGAACATTCAGAGATTTACGATTTTGAACAAACGAACACTAACATTTTTACTTATTTAGACTAGCTAAATTGGACAAGGCATGGCCAGCCCTATAGACTAGCTAGATTGGCCATGCGGAGCATGGCTAGGTCCAGTTAGTTTCTTGATAGATTCTCTTTCACTTCCTATCTAAGATCTAATTTAATTCAATCATATGCGATAACAACGAAATACTTTAATATTACAAGAAGAGAATGAGAAGGAAAGAGAGAATAAATTTTAAATATCAGAAATTTGAATAAATTTTAAATCATCACTTAACCTTTCCATCAGATAATGCACAACTAATATTGTCGTAATGAGAAAATTCATTTATTATCAATGATTCATAACCAAAACGAAACCTAAAAACAAAAATAACTGAGATAAAATTAAATTTATTTTTGATAAATAAAAAAAATTAGTTCCATAATTTTTGATAAATTCTTAATAATACTACAATCATTACTATAATCTTTCAAATATATCGGAATATCCGGTTATTCAATTCAATACGGTATATTAAATAGGATTTATATGCGGAATTTTTGGGAACTTTGTTTATGTCTATCAACTTATAAAACAATTCAAATAAATCTAAACTTACCAACTGAAATATTGAACCCAACGTACTGATTCAGGAATTGTTTTTATATTACTGTAAAGACCACCAGTAATAGAAAATACAGTTAATAGCGGCCCTGATATCGATACAGCTACTGCATATGTCGGAGAAATCTGTAAATTTAAGTAACAAAAAAGTAATAACGATAAAAACAGCAGTGACAATAATAATTTTAATAATAATAATTATTATTATGAAAAAAAATTCTTGGAAGTGAGTAGTAAAGTTCTGCAATTTACATAATAGAAAGTCTAATAATATAATCGCAATTTTATTTATTGTGTTTGAAGCAATATTTTTATCACTTTAATATATTGTCAAAATAATTTGCTACAAAACGCTTAATTATTATCGGAAAAATTAAATTATTTATAACTTGATATAAAACAATCGTTAAGGATCATTTATTCTGAATATATTAAATTATTTCTCAACTATCTCATAATATCATTTTGACTTCTATTTCTTGTCATTTCCCATTATTGTAATAATTTAAGCCTGACCAAATTTTATAAAAGTCATTTTGTAAAATATTTTAACAAAGATAAATAAAATTTCAATTCAAAAATGCTTTACTTACCGAGCTTAACATTATGCCAACACCACTAGCAGACCATTCAATTAATATGCAAATAATCAAAGTTGTCAAAAATGTTGTAAATGTTGGATAAAGACCAATTAAGTAATAACTAATACATACCATACAAATACCATCGATTGTAAAAATTGGCAAATATGACATTATCTACCAAATATTATTTTCATTTTTACATTTTCTGCATAATATATCAAAATAAAAAAAAAAAAGAAAGAAAGAGATAAAATTGAAAATATTTCTGTTTAATTTCGAATATTGAACAGATAATGGATGATTATGATCAGCTTCAGTCCTCATCAATCAGAGTATGCAACATTATTTTGGCAAATTTCATGGAACTTCCGGGAAAAATTTAATCTTATCTATAATTTAAAAATGTTTAAAAATTATCAATTTTATGCTACTGGCTTGATTTTATGATTAATTATACTTTTGGGACAAAAAAGGATGGAAAAAAAAAGTGAAATGGAAACAATAATAGTGGTGAAGGATGTGACATTTTCCATTGTTTTAAAAGTGTAGAAAATTTTGAAGTAATAGTTCTTATAGCAGAAAATTTTGAGGTAAAAGCTCTTATATTAGAAGTGATAATGGAAAATGTTGCTGTGGTACTTTTGTAACAGAAATGATAAAAGAAAGTGTTCAGATGATATGCTCTTTTCTTAAAAGTGATAATTCTTATGTCAAAAGTAAAAATAGAAAACCTAAATATAATGATAGCTTTTTATCTCGGAAATGATAATAGAAAAAATATATATAAAACAATTTAGGAACCTTTGATAAGTAATAGCATATGACAGGATATATGCCATCATGATATTCTCGTACCAGCAATGGAAAGTCAGATGGTAAGAAAGTTTGAATACCAAATACGGTTGAATATGTTAACTCGGAAATATAATAGAATAAAGCACCTTTAATATTACTAATACCATCCTATAAAAGCAACATTTTTTTTAATAAAACTTTTTGAATAAAAATTGAATTTCTTTTTCAAATTTTTTCAAAATTAAATGGAAAATTTCCGTTTTTAAAATAAGCTAACTTGATTCATTTCTGTTTGTAAATATAATGTACCCAAAAATAAACCCATTATAACTTTCTGAACAAGTCTTGCCCATAAAAATGATGGATTTCTTATATTATCCTTGAATGATCTGAAAAAAAAAAAAAGAATTTAAAAACCAAATTTCTTCATAAACGCATTTCTGCATTACTTACTTACTTTTTCACGTGATCGTTTATTAAAAATATGAACAAACGTATGAAAAATTGCTATACGTAGAAAAAGCGACAAAAAAAAAAAACGGAAAAACGGATGTTAATATTATGAATATGTATGTGATGAATATATCATACGTACGAAATGGAAAAAAAAAATTGAAAAGAAAGAAAAAAACAAATTTATTAAAATCATTACGATCATTGCTTGCTCAATTTAGACAAATTTCGATTGTGAGGAATATACTAACCGTATAAGACCTATATTCGATATTTTAAAATAGATTTAAAATTTTCTGCTCAATTTAATTGACAATTAAAAATTGCTGTAGGAAAATTTCGTAATAAACGATCTCAAATTAAAAATTTATCAGTTCATTGCGAATTTATTTGAATTATTCTTAATTTTTTGACATTTCAAATTTTTATTTAGAAATAATTTCATTTAATTTAAAAATAAATTCAATTTTCTTCTCTTCCTCTTTCAATTAATGGAAAATTTTTGAAAATACCTTAAAAATAAGGCATAAATAAGCGTTGGAATGGATGCTTTGCCATGTTCGAAAAGTTTTGCTTGAAATCGCTCATTGCTAAGTTTCAAATACTGACGCATTCTTACTTCATATTTAGATTTCATAAACTATAAAAAGAAAAAATTTTGATCTTCCACTTTTTCATCTGAAATATGAAACAGCAAAAAACTTATCCTGCCAGAATCGCATAAATGGAATTCATATATTTGAAAATTTATCAGAATAAAAATTGAAAATTTTGATTAAAATTTTTATAAAATTTTAATTAAAGACTTAAATACCGCATTAATAAATTGATTGGCACGTTCTAGGCATTTTTCTTCTTCTCCCGGAATAATAGCTAGTGTTTGAATGAAAAAATCAGCTGGATTGGTATGAGCTGGAACAGGATATCCAACATCGGCATAAAATCGTACAGCTTCTGAGGGTGAACCTATAAAAAATAATTATACGATATTATTATTATGTTACTAAATATGAAAAGTTATTTCTTTTATTCTAAATATTTTATCAAAAATTTATTAAATTTTAAATTTTAACTGAAAAGGAGTATTAAACTAAGCAGAAATATATTCTTATTTCAAATTTTTGATCATAAATTTGTAAAAATTTTTACCAAGAAAGACAATTTTTCCATTAGCAAGAAAAAGTACTCGATCAAACATTTCAAATGTATCAGATGCTGGTTGATGAATTGTACAAATAATTGTTTTTCCATTTTCAGATGCCATACGTTCAAGAACCTTAAATTAGTATTAATTATTACTTTTCATAAAAATACTTATTTTATTATTCATAATAAAATGTAAAAAAAAAAAAAATGAACATGAAAATTAAAGATTTTTTTTCGTTATTTCTTTTTTTTTTCCTTGTCTACTTTTAATTAAAATTAAATCTAATAAATAATTTTGCAAAAAAAAAAAGTGAAAGGAAGAAAATTTTTACTTAAAAAATAAAATATTCAATCATAATAAAAATAAAATATAAAAAAAAGGAATAGCAAAAGATGGCGAAAGAAGAAAAATCATTATTTGAATTATTGCTAAATTCATTCACCTTTACAATATTATATGCCATAAACGAATCAATGCCAGTTGTTGGTTCATCAGCAAATAGTAATGATGGATTTGTTAAAATTTCCGTTGCAAATGCTAAACGTTTCGCTTCACCACTTGTAATACCTTTTCCTGTGCCGGATACGCTGCCGATACGTGAACTGACGCAATGTTCTAACTCCAAATCTGCGATTACCTTAATCAAATTTTAATTTGAAAAAAAGAAGAAAATACTGTAAGCAAATTCTAATTCCAAATCTATGATTGTCTTAATCAAAATTCTACACGTAAGTAACGTAACGTCACGTAACGTAACGTTCTGAGCCAAATTTATGATTAACTTAATTGATAAAAAAAAAGAAATGTTTTCTAATCCAAAAGAAAAACTTAAATTTTAATGCATTCTTTCTAATCTATCATACTTATTATTTTAATTTTTTTTTTTGTTCTCAACGTCTTTAGATCCATTCTTAAAATTCATTTATATAAACAACAATAATTAAAATATCAAATTCATAAATAATAATTTTATGCAAGATTTGAAATATTATTCAATTAAATGAAATATTATACTAATAATTAATCAATGTATTATTTAATAAATTATATGAAATATGCATGTAAGTTTTATAAAATAATTATTGCTTAAAATATTCATTAATAAAAGATTACAAATTATTTTTATAAATAAAAAATAAAATTGCGAAATTTTTTTTGTTGAAAAATAAGCAAATCACTTGTTTTATGCGTAATTCTTTTTCATGTTTTGTAAAAGATGATGGCAAACGAAGAGCTGCTTGTAAATTGATATGTTCATGAACTGTCAAAGAATTAATAAACAAATTTTGTTGTTGAATGTAAGCAGAAACCTAAAAATAAACAAATAACGAAGGATGAAATGATGTCAAAATATTATTATCAATTTACTTACTCCACACAATTGATTATTTTCTTTGAAATTATTTTTTTCTAAATTTTTAATTTATAAATAATTAAATGCAAGGTATAACAAATATTTGAGCAAAAAAAAAAAGAAAAAAAAAAAAAAAGGAACCAATTTTGAATTCATATAAGAAAAAAAAAGATTGGACAAAATTATCAGAATAAGACAAATTTACTTTCGTAATTTTTCGACCAATTATTCGACCATTTACTTTTACAATACCACTAATTTTTAAACCTTTTAAATTTCGATGTAACAAAGCATTCAATAATGTTGTTTTCCCAGCACCACTACAACAATTTCGTTTTATTTAAAACTATCAACTAAACTGGATATTAGAAAAAGATATTTGAAATCTTTCAAACTTTGTTTGAATTTTTTTTTAATAAATTAATTAAAATTTCAGACTATTTTAAAGAATTTCTTAAATAATTATTTTTTATGTTAAACAAGATACAAAGTGGGTTAGAAAACTTTAATAGCCTTCATCTCCTTTTTTCTTTTCCTTCTACATCCTTTAGACTATTTTATTAAAAATGGTCAAAATTTGACACCTTGCACCCATTAGGGCTATTAATTGTCCTGGTTGTGCAATTCCTGCAACATCCTGTAGTAATAAACGTTTCGTTTTCTTTGCAGTAACTGATAAACCTTCCCAGGTTAAGAAAACCGGATTAACCGGTAGTAAATTAACGGCTGAATCGGTAGAAACGTTCGGATGCATCGTCAAAGTAATGTTTTAACAAAAGCAACCACTCTACGCCAATGACTTTAAAGCTATTAAATTGAAATTGAATGAAATATTTCATTTATATAATTCGCAAGAGATGAATTCATTTTATAATTTAAGATTTCAATAATTATAAGTGCAATTACACGATATTTCCATAGTTGAACGTATCGATATTGCAGTTAATGTTGTCATGATGCTATTTAATACCTAAATTATAAGGCAATTTGTGTTACTTTAACATGGAATTTGATTAAAACTAAGAATCGACCATCAGATTCCCTTAATATAGTAATAAACAAATTAACAGCTCAAAATCTCGAAATGCGTAGACTGCAGCTGAATATGCCTTTATGACCCTTTATAATTGTCAACTTTAACCTTATCTATCTTGAAGTAATGCCGACTCTATCAGTTTCAAATTATTTTTGCAAATCGTAATACATGTGACCAAGAATAATTTCTTCGATCAATGCATTAAAAGAAGAAAGTTTATACACTTGAACAAAAATGTACCATTTGAACTTGATCCTTACTTTTGCAACTGATAAGCAGCGTTAATTTTTAAGCCAAAAACAATCGACTTATCCCAGTCAAATCTGGTCATAACGGAAAAGTTTTTAACGCCTTTACCTCCAAATTTCAAGAATTTTTTTTGATTTCCAGAATTGAAAATTTCCTCAAATATAATATTACGCACATGATATTCCCATCGTTACTTCATCAAATTCACAAATTGTCTAAAGCATAAGATATATACTCAATTTTTGATTTTTGCTTTTAACATTTTCCTTATCTTCATAGTATCAGTCTGTTTGAGAAAATTATTGAGGAAAAAAGAAATAAACAATAGTCAATAATAATTCTTTCCTCTGGATATATCATTTTTTTTTTTCTCTTTTTGCAGTATATTTTGTTCAAACTTCTTTTTCTTCCTCAACAACTTTTTTATTGTTTTTTGCTTTTATTTGTGCATATTTATTGAACAGTGAAAAATCATTGTATGATAACTTTAATATACAGAAAGAAAGAAAAGGAAAGGAAAGCATAAGCTACAAATGTTTCAGACGTTTCCGCGGTGGATGGC
This sequence comes from Onchocerca volvulus, assembly GCA_000499405.2. Lineage (NCBI taxonomy): Eukaryota > Metazoa > Nematoda > Chromadorea > Rhabditida > Onchocercidae > Onchocerca > Onchocerca volvulus. The sequence goes on along the minus strand of HG738139.1, from coordinate 4,510,914 downwards.
TCATAATGATCGGTGGCGTTTGTTGGGTTGCCAATGCACGGAATACTTCAGCAAGTAATGGTGGATGATCGCGTACCAAACAATTCCAACCATCCGATTCCATAATTTCATTTGCATGTACATTCTGAAATTTTCAAATTTATTGTTTATCACATTATTTGATCAGCAATGAATGAAATATAAAATGAAATGATTCGAACACTGGCATCTGTAAATTTTTTCTGAGTTATTAATTCGCAGTATAGCTAAGTGTATGGGATATTTCTGAATGAATAATAATGATTTTCTTTTTCTTCATTTAACTCTTTTTGTATTTACTATAGAAAGTTCATAAACTACCGATTACAATCATAAAAAAAAAGAAAAAATACGAGAAATAATAAATTACAAGTGTTTCTTAACATTTCAAGCAAATGATACCACATTTCTTATTATGAATCACTCAGTTCATGATATATATTATTTTATCTATATTTAGCCATCTGCTTGTTGGAAAAGTCCCCCCATAACTTGCATTTAAGGTGAAAAGAGCCACTATATTAATAAATAATTCAAATGAAATGTGAAGTTGTTTACTAAAAACATAATGTGAGTAGATAAGTGCATAAGTACAATATCGATAACATAGATAAAACGGTCATTAAAAATTCAACAGTACTGATAATGTAAATTCTTTTATTCAGCTGTGTAAATCGAAACATTATTATTTATTTACATATGTAAAGTGAATTAGAAAATTAGAAACTTCTACTAATAATTTTCGTTTTCGTTTCTTCCGCTATTGCTTTCCATTTTCTTTCATTTAAATCACAAATTTCATCTTATTTTCCCTACAAATCCATTTTACTGATATCGTTATCAAACTTACGATATAATCAATGGCCTGGTGTTTCAACTGTTCAGCACTATGTAAATCGGCAAGTATTAGTGTTTCACAGGCATTTTCATTCGTAAGATTTAAACATAACGCTTGCTCACACATAACCTGCAAAGTGTCACAATCGTAATTTTTCACCAAAAATTTTCAAAAAACCAATTTCAAACATTATTCTTGCACAAACTATCATACAACCGTACAAAGACATAAATCTCAACAAAACAAGTATTAATTTCTCGTATCCATAATGTAATTTTTTTTTCCAAACTAAAAAATTACACAATCTTTTTGAGTGGCTGAAAATATAAGAATAAAGAAAAAGTACAGCATATCCAAAGTTCAACTTTTTCATGTTTTTTCTAAATTTGCTGAAAAAATTTGCAAATAAGAATTTATTAAGCTTTACTGTAATTTAAATATGAAAAGAGAAAAGTCTAATATTACTCAGCTCACTATCTGAATAACAAAAAAACATTGTTTTTTTTAAGCTTTTAAGCAACTAGTCATATTAGCAGTAATATATAAATTGTTCATTTAAGTGTTTTAACTACATAAATATAATGTTTAAAAAATTACTTTCAATCTATCTAACTGATACTTGTCAGCCGCGGCTAAAAGTGTATCAGCCATACGATCAAGATTGGGTGCTGCGCCAGTGTACATAAATCGTAACATTTCTTTCATGACATCTGGTTCAACATCATCGATGATAACACGATCCGATTGTGATTCGCTCATTTTATGTTCAAAACACGCAGCAAATACAGGAGACCTTGTCGCTAATACTGCTTTATGTACCTGTAAAACAAAGAAATACCTCTAATTTGAAAATACAGTATAGGTATGAAACCAAATGTACTTAATTATACATCAAGATTATTCCCAAACAAAAAATTACAATAAGTTCATGTTTAATTTAATTCATTTCCATTCAGTGTCAAATTTATATCACTGTAACAAATTCAACAAAATTTATTCTCAGCAAAATAAAATGAATCATGTTATTCACAACATTTTCACTAAATTCTCAAGAATTCCAAGATGATAAAGAGAAAATATGGTTAGTATAAATAACATCATAAGTATGTATATGAACAAATTTATTCTCCAAATAAAAGTGTCTTAATCTTTAAAAGATAGATAGATATTCCATCGTACGAAACAACTTACATGAAACTCCTTTGTACCGGTTACCAAAACGCAATCCGAGAAACAATGTTTCTCGAAAAGATTAGCCATATCATCAGATAACCGACAAGATGGTACCTTGAATTGCATAAGATTTGATTGCCCTGTTACATTAACTGTTTCCGCTACAACTGATACCTGAAAAAAGACTCCAGTCATATTTTCCTCTATCCTAAATGAATAATGAACACTGCAGTTTCTCTGAACCATATCATAACAACAAATTTTCATTGTCACAAGTAAGCCAAAGATAGGAAAAACGCAGGGAACTAATGGGATTAACTGAAAAAAAAAAAAAAGAAAAAATGAAAACAATAATGATTTCAAATCAAATTGTAATCTCCACATTGAAATTCAAATACACTATTGTTGTTTATCAGTTATGAAAAAAATTCAGGTTGAATTCATTACCTCACAAAAAATACTCAGTCTGTCTTCAGGAAGGAGACCATTTGCTTCATCAAGAAGAAAATCCCGTCGAATAAATTTCTTGAATCCCCAATCCTTTCCCTGTACAAAGCGGTATGCACGTTGAGATTCTGAAATTTCAACAAAATTAATCCGTTCTACATAGTAACTCAGTCTCAAGTTTTTACTTGTTGCTTATCTCATGTGAATCCAGACAAATTGTGAATTTCGTCTCATGCCAAAATTCCAACATAAAATCTAATAACACGAAAACGAACCCATTGCTTTTGTTTCCTCCCTTTTAGCATTCAGTATTGAAAACTTGAATTTAGCGCGTACTTCATTTTTAGCACATTGTACAAGTAATAAGTAAAGTGACAAGTAATCTTTTGATTCCTCATCAAGTCCTGAAAATACATGATTAAAAATGAATAAAGATCAAATTGAGCCCATATTAAAAATCAAATTTAAAAAACCCTTCAAAAAACCAATTTAGCAATTTGCATCAAGTCCTTGTGAAACATTTTAAGTATTCAAAAATTCATTACATACTTAAGTTCTAAAAAAGTTGAAGCGGAAAGGTTAAATTTTATTGGATTTAAATTAAATAGAGATGAATAGAGACAAATACACAAACTGGTCGAACACAACTATATATTATAACAGATTCAGTACCTTTCGGGTTAATCCTTAAGCACCATTTTAACTTGTCATTCGAACCAGCACTAAACGTCGAACTTTTCAACACCTCACCCATTTCTTCACGACAAAATGAAAAATTGTTAATAGTCCACATATAATTAAACTTGATTACTTTTACCTAAAAATTAAACAGCTCTATAAAAAACTATTTGTGAGAAAATAAATCTTTATACAACTCTTCATTTTTTAATATAAAAATAATTTAAAAATGGCAAACTTCCCTTACCACTAAATTTTTATTAAAGCTAATAACAATTGCTTTATTTATCCCTTAAAATAAGAGAGCTTTCATCCATGTTGGCATTGAAAAATCTCTTCAAAACTCTTCAAAATAATCAATACGTCCTTATTAGTCCCCAATAATAGAAATATTTCAACTCATATCTAACAATAAGAATGCTTTATTATTGCTAATCTTTTCTTTCTTTTTTTTTTAAACAAACTTCCATTTTCAGCATTAATAGTCATTTTATTATGTTTCAGTTTATCACTAATAAACAGAAATACACTACAATCATTATGATACCTGCGTATGACACCAATTTTCAGCGACTGGCATATGAACATCTGTTGGTGTCGTTGAGGTTGATGATGAACCACTTGCTGATGCTGATGGACTCTGAGCTCGACTACCACTGATGGCAGCTTGACCTGGGCCACCACTAACAGATTCATCCTGAGCCGAGCCATCCGCATCCATTGTTACGATAAAATTCGTTGATTTTCAGAATGTGTTACAGTATTACAATATATGAGAGTCGAGTAATATGAACACCGAGACAGAACTAATATGAGAATAATGAAGGCAATAATGCCTTCAAATCAAACTGTCACAGAGTCAGTGAGTACGAAAAATCTGAAAATTAATCTATGAAAATGTTTGCAAGAAGAATCAGATATATGAACGTTGTAATACACGAAGTAAATGAACAAATAAAATCGCAAACAATAGGACAAATAAAATTTGAAATTTTCAGACTCTAATTTCAAATTCTAAAGAATCAAACCATTCGAGTTCGCCAAATAAAATCTCAATTCCTAGATGAGGAAAGAATTTCTTTGATGAGGAAAGAATTTCTTGAGGATTTTAAGGAATTATCAATAAAAATGACTTAAACGAGGATATTTGCAGGATATCTCAAAGTACAAAGACAGAGAATTAATGAAATATAGTTCGTTTAAAGAAAAAAGAAAGGAAAAAATTTCCTTACAGCAAATTAAATGGCAATTTCTTCATTTCTTGACAAACAAACATTATGAACGAAAACAATTAAGTGATCGAAACATTGAATCAATTATTTTGTCGTGTGCAATACATTTGAAATATGGAAATATGGAACAGATTTGTCTGAACAATCCAATAGATGGATGACGAGTAACTTTCTATGATTTTTCTTTGTATTACGATTGTTTGATTTAAAAATGTTTGATTTATATCTGGACGAATGGTGGATATATAAAAATGATAAAATTAAATTCAAAATCAAATAAAAAACAAGGAAAACGAATAAAATTTGCAAACAAATTGTGAACATGTAGTAGCAACAAATTAATTCTGTAACTTAGACTCAAAAAAAGAGAGTAATTCAGGGTGCTACTTTAGGAAGTCATTATTTCATTAAAAATTTTTAACAAGAGCATTTTTGTCAAAACAAAAAACTACTTCAAATTTGATGGTTTAAATCAAAAATTTTCGAAAAAATAAATTTTGAAGTTATCGATTTGTAATAATAATAATAATAATAATAGAACGCGGTAGTAACATTTCGATTATATAACTACGTTTAGATAGCATAGATATTAGAAAAAAATATATGATTTTTTCTATTCGTGTAAATCTTATTACTTTCTGTTATAAATTTATAACTTATAATTGTAATACATGACTTATGAACAAATGAATATTTCTAATTTTCATTTAAAATTTGAATTTTCATTGTCACAAATACGTAGAACTCTTAAAGTTTCGTATTTATGAAATACTTAACATTTCGTATGTATAACTTTCTTGGTGGCCAAAAGGAATAATACTTTACGTTTGTATGTATCACTTTCTGTGACATAGACACGTAAAACACTTAGCGTTCGTATATATATAACTTTCCATTGACGCAAATACGTGTAATACTTAACATTCGTATGTATAACTTTTCTCGTGGCGCAAATACGCAAGTATAGCATTCAAATTATGCTCATATATTGATTTTCCATTGGCGCTAACGCTCAAATAAATTCGTATTATATGATTTTCTAGTGGCATAAAACGTTTATAAACGTCTAATTACATAAAACTTTAATTATTTTAGATAACGTAATTTATCATTAAATCTTATAAATAAAATTTCATCATATGGTAAATTTTTTAATAATTTACTCAATATACTAAAAAAAAAAATTTAATGAAAAAAAAAAAAAGAGAAAGATACCAATTGGTAAAATCTTTCTCAACAAAGAATAATAATAAATAAATTTGAAAAAGCTCAACGAAATTGTCGAGTCGAGAGAAATAGATATACCACTATCATCATCATCATCATCACCCGAATACATAAATTATCATCTACGTAGTTTCAATGCTCACACACACATACACATACACATAACACACATACACACATATATGCAACATACACACGCACATGCACTCACATACATTGACATACATAGACCGACACAGGCAGATAGACATATATATACATACAAACATAGAATGGAGCAATATTTGACGATGCCTCTGTCTCATGATGAACAGGGTATTGACAGTGTCACTGTAGTTCGTCGTGCGCGAAATGACGGGTAGATTGAAAGGGATGGCACACCTTATTATTGCTGTAATGAACAATCTGTTTCCATCGCAGACACAGACATACACACACATTCACACACAGACAATGCCTACGCAAACACACACACATAATATGTATATGTATAAATTATTATGATATATACATATTATATATTGAGTACTTAAGTATATATATACTCAAGTACTAAATATATTCAGTAATTGAGTACACTTGAATATGCCTTACAATATGCCTATATGCCTTTTTGGATTAATTAACTTTAGCGCAAATTATGGATAAATTTTACTCGAATTTCTAGCATAAATATAGACAAGACAGATGTACAGACAGACAGAAGGACAGACAGACAGACAGACACGCACACACACCTATTGTATACATGGAAATGATTATAAGAAGATGGAAGAAAAAAAAGGTCCGACCATTTGCTACTTGAGGGAAGGCAGAAGGCCGTCATCCTTCTCGTCCTTCCATTCATCCTTCCCGCTTCTCATCCTCCTTCTCATTCTCTTATCCTCTCACGATAATCGCCATTCTTTTGTCTTCTCTCCTTCTCTGTCCGTTTCTCAATTATCTTATCTTACGCTCGATGATATCTCAGTTAAGCAATATTCAAATTTCGATACTTATCATCTCATCAATTGCATGGGTGATAATCTGAATGATAAGCTAACTCCGTCCATGTCTTCTTGATAACCACACATATCATCTACCTCCTCTCCTCCCTGCGAAGTGATAATACATCTCCAATCACGTTCCTTTACCACCCATATGTATCATTTTTCCACCCCTGCAGAGTGATAATCTGAGTGATAGGTCATCTGTCTTAACATCAACATATATCAATCTTCTACCTCCTCCTTCCGTGGAGTGATAATTCGATTCGATCAGTTATTCGATTGCAATTGATAGATAGCGACATGTCATTGACACAAATCAATTATTTGGTTATAAAAGAAGGAGAAATGTCACCAATGTTTGTATTGTATTATTATCCACAAGAATTGTAAGAAATCAAAGAAAAAAAAAAAGAAATTAACTTATGGGATCAAAGGTTATATTCAAAATTTTACTATTTGACCTCATAGATTTTCATTACTTTCTCATCTTTTATTAACAAACCTCCATCTCTAATGAATAAATTTGCAGATGAAATGAAATTCAAAACAAGAATTTGAGTAGTACTGTAATTTTACGTCATATTAGAGATATTAATCAAACATACGTCATATTTCAATATCATTCAATCAAATGTAACCAAATCAAAAATTTTTTTTTACTTCTGCATTTTCTTCAAAAAATTTTAAACTTACTTCTTTCTTGACGATACATAACAATACTTCAGCATAGCATATTTTACTTTATTCATACTAAAGTAATTATCTATTGATAAAATCGGAATAATTCCTGATCTAATCGATCAATTAATTAATTAAATCTTAATCACATATAACTTCCTATTCTATAATCTCATAACTTTTGTTAATTTCATCTCAACTAAAAGACAGAAGACAACAGAATCGTCGATTTCAACTCGACCATTAAGATATATACACATATGTATATCCGTGTGTGTGTGTGTGTCTGTCTGTTTGTCTCTGTGTGTATATGCTTGTCTGTCCGTCTGTCTATGTAGTTCCGTCTCTGTTAGTTAGTCTCAGAAATGATTCCATTCTACGACGAATAGTTTGGGGGCAAATCTAACAAAATAATAGGTTTGAGCAGCCCAGAGAGGAATATATATGTATATATATATTCTATTCTTGTCCTATTCTATTCCAATTAGCTATCACAAAATGATTTAATCTTCCGGCTTCCGGAAAGGTAATTTTCCTTTTTGACTTCCGGAAAAACGGACGGAAGGGAAAATTATCATTGAATACTAAATCTTTTACCTCTTTACTTTCTCCTTTTCCGTTATATCTTAGACTTGATCGAGACAAAATGTCGGTCAAATATGTGGAATATTCGATAAATATTGAAATAGAAACTTTTTGAAGTGATAAGATAAGTTTTCAGTGATAATCATAATTTAAACAATGTAAAAAATACCAGCGCAATATATCAAATCTTCTTAATCATAATCTAACTTGTTTGTCATTCGTAAAAGAAGTCGCAGATTATTAACAAATCCGTCTTCTATAATCTCTATTTTTGAATAATTTCGAAATTTTCAAAAATATAAACTTTCATCGAATTTAAATTCTATCGAACTGAGCACAAAAATGAAAATTTTTCCAAAGAAACAATTCATCGATGAATTCTTCAAGGAAATCAATTTTTGCATAAAGAAGTTATGATATCGAGTATTATGAAAGAATTGAAAACTAAAATTATAATTATTTGTCAATGAATAGCTTCTTTGCAACAAATTTTAACATTTCTATTTTTGAATTAACATATTCTATTTTGATATTGTTCCAAATTTCACAAAAAAAAAAAGGGTAATAAAGGATTGAAATTTTTAAATTAAATCAAAAGTTCAATGAATATATGAATAATTTTTTTTTTTTTTTTTTTTTTTAAATTCAATGGTAAGATTTACACAATTATCGTAAAGTCTCACAAAAATATCTAAAATCTCTTTCAAAACAGTGATAATAATAATCATGATTATAGCAATAATTATAACAATAATAATAATATGGTAATTCAGTAATAATAACAGTAATGATAAAAAATAAAAGGGGTCTTTCTACTATCAGTGATAGGAAAATTTAGGATCAGAATTAATTCCTAATAGAGTTTTAAAAAAATCATTTTGCAGTTTAATTAGATTCGAAAACTATTAAAAGTTTTAGATCACTAAGATTATCTCATACATATAATAACATGGAAGTAATGTAAATTGAAATCTAGTAATTAATTAGCATTCATTCTTATAATTTCAGAAATCTTTTTCTATATCACACATTTCTACATGTATATTTGAAGAGAACGATTTGTTATTTACTAAAAAAAAAAAAAAAGTATTCAACAATTTGGAAATCTCCCGAACTTTCATGAAGATAATAATAGGTATTATCATTATGAGATATCTTGTGGAAATATTTAATATCTGATCAATGAATAATACGATAGTGATTTCAGATTGATGGCAATTAAGATTTTTGATCCCAGAATTCGACAATGTAGTAAAATATCGGGAAATAGTAAAATATCCAAAAGATAATCCTTTAAAAGTGAAATATACCCGGAAAATCAATGTGTGGTAAGATAATCATCAACTAATAATACTATGAGAAATATTCACAAATTTATTTAACGAAATTTTTGTTTCAAAACTTGATAATATCGATTATATGGTGAAAGAAGAATTAAAAAAACTGATGAATATCATCAAACCTGTTAGTAGCTTTTTCTTGGCAAAAATTAAAACAAAAATACGAAATATATTCTACTACTGAATACATCAAATTTTGATTAAACGTTTTCATTTCAAAATTAATTGATTGGAATGAAAGAGAAAAGAAAAAAAGAAAGTTTCGAAAGAATTTCTCGTAAAAAAAAAGCAAATGTTAAATGAATGAAAGTTTGAGTAAAGTATCGATTACAAGCATTTCATTGCGAAATTAAATTCCTGAAAACTTCGACATTTTCTAAAAAGATGTGTGAAATGAAATGTAATCATTTCACAATCAAAATTCTCTCATCCGTCGTCTTTCCACAAAGACAGCAAAATGGACAAAAATCGATTTGCTACGCTCAACCAATCTCGTCAATATTCCTATATGAACATCGATTTGTTTTATTTGTGTATGTGTGTGTCTGTGTGTGTATGTGGATGTGCGGATATCTATTGTAAATGTATGTGTATGTTGTGCGTGTTTATATAAATTGTATGTATGTGCATGTATATGTATGTGTGTGTGCGTGTATTACGATATGGTATATGTGTGTATGTTTATGTATTGTGCGTCCACATTTGTGTATGTGCATGTGTATGCGCATGTATGTATGTGTATGTACATATATATATGTATGTATATATGTAATGTGTATGTTTGGTGGATATATATATTGTGTATGTGTGTGCATGTATGTGTATGTGAATGTATGTATGTGCGTGTATGTGTGTATGTGTGTGTATGATATGATATGCATATGTACATAAATTTATGCATTCATATATACATACATATATGTTTGTCTTCAAATTTACCTCAACAAGTATGTATGGAAGATGGAAGAAAAATGAAGAAATAAATATATCTGAAATGAAAGATACGAATATAAAATAATAAAAAATGAAGAAAGACAAAAAATGATGATAAAATGTCAACATTCCAACAAGGTTAATAGTTATAAACATAACATTCATATTTTTCTTCCTCCCATTTGTTACAGCTTTCCCCTGCATAATTTAAATGATTTTGTCTAAAGATGGTCAATTTTTTTTGAAAAGAAAAAAAAATCTGATACTTGAAAGAAATGGTAAAAGAACAATTGTTGGAAATCGAAAAAACTCAAAAATAGAAAATTATTCGGATTAAAAGATTCAATTAATCAATATTTGATATGATGGGAAAAAAAAGAAAAGTATATGTTAATTAACAAAGAAAAATATGATGATTACAGAACTAAGGGAATCATCATTTCACTAAAATACAAGTAATTCGTAAATTTTCATTTTGGTGCCGCGTAAAACTTTGTTACAATACAAAATTTTAGTTGGATATGGTTGTGTTTTAAATTTTATTTAAGAATTTTTGAATTCATCGGAAGGACTAAGATAATCGTCGAGTGCATTAATCGATATAATTGATAAGGTGAAATAGATTATAATTTTGAACTATCACAATATTTCTAAGTTTAGCAGAAATATTGTGTCGAACTGGACACACCCTTAAATCGTTAGTGGTGTAAGTTGGAATACTTTCGTTATTTGAAAAAATGAAAGTTACAGTTTGTAATTGGTAAAAAGGGTGGTTATGATTTATTGGTTTTCGTTGATGAACATTATCTCAAAAGTCTTTTTCATATCCCTGTCATCAGAAATCCTTTTCTGATAAAAACAGAAATTTAGATGTATGTGATACTTTTCTACAGTATTAGTCTTCGTATTATTCTTTCGATATCATAATTAATCTTTTGTTCGAATAGCAGAACTGGAAGTATTTACTAGAAGATGTTGGTTGGAAAGCTTATAGTGTTGATTGCACTAAAATCTGTGTCACATCCATTATTTAAATTCAATGAACTTAACATCTCTGTAAGCAAAAATTTCAAAGATGGCTGTTAGTCATCATTATTCCTTAACAAAAATATTATAGTATCATATTTCTTTAAAAGTATGACTAGATCATACTTTAGTTTTTCCTCCGAATGATGGATTAATTTTTATTTTCAGTATTTTTCATTTGAAAAAATCTACATTTATTTATATGCAAATACACATATGTATAATATTCTTATTATTTCATTCCTATTATAGCCTATTTTTTATTCATCGTTATTTCTTATGTAGTACATAATTATTATCAGAAATTACTTTATGTGAGAAATTATATATATATATATATACGTTTGGAAAAAAACTATAACACATTTTAACAACATTATTTAATAATTCAATATATTCATCATATGTTACAAGAACGGTCGAAATGCGTTAGAATGACTGATAATCGTAACTGGGGCTTTTTTTTTTTAATATAACTTTCATATTATGAGTGTCATGAAAAATCATTCTATGCTTATTTTCCACTTAGATCTTATTTTGTCAAAATAAAAAACTAGAAAAGAAGCAATGGAACATATTTGTTCCAAAGTTAGCTTACTGATTTAAGCTAAGATTAGACTGAAAAGCGGTGGCAGTTACAAGTAAGGTCAAAAAATCAAAAAATAGTAGACTATGATTCAAACTACTTTAATGTCACTTTACAAAATGTGCAAATATGTTTTCATTCGACTAGCATTTAGAAAATAGTGACATTATTCTTTTTTTTGCTGTTCTGCTAAACAATAGAGATTAGAAATTGTTGGAATCTCTTGAGGATTTGCAGGTTATAACAGAGCGACATATGAAATTGCTTCGGTAAGCGAATCTTATTTAAAACTGCTGACTCTTATTTAGATCGTTAAATGAAAATGTTCACGATTTTCTTACGATTTTTTTTAGCAATTATAACTGACACTGGAGAAAGAGAGACGTTTGAAGATGGATATTTCGCTAAAATTTGAGTTTTTTGTTGGAATCCTGCTAATAACATGAAAAAATAAAACTGTTCCTAGAATAATGTTATCTAACAATTTTCGTTTTCAACAGATTATTTTATATTATAGATACTTTGTTATGTTTTATCTTAAGGTAATGGTGAATTCAAATGATACGATGGCATTCTTGAACATTAAAAGTTCAACCAGTTTTATGTCAATTATATGTTTTATATTAAAAAATCTCTTCAGGGTTTTCTTTTTAAATGAATACTATAGAGTTAGAAATAATTATTTCTCTGTTAGGATGAAAACTCTTTTATTTCACTTGCACAGAAAAGAAATATGAAGACAAAAATTTGAAGAGATGTGGATATTTTGCAGGGTTATAGGAGATTAGTCTAGGCAAACTTACGACAAATTGAAGATTTCATTGAATTTTGCAGATTCCCGTCTATTTTTCTTTTCTTAAACATTACTGGCTTCAATGGTTTTTCACAGCAATTTGTGATTTCGGAATTGAACTTAATCAAACGTGAAGAGTTCACCTTGCTTGTTCTGAAGCAGAGAAAAGAACTGAAGCAAATGCATTGATGTTTAGCAGCAAAACAACTTTCGTAGTAAATCTTGCTGCTTAGCAAATTCAGAACTTGGATTGCAAAGTATTTTGCTCGAAGCATAAAAAATCGAGAGTTATCTTATTGCTTGGTATCAAAGATCAGCTGATAAAACAACCATGTCTATTGTGCGAAATAATTCATTGTAGGGGCTAAAATAATGCTTATAAAAATTTGTAACCAGACGGAACTCCCCAAAAATGTAAAAAACATTGCAAAAAAAATTTTTTTTTTTTTTTGCAACGCATTCAGAGAGAGCGAAAGAGAATTTAGAAACTTGTATACATAGGAGATTTTTTTTATATTCCAAACTTTGTATAAACACTATTGAAAGGTGTATACGGATAATATTTGAAGCATTCAATTTTAATGCTTTTATATTATTGATCATTACCCTGTGCCATTTCCTAAAATTTTCTATTTCCTGTTATATTTGAATTTCATTTCCAAAAATTGTTATGTGCTTGCTTTTCTTTTTTTTCTTTAATGATGTTGACAATAAAATAACCGAGGTTTGCTTTTTCTACTGATTTTCAGGGATTTTCTCCTAATCTATTAAATGGTGAGCTGTACCTTGATAAGACGGTTCATCTTTACGCTAAAACGATCAAGTGGCAAAAGTGGTTGGGGACCATATCGTTATTTACGTAAAGGTGATCACTTTGTTGGTACTGAACCACATCCATTGAAATATCATGTGGTAAGCTCTGTTAATTACTCCAATTTGACATAATTCAAAAAAAAGTTTTTTTTCTCCGAAATTTATTCTCTCATCATATTTTCGATGGTTGTATTGGTTGACTTGGATAGATAATTATATTTTGTTAATATGATTATTTTTTGATAATTAGTGGAAAAAAATTTAAGAAAAAAAGTATCTTCTGAACTCGTAGTTAAAATAAAAGTTTTATTACCTATTTTCTTAATGTTTCGTTAACAAGACAATAAACTGAGACGGCTCTATTTTGTGAGTGAATGAACATATTAGGAAACACAGAAAATGATAAGAATTGTGTGGTAAATGTAGAGTTGTTTATTTTTGGATATATTATTTAGATTTCTAAAGTTTGTATATTAAAACTGGTTAAATATTTTATTTATGTCTGTATCATAAATAAGCATTTTATTTCCTGAATTTTTTGAATTTATTCAAATCTCTTCTGATGAATTTGTTTCGGTTTTCGCATTTTGCAAATTTATGTATATTTTGAAAACGAACAAAAACAAACATTTTCCTTTTTTAGACAATTATGTATCGATAATTTAAAGAAACAAATAAGCTGCGACACTTCAAGATTATTATTGTTATACTGAGTAAAAGAATAACAAATGTAAACAAATTTTCGAATAATTAGTGAAGCTACAAAACTCTAGTTATATATGATGAATTCAAAATCCAATGATTATGTTTCGAACGTTCATTTTTACAACACAATTTGAGAGAATAGTTTTCATAAAAATTCTCTGCATGAAGATTTATATACTACGGAATGTAGTGATTTTTCAGATTTTGGTTGATTTATCCCTTTAGTTTCATAATGAATCGTTAGTCCAGGTGTAATAGTTTATTTATACGATTCTTTACATGTACGACTCCTAATATATCACTACACGGAAACAAAAATTGGACGGAGCTTGCTTTCGAGCGGTCTGCTTTCTTCCCAAAATCAACAAATTTTTTAAAATATTCAACGAATTGATTTTTTATCTCTCATTTGATGAAATTGGTTTCATCGAATGCCTCTTGTTTTCTAATATTGAATAGAAAATTAGCATTATCTGTAATACAATGAATATTCCTCTCATCGCGAAGTCATTTGCATTACGCTTGTTCATATATTACATTCCATAAGGAACTTCATAAAACGGATCAATATAATATGAGAAAAATACTCATTAATAGAGTAATAAAAAGTCTATTCTTCAACTACTGAATATTCTGCGTGGCTCATACAGTAAAAGAAAACATTCATTTATTTGTTTTTTTTTTTCTTTTTTCTAAATGAATATTGACAATACAAGAAGCTGTATAAGAAGATACTTGGATATGACATAAATTGAATAATGTTACATTTATGCCGTTATCGTTTTCATCCATCTTCACGCTTTATTGTATCTCTTTATTCATACATAAGTTTATAAACTCAGTTCCAGTTTTTTATTTTATGTTTTTCAAATGCAAAATTGTATTTCTTCAAGTTTATAATTCGAACATAAAGTTGAACTTTTTTTAGTTGCATGATAAAAAACCGTTGCATAAATACGGATTGCAAGGGACGCATCATTTGCTGCCGGATACCGGAAAAGTTAGCTCAACATTGCCGACCCGAGCAGTTCTAAAAAAAGACAAGATTTATGCTTGGTGTTCGTGCGGCTATAGTGGAACTCAGGTATTATTAAATCACCGTTTTGTTATTTCACATTCTTTTAGTTTAAGTCAATTTTTTGGATCAAATATTGTGAAGGATGTTGGAGTTTAAAGTTCATTGGAAGAAAATATCTTGCGTATTTCGTGATTAATGAAAATTTAGAAAAGGTAGAAGTCAGGAAGAATTCCATTTAAATGTCTTCAAATATAAGCATGTTGTACTTCGGAAAATAATTTGTTTCAGGATAATCGAAATCATAGATTTCTTACAAATATATCTAACCGTATTAATTGAAATTGTTGACTATCATACGTTCTTTGGAAAAGATAAATTTCTGAATATCTGGTTTATTTTTGACATTTTTCATTTTTGATTGTCCCAAATTAATGAATTTCAGCCATTGTGTGATGGAAGTCATCTTCATTACTATATTCCAACAAATCTACGACCCGTAAGATTCATTCCTGACAAAGATATGGAAGTTAGTTCCTGGATTTCGAATGATAGATTCAATTTTTTCTGGACTAGTGTTTCACAGATATCTATTTTTCTGTCAAAATTTGCTAGAATGGAGGTTACAGGAATCAAATATAATAAAATAAAAGTATTATTGAGTTTTCAGGTATGGTTCTGTAACTGTAAACAAACAAAAACGCGCCCATTTTGTGATGGTTCACATCGCAAAGTTAGTGCAAAGCTCGAAAAAGCTTCTGAAGAAAGCGAAAGTAAATAATGATGCTAACATGTAATGTTTTATTTAATTGTTAATAAAAGAAGCGATAGGCAAGAAATGATTGGTGATCCCGGAAGAATTTTATTTTTCTTTTTTATGCATCTTGATATGAAATCAATCGCAATTGTTTTTCATTAGTAACATGCAATGAGATTATTCTCCAGTTCGCGAATTTGTCAAAATTAAGTATTAAAATGGTTTTCTATAAGAATCTAGGAAGGAGCAGTAAGATTGGTTTCATGTATGATTTATTTGTGGTCATTGTTAATTCTTTATTGTTTGTATATTTTTTTGTTTGTTCCGGATTGATTTCCGCGTTGTCAAGTAAGTTTGCATGGGTTTGATAGATTTATGTCAAGAGATTCATACATTATGAGAATTAATTAAATTTTCATTCATTATTGCAAAACTTGCATTTTTTTTCCCTTTTTTTTTTTTTTTTTTTTTTTTTTTTTTTTAAAAATTTTAAAAAATTTTTTTTTTTTTTTTTTTTTTTTGCATTGAAAGATTGCAATAAATTCATCAACGATCAGCAAATTTATGAAAAGCACAAACAAATGGTATGAATTCAAATCATGATTGGTTTAAGTCATATATTCTAACTAATAGCATGATAGACAGGATAAGTTGAATTCTTTTAAAGACTATCAAGAAATAATCTGGTGATTTCTATGATCTTTTGCTTTCATAATTTCTGATTTGAATAATTACGTGCTTTATGCCGCTGTTTTATTTTTTTTAAAACATATTTCATACTTTTTAGCCATTTTAAATTGTATAAAATATAAAATTTGGAGGTCATTGCATTATTTTCAGTCTCGTTTTTTCGATCTTATCGTTTCCCGACATGGTCCTCCAAATGGTGGCTGAAAAAAAAAAGCTGTTATAAAGAGAAAACTTCAAATTTATCAAGAAGGGATTTTAATAGTTGTTTATTGAAAATTGATAACTTCAGTTGCTCATGTTACTTTCTGGCGGTTGTTATTTGCGAAACATTAAAAAAAAAAAAAAAAAAAGAAAAGAGATTGGAAACATTGTACATAATATAAGACAATCGATGATTTAAAACTCGTAAACTCATTCCTAATTAGTTTATTGACTTGCAGTATTTAACAAAATTAAATAAGAAGATTTACACGAATCAATGACAAAGGATATATCCCTACATCGAATGAATTGTATTACAACTTACCAAGCCACACTCCACACTCCGCGTTCAGCTAATCTATATAGATGTAACAGGTAAAAAAAGAAGTAGGTATATCTATATGAAAACATACGCCTGTTCGAATGCAACCTTATGTCAAAATTTCAAAGCAATCGGTGAAGAAGTTGAACATAGATTATTTGTTACTATTATCTAGCAATGGATCAGTGATCAATTGACCTCACTTTATTTATCTGTTAATCGGAGTGCTCGCCTTCTCTGTTCCGCATGTCTTTTAGAAATATCGCTATCTTTTCCTTTCTTATTATCTATCTATATATAATTGTATTTTTTGTTTTGGCGCGAAACATGTTTATTCTTACGGACAATTAAAAAAAAAAAGTAAATATGTTTATATAGAAGCACGCGCCTATTCGAATGTAACGTTGCATCAAAATTTCAAATCAATCGGTAAAAAGAAATGTTCTGTCAAAAGCCACAACGAATATTTACATTTTTATTTATATAGATTGATGATATTCAAGAAAAAGCCTTTTGAATGATGCCTATTTATTAGTTAATTTTGCGAAGAAAAAAGTTTTTTTTAAAAAAAAAAAAAAAGGAGGATTTACAGACTTTTCCTTTTAAAGATATTGGATGTAAGTTGATCCACATAAGCTAAATTCGTTCAATCATTTTAAATTATTCTTCCTTAATCAACAAGTTCCTATAAGATTGTACGAAACTAAAATGAATTTATCTATAAATTAAATTTAAATCTTTCCTTGAAAAAAAAAAAAAGGAAAATTATATCTTTTCTACTTACTTGAATAATTATCTTTGCAATTAATTATTTAGTCTTACCTGTACAACTGGTTGATTCAATGGTACTAGAAAATATTGCGAAATTATGATTGCAAAAAACCATGCTGATGTAAGGAACCAAATGAGCGCAATTGGTGCACTAAAATAATCCCATATGTAAATTTTTTGATTTGTATAATCCATTCAAACTGCCAATTTTGTTTTTTCTTCGCTTTTGCAATGAAATATAATTAAATTATGAATTTAAATTTAAATTAGGAGCTCAAATTATACAAAAATTTCCAAAATTACAATATATAATTATCATGCAAATTAACCAAGAAAACGAAAAATTAAAAAAACTAAAATCAAATGAGCAATTTTAAAAATAAATAAGTTCAATCATTTGTACTTTAATTTTGAAAATGTCAAAATTTTTCAATTTTATTTCGCTTTTTAAAAAATTAATGTCGTGCCCATGTAATTTAATATTAATTGAAGGATGATTATCATAAAATTAATTCAAAAATTTTTTTTTTGAATTATAAAATTCGCTTTTTCCTTCTTTCACTCTTTTTAATGCATATTCATTTTCATCACTGGATTTCTTCATTTGCTTTTTAAATTCCTTAACTAATTTATTCTAATCTTTTCCCCACCATTATTATTATTAAGATTGATTAATGAAAAATTGCTATGCTTTATCATTTATTGAAATTTGTGAAGTTTTTCACATTTTCTGTTAAATATATTTTCAAATGTTAGCTATTTTCTTAATTTCAAGGATTTACGATTTTTTTTCTTGATCTCAAGATGTTCGCATTCTCTTTTTCTCTCATCGAATTACTTTACTTTCTTCATTGATCAATTGTTTCCAGAGCTTTCTTTCTTTGCTCCAATTGATTGATTCTATTAGCTTCCAAACTTTAGTCAATTTTTCTACCACAAAAATTACAATTATATTATACCGTAATAATAATTATTATTGCTTATAATATTAACAATTATATAATTAATTAATAATTCGTTTTTCTTTCCCATTCCTTACTTGTATTCATTATCATTTAAAATCGTTATCGATTAGCTAACATAATCTAACGATATTATCCTTTTATTATCACTTTAATTTTATTCCAAAATTGAAAACTTTCTTGAAAATTTTCTATTCTTCTTAAACATTAATATCAATTGTAAAATTGTTATTAAATTGATCTTAAATCTTATCGTACTCATTACTGATATAACTAACATTACTAACAACATTGTAAAAACACGGAAAGAAAAAAATCAATAATTTTCGAGAAATAACATCGCAATAAAATTTGTTAGGAAAACAAAAATTCAAGCTGTTAAATAACATATATACGCTTATCTACATATTTTTATCTGCAAAGCTAATCTAAAAATAATTAGCAACCTGTCATTCAGAATTGAAAATTTCAAATTGAAAAATTTTTTCCTATTAAATTTCAACTTATCATGAAACACTTCTGATTATATTTAATAAACTTTAAAATAAAAATGGAAAAATTAAGAAACATAAAACAAAACGTAATATTAAATACATTATTCTTTTTTTATACTAATATTTGCTAGTTTAAATTGATTTGAATTGAGTACAAAATAGAAAATATCCAAGATATTTCTGATCATTTTTTAACAAAAATGTTATTTCGTTGAAAGTAAAAAAAAAAAAATCAACAATAAAACTATAATCTTCTCCAAGTGATACATATCAAATAAATATTTTACATTTTCTTTACTTTTCTCATTTTCTTAACGTTGAATATATTTTTGGATATTTTATAGGATTATGATACTTTTTCACTTGTCATTATTTTTTTTTTTTTTTTTTTTTTTGTGATTTATTGTAAATCTTCAAAAGAAGATTTACAAAAAGCGAAAATAAAAGTAACAATTTTAATGTTTTGCTTTAAGAATGTCTTAAATAATCTTATATATTTGATATGAAGTTTGAAATTTATAAAATTTTACAATAATTTCATTTTCGTCAATTTTTTTTTTTTTTTTTGAAATTATCATTGAAAAATTACAATTAAAAATTTGCTGGATTCTAAATTATAATTACAATCATAATAGAAATTTTGAGAATTATTTGATAGAAATATATTATTAATTTTATTCAGTCATTCCTTAATATTATTTAATAATTGTTAGCTTGATGAAAATTGATGATAAATTTTCACCGACTTTTTTTTTCAACCGATAAAACAAAATGATGAAATTAGAATTGTTTTAACGAATTAAAATTAATCTGTAAGTATTATTAAAGAATTACGATTTAGTAATCAAACGATTTCGTGAATTCCACTGATGAGAGTGTGGATAGCATCATTAATTTTTTATTTATTTGTATTTGCTATTTGCGAATTACTACGTTACATGATAAATCGCTGGCTTATACGACGTTTACCACGTTTTTCGACCGGTTTACTTCTTGAAGTATTTATTTATTGCTTTTCATTTATTTTTCAATATATTTATGAAACATAATTTCTAATTTATTATAAATCACCATCATTTATTTAAAAAATTCAAATCCATACCATAATTTTTAAATTTTAAATAATTAAATTTTAATCTTGTATAAATCAAGTATAATTTAGTTCATTGGTACATTACAAGTTTGTACGCCGATGTTCGATGTTAATTTGATTTTGGAAACCTATGGTTTATTTGGAGTTTTTATCGAAATAACAGTAATCGAAATTGCCAATGCTTTTTTCCTCCGAGACGCCATTGCTCATCCATGCCCATTGGTATTTTACTTTAAAAATTTATATTTTTAAATAATTACTATCAATAAATTTTTTTTTTAACTTTTCGGAATCACTATCAACTTTTTATCACCTAATCAGCTGATTAATTATTAATGTCTACTTTCATCGATTTAATGGAGCGTTTAAATTTTAAATTATGCTTTACGCATATATATATTGATATAACTATGCAAACATGAAATATTTTATTAAAAAACATTCGCACTTAATTTCTCCTTAAGTAAAGTTAGATTTTCAAGTTCATTACAGATAACAACAGCTTCACGTAAACGTTTGGCATTACGTACCGCACTTTCGGTTTTTACTGTACAACTTGCTGCTGCATATTTGTCATATTTCTTCGCTCGAACTTTCTGGAAACTTGGTCTTCATCCAGCGCATAATAAATTATTAACTGCGAAGCATTGTGAAGCCGATCTGACAGTAATTTTTATCAAGCAAATATTTGTTCAGCAGATTGAAAATATCCAGCACAATTTAATACTAGATAATTCTAGCAGTAATTTTAATCAATAATTGGATAATTCGGTAATTTAAATTAGATAATTTATTTATTGGAATGATACTGAGTTAAAAAACCAACAATTCAGCTGAATGCAATATCACTTTAATAACTGGTAAAGAAAAATGAAATATAAAGATCCAAAGTAAAGTCAAGAAAATTAAACAAAATTTAATTCTAAGTGTGCGAAATTACCAGTAACTTAACAAACGATTAATTTCGCTAAAATTCCAATTTATCCTAAAAAAAAAATAGAAAGATTGGATTAGTTGATTGTTCATAATACCAATAATTCAGGTAGCCTTAACGGTGGGTTCACTCATTGAAGGTTTCGCTACATTTAGTAGCAAAGCAGTTGAATTCTTCGCCAACGAATGGTATGTTAATTCGAAAGCACAAATGCTTAATAATTGCATGTTTGCCGGTTTTCTAACAGCAATTGGTAGGTATATTGATAAAAATGATCATTTTATTCTTTAAAAAAAAAAAAAAAAAAAACCAAAATTATTCAGATGAATAATACGAAATAGTAAATTCTATCTGGAAGAAATTTTCGAATATAAATTATCGATCAATTAAATTGTTTAACTCAACTAAAAATTGTTTTTAAACTGTAGATTATTGTCATAAATTCTTGTCATTCTAACAAAATTCTAAATAAAAAAAAAAAAAAAAAAAAAAAAATGATTTTTATAATTTTTGGAAAAAAGAAATTGCTCTAAAATTTAATAAAAATTAAGAGAAAATATGCAAATATGATTTTTATTTTTAGGTATTAATTATACAGGCATGTATGCCAATCCAATTGTTGCTTGGGCATGTACATTTAATTGTACAGGTGTCACCCATTTTGGACATCTTATCGTTTACTGGTTATCACCACTGATAGGATGGTATTTAGCAGATGCTGTATTTGGTGAACAGGAATGTATTTCGAAATGTTTCACTGAAGAAGAGAATGATGATTCGATGAAACTGAAAATTTCGTGATGGAAAAGAAAAGGGAGAAAAAATGACAAAGAAAAGAGAACCAATTTTTTTCGCAAAAAAAAAAAAAGAAAAAATTACAGCTTATATAAAATCGTAATTGTATGTAAATTAAGAAATCCTAATTTTGTATAGAAAAATTTTAAACTTCCCCTATATGGAATCTTAGTTATATATAACAAAACATAATAAATAGTTCAACATGAATAATAGTGCATAAACAACAAGAATAATAAATATGGAATAGCATGATTGCGGGCAAAATAAATAAATTAAATCTGCATATCATAATCCGGTATTATATGGTTATTTTTGTTTATATTGTATAGGTACTTCAACTTTGTTTTCCTACTTTTGACGAATTTGATTCGTTTTCTGATAAAACTTAACTTGAACTGAATGTATTCTGAAAATAAGAGAAATTGCATTTTTCATTATATGATAAAATCAAGTATCAAAACATTTTGATTAGAGAAATACATAAATTATAAAAGAGACAGATAAAAGTGCAGAAACAAGAAATATTGAATGATTTTAAGGAAAAATTTTAAATTTAACGAAATGCTGCCTTCACACTATGTATGATCTATTATCGACAAAGTGGTTCAATACTTTTGTTAAAAATTTTGGAAAATATTTTCTCATTAGTTAACTGCAAATAGCTTTGCTGTTCGGATAAATTATTGGTCAAAAACTTCAGCAGAAGAACGATATTTCAAATCGATTCTGTCGATTACAATGAGGACAAGATTTTGAATAACCTTCAAAAGAATTATTGAATTAATTCATTCATCCGTTATCGATGCAATCAATCGGATATGGCAAGTAAAATATTTTTCCTGCATATTTTGCTTTATGTCGCAACACTTCCAATGCACATAATTATGTCATTACCAGCATAATACGCATCTAAAGACTTCAGATGACTTACGTAGAATCCACTTCATCATGCTGGCGTAACAAGCCAACCTTTACTACTGCTTCAATTTTACTTTTCTACTTTTTCTTTTCTGATGAAACCGCTCAGCACGCGTCAACTCCTTCAGGAAAACCTTTATTCAAGGTTCTCCATGCAGTCATCAAGCGTCAAGCCTGGAACTCTGAGAGTCAGGACGAGACACTTCTTCCCGCTCTGGAGATGACGCCATGCCACATCATCGCGGCTGCGCTCCGTCGCAATTTCGCTGATAGCGAAGAAATGCATACTACAGAAATGATTCTGTGAAGTATGATCTCAACTACCAAATCTTCAATTCCCATTACCACTTATTCCTACTACAAATGACAAGTGGTTTGTTGCATAAACTTTTCAGAACTATTCTCTTCCTCTCCTATTCACACTATCTGTTACGATCACTTCTTTAGTCGTCTTTCTCTCATTTCAATCTCTCGCATTGATAGCTCAGTTTCACCAATAGATACATTCACCATTTTATATAATTTTGAAATTTAGATGACATTTACTTATTAGTACTCTTTATCGGAAAAGTCAAAATAAAAACGAATATTTTACTGAAAAAGTACGAAATAATCAAGGGACCTTGTATTATAACCAAACTTCTGACCTTTGTGCTATGTTAATATGTTGTAAACTGTGCTACAGTTGACAAGCACCAAATAAATTCCTTTTATACTAAAATTAATATGTCGTAAATTAATTCCCTTTGTGTTATAAATTAACATGTTATAAATAATTGTCCTAGAGTTGACATGTAATAAACAAACCTTAACTATATAAAAAGTTAGGCTGAATCAGAACAAATCAGTGCAAACAGAAATTACTAGAACAAATAAGAAAACTCAGAACGATCAATACAAGTAATACGATTAGAACGAAGAATAAATCTTGAACAGATCGAATAGAACGTTCAAAGAAATCCTCAAAAAAGATTCGAGAAACAGTTTTTGATTGAAAAAAATCTTTATCATATTTAATATCAAATATTCCATTACTTGAAAATTCGAAAGAATATTAAGTATTTAACTAATATTAAGTATATTAGTTAAATACTTGATATTAAGTATATTACTCGAATATTTGAAATTAGGAATAGATTAAGTCTCATTTTTCCATTATATTCCGGATTAATAATATTTATAATTATCCACAAAATTTTCAAACAAAAGGCATTTATAAGTGAAGGTATTCTTCGGCTTCGAATAAAATTTTTCAAGCGTTTTAAGCGATATGATTAGCTATTTTTATCGTTATTTGATGAAGTTCGATGGAATTGTCTGTTTGATCAAGTGATACAAACGTCCACCAAATGGTATTATCCTATTTGAATATTAATCCATCCAACCTAATTCATCTAATACAAATCAATTATGTAAAGAATCAATTATATAATATAAATTATAAAGGTTTTAAATTTTAAAAGCATTTCAGTGCAGCAAAGATTATTCATGGAAGAGTTACGAAAATGAGAATTATACAACCTATAAAAATAAAAATGTAAATGTTCGTTGTGGCTCTTCACACAACGTTACAAGTTCTTCACCGACTGTTTTGAAATTTTGAACAACGTTACATGCAAAAAGGCGCGTGTTTTTATAATAGATATATCTACTTTTTATTTTTTTTATTTGTCACACCAATAGCAGGCAAAAAATGAGCGGATTGAATTTATTGACCTGTTCCATTTTACCATTTTATAATATAAATATGATGAAATAATCAAAATATTCTGTACAGTAGAAAAGTAGGAAAACTAAAATTAGAAACCATCATTAAACAAAACATCAAACAAAATAATATGTTAACATTAAAATATCCTTGCAAATAATAAATCAAACGCCTAACGCCTATTAGCAATATGATAAAAACATTAGCACTAGTTCGAGCTTCAACATGAACCTTAGAGAACTAAAGATGAAAAAAATAAACGGGAAACTTAACTAAAAAAATACAAACTTCTACTATTATTTTTCTCAGTCAAATGAATCATTTATTCATATCTTATTCATTAATGTGACACAAAAGCCTTTGTTCCCTCAGTTTCTGATCTGATCTGCTAAAACTTGTGTGCATTGTCTAAATCTGTATCTAAATCATGTTAACTATCTGGTATATTATAAAGACTAAAGATTATATGCACTGTCGGAAAAGTCCGAAAATTGCAACCAAAGAAGAGTAAAGTTCAAAAAGCGCGGTAAACACATTTCCTTCCAAAACACGAAACAAAAGGAAAAACATGTTTCAAGCGAAAACGGTAATCATGTTCAACACCAAAAGGAGAAATTTATTTCATAACGAAGGATAAATATATTTCCCCGAAATGAAAGACATGATTGCCGCCAAAATGCTCGGATTAACAGGGAAACAAGGCGAGATCGACCAATCAAGAGGTGACAATTTGGAAATCAGGAAAGAAGGAAAAGTTCCGGACTGATGTATAAGGATCGGACTTTGGAGAAGAATGATTCTGGTCTACACATTCTTGTCTACGATTTTTGCTTACAAATTCTTGGCTACACATATCAGCTTTTACAATCAGTGGTTCTGCAACAGTCGACAGTTTCAACATTTCATAGGTAAAAGTATCAATCGGTAGTCTTCGACGACTGTTCTGTTTTATTAGCAACAAAGGAAGAATATTCTTGTGATCGATTATCTTGGATATTTTTCATTGTTTGTATTATACAGGAAATGTCTTTCATTTATCAATAAAACCTTTTTTCATCAAAGATTCGTTTGTGCTCTAAACCAAGCCAACTTTCCCGACATATACTGCTAAAAATTGTAAGCATTATCTACCTCTTATTCTCTGTTCTTTTATTCTTTTACAAATAACATATTTAAGGCACAATTTGTTAAGGATTATCAATATAAGGAGCTCTTAGCAGTCGCCAGATCAGTGGTTACTCAGATTGTCACTTAGTGTGGTTATTTACAGATTACTCAGTGATCGCTCAGATGATTAGCGGTTGCTCACATTAATTGTTACTCAAAAATTGTTTAGTGGTTATTCAGATGTTTAATGACTACTCAGCGGTTACTTGGTAATTACTCGGTGGTTACATAACTGGCTATTTATAGGTAGTTACTCAGGGTTGCTCAACGATTCAAGACATTTTGTCTCACCATGTTTCATAGGTAAAAGTAAGTATGCGAACTGAATTTATTGATCACGCCTATTTTCTGCATTGTTCATTCTTACAGAACTTTTCAATTTCTTCACCGACTGATTTGAAATTTCGCTAAAACGTTGCATTCGAATAGGCGCGAGTTTCTATATAGATAAGGCGTGTGTTTAAGGACTTTCAGACTAGCTGCAGTCGGCAAAACGAAGTGACCGAGTACAGCTAGTTTTCTATAATATGCAACAATAGACACTGAAAACTTCACCTTTTCTTATACAGATTTAGAAATCTAGCTTTTACGAGAATAAGAGTAAACTAATTTTATACAAGAAAATTTAATTAAGATGTTTTATTTCTTAATAAAAAACTTCGAAACAAGATATAAGGAAACTATCATAAATATTGTGATCAAGCTACGAGCATATAGCTTGCATTAATCAAAAAATTACCTATTCACAGATAAAACAATCAACAAATATATGACGTAATAGAGTACAAATTAAGAAGACGTAGCCAATAAAAAATTTCAAAATGGCAAACAATGGTAGGTATAATATACTTGAAAGATATTGGATGATTGTTTGTTTGAAGCTGCAATTACAACTTATTCATTCTATGCATAGATTTGCTGGATAGTATTCCAATTTTGCGTGATCACTGCTTCCGTATTCTGTGTTTGCACCATGTCCCATTCATCGGTAAGTGAATCGATGCCTTTATTCGAAATTTTATAAAATACTTTGTTATTGACTATCTGAAAAATTTTTTTTTTATGCTGATAAATTAAAGTCGAAAGTCTTATTATTTAAACATTTCTTACTTATTATTGAAAAAAAAAAAGGGCATTCTTTCAAATTTAACAATTTGTATTTTTTAAAAAATTAAAAAAAAAGCGAGGTAAATTAGTTAAGAAGTACAACTCAGTAACAAACGTAATCATTAGTTAGCTACTAAGAATAATTTTTTTTTAATGTTTTCCATAAATATCTATCTTTCTGATCTTATTTACGTTAAACATTATCTAATCATCTTTAAAAATAATTCATTGAAACAATACAACATTCTTATTCGATATTAAAGAAAATACGGAGACGATAATCTTAGCCACTTATTAACAAAATTTATTATTAAACTTTCGATAAATATCGTAGAAGTTGTAATATTGATAGCTTGCAAATAGTAATAGCCAATGAGAAATTAAAAAAGCATTGGAAGTTATTGAAATAAATAGCCTAAGTTTCGAAAATCATGAAGGAAGGTTAAAAATTATTAAGAGGAACAGACAACTGCTTATTTCTAAATACTAAGTGATAAGTAAGCATTACAAACAACCACATCGTAAGGCAAAAGATACTATAGAAATTTAGCAAAACTTATGAAATAAACTTAAAATGTATTAAAATAATGTTAGAATGTTCGAAAATGTTAGAATAACCGATCAAATAATGAAATTAAAAAATAGTGACACAAATTAGATAAAGAAATAAAATTAAAATAAGAAGGTCGGTATAATGGGTATACCAAGTTCGATAATTATTGATAGATCGTATGAAAAAAAAATAGATGAATCATGATTTTAAAAAAAAAAAAATTATTAATAAATTTTGGGATAAATGAACAATTTAATACACAAATAGTTAGGATGATAAGTAAAAGATAGCTTTGATTATGAAAGATAAAAATAACGATAATAAACTCCGAAAGTACCAAAAAATAATTTATACTTACCTGAACTAATTGAAATGTAATAGGAATGATTGTCAATAGAATAAATTCTGGTCCGAAATATTTCGTGGCTATACAAATGACATGTTGAATCATAGTAATAGTAATGATTACTATTACTAATAATAAAAATGATAATAAATGAAATATAAATAAACAAGTGAATAAATAATAATGGTGATGATAATGATAGTAATACGTAAAAGTAATTAACCTTGTGATCACTGGGACTGATCAATTGCATATAATAACTGGAATCTGATAATTTACACAGCAAATATCTAAAATCAACTGCTCTGATCCAACGTTTACCAAGTGATGGTGATGGCTCTCCGCGCCAGTAAACAAAATGATTTGTTGTTATGATAGCACAACCACGATTTGCTATATGATGCAGCATAGCAATGATTTCATCTTGAACTTTTCGACCTAAATTTGATATTAAAAAATACAATTAAAAAACAGAAGAAAGATAATCTACTGCTAGGTTTTCACTCCTGATTCACCCAGATAAATTTCCAAATATTTTTTAGCGAAATTACCATAAAATTAGAATCTCAAGGAATATAAAATACAGAAAACTAAAATCAATTTAGTCAAATATTAAGACAACATTTCCGTAAAATAATATGATCTCTATGATGTCTCATGATTGAATGAACATTTCAGTGAAAAAATCAACCTCCTTCGAAGTATCCCCAAGCTGTAAATGCTAATGCTGCACCAATACTATCGATTACAATTAGGACAAGATTTTGAATAACCTTCAAAAGAATTATTAAATTATACCAACATTTACCGAATATTTTTCCCACCGATTTTAATAAAAAATGAAATGATGTTTTATTCATTCATCCATTATCGATGCAATCAGTCGGATACGGCAAGTAAAATATTTCCCCTGCATTTTTTGCTTTATGTCGTAACACTTTCAATGCACATAATTACGCCATTACAGCATAATACGCATGAGTTACATACCACTAACACAGCGATGCAACACGTGAATTACATATCGCTGACACATTGTTCCTTTCATCACCTAATCTCTCTAAAGATTCAGATGACTTACGTAGAATCCACTTCATCATGCTGGCGTAACAAGCCAACCTTTACTACTGCTTCAATTTTACTTTTCTACTTTTTCTTTTCTGATGAAACCGCTCAGCACGCGTCAACTCCTTCAGGAAAACCTTTATTCAAGGTTCTCCATGCAGTCATCAAGCGTCAAGCCTGGAACTCTGAGAGTCAGGACGAGACACTTCTTCCCGCTCTGGAGATGACGCCATGCCACATCATCGCGGCTGCGCTCCGTCGCAATTTCGCTGATGGCGAAGAAATGCATACTACAGAAATGATTCTGTGAAGTATGATCTCAATGGCCAAGTCTTCAATTCCCATTACCACTTATTCCTACTACAAATGACAAGTGGTTTGTTGCAAAAACTTTTCAGAACTATTCCCTCCCTCCCCTATTCACACTGTCTGTTATGATCTCTTCACTTCTTTAGTCGTCTTCCTCTCATTCCAATCTCTCGCAGTGATAACTCAGTCTCACCAGTCGATATATTCGCCATTCTCATATAAATAATTTTGAAATTTAGATGACATTTATTCATTCGATAGTATTTTTTGCTATATTTAATATTAAATATTTCATTACTTAAAAATTCGAAATAATATTAAGCATTTAATTGTTTGAATATTTGAAATAGTATTAAGTATTTGATTAGTTGAATATTTTAAACAGTATCAAATATTTGATTACTTGAATATTTGAAAGCACAGTCCGAAGATCTTTTTCATCGTAAGTTCGTGCTATAAATACTCGTTTAAGCATTCTTTCTGCTTTATTTTCATCCTCAAAATTTAAATCATTCTATTAAATTTGTATTTACTGAGTCATATTGTTTATTAATCAAAAAACGCAAAGCGTCACGAAGCAAACTATTGAATATTGTCTGAATTTCTCCCATTGAAGACAAGAAAAAAATATTAATAAAAATAAATGATGCTAATAAAAAATGTTCAGCTTTGAAGTGAAACAATTTAAGCTAATCAATAATCCCTATCAATTTCAATATAAATTACCTGGACACCGCGGGATTTCAGCATTTGCAGCAAACGACTACTACGAAAACTACCGTTTGTGTCGATATAAACGATTTTGCTTTGTTCCTTTTCATCATCGATTAATTGATTAGCTATGAGTGAAAGACATAACTGAAATTACGTGAATGCATTTTATTAAAATAAAATTAAGATTTTCAAAATTCAAGAAAAATTTTCTCTTCGCTAAAGCAATCTATCAAAAAAACAATTTTATGTTCAGAAAATATCGTCTTCACCTGTGTCTTTCCGGATGCAACGTTACCAACAAATTCGGTAAGTTTACCCTTAGCTATACCGCCGTTCAGATAAATATCAATATCCGAACAACCAGTTTTATGTAGGAGCCACGGTGCACCAAGTCTTAGGAATAAATTAAGTCCTGTTTCTTCTTCATATTCCGGGTCGTCAATATCCATAATTACCCAGAAATTCCTCAAGTAAAAGACATCAGTGAAAACATTCCTCGGCTTCAAATGAAATTTTCCAAGTCTTTTAAATCGACTCTATTAACTATCTTCATTATCATTTGATCAAATTCGACAGAATTAACTATTTCATCACCACTTTATTAAATAGTCGTCCACTTACTGGAATTGTCAATAATGGCTGATCTAACCCACCAAACATGAATCAATTAGATAATGAAATGCTAATCATACAAAAATTTAAATTTCAAAAGCATTTTATTGCAACAAAGATCATTCTGGAAAAGTATGAAAATGAGAATGTACAATTCTGTGTACAATTTTCTATAATATGCAAAAATAAAACAATGAATAGTTTCACTTTCTTCTTATATAAATTCAGAAAAATGAAAGCATTCTTCATATAAAATGAAATCTTTTACTCTTTAATGAAAAAAATTTTAAAATAGATAACAAAAATCATAGAAAAAACATTAGAAAAATGCTCAAAGATTGAATCTGCAACTTTTCTATTGGTTTTGAAAAATAATCGAAGTTTACAACTTATGTTGATTTGATAACAATAAATGAATAATAACAATTCTAGAAGATTTGAAAAGAAAAAAACAAATCAAGACATACATTAATCAAATGGAATCTTCTAAGAGAATATTCTAAAACAACATATAAAATTTATTTGCTGTTTTTTTCGATCCATTTACTATGGAATTGTACTATAATGCAAATTCCGAATATAAGTAATATTAAAAAATTTGGTAAAAGCAGAGAATTTCGATACAAATTAATTTTCTTTTTGGATGAAAAAAAATCATAAATTTCAATTTACAGCCAAGAAATAAACAAATGGAAGAGTGACATACCAAGATAAACGAATAGCATCAACAAATCCAAGAAAAAAAAAAAAAAGCTAAAGTTGATTCCTTACACTTTAGTATTTTCATTTCACATTACGAATAATTCGGTTTCTGTTCTAATATTGGCACAATCAAATGCTCATTTGCCATTAAATTATATTTCTTTACGAACACCGTAAATCGACGACAAAGAAATGTTTCCGTCTGAAAATCAGCATATGTCATCAAATAAAGCCAACTTTATTATGCAAAAGATGAGATGGAATAAATTCCGAAAACTCAAAGTTAACTTACAATGTGAAAAAGCTAAAAACCGATCATCTATTTGTCTACATTTAATTTAGATGTCAAACCGAATGTATTTTTAACTTATCTGCTGATCGAACTTTTGATCTGAAAAAAAAATCACCTCAAATTTTTCAAAGAGTTCAGGATGATGAAAGTAAGCATGTGAGAAAATCCGATAAATTCGCCGGCATACCGAACCAATTTTTGCAATCGATGATTCTTTGATTGAAACCCGACTGGGAAAGTATTTGTTACTATTCAACAATGCCGCTGCACCGTCCAAAGTATGTCGTGTGTAATCGATTGCCGAACACTACAATGTAATAATAATAAAAGACTCAAGGATGAAGAAACTATCATGAAAAAATTATAAATGATAAAATTATTTTGATCGTTGGATATTGTGCAAAGTAAATGCAAAGCATATTCACAGAAAATTCCGGCCAAAAACCACTCAAACAATAATTTTATGAAAATGGTAATTAACAAAAAATTATTTCACATAAAAATCGATACTTCTTTCGGATTTTTATGAGCCGCACAAAGAAATATCCACTGTTCTGTGGCAGTCATCTGTACGCAAACATCTGGCTTACATTCATCCTTGAAAATACAAAAATTTCAATTTTTTCAATCCCATAAATCAGCTATCCTAACAAAAAAAAAGTGGATAACAATGATTTTAAAGAAACTGATTCTAACTTCATGATAAATTTTTTTACTTTCAAATTGCAAAAAAAACGATGATTTTGAACTCCAAATTATCTAGATCATTTCATCACAATTTTCCTTAATTTTATTAAAATTCTACCAATATCCAGCACAGTAAATGAGAAATTATATCCTTGAATAACAACTCAGTGAACAGGTTACAGAACTTCTTACCTGTAAGAGTAATGTTAAACCATTGAGTTGCATGCAAAACTGTCTTACATGTTCATATTTCCATACTCCTTCTTCCTGACCTGGCGGAGCTTTTAAAATGGTATCCACATCGGATGGATCCTTATGAATACATTGCTGTATGTACTGTTGCACATTCAACGTATTATCCATCTTAAATTTAAAAAAAAAAAAAAAAAATGATATTTTTTGATTTTAATTGCTGCTATCATCGAACTTAGCTGAGCTCGAGGTTAAAATTATCTTGCTCACTCAACATGCTTACTCTGTAATTGATTGCTTTCGAAAATTTGCTTTTTAATGGAATTAAAATGCATGAGTTGAAATGCAAATTAGTGGTCTTTGCAACTTCAGTACTTCTTCAATTTACCAATATTCACAAAAATATTTAGATATATTGAAGCCTAACTTTAATCTACTGCTCACATAAAAATCGAAAACAGAAAAATCCAACATTATTTTATTAAAAGAACAAATCTATTTTGACGTCAAATAAAATAATTCCATTCTCATTTTTTAATTTTTCATCATTATGACACTTTGATTTCAAAGAAATCTGGCACTATTATAAGTGGATTAAAATTTTAATCGGATCACACAAATCTCATATCAGTTTACAATATTCATATCAGAATTTAAATTGGACCAGCAAATATATAATGATGACGTTGAAATCCAATTTTGATGAACAAGATAAATTTCAAAAATTTGAGATAAAATTTCGATGAATTATATTACACAAACCTCTTCGAATGGCATATCCGGCCAATTACACCATTCTTCTCTGGTTGTTCCTGGATCATTCCTTCGGTAAATAATACTTTTATCTACAGCAGCACACATTGAATACGCCTCTTCCTGAAAATAACTACCATAGCATATAATTAAGAAAATTCATTTTCATTATGCGTTACACATTTTGCGTGAGAATATCATGGATACCATATATGTAGACGGTAGAGATAACACGTAGAGATAATTTCACTCATCTTAACTTTCTTTCAGTTTATCTAGTATTCCCGTTTCGGGGTTTCTCTATTTTATTTAAAATGTACCCATGCCAATTTCAGGAAACTATTTAAATAACTGCATCACTATTCTCTTTTGCTATTTGATAACAAGCAGAAAAATACGATTGTTCAGCAAAATCGCAGAAATCAACTCTATTTTATGAGATTTGCCGAGAACGAAATAGAATTAGAAATATATTAGCGATTCAAATATATCAGAAGAGAAGTAAAAGATTATTCTATTCCAAAAAAGGAAAGGATTTCATCACTGAAAGCAACCAGATCATTACAAAATGAGAATCTACACCTATTCATAGACTTTAAATACTGATGGGACTTTAAAAAACAAAGGATCTCGAAGAATCGACGAACTATAGGAATTTGCGGAGTTTGAAAAATCTACCAACTTTGGAAATTTTTTTTAATTGAACTTCAAGAATCGATGGATTTTCTTTTAAAGATTTATGAATCTCAAAGTTCATTAGATTTTATGAGAAAATAAGAAAAAACTATTCTGTTATTAAAGATCAAATTAATGGAAAAGGTCACTGGATAAAACTGAAAAAAAAAAATTACAATGAAAACTATTCAGAAAAACCACAAAACTCCTTAAAATAAATTCCCTCTAGAACATAGCAACTGCTCATAACGGACCGCATACATGTCCATCAAATCTCTCCTCTAGAAATTCGTAATTCGTAGAAAATGGAACTTACAAAAAAGTTGGAGTCATCTGGAAGGGGGTCATCTGGTTCTTGTGTTGAATCTGCGAATGATTCTAAATTTGTAGATAATTCTGTGATCTCTTCGCTAGACGAATTTGCTTCCATGAGATTTTCCGGGAATTCTTCCATTTGATTCTCGAAAGATTTTTCGGTGGAATCTTTGAGTGATGACATTTTTTTTACTATCTCTTCTATCGGATCGTTGATCGTTACTTGTACTAAATCCTTCAATAGTTGATCCATTATTTCTTTGGACGATGTTTTGACCAAACTCGCCAGTAATCGATTTATTGTATCTTCGATGGAGACAGTCAAATCTTCTTTTAGCCTAGTTTTAGATGATGTTTCTGCCATATTTTCCAATACTTCTTCCATTTCATCTTTAAATCCTGTATCAGTTAAATCGTCTAAAATCTCTTCTACCGTACCCTTCGATGGTATTTCCACAAAGTCATTGAGAAATTCTTCGATCGGATTTTTTGACGAAGCCTCCACCAAATCCAGCAGTTCATCCAATACTTCTTCTGCCGTTCCCATGCTAATAAAAAACAAATGCTCAACTACTGCTTGCTATTCTCGAGATATAAGAAGCATGCCTCATGCAGTATTCTTATATATCCTTTTGAAATATGCAAATTTCACACAAGCATTAATCAGATCTCAGATTTCTGTATATGCATGAGCAAAAATGCAAGATATTTGCATCAAAAGTGTATTTTTCATAAAAGTTCAAAAGAAAGTAGTCCGATAACTTATTAATTAGTAATAGTAAGAACAATTATTATTCTATTATTATTATCATTATTATTATTATTACTATTATTATAATTATTATTATTATTATTATTACTATTATTATTATTATTATTTATTGTTTATTATTTATTGTTTATTACTTATTATTTATTGTTTACTATCTGTTATTTATTATTTATCATTTATTATTATTTATTATTCATTATTTATTATTACTAATTATTAATTATCAATTATTAATTACTATTATCACTGTCGCTGTTACTCTTATTATTATGATTATTGTTTCTACTCAAATATCATTATATTAGTACTAAAAGATTATGAAATTGAAAGTGTTCATTATTCTCAGATTAAACTTTTGTTTGCTTTTTTTGGAATGTGTATATTAGTACTAAAAGATTATGAAATTGAAAGTGTTCATTATTCTCAGATTAAACTTTTGTTTGCTTTTTTTGGAATGTGTAATTTTTTCTTCATACTCACTTTTTCATTTTAATAGATCTATTGCTGGTTTTGATGTTACTATTGTTCAACGAAGAGAAGTATTATTTTTTTAGAATAAAAAAGTTCATAACGTCAAATTACCATCAAATGTTTTCCCACTCAAGGAATATTGCTTAGATGAATTATTTCATTTCAAATTGAAAAAAAATTTTTTAATTTTTAATTAGATTACCAAAATGAAATTATGCTATCAATCTTATCATTAATTGTTTTTGAAATTATGGCATAAATCAGTATTTAAGATAAATTTAAATCTTCATCACAGATTTCACTATTCCATTATCATTGTATCACCATCTTTATCATTTCCATAATATTAATAACAATGATGATCATCATTATCATTATCGTCATTGTTGGAATTATCGTAGTTGTAACTGTTATCATGTTCATTGATTATTTATTACATATTTCGTTGTCATATCATAATTCCATCAATTGTTAACTATCACTTGTATTGTTAACGATAGTGATATTAATTACATCTTATTATTATCATATTACTTTTCCCTTTTTTTTCTTTCCCAGGGAAAAGTTGATATTATTATAACCTAATATTTTCTAGTATTTTTAGGAAAGTTGTAAACTGGTCCGTGGATGATCGTTGGAATTAGCAATTAGTATATGATGAGTTATACCTATACATATGTAATATATCCGTTGAAAATGAACCAGTCAATGATCGTTACTCAATGCTCAACGGATAGCAAAGCACCACTTAATTGTTGTTCACAGTATCACAACTTTTTCTTCTCAATCGTTTATTTAATCATTTTTGATTGAATTCGAAAGTTCCTAGCAAACAAATAGATGAATAAATATCGAGAGTCAAAAATACTCATTATCTCATTTCTTTACGTTCATTTATACTACTTTAAAAAAAAGTTTTTTTTTCCTTTCACGATTTTTCTTTTTCCCAAAATTTTTAATAAATAGATGAAATTATTCTTCGTTTTTTTCTGATCAAATTTCGAAATATTATTATTTTGTTGTTTGCAAACTTTTGTTATCTTTATATGATTGTTAATTCGTTTCCTTCTTTTTTTTTTCCGGCTATACATGTTTTTATTGATATTTTATTATTATGTTCATATGGTATCATAATTATTATTGATTTTAACTGTATTACTGTTTCATGTTTTACCATAATTGGTATTCATTCTGTTTCATACTAATACTCTCATTTCTTTACCACAGTTAAATGTCAAAAATTATAGTTGTATGGATGGAAGAGATCGATTGAAATAATGATTTTAGCGAGATTTGATCATAACCTTATTAGATTAGATTACTATTAGATAATGATAAGCACTATAGAAATAATCAAAGATTAATACGAGAAATTGGTTTTGATTTCATCTCATAAACTACAATGAATCATATCGTTTCTTTTTATTACTCAGATCCATTAATAGTACTTTTCCTTTTTTCTATAACAAATAATCAAATATTCGATTCATCTATTCAAGATTTCTTGAAATATCTCACTTTTATATTACTCTTCTTTATCAACATATCTTGTTTGATATGGTTATTTCTTTTATTACTTCCCGTTGTTTTTTACTTCTCATTGTCGCGATTATTCACACTAGCATTATTTTATTTCAAAGTTTTATTACTATTACTAATATATTTAAAATATTTGCATAAATTGTATTATTTATCAAAAATAATTTTTATTTTAACAAAAAAAAATATTTTGCATGCATTTGCTATGCATGGAAATATAATTAAGCAATGACTAATAGTTAATAATTTCAACTTTTTTTTCCCTTTCTCTGTCTTTACATTAACAAAAAAAAAAAGAAAAGCCAACAGCTAATGTATATCTTATTGGAATGTACTGAATGTGATTTTTTTTCTTTTATTTCCATTATTATATATAGATTTTTGAAATTTTTGCAAAGTTTATGAAAGTTACACATAGATTTTTGAAATTTTTGCAAAAAGGAAATTTCTGTAAACTCAAAAAAAAAAAAAAAGCCAGGAGGAAAAAAATTGGTGCGATGGTCAAAAGTAAATAAAGCAATGAATGAGTGAGTAAATAAGGAAATAAAAAAAGAAAGAAGAGAAAAAAGGAATGAGTGTAATTTTTTCATTGATAAATGCGAAAAAAAAAAAAGATTTAAAAAAAAATGATTCAGCGGAAGTTTAAATGGATGGATGAATCATCATCATTCGTCATGATTAACTATAACAGCAACAGAATGATAATTCCAACAAATTTTTCTCTTCCATTCTGGTTTTTTTGCTCTTTTTTTTTTTTTTTTTTTTTTATGTTTATTAACTTCTGTTCCTAAATACAAGAAATGATTCATTTGGCGCTTTATAGTCAAGAATTATATACTTTATAGCCAAGAAATGATCTAACTGGCACATATGGCATGTATTTTCTAGCCAAAAAATTAACTAATTGATACATATTGTATATATTTAATTGAAAATAATAAAAGAAGAAATTTTTATTTTTCCATTATTTTTTTTATTTTATTTGCAAAATTTTATTTTCCCCTATTGCATGATATTGAATAAAATTTATGAAATGTTCTTCAAAACAAATGAAAGAAAAAAGGAAATTTCTTTTTATTCATTTTATCTAATCTAATCAGATGTTTCAGTTCACTTATTTTCTTTATTTATTTATTAATTAACCATTTATTAATTGCATTTGCGTCAAAATGCCAAACAGTTTAATTAATCAAAGATGATTTAATTGGTTGATTAATTACATACTGTGATAAATCATGGTCTTTTTTTTAAAATATTGTTACAATTAATCACTAAGCTTTCAATCATATATTATTAAATTTTCAACTTAATGTTATTAAATCTTCAATTTTGTATAAAAAATCTATAAGAACTTCAATTATTTCGAAAATTTCTAGAAATAATTTTTATTTCTTTTCATTAGTAATTATGAAAGAATGAAACTTTATAAGGTTAATTTTATTTCAGTGAAAATTCATTTTAAATTATTTCCTCTAAAAAATTCAATTTAATTTACAATTGCAAATTCAAATGAAAATTATGTGAAAAAAGTTCAAATGAATGCATCAAGTTTTGTTTTTTTTGCTCTATTGCAACATTGAAATGAATTATTAAATAAATTAATAATCAATAAAATAGTAAAAGAAAGGAACGAAGAAAGAAATTACAAGTAAATAAATAATCATTTACTCATTTTTAATTATACCATAAATTTGAGTAATAAAATTTCAACCTAACGTAGATCGATCAAATAGCAGCAATTGTTATTAAATACATCAGCAAAATCTGTAATGTTTCAATTCAAAATATTGCATTCATAATAAATTATTTTATCAACAATATATTGTTGATTTAATATTCATGAAACATAAAATAATGATGATAAAAAAAAAAAGAAAAACAATGATAAATAATAGTGCTAAAAAGAATTACGATAAATTGGAGTTTTTCTTTTCGATTAATATTTATGGTATCATAAAAAGTTTGAAAGAAATGAAAAATTTAATTTCATTCATCGAAAAAAAAATCACATTATTTAAAGTAAAAATAATAATTAAATATTGAAAATTACATTGCTTTTTTTTTCGCTTATTCGAAAATATAGGATGTTTTCATATTTCATTTCCTTTTTTTTTTTCTTTTTTTTTTTTTCTCATTCAAAAATGATCAACAAAAATTTATTCATTTTTACTTGCATCAATCGATATTGCCATCTTTCAACATTGCTATTCTTTCTTAGATATTTCAATTAATCTTTTCTAACAGAATTAAAATGTACAAAAAAAAAAAAAAAAAAAAAAAAAAAAAAAAAAGGGGAAAAAAAAAAAAAAAAAAAAAAAAAAAAAAAAAAAAAAAAAAAAAAAACACATGGTAGAGGTGGAAAGAAAAAAAGAGGAGGAGTTCTTGCAAAAGTTTTTCAGAAAACATTCAGGAGGTGGAGTGATAAGACGGTTAAGAGTTCATCACATTTTAAAATTTAAAATAAAAAAAAAAGAGGATAATACAATCATTTTCATCTTTCATTCTGATTCATTCGCTATTTGTCCATCAAATCCAATTACTCTTTTTTTCGTTTTATTCAAAGGTAAAAAAAAAAAAATTTGACCGATAATTTATCATTGTTCACAGTATCATACTATTAAATGTTAAAGTTAACATTATTGCAACAATTTTTATATAATAATAAGAATTATAAGAAAAAATTATTTCTTTTGATAAATATTATTCCAAAAATTGTTTTACTTGAAAGATTTAAAAAAAAAAAAAAAAAAAATTTTGTTAAAATTGATTTTGTACTAAAAGAAGAAAATCCAACTATTTTCATCATTCATTTTGAATGAAGTTTGTGGAATTTTTTTCCTTCTTCTACATTTCCAAAATTTCCATTTATTTTTTCCAGTTTTTGGATTGATTTAATTTAAAAAAAAAAAATGATTTATCTGAAATAGCCAGAAATAAATGCCTATCTAATGTTTAACTAGTTTTTTGCATAGAAACGGACAACGAAATCAAAAAGTATTATTACGATGGATTATAAAAATCTCTCGTGTTTAAAATACATTTGTTAAAAAAAATTTATGTTCATTTCCTGTTTCCTTTTGTTCTTTTACTTCCAAATATTGTCTACTTGTTTCATTACTTAACTTTTGCAATAATTTTCAAATTTTTTTCAATTTTGGACAATTTTTTGAATCTCAAATAATTTATAAATTCAAAGAAATACATGAAATATATTGCTAATCTTAGAAATGTTCGTATAAAATTTGAACAAATCTACCAATATGATTTATTGAATATCTTATGCTTGCTTTCGCTTTTGTTTGCAACCAAATTTCGAATAACTTTTTGTAATTTAAAAATATTTCAAAAATTAATGAGTTCGAAGAGAAATTTTGAAAATTTAGAAAGTATTATTTCGAGCGAATACAATATCTTTTTTTGAATATATGAAATGAATTTCTGAAACTGAACTGATAAATAATCATTTCATAAAAATTATCGAGAAAATGCTTTATGTAAACATATCAGGCGAAGTAAATTTTGAAGATTTATCAAGATAGAGATAAATACGTGCTGTACGTGATATCGTATAAAGATGGACACGTACGTAAGTGACGTCTGATATCATACACCGATAACGAATTTAATAATGTTGAAAATAATTATGTATTTTTATACTTATTATTCGTTCATCTTAAATTATACAGTTATATTTTTACAAAAAAAAAAGAGATAAATTTAATTTAA
Organism: Onchocerca volvulus; assembly: GCA_000499405.2. Taxonomy (NCBI): domain Eukaryota; kingdom Metazoa; phylum Nematoda; class Chromadorea; order Rhabditida; family Onchocercidae; genus Onchocerca; species Onchocerca volvulus. Next base: position 4,470,193 of record HG738139.1, on the reverse strand, counting down.
AAAAAAAAAAAAGATTAAACAATTTAAAAAAAAAAAAAAAAGTGATTTGAAAGATTACATGCGGACAAATTTCGATATTTTTTTTTAAACTTTTCAATATTTTTTTTACTATTTCTTTTTCAAATCATTTATTGTTAAAAAATGAAATGATATATTTTGAATATGATAGAATATGAAATCATTTCTCTTTCTTTCTTCAAAATTATTCCGTCTTTTTTGAAGAATGTTATGTTTTAAAAAGGAGGAAATGATGAAATATGAAATTTCGCTTTCGAAATCATTTGATTCCTTTCAAATATATTTATATTTAAAAATAAATACATAAAAAATATCATAATCTATGAAATTAAAAATATAATTAATTCTAAAAAATTGATCTGTGAGTTTTAAAGTCTTCGCACTTTAAGTTTTTTCGAATTTACACTTCGTTAATTTTCAAATTTTTTAATGTTTTAATATTTAACATACATATTCTATTAAAAATTTGAAATCATTGATCTTGTAATGCTAACGAGTTAATTGTCACAGTTTCGAAAACATTATCGAACATGTTAAATATTTAGCCGAAGTCATCCATTCAATCATCATCATTATTATTATCATCATTTTCATCATCATCATCATCATCATCATTATCGTTATCATCAGTACCATCATCATTATTATAATCAACATCATTATCATCATTACTATTAAAATCATTTTTCCTCTTTTGAAATCATCAATAATTTTAATTGTCAGATTATTCAAATAGAATTGCCAAATAGTTGACATCATCAATTTTTCATCTCTTATCCATATGTACTTCGAAATATCTGACATGCAATTTATATTTAAACGAATATTTGAGTAAATTTTATTAAATTTTAAAAAATTTAAGCAATCTAAAAAGAAAAAAAAACCGAAAAATCTTCTGTTTGAAATTTTCGCATTTAAATCTTTTTTATCCGAAATTTTTTACCAATTTTATTTAATCATTTTTCAATTTTCATTCATTCAATTCTTTTTTTTTTTTTTTTTAATTTGAACTATTAGAAAATTTTAAAATTGCACTTAAAAGACTTTTTTTTCTTTTATTTATTGCGAAAATTGCTGCAAATTTGTAAAAGTATTTGCATGATGATAAACAGACGTCGAAAAATTTTCAATTTTATAATTTATGTAATTATGGAAAATTAGACGGAAGTAATAGAAGGACAATTTTATCAATTATTTAACAAAATCTTGCCAACTTATGATGGAACTGTAAATTTTAAATATTTAAAGGTGAAAAAAGAATGAAAGATATGACTAAAAAAAAAAAAAAAAAATTTTGCATAACTGAAAAAAGTTTTCGAAAACTTTTTGAAATTTGAAAGTATAATTTTCTTCTTTCGATTTTTGTCTATTTTAAAATTCTAAATCTAATGTTTTTCTTTTTTTCTTCTTTCTTTCATCTTTTCTTTTCCTTTTTTTTTTTTTTTTTTGTTGTAAATTTATGCATAAAAGCTATTGATATGCTATATGCTCTCAAACAATGTTTTTATTACATTATTTCAATACTTTTTGACATTTCTGAATTTGTTGATTTTTTCTTTCCTCTCTTTTTATTGCCAAAATAGTAGGCATAAAATATATTTGTCATTTCCTCTTTCTCGTTTTTTTTTTTTTTTTTTCCATTTTTAGTTTTTAAATTTTGAAGGGAAAAAAACGAAAAAACTTAAAATTAATCGAATTGAAAAAACATGTTAATGATAAACTTAAATTGCGAAATAAATTTGATTATTTGAGGCATATCTTATAAGGATTAATTATAATTATATGATATTGAAGTGAGTAATTATGATTAAAAGCTGAAATTTTTTTTTTTTTTCTTGAATTGTTAGAAATTCTATTTAAGAAATGAATCTAAAAAAACTATAGTCTTGAATTTTATTCTATTTGATTTTTAACATATCCCTAACCGGATCTTACGAATTAATGGTATTCATAAAAATTGAAAGGATTAGTTAGTTACACTTAAAAATTAATCAAATCTTTCAAACTTAATGACTAATAAAGATTGTATTCAAGAATTTAACTCTTAGATATAAAGGAGGCGAAAGTTTATCGTATATTTTTGCCTGAAAAATGTTTTGAATTGATATTTAATGCAATTAATTTAAAAATTAAGAAATTCCGTTCAAAAATCAATTTTAAAAAGTATTGTTCGAAAAGAATAATCTTCAAATTTATTCTTTTCAATATTTCTTCTCCGCCCAGTTGTTTGGAATAAACATAAATTATTGTTGTAAATGTTTGCTAATGAATTATTTTGCTTACTGTAAATAAATTTATAAATCGGAATTACAGGAAACAGTCATCTTCAATCATGACGATGATACTAACAAAATCTTCATATTTTTTAATTCTTCAATTTGGTTTATTGTTAAATTTAGCGATGGCTTCAAAACTTGATATTAAACTTGAAGATGTAAGATATTCAAACTTTTACTAGCTCAAATAATTTGCAAATTAAACTGAAATTTAAAAGTTTAATATTAAAAAAAGTTAAAATAGATCTTATTTTAAGATTCAAATTTAAATTAATATTCTTAAATTCAAATTTAAATTAATATTTTTAAATTTGAATTTATATAATCTCAAAAAAAAAGAAAAAAAAAAGAATTTCACAGTATTAAAATTTCTATATTTTTTGCTCTTTTTCACAATTTCCAATAATTTTTCAAAAATATTTCATTATATCTAATTTTAAACTTTTTCTTCTCCTTCTTTTGCTTTTTTTTTGCTTTTGTTTTTGTTTTTTTGTATTTGTTTTATTTTAGGTTATCAATGAAAATACAATTGAAGAAGAAACAACACTAACAAAGGAAGATTTTGATAAAATTATCGATGAAGAATTTAATCTTACACTATTAGGTATTCAAATGAAATCTGATCCAACAATGGGTAAAATGCTTGAAGGCGATATTGCTTTTCCAGATTTGAAAATATTTGCTGATTATCGAAATAATCGTACAGAACGAAGTGTCGTAAGACAGATTTTTAGGTAGTAATTCAAATTTACAACAAATATAAAACAATTATTTTAAAAGTTTCGGACTTTTTTTATAAATCTATAATTAATTAAAGCAATAATCATACATATTTTAACAATAGTCGTTGAAAATAAATAAATAAATAAAATTTCAATATCATACTACAAATGATTAATTTATTAAATTTTTTCTATTGATAAATGATTAAAAATTTGATTACAAAAAAAGAAGAAAAATCAAATTTTTTAACCAAATTTTTCAAATTTTTATCAAATTTTTTTTAAATTTTAAAAATTATCAATTATCGGAATTCAAATTTATTTACAATCTTCTATTTGTGTCTATCCATACATCCACTTTTTTTTTTTTTAAAATTAACTTTAAAATAAATAATCAAATATTTTAGACGTTGGCCGAATGCTGAAATACCGTATGCTCTCAGTTCACGTTACGGATCATATTCACGTTCCGTAATTGCAAAAGCAATGAAAAAATTTCACGATATAAGTTGCGTACGATTTGTTCCACGTGATCGTGATAAACATGATGATTATATTTATATTCTTCCGCATGACGGATGCTATTCGTTTGTCGGACGTGCCGGTGGACGTCAACCGGTTTCATTGGAAGCAAGTTGCATTCAATCCGGTACAATAATCCACGAATTAATGCATGTCATCGGTTTTTTTCATGAACAATCCCGGTAATTTACTATAATTACAAATTTAATAATTAGTAATTAATAATTATAATATTTTATTTTTGTCTTATCGATATAATATATTAATTTGGTTTAATTTAATTTAAAATATTAATGACAAAAAATTTAAAATTGAAAGGTTGATTAATCAAAAATTAACTGAAAAAGTTCTAATTACGCTGTGAAAATTGATAATTAATAAATATAAAATTTGAGGAAAAAAAATCTGTAATGATTGATTAAATTATCAATGTATTATTATTTGTTAATTCAATTCTTATTTTCAAATTAATAATATAAAGTTTTGTTAAATTTAAAAAGCAAAAATTAAAAAAAAAAAACGAAAATTTAAAAGATGGAAAAAATAAAATGAAAAAAGGAAATACACAATGTTTTCTCATTTGAAAAAAAAAAAACTATTTTAAAATATCGTTTCATAGAACTATATTTGAAATTGAGAATTTAAAATAAATGAATAAAAAATTCGCTCCTTTTTTTTTTAATCAGCTGTTGCTATAAAAGAAATAAAATTGATTTCTTTTTCAAAACAATTCAAAATTTAAATTAACTTCTTTCCTAGGATAATTCAAATTTGAAATTGATTTCTTTCTTAATAATTCAAAATTTAAACCAGCTAACAAAACGATTAGTGATCAAAAATAAACATTTAAGCTTATGGATTAACTAATACGGATAATCTATCAGCAATCATGCTTTTATGAAAGATATATTTTCGGAATATCCCGATATTCCGAAAACACATCGGGATATCGGGGTGGAGCGGGGAAGCAAAGTGTGGAGAAAATGAAGAAATAAGGAAATGAAGGGAATTAATTAATTAATTTTTTATTTTAAGGCCTGATCGTGATGAGTATATTGAAATTATGTGGCATAATGTGATTCGTGGCTCGGAAAATCAATTTGACAAGCAAAGTTTACGATATCTTGATCCGCTCAATGAATCTTACGATTATTCATCTATCATGCATTATGGTCCATATGCATTTAGTGGTAATGGACGTCGAACAATTATTGCTCTTAAAGTTTGCAGTTTTTTCGAAAATTAAGAAAAAATTGCAATCAATATTTCAAAAATTATCTTTCTAGTGATAATATTTTTGTTAAATAGTGAAATAATTTGATAAAAGTTCATAATTATTATATCAAAAAAAATTTTTCAATTTTTTTTAAATTTGTAAATTTGAAATTTAAATATTATAAATAATTATTTTTTAATAAATCAAAATTGCAAATTTTCCATTTCAATTGTATTATCAATTAATTTATGATTTTTTTTTTTTTTTGAATTATTTCATAGAAAGTTTTTATTTTAACATTTTTTAGCCTGGTGCAGGTAGAATGGGACAACGTGTTGCATTAACAGAAATTGATATACGAAAAATCAATAAATTATATCCCTGTACACGGAAATTATCAAGTCATGAAAGTTCGGTTGAAGAAAACGCTGGAATTACTAGACCAGTAGTTCCGATCAAAGTTAGATTTTTCCAAAAAACATCGATTAAGCAAAAATTTATTGAATGGCATAGGAATTTGATTAGTAAAATAAATCCGGTCAGTAAAAATTTGATTAAAATTAAGCATATAGTTAAATAATTATTAAAAAATAATAAATAAACACATTCGTAAATAAAAGGTGCAAAAAATTAAACAAACAAGAAAAATTTTTTTTTTTTTCGGCAATTAGCTTTCATTTATTGCAAATCTTTTCAATGATAATTACCGGATTTTCTCTTAAATTTTCATGATTAATTACTATCTTAGTTATACTTAATTTAGTTTACGACGACAAATAATTAAGAAATTTCATGAATTTCATCGTAATATATGTTCAAATATGTTGTGTTGTGCTTTTGTTTATTATTTTATTTGTGTTGTTATTTTTGTTGATGTTTTTTAGTATTTGTTATTTATTTCGTTTTGTTATTTACTTTTAAAATCATATTTTAAAATACCTCAATTGTTGATTAATTCATTCCAAATAACAAGTTAAGCTATTCATTGTTTTCAAATATTTGTAAGACATTCATTTTCGTGATTAATTATTATTGTTAAAATTTTAAATAAAACAAAAATTTTTGGAAAATGATTCAAAATTTTTCAATTTATATTTTTCTAAATTTATTTTTTGTTTTTTATTTTATTTTATTTTTGTTTTTTTTTTTTTTTTTTTTTTTTTTTTTTTTTTTTTTTTTTTTTTTTTTTTTTTTTTTGTAAAAGATTTTAATTAGTATGATATAAACAAAATAAGTGAATTATTGATGGAATAATTAGAATAAAAATTATTAAATCTCATTTCATTTATCATTTTTTCAATTAATATTATCATCCATTTATTTTATTTTCCTCATTTTTTATATATTAATCAAAATTAATTAATTCTCGTGCAATCATTGAAAATATTCTGTTTACTTTCAGCCTACTGATGAGTGTACTGATAAAAGTTGGCGTTGTGTCATTTGGTCATTATCAATTTTCGATTATTGCTCAAGCAAGACAATTGCTAATGAAATATGTCCGAAATCATGTGGTACTTGTTATGCTCAATTGGTAAACAAACCGACAACAACAACAACAACAACAACAAAAACAACAAAATCTCGATTAAAATCGATGTTAATAGGCTCACCATCAGAATTTACTAGTAATATAAATATGAATATTGGAGAAATATGGCATTTAACAATTACTAGTACTGCTGCTCCTACAACTACATCAAAAGATAAATTTGAAAGTACAAGTAAGTTAAATTAACAAAATTTTAAATTTCTATATAACTGATGAAATGAATACTTTAAAAATATAATCTTATCAAATAAATTGTTTAATTTGTTTCAGATATTTTGATTGAATTTTATAAAAATAAAAAATAGAAATGATAAATTAAAAAAATTTATTTCTTTTATAATTTTCAGCAACCATTTGCCGTGATCTCGATTATTCATGTCCAGTATTGGTTCGAATTACTGGTTGTGATGATTTTTTCCCAAATTATTCGATGAAAACTATTTGCCCTTTATCTTGCGGTCTTTGCTCGAATAATGATAATGATAATGATAACAATAACAACAACAACAAGAACAAAAAGAATAATGTTATCAGTGATAAGAATAACAATAAAACGCTAAAAAAACCCGAAAAAATATGTGAAGATCGAGGAAGTTATTTAACGTGTAAGTTAGCGCTTTTTTTCGATGAATGCGATGAAAAAGTGAATTTATGTGCGAAAACTTGTAATGCTTGTTGATGATTAATAATTTTTTTTTTTTAGAAATTTATGAAATAAAAAAAGTGAAAGGATAGGAACTAAATTCATATTTAAATATTCATTAAAAAAAAATCGTAAAATTCTAAAAATGGAAAGCATTTTTTCCTGTTTACTAACTAAAGGGAATGTTCAATTTAAGTGATAATTTTGAAAAATAAAAATTCCAATTTAATAAAATCAAAAATTAATTAATATAATGGATATCTCGTAATATTTCTGCCTAAATTTACAACGTTATTTACAAATTTACAACTGTTTGTCCAGTTGTATTTGTTCAATTGCAAAAATTAAGCGGGATATGTATATATAAATTTATCGCTTAGATTAAGGTTAATCTGGTCAAATTAATCAGATTACCTATTTTTTCCATTCCAACGTAACAAAGATTATTTCGTGGACTAGCTTTTACATGGTCGAGAAGTTAATCTAAAAGTCAATTTTTCTTTCGGTGAAGTTTTCTTGTTGCTGACGATATAAAATTAGCATATCTATCCCAATTTTTTCTTCGTATTCGCAACTACTGATTTAATAAGAAAAAATTTGAATTTTTACTAAATGCAATTGTTTATTTTCTTATATTGAAACTATTTGTTCACTTTTAGAAAAATGAATTCGAAAATTTATCAGGAAAATTTCATATTCTTGAAAAAAATCTGCTCAATTTTTCATGTAAAAATTTCGCTTTATCAACAATTGAAATCTTGTCTCTCATATTAATAATTCAAATCAATTACTATTATCAATGTCAATGATTAAAAAATATGCTTTATTGAATTTCATTTCCAATTTGTACAACATTCCAATAATGTATTCACAATCAATGTCGATTTTGTATGGTTTTAAAATAAAAATCCTTTTAAAATAAAAGTTTTTTTGAAACCATTAATCACATGTTATGCACGGAATTAATTTATGCTTAATATTGTTATGATTTGATAAGAAAAAGAAAAAATCATTGAAAGTAATGTTTTCTATATTATACATAAGGAAAAAAGGATTAAAAAATGTTTTTCAATTCTTTGATGTTTCTTTTTCTTTTTTTCGAAAAAAAAAGCATTGATATGATAAATAAATCTACGCTTGAAATAAAGAAATTGGCATGCATTAAAATGAATGAAAAAGATTGAGATGTATATTATAGTTCATTCAATCATGCTTCGCCAAATTATCCTCAAATCCTTCGATTCTGATAACATATGAAAAGGCTGCTTATTTCAAAAATCGATATTGAGTCAAGACTTGGTTGTCTTGATGTAAACAAATGTCAGTTAAGTCCTAACAAAAACATAACAAGAAAAAAAATGCATAATATCTATTTTTGAGATAAGCAGCCTATTCGTATGTTGTCGAAATCGAAAGATTTGATGGAAATTTGACGAAATATGATTGAATGAGCTGTAATATACACTTCAGTCTTTTTCATTCATTTTAATGCATGCCAATTTTTTTATAACAAACATAGATTTATTTATCATATCAATGTTTATTTAAAAAAAGAAACAATGAAGAATTGGAAAACATTTTTCAATATGATTACTACCATGTGATCACATAAAAACACATAAACATATTATTGTATAATCACTAAAACTAAACTTACGTTATTCAGAATAAACTATAGAAAATCCTATTCTCATAGTTTCGAAATGAATTCCTCAAATTCGTTGAGCAATACTATCATATAACATTAAAGCTCAATGTCTTATTGAAAATTACAAAAGTCCTTAAAAAAAATAAAAAAAAAAAAAAAAAAAGAAATTCACACATTGACTTCTTCTTTCACCATCTTATCGTCGATTAATACATATTCTTTTTGTTTATCAGGTAATGAATTATTCGTTGGTTTCACCGAATCTTCCGGTTGTGTTATGCGCTTTGACCTTGGCAAAAGTTTTTGATCTATCGGAATACCAAGCTTTTTCTTCCATTTCTCTTCAAAACTCAGAACTGTTTCCACCTTTAAAAAAGCCATGAAATCGATTTATTCCTTAGTTATAATAGCGATCATTGAAATCAAAACTCGTTATCCAAACTAATTTAAAAAGTCCTATATACGTGATATTTTAACAAGAATTAATTTAAATTCTTGTAAAAAATTTTTCCAATAACTTCCTACTTTACTTGACCTTTCCTTTTTTTAATAACATACTTTTATTCATAAAAGATGAAAAGAAAAAAAGGAAATTATTTTTGAAATACCTCTTGTGTCCATGAATAGCCACTAGGTGAACCAACCAATAAATGTCGTAATTTACCACCCGAAAGTTCGTCTAATCGTTCGAATTCAGCAATTTCCATTTCCGGAAGTTCACGTCGAATTGTGCTATAAATATTAGAATGCTATATGGTAAAATTCTTTTTCTGCAAAATGGACTTGAAATAAAAAAAAAGAAAAAGAAAGTTTCATCCTACTGATTAATAAAACTGTCCAATCACTCCGTACAATATATCTTCTGCATTACAAATCAAACATAAATGAGATGATCCGTCGGAAAAGCTTAGAGTATCAATTATCAAATCACTTCGTTTAGTTGATAAATTGAGCAAACTACTACCGGTTTTATAAAAGAAGACGTAAAACAAAAACTGCTTTAAGTCTCCCATTTTACTCGTATATAATATCGGATATAAACAGTTGCAATGATGTAATAAGTAGGAAGAAAAAGACAGTAAAATTTAAATTTATAATTTGAAATTAAAAAGCAAAACCTTGTCATCAGTGGTTTATCTTCATCCGAAACAGCAGGTCGTTCGTTTACTCGGCCAGCAACATAGAATAATCGTCCATCATCATCCTCAGCATATGCATTACCTGTAAACAATAAAAAGTAAATTCATTTCTTTTTATAAAGCAAAGTTAGAATGGAAGCTTTGTAATTTATTTATAAATACCACCTTCATATTTCCTGAAAAATTTTTGAAAAACTTTGACAATCAAAATGAGCTAGTGCAGTCAATCAAAATATTCGTTCACATATTTAGTTTTGAACAAATAATTCAAAATCACGCATATAAAACTTCCAAATTCCTTCTTGCCTCCCTTTTCACCTTATCATTCACATTAATTTCTGAATCAACTATAGGATCTATATCAATTCTTGCGTTATAATAGTATCAATAAACAACCTTTCGCATCAGTGACAACCCTCTCGTTTGCCAAAAGTTTCATTTCACTCTGTAATGACTGCATGGCATTTTCATAATTGATCCCAAATACTTTCAAATTCGGAATTGATTCTTCCAATAACAAAGCTGTTTTTGCTATATCCTAAAACATTCATTACAATATAATTATATTTTATAGTCTTTTATTTTAATTATTAGTCTCATGAAGAATGAAAACATGCAAATATTTCTATGATAAATGATCAATCACGAGTAAATAAAAATCATTTAAATGTAATCACTTTCCAAGTATGAAAGATTCATTCATCTTTTGTCATTTCTTTATCTCTTCTTTTTCTTCAAAACAAAAAAAAAAAAGATCGAAAAAAACGGAATTTTTCCTTAAACAGTATATCCCTTAATGATATTATCAATACTTTGACATGATCCAATCCTTCCAATCGAAGATAGCGCAATTTCTTGAGCGTTCTTAGACCAGCCAAACCTTTGGCTGTGATTCGATTACAATCACTGAGATCTAGCATTTCAAGTGATTCCGGAAACAATGCACCAATTCGTGACATCATCCAGTCGTCCGCATAATAACAACCAGCAAGTCTTAGTAGACGTAAATGGCTTAGATCAACCAAATTTTCTAGACCTGAATTGAATTCAGCAATGGTTATTCATGTCTAAAAAGGGGAAAAAACTTAATAAAATTTACAAAGCTCTATTAAGAATGCGAATATTGCACAACTGTAGTTTATTTTGAAAAAAAAAAAAAATTGCGAACATTCATGAATGAAAATTACAACTACTTTTCTAAATGTAAACAAAAACGCGATTTTTAATTGCTAATCAACAACTAACATATTGTTATTAATATTATTAGTGTTCTTAATAATATCAAATCTTAAAACAAGATTTATATTTCAAGCAAACCTTCGAACATCAATTCTGTATCGCTAGCATCAATTGCTTCAATGTACAAGCCTGGAATCTTTTGTCCCGGTAATGAGTAATTTCCCTTTTCATCCTTTTTAATCCATATATTATCAGCAACAAACTTCACAGCTGCTCCACGATGAACCAAAAAATGAGCAGCAGCTAAATCTGGACCAAGAAATAATAAACGTTCCGGAATAAATCTGAAAAATTATGAAATATAATTAAAATATGCTATTATACAATACGGTTAATTTGACTTGAATGTCACAAAACTATAATCGATTAAAATCGTTTTTAAAACAAAAGTCATTCCAGCTTGCTATGGCAGTGCTATTTTTTCATTTTTTTTTTTTTTTTTTTTTTTTTTTTGATCCTGAAATTTCTAATTACTTGGCGATATTATTAGAATAATTTCAACATAATTTTATTAGATTTGATTGCTTTTTCTTTTGGAATAAACAAACATTATGAATTCCAATGATTCCAACATTCCTCAAAAACAAAGTTCGAAAATTCTCTGACAAATTTTTTCGCAAATTAAAGAATTTTCAAAATAATAAACATAATAATAAAAAAAAAAAGTACAAAAAAGACATCCATTTTGAAATTTGAGAAAAACTCTTTCTGAAATATGTAAGAGACATAAATTTACAAATATTTGCTCATCATCTTTATGCTAATTTAAATTTGCTTAAATTCTATTATTCGTATAATGAAAATAAATAAGATGGCAGTAACAAATTATCATCATTGAATTTTAGCTCATCAATAATGGCTAGTTGCTCCTCCACACTATCATACAATTTGTTATCATTATTCATTATATTATTAGTATTTTTTCCAAATGTTTCCTCCGTGAAGTGTTTTTCGAACACACAAAAATTTCAATCAGAAGAAGAATGTGGCCCCAATGGATATTGCTTTTCGTTTAATGGATCTGATCGTGTATCATTTTTAAAAACTCTTCGTGGCTGTGATAATAGCTTTGTATGTGAGGTATGAATCATCATTCTCGATATCATTTCTATTCTTTCCCTTTTTTTTTTTCCATTTCGTTATAAAACTAAATAATAAAATAAAGTAGTATGGAATAGAGCGGTGATACTTTCTGTATAAAATTTTATCAAATTTGTGAATTTAGCTCATTTGTCCATTCGATATTGATATCATATACACATTTCACTGTGTTATGTAGAATTAAAAAATTGATAAATTTAAATTTAAGATTATGATTAGCAATATAACGCAAGATAAGAGGAATGCAGTTGGTGAACGAGTAGAAAATATTTTTGGTTATACAAATTATTGTGCCTTTAATGTTGAGATACATCCTGTTCAAGAAAAGCGTAACATGATCGGTCGGCTATGCTGCTGTAATCAAGATTGGTGCAATGTAAATTATGCTGATGAACCGATTAATGATTTGAGTAGAATTCTTGATCTTGATAGCGGCACCGCAAAAGATTATGAAATATTGAAAAATATCGCCAGTAAATATGGCATTTACTGAATTTGACCATTTTATGTATTTATTTACTTCGATTATTCCTATTCTATGCTGTTTACTTTCATTTGATTAGAATAATAATTCTAGCATTAAATGAATGTTATTTTTCCCTTTTCTGCCGTGAATTTATTTTTAAAAAGTATTCCTTATAATCATCTTTATCATTAATACTTGAATACCTCATTCAATTCTCGTCCTTTCTTTATAATGATAATTAAAATATGCTTCAATTTTTTTTCTGTGACAGGAAAAAATCAATCTTGCCGTCCTTTTAACTATCTAGTTTTTATTCAAACTTCATTCGCTTGGTTAATCAATCGATCGATCATTAATCGATTTCGATATTGTATATTTTCCAAACAACGAAAAATTTTCAAAATTTCTTATTGCATTGAAATATTTTAAATCATTTTGTTGTATTGTTTCGATGTGCTTAATAAGACAACAATGTAAATAAGTAGAAATCTTTCTACATGCTAACGCAGATCTTCAATTCGTATATATAATTCTTAGATTCTTAAGTTTCCTATAAATGCGATTTGCCGAGAACAAGATATTGCTTTGTGCTTTGTGTAGATATTATTGAAAAATCATCAATTATCAAAACACCCGGAATAATTTTAGAAATATTCGCATAATTTGGGAGTTTTTTTCCAGTATCACTTTTACCATTGATTAAATCAATAATATCGATTAACCCAATTATTGTTGTAAATACTGCAGAAGAAAGCTTCGTATTGAATTATAATGATAATAATAAGCAAATGTGATAATTACCTTTGATCATATTGGAGATGTTGGAAATGTTCATAACGTTTAAAACGACGTAAATTATCCAAACTATGGTCGACATATCGCAATTGAGTATAAAATGTATTAAATTCGATATCATTTGGTACATCCTCCCGTTGCTTCTTCGGCAAAACTAGAATTGATGCTAATAAACTAATTGAAAACTAAATCTAAATAAGCAAAAGGGACGAAAAGCGAAGAAAAAAAAGTCAAGAAAATTTTTAAAAAAATTATTTTCCAAATTTATCAAAACTGGTCGTATTATACCGATGAACCAATTAACGATTTCAACAAAATTGCCATCATTCGGTATAAAATAAATGAAATTGTTCATCATTCAGTATAAAATAAAAAAATAAAAAAAAAACTAAACGGAAATTATATAGACATTTCTAGTTTTTGCAACAAAAAAAGAATATATCGATTTTTATCCACATCTTATTTCATAATTACAAACAAAATTAAATTACACGAACTAATCGTTAAGTTGAAATGTAAAGATAGCGTGAATTAAAAGAGAAAATTATTGAATGTTCTAGGAGAAAAACATAATCATGTCGAATTGAAATACAAAAATAATTACGTTTTAAAGCCTTAAAGCTTTGAGCAGATTTCTGTTCGAAAATGTGAAATGCATATCATAAACTTACCATCCTCAACCCGTTCAGGTGAAATATATGCACCATCTGCTAGCTTGATATAATTCTTAATAGACTTTTCAACTTTCTTTTCTTCCATTTCTTCCTCCACCAACTCTTGCCATCGTATGAATCTGCTCCATCGATGGATGAATGTACGTTTTTGACATTTAATACATTCCCGAATAGCAAGCTTCCCAAATATGTGATGAATATTTCTCATCCTGTAAATTGAAAACATCACTTCCAAATGTTCCGATGCCTTCAGAAGTTGAAATATAAAATTTAGGTACCAATTATTCCAAGAAACTGCCCAATCTCACATCTTTATATCACCCATATTTCTGTTCAACAAGTTGCAACAACCCCATAGCTCCATATTTCGGAACTTACACCTCCTGATAGATCCTGACTGTCGGATAAACTTTTTTCCGAATATAACTACAATATCAACATAATAACAATGTTCTCCTTGAAACGCATAAACTTTTTTCTGGATAACAAACCAAGCATTTCCAGAATTGCATGGAAAAAACAAAAGAGAGGGAAATTTATAAAATATTTTATTTATCAAATGTATACAAATTGCATATCGAAAATAGCAGTGACATTAAACAAGATGATATGCTTTGGAAATCGAACTGAAATATACCATATATAACAACTGGGAATTAGAAAAAAGTATATTTCACGAAAATGAAATCAGAAATGCAATAAAACAAAGTGAATTTTAATGAGGAAAGGCGGAAATAAATTTATTAGGCTGAAGGAATTGAAATAAGAAAAATATAACCAACAATCAATTTACAAATTCACTCCTACATTCTTTCCATCAGTTTTCTACTTTCCCACACGCAAAGTCAAAAACCATGTCAATGTTTTGTTTATCTGATATTTTGTCTGCATTCACTACTTCTTTCTGAATAATAATGTTTAATCCTAAGTGATTAGGCTGACTGACTACAAAATTTAACTTAAGTAAGAGAATTTTCCCAGAACAAGCTCATCTTATTATTGAAAATTCGTTTTTTTTCTTTTTTTTTTTTTTTTTGGATTTCATCCATGATATGCTTTAGATTTGGAAACAGGTACAGGACATAATCTTTCCCTATTTAAGCGATAAACCAACTATGCTTACATGCCCAATTATATTTTCCAATGGTACAAAACTAATTTCAGGAAACCTCCTATCAAAAGAATTATTTCTGTTATCTTCCAAAACAAAAAATTGAGAAGTTAAATTCATCTTAGGCAACATGGAAAAGTTAGATCTTAGTTTTCACAAGACTGTGAAATCTAAATTTTTAATAATATAAACTGGATAATATAAATTGGAATCAATGAACATTTTTAAATCTGTAAAATGATAAACTGAAATAATGTTCATCGAAAAAAACTTATCTGAAAAAGCGAACTAGAAAAATCTCTAAAACATTGCTGATCGCATCGTTTTTGAATAGCTTTCAGTAAATTTAAAATTAGTTGATAAAAACGAGTGATAGCATGGAATGAACACTGAGATCACAAATTATTATGCGAAATAAAGAAAGCATGATTGAAGGAATAATCAATAAACGCAAATTTAATGATAAGAAAGAATTAAAATACGACGAATGAAAAAAGTAATTATGAGAGAAAGGATAACAGATACCAGGAAAGTCTTGAAACTGATAACAAAGCTTCGCTTAAAACAATTTTAGTTTACCGTGATTAACTGTTCAACAAAAAGATCAGAAGGGACAAAGTCCTTCTAATTATAATATCATCTTAGGTTAGTTCATACAACTAGTAGATTTATAATTAGTAGTTAATGTCGATACCACCAAAGAGATGACTTCCTTTCAATAATTTACGAAATATGAAATAACAGATTCCTAGCATTATTCGTCATATTTGTTAAGTGCTTTCATATCATTTTCTATTATTTATATTTTATTTTCATTCGCAAAACGTGATAATTCTTCTAATCAAAATATGTAAAAAAATTTTAAATACCAAATATCCTGCTGCGATCAAATATTATCGTGCTTTTCGCACTGTCTTTATTAAAGTGAAAGCACCAATACCAAAAATACCAAATATCATCAACGCTTTAATTGATAGGCACCAACTGCATTTTGATTTTAACTTCAATCGTTCATTTTCTTCAACTTTATTCTTATCAATTATTATTTTTGCGCAGTCAAAAAAGCTCTCCTGAAAAAATATATATATAGAAAAAACTGGATTTATGCAAAAATTCAGTTAAATTGCTTAAGATTAAGAAAACGAACACAGCAAATTCAAAATCAGTTTCCACTATTATGTGATAATTTTGTTAATGAACCAGTATTTCAGTATACAATCCAAGTTTATCAACTATCCAGCATGTATTATGAATAACTGTAGTTACCATCAGAATTATTCGAAATCCCATTTCATTATTTTTCGTTTTTTCTTTTTTTTTTTTCCGAAATTTCATAGTGATTATCTTCCCATATGTAATTTAGATATAAATACATAACATAAAACGTCAGTTAGCCAAAAAAGAAAATTTGCAACAGTTATGCTCAATGTAGCACGTTGTTTGGTATGAAAAATCAAACAATAATGTTGATTTGCACTTTTTTCATTTTTGCTACAACAAAGATAAAATTCGACTTCTGCTTAAGAAATATTTTTAAACATTTCAGAACGTTTCATACTATTTTACCTCCAGAAATTTAGCAATATCTCTACTTCATTCACTCAGCTTATTTTACAAAATTTGCGACGTCTAATACCACTAATAATAGTAGTGAATTTATGTTTTGTTCATTTTTAAATTTTATTTTGATTAATACGGAATGAAATCATCATACATTGCTCTGAAATCAATAAAAAAAAAAAAAAAAAAAGAAATTCCAGAAAAATAATTTCCCAAGAAAGCATCAAAAAAAAGCAATTTACTTGCTTACCCAAGAACGTTTGCTTTGCGGCCATGTCAAAGCAATCCGCTTATACAAGAATTTAGAAGTGTACGATGCAATCAGTGAGATTTCTGGAAACATCTTCATGTCACATAATTTTACTGCAACTAATCCAGCAAATGTAATCAATGCTACCAATCGTCCATAAGACAGCTGTTCATTTGACTCATCATCATCGTTTTGAATGTAACATTCTACAACCTGCAGTAACCAATATTTACTGGGGTAAATAACTAAAATTGAATCTATATGCCAAATAAGGTTATAGCTAGATAGATGCAATTAAGTATTTCCAGAATTCTGATATATCTTATATGTAGATTAGATATGTACATCTAACAAAAAAAAAATGATGAGAGAGAATTAAAGATGATAGATATAAAGTTATATTTTCTTAAAATAAAACGGTTGTTACACAATAAGCAGCAAAATTGATCCATACTGAGCTAATTTACAGAAATTTAACTTCGCACATAAAAGCGAAATTAATATGTTGAGTAAGTAATGGAGAATTTACATAATCAGTAAACTAATTATTCACTTTCAATAGATAAATAAATACCATGCATTTATTTACCTCAACATATCGTTGAAATGTAAATCTTCCATTCAGGCACAATCTTGCAACCATATCCGTAAGCTCTTCTGCATTTTTCTTTTCAAAAATTAAGGCAACCGCTCGAATTAATTCAAACCGATGATCATCGGAAACCGGAATTTCTGGTAAACACGGGCAATGACTGTTATGTAAGTGCATACGATACTGGATATAATCAGTGACATAACTCTGTAAATTGTAATTAAATGTTCAACTTCTGGAATATACATATACTGGAAGAACAGAAAAAAAAATATCATGATGTAACTAGAAAACCAGATATCTATACTATTTCATTTAACTTTTACCGTTTTAAAAACTTTTTAACAAAACTAGATTAGGAAGAAATAAAAATAGGATGAAAAAACTTCATTTAATGACATTTAAAGCAAAAGTCTACGAGATTTCATATCCGTTTTGAATGATAAAATAATCTATATATATGTCAATTTATTGTTTTAAGTCGAAGTAATGTCCAGGAGAATCGAAGGTCAAATTACTACTTTGCCATCAAGATCAAAATTTAGCCTTGAAATGTATTCATTCCAATCCCTAATTATTTGTTTTTCACATAATACTACTTTTTGCTACTTATTAATGATACTAATTATGTTTCTTCTGAATCTCTATATTTTGATTCTTATCGTTAATCGATTCTTCAAAATGCATTAAAGACTGATAAGAAATTTCATACAAAAATTACACCTGTATGGTATTAACCCCTTTCAGAAGATCCACTGATTCACTGATCCCATCGCCACCACATTCATCATTTCTCACTTCGACTAAATCAACGGCATCCATCTCCTCAAAAATAAATTTTTCGTTGTTATTGATTCTGCTGATCAATATAATGCATCCCTACGATTGTTATAAACAAATCAGACATGAACACATCAATCTCAATTACTACGAAACGTGCCTTTACATAATCTCACTGTCAATACCGAAATATTGCTGCAACCATATTCCCAGGAATGTCTCAAATTTGGAAATCTATGAAGTAATTAGTCAAACATTCTTAAAATAATGCAAATAAAATTTAATAACATAAAAAATCTGAGATCAAAGAATCCCCACATGGAATATATCCATCTTGAATTTACGAATTTTAAACCAGTAAAGTGTTCAAAGTTTCTGGATCATAAGCCATCGACTTTTTCAATGAAATATATACGACCTGATAAAGTTTATCCTTGAAATGTACAAGATAAATGAACGACGATCGAAAAGTGGTAAATCATTTGCGACACCAGTGAGAATATCTTAGCACATCAATTAAATCTAATCAAAAATTTGAAAAACTCTCACTGAAATATCTGATTTACCTTGAAGGCACTGGAAAAATCTAATTAGGCGATGATGTAATTATTTTACAAAAATGCAATTTTTTCAGAAAATTTTATGAACTTTTAATGGTCTTCTACCAGTTCGTTCATGCTACAAGTTCTAAAGTTTTGGAGTCACTGATTTTTTTTTTTTTTTCTGTTGAATTAATCGAAATTTTCGAGTTTTTGCTGATACTGTTGTTATAAGTATGCTGTCTGACAGCAGATCTTCCATTTTGATCAATCTTATTGATCTTACAATAAATTCACTTTACGTCCTGTATGAATGAACAGCGTATAAGCGAAACTGAACTTGCTGTAAGACCAACAAGATCTATCAAAATAAATGTGTTATCATACAGCATATATATATCAACAATATCAACAAAAATTTGGACTAATTTAACCAGAAAAAAAAGTGATTACTATTTCTAAACACTCTAAAAATTACAGCATGAACGAACTGACAGAAGAATATTAAAAGTTCATAAAGCTTTTCGAAAAAACTTCCTGCATTTCAGTAGAATATCGCTTAATTACATTTTTTCAGTACCATCCAAGATGAATCAGAAAATTTAATTGATCTTGAAAATTTAATCCTGAGATCACAGAATAAAGCCAAAAAAGAACTGCAAATGCATAATATGGATAACGATTCCAAAATTCATGGCTTAAAACAGAAATAACAAATTGAGTAGGAATAATTCCCGTAATAAAAAGAAAAGCGAAAATTGAAATATCTTTTCCAAGAATTTTGCAAGCAATAAATAATGTTTTAAATAACAGACGATAAGCATGCATTAATTTCTATTTCTTATAATTAAGTCCTATATGGGTTTTAGAGTAATAAATATGAAACAAATTATCTAACATGAATCACCTAAAAATATGCTCTAAGAATGCATTTAAATAATGTTAAAACAGATATACTCAGAACATAAAGAAAAGCCAGTCTACTGACTTGCTGACCACCATTCATTCTTCTCTACTTTTTCTACTTTTGGTTCTGTTTGTTTGTTTTTATTTAGTTTGATTATCGCATTCGCAAAGCCAAAAAATTTATTCTGAAATTTGATCTTAATTTTAAATAAGATAAAGAGAATAGTGAAATTTTTGTCTCTCTGTCTTTAATAAAGTCCAGAATACAAATTTTCATCATCTCGAATAATCTAAAAATACATCCAAAATTCTAAACTTTCACTTTTTCTACGATTTTCTAAGAATATAAGCTGGATCCTTAACCATCCTTCTGCAAGTGATCAAAAGCATTTTAGTATATTAAAATCTATGCCACAATCAACCAACGTGATGACAATAATCATTTACTATTATATTCAATAAATAATACAGATCTTTTCATAAAATCCGTTACTTTTCTTTTCCATTTCTAATCACTTTAACTCTTATCTTTTTTAAAGTAATAGTTATGTCTTCTTTATATATTTCATATGAAACTGCTCTACAGTCAAAATCGAAAGAGATATGAAGATATTGAAAAGATTATAATGCAATGGCCACGTCAAGATATATCTTTTTTGTGAAAATTTTGAAGTGTACGACATAATCAGAAAAACTTCCGAGCAACATTTCATATTACTTAATCGTACAGCAATCAATCCATGCGATCGATGCAATCAGAATCCATAGGAAATTTTTGCTCATGTATCATTTTGATACATACGAAGTGCTCCATAATCTGAAAAAATATATATTATAAAGATCTCATTAATGTCGCCTTTACCATGATTATCTAATATGATTAATCAGGCTTGCCAAAATTCAATAACAATTAAGAGAAAATTTCGTATTCTAATTTATCAGCAACATGTATTTCGTTGGATACTCACTTCAATATACTACTTGAATGAAAAATTCCTATCCTCACATAACGTTACCATTTTCCGGAATTCTTCTTCATGCTTTCTCCTCAAAAATTAAAGCCACAGAACGTATCAAATCATTGTGATAATTTTGTCTACATAAGTGTATCAAATTTGATATCTCATGATTTTCATGTATGCGAAGTCCATACAGAACATAATCAGCTACGATATCCTGCAAACTGCTATATAATACCCGATAATATATCGCCTATAATGAATTGAGATCCATTAAACCTATAATCTAGTAGAGAAAGACATGTGAAAGATTTTAAAATGAATATGAACTATGTATTTGGACTTCAGCTTTCGCAAATTCCAAAAGTATAAGTATATCCCGAGTTGTAGTGAGTTTCAACATTTTCAATGATCAAAATGCTGATCCTTCGCGTTCGATATCTATTCGAGCTCGCAGTAATCCTTCACTCTTTTTTCTAAATTTCTATTGAAATAATTAAAGTACAAACAAATAAATTTAAGTATCAAATGGATTCCTCCCGCTTATCAATATACGAAACAAAGATGCCACTTACTTGCATAGAATATATATCACCATGGTATTTTAACCATATATTGTTGTATTTATCATATTTGTCGTATTTCAGAGCGGTTGAATCACTCATAAACATCATCTAAAAATCTATTTATTCTTCATTTACAATTCGTAATTACAAAGAACCGCGATCGAGTAAACGTAAAACACGATTAAGTTGTGAAATACAGATAATGATATGATACATTATTATGATCATGCTTTTATAAACCAAATCGATTCATTTCTCAAAAAAAAGAAAGGAACAAACTCCGATTACCAGAATATTCTCAGAAATTTCAAAATAAATGAATTATAATCAGTAATGACACGACAGAAAAACTAAACAGTATTACTTCGTTGTTATATAGCGAGAAAAGCGATGAAACTTTCAGAACCTTTAAAATGAATTTTTACATTTCTGTCTAATAACTTCGAAGCTTGTAATGAAATAAATATCATTCATTTCTTTGGCTCATTAACAACAACATAGTCTTCTTTCTTCAATAGAGGTGCCACCACAACTGCTAACGCAATCAATGCCGCTAATGAAAGAACCAAATAACCGCTGCTGTATACGGAAGCGATATCCGTTCCCAGAGCCAAATCAAATGCAATGAAACGGATACCGTTCAACGAATGAAAAACAATTGGATAAGCAATGATAAATTTAAGCGTATCAGTTATAACCCATGGTAATCCAAGACCACGAATAAATTCAATAAATGTGGTGAAATTTAACGGCAACAGCGCAAAACCAACACCACCAATCAACAAAGTACCTAAAAATGATTGAGATTATTTGTGACTGGATATTTTATAATTCGAACTAAATCGAAATTTTTGTAGTCCAGTAAATTCCATTAAAACTAGTTTTTTTTTTCGAGATGATTTTGTCCACAATGGTTATAGTTTTTTTGCTATTTACAATTCTTGTCGGAAAAGTTGTAATTAGTTATTATGACAGAGATGAATCCTGAAAAAAGCTTTACTGACTGATGGAAGAGTGTTTCATCCTACACAGTACAAACAATTGAGAATATCCGAGCAAACTGATCACTGGATTATTCTTTCCTTTGCTACTCAACAGCAATCCTTGAATATTGATTTGCTGCTATCGTTGCGTCTTTCTGGGTCATTATAGAAATTATCGCTGTGTCGATATAGATGTTTACAACAAACTGTTGTAAAAAACTGACTCTACTCCAGAATCCGAACCTTTTAAATCCTTTCGGGGTTTTTCCTCCTTTCCTGATCTCCAACATGTCGCCTCATGATTGGTCGACCTTACTTTATTTATTAATCGGAACCTTTTGACGGCAAACATTTTTTTTTCTATCATTTTTGGGTAAACATATTTGACAACTTATTGGTCTCTTTGAAATTATCTTCGCGTTTCTTGACTTTTAACACTCCTATTTATAATAACTATCTCTTTCGGATTTTCTCGACAATTCTCTCTTTTATCTTCTGATAACAGTACCATAAATTTCAATTATTCTTACTGAATTTTCAACATTGTTTCCACTTAACAAAGTTATATTCTTCCATTAGATTCAAAGCATAATCAAAATCTAACATTCATGAAAAAATATTTACCAGCCATAGCACATCCTGTCATACGATGAAATCCGGAAACCATCCATGTGAGCTGCGGTTTATACACCGAAAGATGTGGACTGATCGGTCGCTTCAAAGCTCGTTGTCGCAAGAGATAATCCCAACCCCATTCTTGAATTGGAGTTTTAACAGACTGCTGTGGAACACCGGTCTTTAGTAATCGTAAGACCTGAATTTATGATAAAATAAGCCTCCATGCTTCTACCACCATTTCACCTTGTTAAAGCTCCAAATAATTTCACTGTTCTAACAATTAAAATTATTACATTGATATCCAATCATTTCTTTGACTATCATATCAGCGTCCATTTTTACGAATACTTAATTTGAATATGCATTTAACCATAAATTTACAATTTCAGAAACAGATCCAATAAACAAATGACGAATGACTGCTCACCATTATACAAATATTGTTTATTGATCATAAACATACTAAACGAAACTTTTTTTCAAAGTTATTCATCCTTATTTGTATGACTTAATTGAACGTCAATCTTCCATAGCCTTTTTCTTAATAAAATTTCAGTTTCCATCATCTTTTCTCCAAGAATTGAATAACTGTGATGGATACCTGGATATTCTGCGGCAGTGTACGGCAGAAAGCAGCATTCTTGAACTGAAGCAACATCTTCACCTTAAATATATGCAACACAAAAATCTAGAATAAGTAAATTTCAATACTGGAAACCATTTAAATATTTAATGATCAGACTAACTATTGCAATAATTAGCACACTGAGAACAATTATCAATATATGAAATTTTCACATTAATCCATTATTTCCTTTCTCTTATTCCCTACTCTTTTTTGTTTCATTGATTTTATGCTCCTTATTTCCGAAAACGGTTTATTCTAAAGAAAGATAAGATGAAGAAAGGAACATCTGAGGAATTGAAAATTTCAATTTTTTTAATTTTCTTGTGACAGTAACTAATTATAATGCATATTATTTATTCTTTATACAGTTAAATAACATTCAGATGAAAAGCAATCATTACTGAGTGATAAAAAAAAAAAAACCTTATTAAGTTGCTTCGAAAAATTTAATTTAATTAAAGATCAAACTTTTTGAAAATTCTAATAATTCTCCAAATTTACTATACGATATATTCAGACATTCATAAAAATATATGAATATCTAAATATATCGCTTGGTAAATTTAAAGAATTATTAGAACTTTTAAAAATATTGCACGTATATAAAAAAAATTGCACGTATATGAAAAAAATGCACGCACATATATAGATACATAAATGTGCACACATATTAAATAAATATGTAACAAGCAGACAAAATTTGCATGCATTGACATATAAACATATGCATATAAATTTACATATTCACATACGCCATGTAATTATATATGCAAATATATAGCATAAATATTTTCAAAAATATACGCACAATAAATCTATGCCACGTAAAATATACGTGCACGTTTGCGCATGAATACCTTCACAAACATACGTCAACAAACGTAACTGCCTACATTCGATACACGTACGTAAAATAAGTAGTTGAAATAATGTGAACACTTCTAACTGACAAAGCAAAGCGATATAGGAATAATAGAAATGTGAAGAGAAGGCATACATCGATGACCTCAACATGCACTCTAATGGATGAATGAACAATCTCCTTCTGCCACACTACCCATCCTATCGATCGATTTTAGGTCTAAACTAAATTAGAAATGACCATCCGGGGGGCCATATCATATCATCCCGCTATCGCCCATTCACACCTCTCACTTCCAAACAAAATTAATCAATCAATTGAAATGAAAATAACACTAGCAAGAATTTATCATCCATTTTTATCAAAATCAATAAAGAAAGACAAGGAGAGAGGGAGAGAGAAAAAATTGAACACAATAAAAGTGAATAGGAAAAGAATGAAAAAAGAGTATGGAATAAATGAGAAAAGATAAAAGGGCATAAATAAGATAAGTCATAGAAATAGAAATATTGAGGGATTTTAAATAATTTGACATTTTTATTTATTTATTTTTTTCTTTTACAATTATTTAATTGATGAAGATGTATACAAAAGAATTTGAATATAGGGAAAAAATGACAAAAAATTTCGAGAAATATAACATATAATAATTATCGTATGGGAAACGATATTTCATACATTGTATCATTGATGAATTTTCACAGATTTGATGAAATTTAACAAATTTGATGAAGTTTTTTAAGTTCAAAGTTCAAGAGAAGTGAAATAAATGCGATGTAATTTGTTGCTTTTAATGAAGTTGGATTTTATAAGATTTTATTAGAATAGAAGAATCCCCGTAAAAGCTAAGCATAATTTATTGAAATTCAATAATTTTACCGGAATTTGATAAATGCCACTTGATTTTAACGAAATGATGAGTACGAAAAAAAAATTTTATGATCAGGAAGTAATTGTAAAAAACGTGAAGTTATCCCATTAAAGTTCGTTATATGTATCCTCTTAACACTTTTCTTATTCAAGAATAATTACTCGATTATGTAGTGTAGAAAAGTTCACGTGATTTCTCGAGCGAAATTTTTAAAATCACCTCTTTTCGATCTTCCAGTTTAATCGATTAAGAGTCATATATGAATCTTCTAAAAAAGGAAATACGATAACATTTACTTAAGCTACTGTTATCCCGGTTTTTGCTTTCCTATACGTCCAATTTCTCTACGCGTTTTAATCTATCTCTACTAAGTTTGTCCAGTTTCGTACTGCGTCGAATTGATTGAATTGAGACATATTACCTAAATTTTGTAAAAGTTTCATCTACCATGCTTATCAGTAACAAAATTTAATTGAGTGATAACAGTAATAACATTTAAGTTTCATCCACTCGCTTATCAGTAATAACAATCCGAAATATTGTACATTTAAATTAACAAATCCGCAGTTTGTTTGAATCCGCTTCCACTCCCTAAACACCTAAACATATCCTCTTATGTTCTATTCCATTCCTGAATTGCTTGTAAATTCACTTAATATTAACATATCTAAGCGGAATTATGTCATTCCACTAATAATCTGATTTTCGTATTTTTTTAAATTCCATTAATTAATTTGATTCCATTCGAATTCATTCCGTCCTTACAACGACTAATTCCAATCATCTGCTGTAGATAGTATTTTTGATTAATATGACGAATATTTTACTATACTTCATCGAATCTCGGTGCTTTTGAATTTTGTTTTGTATTATTTAGTAATCGATATTATTTTAAGAATGAAGAAGAAAATCACACGAAGCACAACTGAAAATGAATGCATTAATTTGAGGCAAACGGAAATAAGCTCAGGTGATTATAATAATCCGGCCGATACAACTAATGCTCTTATATTACCAGCAAAGATCAAAGTAGGTTGAATTTTCATTTTAGAAATCAGTAATCGGTTTGTCTTTAGTTGATTTAGGTAAAACAGTCAAAAAAGTCTTTTTTTTTTTTAAATTAAGTTTAGTCCTTTGTCATTTCCATGAGAATAGTTTTATTTAGTAAATCAAAAATTTCATTCCTTTATTTTCAGAAGAAAAATATAAAGAAAAAAAGTGATAAAGTAATCAATCGCAAGAAGGATGAAGCGAGAAAGAGACGACTGGAAGAAACGGAAGCTAAAATATCTAAAACTAAACGGAAGAAGTTGATAAAAATAATGGAGAAAAAGAAAAAAAAAGAATCGGTGAGAATTTCGCTATTGATTTGGTCAGAATTCATTAAAATTTTTTACAATTTTTAAGAAGAATCTCTTTATTTTAAAATCATTCAAATTTTCCGGCTAGTCTCTTTTTATTAAAACACTTTCTTACTTATTAAAAAAGTTCCAAATTTTTACTGATATTGAAATATTGCTGGTTTAGTTTTACATTTTATAGAAAGAGTCACTTCTGGAAAATTTGATGCAATATCAGTTACCCACGGATACAATGAGCAAACTCACAGCAAAAGTTCATCCAAGGAAACCTGAAAAGTATTAAATTTTATTGTGAATTTTCTATCCTTTTTTTGGCCAAGAAAGAATCAAAGCCTGATCTCCCAGAAAAAGTGCCCATTTCATTATTTTTTTGGTTTTGCCAAATTTTTCATAATTTTTAGATTAGAAGAAAGTTTCATTCCAAAAAAACTGTCAAGTCTAGCGGGTCGTGAATTTATTCCTTTGCCTGAGCTGAAAAAAGATCCAGTGCAAGAAAATTATTACGAGACGGGAAGTGAAAGTGAAGATGATGTTTTGCTTACGGAAGAGGTTGTCTTTGCTTTTCAAAAAATTGACAATTATCTTTGATCAGTTGCATAGTATTACTTGATGCTCTGTAGCATAATTATGCAAAAATGTCAAGTTTATGGATATTGCTTCGTTTTGATAGTTAAAAATTATTTTTAAAGATAACAATGAAAGCAGAATCATCAAAATGTAGCGTGGACAGTAACGATATGGGAGAAAAACAAATTGAAGATAATACGGATAGAAGATCGGAAAATTTAGCGAATCAATCACAACCGTCATTCTTCGCTAACGAAATGATCGATATTGATGACAACAAATCAAAAATCGAATGTCATAAAGAAATGCATTTACTGGGTACCTTTCTATTTCTTTAAGTCCTGTCCTCACGTTTTTATGTTTAGTAATATTTGCTTTAAGTTTAAAATTTGAAACTCATCGATTTTAATTTTTCCTTCTTATATTCTTCAAGTAAAATTCATAGATTCAAATACTTCGGAGCTCGATATTGCAAATCTGCCGGTTAAAATATCATCTATTACGAAAAAAATATCGATACTAGAAGATGCACAAAAAATCAAGTTTGTTCCTGTTCATCGCAGCGAAAGTGTTGAAGCACAACGGTCAAAGCTGCCTATTTATGCTGAAGAGCAGAGTATCATGGAAGCTGTAAATGACAATTGCGTATGTTTGCTAATAATTTGCAATAAGGAATAGAGATAATGAACTGATATCGAATAATAAAATGATTAAGAAAATTAACAAGAGACTGTTAAAAATTCCGAGCTTCATGGATAATTTATCATCATATATTTCTTCCGTTGCTTAAAAATTCATCAAAATGAAAAGTTTGCAATTTTTTCAACAATTTTAACGTCAGGCAACGATAATTTGCGGTGAAACCGGTTCTGGAAAAACAACTCAATTGCCTCAATTTTTATACGAAGCTGGTTATAGCCGTCACGGTAAACTGATAGGAATAACTGAACCTCGACGCGTAGCTGCCATAAGTATGGCAGCACGTGTAGCACAGGAAATGAATCTACCAAATGCAGTCTCATATCAGGTTTCTAGGTTCATTTGGTTTACAAATTTGAAAGAAAGAATTAAAATTGAATTTGTCCATAGTACTGTTGACTATTTTTGGAGTATGGGAATTGTAAGTTGTTGAAATGTTTGGCTATTTTGGTATTCCAAGATGCTATGGTAAACGATAAGTTTTTTTTTGTGCCCATGGGTTAGAATTTTTCACAAAAAAAAAAAACAAAAAAACAAAAAAATTAATTATCATTTAAAGGAATTTGATTTTGAAATACATCAACTTCATAAATAAAGGTCAATAGTTCCGAAGATTTTAAGTTGACAAAAAGTAATAAGATTGATTGTTTCAGATAAAATATGAAGGTAATCGTTCAGCTGATACATCCATTCTATTTATGACGGATGGCGTCTTAATGAAAGAAATGCAAAAAGATGTGATGCTTTCAGCTTATTCTGTTATTATCATCGGTAGGCTATTATTTAAATGAATAAAAAGTTTTTGAAACCAGAAAGAAGTTTTTATTTCTGATTAATTCAATTCTATTCCAACATCATTTTATTGTGAAAAGATTTTTTCTAGACGAAGCACATGAAAGATCGATGTACAGCGATGTACTGATTGGTTTGTTGACACGAATAGCACCTTATCGTTTACGTATGGGCTCACCATTAAAGCTTATTATCATGAGCGCAACCTTACGTTTAGATGATTTTAGAAATAAAAGGTATTTCATGGATTATGGGCGCTCCATTATTTTTTCACTTATTTCAACTTTTTATTTCAATCATTTGTTTTAGTACTATTTCAGAGTATTAGATGCATCAGTTCTTGACCCCTCTTTCAGGCTGTTTCCTGTGTCATTGCCACCTGTACTGAGCATTGATGTAAGGCAATATCCAGTATCAATTCATTTTGAAAAGCGAACACCAGAAAATTACCTTACAGCAGCGTTTCATAAAATATGTGAAATTCATGAACACAAAAGTCCTGGGACAATATTGGTTTTCCTTTCTGGAAAATTAGAGGTATCGCTTCCAATATTTCAGATGAAATTCATAATTTTGCGAACTATTTTTATATCGAGCATTAATCAGTTTATGATCAGCTTGTTTATTGTAGGTTATGGCCCTCTTAAAATGGCTTGTGGAACGTTATACGATTAGGTATTTTTTTATGACACAGAAAATATTTTCATCAAAATCTCACTTTTAACTCAAAAATAGCTTTTATTATATTCTTCAAGGAAAATTGAAAACTAACTTTATCAAAATGATTTATAATCCTTTAAATTGTTACATGTTCTTTCATGATTAAGGCAGAAAACCTATAAAAGAAAGAAAAAGAAAGTTGGCGAAGAAAAATTGAAGCAGAATCAACTGGAACTAGGGAAGACAATTCCGAATAAGTCAAAACGAATCGAAAAACCTGCAGATGAAGAACAAACCGACGATAGGTTCGCTGATGCTGATTTGGACTGCGGTGATTCCGGTTCCGAAATGGATGAACTCGTAAGCTATGAATTGATGTTCAAAAAAACTGCATGAAACAGTGAGCAGGATTTTGTATTAGATCAGTTTTATTGCATCAGAGCAACTTTATAGTTTCTATTTGTGTAAACCGATCTTTTCAGAATTTTTGTCCTGAAGCTTCACGTCCACGAAATTCATCAGCTCTTCCTCTTTTCTGTCTACCTCTCTATTCCCTACTGTCCAGCAAAAAACAGCAACGGATCTTTGAACCAGTTCCAGATGGGCATCGGTTAGTTCCCTACGTATATCCTAATTATCATTAAATAAATTTTAATTTACGTGGTTTTTTCCGATTTTAACTTTTTTAGTCTTTTGAACTGTGCATGTAACTGTGCATTTATGCATTTTGCAGAATGTGCGTGATTGCAACGAATGTAGCGGAAACATCGCTGACTATTCCTGCTGTGCGATATGTTGTTGATAGTGGTCGTGAAAAAAGACGTAATTATGATCCGGTAACTGGTGTTTCTCAATTTGTTGTAAGTTGGATTTCGCAAGCTTCAGCCGATCAAAGAGCTGGACGTGCCGGACGTGTTCAACCTGGCGAAGTCTACAGGTATCATTGCTTTCTTTTTAAATCATTTCAACAGGAATATAATTTGAAAGAAATGATTGTTTACCCTTTGCTATAAGCATTTGGTTTATGTTGTCTTTTATATTCTTTGAATTGATTGATGCAGGAAATCGAATGGGGTTGTCTTTACTTGATTTCGTGAGTTTGAACATTTCAGTCAAATGAAGGAGTACTTTCTTCGGTTTGTTTATCCGCAAGATAATATAGTGTAACCACGGAATGAATCCCAAATTTTTGCTGTTGAGAAGTATTTTTTTGTCGTATATTCAAAACGTTTTTTCTGTTATCAGATTACATTTCAGGTTGTACTCCTCAGCAGTTTATTCTGATTTCGAGAAATTTAGTGCACCGGAAATACTGACGAAACCGGTTGACCAACTCGTACTTCATCTGAAATCCATGAATATCGTCAAGGTTATTGCTTTAAATGAAACACTTCTTTTAAAAGTGATAATGCATTATTCCGGAAAAAATGCTCATCTCTTAATTCATATTTGAGGTGACGAATTTCCCTTTTCCAACACCACCCGATAAAGATTCGCTAGAAGAAGCTGAAAAGCGTTTGATTCGTTTGGGAGCCTTACAAGTGACAGTGAGGAATAACGTGGTTGGTTTTTGTTTTTTGTTTTTCTTTTGGTTTTTGTTTCTAATTCACGTTAAAAAAATGTAACTAATGCATTGCTGTCGATATTATTAAAGCATTACATATACTGAGCATATCGGCATCTGATCTCATTTCTTAGACAAGTCTTTAATGTTCTAATTTCAACAAATTCAAGTAATTGAGTGCCATCATTTTAGATTTCGTCTCTTGTCCTTAATATGTTTATAAACCAGTTTAATGAATTTATAAGTAAAATATTATTTTAGAAAGAAGCACGAATTAGTTTGTTTGGAAAAACATTATCTATTTTCCCACTGGCACCAGTTTTTGCAAAAATACTTGTGATGGCAAATCAACATTCTCTGATATCTCATGCTTGTTGTTTGGTTGCTGCATTATCAGTTCGAGAACCTCTCGTTCCTCTTTATTCATTAAGGTTTATTTTGTTGATTAATCTATAAAATAAAGAAATTTACAGTAGGATATTCAAGTATTTTTCTAGTACGCAAAAAATCTTTCGTTTCAGAGGTGGAAGTGCTCAAGAAACACAGGCGCTTATGCTTGAAGCATTAAAACAAAGGCGATCATGGTGTCCACCTGGACAAGCGCGGAATTTCGGTGATCTCACAGTTCTCTTGCGAGCTATTTTGAGTGCTGAAGCATCAGAAGTTCGTAATTTGTTAGATCTTTTTTTTTACAGCGAAAAGTTCAATGTTTTAATTTTCTATACATTTGTTTCATATCAAAAAGTATTTTTCAGGGATCTGAAAAGGAATGTCATCGATTAGGAGTTCGTTATAAAGCACTTATTGAAATTCGAAAATTACGCCAGCAGCTGACCAAAATTATCAATTCGAAGTGTCCACAAGATAAATCACTAATGGTGAACCTAGATATGAAGCCACCCACTGATGAAGAAATACTAATGTTAAGGTCAGTGAAGTTGATTCATTAAGACATATGATTTATGTGTCATCGAAAAGAATTTTTAATCAAATTATTGTTTTAATTTTGATCATTATATTCTCTTAATTCTAGCATTATATCGAGATTTTCTTTTTTTTTTTTTGCATCAGGCAGATTGTGACTGCTTCACTTACTGACAATATAGCCCGGAGAGTGGATCCAATAGCGACTGAGAGTGTGCCCAAAGGTGCATATCAATCCCAAAAATTAAAGGTTTGGCTTTCCCTGCATTTTTGTTCACTCTTATTTAACGCTTAAATATACTTTTCAAGTACATCAACTATTTATAGGACTACGTTTATATCGATCCAAGTTCTATATTGTTTAAAGATGAACCAGACTGGGTGCTGTATCACGAAATCGTTGAGGTTTATTATCAAATATGCTTACCTCAGATAACTAAGCAAAATATGCTTACCTTAGATAACTAAGCAAAATTGTGAGAATTAATCACTTTAGAATTCATCAACATTAACTTTTTCTTAGGATTATCTTCCATTATGCATTATTACTCGATTTTTTTTTTTTTTTTTTTGGAATTTTAAATTTACACATTTTAATTTGCAGAGGAAAGATAAAAAATATATGCAAAATGTGATCTGTGTCGAAGAAAATTGGTTACCTCGTTTGGCGAACACTTATTGCCATTTTAAGCCAATCAAAGAAGTTGAGCCACGGTAAGTGAAGTAGTTTTTCAGCAAATGGTACTGTATTTTTGATGTGATTTTTTCAAAAAATTTGATAAGTTTTGGAGATTTTGAAAATCAAAGATTTCATTCAGTGTCAAGATAAAATAACCCAAATTTTCAGATATGATTCAGCTACAGATAATATCGTCATTTTTATGAATGGAACATTCAGCGATATGCATTGGCCTTTAGGCAAAATTGAACAACCACTACCCGTTAATATCAATCTGTATCGTTATTTTGCTCAATTCTTTCTCGATGGCTCAATCTGTCCGTCTTTAGCGGTTTATTCTGACAAACTTCTTCTCTCACCAAACACAATGACGAAACCATGGGCAAAATTACAGTTACGAACGGAGAAGCTGCTAAATGCACTGATTGAATATGAGGTAGAGAATCATTAATTTCATAAATTCGATTTGTGAAAATTTTGAAAAATGAATAAATTTACTGGAGCTCCTCAACTATTCTGTAGATCATTTTTCAGGTAACGAACCGAAAACGTTTACTGGAAGTTTGGAGGAATAAAAGTGAATATCTTTTGGATGAATATCTGGAATGGCTACCACAATTCCTGCATGAAAACGTTCAAATGAATTGGCCGCCGAACTGACTATTAAATAATTTCGGATGATTCAAGTTGACAATTCATCTAAGATTTCGAGATGTAATCCAAACATTACTTCTGTTTTCTATTAAAATGGATAAGGTTCGAAAAATAGTACTTTTGTACATTTCCCTGTTGTTCATGTTTCTCTTCACATTTACAGCAATAATATTTTGTGAATGATGTCTTTTTCTCAAATTTTTAAAATTTTTTCATTTTGAAGATTTCTTTTGTTAGTTTTTTTACAAATAATGATTAGCAATTAGACGTTCCTAACCGAATGCGTCAAGTTGGATAGCTGTGTAATTTGAGTTGGAAACTTTATTACTGTTGTTTTTGTACATAATTTTGTTGTTCGTTATCTATATAAATAAAAATGTAAATGTTTGTTGTCCAAGATCTTAAATCTCCGAAAGTTTTTCACCGATTGCTTTGAAATTTTGATATAACATTGCATTTGAATGAACGCATGTTTCTATGTAGGTATGCCTACTTTTTTTTTTTACTTGTTATACGTGTAGCAAATCGAAACACCCTTTTTTTTTGATAATATTTCCCTTCCTCTCTCTCCTCCTCCTTTTCCTTCTCCTCCATCGTTTTTTCATTTTGTCTCTTGCTCCTTTCACTTCCCTCCCTCCCATGTATGTTTACTTTGTTCATGATGAAAAGGTCAAAGAGCTGGAAGATGTTGGGGAAGTCAAAAGTCATGGTAAACGAGGATAACAGTGCGATCTCTTTGAAAGCCAAAAGATGTTAAATAGCGCCACGACAATTACTGTAAACAAGGAGTGCTAAAGGTCAAGTGGCGCGACATAATTTCAGAGTTGCTTTTTTTCAGAAGATTTGAAGGATAAGCATGTTTATCACCGAAACGTTTCAATTCACATAAAAAAAAATGAGCCAACCATCAAGAGGCTACACGATGGAGATTAGATAAGGGGAGGAGCCCCGAAAGAATTTGAAAGGACAGAATTTGGAACTGGAATTAAAATTCAAGTTCAGAATCAGAATTCTTACAACGACATAGCAATAGCAATAGTTCGGAGTTCGAAGCGATACCATGAAGAAAGAAATAGATAAAAAATAGGCTGATTGTTTTGATGGCACATTGAAATTGAACTTCGGAAGAGATGGGATGTTTCTTGGATGTTCTAACTATTCTATATGTAATCATATGAAAAAAATTATTGGTAGCAATGACAGTTTAGAATATTCAAAAAAAAAAGAAAAAAGTCCGACAATTCAATTGATCAGTTTCGAATTTAAGTTCAGCAACAAATCAATTTTGAGAGCAGTTAGGGTACAATCGATTTGTTTTAATTCGTCAAATAATGCCTCGCAGAAGATCAAATTTTTGGTCGTCGTATTCGCGCAGTGGAAGCAATGCTGCAAATCATACTGAGGAAAAATGGATGTCAGCGAACGAGCGAAACAGATAAAGAATGGCTCGAATACGTGCCGAGAGAGCAGCAGAGTGGCGTGCAGCTAGACTTCAGAATGCATGGTTGCCAACACGACTGTGAATGGTTGAAAGACCTCAACGGGATATTGTAGATAAGCGTGAAATAGACTCTGTGCTAAGCAATCGCTTGATTACAGTTGTCTTGCATTTGGTACAACCCAGCTGATGATTATAGTTTGAGCCCGCATGTTCTCATCGGCATCGTGACTGAAGTGTGTCCTTAGTGCAGGGCTCTTTAATTTAATGGAGAAAGGAATGTGTTGTGCCGCGGAAAAATTAAACCCTCACTTGGAGAACTGTTAGAACCATTAAAAGCTTTGTTTGTCGGATATACCACCGAATCAAAGAATTTTCTACCTAACATCAGGGAATACGATTCGTGTTTCCGAATAATGTCGTTCATCGCAGAAATCGTAACAACTCAATTCTCGCCTACTTTCAAAGTGAAAGAACAAATTTATCATAAAGCCGGCTGCCTGCTTTTGTTCCAAGATGGTCAACTTTAATTCCTACAAATGTATTTTATCGGTGATGGCAGTGATGAATTGAATGCAGGTGCGAATTTCTACCGATATTAAACGGTCGTTCCTCAACTACAACAGCAATAGCAACTGTTCAAGTTCGGAATTCAGACCGATACAGTTGTTTGATATAGCAGTATTTGGAATTCAAATTTGACAAAGATCGACGCAGCAATAGCAACTATTCGGAGTTCAAGTTCGACAGTTCAAAGTGACACAGTAGTAACAACAATCCGATAATTCACTTGAGCAGTATTCTTCTCTACCAGTGGCAGAAGAAAGAATAACCCAGTGATTACTTTGTCTGGATATTCTCTGATAATTGTTTATATTGAAGAATCATTCTTTCATC
Source organism: Onchocerca volvulus (assembly GCA_000499405.2). NCBI lineage: Eukaryota > Metazoa > Nematoda > Chromadorea > Rhabditida > Onchocercidae > Onchocerca > Onchocerca volvulus. The sequence continues at coordinate 4,434,722 of HG738139.1, read as the reverse complement.
AATCGATAAAGCCTTGCTGGCTAACCGAATCATAATAACAAGAATCAGTCTCCAACCTAACCAGACTAAAAATCAAATTACAAACTATCAGATTTTTTTCCCAACATTAGAAACATGCGCTTTATCTTTTCGTTCTTTTCCATTTAACCAGACTGGGCTACAACAACTCACGTATATAAAAAATATATAAAAACATTGTTTGAATGCAACTTTGAATTTGAAAGCAATCGGTGAGAACTTTCGGATATTTAAGATTTTAAACAAAAGAATATTTACATTTTTATTTATATAGACTAGCTATATCCAGTCACGCTTTGCTACGGAATGAAAAAAAAAAATCGTTTACAATCTACATAAATAAAAATATAAATATTCGTTGTTCATTTTTAGATAACTTTTCAAGTTCTTTACCGATTGCTTTGAAATTTTAACACAGTATTGCATTCGAATATGCGCATATTCAACAACTTTCGGAGATTTATGATTTTGAACAAACCAACACTTACATTTTTATTTGTCTTGATCAGTGGACATTGATGATAATTAGAACGGATTTCTGAAATTACGAAAATTGCTAGAGAATTTTACATGCTTGTAAAATTCTCTAACACTTACAATGTTGTTCTAGCATTAATGATAGCTTGAGCTAGGAATTTGCAAGATTTCAATAGCTACCAGTGATGTTCTACATGCAGTAAATTTAAGAGGAAGGCATTTCAGGATGCGTCTATGACAAACTTTTAGTGCAAAATCAGTTTGGAAAACTAACAATGAATCTATAGTATTTTGTTATCATAATTTCAAGACTTCATGTAATTTCAGGCAATGACTACGCTGTTACTTCAACGACTTGAAGTTGATACAGATATTGATAATTGGATTAATAATTGGAGATATGCTGTAGAATCGTTGAATGATATTTTAACCTTATCGGAATCAGCTCTAAGAAACAGATTATCTGATGATCGGCAAATTTTAGAACTTATTGATAGCTTCCTTGATATTTTTCCGAAGTATTTTGTTATTATTCATTCTGGTTTTTTTTATCTGAAAGGAATCCTTTTTTTTTTTTCTTTTTTTTTGTGAAGTTCTGTTACATTTGGAATTGAATTTTAAAGATAATGTTAATTTCAAAAATTTTTTTTCATAATTCAATTAATTTTTATAATTATTAAAAAACTTCTCTTATATCTCTTGACTGCCAACAGTTTAAGAGATTGGCAAAAAAATGAAGCATTAAGCATGGCACTGAATGGAAGTCTACAATCAGATCGTAGAGAAGAAATTCGTGCAATAATTGTTGAAATGTACACAAAAATTTTGATGCTTTTCATGAAGCTTTCTAGAGAGGTATGAATATCGGTTTTCTATTTGATATTTCTTTTCTTCGAATACTGAATAGTTATTAATATGACGAGTGATTTGTTTATCAGTTAAATGTAAGTAAATATTTCTCTTCTTTAGAAGCATGAGTAGATGTTCTATGAGAATATCACTAAATATTTACAGATTTTAGTTATTTAATTTTATCAAAGAAAACGCAATCATTTTAACATTCAATGATAGAACTTTCCTATTTTAAAATTATGTATTGTCAATATTTAGTTCGTTGGCAAACACATTTATCAAAAAAATATCCTGTTCGATTTAAATAGATTATTTCGTGCAATTGTAATATTTAAAACATCAAATCAAGATGCCATCGAAAATATCATCACAGCAGCATTTGATACAAAGCAGTTCACAGAAAAAGATGTTGAAGAATTTACAGAAACTATGGAACAGGTAATATTTTTAATTCTTGTCCTGCTTCTTATAATATCCATAGAATTGAGAATATTTTTTGAATTTGATAGTCTTAATTTAACAACTTCCGCTTATCTTAATTGTCTTACCATTCAATTTTAAGGGAATACCAGTTTTTTATCTATGTTTTTTAGAAAACAAAGAAAGAACTGAAATTCCTTCACTGTCATATTTTTTCCAAATACTTACAAAATTCAAAATTCACCGAGTTTTTGAAAAATGCACATTTATCTTAGTGTCAAAATATTCTGCGACAGATAAGCTTGCTACTCATTAACTAATTTTGTGTCAAGAAGCGAATAAAACTAATGTTTCTGATCATTGTCTTATCATTATCTGCATTATCGATGTTAATTTTCATCAAGTCATCCTTTTTGTTAATGTCAAATCAGTACTTTTATATTTTAGGAATTTATCGACTACAGCAACAGTATTGCATTTTCTGAAAACAATATTAATAAAATGGAAACATTTTTGGAAAAATGTTTAATCAATTTTGAGGGATTAACAACTCTTGCATCACTGTTGTCTAATCATCATATATCACAAATGATCTCATTCAAATTCTTAAATAGGTTTGTGTTTGTTTATTTTTTGCATATTTCATTGTTTTCATACAAAAGTTCGAAGTCGAAGTTTTTATCTACTAATCATAAATACTAATCAGTAATTTTGTTAAAAAATTATTACAAAATTGAAGAAAATTTAAAATGTGCTAATTTAGCGTAGCTTGTTTCGTGGAACATTTGGAAGAACATTATTGCATGGAACAGATGATGAATATGTCAGCAGATTTACAAGAAATATTTAGGTAAATTCATAATTATTGGCTCTTAATCAGTAGCTTAAGGAGAAATAAATTTTCTAAGCGATTAATATCTCGGATTTCGAATTCGACACATCTTTGTTTTCGATTTATTTGGTATGCCTTTGCTTCAATTACCGCTGTTTTTACCTGTAATGAATGTATCTTGTTAAATGTTATATTTATGTTATTTCCGATGTTTGGTTAGATTTATTTCCAGATAAATCTTTGTTTAAAATTTCAGGATATTGTTAACATTGGTGGATAGCATGATAGCTTCTGCGTATGCTTTTTTTCACGCTGTAATTGTCTCCTTTACTTCAGTAGATGAAGTATATACAATTATTGTTAACTGTTTGCAATATGAAAGGTTTCAAATTTAACATTTAAAATTGTAAACAGTATTCAAATTCCAATGAATTAATTAATATTTTTTACTTATTATTCACTTCATCTTCATCCTTCTTTGAAAAGAAACAAACATGTCCATTTGCCCCTCTACTAGTCCATTTTGTTTGTAACTGTGCCATGTTTTCATGAATGTAAGTTTAAACAGCACGAATAATTTCCCTATTTGATATTTTCTTCAATATTGTCCTTATTGCAACTAGGAAATTTTTTTAAAGTTGGTTTTATGAAGTTGCATCACTAATTACTAAAGTGCCCATGAATTTTACAAATTCCAAAACAGTTCAATGAAAAAACAATTTAGTATACAAGACGATTTTTATATAATACGTATCTTTTAACAGTCTTCACTTCTGTGTTTCGAAAATTCATTATTTTCTGGACAATTATACTTTAGAATTATATTTTCAGGTTCATTTTTTACTACAGTATTATTTATCCAATTGAAGAGGTTCTTCATCGATGCGATGAAAATCAGAAGACATATATAAATGATACTCTTGAACATATCAGATGGAATTGTATCACCAATATTCTAGAACAATTGAAAAAGCGTGGTTTGCTTGTTGTAAGTTATTAATTTTTATTCATATATATACTTGATTATTTGATTTCAGTTATGCTTACGACATTACTGTCCTGTATTACTCAAAATTTTATTTCATGTATTATCCAATACAAATCTCTACTGGAAACTCAAGAAGTCGGAGTTTATGAAAATTTCTTTGTAAGATAAAAATATTTCAGCCCGTTATTTTTATGAATGTTATCTTGTTTATAAAAAGAGCATATTAAGGAAACATTTCTTGAAAACTGTTACAGTTTTCAGGACCTTGGATCATCGGCTAATCAGGAAGTTAAAGAAAAAATAGGTTATCTGGCCGAACTTTTGCCTCATTTTTCGCCCCAGTTTATTCATGTTGGTTTGGATTTTATTATGAAAGCTTTGTCTGAGAAGATATTTTTTATTGACAAACGATTTTAAATGTTGTTAGATTGGCAATTGTCCAGATGTTGAGATCACTTTAATATCAAGTTTCGGCTAAGCTGCTGAGATTTCTCATGAGTGACGATTTATACAGAATGTAATTTTGAGATTAATAATTTAAATATGATTTCTAATCAAATAATCAAAACATTTCTTTTCACAATGCAAACGCTTACCTAAAGTTTACACGAAGCTGTTGGATATATTTTTGGCGTGCAAGAATGGTTCGGTCATTCATAACTAAATAAAATATTAAAAATTAAATCCAATTGTTTGGATAAATTAAAATCAATCAGATTTGTTATTTTTTTAAGTTTTATAATTTTGAAGTTTGAATTATTTGATTTCAGTTATGCTTACGACATTTTGGTTATGAAACTGAACAAACAGTGAATGCATTGCTGAATACTAATGAATTACCGTTAGATCTGCAAGCCCTGATGTCGGTTGAATTGAAAGAGGAAAATGCGCCAATGATTGTCGCTGAGTCTTCACCCTTTTATGATTTTACCGGTATATTTTTGTCATATATTAAGAATTATCTGATCGTTCTTCATAGTACAATCTTCCAATAGTAGAGACCATATATAATCCCGCATGGAAAAATTAATACTAATCGATCATTAAATGATTTTATTTAAATTCATTTTATCATTAAATTACCTAACATATTGAAAATTTCCGGTAAAATTCCTTTCTTTCCAAATATTCATCTATTATACACCATCATAATTAAGAAGAATTTAATGATTTTTATTTCTTACATTTGATTATTCGAGAATATTATCTTAAATCGCCTTGAATATTATCATAAATATTATCATATACTATGAATATTATTATATATTATGAATATTATCATATTCTATTTGTTTTTCATTTTCATTCAAATCATAATGTTACCTGTGAAATTTTTGCTATTTAAATCGACCAAAAAAAAAATTTTTTTTTTTAAAATTCAGTTACAAAAATAATAATTAATTCAATTCCTTTTATTTCTTCAAAAAAATTCCATTTTAAATTTAGTAATTTTCCTTTTAATCTAAAATTGAAATATTATTATTGAGATTATAATTTTTAGAATTAGCGTCTGGAAATATTTTAAGTAAGTAAACAGATTTTCACAAATTGTAGTTGATTTAACTGCAGGTGATAACAGTTAACTTGTCATGTGCATAAAATTTCCCACTTCTCTTTTCTCTTTTTATCTTTCCCCATCTTTTATCCTCTCTTCCATATCCATCCTCTTTCATCGTTTGTTTAATTTTAGTAAATTAGAGAAGTGATGAATAAAAAAAAGGAAAATAGATGAGAGTAGGAAAAAGGAAGAAGAGAAAGCAAAAAAAAAATACAAATTTTGCGGACCATTAAATGCTTCATTGTTTTCAATGACTAACAACTACCTATCCATTTGAGAATTCCAATGAATTTTTAATGATTAAAGCAATTTGCTCTTACATTTTTCGCATTTTTTTCTTTCTCCCTTTTTTTCTCCTTCTCTCTCTTTCTCCCTCTCTCTCTCCCTTTCTTTTCCATTCTTTGAAGTTTTCTCTCTTTTTTGATAAACTTTATCATTAATAAAATTCATAGTAATAGTTGAAAAAATTTTGCAAAGAAAAAAGAATTGGAAAAAAAATGATTAAAAATTATTTCAAATTCTATCTTCGTGAAAAAAAATTTCATCTTAAAAAATTGAATTTTTTTCTTTTTTTTTCTGCAAATTGTATAATGTTCTATTTATATTTTCAGTCGGAAAATTTTTTGCAAAATTATAATTTTGGAAAAAAAAAATTATTTGAATTCATTTATTTCAAATTACCATTCTAAGTTTAAATTTTATTTTAAATGATGAAATTTCCGATGCGAAAGCGAAGACAAACGAGACGAAATCATCAGATCCATTGATTTGCATGAAACCACCACAATTATCTGCCAATAAGCAAGAAATGGAATCTATTAACACTGCCCAAAATGTTTCCGGATCGAAAACAATGAATAATGCTCGAAAAGATTTGAAAGCTAAATTTGATGTTGAAGTATTTTTAAAAGGAAGAAAAATGGATGTACAAATTAAAGAGTGAGATCTATATTTTGGATTTAATTTTTTTAGTTTTATGCCAAAAATTAAATTTTGAATTAAATCAAATTTGATTCTGGTCCATAAATGTTTGAAAATTTCAATAAATTTCTTTGCAAATTTTAATAAATTTCAATTATTCTTCCTTATTTTAATCAATACATCACAACTTTTGCAGTAAGCCGTCATTTACGGAAACATTTGATGTGCCAAATTCTGAAAAAGTTGCCCTAAGACCAACCTATGAACGATATCGCTATGTCGAAGCAACATCAGAATATGATTTGTATAATGATGAATATGATGATACATATGATATTCAACATCAAAACTATGGTCTAGATCTCAGGTTGTCAATTTTTTTAAACCGTTTGTTTGTTGATAATTTTGAAATTCGCATGAAATACTTGGAATTTTAAAAATCCGAAAATTTTCAATAGCTTATTTGGAAAATTCATGAGACAAATTTTTCGATAGTTTAATTGTTGTCACATTTCAGTGATGATGATATTACATTCATGGAAGATGGAATTGAACCAAATACCAATCATATACCAGTAAACGATGAAGTGAATAACGATACAGAGAATGAAAAAGAGAAAGAGATTCGAGAGGTTAATGCAAGAAGAAAAAAGAATGACCGAAAGAATGACCGAAAAATGATGAATGCCATTGTTCCAGATGGAAAAAATCGAAATAATGCCTCTTCAGTGCAAGAATTCCGGAAGAAAGCAGAAAAGGTGGAATCTTCATCAGGAAATAATTCTAACGAAAGGCATAAACCGGGATATACCGGTGGTCGGGATCGACAGTTAAAAGAACGTCATAAAGGTGAATTTAGGCGACGACAAGCTGATAAAAAAATGCGTGGTGGAATGTTTTGATTATTTGAAAATTATCAATCATCACTTTTTAACTAACAATTATCTTTCATCCATATTAATTTTCTCCTGGAAAGTTAAAAAAAAAAAATTGAAATTAATAAAATTAATAATTTTAAAAATTTACTGTACTGTAGATGTTATTATAATCGACTACCTTTAATCTGTAACAAATTCACAATATTTTTATACTGTGAATTTTCATAACGCGAAATACAATTGAGATATTTAGAAATGATCTTTTCTTTGAAATTTATATATGTTTAAAAGTTGTTAAAATTTTATTAAAATATATTTTCACTTGAAAAAATTCGAATTTTCTGATTTATATAGTTATTTGTTTGTTTTATTTAAAATTTCAATCTCATTTAAATTTCTTATTTTTAAAAAAATTTCAAAAATATGATGAGCACATAAAAGATTAAAGATAGGTGGAAAACTTCTAAATCAGTTCCACTTTTTCTCCTTTGTTTTTTTGAAAATAAAATGATTTGAAACTAACAAGTTAACATTAACAGGGATATGAAAATACTGCACTTCTTAAAGCGTTCAGAAATTTAAAGAAAAAATTCAAATTTGGAAATTCGAAAATATTCAAATTTAGAAATTTGAAATCACTCAAATTATGCTAAATATTATCATTCCTATAAAACATATTATATGATGAAGCAAAATGCGAATAGTATAGAAATATATAATCGATTTTGCCAAATACACATATATCTCAGTGCACCAATAAGAAATAAATGAATGAGGAAGAAAGAGTGATGAGGAAATTGATGAAAATTTCAACTTTATTTTCGACAACACGTAATGCATCTTGAAATTTACGGAAGTCACTCTGAAAAATTGGAGCCTTATTAAAAAAAAGCCACTTATTGCGATTCTGAATGAAAGCATCGATACGAAATAACGATATAAGAAGTTCAATTAGAACTTTTTAAATTTCTTTAATCCATAACTTCAATGATTGCTGCTTCGATGATTGATATCTGTGAAAGTAATGAAAGACAGAAAAGACGAATCACCTGATTATAAGCAAGAATATTTTCTCTCTAATTTTGAGAAAATAAAATCAGGATTTGTCTGAATTTGAGAAATTCAAAAATTATTCCTAAAAATTTGCTAAAGATCAATGAAAAAATGAATAATTTACAAGTTTCGATTAAATTATAGACAAAATTAGTTTCAAAGTTTACAAAGTTCTCGATAATTTTCACCAATTTAAATTAAACCAAAATTATTGATTCACATACTATGCTACAGTTACACAAATAACAACTAAACAAGAAAAAAAAAAAACAACACAGTATGAAAAGAAATGGAACTTTTTTTTTTTTTCCTCAATCAAAATAACCAGTTGAAAATGGTGAACATTTGATATTGGCTCCTATCATCCGTGGCGTTATCACATTTTGATTTCGGCATCTACAAAATTGATGATGGATTGGTGTACGGTACGGCAGCTGCACGATTACGATAATGTATGGTACTGCAATTTGTATGTATTCATCTGTTATTTTATAGTACCTCTTTTGGAAATTTACCTAAATTTGCCTCCTCACTCATTGAAATCCAAATTATATTTTTCCCGCGATTTCCGCTCCTGTATAGAGATGAGTATTTGCTTATTTCAATCTTTGAATTTGTGATTTCAAAAACAGAAATTTTTTGCAGAAATATATTTATATTTTGGAAAAGTTTGATGATTTAATTATTTCCTAAAGAGTTTTAATTTTCAAGTAGAAAATTTTAATTTTTTTTTAGTACATTTGATTATTAAAATACGGTTGTTGTTTTTTTCTTTTTTTTTTAACTTTTAATTTGTTTTTAAATTTTACATAAATCGAATGTCTTATTGGTCACATTCTTTCTGATCAATTATTTGTAAATGCTCATTTTCAAATTTATAACTAATAACTGACCTTTTTTGTTTTTGCCGTTGATTACAAAACCATACTCTAACAACATTTTTCTTTAAATCAAGTTTACTGGCTATTGCTGAAATTCGTTCACCACTTGGTCGTGGCTGTTGCCTGTAAATTATTTTGTAAGCTATATGATGGCAACAATAATAATAATAAGCAATAATTAATGACAATAACAATAATAGTAATAATAATAATAATGATAAGAATACTCATCAATAACAATACAATAATTGATAATGTTGATAACACAAGAATAATAGTATTATCTAATAATGATAACAATATTAATATTAATTTTGGTGAATTGAAATACTTCAAAAAATTCCTTTCTTGAGGCGTTTCAGTTCATCAATATTATTATTATAAATTATCCTTTATAGTTTATTCGAAAATAACCATTATTTTTAAATTAGACAAATACTGAAGGAAAAAGACTTCAGGGAAAAAAAATGGCAACATTACTTCAACATATTATATATAATATTTAAGAATTTTTTCAAGTATAAAAGAATTGGATATAATTAAATTATGAAATACAAACAATAATTATATTCCAGAAGGAAATTGAGGATATTAAATTATTCAACTAACTTTTCATTTCAATCAGTTAACTTATTTGTTAAATTAATGATGCAAATATATCATTCAAAATGATGCAAATCATTTATAAAAATGAAATAAAAGAGAGAAACAGAGAGAGAGAGAGTTATAAATTTGTTGTAAATGTTGAATTTAAAAAAAAAAAAAAAAGAATTGAATTACCGAAAATAATCTTCTAGCAAGCGTTTCTCAGGTGCAGCAATGGATGTTCGCTTCCTTTTTTTATCCAAATTTGGTAAAATACCTTGTGCATCACCTGTTATATCTTTCGTTTTTGTTACTTCTTCGGCCTAATAAGAAAATGCAAGTTACGTATGTGAAATATACAATTTACTTACGAACGACTAACCATATAATAAGAAATTTATTTGCAATATCATGAAAAATATTCAGTTTAATAAGAAATCAAATGCAATAAACTAAACCTTTTGTACCCTATTCTTTCTTTTCAAATTTTCAAAATGTAAATAAAATTCAAAATATTTATTGCAAAATTTCTTGTCGCATATTTTAAAATAAGTAGTAAAGTTGAAAATAATCAATTTATTGTTGATTATTCAATTCATACAAAATTATTATCAAATATTTCATTCGAATATTTAAACACTTTAAATAATAGTTATTTGATATATGAAAAAAATTCATGACTTTTTTTTATAAAAATTAAACAATCTTATAAAAATTCTAAAATTTTATGAAAATTAAAAAATCAATTTTTAATAAAAAAAAAAAAAAAAAAAAAAAACCTTTTCAAGCCATGAATGTAAAATAGGTTTCAATGCTACCATATTGTTATGTGATAATGTAAGACTTTCAAATCGGCAAATTGTTGATTGACTTAATGAGCCAACACCAGGCATTTTTAAATGTGCAAGAGCTTTTCCAACATCCGCTTGAGTTACGCCTAATTTGATACGCCTTTGCTTGAAATGTTCCGCAAAACGTTCCAGTTCACGTGGATCTGTATCTAATTCTGTAACTATTCATATTTATTTAATTCCGATTTTATTATTCATTTCCTTTTCTTTTTTCTATGAGTTTATGTCATTTTATTATTATTTTTGATTATTAGTTATAAAATTATTGCTAAATTTATTTTTTATTCATATATGTATATATTTAAGAAGTTAATTGAATAAAAAAAATTCTGAATTATTAGTAAAAAAATTTGTTAATTTCACAAAAATTTAAGAAAATTTGGATGTTTTTGTTTGGAAAAAAAAAGAGAATGAATATTTATAAAAAGTAAAATTGTAATTTTTTAAATTAAAAATATTATTTTCTTTAATTAAAACCTGTAGTTTGAGTTGATAATGGATATATTGGCATTGCAACAGCAGCAGCAGCAGCACTTTGTGATGCAACAACTGCAGTAGCAGTTGCAAACGGTGACGGTATTGGATATTGAGAAAATTGTGCAGTTGGATAATGTTGCATTGCCATTACATGCTGGAAATAATATACAAAATATCGGAAATGACAAGAATAGAAAACTGGAAATAATATACAAAATATCGGAAATGACAAGAATAGAAAGCTGGAAATAATATACAAAATATCGGAAATGACAGGAATAGAAAATGACGGAAAAATGAAGCGTTTTTGTTATTTGAATAATTTAAGTATTACTATTAAATGACCAATAAAAGGAAAAGGAAGAAAAAAATTAATTACTGATTCAGAAATAATTTACCTGTAAAGAAGCCATTGAATCAGCTGCATGATTCATGGATGTGTCAATAATTGAACTTTGTGAAATTGTGGATGAATCAAATTCACCAGATGATGGTAAGTGTGTTGCTGCGGTATGATGATAGCTGGAAGAATGCTTGAAAATTCTTAGCTGATAAGATTGATTGATAATTTTATTTATTTGCTAGCTGTATTAGGCCACAATTCGTTTGACCAGTCCATCTAGTCTATATAAATAAAAAATGTCCACTCATTTGTCCATCTAGTCTATAGAAATACAAAATGTCCACTCATTTGTTGCATCTAAATTTCAAAGTAATCGGTAACGAACTTGCAACGTTATGTCAAAAGTCACAGCGAAAATTTATATTTTTAATTCACATAGATGATTTGAATCAAATAAATAGTCGAAACTGAGGGAAATATTGGAATTAAAGAAATTCGCTCGAAATTCAGAATTTATGATCGTACAAGATTTCGAAATTTTTCCAATACTAAGAATAGAGAAAAAAAAAATGTCGCCACGTACGTAAACATATCAGACGGTCGAAGCATCCCACTAGCAGCCATGTTGACATTTTTGACGTCAATTTCAGCAAGAGCAGCTTGTGCTGCTCTTGCTTGAAATAACGTATCGTCGAAAGTGCCAAAAATTGAATTTGCTTGAAAATTCTGAAAATTTCGAAAAGAAAGAAAATCAGAACAACTACATAAATAAAACTTATATTCTGATAAAAAACAAAGCTTATTCTGATATAAAAACAAAGCTTAATTAATTAAATTGGCATATAACATGGAATAAGCATATGATAGATGTTATGGTTATGTTAGTTGAACATTATAACTATGAAAGTTTCCAAAAATTATTAATTTTGAAAAATCTTTATAAAATATGAAAATATTAACATAAATATTTGGAATATATTTGTTGAAGTGAAACTTTTACAGAAATTAATTAAAAATAATATCGTTTCATTTTTGACAAGAAACTTTTGACAAGTAAATGATTAGAAAGTTTGAAGTTAAATTAATTAAGAATGAAATTGAAATGGTAAAAAAAAGAAAGAAATTTGTGATTTTGATAATATTGATTGCATGCTTTGGATTTATTGTCATTCAGCTTTTTTTTAGTCAATGATTTTATGGTTTGCATTATTCTCATTAAAAATTTGCATATCGATTGGTTGAGTCAGTTTTTCTTCAATTAATAAAGTTAAGTTTAAATGTAATTGAATAAAATTTGTGATTTCTTCATTCCCATTTAGGAATTATCCAGAAAGTTTTGAATAACAAAGCAAAATTAGAAAAATTCGGAAATATCCAAATCATTTAATAAATATCAAAATATTTGAGAAAATCTGGACATTAAATATTACATGTCAATTAGATGAGTTGATTAAAATTGTTGTGTAAAGTAAAATGATACAAGTAAAATTTTAAAGAAAAGAAAAAATTTCTCGAATTATTTTAGATTTTAAATTGCTTTATTATGTTTTTCTATAACTAAAAATTTAAAGACAAAAATAATTATTTAAGCAATATTAATTTGAAGCAATGTTCTTATATAATTATCTGTCATGTTTAGAAACCAATAGTTGATAATTGATGATATTAAGCAAATGTTACTTGAAAATTATCCCAAATTTGGAGTGAACAACTGTGAAAGAGCATGGAAAAAATTGACAAGATAATCAAATTTCGTAAATTTCGGAAAATTTTTAATTACAGTTTTTAAAATCAAGCAAAAAAACGTAAAGATTAAATTGATCAAAATTCGGCTGAGAAAAGAAATGGGTCAAAAAGCAAAAACTTGTATTATATTATTTTCCGTTTGCATATTATCATTTAACAATAGTTATTAAAGTTTGATTTCTGAGTAAATTTCAAGCTAGTGTATATTTATATTCTTTTGTACATATATGCATAATTTTGTATCATTTCATTATTGGTTTTTCATTTTTTTTTCTTTTTTTTCTTGATAAAAATGATTTGAATTTTTAGAATTGAATAATATATAATAGATAATAAATAAGTAAACAAATAAATAAATGAATAAATAATGAATTATTAAGAAAAAAATGTATTTGAAAATAAACACAAATAAGCACATGAAGAAATGTATAAATATATGCATAAACAAATGAATAAATAAATAAATTAATGAATAAATGATAAATAAATAAACAAATAAATAAATATATTTACAATTGTACAAACACACCAACATACACACACACATAAACACACATACACACACACACACACACATACACACATACACACATACACACACACACACATACAGAAACATACAATATATAATGCAAAGATATCAGTAGCAAATGAATGAATATTTCAGTAAAATGAGTGAATAGTTCATAGTTTTTATTTGATAAATTTTTGCGGATAATATTAATTTATTCGATGGTCATATTAAGTTGAAGATTGGGAGAAATTCATTCATAAATGAATAAATATATTTATTATATATGTTTGTTATTGTTACATTTTAAACAAATTATCGTAATTATTTAATTTACTACTACTACTGCTACTACTACTACTACTACTGTTATAATTAATTACTAAAATCAGTGGCACTAATAAACCTACTAATTTTAATTGACTAATTTAATAAGAATTTAATTTCTCAATAATTTTTATAATAATATATTCAAAAATAAATCAATCTATTTTGAGTAAATAAACAAAAGAGAGAAATAAAATAGGAAGAGAATAACTTTATGATGGTAATAGTGATAAAAATGATAAGTTTATGAATACCTACACTAGGCATTCGAGTACGGTATGCAGCTGCTGCAGTTGTTGCTCCGGTTCCGGTCGGTGAATAACGTGTCATTGTAGCAGTAGATGTAATCGTATTCAATCCAGGATATAATCGTTGCGATGATTGCATTTCTTTTTTCTCTCCCTTTTTTTTTCTCTTTTTTTTTCTTTTTTTTTTTGTTTATGTAATATCGTGTACGATTATTTCTATATACTTTATTGGCGGGGCCAATAAAAAAGAAGAAAATACGGCCGGAAATAACGATAAATTAAATTTAATCAAATTAATGAATTTTCGAAAGATAAGAAGAAGAAATGAATTTTTCAGGGAATAAAAAAATAATTCCGGCAAGAACCGGAGTAAGTCGATGATCAGTTAGTTATTTCGAAGTTTTGAAGTTGGGTGAGGAGTAGGAGGAGGAGGACTGATAGAAGGTGGGCTGATAAATATGGCATTTGCGTTGACATGAAGTGGGTTGACACGCTTCACATTGGTCGATACCGATGAGCAGCATCAAGCTTCTCGATAGATTGAACATGAGAGCTAATTTATCCCATTTCTCCTCTCATTCCCATCATTCTCTTTACATTTCATCAACAAATTACCGTATCCCGAATGCATCGATCCAAAAAATTATCATGGTACCGCCTTAAAAGCTTTTTCTGATTTGCTAAAAGATGATAGTGAAAGTGGAGGATGTAAAAAGGGAGGGAAAGAAAAAAACGAAAAAAAAAGAAAAAGTAAAAGCATACTTTCGCCAACATTTGCATTTCATTTCAAATCTTTTTGCACAAATAGCCATTTTTATGTGAACATTGCACTTTTTTTTTTTTTTTTTCATTTTTTCAACTAATTTTATGACAAAACATTTCAACAAAAAAGAAAGAAAGAAAAAGAAAAAGAAATGCAAGAAGACGATGAAGGGATGATTTTTTCCTTTTTTTCTTTTTTTCATTATTTTGCATGAAATATTCGCAAATCTTTCGTCATTTAAGATAATATCAATTTTATCATTAATATATATATATATACAAAGTATTCATGATTTTCGTTCTTTCACGGATAACATTACGTTTGATTGATTTGCGTAAAATACTCAAAATTTTTTGTTCATTACGAATAATATTGCGAATAACAATTTATCATCGATTTCCATGAAATATTAATAATTTTTATCCTTAGCTGATAATATCATTTACCATTGATTTCCGTAAAAATACTCGTAACTTATAGTTACTAATGAAATGTTGCTTTGATTTATTTAATTTTGAAATAAGAAATTATTATGTTTCAATATCGAAAAAATTAACTTTTCCGTTGTCTTGTTTTTTTTTTTTTGTTGTGTAAGTATATTATATTTCATAACACTGTTATCTGTTGACTGTATCAAATTAATAATACTAAAATATCCCATAATTTTTGTTGATTATTTTATTATCATCATTTATCACTATTAATTCATCTTTAAAAGTATTAGGGAGAGAGAAAAATCCACTCGTATTTTTATATTATTTAAATATTTTAATAATGTAAAATTATGAATACTTGAATATTTTAAAAATATTACCGTGTACAAAGTAGTGTGTTAATAATTATTATACTTATTTCATAGATTTCATTGGTATTTCATAAATTATTTCAGGAATCTTGCTTCATCGATCATAATTATAATAATTATTATACTTATTCCACAGATTTTTTTAATAGGGGAAAATTTCACAAATACTTTTTAAATAATCCATACTTATGTTATATGATCACACATTATTATTTATTGTTGTCAATAGTACTAAAATCTTTTAAATATTCAATTCAGTTCTCATTATTGGATCTATGATTAAATTAGATTGCTTATCATTTTTTCATTATTTATTTCTTGGCTAAAATCGATATCACATGATAATCAGATGTTCACTTCTTGGCTAAGAAGATGATTGTAGTGGACTGAGCCTTATAATCTTTATTTCATGGCCAAGAATAGCAGTAATGTACGATAGATCACGGTACTTTTCTTCCTATCACAAACAACAAATAAGTTTATCATTCACATAAGCTGTTCATTTATGCTTCGTTTTCTTTTTTCTGTTATTAACTTCTAGAATTTTGAATTTTTTTTTTGCGCTAGAAAATAGTAGAACTTATAAAATTTTGATTTTTTTAAAATCTTAAAATAAATAATGAAATTTCTGATGGGAATAAAATTCATTCAAGCAAGATTAATAGTTTTGAAATAGATTAAGCTGAAATTTGTAGGTCATTTTTCTGTTCCATTTAAAAATTTAGATTTATCATCGAAATTTAAATTACATAAAATATGAATCTAATTTTTTAAAAGAATTTAAAAAACGAAAAAACAAAAATATCCATTCAAGTGATAATTCTTTTCAAAATCCCATAATAATTATAAAGTATATGTCTTGTAAAAATATCAAACAAAATGATAATCTGATAGGACTAAAAAAAAAAAAAAAGAAATAATAATATAACTTAATTTTAATTAAATTGTGGCCGTTATTATCATTGCTAGTGATGATGTTAATGATAATGGTAATAATGATACTAAATTTTTTAGCATCAATATATATTTAATTTTTTAGCATCGATGTTACTATTATCATTAACATCATCACTATTATTGTTATTACATTATTATTTTTATCAACTAAATTATTTACAATTTGGTAAAATGCAAAAATTTTTTTCACTTCTTATTTCATTATTTATTGATAAAATAGAAATGAATATTGATTTTAAATTTGATTTCTTGTATGGCAATTGTCATTTTGACCATTTCAAGTATAAATTCTAAAATGGAATTCTTGCATGCTAGTAGTCTTGTGGTCACTTTATGTAACATATGTTTCTAGGTCTATTACTCGTTTGATCAGAATTAATCGACTTTGATGACAGGAAGCTCAATATATCTATTTCATTCTCGAAGAGTAGGAAAAACGGAAAAGGACGAGGAACTGAGATCAAAGTTCAAAATAAATTGTCAATGTACAGACATGACACACACACACACATACACACACACACACACACACACACACACACACACACACACACGCATACATGATATCTATAAATGTTTTATGAGCTAATGAATTGATGGTAGCTATAATAGCTCGGAATATCCATAATATATTGCTGCTTTATTGATGATATGATGTCTAAAATTAATTGAAAAAAAAAAAAAAGGAACGATCAATTGATTATCTTTTTTGATTTTTTTTTTTTAATTGATCAAAAAAAAAAGAGATTTGAATAAAAATTTAATTCTTTTTCTTTTCGATATAGCAAAAAAAAAAAGAAAAAAAGGAAAATTTATTATCTTCCCGGTAATCAATCATTTGCAAATTGTTTGGAAAAAAATTTTATAACTTTAACAAAAAACAAAAAAGCAATGAAAAAAGATTCGAAAAATGAAAATTTCAAAAATCTCAAAATCAGTCAATTATTTCGTTTTGCTTAAATATCAATAAATTTTGGATAAATTCAAGTAAATTTTAAACGCTACACACCGAAGTAATAAAATCGTCAAATTTTCTTTTAATTTAGACTATAAATTTTGAATATCTTCCTTATTTCAAATAAATTTTGAATTGATTTTGATTGAATTTTAAACAGCATAAAATTTCAATTTCTAATTTTTTCATTCAATCAATTGCTTATATCAATTATTGTAAGACTTAAAAAAACAAAAAAAAAAAGCTAAATTTGATTAGTTGGTATCAATTGTTGAATATCTTTCCATCTTTTTGTTTAATTATACCAAAGGCAAATTATACAGTATATACATAAACTTTTTAAATTATTTTTGATTAATCAAAAAAATTTTTATTTTTACAATTTATTCCGGAAAAACTGCTTTAATAATTTTTTATAACTTTTATTCTGGAAAATTGCTTCAATAATTCTTGCAAATTTCATTTTCATTAGTATGTTAAAGGGATAAAAAACTAAATCCATTATATTTTCCAAAGACTATAGGCTATTTTATCACTCAAATATTATCCATTAATTACGGTATGAGAACATTAAGTGAGGTTAACGAATGCCCAAAGCCTAGACGATTTCTAAGCCTAGGCCTAGATGCTTTTCTTGCATTTAGAAAATGTCAAGTATGAGAATTTTGTCCACTTTCCCGTTCTATCCTTCTTATTTGGTGTCCTTTAGGGTAGAAAGATGAATTGAAGTGAAATATCTTCTTCGTTTCCCAACCAAAGAAAGCATTTTTATGGGAAAAGAGGATAATTGTCCTTCTTTGCATAAATAATATGCTCACTTAGTAGTTTAGCATATCGAATATGGAACTGATTAGATATATTTACGTTATTGCTAATGAATATTATATAATTAGTAAATGAATAACAATAATATTAATTAGTAGAAAGATTCGTCCAAAAAAAAAAAAAAAAATTAAAACAGTAAATAAATGTAAGAAGAATGATATCCATAAATTTTAAATAAAAATTTTTAATTTATTTTTTTTTTCAATAAATTATCAAATAATAGGAATATAATATAAAAAAGAATAATTGAAAATATCATTTTTTTGTTGAAATATGAAAAAAAATTGCTGAACAAAAAATATCAATCATTTTTTCTTTTTGTTTTCGTTATATTTAATTTTTCATTTTTTTTTTTTTTTTTTTTTTTTTTTTTTTTTTTTTTTTTTTTTTTTAGCCAAGAATTTGATATATAAATTTAAAATTTTTTTTCTATTCTAGATAATTCTTCTTATGCAAAGAAAAATCGTTTAATCATAAATAAAAGGAATAAATCAAAAAAAGAAAAAAAGATTAACCTTTGAACTTTGATATATATAACTAATGATAATATAAATTGATCAAAATTAACCTTTGCATTGTTGATATGTCGGCATTCTTTCTTTCTTTTTTTTTTTTTTTTTCATTGTAACAGGACACAAAAATGGACAATGAACAATCTCCCATGAGATGATACAGTATTCAAATATTCGAGAGCGGTGATATTTATCAAAAGATTTGATGGAGTGATTGTTGTATGATGACATATAAACCATTTTGATTCATTTGAAATCCCATTCGAATCGATTCATCCATCATTCATCCTTTTTTCCCCTTTTATGCTCATCCATTAAATTGAACATTTATTTGATAGCATTCAATAACTAATTTACGATAATAATTCGCTTTCATGATAGCATCATATTGTACGATCATTTGCTAAGCTAATAAGATCATATTAATTATTGTAATATTATTATCATCGATTATATTGGGTAAAAAAAAAAAAAAAAAAATTGAGAAATGATTAAAAATAAAGGGAAAGATAAATGAGTAATGAATTTCGAGTAATTAGCAAATCCATAATTTACGATGCTAATATACTAATAATTGAAAAAAGAAGTGATGTAAGTTGAAAAGTTCAAATATTTTTTCGGCATACTGTAATATTATTCCCATTGTTGTAAAATATCTGCTACAATTCAATTATTGTACAATTTAGTAGTTTAAATGAATTGATAACACTATAGCACGAGAAACTTTGAATAATAATACAATAAGACTATCCGATGGTAAAAATTTTATTTTTATCACAAATAACCAATATATAATAATAATGATAATAATGACAATAATAATGCCAACAAATAATAACAATAATATCTTATCTATTTCTTAAATTTTAATTAAAAATTTGAGTAACAAAATTTGAACAAAATCAAATACATTTAATCATTTTAATAGTAATAAAATATGAAAAATAATTTAAAAATGCTAATGCATAAAAAAAAAAAATAAAAATAAGAATAAATCAATAAGCAAAAATATTTGAAAGAAAGATAAAAATAAAGGAAATGCAAAATTTAAATTGTTATTTCAAATTTTTAATAATTAAACTTAAATTTTTCTTGCATAATATATTTTTAAATTCAACTTTGTATTTTATAAAAAAACAAAACATGAGAAAAATTAAATAGGTATATATGTTTGTGATTTGGTACATTGAGATTATCGCGGAAATATCAGGTGTTTCAGGTATAATCGCCATGCTTAATAGCATAATGCAATTAATTGGCCATGTCTCCTTTCCCGTCCAAATCTTTCCCTATTCTTCCTTGTCTATCAAATCAAATTGAATTTCTTTCAGGTGACCGCATTTACCTTTCTCTTCCTGTCATCTCATTTACCGTTCATCCTGTCCTTTTGCCCTTTTTCTATCCTCTTTCAAATATAATACTTCGTCATATTAGAAAATAAGCAATTAATTACTGATTGATTTATACGTGGAATAATTTTTGCGTCAACAGACCTGTTATCAAATAGCAATCATCTTTCTCCCTCTCTTTTTTCTTACCTTTCTAAATATTTGCGAATAATTTTTGATAATGAATGATTTTCTCTTAGATTTTCTGAAATATTTGAATTTTATGAGTAGCGTGAAATCCAATTGCATTTTTTTCATCTGATTCTAATCGGATTGCCGAACTGTTAAAATCATTTTTCGTTTCTGATCGTTAGCAAAGAAGCAACAATAAGTCTAGGCAAATCGAATTGATGATACATTAATCCGAAAAATACTGAAACGAAAGAAATGGATTTATTAAAATGTTTTTTTTTTTTTTTTTTAAATAATGAATTGATTAGAAGGATTGTGTGATATCAGCGACTTTTTTTTTACCAGATTTTCTGCAACTTTTTTACTTGTTTAATATTCACACTTGTCATCGCTGAGTGAATTTTTTTAGAAATCACAAAATTAGTCATCTCAATTTTTTTTCGTTTTAAACATGAATTTATATAATGAGAAATAGCATATAATGAAGTGGTATACCTAAATAACTGAATAATACTCTTGTTAGATTCAAAGATCGGAAAGAAGAAAGGGAAAAATTTATGGATTACAATACTTGATAAGATATCTAAAATACTATCAATCATTAGTACTTTGAAGATGAAATTATTGATAATGTATTTTGATATCGCTATGATATCTTATGTAATTCCACAAGTAAAAGTTAAATCCTTCACATAGAATTAAAACCAGATACCAATATTTTTTACCTTTTTTCAGCTTTAAACGAAAGAATTATACATATTCAAAGACATTCATTCATCCGTAAAATATTAGCCACAAACAAGCATCGAAAATCGAACTTGATGACCTCGCTGATTGTTTAGCGTGACAATGACAACCACGACAGGTGTCACCATGTTCCCATCCCCAAGATCTATCTAACCATTCATACAAGTCTATATATCTTCCCTTCAATCCATATATATTATAGAGATTGGAACGAAATGAACATGCACGCACACACAAACAAACCATCAATCCTTTTAAAATATTAATTAATTAATGGGATAAATATATATGTATGGTACTAGAAAATTGTCCATGTGCTTGCTTTCAATGTTCATTTCACATATTTACTGAATTATCCAAAGATACTTCGATGCTACTCATTTTAATATTTAGAAATAGACAAAAATTTCTAAAAAAAAATTACCTGAATCATATATACATAATCGTGAAAATCGAAAGAAAAAGAAAATCACTTCTAAATCTTAATGTCAAAGAGAAAGAAAGTGCAATAAATTTTAGTGAAACATCAATATATTTATTGCAAAGTAAAGAATTGCAAGTAAGACAAAAAAAAACACGTCTTCGGTAACTTACGGAATAAAATTTAATAATCAGAAATAGGCAAATTTTTGTTTTACTAGAACGATTTCAATATTAGTAATAGAACAAGATTACCCAAAACATATGTGAAACTATTTGTTAACAACCATTGATTTGGTAATTCATGATCTAAAAAATTAGCAAAGGCGAAGAAATTTCATCAAATTCAGAATCAAAAACCAAAATAATAGAGATGAAAAATTTTTAATTTTGGTAATATTCGCACAAATTAGAGCACCAACCATACATTCTTAAATCATTTAGTCTTAGCAAAAAGACAATAAAGAAACAACAAAGAAAAGAAAGACGCCCACAAAATTTTATGTAATAAATAAAGCATAAGTACTGCAAAACATGTAGGATGAACTGTCGATTTAAAAGTTAATAAAAAAGGATACGAATTGCAACTTACTTGCTCAGAAAACAAATCAATTTACAAGGTAGACATGACAACACAATGAATAAATTATACAATAAAGAAAAACTGATAGATAGAATGCATTCTTTTCTCGCAATTTCCCGAAATTTAATCCATTCACTAAGATAACTAAACAAAACGATAAATGAAATTCTGAAAAAGACTACTATTTCTTGCCAAATATCTCGATATCAAATAATCTCTGCAATATCATCTTATCTGAAAAGATTATTCGAATAAAAGAGGAAAAATAATTAATAATCACCTAAGAAAAACAAGACGTGAAATATTTCGAAGCATAATTATTTAACGAAATGTTTTACATGGATAATCAGCACACTTTAAATACATAAAATGCACTTAGTTAATGCATGTTAATTTTTTAATTATATAATACTCAACGAAATGATCAAATTTTCTGGAATATATTATCTTCTTCATCTTCTCTTTCAATGTCCTTATTTCCACTCAATTCGAATTCGCTAAGATGTTCGGTACTTTCTTCGGCAAAAATATAATGGTTAAGTGTCAAATTATCTTCCGCTTTCTCAGCAACTTCTTCATTTAGTTTAGCAAGACGAATCAATAACTGCAATGTCCACTTTTTCGGTTCAGCTGCCATAAAAACTTCAACTTTTATACTACTGACTAGAATGCAGAATTATTTTTTCAACTTTACCATATATTGAGGAAATATTTTCCACATGAACATATTAGCCGTTTCGTAATTTTCACAAGAAAAAAACTATATTTTGTAACAAGTCAAAAAATATTTCAAAAATGATTTTGTTAAATTTTATTTGTTTTCACAATTTCTCCGAGCTATCCAGAATAAAAAAATCATGAATTCAGCATAAACAAACCTCAAAATTTATTCGCGCTTTTCTTTCACTTTGAATATTTTGCTGCTCTTCCAATCGACGCTAGTAATTTGCACTAAGTTCCGGTGATCTCAAATCTTCAGCTGTTAATTTTGGCCACTCAGATTAACTATTATATCGGTCTGTACTGCAACCTGAAACAAAACAAATCGTAATAGATGCTTCAAGTTGCATTTCGCCAGATGAGCGATTCGTGTATAGAAAAATGATTAATAATTATTAATAAGGAATTTTCGCAAAGAAAAAAAGAAAAAAAAAAAGTTTGAGGCTATTCCCATTACTACCAGTTTTTTGAACAAAAAGATAATCGCCTAAACTTTATCACACTTCATTTTTGTCCAACAAGTTTTATATTTTCATTTAACTGGATATTATGCCCTTCAGTTTCTCCTGGATCAATTGTTTTTAGCTCAATCCAAAATCAGTGATTTCAATCATCAAACAATAAATTTCCTCACTAGCTTTAGAATATAAGAGAAAAAACATATATTTGTATGTTTATTTGACTGAACTCCTAAGATAGATACTGGAGTGCCATGAATTTAAGCAAAAAAAGCAATATGAAATTGCTACCTATGGTATTTTGGCCTTTATTGTAACTGATTTTGAACCTTTCAGCTCTCCTGCTTTCCGCGTCGCATATTTCGGCATATTCTGCACCTTGTTTTTTAAGTTTTATTATTTGGGAAAGAGCTCTATCTGGCATATTTTCAAACGTCCTACTCTAAGTTTTGCAAAAACTGAGCAAATGAAATCGGAAAAAGAATAACAAATAGAAAAAATGTTTAAAGTATATAAAAACACAACATTTCACTGATGTCACTGTAATGTTGGTCGATCTAAACATCGGCATTTCATGCATGTTTAAAACAAATATATATTGTTTAGTAATATCTAAGAAAAACATAGCCTTTACATAATCAATCCTGGAAAAAAAATGTGAATAAGGATGACCCATTCTAAAACATAAATTGCAATCCCGCTGATGGAATTAAGAAATGAAATGGAATAGTTTTCTAATCCCATTTATTAACACAAAAAATCTTGCAATTATTAGCTTTGAATCTCAAACATTCATAAATAATCAAAATTGAAAACAAAAGGAAAGTAATAAATAAAAATTAAGTTATGTATTAGAAATACTGTGAAAAAAATCAAAATATCCGGAAAAAA
Organism: Onchocerca volvulus; assembly: GCA_000499405.2. Classification (NCBI taxonomy): domain Eukaryota; kingdom Metazoa; phylum Nematoda; class Chromadorea; order Rhabditida; family Onchocercidae; genus Onchocerca; species Onchocerca volvulus. Next base: position 4,410,600 of record HG738139.1, on the reverse strand, counting down.
CAATAAAAAAAATCAATTCGGGACATTGTCAAATAAAAAATAAAATAAGCAGCACATGCAGCTATAGAAACATTGAGAAAAGACTTCACCTTTGACCCCACACACTCCTAAAAACAAAAACAATATTCAATAATATTATTTCATAATTCGCGCTTACAACTAAAACGCGGTAAAAATTATCTAAATGTCATCATAATTCAAATTTGTGTCTCAGTCGCAACATTATTTTTTTTTTTTAATTAACGAATGGTTTTGGCGATAGAATAAAGGAAATGTTCCATTTCTTTTGTTTCGTTTGTCGGACTAGCTAGTAGAGGAATGGTGTCGTCTGAGAGAGGGCTGATGTCGTCTGAGATTTTTCCAAAACTTCTTAGAAATTAACAGGCAAAAATTATGTTGGTTGGTTCATCTTCCCTATTTCATTCCTCCCATCTGTTATATATTTCTGCTCATGAAATACAGAACTGAAAATTTTATAAAATTTCGTTAATTTTATCTCCTATCTTTTCATGTTGCTTTTTTTTAAATTAAAACTTATTCGTTGCATTTTATTTTCAGAGTAATGTTATCGTTCATTGTTATCCTTTGCTTGGTATGTTTTTGCAGTATAATTGAAAACTTTAAGTTTTCCGGAAACTTTCATAGGAACACTCAATACTTTAACATGAAAAATTTTCAAATAAAAATTAGTATAATTGTAGATAGCAATACCTATTAACAGCCGAATGCTTCCACTTGTGATTGAACTACCATTAAAAAAAAATCAAACCCATCAAGGTAATTATTGCATTGAATCTAACCTTTTGATTCCCAAAATTTTTTATTCAGAATTATGATTTATATGCTTAATTTATATGTAACTGTTCTTCTATCTTTCTATAAGTATTCAATATATCAACTATTCAAATGACTATCGAAGTGTTGACATCATTAGATAATTGATTTTAAAGAAGTTTTAGAATATCCAATAAAACATTACAAAAATCTTTTTTGATTTGTGATTTCATATGCAATTAAACAAAGGGCTTTTAGTTTGTGTTTTTAGTTTTTCTTTCTTTCTTTCTTTCTTTTCTTTTTTTTTTTTTTTACTGATAATTTAACAGTAGAAATAATCGAAGTACTTGGAGCAAAATCATATGCATTTCTTTTATAAAAAATCTGTTCATACTTCTGTTTCAGTTGTTAACAATATAGTAGCTGAAACAACATGAGAATAGAATACTCCGATAAGTGAAGTTAAAACGCGAAAAATGAGAGAGAGAGTGCATAAACCCATAATATAATGAGCGTTCAACAATACTAGCATTTCAGGTGAAATACAGTTCAAACAAACAGAACCAGTGACGCAATCAATCTACGAGAATGCTTCTAAATTGGTGTAAAAGCAAAATCAATAGTAATAAATTTGTATCGCTTTGCAGAGCTGCTTCATAACTTTTATGTCTGTTGAAATTTCCTATTCTTATTTACAGTGCATTATGGTTGCAATATCATCAATAGAGGCTTGCGGATCTTCCTTATGTAATAATAAGTATCCTTGTATTTGAGCTGGACTTATTTCCATATTCAATGCTGTTGCGGCTTTTTGAAATCTCAAAGCCATCTCTTCGGTAATATTATCACCGTAGAAATGTTTGAACATCTATAAAAGTTTCGTTTACAATTTCCAATCATTCAAACAAATATTATGTTGTCAGTTAAATAAATGATATTAATTTTCTCCTTACCGATTAATAAATAAAAAAACCATTTTGGCGGGTCAGTATAAACGCATCAAATCAGATTCATATACTCAGTAAGCAATTCTTTTGCTCGTACGAATAAGAAATGGAGCCAGTTCGCCAAAGTATGATTTATCTGTTTTCATTCAAAGAGCTTTGTTTATTTCACTAGCCTACCTAGAAAATCCAGAATTTCTAAATATTTTCTAATTCAAAGATGTGTACCACAGCTCAGAAGTTGATTATTAAAGGCATTTCGTAAAATTACATAGAAAATATACCTCAGAAAACATATTCGCTGTGCAATAACCAAAATACTGTTTCACATCGACACGACCTGGACGTATTAGAGCTGGATCAAGACAATCAACATGATTAGTTGTCATGAAAAGTATTCGTTCATCTGCACTAGCGACACCATCAATCGCATTCAACAATCCCGAAAATGTCACTCTGTAAATATGCGATTACTTTAGAATATTGAAAGATTAAAAAAATGAACAACTCCGCTAACCGTAGCTCGTACTTTGCAACTTTACTCAGTTGTTTTTTGAACCCAAATCCAGCCAAACTTTTTAATTACATATCAAAAAAAGCGTACTTTACCACTGAGAATTTGTAGTCTTTTATATAAATTTGAATAATAATATATATACCTTGTCAAGCCTTCATATGCCTTTGCCAATTGCACTGGATCATCACGAGAACCAAAAGCGGCATCCACATCTTCCAATACTACTACACTCTATTTAAAATTCAATTTATTGCAGCCAATTCATTAAATTCAAAAACATACAAATTAATTACTGTATAAGAGCGTATAATGTTCCTTAATTTTGATCAACGACATACATAAGGAGGTGGAGTATTCAGAAGATGATTTAAGCGATCATCATCAAGCGTTCGTTCACTAAGTGATAACATGCACACGCTATAACCGAAATAGCTGGCTAATGCAGCAATGAAACTGCTTTTGCCGGATCCAGGCGGTCCATAAAATAAATAGCCACGACGATATGGAATTCCACGTTCCGTATACCTTTATAACAAATTATTATAACTTGAATATCATTAGAACTGTGAATAAAAAGAACAAATAAAAAGCTGTTAGCAGAAAAATATTCCTAATGAAATCGTACTTATTTGAGAATACCATTTGGAAGATGAGCAAAACTCCTGGAAATCATTCACGATTGAATTTGCAACACCACTGTCTAAGACAACCGATGCTAAAGGTCTTTTCCGCATTGGTGTACCGAAGCGACGCCATTCCGGCCCTATAGCTCGATAAATAACCAAACCCGTTTCAACCTGAAAAATATATGCCTAAAAAACTGAGTTTTGCCTAACTGGAAAAGTTTTATCATAATTTCTCTTCATATAAAAAAAGTCAGCTATTAAAAAGCTCTTCTACCTAAATTAATTTCTTACCATTTGTTAGAAATTTATATAGCGCTACAATCTTCGTGCTCTCCAAAAGTAAATCTACAATATCCTCCATATCTTTTTCAACTTTTGGTCTATATACTCGCCTACAAGCCCTTTTCTATAGAGATTTACCAACTCAGGATTAACCTCATTTTCCAATAAGCTTTTAATTCTGTATATAATAAACTTTTTCTTAATAAAACTAAAAAATCTCCATAAGCCAAGTACAACAAAGCATACTGTAGCTAAAATTAATAGTACCGTCGACAATTGGATATTTCGTAAATTTCTAGTCATGATAAGACGCAAAAAATGGAACAAAAAACTCAATACAAAAAAAAAAAAAGAAATGGAAGACGAGATGAACTAAAACAACAAGTTCTAAATACAATAAATGAAGCCATTAAAAATTTTACATGTTGCAGCGCTTCTGAAGTAGCTTTATCGAGCAAATTCTTCAAAAATCGTACATCAATACCTGTAATTGGAAGTTTTAAACATTAAATAATACGAAAAAAAAAAAAAAAAGAACAGAATAGTCTCAGAAAAAAAAAAAAAAAAATAGAACATACCCAAAGTGGTTAATGTAACCGTTTCAAAAGGTGTGCGATAATTTCCTTTCTGTAAAACTTGTTTTTCTCGTTGTCTTTCTACCTTAACAGCACAAAGGAACAAATGAGAAATGGGTTTTGAAAATTAAGAAAATGAATATGTTTTTTGTTTGTTGCCATAAACTGGGGAATTTCAGTATCCAATTCAGTATCCAACTCTGATACTAACCTGTATCCATCGATAATTATATGTGAAATAATGCATTCCATGTCCTGGTAAATATGTGAAATTCGTAACTGTTCGACCACTTTCTGCTTGACTAATTAAAGTATGCACTGAGATTTGTCGTGTTTGACGCGCACTATTTCGATTAATATAATCTAGCAACCATGGATATGCACTAAATTCTATCAATTTTTAACCGACATTCCACATACATGACATTTAAGAATCAATTCGATTAAAAAAAGTATCTCCAAGATCGAACAATCCGTAATGAACTCATATTTGCATGTTGATTTTTGTAGCACGATATCGTTGAAATGAAATCAAAAAATCATTAGGCTAGATTTTCTGATCATCGTTTTAATGACAATAAATGACAAGTGCTTACGGATCCTCGTTACTAATTTGCAACGATATCAAAAATCGTCTTCTGAATAACGTATTGGAAATGACTGCCAATTTTCGAGCGATCGACAAACAAATTCCAAGGCCTGCAAGTCCGGCACCAGCTCCAAAGTAAGGATTTGTTGATAGATAACTATATATCTGAAATGTGAGATGAAAAAAAAAAAATCAAATCTATAAGAGAATGTTGAGAAGAACGAAAACAACTCGACAAAACTGAAAACGAAGGAATTCCACTGGTTGTTCGAAAGATCTCATCAGCAAACTCAAACATCCATGAGCAGCTAAAAATCCCCGTTGGTAACTGGTCATAGTCCGTAAACGGAATACAACAGGAAAAATCATGTCATGATTGCTTATTTACTCGGATAAACTCTCATATAGCATCGTCATTATTTCTTATAACTTGCTTAATTTACACAGCTTCATAAATTCGCAAATTCTACCAATGACGGTAACTTACATAACTACAATATGTCCTTATGAATTACACTGAATAATTAAACAACACCAGCGATGTTGGCAAAAATAAAAAAATTTACCCTTCCAAAACGAGTTGGTTGAAGTGATTCATCGAGCAATTCACTATTCAATGATTCATTCATCTTAAAATTTCCAAAACTTTCCCATTAATTCGTCAGATCAACCATAATCAAAAGACAGAAAGCAATTCTGCGATAGATATCTCGAAGCAATATTCCATGATCTGCATGATTCTAAGCTATAAGCGGTATGGTAACAATTAAATGACAAACATTGTAGCATAGTATCTTGTTACGATGACTAGCAAATATCAAGTATCTGAAACAAAATGAGTTTACAATTTTGCCAATTAAATGACGCAGAGATTATCTTGGACTTTAAATTATGAATAATTTTCAAACTCGTATTGGAACAAATTTCTACACCTAACTATTTCACTATTTGTTAACTGAAATAGAAAATTGCAGAAAGTTTTATGAAAAGATACAGAGAAAAAATTAGTAATAATTAGGAGTTTTAATCAAACGAATAGACAGAGTAAATAAATATGATATGCTATTTCCAATGAAAAAAATAATCTTTAAAGCCAGGAGAAAAAAATTCCGGCACCAAACAATGTCCAGAATTCGGAAAACATCTAAGAAATGTATAAGCAACTCTCCATCATTATATCTTTAATGCGACCACATTTAACGCTGGACTATATGAAATTACGAAACCTTAAGTTTATTTTATTTTTCGATTAATATGCCTTTTAGGACTAAGTGTTTATTCTGATGATAAGTGGTAATAATAAATTGTAAATAATGAAATTCTTGCAAAGAAAGGGAGAACGAATAAACACACAAATATACACATATTCCATACTTCATTGTAAATACCATATTTCCGCTGAAACTTATACATTGAAAGTATCACATTTTATATCTTATAAATATTAAGTTATGGTTTCATACATAATCATTAAATATACCATACTTTATATCTGGCAAGTTTTCTTCGAAAAACATCACTGACATGCTTCCTTATTTTCGTATTTTCATTGCTTTCTGCACCATATTTATATTCTTATTCAAATCCATAATAATAGTGCACTTAATTGTCATATAAATTGGAAAAATAAAAGGAAATTTTCAAAAAATGTCTTTTTGAAGTTGTCAAAAAATATTTCAACATTTCAACAAATGGTTTTTCTACCTTTTTTTGTTTTCATCTTTTTTTATCTTTCTTTTTTATTTTTTACCTTTTTTTTCCAGCAGTGTAAAGAAAGTTTCTCTGGTGTTAAACGATACTCTAATCACCAAAGCCAAAGACAATGACAGAATCAAAAGCAACTGGCGGATTGATTCGCTCTAATAGTTTGTTTCTTTTCTTTTCGCCACAAATGAATTAATTTAATTGGTTATTCCGATAGTTCTAATATTAAAATTATATTTGACAATTGGTGAAAGGTAATTTTTTTAATAACATTTTCATTAAATCATTTAATTTGCATAGGTTCAGCTTTGTAAGGAAGAAATTAATAGAAGTTGAGATGAACAAAAAAAACACAGTTTTTAGGATAAATAATACTTTTAATAATAGTGAATATGAATAGAAATCTGAAATAATGAGAAAAAATACTGATAGATTTGATAAATATACATTTATATCAATTTTAGTGAGAACGAATTTAAAAAGGAATTAAGATAATTGTTTTTTAAACGTGTATTTTGATTTTGTTAGATTGTTGGTGTCTTAAATATGATGACTGAATTGTTGCCAGAGTGACGAAACGATTGCATTAATATAGAAATCTACATAAATAAAAATATAAATGTTCTTTGTTACTTGCCACATAATGTTTCAAGTTCTTCACCGATTGATTTGAAATTTCGATACAACGTTGCATTCGAATAAGCACGTGTTTAAGAACTTTCGGATTAGCTGGAGCCGGCCACGCGAAGAATGGCTGGCTCCAGCCAGTATGAAATATGAAGATAATAATGAAAAAAGAAAAAATAGATCATTTCTTATCATGTATTTTATTTGCATTCATAGATTCACTATTAGTAATATGCATAAGGTAGAATGAATGAATGGATTTATCTTACTTATAAACTTGCTTATAATTTAGGTTTAAGATCGCAAAAATAAAGCTTCAAAATTTTGAAACATTATTTATACAAAAGATGAGAAATTAGCGCAAATAAATAAATAATGTTGCTTTTAGTGATGATAATTTTTTAATTTCGCTCTAAAATTTCCCATTTCTTTTTGAGGCAAAGAATCAATAATATCTGCGATCAGTCATGTTGGTGATTGGGAAATCGGTGATCGCTGTCAGATTGGTGGAAGAATAGGGAATATTGTATATATTGGACCGGCGAGGTTTGCACCAGGTGAATGGATAGGTATTGTTCTTGATCAACCACTTGGAAAAAATGATGGTTCTGTTGACGGACATCGATATTTTTCTGTAAGTACTAAAATTTTATTCAAAAGTTGAGATTTTTTTTTTTTTTTACTTTTATTTGTTTCATCATTAAAAAAAAATTGAATATTAGCATCCAGTAAGCTAAAAGACTCCTCAGAAATGACGCTTAGAATTTTTCAGTGTGAACCAAATCATGGATTATTTTGTAAAGCCAGTAAATTGGAACGTGTGGAGTCACCGAGCCCATCAACTGAAGTATCACAAAATAATCCGTTTTGCAAAGAATATGGGTTTGCAGTTTATGTAGTGTTCCTTCATTTCTTTTTTTTTCTTCCATGAAATAGACAAGGGAGTGAATATTTTGGGATTGTTAATCGACTCGAAGTGAACAAAGAGAAAGGAAGGGAGAATTGGATCGGAGAATGGGCTTTAATTATTCAGAGATATATGATGTGGATTTTATGCTATCAGCAGGAAGTAGATATAGAATTTTCATATAAATCTAGAATTGAAAATCTGTCGAATTACATAGATTTTAAGCTATAAAAATCGTTGTGATATAATTTGTTTGGCTAAATAACTATTGTTAAAAATATTCATTATTGATATTTAGGGTGGAGATCGGTGATCGAGTTATTGTATCGGGTGGTAAATGTGGAAGATTACGCTTCCTTGGAAAGACTGACTTTAAAGATGGAGTTTGGGCTGGCGTTGAATTAGATCAACCAGTAGGGAAAAATGATGGCAGCGTTCAGGTCTTTTAAAATTAATCAATTTTATTTCAAATTTTCACGGAATGACTGGTTTGCTATTAAATAAATAGATATATAGAAAGTGGATTTTAGGGTAAACGATATTTTACATGCAAAGCACCATATGGTTTATTTGCTGCCGCTTCAAAAGTTATTCGTGCGCCTGATCAAACTTCTGCTAAATTTAAAGTATGTGGTAGTAATTGTATATTCTGTTTTTAGCTTTTCGAAATTTTTTGCATGTCTCTCTACATACTTATATATATATATTTTAAAAAAAGCTACATATATGTATATATAGCTTTTTATTTGCGCTAAATTACCGCAGTAAGTTTCTGCCCTGATCATCTTTTTTTTCGATCATACACACATTACATACATTATTTTTTCTTCCTCATATCATAAATATTTTCAGTTATAGACATCTTATTTTCGATCAGTTATTCTTCTGCCGGAATGATAATCTAGTATTTACTTATAATCAAGAGTAGTTGAAACTTAACTGCTAAAACATTTCAAAAAAATGCTCAGTATTTAAACATTAAGCATTTTTGTTAGACAAAAAAATCCCGAAAGATTTTTAGACTTAAATGTATTTATCATGATAAGCATAATATTTGGATAATTGGCTTTATAGATTCGACATACCAAAACGTCGGCATTACGGCTACGTTCAGGTAGCCACGAGTCACTATCATCGATTGGCGGCGCATCATCGATTGCATCGTCACGAATTTCTAAATACAACTTTGCCACACCACGATCCATCCAGGTATGAATGCTATTTTTTGTTGTTTGAAACTCTGTAGCGAAAGCGAAGATAGCTTGTTAAAAGTAAACCTGTGCAAACAAACTTGTTACACGTTTAAGTGTGACAAGTTTGTTAGCACAGGTTTTTTCGGAAGAATAACTGAAATTTTGTTTATTCAGTCTAAATTATATGCGATGATATCACGACAATATAATTTTGCAAAAAATTTCTGGTGTTGGATATATATATTTTTTTTGTTGAAATCATTATTTAAAAAATTACAGAGGCCACTTATTATTTCGTCAGCTAGAGGACAAGAAGATTTGTTCAAAACAATTCAGGTTAATTAATTAGATGATTATTTAAATTATTCTATTTTTATGTTAATTCGGATGTTAGTTAATTTACAAAATGGCTCTTTTTTCTTGTTTAAATCTTTTGAACTATAGAAATGCTTGGTTTTCTTTCTCTCTATGATGATCTTAAATTACCATCAAGTTCAATTCAAAATTTGCAATGGTCATCAGTATCAATTTGCAGGAATCATTGAAAGAAAAGGAAACACATTTGGAACAGATGATTAGAGAACGTGATATTGAACGGAATGAAATGGCATCTTTGTCAAATCGTTGCGAATTGGCAGAAGCAAAAGCAACACAACTCGAAACTGCTAAAACTTTAGTAGACCAACAACTTGAAGCATTAAAAGTCATGTTGGATGAAAGTGAAGCTAAATTTAAGACAGCAGATAGTACCGTCAACGATCTTACTGTTCAGTTGAAGGAGAAGAAGGATGTAAGAATTTGTTTGCATAATATTTAGTTTGTAGAAGAAAGATGTTGCGCATTTTTCTCAACTTATGTACTTATTGTTCGTTGTTTTTTAATTATTTTAGGACATTTTTGTGATATCTCCATTTAAGTGCTTAAGTTTTAAAGCCATAATTTTCAGAATTAGTAAGTTATTCGTCAAATCAGTTTCTGTTTAGTTCTCCGGCTTCTCTTTGAATATCTTGGTAAGAATAATCAGTCCTGAGATACAAATCTTTTCATGTTTCATTAAGTTTCTTGTGAAGTATAAATTTGCGATATACATTTACAGGCTCTTGAAGATTTAACGTTTCGTTATGATGAGGAAACCATACTGAATGCTGAAATGGCGGAAAAAATTGCGGAGTTGGAAAGAAGAACTGTTGTGAAAGAAGTTAGTTTATATATTTTAATGCCCAAAAAAACTCTAGTTTATTGATATAAATTCAAATTTATTGATATTTTTTTATTGATGTAAATTAATTTATGGCTTTAAAATTCAAATTTTGAAGAACGAGAATGCGGATACTAGTAAGGTATTGATAAACGAGATGGAACAAATAAAGTTGCAACTAGAGGAACTGAAAAAGCAATGTTCCGGTATGTTGCATCTTTCTTTATGTCTGCAACATTTATTATGTCTTCTCAAAGATTTTATCTTTTGCTTCATGATGTCAGGACAATATTGTATTTATAAAATTTTTTGCATCTTCAGCTTTTGAACAAGAAAAACTTTCGATATGTACTGGGATGAAAAACATATTATCTGCTTGCAAGCAGGATTTTACAGAGGTATGAAGATTTATGTTATTTTGGAATTTAATATCGAAATATTTATATTAATTAAAGAGGCCCATTTGCTTTTTTCAGATTCCTCTGTATTTTTTAATGTTAGAAAGCCTAATAATTATTTTTTAGTTGATACAACTCTTATCCTCTAATGATACTATCGGAAGTGTGAATGAAAATGAAACAGCAGCCATCAATGACGACCAAGATTTATCGAAACAGTATGTATACTAATTATAGACTTTTCGTTTCATTCATCAGTTTTTATCTATGCATATATTTAGAATGGAAACGAATATGAAAAAGCTGAGTAGTTTGTTGGATTACAATAAAGCAGTCAAAAAGGCGATACAAGAAAAGCTTGAAAGTAATAAGGAAGAAATAAGAAATTTGGCTTCTCAGGTATTTACATTGTTTTAGAATATTTAATGCAGTGATTTCGTATTTTATATTTTTTTTGCAAATTACTCAGTGTATTTGATTTGTGATTTAAAAATTTTCGTGGCACTTTTTTCCTTTTTACATTAAATAAGATTTAGTCCATCTGTTTTGATGATTTTTTTTTTCATAAATATAATTTAATTTCATGAAATTTCTGGCTCTATATAAATTTACATATTTTTCGTGATATCCAAATTCAGCTTGAAACTTTGAAAAAATCGATGAATGATCAAACAATTATTACTTCGCAAAAGGACGATGAGCTAGCAATATGTCAGACAAACGTGGATCAACTGAGAAATGAGCTGGAAAAGTGAGTTTTTTGGTTTATTTTTGTAAAAAATGACAAAATAATGCTTGTTTGATGAAGACACATTTTCAAATTTTTTAGAGTTGAAAGAAGTAAGGAGAAGTTGAAAGAGACATGTGATGCGTTAGAGATATCGAATAATGTTCTGCTGGAAAATTTTGATCACTTAAATAAAAAAGACACTGAAATGGCTGAAAAAGTAAGCATTATTGATCCAGATGATATATTTCTGTAGCAGTGCCATTTATAGAATAAAGATGACTTATATGAAACTTATAAAAGGTGATCTTTCACTTCTTTTTCGATTTTTTTTTCTGCTTCTGATTTCATACTGAAATAATCGGTTCAGAATAATTTTTAATAAAAAGTCATATAAATGTTTTTGATGTACCAACTAAGATTTCTCCATGATTTATTTTAGCTATTGTGACATAATATTTACTTTTTTTTTGTAAAGATGGAGAATGAAAGGAAAGAATATGATGCGGAAATCACTAAATTAAAGGAAGAACTATGGAGGGCACAAAACGATGCCATTCAAATAAAGGAACAGTTGCATGAGTAAACAATAATCACTTTTAGCACTTTTTTTTTCTTCATTGCTTGTTAGTTTAGTTTAGTTTTTTTTTTTTTTTTTCAGTTTAAAATAATTTTTTTTTGTGTGTTTTTAGAATGGAAGCTGAGAAAGCGAAGTTGATGGAATTGCGAGAATCTTTGGAAAATAGCAATAGAGAACTTCTTATGGATAAGGAGTCATTAGAATCGCAGAAAATTGAATTGGGAGGAGAGGTCTTGAGATTTTTATGTTCTGTTTATAGGTCTTATATATTAGTTTTGCTTATATCATTTCAAGCCTTTCAATATTTTCATTTTTTTAAGTTGAGACAAAAGGAATTAGAGAGGGAAACACTCAATTCTTTCTTGGCAAAGAAGGAGATGGAGCTTGCTTCGACAAAATCCAAAATTGATGACCTCAGTGGCCAAGTCGATAGGTCACTTTTTTTAATAGTCATTTTTTTTTTTTTTTTTTTTTTTTTTTTGTCAAGAGTTATGAAATATCTCATGGAATTTTTTAACAAATCTAGTTGATAAGTACAAAATTTTGATAAATTATGCAATAATTAGTGCATTCTAAACCTTAAATTAATTTATTTGTAGACTTCGTGCCAATCTTTGTGAAGCAAGTTCAAGCGATGAAAGCCTGAAAAAAGAACTGGAATCACTTCGTGAAGAGAACAAGAAAGAAGCTGAAGCTCATAGTGTTCAAGTAGGAGTTTTTTGAGAAGTTTCTTGAATTTTGATCAAAATTCGAAATTTTAATGTTAACCATGTTCAATTTTTGTTCCATTTGCATTATATCATCCAAAAAATAGAAAAGGAGCATAAGCTTTATTATTACAGGCAGCGCAATTACAAATAAATAATGAATCTCTCGAAAAAGAGTTATTAGCAACCAGAAATAACTTTCAAAGCCTGGAAAATATCCATAGCGCCATGAAAAATACATTGGGAAAGTAAGAACATGATTTTTTACCTGTTCTTTCTCTTATTAATATAGGAGTTTTTATATTAGAATATTATTGTCTAATGAATTGCTGAATTTAGAGGAACTAAAATACCTTCTGGAAAAAATCTATGTAGTTGTTGTTTGCAAACTTTTTCTCCATTTTTCAGAACTGAATCCGAACTTCAAAAATTAAGGGAGATGTTTTCGTCTTCACAACAAGAATTGGTAGCTGAACAAGAAAAAGTAAGGATTTCGTTGCAAAACGAACAAGTTTTCCAAAAACATTATTTCATTTTGAGTCTTGGAGTATTTTCAAAATTTTTTATTTCTAATTATTGATAAGCAAATTATCAGATGAAAAAATTAAGAATTTATGATTCCATTTCATTATAATCCCAATTAATTACTTTATGAATGAATATCTTTTTTATTTTCATGAGTTCTAATTAGTATAATTAAGTTTTGGTTGAAACTATTTGATCTTTATCAGGTTGCAAAGTTACAACAAGAGATTGTCTCCCATGTTAGTGCTGTAGAACATTTGCAAAGGTTGCAAAAAGAAGAAGCTGCAAGCCATGCTCAAACTCAATCCAAGTGGGAACTCTTTTTGTATTCGTGAAGTTCTCGTGAAATATGCATTTTAAGACTGTTTGATGCCAAAATTTTTGGATATTTTTTCAAATTTAAAATTTTATAATTTTGAAGGATATTTTTGTTTATATTTTTTCCAATCTTTTTGAATGGTTGTGTATAACGAACGTAGCTTCTAGAGCGGTTGATAGGAAGTTGTTTGCTATGCAGGTTGTCAAGAGGTCATATTTTTTATGTACCTTATGATGGCTTTTTTACTTATTCTCTTAATCTCCAAGCTAATTATCTTAGAAAATGACTTGAGATGAAATAAGATTTCTTTTACTATATGCGAAGATTATGTCAGAGTGTTTTAAATATGCTAATAGTTCTTCATATCCGGACTATATTTATTCAGTGTTGCACATCATATTTAACTGAATGCAGCATTGTTTAAGAGCTAAAAGAATAGTATAAATTTAAGTAAAAAATATAAATTTAAAACAAAACATATAAAAGAGAATGTAAATATTTGTAAATGTATGTATGTGCAGTATATTCATAGCAAACAATTTAATGGAATTAATCAGTAGAAATTAAACCAATTTCAGTGTAAATATCCAAACTGACCATTATCTTCTACTGCAGAAGATCAAATTCATAGATTTCCTCTAACTCTCATTTTGCATATTTTCTATGAAATTATAGTTTTCGATACGAAGTGTCCTTTATTTGTATTTAGTCTGTTTTTTATTTATTTAGTTAGAAACAAAATGTCTGACTGAGTAGATTTAATAGATTTGGAAATTTTGTATTGCAGGTTACAGTCAGAGAATGATACTACTCAGAAAAAGTTACACGATTTGGAAGTTGATAAAGAAATCCTTTTGAAAGAAAAGACTGAATTGCAGAAAGAAGTAGTTTTTTGCTTTAAAATCAAATATTATTAGATATATTACATAAGAAAACGTCTAGACATTAAATGTAATAGTTTAAACATATGTATTTACTTATTTATTTATATAAAAGCCAAATTAATGATTGTATAGTAAATTGATGGATTGAATTGCAGAGAGCTTTCAGAATCCCCGGTAATTTTTCGTTTTTATTAATTTAGAAATAAGGAATCATTATTATTATTTGAATGTGAACAACTTTGCAGCATGCAAAAGTGGCAGAACGTTATCAAGCATTGACGCAGTCGTTGAAAGATCGTGTTAGTCTTGACAGTGATTACAAAGAAAAGGTTCGGAAACTCGAAGCCAAACTGAAAAAGCTAGTTTTTCTATAATTATCAATTTAAAAATTTTCCAAGTACATTCAAATTCCATCACTGATCACGATTTTCAGTATATCGGAGTGTTTAAGCACAGTTGACTGCAAAGGAGAATCTCTGGAGGAAAAAATCGATAACTTGTTGGAAGAAAGAATTCATCTGATCGATGCAGAAAAAAGATTGGTGGGTGGAAATTTTATGAATTCCAGATGGTACTCAAGCTTAACTTTATTAGTTGGATATGAATTAACATGGAACAATAAGTTTTTGGCTTTCAGAAGGTGGAAATTGAGGAATTGATGGCTGAAAAGGAAAAGCAAGCGTCTGATTTGACAATGACAGTCGCGAAATTATCTGAGTTTGAACAGGAACGCAATGCGCTTGCTGTTTCATTAAATAGGTTTGTTTATTCATTTTGAATCGGTAAATTCAAATCAACATATTTCACTAGCTGATAGCAGACAATGTCGAATTATTTGACATATGTCTCCAGAAGCTTCAAACAATCCGAAAGTCATCGTTTAGTCATCGTCTCCAGAACCTTAAAGCAATCCAGAAGTTATCGTTTAGTAGTAGTAAAAGGCTAAGCAGTCCAAAGCAATATTAATATCGTCATCATATGGATCTGATGGTTAGTATGATGACTGGATAAAACTTTCGGAGTCTGTTATGGTTCTTAAATGATTATTTTTCAATATTCTTCAATAAAATATTTTTCAATTCCATATCTCTATTCAAAATGACACATCCTGCTCATCTCTACAATGGCATTAATCGCTTACAACCCCTTCACACAAATTAAAAAAAAAAAAAAAAAAATCTACAACACAGAACAGATCCCTGAAATGAATAAAATCTAAAAAGAGTAGGGGGAAAAACGACCAGTTTAGTTTAACTACTCATTATTTATTATCTTTGAGCACGAGAAGAGGTATAGCATTATAGATACATTATAGATAAAAAGTAAGTTTTCAGGCTCTGCTAAGACAGTTAAATCCTTAGGAAAATTTTCTTATTTAATCCAGATAATCCTGTTCCATGAGACGTTGATTTTTCGAACAGTTAAATTTCCATGGAAGTTAATGTTTTCAATGTTTGCAATAAATTTTAATATGTTATTTACTTTTCCAAAGTGGAAAGCGATTCGTATGAAGGGAATGAATTGTTGGCATAGATTGTCATCTTTTGATATTAATAAAAGTTTATTGCAGGTTGGAAAAAGAAAGGAAAGATAAAGATGCTGAATTCAGTGTTTTGAAGAATGAATTGATAAATATTAAGGACGAGAATAAAAACAAGGAGGACATCATAAATTCATTAGAGGCAGAGGTAAATATATTTAACAATAAAAGGTTTCTGATTCTAAAGACAGGTGTTGTTTCAACATATTTTATCCGAGATTTAACTAAGATACATAATAGTGAGTGTTTAATATTATTTTTCAGGTTGTTGCTTTGAAAGAAGTAATAGCTAGCATGAACAAATCGAATAACGAAACTTCGATTGTTTCGGTCAAAAAGATGTTAGAACTTGAGCAGTATGTTTTTTGATATATATTTATAATTTAGCAAAATTGTAGATTTCTTAATATTAAGTAGAATTTTTTTTTGTGTTAAATAAAAACTTACTACAGGCTGGAAAAAGAACGAAACGATAAAGATGCCGAATTGAATGTTTTGAAAACGGAAATGATAAATTTGACGAACGATAACAAAAACAAAGATAGCATTATAAATTCATTAGAAGCGGAGGTAAATTATTTGGATGATATTGTATATTCAATTAACTGAATAAAACACATAGTAATGAGTGTTTAATATTATTTTGCAGGGTGTTGCTTTGAACAAAGCAGCAGCTAACATGAAATTTTTTTAAAAAATAATCCGTAATAATCCATAATTATTGTTTTCGTATAGGTTACGATGAGTAAGAAAGAAAACGAAAGCTTATGTCAAAGAATTTCGAAACTTATGGCTGATTTGTCTGCTCTCAATGCAAATTCTGCAAATAATGATAGGATTACCGAAAAGGAGGTTTTTTTTTTAATGTGTTTTCAAAGTATAGTAATTTACTGTTGACAAAGATTTTTTCCTATATGCCTGTTTCTTTCTTTTTTTTTTTTTCTATAAATTATAATTTATTTGCAGCTTGATATCACTACTGTAAATGTTACACAGAATGAGCAATATGAAGAGGAAATTAATACATTAAGGGAAGAAAAGAACCAAGCTATCAGTCAGATAAATGTACTGAAGTTAGAGGTACTCAACTGCAACTTTATAAAAAATTTTCTTGCTATTTTCTATAGGTTTAATGATCACAAACTTATCAGCGAATGAAGAGGCTTTCGAAAGTTTTCTTCGTGAACTTTTTTTGGGAACTAATGTTTATTCGCGTTTGGCTTGCAGTTTTGCTGCCATTTAAAAGTACTTTCATCGAAATCTGAGGACTGATAAATTTTATTCGGTCAGATTCATAAGAAAAACTTTCCAGACTCTGATCCAAAAAACGTCAGTTAGACAAATTTTGGAATTTAAAAATTCTGATTTTTGATTTTCACAATAAAATTTTGATTTTCACAATTCAGATCCTTGAATTGTCGAAAAAACAGGCAGAAAATGAAGAAATGGTTTCAGAAGCAAAACAGCGGAGGTCACTTTTGTTATTACTTTTCCAGTTTGATGGTTGATATTTTCGCATTTTGATCTGAAATAATCTATTGCAGTGCTTTATTTATCGATTTTGAAGAAGAATGGAAAAATAAAGAAACGGCATATATGCAGGAAATACAAGAACTAAAAATAGCGGTTGGCAAGACAGAAACTGATAAAATTGAAGAAATGAAACGAGATGTAAGTAAATAAAGCAGTTCGGTTTCTGATGATTGAAGTGTTTTTTCGCTCCTCTCACCATAGAAAAATATTAATAGGAAGAAAATAATTGGCAAGTTATTGTACTTTGCTGCTAAACTCTTCGATTAATGGAGTCATGTTTTTATTACTTTATGTAAATTTTTCGAACTGCAGTTTAGAAATAGGAATCTACGAAAATTTTTAAACTCATTGAGACTAATATTTTGTGTAGATTTCCATCTTTAAACTGCTATTAGAAACTTATTGATTTCTCAAGTTATGTACAAGTTTTGCAGATATCATTTCTTAATTCTATCATAGCAGAGCAATACAAAAAAGAAAAAGATTTGAAAGATCAGATTACAATTCTCAATTCTTTGCCTGCAAATGAAATGTAAGTTGCATTTCGAAAAATAAAAATGAGGGAAATTTTTCAATTCTATATATTTTAGATTCTATTCCGGGAAGTTTTTGGTTCAAAAAAACTAAAAAAAAGTAAACTTGATCAAACATGGTATCTTGGTTGAAAATCTTCCTATACTATTATATTTCGATCATTTTTTGACCTAAGTCTTGATTATTTGGGCAGTTCGAAATAATTTCAAACTCAGCTGAAGCAATGACAATTTTTTACAGAACCATTCGTTTTAATATGCTTGTTCTTACTGGTATTAATTGTTTAAACCTGAAATCAGAATTTTCGCAATGATGATCCAATTTACTACTTAATATCATATTCAGCTACTACTCTAACTACTGTTGTACTTAATAATGAAATATTCAGCTAATAAAAATTAAGTCTTCAGAATGACGGAACTTCAACGTAAAACTACACAGGAGGTTTCACTACGATTATATTGTGATATATGTGAAGTATTCGATTTGCATGATACCACCGATTGTCCAGCACAAGCAATGGCTGTGGAAGACGAAGCAATCCATCAAAAAACCAAAAAGGCTAAACCGCCGGCACGACCTTACTGTGAGCAGTGTGAAGGTGAGTATGTCTCGCTTTTTTATTTTCCTCAAATCAAAACTTTCGTTGAAATTTGTGAAGCAAATTATATAGCAAAATTTTTCTTTTTTTTTTTCAAATCCACCTCATTTCTTTCTTTCTTTTTTTTTTTCAGTTTTTTTCTTCATTCGTACTTATTTCAGAATTTGAACATGATACAAGTAACTGCCCAAAAATGCAAATTGAAAAACCAAAATCGAAAGATTATACATTTTAGAATCATTTCTGAATTACATAACAAGTCTCTTCGAATTGCTCAAATGTACATGAATTTTACTTTCTTACTTAATTTATATATTTAATTATGTTGTCAGTGCGAGGTGTAGAAGATTTTTGTTGTTTTAGAAGATTTGTTTGTTCAAAGTTTGTTATAAAAAAAAGTAGATTAATGAAACTTATCTTCGTAGAACATTACATAGAAGTTTTTTTCTTCTTTATTATTTATTCGGTGTGCCTTTATACATATAAACTTATTTATTGTTGGTGATATTTCTAATGAGCTTCAGTTGTAATATCTTTCTTTTTTTTCAAATTTTCACTTTGTAATTTATGACGAGTTTCTTTTTCCTGACTTTAAATAGAAACTTCTATATATGCTGATCACTTGTAATGATCAATTTTTGCATTCTTAACAATTACTAAAGTTTGTGATATGTCACTTATATTTCAACAGAATTCGATTTTTTGGACTTGATTTCGGATTTGATTAAGCAGTGTTGTAGTGAATCCCTTCTAATTGTGATATGCTCAGATGATTTTCGAAATTTGCAGCCATATTTTTTAACGCTTCGGAATACATACAGTAGATTATACTTAGTATTAATGCCTCGCAAATCTAGATTATTAGTCATATATTCTCATTTATTTCTATTGATTTTATATGGGAAGTTCAATTGTGAATATTTCCACACAATATATAAAAGTATTTAAATTTGATTCCAATGAAATCTCTATTGAAACTATATATTTTTTAGATTTTTTTAAAAATTCTCTTATATTAATTATTTTCAGGTTCGTAGTATAGTAATAAGCTATCACATTTTCATTGATATATTTTTCTTGATTTTTATTTCGTATTGTTTGTTTTTTGTGTGTCAATTTCCGTTTTTAGATTGTGGATTGATCCAAAAGTTGCATTTTCAAAGTTTTATATAAATGGGATGAGCCGTAGATCAACTACTCGGGTGTGAAGAAGAGGAAAGAAATGCATTGTTGTAGGTGACATTTAGCTAGATATGAAAGCAGACCAAAAAATTAATGGACTATTTTCTTTTTTGCACAAACGTTCGATTTGAGGAAATTTAAAAATCATGATTAAATGAATTCACAATAACATTTTTTAAAAAGGCATTCAAAAATCTGATGTACTGATCGCGTCATTACTTCAGAAAAAGAGACGTAAAACTTATCCAGTCTGGAATGATTTCTGTTCCTAAGGCTTATTTGGAACAAAGCAAACTTGGACATCTGAATCTTCGATAATTTTTAGATTAATATCGACTACGCACACTTTCTCATTGTTTTACTGGTTAAATTGTTAGGAAAATTAAACTGTGAAGCAATGAAATTTATTATTTTCTAAAATTATTGCTCAAAGTTTCATGTAATACATCGTGATGATGTTTCGGATCATTTCCATCATTTGAAAATGATTATATTTACTAGAATTATATTTATTGTAATAGAAACATCTATTCATAACTACATTGTATATAGCAAAAAAATATATTCATGCAAAAATGAAAAGAATCGTCTACGAATTATTTCAAATTTAATTCTTATGACATCAATGTTATTACTTAAATGCTTATTTACATTCTTCTAATGAAAAAAGTACAAATACATATTCAACATCTATGCTACATTTGATTGCAATAATAAAAATAATTGTAAATAATGCATAATAGATGACCTTTAATTAATTACATATTATTCGCAGGTGGTAATTTGACATAACGATCATATGCTTCCTGGGTTGGATCTTGGGTTTCGATGGCACCATAATTTGTATTTGTAACAGATGTTTGATTGAAAGCATCGGTTAATTTACTTTCACCATGATGTAACGGTAATCCTTGGGGTGCTATAACAAATAATAATTAAAATTAAAAAATTAATTTTTTTTTATTTTTTAATTTATTTTATAATTTTATTTCGAATTTGTAATCTTCTGAATAAATATCTAATACTCTACCATCAAAAGTTTAAAGTATAATAGTATTCTTTGATTTCTTTTCTTTAAAATCTAATTTTCTAATTACATTTTTAATCAGTCTATTCTGACTGTCTTTTGATAATTCATTCTGAAATTTTTTAAAATATAGTTCTAGAATATCATTTCCTCCTATTCTACGATAATTACATAATATTTTGATGGGAATGAAATATTTTATGATAAGATGGAATCAAAAGATTAGAAATTTAAATTAAAATTATGAAATAAATTAAAAAATAAAGAAAAGAAAAGAAAAACGATGAAAAGATGAAACAATTCTTACCAACAGGCATATCATCATCATCGTCAAAATCATGACTGTATTTAATATCATCATATTTGAATAATCGATTCATTCCATAATGTATACCCAATACCAAGATTGCAATTATTGAATAAATTTGAAATGTTAATCTTGTTCCTGAAAAATGAATTAATTGTTAATTTAAACTAAATAATATAAATTATTATTGTTCAAATTATATTATTATTGTCATATCTAATGATAATTTAATTAATTTCTTTAATAAAATTTCCGAAAAAAATTTTTTCTTTCAAATTTATGAAAAAATTTAAATTCTATTGGTATTAAAATTCCCAAATTTAATATTTCATTTTATAAAATTAACAATAATTGATATAAATGGATATATTACCAGCAGATTTAATAATACAACCACCAATAATACTTCCAAATCCTTTACCAATGCCATGATATAAAAGCATTAGAAAAGTTTGTGCTGTTTGTTTTAATTGTGATGGAGCTATTAGTGAAATGTATGATGACGCAGATGCCCAAGTTGTTGCTAGAGTTAAACCTTAAAATTTTAATTTAAAAAAAAATTAAAATTTTTTTTTTGTAAAATATCAAAAAATTTTCATCAAATTTTATCAGTCAATTTTCTTACTTATTCAATTTCTAATTGATTTTAAATTTATTCAATTTAAAATAGAGCTTAAAAATTTGTATAAATTAATAAATTATATAGCATTTTATGATACTATTAAACTAAATATATTGAAATTTTGCAATAGAAAAAACTTAAAAACAAAAATAGGATAACCTTGTAATGCTTGTAATGGAAGTACCATCCATGGATTTGTGAGTAAACTAATTATAAAGAATCGAATTACATTAGCTAATAAGCAAATATTTATTAACTGAAAATTAGAAAGATTATTATAACATTTTCTCATTGAATTATCAGTTTATATATCGCAATTAAATTTAAAAATAGAATAATTATTATATTTAATTATTACATGAAATGCAAATGTTATCATTTCTCTTCATTTTTTCGCTTAATTACATTTTTTTCCTTAATGATTCATTTTTCATATTTTAATGATCATTTAAATCATTTCCATTTTGTACTTTTTTTAATCCTTTATTTCCAATCCTATATTTTATCATTTCTAATTAATACTTATTTGTTTAATTAACCTTAATGTGGCCAAATTTATTGATCAGCTGAAAACAGTAAAAATGAGCAGCAATTTCAGCTCCATGATTAATTACCGATGCAACACCGAACAAAATTGGTGATCCACCGAAATCCTATAATGATTTTTCGCGATTTCAAACAATTATATTCATTTAATTTTTTTTTAAAAACTGTAAATAGCTATACATTTTTAAATTAACTAATTTTAAATTAATTTTTTTGAAAAGTTTTCAAAATGAATGAAATTATTATTGTAAATTACTGATAGAATGTACAGTTTGTAAGCGATAGTTTTATCAAAATTCTCTTATTTCTCGAACATTTTTATATGAAATAAACTTTAAATTTTCTTTGTCTAATTTAACAACAATAATTAAATGATTGTTAAAATGTTTTTTTTTTCAAGTGTAAACATTTGAAGACTTATAATTTCAATTCCAAATAAATTTTCACATTATATCTATTTTGAAATCTTATTCTATTCTTCTACATCTCAATTTCTTTCCATATCATATTTGACTAGTTCCATTTAATAAATAAATATTAAATTTTTTGAAAAAATTTCTTTTCGAAAATTTTTTCAAATTTTTTCAAAACAAATAAAAAAGACGACGATTTAACCAAAGAAATGAATGAAGTAAAAATCTTTTTTTCTAGCCTGTAAATGCCAGAAAAGGAAAGCAAAAATGATCCCAGCACCAAAACCGATCGTCGTAACAGCCAACAGATAAATTGCCGCATGGCCACGAAGTAATGCTTTTATAGTTGGAATCCATTGTGCACTATCTTCCGAACGTTCCATCTTCAATAATTTTAAAAGATAAATGATAAGATATCAATAACAAAACTAATAATTGATTTATTTTCTGAACAAAAATTGATAAATGATAAATGATGAACAATTTGTAAACTTATTTTAAAAAAAAAAAATGATTTAAAAATATAAATTTATATTAGATCAGTGATTAATTTAGAAATTAATTTTTTTTTCTAGAAAAATGAATAAAAATATTCTTAATATAATATACCTGTAATTGTCTTATTCGAGCTTTTTCTACTACTGCTGGAGCAATTTCATCAATTCGTGTTTCGATTACTGTACAAGCTGCTGCATCCGGACGTTGCTCCTTACCAAAGCGAAATTGTGTAGCTAGCAAAATTTTTTTCATTTTCAAAAATTTTATTTAAAATTTCTTTTTTTATTTAAAATTTTTAAAGTCGCCGAAAATTCAATAATTTGAGTTATATTTAAAAAGAAAATGTCGAAGAAAAAGTAAATAGTTCCGTCATTTTCCATTCATTTTTTCTTTTTTTCGGAATTAAAATTTCATTTGATTGCAATTGTTTGCTATTTACTAACCAATAAGCATAGCAGCAAGCATGAATAGTGAATATGCGACAAAGCATAATGTATAGTTTTTTTCGGTAGTATTCGTCGTTGGACATGGATGATTCCGGAATGTTTCCGAATAATCTAAACCGATACCCATGATAAACATTGCAAAACCCCAACCAAAACTTCCAAGAAGTCGAATTGTTCCAAACTACAAAAAAAAAGGAAATATGTATAAATATGAAATGATTAATAAAATAAATGAAATCAATTTAGAACATTTTTTTTGGCGCGAAAAAAAAGAAAGAAAAATTAATAATACATTTTTTTTAAAAAATATTATGTAACGAGAAAATCATTTAACAAAAAAACGATCCATTTAAAAATTATGCTACATTTTACATTTGTTCGAAATATTTTACGACATAAATTAAAATGTTCCATTCGATATTTCAGTAGAATCAAATTAAGCAATTTAAAGTTATTGTAGAAATTTGCACATGTACAACATTCATATCAATAATTATTATTAAATATAATAATGAAGAATCCGAATAAATGAATACTGTAATACCTTTTTTGGATTATCGGAAACATAAGTTAGTATAACGCTATCTGCAAGAGCAAGACTTGGTGAACTGAAAAATTCACCCAAAATAACGAGTAGCAATAGAAGAAGGAAAACCTGAAAATAAATTAGTGTATGGTACTGAAAACGAATGACAATTTATATTTTGAAAAAAAAAAAAAAACAAAAAACAAAAAAAAAATAGAAGAGAAAGATTTGGAATTTTAATTTCAAGCAGAGAAAAATGAAATTATGGATAATTAACTAATTAATCTCAGTTTCTACTTTCTTTGGCTTAGTTTTGCTGTTAAAATGCTACCAATTCTTTTTTGTATTAAACGAAACAATAACAATAACAGCAAGGAAAAAAGAAATAATTCAATTATTACAATAAAAAAAAGTTTTTTTGGATATAAATTTTTAAGTGTAAAAAAATTTTTCATAAAATTTTCGAAAATCTAAGAAATTTTCTCTATTATTTATAGATAGGTTAAATTCTATGAATTAATAAATGCAACAAATTTGGCGAAAATAGGGGAGAGATGGGAGGAAAACAAAAATAAAGAAATTAAATGAAAAAATCATTTCATCACCTTTGTAATTACAAATTATAAATTATGAAGAACTCAAATTCTTAATCATAATTTCGTCGTTAAAGTTTAATTTTTTGGAAGGAATTGATGTCATAAATTTAATGACTAAATTTTCCACGTTTTTTTTTTTTTTTACATATTATTGCAACAAATACAATATAATTACTTGTTCCACAGCTGGTTTGCGATAAACTCGTGTACTATGTGGTGGACTGACTAAAACACCATATAAATCTTCATCATAATTGCATACCTGTAATATACTGATAAATTTATTGCATTATGTAAATTTAATTTATATAAAATCAAAATTATTAAAAACAAGCTTATTATGATTAGGATCTATCTAATTTGTTGATTATTGCATAAATTTATTATTTGTCAGTAAAATAAAACCACCTATTATGTTCTCTAAATAATTTGCCTTACGCTTATTACGATTGGATATTTATCGAATTCGCTAATTATTGCGTAAATTCATTAATTGTCAATAAAATAAAAGCTAATGTATTCTTCAAATTAATTTACAATCATATTCATTAAATGAATTACCATATATACTCATTGAAATTATCGATAAAACTACTGTGAACTAAGAAATGCATTATACAGTAGATTTGCAAAGACTGGTTTAATTAATATTTGGCTTAAAATATATCCAAAATATTTTGATATTAAATTTGCAACTAATTTCTTAGGCATATCTTTTTCTTATAGCTTAACTTTATGAAAAGAAAATAAGTTCGAGAAAAAATTTCAACAATCTTGAAAGTTTTTATAAAATAATCGCTTAAAAATTTTTTAACACATATAATGATAATACAATCTATTACCGTATCTTTAGTCAAAGCGAGTGGTGAAAGGCCAGGTACAACATCATCTTCCTTCTTATAAGAACTTAAATCAATGATTTTTTCAAGGATCGCTGCAAATAAACAATTCATTTTTTAAGAATAAAAAAAATTTGTTTAAAAGAATTCTTAAAAAATTTTTAGGAAAAAAAAATTAAACAAGCAGAAATAAAAATTGAAAACAATGTAAAAAGAAAGCTGTTGTAATTTTGTTTTTTAGAGTGAATATGCAACAAAATATTAATTTGAATAAAATTTTGCATAAATTGATAAAATAAAAAAAAATGCGAATTCGAAACTCTATAAAGGCATCCGTTATTTAAATTTAAGTAATGGGTAACTGAAATGGAAAAATGTTAAATTATAGCAAAAAAAAAGAAAAAATTGCATAATTAATTTGCAAATTTTGATTGTTTTCGTAGATTAATTAAACAAAAATTTGCAAATAATTTTTATTTGTTTGCATCTGCATCATATTAATGTCATTATCATTAACTAGATGGATCTATAGAACTAAAAAAATGTAAATATTCATTGTTACTTGTCACACAACGTTTCAAGTTCTTCATCGATTGATTTGAAAATTTGCAACAAAATCGCATTTAAATACGTGCATGTTTACGAATTTTTGGATATAAAATGCGACGCTTACGTGAGGTGTCACGTTTTTTTCGACCAATTCCGGTTGCTTTTTTCAAATAACCCAATGCACCACCGCGAATTGTTTGTCCAGCTGGTTCAAGAAAAAAACATTTTGTGGTTGCATTGACAGGTTTTACCACACAATACGGTGTTAATGGTTGGACAAATCCGATAGCTAACGTTGATATGATAAATGATGCCAATGAAAATTCCAGCAATAGTTTTCCCTATAATTAAGTAAAATTTTTTTTCTTTTTAATATTTTTAATCGAATTTAATTTTTTGTTTTTTTTTTTATAACAATTGAAAGATTTTTTTTTCTAATTTCTAAATCAATTCAAAACTAAAATAAACCATTATTGCTTTATTGCTTATTTTGATGACAGATTAAAAAATTTTTGGCTGAAAAGCACCTAATAACTAAAAATTTCGTCGTCAATATCGCTCATATCTTTCAAATTTTAATTAAGAAGTAAGTTCACTAATTTTTACGTCTTATTTTTATTTTTTAGAAAAGTTTTGAAAAGATTTAAAAGTAAGAAATTGAACATTTATGTGGGTTTTTCTTTCTTAATTGAATTTTCGAAGGAAAACGAAGCATCGATCAATAGGGAGTTTTCCACATTAAGAAAATGACAATCAATAATGAAATGCTTCAGGACTAATGGAAAAAAGATTCAATAAAGAATCGTCGTTTTTTGGAAAACAAGATACACTAAAGAAAAATATTAGATTAAAAAAAAATCTGAAAAAGACTTGTGATATGATTCAAATAATTGAAATGATCTTAATTTACTCAAGATAATTTGAAATATTTGAAATTATCTGAAGTTATATGAAGTTGTATGATAGTCTGAAATTATTTGAGATATAGTTCAAGTATTTTTAGTAATAAAGTCAGTAATTTCAAAGTATTCGCCCTAATTAATCATTACCGTTACCATCTTTATTATCATTATTATTATTGTGAAAATTGTCATTATTAATTGTAATTTTACAAAATCTAAATATATATACGAAAACTAATTAAAATCATTTATTCACCTTCCTGAATTTATTCGCAAAACTGCTCCAAAACGGACGCGCAGCAAATTCAACCAATGGTCGGGTACCAAGCAATAAACCCGCTTGTGAAGCATTCATTCCTAGTTGCTTGAAATAAATAGCCAACAAGGGGAATAATGAGCCAAATGAAGCAAAATAAAAGATATAAAATAGCCTGGCAATAACCAGGTCACGTTGATATTCATAGCCCAAAATACGAATAGTACGTGGAGTAGTTGCAGAATCAGTATTACTATTTGTAGTAGTATCACGATCAACATTCAGATAACCACCACTTTGTTCCATTTTCTTTAACCTTTAACCTTTTCCTCTTTTCTAACCTTTCCGTTTATTCCTCAATTTCAATTGATTATAAAGTGAGGAATATGCATAACAGCCAGCAATAGATAAATGACTAGACTAAACTTAGCATTGCCTCTCATCGATTTTTTTTGTCAATTTGATGGATTGAAAAGGCATTTTGGCTTCTCTCTCTTATTCTTTAGGCTTTAGGCTTAAATATTATCGAAAAGATTTTTTCACCCAAAGGTTTTAATCCCAGTGAGAAGGGAATGATAGGGAAAAATTAGACTATATATTTATTTATTCGAAAAAGGTGAAGAAAAAGATGAAAGAATAAAAATGAATAGCCTCTTATTTGATTCCCATATATCTCTAAATGCTTTTAATACTTTACTCTGAAAAAGAGTTTTAAAAAAAAACTTAAAACTTTATTATATAAAACTGAAAAAAAAGGACCTTAAAGAAAACATACACTAAAAAGAAAAAGTTTTTATTAATAATCCAAAATTGAATTTTCTACACAAATCACGGTTTATTTTACCATCTAACAACATTTATTTCATTTTATATTATATCTATATGAATGAGAATGAATACATGAAATATTGACAGAAAACTTCATGCATCATATATAATGAAATTATCGGAAGGAAAGAAAAAAATAAAAATTCTCGAATTTGAGAAATAAGCAAAGCAGATAAAAAAAGAAAAAAATTGACAGCTTATATGGGAAAAGAAAAAGAACTATTAATTTGGAATTTTATTTCAATCGTTTCTAATCTATGAAATTCATCGATTTTCATAAATTTTATGAAACCGTAATGATTCCATTCAATGTTAGTAAAAGCTAGCATAAATGATATAGAACATAATAAAATAAATTTGCGATATTTATTTTTACCAAAAAGGTTGCATGAAGATTTCTGATTTGAACAGGAACTCGTGATATTCAGCTGTTGGTAATAGATGTGACATCAAAATTTATGATAAAAACGAAAACTTACAATGTTTATTTCTTTCAACAAAGACTGCATTGAGATTCGTGGTTTAGACAGAAGTCTGCGACATTCAATTCTTGTCGGAAGGAGTTGTATTGAGATTCGCAGAACTTTGTGACATTCAGCTTTTATCTTATGATTAAAATGAAGAATGCAACTTTAAAGAATAAAAGAGAGAAAAAATTATATATTTCTACTGCTACCTTATATGAAATGAAAAAATGATGACTGATCGAGCTAATTAAACAAATAAGCATATAACAATAACAAGTGGACTATTGATGTTTTCGGATAAATTTTGAAAAATTCTATCAATAAGAAAAAATCACTTGTATATTTTGAAAATTTGATTAAATTTTGTTAAGGTTGGATTACGTACAAGAAATTTAATATAAATTTATGTAATCAAGACTTTTTTAACTTTTAATTTTCGTTTATGGCAATTAAACGATATAACTAAGTTCATATTGAGTACAAATGTACAAATGTATTCAAAAAGAATAACTTAAAAAATAATTAAATCTTAGATTTTAATTTATTTACAAATTTATTACATATTTGACGTGCGTATAACACTATTATATGTTTTTTATGATTTTACTAACACAGTATTTTAAAAAAAAGGAAAAAAAGACATTTTTAATTGAAATATTCTTCGGCAAGGATTTCAATTTCATTTGAAATAGAAAATTCAATTAAATAGAAAATATTCGCCAATACCATCTTACCATCTTTTTCATTTTTGATCCATTATTACTTAAATTATAGACTATTCTAATACCGGAATTACTTTTCGTCAAATTACTGAATATTTGATTCAGAAGAAATGCCAAGATAGATATTAAAATTTGATCCATTCCGCATTTTTTATCTATGAAAAACTGTTACTATTCGTTCGTAAACTTCTCCCGAGATGCCAATTAAAAATCAATACAACAAACCTGCAAGTAAACATTCTGTTATTTCTTCAGAAACCTTCATTTTGAGTATTTCAGTAAAAATTTATCGAACAGCAATCATATTTAAATTTAAGTAAATGCAACACAAAGAACGTCGAGAAAAATCGATGCAAGAGCGATGCATGTGAAGTCTTAATGTTGCAGTTTTAACTTAAATGCAATGTATCGATCTAAATAAAATTTATTTCGAATCTTTGGAAGATATTACAATTTACCCTATAACTCTAAATGATATTAAGTTAAAATTATTGAACGGTTTTAATTTTTAAAATTTATAAATGACATATGCCTGGCAAGATTAATTTTAGATGTAAATAATTATTGGAAAGCTGTCATTTCCAGAAATGTAACCTTTCTTAGGAAAAAAAAATGAGATTTGTCATTACTGTACAGAAGGGATGAAGGAGTACAGATTGTTTTTAATTAAGCTGCAAAAACTTCTCACCCATCTAAGACGTGAGCCATTTCCCAACCAATCGTAGTTACAGCAAACAAAGCCCATTTATTGGTTAGAACTTTTTGGCCAATATTAAAGACAAGAGCAGATATAATCATCGTAATCCCGCCAATGCACGACTGAAAATTAATAAATATTATGATTCTACGACGAATTATTGTGAATTTTTTTGGTATTCATTACAGTAATCATCATAATTTGTTATTTAATTTTAGTTATTCATCCAATAATTTCGATACCTACCTGTTTAAAAAAGAATATGTCATACTTGCGCTTGGTGGAACTATTCACCATCAATTGTTTTACTTCTGTTGACTGAAAAATGCGGTAAAAAATGATTTCTGTAACACAAACATCAATACAGCTAAATTTAGTGAAAAAATTTTAAATAAAATGAAATTTTTTAGATCATAAAAATAGATTCAATTTCGATTACAAGACATATTAATCGATGCTTTTTTTTTCTTTAATATTACAAAAACATTTCAAATCATTATTACAATTTCAACTATTTATTAGAAGCTCTCATCGATGGTCATTAATGAAATTTATCGCAAATCGTAACTTTACTGTAATTTTTAAGTTTGAGAAGCGTTACGAAGTTGATGCATCCCGTTATGATCAACGTTGAAGTAGTTATCGCAGTATCGAACATTGAATTTATGTAACCACAAGCTGTGTCGCTGTAGCTCCAACGGAAATCCAATTCGGTATTAAAAATGAGGGAACATGGTTCTATAAGCATAGGCTACTATTGACTTATATCTCAAATTTTGAAATTATCAATTTCGATTTTCATAAATCACTTTGTCCCATTGATAATGTACATTATATTTCGAAATTAGTTTACTATCACTGAAACAAACTTGCCAAAACTTTACCAAAAAGGCTCGGAAAACATGGCAGAAATCCGAGAAAATAAGCAATAATTCCTGCTCTGCGAGCTTTCCCTGTGGACCAAAAACAATGATATTTTAGAGGAAATGCAAAAGCATAGTATCTATTCACTGAAATTAATAAATTTAGCAATAGTGATCCGTAAAGAGACACATTTGCCAAACATCCAGGTATTAAAGCGATGAAGGATGTTGGTGATGATAGTTCTCGAGAATTCCTGAAATTATAACTGATCAGTAGTCATCAACTGCATATAACAACTCTATTCCGATTCCTGTAATTACAAAAATTAAAACTGTTAACGCAATTAAAAAAATATAATTAAATATGTTAATTAAAGAAATATTACGTTAATAGAACAATAGCTCCCCATATCATTATAATTGATATCGTTTGTATATTGCACAACAAAACTGCAGTGCAAAGAATGCCATAAGCATTCTGAAAATTCGAATTTGTGGTCGTAATATGAAGTGATAAGCCATTGCCGACAAATCCCAATACTGATATCTGCAACATATTCGATATTAAGCGATGTAAAATCCTGTCAAGTACGTTTGGATTGTATGAAGCGATTAATTCATTTGAAATTTCCAAAATTTCCGAAGGCAGGATAATATGTTGGCTGTATAATGACGCCTTCTAATACTTTTTGTTTCTGAATTTATAAATCGTTTTTTTTTCTTTTTTTTTTCTTTTGTTTTTGCAAATAATTTCCTGTTCAACTTTTTGGATATTGGCCATAATAATTGATTTATTTACAAACAATCTACTGCTAAAAATTGCGAAAAATCCATTTTTTTTTCGGTATTTAGACATAAAAAGTATTAATAAGATAAAAATCGAATTTACCACAACAATACAAAGCAATGCCAACATATTTTCATTTACGCTGGTCTCTCTGACTGCCATCAAACTTTTGAAATAAATTAAGAGATCTAAAAAGAATGAAAATTTATGAATAAAAAAAGAAAAAAAAAAAGCTCTACACAACGAAAATTGAGCTTGAATTTGAAGAAAAACAAGCAATTTGCCATAAAGCACTTGTAAGAATGAAATAAATCACAATTCAAACAAATAACTGGCTGCATTATTTACTGATTTTAAAATTTTTAATGATTTATCGAACTATAGTAGCATCGATTACAATCAAGCTGTAAATTCCAAATCGTTTTCACATCTTCCTTTTCTGGTCTTTGGATACAATCCAAAAAAACAGAACCACCTAAATCATGTTTTTTTTGCACTATGAATTTCACTGTCCCTGAAATCTCGAAGAGTACCAGAGAATAAATGATTTCTTCTTCAACCAAGTGATAACTTTAGTTGGATGTATAGATTTATTTCTTTATTCTTGGAAACAAATGGTTTTGTAATCTTTGTTCTATATGTAGTCTAGATCACGTGCTAATAAAGGCTCTTTAGAGATCAGTACTCTCTGAGGATCCTCTCTCTATAAATAAGAAGGTGCTGAGTATAAGATCATTTCCAAGGATGTGCAACTACGAGGTCGGTTGTTGTGTTGATATGATTGATACTGTAACTGTTGCATTCGTTGATGTGTTAACAAGTTTATTATAATAAAAGTTTAATTACTTAAGTTTGTAGCTCGTTTTCCAAATTACTGGGACAAGAAAATTGAAGAAACCTGTGAAAACTGAAAAGCAGAATTCACCCCTACAATTTTGTCAGGATCAGCAAGAAACGTCGATAAAACTCACTAATTTTTCAATTTAGAACGACTGAATATTTCCTATCTTTGTTTTTGAATTATGACTTTGTAAAGTCAAACTATAAAAAACTTAGGGCTGATTAAAATATATGTATACTATGAATTTACCATCTGTATTCTCACGATAGAAATGGATGAAAGGGAATAATTAGTTGGAAAATAAAGTATGAGAATTGCTGAGTATTAAAGTTTTTAACTCTATGATATACGAAAAAAAAAAAAAAAGAAGGAAAGAATTATGAGCTTATTGCAATTCATAAAATTCATACCCAAATTTCATTACTTTCATTTTGATCGCCAATAAAAAAGCAATCGTTTAGGAAAGATTAAAATTAGAAAATATAATTTATTGATAGTAGCGAATTAGATTTTAAAATTAATAATTTTTCATTGACTTAATCGCTTCTGACTTCTAACTTTTCTTGTTATCCTATAAAATTTCCTAAACAAGTTGGTAAAAAATCTTTATCAAATATTATTTTTTAATTTAAGCTGCAGCATTTTACTTAATAATTCCCATCATAATTTATTAATCTTTATTTAAATAGAATTAAAGCTGAATAGCTGAACAATTACTAATTTAATCTATTTCAAAGCTAGAATCGATGTTTTTTTCGTAAAAAATAGAGCTAAAAAATGATTTTTGAATTTTTCATATGGTATACTGAAGTTATCCAAAAAAAATGAAGGAGAATTTAAAAAAAAAAATAATTTCCTTGGCATAATTTCTTGCCCAAGCTCACTTATGAAGTTAAATTTTTATGTACTCATTTCCTCACAGTGAAAATTGGTTTATACGTCATTCCAGTTTTGCTTCAGAAGTTGCGTACCATTTTGACAATTCTTCTTAGCTGTATAATCGCGCATCAATCACATCTCTACGTGATCATTTTTTTCAAAAGAATTTAAATCTTCGAAAATCATAATATGAAATGATATCTATTTCTATTCATTTCATAACAGAACAATGCAAGTTCTTAGATATAATTTAATTTTTAAGAAATCTCAAACTTCGGTAACGAATTCAAAACAACTTTAATCCTTGGATGTTAATTAATATATGTAATGCTGCACAATTGATCTGACAATACGCTTTCCTATTTCCGAAAAACTTCTAGAAAAGCCGTTCTGATAGCATAGAAATTGCTAAAGCGAGTCATATCAATTGAGAAAAGTCTTTAAATTTTGAATTACTATCATTTTTAATTGGCATAGTTCTTAGATTTTGTTTGTAATGAATGGTATATGAATGCAAGAACGAAGATTGGAAGCACTGAGAAAGATAAGGTAAGAGTTGATAAAGAGAAAAGTAGTGAAGAATCTGAAGGAAAATTGAAATGAACTAAGAAATGAATGAACATTTTTAAAAAAAACAAAAAAAAAATATCAACAACTAATAATAATATGTGGAAGTGAATGGGATAAACTTAAGTTTCGCAGAAAAAGATACGACCACGTAAAAATACAACTGATGATATGGCTATCTTGAATAAAAATGGAATTAGCGTAAAGTGAGGGCAAAATTAATTAAATCAGATTAAAGTGCTTTAGGAATTAGCGCAGAATTAATTAATTCAGATTACAAGTGCTGGCAAAGGATATCGAACGACTGAAAAGGCATTAGCTATGCAGTAAAATAAAAGAACTACTTTTCTAGGAACTTTGCATCCACCCATTTCTGATAAATTGTGCTTGATACGATTGTTAAATCTTCTTTCTTAAATTATGAAAATGATGCTAATTAAAGGTTGGCACAATAACCCTATAAAAATTAGTATTATTTTTCATCGTCATGCAAGTAATACTGTATGAAGATGAAAAAAGTAATACTAATTTAAGACATTATTACTGATAGTAATATTATCAGTAATACTATCTTAAATATCCCTGTCGTGATATATCCATGTCGAGCGAAGTGTGTTAATAACAAAGTGTGATAACAGAAGTGTGATAACATTTTTTCTTTTACTTCTTCCATTATTATCAGTGGAAGATGTAAAAGTAAAAAATGAGCTTTGAAATGATACATAATAAGCCACATTTATTTTAGGATCTTAGATTTAAATATGAAATAAGAAAGTTCAATAGCAAAAATTATTGCTATTTCAGATTAATATATTATTGCATGAATTGATTAAATATATTGGCAGTATATTTATATTATTATCATTGTCAAAACTACTTTTTTATTAATTGCTGATGTTTTAAACAATATTTTAGTTAATTTTTCGATTGTAATGAAGCATTTGCACCAATTCGATGAGTCTTTGTTTCAAACAAAATATTTTGTAATATTTTTGCCTGATCGATTTAAATAATGAACAAATCCAAAAAACTTGAGCTGAAAAATAGCTGAATTAAACTTAAAAATTCTACCGCTCAACTTTTTGTACTTTGCTACCATTTGAATTTTCAATTCTTTTAAAATAATCTCGAAATAAATTGCGAAAAAAAAGAAAAAAACAAGAAAAAATTAAAAAAGACAAATGCAATTAGTTTTTAAGAGGCAGGCATAAATATCAGAAATGCTAGAAATCTTGAATTTCCGATGATATTTTGAAATGATGAAATAGTCCGAAACTAATTGGTTTTCCAGGCGGCATTCGAAGGGTACTATTATTGATCAGAGACAATTTGAAAAATTTTTCAGCTTTATTTCCTATTATTAGTAAAGACTAATTACATATCTCCTCATGAAATTATTCATGAAATAGATACTAAAATATTCACTGATGTAAACATTTTCAAGATCAAATACTTTCACTGTTATAAACTAAATTATGAAGTGAAATGATAGAAAAATATCTCACTTTATTGAATTAATAGCAAAGTTTCTTGCCCATCTAAAGCAAGCGACATTTTTCAGGAGATTTGAACACATCGCAGTCGGTTGCAGTCTAGTTATCGGTTGAAAATAATTACCGGAAAGAAAGATAATCGATTAATTACAATTCCAATATCACAAGTCTGAAAAATTAACAACCAACTGAAAAGTTTAGTTATCCTGAAAATAAACTAATATTTCAGAAAAAAAATTAAATTAAAAAAAAAAATTGAATATAAGAGAATTCAAACATCATTCAGAAAAATAATTTGAATTTTATTCAAATGAGTTACTTTGACGACATCAAATGGCATGACTAAATATTTCATTTTTCGGAATCAATTCCAATGTGATATTCAGCGTAACATGGTACTAGCTATTCGACATTCGCTATTTAATTAACTTTTCGAGCGTGCATTTTAATCTGTCAATTTTTTTTTTTTTTTTCTGTTCTGTTTCTTGCCTTAATTATTGAAAAAGAGTAGATTGTGGTTGTATTTTATAAAATTATTTATGATTATTGGAATTGATTTTGACTTAAAAAATGCAAATTTTTTAATGTAAACTATCGGCTCGAATGTATAAGCAAATTGCATTTAAAAATTTCAATTCTAATTAATTTGTGGAGCGATTAATTGATTCTACATGAAGTCGCTACGATTTTCCGAAGACAGAATAATATTTCGTTGCTTATTAATTTGCTGATATTTTTTGAATCTATCTGCAAACCGTTTTTTTTTTTTTTTTTTAAATAATTTATTATTCAACTTTTTTGATATTAAATTCATCTGACTGATCCATTTACGAACAATTTATTATTTTTTTTTAGTATTTAGACAAAAAAATAAATAAAATAAAGATTGAATTTATCACAGCAATACAAAATAATATCAATGTATTTTCAAATCAATCAGTGAAGAATTTACAATGTCATGTCGAATGTAACAGCGAACATTTACATTTTTCATTTTTATAGATATATGTTAAGTGGAAATAGTTTTTATCGGAGAAAGGAATAAGCAAAAAGAAAATTAATTAAACGTTTATTTTCTTGGTATCATACATGATAAGTGTATCAATATTTTCTATAAGACAAATTCAGAATCGCTTACTGCAACTCAACTTAAGCCCTTTGATTTAATGCAAATTAAAATGATCAGTAATAATTGTTTATGACGAAAATTATTGTATTGCCCAAATTTTCAACACAGTGAATTTTTTTAATTATTTTACAAAAATTTATATGATTTAATACATGTTCAAATGGATAGTATAATTAGCAACCAATTCGAATAAATGAATTGTGAAATTTCCTTTTATTGCATGATACAATTATTAGCTAAAAGAAAGATTTTATTCAATCCATATTTTAGATTTTAATTTATATGGCACTATTGACCAATACTTTATATATGTATATATTGTACCTTATTATATTACAAATTTTTTAGCTCAAATTTTTTTTATTCTTTTAATATATGATAATATTTGAAAAAAAAAAAAAAACACTTCAAAAACCAAAATAATTTGATCAAGATACAAAATATCATCCTCCAATATTTGAAAATTCAAAGTAATATATCTAAGATTTTTCGAACTTTAAATTGCTAATTTTTTTTTTTGTTTTTTTTCATTGATTAACTAGAAAACTATTTACTATTTCATGTCTAATTTTGAAGAAGAAAAAAGAATTTATTCATTTAGTTCATACAAGAATGGGCAGTAAAGCAATAATAATTATGAGAAATTCGCATGATTAATGAATTTTTCACAAATAAAAGTATCATTTCATGAAAGATTCATTTCATTTTTGCGACAATTTGATCTATCATTAAATTTGCAAAATGACAAATGCTATTTTTTTCTTCTAACTGCAATTTATCATCGTACAACAATAATAATAAATAAGCAGAATATTTGATTGAGATAGCAAATGAATGAATGTGTCTAGAAATATTTGTTACAACAAGTCTTTCAAATAATTGGTACTCTCTTCGAAGTGTGAATAAATTTTTACGTTTCATTTACCGTTTTTAATCAGATCAATAAGGATAAGATTGTATAGCGCTATAATATCATTGATTTTTTTGCAGGATTAAAAAATTCGGAAAAGCCTAACATTTCAGCTCAAATTATGAATTATTCTTTTTCATGTTAATTATTTTTGTTAATCCCTAGTTTTATCTAAATGAAGCTAAGGCGAATATTTAGGAAGAAATTAAGCGATTGATCTCTAACTATTTTGGTCTTTTTATTGATTGCATGTATTTTCCAAAAAAAAAAAAAAAAAAACACCATTTATTTCTTCAAATATTTCTTTATTCTGATAATTTTATCAGATCTGCGATTGAAAATTTTCAGTGATTTTAAACGCGGAAAAATAAACATTGAATCGAATGTTTCAAAAAAAAAAAAAATCCTGTAGCACTTCGTTAAACATAAATAATGCTTAGGAATCAATAATTGTACAACCTCGCTTCCGCGCGTTGCAGAAAATATCCGATTCGATTTCATTTCAGTACTACTATAAATCGAAATTAATTTTTCCTGCTTCCGTAAGCTGCAGTAATTAATAAACTCTCTTAAAAGTAATATTAAAATAGAGTGTTTTTGTCTAGAAATGAAAATTTATGTCGTATTGGGGGACGCAAATTATTTCACTTTTTCGAAAAATTTGAAATTTTAATTTGATAATTTTTGAGAAATCAACAAGAAACATCTGGAAAAAAGTAATCTAAAAATGATGGAGTAGAACTAAGATAAAAAATTAATACAGAAACCTGACTCTATCGCTGTCAATAACATGGAGATAACCGTAGGTTTAAAAGTGAAACTAATCAAGTTGGGAATAATTACATTTCGTGCCAAACTTTGAAGAAAAAATATAATATTTTGGTAGTTTTTTAAAAGAATCATTTTGAATAAAATTCTTTTCTTTATCAAGTTTCTCCCCCCAATTTTTCGAAAATCAGTGATAATACAAACTTTTCTAATCGATATATATTAAAAAATGGATCATTAAATGTTTTGAAAATCTATTGCTAATGAGGATTTATGCAACAAAACAAATTTGAAAAAATTGCTTAAAATTGTTATGTCATTCTGGAGATGAATAAAGTATTTTTTTTTTTTTTGCACTGAATTTTCTCCCAGTTATAGATCATATACTAAATTTAACTTCAATGTCATCCGATAGTAAGGTTTGATCCAGACCATATATATATTGAGATTTGAAAATTGGCATTCTAAATAGACACTAATTTTTTTTCAAATACAAATTTTGACCAAAAAAAATGCTTCATCGTTTTTAATGATGAATTTACTGGATTATTATAATAACTTTCCAGATGACTTCACTGCTATCATCATAGCTACTTTGTTTAAAATCTATCATCTCAAGTCATCATTACACCATTAAGTTAAAAAATCAATACATTTTTCTAGTAACGAAATTCAATTCGCAGAATGTTTCCTTTTAATTTTACTCAGTTTCAAAAAAAAAAAAAAAAAAAAAAAATTGAAAAATAGAAGTTTGAAATTGATCGGTAAATAGAAATCGAAGAAGTCT
The DNA here is from genome assembly GCA_000499405.2 of Onchocerca volvulus. Lineage (NCBI taxonomy): Eukaryota > Metazoa > Nematoda > Chromadorea > Rhabditida > Onchocercidae > Onchocerca > Onchocerca volvulus. The sequence continues at coordinate 4,371,869 of HG738139.1, read as the reverse complement.
TGGTGGTACTGTTAACTTTTTGAGGACTATTTTACTATAAAATTACCTACTCGAAAAAATTTGCAATCACCTGAAAATTCTATTTTCTCTTCTAGAGAGCTCACTACGGTATTTCATGCTTTTAATTATAAAAGTAATGAAGTAGCCCAACGGAGAGTAATTAGTGAAAAATTTGATATATATATATATGTAGTATATGCTGTTTACAGAAAGAAAAAAAAATAGAATTAAGAAAAATTCTGCAAGTTTTCCACATTCTAAAGATTTTTGCAATAAAACTGATCTTCCTGTTCAATAAAAAATTGAAATTTTCGAATTCTAAATTTTTGAGATCCAAGTTTCAGTAAGTTTAAAATTGTAACCCCATATTCATCTTGGCTTCATTTAGATATAATTTAGGAATTAGAAGATAACAGACATAAAAAGGAACGATTCAGCATAGCTCACGCTTTGAAAATAAAGTGTTCAATATTTTCGATTTCTTGAATTTTCTTGAGAAAATAGTTTTTTTTTTTATTCATATCATAGCTCTATTTGATCCTATTAAAAATGCAAATTTGCAGAAATTCAATGCGATATAAACTCGAAGTGGGCAACAATTTTTCAGAAAAAGTAGATTACGGTAAATAGATATCAAGCAATTATTCCAAGATATTCATACATTTGCTGTCTCGATCAATATTCCATAAATATTTTATTTGCTTGTTTTCATTCTTTGCCTATTTAATGTATGCATATAGTTTTAAATTTTTCAAACTTCTTGAAATACTTGCAGTTAAGGAAAAAAATTGCTGCTTAAATAGTAATAGTAGCAAAATTAAAACTTCAGGACAAAGATAGAAGTTTGTGTTCAAGAATGATAATATTGATTGATTTTGAACAAAGTTCTTTTGCATAAAGATATGAAAGAAAGTGTTTACATTTTAAGCAAATATCATCCAGTAAATGAAAAAAGTTAAAAAAAAAAAAACTGATTAAGTGATCGAAAACAGAATAATAAGCTGAAAGAAAAAACAAATTTTTACTTTTCAAAGATTTAGTCTCTCAGAATGCCCAAGATGAATAAAAAGTACACCATTTAGAGAAAATATTTCATTTTCTTGCTAAAACTTTTTAATATGCAATTTTTGCAAAGGATTTTATCATATTCTTTGAATCATCAAATGATCTTTAATTTTTTTATTTAATCTGTTTTACATACTAACCTTTTTTAAAATTTTTTCGTGACTACCAAAAAACTGGTGAAAATTACATGAACAAATTTAAAAGGAAATATATTTTAACATTGTTTTGTATTATTTCCGTACTTTTTCCACTTACTCTTACTCGCTTCATTCAAAAAAGTAATTTAAGACAAATGAATTTTTTCAACGTTTTTTTTTTTTATTAGATAAAACAAGCTGAATATTAATACAATATTTATACTAAATATAAATACATAATTATACAGGCATAAATATATTGCAATTTCGATATTTGTCAATTTGAATGAGTAATTATATTCCTTAAAAAACTTTTGATTATTATGTGAACTTCTTTTATTTGGTTGATCGTCAAAAACTTTTTTGTATTATATGATTGCCATTTTTCTCTAACCATCAACCTAAATTACAGCGCAATTACGATAATATTATTTTGGCTTCTAATTCAATTTATACATAAATACATAATTATTGTACATAAATAACTGGTATTCCAGAGCTTTTCAATTTTATTACTTTCATGCATACCGCAAGAAATTCCGATTTTCGAAATGTCTTTTGATTCTTATTGCAGTGCATCGATTTTATAACGTAATATCAATCTATTAATAGCACTTTATTTTTTATCGATATATTCTGCTTTGGTTATTTTTATCACGAATCATTATCATTAATTTCGCTATAATTTTAGACTAAGCTGAAGTAACTTGTTAGAAATCAAAAACTTAGACATGAACATTCATAATATTTCGCACCTTAATCGGAAAAATCCAAATGCAAATGAACATTATCATCAATTTTTTCTGCAAAATAGTTATCATATAATCAGAAGCTCCAAAATAGATCATTTTTTTGTATTCATTTGAAAGGCAATAAGAACTGTAGCAGTTAATAAAAATTAAAGATTAAATACATATCTTAATAGAGCAATTGATACAAATATAAGAAAAATGAAAATTAAAAATGGCAAAGAATTGTTCAAGCTTTCTCAACAAAATAATTCAAAACACAACAATTAAAAAAACTTAAAAAGAAAAGTAGAAAATATAAAAATATTAAAAAAAAAAAAACAGCGAAACGGATTTAGAAGAAAATTATTTATAATGCCAGATTTTTTACGCAAAAAAATTTCTCTTCCTAAAAAGTGTCATGAGCATGAAGGTGAAAAAAACATGTTATCATCAAAAAAATTAGAAATAAACAAGGTTGTCGAAAGGATTTGAAGTTAAAATGAAGAATAGAACTACTGTAATTAGGATTCTTTATAAAATGGACTGAAAAACCATTTTTCAATGAATGTATCTGGCAAAATTTGGATTTCTTGATTATTTGATAAAAATTTGGATTTTTCTTGAATACAATGAATGTGTTAGACAAAATTGAAATTCTGAATTTTTATTTTATGTAATAAATTAATTCATTTTTTAAATTTTGAACACATATAGTCATGTCTGTTATGCAGAAAGATTATTTCACTAGAAAACTGGTTGCATTGATATATCATCGAGTAGACATATCAATACAATTCTATACTAGCTGAACATTCGTTTGTTCAAAATCTTAAACTCCTAAAATCCTTAAACACGCGCCTTATCTATATTAATTCAAAATCTTAGATATTGAAAAGTTCCTACCTATTGCTCTGAAATTTTGACACAACTTTGCATTCGAATACGCGCATGTTTTTATACATGCGTTGCTGTAGCTCAATCTGGTGAAGTGCAAAAAAAGAGAAGAGGAGGAACATGTTTCTAGTGTTGAGGAAAAAAAACTTTGTAATTTGATTTGTGGTTTGGTTAGACTGGAGATTGATTCTTCTAATATGATTCGGCTAGGTCAGCATTAGGTGCGAGGAGGTATTTTGTGTCTTGTATGAGAGATGGATGCTGTTAAGAAAGGTTTTACTGATTGATAAAGAGTGATTCGTCATAACAGACAATTATCAGAGAATATCTAGCCAAATTAATCGCTGGGTTATTCTTCCCTTTGTCGCTGATAGAAAAGAATACTGTTCAAGTACACTGTTGAATTGTTGATGCTGTTGCGTCGCTTTGAACTATTGAACTAGAACCCTTGGAACTCCGAATAGTTGCTGTTGCTACGTGATCTTTGTCGTTTATCTGTGAATTGAAGCATTTTGGTGGTAAACATGTTTGTCGTCCCTTTGAAACTATGTCGTGCTACTTCACCTTTAGTATTTCTTGATCAGCGTAAAACATGATTCCATGTTCAGCAGTCACGCGATTAAAATTGTTTTGCATTTTGATACAACGCAACTGATGATTATATTTTGAGCCGGCATGTTTTCATCAGCTCTATGGCTGAAATATGTCTTTATTGCAAGGCTCTGAAATTTAATGGAAAAACGAAAGGAATGTGTTGCGCCGCTGGAAAAACTAAACTGCCTCAGCTTGAAGAACCGCTAGAGCTATTAAAAACTTTGCTGGCCGGATAAACCAACGAATCAAAGCGTCAAGAAATACAACTCGCATATCCAAATGACGTCGTTCGGCGCAGAAATCGTAACGTTATGACAAAAAATACGATACATGAAACTGAATTCAAATTTACTATGCATGATAGACGGAAAATACTGTAAGCGATATCCTCGAGTATTAATATCCAATACAGTTACAAGAAATGATGAATATCCTTTATACAGAAGATGGCGGTAAATTAGCAACCACGTAAATGTGGAATGGTGATATCGAAGTAGATAACCGGTGAGTTATTCCATATTCGCCTTTGCTATTAAATGCATGCAAAGTGCTTAGTTCTTCTTTTGCATGTTAGTAAATGTGCCCGGTCCAACCTCCTTCAGCAATAAAAAATTGTCAACGGCGTTACACATGCTACTTTCCGCAGTGCATGTCAAGCTTTGAAATTATTGGAGAACGGCCGACATTGGAATGTATGCATTAATGACGAAAGAGAAATGCGCGGAAGATGGAGAATGAGAGAAAAAAAGGAAGGCTAACTGTTATTACTATTAGAGAAATGAGGAGAAATAGGAGAGTGAGAGAAAAAAAAGAAGGCTGGCTGTTGTTACTGTTAGAGAGATGCGCGGAAGAAGGAGAATGAAAGAAAAAAGGGAAGGGGGAGCTAATAAACTCCACCTCTTCACTTATTTCTAGTTGTCATGTATGTGACACGTGAGAAAAAGTAATTAGGTCTATGTAAGATCACTCTCCTGCTTGAAGTCAAGGTTGTGTTAAAATTTGAAAAAAATCGGTGGAGAACTTGAGGAGTTATTAGAGTAGTAACAGGTAGCATTTACATTTTTATTTATATAAATTATTGTTCGATGATACATCAATACAAAAAGTTTTTTATTTTAGTATTCTCCATACTAAAAAAATTTCAATGTTCTCTCAAGTTTTGCACAGTACTCAACGGTATTTGATGAAATCTTTCATTTGTAAACTCAACTAACTATTATGGACCTGTATTTTTACTTTTCCATTTAATTATTTCCATCTTTGTTTCTAATTTGAAGGTAAAGTTGAATGACAGCATATTTTTACATAACTAGAACAACAGAATGCATGTTGTCATCAGTTAGAGAAATTTTTTTTGCTAGGATTGTGTTATTTGAAAATCTAGAAACCACTCAGTATGATGCATTATATTGGTAATACTGTTGCAAGCGTAAAACAAACCAAACATTGCCAAATATGCAACATCACTATTTAAACTTTTTTTTTAGCCAATAAAAAAATTAGACTATTGATAGAATCAGTTCATGTGAATATGATGTCCTTGATTAAAGCGATATCTAAAGTGAAGAATTCTAATACTCTCAAACAAAAAAATTGATTGTCATTTCTGTGAATGGAATTTTAAGACTTGAAAATTTCCAAAAGAGGACTTAATATTTTAACAAATATAACGAGCATTTCAAGTATTAAACTAGCTCCTTGTCTGCAGATTTTGAATAGAAAAAGTAATAAATTTTCATTTTTCATAGATAATTTTGATACGTAAATTGAAACTTTTATTCTGAATCAATCTTGATTAAGTCAGATTTTTAAATCTGAAATATTCAATTTCCTATAAATTTCGTTATTTATCTATTAGCAAGTATGACGCATTATATTAGTAATGCTGATACAAGCGTAAAACAGATCAAACACTGAATTATGCAACGTCATAACTTTTTGGCGATGAATAATTCATTATCAAAAATCATTTGATTGATTTTATTCTATGTTTTAAAGAGAAGAGGATTAAACGATAACGCTGAATTGTGCTGTCGGATAAAGTATTGATACTGCAGAGGCAATCATGACTTTTATTCGCATAAATTTACATAAATCTATGATTTTTGATGAAATCATAGAAAAATTGCCATCATTTTACAAAACATTCACACTAGTGTAAGCTTTTCAAGCTCGCTTTTTTTTAAATCGCTTTTACCGCTAATTTAAACGAAAGAAGAGTTTATCATAAAGATGTAAAAAAGACTGAGAGCACTATGAATCATTTGGTTATAGATCGCGTACTCGCAGAAATGCTTAAAATCAATCTCCAGCGAAATCCCCCAATTAGTGTAGCATCTATTTTATTATTTATTCGGATTCACTCTCCCTTGATTTAAATATGCTTTGTGAAATAATTTTTCAAAATATTTTCCAGAATTCTACATCAGATTCTGTGCTTCAAGCATTACCATTTATTGGTGAAATCGTTTATGAATCAATATGCTGCTGCTTTATTACTTTGTAGCAGTTATTTTGCCATCATGTATCGCACAGGTAACAGTAAGTGAACAAGCTATTGCATTGATTACAGAAATTAAATGTTTATAAATTTTCCTCCTTAGCCAAGAGCAGAATTTTCTTCTGTGAAGAGCATTCATCGTCCTTACCAATTTCCCTTTTACTATTGAAGTAGTCAAGTCAATGTTTTGCATTTTACACTCTCTAGCATAACATCAATGTACAACACAGAAAATAGTTTCATTCCATGAATTATTTCAAAAATATCACTCTATTAATCTTTTTGTGTATCTACGTCATCCTTTGTTTCAAATCAGCTTTTCAAATTCTCCGAATTATTATTAAAGCATAGCAAAATCAAACGGTTATGAAATGTTGTTATTCAAAAATTCCACAGTGCATGTGTTGGTAGCAACAGAATTTTTTGGCAATGAATGAGAAATTTAAAAACTCAAAGATTTTATGAAAAATAACTGTCAAATCACTTTATATTGTGAAATAAGTCATTTGCATGGTTTCAGATATCAAATGGAAATGATCCACCAGTGCAAGCAAGAATAACTGATCAATTGGAACAGAAAAATGACACAAAAGAATTGGATATAATTCACCACCAGAAAAGTGACAGACAGTTCGAATATTCTTTCAATCAGCAATTTCGCAATGAGACACACACTGATGAAAACCCATTTAAATGCATTTTATGTGGCAAAGATTTCGCAGTGCGCAGAAATCTATTGAGACATCGGAAGATACATGCAAATGAGAAAAAACTGTTTAAGTGTGATATATGCAGCAAAACATACAGTCGGCGCTACGATATGAACGTGCATAAGCGAAAACATACAGGCGAGAAATCGTACAAGTGCAATGCTTGCGGGAAAGAATTCAGTGATCTTAGATATCTGAACCAACATAATAAGACTCATTTACTTGAAAAACCATTCAAATGTGATCTGTGTGGTAGAGATTTCGCACTACGCAGTCATCTAAAGGAACATAGTCTAAGAGTACATGCAAATGAGAAACTGTTTAAGTGTGATATATGCAGCAAAACATACAGTCGGCGCTACGATATGGACGTGCATAAGCGAATACATACAGGCGAGAAACCGTACAAGTGCAATGTTTGCGGGAAAGAATTCAGTGATCTTAGATATCTGAAACAACATAATAAGACTCATTTACTTGAAAAACCATTCAAATGTGATCTGTGTGGTAGAGATTTCGCACTACGCAGTCATCTAAAGGAACATAGTCTAAGAGTACATGCAAATGAGAAACTGTTTAAGTGTGATATATGCAGCAAAACATACAGTCGGCGCTACGATATG